>CM063175.1:104148690-105398690 GCA_031835075.1 Saguinus oedipus | reverse complement strand
AATTCCAGTGGTCATTGTCTCTTGAAGTCACTCAACATTTAAGCCAAGATAGACTACCAGGGTATTCCTGCAAGCAGATTAAGTTTCATTACAACCACTAAAAGAAAAAAAAAAAAAAACAATTTAAAAAGTAAGGGATCTCTGATGACCTAGTGTCTGTAGACAGAAGCAATAATAATAAGATGAATTTAGTGAGCACTTTCCCTTCTAACTGTTCAAAGAGCGGCACCAACTAATATTTAATTCACCTCCACCACAGCCATGTGATTTATAACTTCTCCAGGGCCCAAGACTTGAGTAAAGAAGATTACTCAGGCATTCGGCAGTGGTCTTGGCTGCTTAAACTGCTGAGGATATACATTTCCTGGCATTACAAGAAAGGGATCTAGACTCTAGAATAAGGGAAGGGAAAGATATTTGTGCTGGTATAGAGTTATGCATGTTAAGATAGGACTGTCCTGGAAATAGAGAGCTCACCAAGAAGACTCATGGGAGACATCACCTGGAAGAGCCCAGCCGCGGGTTGCCATTCTTAGCTTTATAGTCCATAAACTCTACCTTGTTAATGGCCTAGAATTGACATAACTCAAGGGAATTGCCTGATCATAACCTAACTATTAATACACAAATTCAAATGAAATCAGACTACCTATCAGTGTGTTCATGTAAAATGCACAGATACTTCCTTGAGTGATTAAAGGGTAGTGTTTGTTCACAATCCATCTGTCTGGTTTCCCTATATCAAAAAACAAAACAAAAAGCAAAAAATTTGGGAACTAACACAGTGATTGATGAACATGGAATCAGATTAAAGGTCACTCTTTTTCTGCTTCTTGAAGTTATTCTCTGTCTTTTCCTCCCTACTTCCCCCCCCATAACATTGCCTTTGCTTACCTACATATGTGTGTGCAGATGCACATACATTTATAAACACATGTATACACACACACACACACACACACACACACACTTTGCCAACTCCTATCATTCCTTAAATGTCAGATTCTTATTAAATGTTATCTGAGGCCCTCATATCAGGTTAAGTTCTATTATGTACTCTTACAGCACCACACATATCTCTCTCTCCCTCCCCCCCCCACATAGCATTTATTATGTGGCATTTTAGTTAAGTTTTATTTTCCATGGGATTGTAAATTCCATGTGGGCAGAGATGGGTAGCATCTGGTTCACCATCCTTTCTATAGCACCTAACAAGGTATATGGGATATCTAGTATATACTGAGCTCTTAACAACAGGAATACAAATTATAGATAACATGTTTAAAGCATTCAGATGTACCAGGCACCAGGCTAAGAACTTTGCATATATTATATAATCTCCACAACTTGCATTTATGTACCATGGTCAGCATTTTCAAAAAAGGAAAATGAAAACTGCAAAGATGAAGTCACTTTCTTGGCTTGGGTTCCTCAGAAACAAATTCTGAAAATAGGGTAAGTGCAAGTGGTTTATTTGAGAGATGATCTCAGGCAACATCCACTGGGGAGTAAAGGAGTGAGACAGGAAAAGGAAAACCGCCAACAAAGGGTGCATCCTCCAGTCAGATACCACCTTGGGCAACTGAACTCAGTGCCCTGGGGAAATGCCAGCAACCAGCACAGAACACTTACATGAGAGTTACCCCATCAGAAGAGCAAGCGAGACGGGGTACCTATGGACCACCTTCCATCAGTCATTGGTTGAGGTCTGCTAAGTGTAGGTTTCAGGGGCATTATTCCCTAGCCCTCCGGCCCACTGTGTACATGCAGGCACAGCAGGCTCCAGCTATCAGAGAGAGCCCTGGAGGAGTTGGAAGGCAGGTGTACTGCCCACCTGTGAGAAGAACTAAGGCATGTAGGAAGATAGCAGCTGCAAAGGTTACACACCCAAGTTCTGTTCTTAATCAGGGACAATACCAGGATGGGGACCTGAGACTCTTTGACTCCAAAGTATATGGTTTTAATGACTATCTTCATACCTATATCTTAAACAAATGAATAAAAAGAGGGAAAAAGAAATAAAGTGAAGAAATAAAGATTATCAGGAAGAATTTTTTTGTGAGAGCTAAGATTAGGTCTGATGAAGCTTTTCTCTCCTCAAAGAGAAATGCTTTTCTAGCAACTAGGGTGTTGGTGCTTTCTGGATTCAGTGTCTCTCCTCTTGGGGAGCATTGCACTGTCCTGTCAGTTTTCTTTCTCTTTATAAGAAGGAAGGGAGCTCATGGTAAGGAAACCTCTGCTTTGGTGCTCTGTATTCTTTCTGAAGATATGATAATATACTGATTTGGCCACAGTCAAGTCCTGACCTATCCTGGGAACTATGCTGTTTCTATGGTGATTGCCCATATATCAGCTGTCATTGGTTTTCTTGGTCCAAAGCTCAGATTACTGAGGGCACTATTTATGGTTGCCAGAAAGCCCTATATCCTGCCCGTATATTTCTTCCCTTCTCATCACTTCCTCCCCTCATACTCATCATCTCATTCCATGCAGGCTTCAAAACTAGATTGCAGCTCCAAATTTAGTTAATCCATTTTATTGGTAAGATAGTGGTGTCTCTTTCACAATACAGTAGCTGTGTCTTGAGAACAGTCATTTGTTAATTCGGTTCTTGTTAATAGAATCTTTTTATAATGCCAGTAATCATATCCTACAGTTCATAGTCTCAGTCACACCATTTAGCCAGTGCCTGTATGTCATCTGTACATCTGTTTATTGGTGAAATCAAGCCTATGTCCCGTTCAACACATGTATATTGAGCACCAACTATGTTCCAGTCACTGTGGTCATGACCAAAATGTGAATAGGACATGCTCCCTGTTCTTAAAGTCTGGTGGGAGAGACACATAAAAATGTGATGTCAGTACTTGGTGATACGCTGTATCACAGAGTTCAGCATGAAGTCATAAAAAAGGATGTACAAATTAAAACAGCCTTAAGGAAGGAAAGGAAGTCAGAGAGGTCACACAGGGACATAATTTCTGTGGTATTGGGTTGAAAACACAATCCAACTTGTGAAAAGTCTAAGGCGGGAGCATGAATATTGCTTTCAGGTAATTGCAAAAGGTCCCATTGGATCTAAAAGTGGAATGGCATCTGGGTGTGCTGATCATTCCCCATCTAGACTCCTCTCATACTCTCTCCACCAGTATCAGTTCAGCCCTGTGCCTTGGGAGGCCCACTTGGCTGAATTGCCTTTGTACCTTGGGCTAATCCCTCACTGAGGAGACTGGTGAATTAAACCAGGACTCTTTTGCTGGGTGAGAAAGCTGAACTTGATTCTACAGGCTGGTTACATGTCAAACTGTGTTCCACAAACTACTTGGATTAGAGGTGGACAATGAATCAGGGAGCAGGGTGCAAGCAAGTGCTAGATGTATTCTCCCCTCTGCCTCTACTGAAGTTGCTGTGCTTACTAGTGTTTTAACATGAAATTTATGAGGTGGAATTTTCCCAACAAATACCACTGGAAGGAAGGGAGGGAGGGCAGAAGAGGAGGGAAGAAGGAATAAAAGAAGGGAAGGGAGGGAAGGAGAGGAGGGAAGAGAGCAGAGGGGAGGGGAGGGGAGAAAAGGGGAAGGGAGGGGAAGGAAAAAAGAAGAATCTCATGGTAATTTGGAGGCAGAGAATTTGAAAAGTTTGATGCTGGGGAGTAGAATTATCTTGTCTGTAATTTAGAAAAAGCCTCTGGCCTAAGAATAGAAGATGAAGTAAAAAGAGTGACACTAAGAAAAAAAAATCAGTGAGGAGGCTATTGATAGACTTCAGGTAAGAAGTGATGAGCCCTAATCTAGATTTGTATTTGTTGTTATGGAGAGGGAGGATTGGAATCCAGGTACAATTGGGGCATACAGTCAGCAGGGTTTAGTAAGGGATTGGATTAGGGAAAAATAATGATAACATGTGCCCATAGGGTTGTTGTAAAGGTCATTTTTATGAAATGTGTCTTGAACTCCTAGAGTATTGCAAATATTAATTATGAGTGTTATTTCAACTAGCTTATAGCTCTCTTTATTCCTAGCAAGTGTTCTTTCCATGCACCCCTCCCATAATTCATTGTAAATTGAGCTTTTTGCTAACTGGATTTGTGGAAAGCAATAGAGAATGCCATTTGGCTACTTCCTATTTAGGGACTGTTAATATTCAAATCTCCAGGTCATTATTTAGAATCCCCAGTTCCAACATGGGAAATTTAAAATTGCATCTCATATTAATCTCTAAAGCAAGCTCTCCTTTGCCTCCAGATGATCAAATATTTGGACTGGAGAAAGAGGATCTTTTCTGCAACTTACAAGTATTTGACCAAATCATCCAATGGTAGTAGATTCTGATATCCTGAAGGGGCATATAGGAATCTTGGCTTATGCCCTACGTTATTAATGATAAGGAGGCTGATGATGAAGATGATAATGATAATAACTCTGATAATCATTATATTTACCATATTTTAACACCTATTTGATGGCCATAACTATGCTAGGTACTTTGCATTGTTTAATTTAATAATGTTCAATGTTATGACAATTTTACAGTTCAGAAAACTGAGGCTCAAATATTTTAAGTAACTTAAATTCATTCCGTTGGAAAATACAGAATAGAGATTTAATGCCAGCCCAGTTTGCCTGGCTCCACATCCCATGCACCTAATTCCTAGGCAGGTGGATCCAGCACCCAGACTTCTGTCTCTCCTCACTCCCCAGTCTTACCAGCTGAGGCACCAGCCTTATCTCCAGGCAGAAAGTATTTTCCCTAAACATTCTGGCCTTGTCCACAACTAGAGTGGATTTTCCTGATTGGGACAATCAACACATGGAGCAGACCTCTCTAAGCAGAGAAAGTGACAGGGCTTTACCCAAGAACAAACAAAATGACATTGTCTGTCACTCTTAGAAATGGAGGTTTAATGTATCAGACTAGGCTAACTGTACTGGTGGAAGACTGGAACATCCTTCTAGCTTCATGTTAATGTGGATCTCAGGGAAATCTGGTAAAAGACTTCAAAGCAGACACTGAAGCTATTTAACTGTGTGCTGAAACCCATACACTGATATAGCTGGATCTTGGAGAGAATTAAGGATAGAACAAACCCATTTTCTCATGAAGTTTTTAATTTTCCACCTCCACTTCCTAAGAGGTATATACCTCATCAGTGTGTCTAGTTCCCCATTCCAGCCCTTGTCTTTCAACTGCTTAAGAGTGGAGGCTCTGAATTAGTCCCTGCTCAGCCATTTACCTACTATATAATCTTCAGTAAATTTCTAACTCCTCTCAACTAGTATTTCCATCTATGCAAATGAGAATAAGACCACACTTTAGTAATGGGCATGATAAAATTGTATCTATTCAAGTGGATCAAAATTTTATTAAACATGAAAAACCCTTGTATTAATACCTAACACCTAATGAGAGCTTGATCCATATTAGATACTAATTATAAGTGTTATGCCTATATCATAATACATATGCATATAAATGTATATGTATGCATATATATACATATAAACATATACACACATATGTATTGTGTATGTATATATTTTTAACTGTTGAAGGAGAATGCCTCAATTTGGAATGCTTCCCTTCTGTATGAATTCCCTGAGTCTTCATTTTCTCATTTATAAAACAAGAGAGAACAAACACAACTACTTCAATGTATTCTTATTATTGTTATTAATATGTATAAAGAATTGAGCAGAGACCTGACAGTTAATAAATAAAAGTTATTATTCTGAAAAAATCTGGAGGCTTGGTAAGCAAATCAAAGATGAGTCAAGGGGACAATTTTACCAGACATCATGTTCCCCCTTTTTTAAGAATACTTTTCAGATGTGCTTTTTAACTCCTCTGGCCCTCAGCTTTCTCATGTGTAAAATGGAGACAATAATAACTTGCTGATGCATATATATTTTGTGAGGTGAATACAGACAATGATACAGATGTAATTTATGTCGATGTAGAGATATAAGTGTAGCTATACAGACATAACATGGTTAAGTGGCTAGAACAGCGCCTGGCATATGGTGGCTACTAAATGTATCTAAGTTTTCTTGTTTTCTTCTTTCTTCCTCCTCTTCTCACCCATCTTACTTTGCCTAAATTTCTAAGTTCTAGATGACTTTTTACTCTATTGTAATAATTCATGTTATCATATTTGACCCGTCCACACTAGACTAACTAGACTCTAAAATCCTTGGAAATAAGATCAATGTCTGGTTCATTTTGCATCTTTCATAGTACGTACCAAGTGGCTGGCAGAAAGAAGACATGCTGTAGATATGTGTTTGCTATGGTTTGAATGTGTTTCCCCTCCCAAACTCAGATTGAAATTTAATTGCCATTGTAACAGCACTGGGAGATGGGGCCTTTGGCCGGAGCAGAGCCGTCATGAATGAATTCATGCTGTTATCTAGGGAAGTGAGTTCCTTATAAAGGAATGAGTTCGGCCTCCTTTTGTCTCTCTCTCATTCTCTCCTTACCCTTCCATTATGTGGTGCCTCCTACCATGTTATGATGGAGCAAGAAGGTCCTTGCCAGAAGCCTGCACCTGGATCTTGAACTTTCCAGCCTCCAGAACTGCAAGGAATAAATTTCTGTTCATTATAAATCATTCAGTCTGTGGTATTCTGTTATGGAACAACAAATGGACTAAGACAGTGTTGAATATGTGTTGTTTGTCAGTAAAGTAAGAAGATAATTTATACTTACAAACCAAAGGGAGTGAGAGAAGATTTTGAAGAAGGTTGTGAAAATGATTTTTTGAATTCAGTGTAAGAACCAAGTGTATTATGAATGTTGACAACAATGGTAAGATGTAGAGTAGAAGGAGATGAGTAACATACTGACTGACTACTGTATTTAGGTTCTCTGCTACCCATTTTGGCATACAATTACTTAGTCAGCTAAACAACTTTATGACCTAGGTGATAACATTTTTCTTTCCCTCTAATGTAAGCCATACTAACTCACTAGTACAACATTTTTGTACAGTTCCCCTTATGTGTCCCTTATTTATGTTTATATGCCATTTAGTATTTATAGGTAATTACAGAATGGAAAGGGATCTGCAATCCTACCATACTGTAATCCAGTGTCTCTGGTGATTTTCTTTTGTAATGTCTTTTAAGAGTCCCATGTATACCAAGAGTTTAAGAAAATACAGTCAGGGATACATTCTAAGAAACGCATCAGTAGAAAATTTCATTATTGTGTGAACATCTTAGCGTGCACTTACACAAACCTAGCTGATATAGCCTGCTACATACCTAGGCTATATAGTATAGCCTATTCCTCCTAGGCTATAAAACTGTAAGCATGTTAGCATACTAAGTCCCATAGGTAATTGTAATATGATGCTAAATATTTGTGTATCTAAACATAGCTAAACATAGAGAAAGTGCAGTTAATATATAGTATTATAAGCTTATGAGACCAGCCTTGTATATTTGGTTTGTCATTGGCCAAAACGTTGTTATGCAGAGCATAACTGAAATTGCTGAAATAGTATAGATGGAACTTTGAGGGACAGCCCAGCCAAAGTCAAAGACTGAGCAAAAGAATTATTTTGTGCCTTTTACCTTGAACTTAGTTGTAAAGATGGGATGTTTATAAGACTTAGGGATAAGGGGCTTTGGAAAATTATCTGGAGATGATAGGAAGGTCCTGGGTTCTTAATTCCAATTTCTCTGTTCTTCCTCCTCCTACACACAATCCCCCAATATTCCCTACCCTCCCAAAAGGAAATTTTTTTTCCTTATCTTCCTCAAAATAGCCTTGATTTTCTTAAACTTACTTTGAAATCACAAAATACCCTTGGCTCCAATATGGTATGTAATGCATTTTCATAGTCAAGAATTAATAATTATGATAATAACTAATATATACTGAGTGCTTCATACATGTCAGGTGCTCCACTGTGGACTCCTGTATTGTTATTCTTTTTTAAATTTATTTATTTTTGAGGTGGAGTCTTGCTGTGTCACCCAGGCTGGAGTGCAGTGGCGTGATCTCGGTTCACTGCAACCTCCACCTCCCTGGTTCAAGCAAATCCCCTGCCTCAGCTTCTTGAGTAGCAGGGATTACAGGCACATTATTTCGGCCTTTGAACAACCAATGATTTAGGTACTGTTATTATCCCCATCTTATAGATGAGGAAATTGTTGGTTAGTAAAATGAAGGAATCTGCTCAAAGATAACTGCAAACAGCAGGTTTGAGATTTGAACACAAAGCACTTTGACTCAAGTAACCATGTAATTACCCCTTCTTTATACCCTTTTTGCTATAAATTCTTCCATTCACCCAAACATTTACATTACTGTTACTGAGAACTCTAGGAGGCCAAGTGTTACATTATACAAAGAAAATACAGGCATTAAAAGAAACACCCTAAATCCTCAAGAAATTTTACAATTAATGAACAATGTCACTTAGAATGAGCTGTAGACCAAAAAGCAGTTTTTCAACTGCAAAGAACAGTGTTAATCTCCAGTTGAAAAATGCCAGATAAAGGCAATTTTGGGGGATTGTGGGAGGCTGCCTCAAGAAAGTCAACATATACAGTTAGGAGAGAAGGAGAGGATGCTGAGAAAAAAAAAGAAATATAAAGTTTTAGAGCTAAATGATGGGTATTTTTTTCATTCCTCCAATGGATCCTTCAAGATTTATTGAACATCTGTTATTTTAAAGGCTCTGAGCTGGATGCCAGGGGTATAAAGATGAAAGAACAGGATTCATATCTCAATGAGCTCCTAATCTAGTACAAGGAAGGGAGTTACAATGCATGGAACAAATAAAATATAGAAACCACCATGGCCCAATCTCCAGTCCCAGCCTACCTCATGGGGTCATGGCAAATGTATCTTTCTGAGGTCAGATACAGCTTCAGAAAGCTTTCAACATGGAGTTCCAGTTATATGCTACAATTAATTAGATTCTGCTTTTGAAATGGAACCTGTTTGCTACTGCAATCTAGTAAAATGGCAGACATGGAGGCATATATGAGTGAGAGTGGGTACAGGCATCATAGAGTTCCAGGGTCAGTCCTTAAAGAACGTCCAGACCAACAATCTCACTTTTCAAATGGGGAAAATTAAAGTCCAGAAATAAGTAGCAAAAGAGAATTAGGTCACAAACTCAGATTCCCTGTTCCCTTTCCACAGTATCACAGTTCTCTCTTACTGAAATGTCCTCTGCACTGAAGTGGGCTTCTGATGGAGTCAAAGAAAATAAGTCTATGTCTGCAGGTATCTGCAAAACCTTCCTAGGGGTGAGGAAGCTGATTGAGGTGGGGGTGAGAAGGCCCTTGGGGCTGCTTCCTAGACCCTGGTGCTGATCTGCTGACTTTTATGCCATTTCTTTTAATTAGCATGTAAAAAAAAAGACAGCTCTGTCAGCTTGTGCCAAGTCTTTTGCATCTTCAGCTTGACGCAATGGGGCATGAACTTGAGATATCTGTGAGTGAGAGTTCACAATGCTAAAATGGGAAGTATTAACGAGTGGAACCACCATGAATGCACTTTCCAGGATCAATTTTCCACTTAGACAGCTTTTGCCCAGTTGTAGTAACTACTAACCAATCTATACTCCCTCATGGATTAAGCGGAAAGGTCAGGAATCATAAAATCATCCATTTCCCACTCATTAATATTCAAGTGTGGGCTCCTGGACCTGCCCCAGGCTGCATCACAGTGAGAACTTATTTATAACCAGGTTAGAAAGAGATTAATGGCCCAGACTATGTAGAAATATGGATTTGCATGCAGTTTTCTGAATGTCTGAATGAGACCATATGTGCCAACATGATAGCTGTCAACTGACAAGAGAAATGTGGTAAAGAATGAGGACCAGGGTGAAGTGAGTGAGACCTTTGTTGACAAGGGGCTGCCAAAAACTTAGTAATCAAGATAAATATTGCAGTATTTTTTAAAGTTTTAAATATTGCAATATTTTTAACATTTTTGAAAAATATGACAATTTTTTTAAATCTCCTAACAAGGAGATGAACTGGGATTCAGATTCCCAATGATCTGTTCTTTCTATCACAACTTTCTGTTACAACACGGGAAGTAGAAGCCTTAATAAGGAACACAAAAGTATTAATGAGTGGAACCACCAGTTTACACAAAAACTGGACATTTATAAGAACGCTAAATAGGAAAAAGATATGAAGCATAACAATAAGCAAGAAGTTTAGTCCCTTTATCATATAAACCCAAGAAATATATTGTATGCATTAAATACCTCATTAAAATAAAGATATATAAAGCTCACACTTGTAATCCCAGCACTTTGGGAGGCTGAGGCAGGTGGATCACTTGAGGCCAGGAGTGAGACCAGCATGGCCAACATGGTGAAACCCCATCTCTCCTAAAAAAAATACAAAAATTAGCTGGGTGTGATATAATCCCAGCTACTTGGGGGCGCTGAGGCAGAAGAACTGCTTAAACTAGGGAGGCAGAGGTTGTAGTCAGCCAAGATAGTGCCGCTGCATGCCAGCTTGGGTAACAGAGCAAGACTCTGTCTAAAGATAAATAAAATAAAATAAAAAATGTAAACAGACACCAACAAAACCAGTGTTTAAATTGGGAGAAATTAAGAAAGAACTATGAATATTGAGAAAAATGTCACAGATACAAAGATTTGGAAGACACTAAAATAAAAATAGGTGAATAATAGCTACTTCATCTGCAAAGAGAGGATTATAATCTCTAATTCAGGTTGTTACAGGGGTTAAATGAAATAGTGTATGCTAAAGTCCTGACCTATAGCAAAGTAACTCATGCGGTTAACTGTTCTTAATATTTTTGTTTTTAATCAGACAGAACTGCATTTAAATTCCATGTGTCATTCATGCATGATCTTAGGGGCTTTGATCCAGGTTAGGTTTTTTGTTTCTTCAAATCTACAAAATGGGGACAAAAGATAAACATCTTAATTTAAAAAAAATTAAGTATCATAAATACCTGGCCAAGTGCCTAAAACATTGTGTATATTTAGGAATTGGTGGTGGTAGTTGTTATCATAATTGGAAAAGAAATTTGCTATTTCAAACAATACTGACAGCAACTGACTGTTTTTGCTTTCTAAGAGGAGTGGTAGTGTGAGTCATATCAGAGGTAAAATAAATCTCAAAGCTATTCCAGTCCTCTTCCAGAAAACGATGGAGGAAGATAGAAGTTGTAAATTTCAAACTTGTCATGTTTTGTGAGTGGCTGAAGGGTGGCCAGGGGTAGATGATCCTTTCTTTTATAAGAGATGTTAATGAGTTTTGGATACACAGAGTCAGGCAGTAGAAAATTTCTGCTTTGATTCAATATAACCTCAAAGCTTACAGAATTACAACCATCATCCTGAGGCTTGTCTATAGGTACACTATACACCTGGATATTCCTAAATATCTGAATGGCTGACTGCATTGTTTGTACTTTTAACCAAATATTTGGGATCAATATCAGAAACTAGAGGACAGAATAATGACTTCAGGGAAGTTGTCAGATTGAATGTCTATAATTGAAACTTGGAAAAGCAACACCCAGATCTGCTATTTGTTAGAAGAGCTGAGAGAAGTAAATTGCCTGTGAGTCAATAAGGAAGGCAGGTGTGATTGTGATGATGAGTGATTTTAGTCCCCCTAATTGTTGTCAGGAAACCTGTGAGACATCAGAGCCAGGAGGAGGGAATGACAGATGTCCAAATGATGAGTTCCTGGAGCCATGTGTCAAAGACAGCCCACCGGGGATAATTCATTTCTGGATCTAGTGATACCTCATGTCTGGGACGTAAGTGAATAAGCAATAGTTCAGCTATTTGACCTAATATTCAGGATTGAACATAAATAGTATTATCTGGTATTCAAAATCAGTTACTAGTGAGACAGGCATCCTTGGATAAATAAGGTGGCAATGTCATCTGGAATTACATGCAGACCTTTTTGAGCATCTCATTAAAAAAAAAAATCAGGCATTAAAAATGCTGGCAGCAGCCAAGCTGTGGACAGACAGCGATACTCCAAGAGTACCTTGGCTCAGACAACAATGTTAGTGAATGAAAGGACTTAAATTATTACTACCAGGGCTCACAAACAAGGAGCCTGCATGATGAGTTACTCTTCAGGGGATAGGTTGTCTTTGGTATGCTCAGTGTCAAAACAAAAAGTTGTATATAAATCCCTTGGCATGCCTCTCCAGTTAACCATGCCCTCACCACCTTTTCCTTCTTTATGCCTGGTGCCTTTCCATGCTTTTTTTTTTTTTAACATTACTGTGCCACTCAAAGGATTCCAGTTTGCAAGTCCTGAAGCTCATCTCTTGTTTTGCAGATGGGAAATCCAAAGTTCAGAGAATTGAATGTTAACACCACTTATTTCAGGTCAACCATATACCCAGAATGGGTCTGGATGACCCAATAAAGCATTTATTCAAATGATTTTTTTTGCACCTATTACATGCCAGTACCACTTTTAGTTCCTAACTTTACAAGGTAAACATAAAATCACAATTTCTGGAATGTACAGTCTAGCAGGGGAAAAGCCCAGAAACAACATGATGCATGGTACATGGTCAATGGCCATTAGCTGCCTGAACTTTTGGCCCTTAGGAAAACAAAAAAATTTACTATATACCTTTTTAATTGTTGTTTTATTAGTTTGAGTTTCATGTCTTTGAGCTGCTAATCGTTGCAGCAGTAGCTGGAAATAGTCTTAACTGGAATGAAGTTCATGGGGCAACAGAGACCTCCTTTACACAGAGTTGTCAGAGATAAAACACGTGGCTTTCACAGATAACCAAGAAATGTTATTTTACAAGAATAATTTTATTTTGTACTCAGAATTCATATACAAATAGACTCTAGCTTAGGAAACGCATCTCTGGCTGCCTGTGAACTGTGATACCACTGAAAATTCTAGCCGGGTATTTTCTAAATATTTTACATATAAAATGTTACCACGGTCACCTCACAGTGTGTGTGTCTATTATTATTTTAATTCAACAAAATGAAGAAACTGAGGCACTAGAGGTTAGTGTTTTCAAGTCCACACAGCTAGTAAGCTGTAGAACTGGGATTTAGAGGCACATCTGTATGTTTCTGTTTCCACAGCCTTCCCAATGCTCCGCTTCAAGGTTCTCTCTTCAGTTTTGCCACATGGAAGAAATTGTTTCTAGGAGAATAGGCAGAAACCACAAAGCCATGGCTTTTCCTTTATCCTGTACATTTCAGGACCAAATTCTGGGGCCATGATAAAGGGATCCAGAGACTAGTAAATGCTATCAGTTATTTAGTTTCATCAGAGAAAGTCCAAAGCAAAAAAAAGAAAAAAAATTACCTTGTATCTCACATAGCATAACATTATTTGCCCTGTTTTTTTTTCTGGCAATTGCAGCCTCTGATTGTATATTGAACAACTGGAGAAGTGGGAGAAAGAACATTTTAGACATGGCAAAAAGAAATGCCCTTGGTTGGGCACAGTAGCTCACACCTAAAATCTCAGTGCTTTGGGAGGCCAAGGCAGGAGGATTGCTTGAGGCCAGGAGTGGGCTATCAGCCTGGGCAACCATAGTGAGGCCCCTTCTCCCTAAAAAATTTTTTTTAAAAGTCTTAATTAGCTTGACATGGTGGCTACTATGGTTGTCTTAGCTACTTGGGCTGCTGAGGTGGGAGGATAGCTTGAGCCCAGGAGTTTGAGGATACAGTGAGCTATAATTGTGCTACTGTACTCTAGCCTGGGTGACAGAGCAAGACCCTGTCTCTAATAAAACAAAAGAAAGTATAAAAACCAAAAACAAAACAAAACAAAGGTACCCTGAGGTACATGTATAGTTACTGAGTTTTAATTTGCTACAGCCCCTGGGGCTATGTGACAAGCTGAAGACAATGTGGGAATGGCGAAGAGGCCTCAGGTGACTTTTGGCAGGTGGCACTTTGTTATATGAACCTCACACTATAAAAACCACCCATTTCCTCCCCCAACACCCCACAAGATGTATAGAACTACTATTGGCCTTCTAGGTGGTAAAATATCATCCAAGATTCTAGGAAGACAATGTTGGTCATTGTTGAATTTAGGTGGTAGTTTTATTTTGTGTCTTTCTTTTACTGTTGTGGATTTAGTAGCTATTTTATTGGTGTGATAGTAATTAATGATGTTTGTCAAATATTGTCAGTCTCTGCCTCTTTGGGATACATAATGATCTTGATTTTCTGGCTTCTTTATGTTTGAGTGATGACAACTGTGGATAGATGATGTGTTGAAAGCTGCCCTCTTCCCTTTGGTCCAATGGACAGCAATTTAGAAGTCAGCGTTTTCATTAATCTGGGAGGCTGAGTCACTGAAATCAGGATAGCACATGATACCACGTATCACCCATAATGGACTTGTAGAATGAATACTGTAATGTTTTGTTTATTTTAAAACCCCTGTAAGTTGGAAGCTGTTGCTGCCACGAAATCTAGCTCATCCTGACTGATAAAATTGAACAATTCAGAGGCTGCTTGAAGTAATGCCAGCCAGAAGCAACTTACGCTAGAAGTTCCTAATGTGATCATAGAGATAATGTGCTATGCTTAAAATAAATAGAGCCCTCTACTCTGAGATGATGTTTTATTATATTTAGTTATTCAGTTTTATGAGCTCTTATTAGTCACCTTACTCACAAGCAATTGTGACAGTTAAACTCAAATTTCTTAGGAAATATAATACATTTAATGAATATTTTTAAAAAACGATCTGTCCAGAAAAAGCAAAATTTATGGTGGGCTGCAAACATGAACTTAGAGTTACAGTTATAATAATGATGTCACATCTATACTTAAAAATTTTTAATGGCTTTCCTGTATATTCATGACAAAGCAAATTACTTGGCCTGAGCAAAGTCTCTCTGTGATAGGATTCCACACTTCTTGCTCCAGCCTCTTCTCTTACAACCAGATGGAGCTACTTGTGAATCATGAGTATGAAGTGCTTGCCCATCTCCTGTCTAGACACATGCTGTTGCTTCTCCCTGAGGCACATTTTAATTCCTTTTCCTTGCCACTTGTCTTAGTTTACGTGGGCTGCTATTACAAAATACCATTGACTAGGTGGAATATCAACAACAGACATTTATTGCTCACATTTCTGGAGGCTGGGAAGTCCAAGATCAAGGCACCAGCAGATTTGGTATCTGGTGAGGGCCTTCTTTCTGGTTCATAGATGGCATCTTTTTACTGCATTTTCACATGGCAGAAGGAGCAAGGACCTCCTCTATAAAGACACGAATCCCACTGAAGACTGGTCTGGCCTTTGGAAGGGGACGTAAGCCAAAGATCAGATGTTATGTCCTCTTCCAAAGGCCACACCTCCATAGCATCACTTTGGGGATTAGGATTTTAACATATAAACTTATGGGTGGGTTACACCATCATGCAGACCATAGAACCACTCTTTACTTCTCTTTCAGTGTGAGTATAATCCCCTTCAGAAAACTTCCCCCTTCACCTTTACAGTAAGTCAGGAGTCCCAAAACATCCCATGCTTTTCTCTAGGATAGTATGTACCATGATGTGTTGATATTATCTATTTATTGGTTTGCCCTCATTATAAACCCATATATTCCTTGAACATAAGAACCATTTTGTTGATTGCATTCCCTCACCACCAACACAATGTCCGGCAAACAGTGAGAACTAAATAAATATACACTAAGTGAATAAACAAAATTAACATGGTAAATGCTTTTGCCAACTTACTTGTTGTCACCTAAGACACTAAGTCATTCCTTGGCTAACACATTCATGAGTCTGCCCGAAATGTCAAAATACGCATTTGATGTTATCATTTCCTGAATTAAATCAAGTACTCTCTCTTTTTTCTTTTTGAGTCAAGGCCCCTAAGTTACCCAAGCTGAGTGCAGTGGCACAGTCATAGCTCACTGCAGCCTCAACCTCCCAGGCTCAAGCAATCCTGGTACAACACCATGCCTGGATAATTTTTTACATCCCTGTATTTCCCAGGCCAATCTCAAACTCATCAGGTCAAGTAATGTTCCTGCCTTGGCCTCCCAAATTGTTGGGATTTCAGGTGTGAGCCACCATGCCTGGCCAGGGATTTTTTCTCAAGTAGGGAATTAAAGAAAGCAGAATCCTATTTCTTGCCAAATGTGTTATGCTATAAAAGACAATGAAGCATTAATGAGTTTTTGGAAATGTGAATTTTGTAAACAATAATCATTTTGATACGAGAGCATAAAATAAAGGTAGGTATCAAGGTATAAGGATAACTTTCTAGGTAAGCACTTTACTATACACCTGCTGCATGCAGGTTTTGAAGATAAAGAAATAAAGTGAGGACAAACTTCTGTTCTCAAGAAATGCAGAGTCCAGTGAAAAATAAAAAGAATACACAGGAGTTTTAAAGAAAGAAAGGCTGAATGGTAGATTAGAAACACAAAAAGTAATGGGCACTCAAAAAAGGTAGTTGAATAAATGAATGAATTTATCATGTGAACAAACTTACTATGTCTGAACATCTGAGCTAAAAAGACAACTACTGATGTTTTCCTGCATACTGTAGTTTTCCAGAGGAAAATGAAAGGCAATCGTAACCAGTACTAATTGGGGCTTAAAAAGAAAAGTGAGGGGGAAAAAAATAAAATTAAGCATTAATTAAATATCAAATATTTTACATATAAAATTTCATGTTGTTCCACAAAAATGTCCCTGAGTCATTTTTCTGAGATGATTAAAAGACTTCAAAACTTTGCCCACTGTCCCACTGCTTGCCACTGATGATAAAGTTGAAATTGGCATTCTGATCAGCTAGACCTCCCAGTCCTTATTCTGTCTAAAACAACAGGATTTCTCAAGTGCACCTGAGAAACCATGTACTTCAGAATTTCCTACAGGTTATTACAGCAATGGAAAATTGCCAGTTTTATACCTTAGACCTAAGGAGTCCAAATTTCCAGAGCTTGAGTTTCGGAATCTGCATATAAAGAAGTCCCCACGCGTGGTGGTACATATGATCAGAAGAAATCCTTTTATTATATTGTATTTCCTCCTGGCTGAAGACTGAAAAGAAGATAATTTAGCCTAGCAGTGTATGTCTCTTTTTGGGAGGTGAAAGAGACCAAGAGTTTATTCATCAAAACCATAAACAATTTATATTTATTATCTTTTTTTTATTTTGAGATGGAATTTCGCTCTTTTTAAGCAGGCTGGACATGGCAGCTGCCTACCATTAGGCATCTGCAAAACGATCAGAGAATCTATTAGCAACAAAATTGCAAGACTCTCCCTTGCCTCATGCAAAAGAAAAGACTCAAAATAGAAGTGAGGCCTTTATTTCATCCTTGTTTTTTTTTTTTTTTTTTTTGAGCTGGAGTTTCCCTCTTGTTACACAGGCTGGACATAGCAGACGCCATTAGGCGTCTGAAAAACAATCAGAGAATCTGTTAGCAACAAAGTTGCAAGACTCTCCTTTGTCGGCATGCAGAAGAAAAGACTCAAACAAACAAACAAAAAAAACTCGTTTCAGCTGGATGAAATAAAGGAGTCAGTCACTTCTATTTTGAGTCTTTTCATCAAGCTGAAACAAGTTGTATTACTGAACCAATGAAGTAAATTTGGGAAATCTCTCTAAGCCTGCTATATACCAGATACTTCACTAGAAAAAGAAAGGATGCAAAATAAAATAACTGCTCTTCCTGAAAGAAATGCATTTGAGAGTAAAATACATTAGTATGTAGTCACAAAGCAACACAGTAAGTCCCATAATAAAAAACACATAAAGAGCTATGGTAGAGCAGAGCCTGACTAACTCTTTGGGAGTGGTGGCAGAGAGTAGTCAAGAACTTCATTCAATGATGATGCTCTGAATAAAGATTTCTTTTTACTCTTAGCATACATTTTGTTAGGACAATTAAGTAAGTGTAAATATACATATTTTTATATTTTGCTTAGAGTGGATTTTTATGTATAAATAGAAACAGGCAAACAGAAGGAAGGGCATTTCAGAGACAGAAAACAGTATGTGCAAAGACAGGTGGACCTGAAACAGTATATACATATTTATCATAATGTGCATTATATATCATCCCCAAACCAGATTTTAACTGCAGATTGGAACCTGAGGAATGATATACATAGGTAAGATCTGTGCTACAGTCAAAAACGTGGACAGCACCATGGAAGATAGGTTATAAGGAGACAAGACCCAAATAGAAAAAGTACAAATCTAGGTGGAAAGAAACTGGCGGCTTGGATAAAGAGAAGAGTAGTGGGGATAAAGCAAAGAGAGATATGAAAGGTATTTAGGAGATACAAGTGGAAAGGGCCCCGTGACCAGCTAAATGTAGGGATGATAGGTGGGCAGTATAAGGCTCCCTAATTTCTGGCTGGGATGGCTAGCAGGTGATGGAGATATTAAAAAGGTAGAAAATAGGAGAAGCAAGTCTCATGAGTTCAGCTCTGGGCATAATGCTTTTAAGATACTGTGAGAAATCCAAGTGAGAATGACTGGGTAGCAATTGCTTATATGATTGGGATACTGCAAATTCTGAGACAGTAAAAAGTTAACATATTTTAATGCTCCAGTTTTTATCAAGGTCACAGCTTGTGTCTTCCACCATGTACAAACCAGAGGCTAAAGGACTTTGCAGCTTCACAGTTGGAATCTGCAGTTTTTCTTATGTGCAGCAAAGACCCATAGCGTATCTAGAGTAACTGCTGAGAACTCCATGTATGACATCTTCTAATTAAAGATCACCACCAAGTTAGGGATCACTGGAAGCAGGTAAGAGGGAAAGTACATTTATTATCAAACAAAAACTCCTACCAGTTCTAGTGTTGATTTTTACTGAAGTGGTAGCATTTGATATGACTGGCTTTCATTTTTGTTTTGAGAATTACAGTTTACAGAAAAGCATCGGCAGGTTTTTTTTTTTAGCTCAGTCGATCATATGTAATAAATTTACATGATGAATTCATTCATTCACTCAACTACCTTTTTTTTTTTTTTTTTGAGACGAAGTTTCGCACTTGTTACCCAGGCTGGAGTGCAATGGCGCAATCTTGGCTCACCGCAACCTCCACCTCCTAGGTTCAGGCAGTTCCCATGCCTCAGCCTCCTGAGTAGCTGGGATTATAGGCACATGCCACCACGCCCAGCTAACTTTTGTATTTTTGGTAGAGACAGGGTTTCACCATGTTAACCAGGATGGTCTTGATCTCTTGACCTCGTGATCCACCTGCCTCAGCCTCCCAAAGTGCTGGGATTACAGGTGTGAGCAACTGTGTCTGGCTGGAGGGAGCATTTAAACCAGCCCTAGCCAGAGGAGAACTGTCAATACCAGTGGTACAAACTTCAGTTCCCACAAACCTCACCACCATAGGCCAAACTGCACCGGGTCTCTAAGTAAACTGGAAACACTGTGTAGGCCATAAGGACTTCAATTGCTAGGTGAGTCCTAGTGCTGAACTGGGCCCAGAGGCAGAGGACTAGGGGACTCAAGACCTACTCAGATACCAGATGGGGTGGCTAAGGGAGAGCTGACATCATCCATCCCCTAACCCCCAGGCTGCACATCTTATGGTACCAAGAGACCCATTCCTTCCACCTGAGGAGAGGTGAAGGAAGAGTGGGAAGAACTTTATCCTGCATCTTGAATACTAGCTCAGCCACAGGAGGTTAGGGCACTGGTCAGAGTTGGGAGGACCCTGCTCTAGGCCCTTCCTCCTGTATGACATTTCTAGATACTCCCTGGGCCCAAAGGGAACCTGCTGCCTTGAAGGGTAGGCTGCAGTCCTTGCAGCATTCATCACATGCTAACTGGAGAACCCCTGGGCCCTGAATAACCAGTAGTGATACCAAGAACTATGTCAAGGGCCTTAGGTGAGCCTCTGAGACTCCAGGTGAGACTTAGTATATTACTAGCAGTGGTGGGTACAAAGCAAAACTCCTTCTGCTTGAGAAAAGCAGAGGGAAAAGTAAAGGAAACTTAAGTACCAGCATGGCCACAGTGTGGGGCAAGGGGTAGAGCACCAAATGGGCTCTTGAAGTCCCTGATTCCAAGACTTGACCCTTGGATGGCATTTCTGGACCTGCTGTGGACTAGAGGGGAGCCCACTGACCTGAAAGATCAGGCAGCATTCACCACAAGTGGACTTAAGAGACCTTGGGCCTTGAGAGAACATTGGCAGCAGTCTAGAAGTATCCCAGTATTCCCCATTGTCTGTAGTGGTAGCGGCCTTTGGAAAGGGGAGAGGGGAGTGGGAAAAACTTTATCTTGTGGTTTCATTGCTTTTAGGTGGCTCAAAACAGAAAAGAGACCTTGTTTGTTTGGGAAAAAGTAAAGGAAGAGAAAAGTCTTTGCCTGGTAATCCAGAGAATTCTCCTGGATCTTGTCCAGGACCATTAAGGGAGTACCTCTATGAGTGTGCAAGAACCACAGGGTCACTGTGTTTGGGGTGCCCTCTAAAATAGATACAGCTTAAATCACAACACTCAAGTCCATTCAAATAACTAGAAAGCCTTCCCAAGAAGAACAGGTACAAAGCAGCCTAGACAGTGAAGACTATAATGAATACCTAACTTTTCAATGCTGAGACACCAAAGAATGTCTACTAGCATCAACACCATTTTAGGAAAACATAACCTCACCAAATGAACTAAGTAAGGCCCCAGAGACCAATCCTGGAGAAACAGATATGTGACCTTTCAGACAGAGAATTCAAAACAGCTGTTTTGAGGAAACTCAAAGAAATTCGAGATAACACCGGAAAGGAATACAGAATTCTATCAGATGACTTTAACAGAGATTAAAATAATTAAAATGAATCAAGCAGAAATTCTGGAGCTAAAAAATGCATTGGCATATTGAAGAATGCATCAGAATCATTTTTTTTCCTAGGTTCTTGGTTTTCTTTCTTTGTTTCTTTTCTTTGTTTTTTAAATATATATATTTTATTGCAGTTTAGGTTCTGGGGTACATGTGAAGAACATGCAGGATTGTTGCACAGGTACATACATGGCAATGTGGTTTGCTACCTCCATCCCCATCACCTGTATCTGGCATTTCTCCCATGATATCCCTCCCCAACTCCCTACCCCTCACTGTCCCTCCCCTAGGACCCCCCAAAAGACCCCAGTATGTGATGTTCCCCTCTCTGTGTCCATGTGTTCTTATTGTTTAACACCCGCCTATGACTGAGAACATGCAGTGTTTGA
Source organism: Saguinus oedipus (assembly GCA_031835075.1). NCBI lineage: Eukaryota > Metazoa > Chordata > Mammalia > Primates > Cebidae > Saguinus > Saguinus oedipus. The sequence goes on along the minus strand of CM063175.1, from coordinate 105,377,493 downwards.
TTTTCTGTTCTTGTGTCAATTTGCTAAGAATGATGGTTTCCAGGTTCATCCATGTCCCTACAAAGGACACGAACTCATCGTTTTTTTATGGCTGCATAGTATTCCATGGTGTATATATGCCACATTTTTCCTGTCCAGTCTATCATTAATGGGCATTTGGGTTGGTTCCAGAACTTTGCTATTGTAAACAGTGCTACAATGAACATATATATGCATGTGTCTTTATAATAGAATGATTTATAATCCTTTGGATATATACCCAGTAATGGGATTGCTGGGTCAAATGGAATTTCTATTTCTAGGTCCTTAAGGACTTGCCACACTGTCTTCCACAATGGTTGAACTAATTTACACTCCCACCAGCAGTGTACAAGTGTTCCTATTTTTCCACATCCTCTCCAGCATCTGTTGTCTCCAAATTTTTTTTTTTTGAGATGGAGTTTCACTCTTGTTACCCAGGCTGGAGTGCAATGGCGCAAACTCGGCTCACAGCAACCTCCGTCTCCTGGGTTTAGGCAATTCTCCTGCCTCAGCCTCCTGAGTAGCTGGGATTACAGGCACGTGCCACCATGCCCAGCTAATTTTTTGTATTTTTAGTGGAGATGGGGTTTCACCATGTTGACCAGGATGGTCTCAATCTCTTGACCTCATGATCCACCCACCTCGGCCTCCCAAAGTGCTGGGATTACAGGCTTGAGCCACCGTGCCCAGCCTGTTGTCTCCAAATTTTTTAATGATCGGCATTCTAACTGCTGTGAGATGGTATCTCAATGTGGTGTTGACTTGCATTTCTCTAATGACCACTGTTAATGAGTATTTTTTCATGGTTTGTTGGCCTCATATATGTCTTCCTTTGTGAAGTGTCTGTTCATATCCTTTGCCCACTTTTGAATGGGTTTGTTTGTATTTTTCTTGTAAATCTGCTTTAGTTCTTTGTAGATTCTGGATATTAGCCCTTTGTCAGATGGGTAGATTACAAAATTTTTTCCCATTCTGTTGGTTGCTGGTTCACTCTAATGATTGTTTCCTTTGCTGTGCAGAAACTCTGGATTTTAATTAGATTCCATTTGCCTATCTTGGCTTTTGTTGCCAGTGCTTTTGGTGTTTTAGTCATGAAGTCCTTGCCTATGCCTATGTCCTGAATGGTTTTGCCTAGATTTTCTTCTAGGGTTTTTATGGTGTTAGGTCTTATGTTTAAGTCTTTAATCCATCTGGAGTTAATTTTAGTGTAAGGTGTCAGGAAGGGGTCCAGTTTCTGCTTTCTGCACATGGCTAGCCAGTTTTCCCAACACCATTTATTAAACAGGGAATCCTTTCCCCATTGCTTGTTTTTGTCAGGTTTGTCAAAGATCAGATGGTTGTAGATGTGTGGTGTTGCCTCCAAGGCCTCTGTTCTGTTCCATTGGTCTATATTTCTGTTTTGGTACCAGTACCATGCTGTTTTGATTACCGTAGCCTTGTAGTATAGTTTGAAGTCAGGTAGCGTGATGCCTCTAGCTGTGTTCTTTTTGCTTAGAATTGGCTTGGCTATGTGGGCTCTCTTTTGGTTCCATATGAAGTTTAAGGTGTTTTTCTCCAGTTCTGTGAAGATGGTCATAGGTAGTTTGATGGGGATAGCTTTGAATCTATAAATTACTTTGGGCAGTATGGCCATTTTCAGAATATTGATTCTTCCTAACCATGAGCATGAAATGTTTCTCCATCTGTTTGTGTCCTCTCTTATTTCCTTAAGCAGTGGTTTGTGGTTCTCCTTGAAGAGGTCCTTTACATACTTCGTTAGTTGTATTCCTAGGTATTTTATTCTCTTTGTAGCAATTGTGAATTGCTGTTTCACTGCCTAAGCTGTTGTAGCCCTCAGGCTCTAGGGAATCCGAGGTGACTAGCGACTAGAGCGGTCCCCCAGCATGGTGCAGTAGCTCTGCGGAGAAGCAGCAGACCTCTTTTCACAAGGGTCCTGGATACCATTTATCTTCACTGGGCAGACTCTCCTGATGGAGTTCTGTAATAACCTCCACTGGTGTTTTCCAGCCAGCAATAGTTTCAAACTGCCCTGGGATGGAACTCCCAGAGGAATGGGTACACTGTCAGCCTTGTTGTTTCTCAGCCTTAGCCACTACTGCCTTGAAATTTACAGAGCCCAAAGAAACTAGAGGCTGGAGTGGAGCCACAACAGGGCACAACTGCTCTACAAAAAAACAGCCAGACAGTCTTTTCATGTGGGTCCCCAATCTTGTTCCTGCTTACTAAACAGGACCTCCCAACCAGGGTATCTAGCTAACTGCTGGTGTTTTCCAGCTGACAGCAGTTTCAAAAGTCTCTGGGAAAGAACTCCCAATGGGAGGGGTGGGTTGCCATCTTTGCTGCTTTGCAGCCTTCACTGCTGATACCTTCGGCTGCTGAAAAATCTGAGGTGGCTATGGACAGGAGTGAACCCCCAACAGACAGCAATAGCCCTAGGAAAAAGTGGCCAAACTCTTTGTTATGTGGGTCCCCAATCCTGTACCTCCTCACCAGAACAGTCCTCCCATAGTGGGTCTCTAACACCCCCCTGCTGGGTCTTCAAGTCAATTGCAGCCATACAACTTGCTGGGAGAGAAGCCCCAGTGAGAGGAGTGGGATGCCATCTTTGCTGTCTCACAGCCCTCACCTTTGCTGTCTCCAGGCCCTGGAGAGTCCATAGGAACCATGGGGTGGTCTGGATCCCCAGTACAGAGCACTCACCTGAAAGAAAAGTGACCAGACTTGTCTCCATGCAGGTCCCAAGCCTCACTTCTACTCACTGGACAGGGGCACCCGACCTGGGATTCCAGCACAACCTCCCTGACTCCACCTGACCACTTCCATCAGAGGCAGCCCAGCAGTTAAAGGAACACCCACAAACAGACATGCAGAGATGGGAAAAAAAAACCAATGCAAGAACTCCAGCAACTCAAATAGCCAGGGTATCTTATGTCCTCCAAACCACTGTTCTGCTCTAGTTCTCCAACAGGTATTCTTAACCAGGAAGAACTGCTGAAATGACAGAAATAGAATTCAGACTATAGATAAAAAATTATTGACATCTGGGATAATGGCAAAACCTAATCCAGTTTCTAATGAAACTATAGAAACAATAGAGGAGCTCACAGGTACAATAGGCAGCATTTTTAAAAAAAACAAAAAACCCTAATTGACTTCATAGAGATGAAAAACACACTACAAGAATTTCACATTATATAATATATGGGATTTTTTTTGAGACAAGATCTCACTCCTGTTACCCAGGCTGGAGTGCAGTGGCACTATCACAGCTCATTTCAGCATTGACTTCCCAGGCTCAGACAATTCTCCCACCTTACACTTCTGACCCTCCTGACCAACATGCCCGACTAAATTTTTTTATAGAGGTGGGGTTTTGGCATGCTGCCCAGGTTAGCCTCAAACTCTGGAGCCCAAGAGATCCACCCACCTCAGCCTCCCAAAGTACTGGTATTACAGGCATGAGACACCACTCCTGGCCATCCAAATGAAATTTTAAAATATCAAAGACAAGGAAAGAAAATGGTTTTTAAGTGTTCTTAGATAAAGAACAAATCAACTACAGCTGACCCTTGAACAACATAGGTTTGAATTGTGTGAGTCCACTTATACACAGACGTTTTTGCAACAAATACAGTTGGCCCTCTGCATCTGTAGGTTCCATGTCTACAACCAAACAGATTGAAAATATAGTATTCATAAGATGTGCAATTTGCTGATACCAAAGGCTGACTTTTTATATACCAGGTTCTACTAAGACAGCTTTGGGACTAGAGTATGCATGAATTTTGGTATCCACAGTAGATGTTTGGGTGGAGAGTGGGATCCTGGAATCAATGCCTGTAGATGCCTAGGGACAACTGCACAAACAAGAATTCAATTAAGATCATATGATGTAACAAGGAAATGCAGTAATATTTTCAAATCGATCAATAAAAGGAACTTTTAATCTAGAATTTTAAACAAAAATATCACTTAAAAGCAAACATACAAGAATCATATTCTCAATTATTGAACATCTCAGCAGACTTAGCACACAAAGACCCTCTTTGAAAACATTCTTGGAAGAGGCACTCCAGCAAAGAGAGAAGTAAACCCAGGAGAACATTAGAAGGTAAATGAGAAGTAAGAATAAATAAATAAAATAAGTTAAAATGTATTATTTACTTTTAAAGGCAAAGATACACACCATACACACACAACCATATCCAACAAAATCCACCAAAATTCCATACAATATCAACAAAATATGGGTTATGGGAAAAAACAAATGGAAATAAGAGTATATCGAAGTATACCTATATTGTTTAGGAGAAGACATAGATTGAACTTGAGAAGAAAAACAACATGAGAGATTGTTAAGAGAAACAACTAATCAAAAAACATAAAAATCATGAACATATATACATATTAACCATATAGCCTCAAAATATTTTCAGCAACAACCAATGGAACTACAGGGAGAAATAACAACTGTAACAACTGTACAGTTGCTAATTTTGAAATATTCTTCTCAGAATTTCATAGCTCAAACACCATAAAAATGATAATAAAGCATATAAAATAATAACATTTAGCTTAATTGATTTATAAAGAAATTTACATCTAACAAGAAAAAATATGCATTATTTTTTAGGACACATGAATAGAATATATTTTTTTCATTGGCCATTTAATAGGCCACAAAGGAAGCCACAATAAATTGCAAGGAATCTATATCATGCCCTCTGTAATCCCTGACTATATTTCAATGAACATACATAACAAAAGATGTTTTTGAAAGAAAAACCTTGGCCAGAAAATTAGGCACACACATAAAATAAAGATATATCTAATTAATTATAGGATTAAAGAGAAAATCTCAGGGAGAAATTATAAAATAAATCGGACCCAAATGACAATAAAAACACTATATATCAAAACATATATGGTATCAGTTGGAGTCTAGGAAAGAAAAACTCATAGAATACAGGTACCAGTAGTTTGAAAAAACATATAATACATCCTTCAGAAAACATGAAATGGTGAAAACATGGAAGAACTTAGTATTAGTCAAGGCTCTCCAGAAAGACAGAATCAATAGAATGGACAGATGGATAGATAGATAGATAGATGGCTTATTAGAGGAATTCGTTCATTGGGCTCATGAAATTATGGAGGCTGAGAAGTCCAAGGTTGAAGGGACACATTTGTGAGAGCCTGCTCGCTGATGGGGACTTACTGCAAATTACCATTCTTATAGGTCAAAAATAGTTGAATATCAGAAATTTCATATAGTTCAACTAAAAGACATTTATCATTATTCTCATTTTGCTGAAGAAATTGAAGGACAGAGGGATTCAATAACTTGACCAAGTTACAAATCTGATCAATCATTGTCAAAGTTATAATTTGAGCCTAGGAAGCTTAGTTTCAAAGTCTGTCTCTTAACCAGTATGCTATACTGCACTACTTCTTCGAAATTATCTCCATGGATGCAAAAAAAGCATTTAATAAATCTTACCACCAATTTATTACTAAAAAATATATCTCTGACTGAAAGTAAAGAGTGGTTGCCCAGGGATAGGTGGAAGCATAGAGATTAACTGTAAACAAGTACCAGAAACTTTTTGGGATAATGGAAAGGTTATAAAAATGGATTATGATGATCGTTATACTGTTCTCTTAATTTACTAAAATAATTGAATTTATTTGCACTCTTCACAATGGGTGAATTTTATGATATATAAATTATATTTACATAATTCTATTTTTTTAATTCTTAAAACTTCCTTAATTTGCTAATAACTATAAGAACATCAACATAGCAACCACCATATTTAACAGAAGAAATTGTAGAAGCATTTAAAGAAAATGCTTCATGAATAAGAAACTATGATTGCCATCCTTGCTACTTTCTAACATAGTACTGAAAGTTCTAGCCAAAGATATAAGCTAAAGAGAATTTTTTATTATGGGAACTAAAAGAAATAAAATCATTACTAAGAGAATATAGTCATAAGGCAAAAAAACCATTAGGTGGCAAATTATTATAATAAATAAGAGAGTTCAGTGAAGTACCATATAGAAAAGCTCAATTTACAAAAAGAAGTTTCTCAAAGCAGAAATAATCAAGTGGAAAATTTAATAGGAAAGCAGATACATTCACAATAGTGGCAAAATCTATGTAGCATCTAAGATCTAACCTAACAAAGAGTACAGAGGACCATTTTAGGAAAAAAGATGTAACACTCTGTTAAATAATATAACAGGAAATCTAAATAGAGAATTAGATCATGTTTGTGGATAGAGTAACTTAAAATTGTAAAGATACTTGTTTTACCCAAATTATTCTATAAATTCAGTGCTGCAATTGACTGAATGTTCATGTCCCCTGAAAGGCAAGAAGAGAGAAATGAGTTGAAGATGGAATCATTAAGCAAAAAGGAACCAGACTTAAATATTTGAAAATTTCTCAACTGTCAATATTACGAAAAATAAAAAAGCACGTTCAGAAGAGAACACTAAGGGTGTGGTGAACTAACCATTTGAAAAGGAGATTCATGTAAGTGTGAATGGTGGACTTAATCAGCCATCTCAACAGAAACCAGGAACAGAGATGGGACAATTCTAGCAGTAATGCCAGCTGAGACTATAGGAAAGAGAGAAAATGGGATACAATTAAGGAAGACCATCAGACTTCTTAGAACCTACAGGACTATAGGACTCAACCACCAGGCAGCAAACAGGCACTATTCAAAACAAGGGAAGAAGGACTCCAAAGGAGATTCAGAGATCTGCAGAGTTGCTACTCCCACCACTGGCCTAGAGTACCATGGACTGAGCCAGAGAATGGGACTGCCTCCACCTCAGGTTCAAAGTGTGGGACCAACACCCAGCAGAGCCATGAGAGCATGGCTAGGCTGTTGGGATCCACTGGAACACCCCTGCCACTGGGCAGAGCCATGGAAGAGGAACCATTGCCACCATGGGTCCAGAGGGTAGAACATCAAAATGATTATTCTTGAGCCTTAAGATCTCACAGTGCTTGCCTTGCTATGTTTTAACTTGCTTGGGACTCATCTTTCCTTTCCTTCTTTCCTCTTTCTTTCTTTTGGAATGGAAATGTCTATCCTATGCCTACATTTTGGAAGCACGTAACTTGCTTAGTTTCACAGGTTCATAGCTGGAGAGGAATTTGCCTCAGGATGAATTGTACTTCAAATCTTACCCATGTTCAATTTACATGATATTAAGATGAGACTTTGGACTTCAGACTTTTAGAGTTAATGCTGGAACAAGTTAAATATTTGGGGACTGTTGTAATGTAATGAATTTATTTTGCATGTGAGAAGAACATGAATTTGGAAGAGCCAGGGCAGAATGCAATGGATGAAATGTATGTCTCCAAATTCATGTATTGAAATCCTAATCCAAATGTGATAATATTTGGAGTTGGGGCCTTTGGGAGATAATTAGGTCACGAGAGTAGATCCCTCATGATTGGAATTAGTGCCCTTACAAGATAAGATTAGAGAGCTAGCTAGCTCTCTTTCCAACATGTGAGAGTACAGAAATAAGAGAGCACTCTGTACACCAGGAAAATAAAGTTCACTCACCAAGACCCTATGTCAGCACATTGATCTCAAATTTCTAACCTCCAGAACTGTGAGAAATAAATATTCGTTGTTTAAGTCACCTAGCACATAGTAATTTGTTATAGCAACCCAAACCAACACAAATGTAATCACAATCAAGTATCTAAAAATGTACAGTTGAAATTAAGAAAATCTAAAATAAAGTCCTTTTTTTAAAAAAAGCAAACTAGGCTAATTATGAATAGAAAGATCCTTTCTCCATTGCTTGTTTTTGCCAGGTTTGTCAAAGATCAGATGGTTGTAGATGTGTAGCATTATTTCTGAGGTCTCTGTTCTGTTTCATTGGTCTATATATCTGTTTCGGTACCAGTACCATGCTGTTTTTGTTATTGTAACTCTGTAGTACAGTTTGAAGTCAGGTAGCATGATGCCTCCAGCTTTTTGCATAGGATTGTCTTGGCTAAACAGGCTCTTTTTTGGTTCCATGTGAAATTTAAAATAGTTTTTTTCTAGTTCTGTGAAGAAAGTCAATGGTAGCTTGATGGGAATAGCATTGAATCTATAAATTACTTTGGACCGTATGGCCATTTTCATGATATTGATTCTTCCTATCTATGAGCATGGAATGTTTTTCCATTTATTTGTGTCCTCTCTTATTTCCTTCAACAGTGGTTTGTAGTTCTCCTTAAAGAGGTCCTTCACATTCCTTGTAAGTTGTATTACTAGGTATTTTATTCTCTTTGTAGCAATCGTGAGTGGGAGTTCACTCATAATTTGGCTCTCTGTCTATTATTGGTCTATAGGAATGCTTGTGATTTTTGCACATTGATTTTGTATCCTGAGACATTGCTGAAGTTATCAGTTTAAGGAGTTTTGGGACTGAGACCATGGGGTTTTCTAAATATACAATCATGTCATCTGCAAACAGAGACAATTTGATTTCCTCTCTTCCTATTGGAATATGCTTTATTTCTTTCTCTTGCCTAATTGCCCTGGCCAGAACTTCCAATACTATGTTGAATAGGAGTGGTGAGAGAGGGCATCCTTGTCTTATGCCAGTTTTCAAAGGGAATCCTTCCAGCTTTTGCCCACTGAGTATAATATTGGCTATGGGTTTGTCAAAAAATAGGTCTTATTATTTTGAGATATGTTCCATGAATACCTAGTTTACTGAGAGTTTTTGGCATGAAGGGGTATTGAATTTTATCAAAGGCTTTTTCTGCATCTATTGAGATAATCATGTGGTTTTTGTCATGGGGTTCTGCTTATGTTATGGATTCTGTTTATTGATTTGTGTATGTTGAACCAGGCTTGCATCCCAGGGATGAAGCCAACTTGATCATGGTGGATAGGCTTTTTGATGTACTGATAGATTTAGTTTGCCAGTACACTATTGGGGATTTTTGCATCGATGGTCATCAGGGATATTGGCCTGAAATTTTCTTTTTTTGCTGTTTATCTACCAGGTTTTGGTATCAGAATGATGCTGGCCTCATAAAATGAGTCAGGGAGGAGTCCCTCTTTTGCTATTGTTTGGAATAGTTTCAGAAGAAATGACACCAGCTCCTCTTTATACCTCTGGTAGAATTAGGCTATGAATCCATCTGGTCCTGGGCTTTTTTGGCTGGTAGGCTATTAATCACTGCCTCAATTTCAGAACTTGTTATTGGTCTATTCAGGGATTTGACTTCTTCCTGGTTTAGTCTTGGGAGGGTGTGTGTGTCCAGAAATTTATCCATTTCCTTTAGATTTTCTAGTTTATTTGCATGGAGAGGTTTACAGTATTCTCTGATCGTAGTTTGCATTTCTGTGGAATAAGTGGTGATACCCTTTTTATCATTTTGTATTGCATCTATTTGATTCTTCTCTATTTTATTCTTTATTACTCTGGCCAGGGGTCTATCTATTTTGTTAATCTTTTCAAAAAACCATCTCCTGTATTCATTGATTTTTTTTGAAGGGCTTTTCCTGTCTATCTCCTTTACTTCTGTTCTGATCTTTGATATTTCTTATCTTCTGCTAGCTTTTGAATTTGTTTGCTCTTGTTTCTTTATAATTCCCTATTTAATAAAGGTGCTGGGAAAACTGGCTAGCTATATGCAGAAAAGAGAAACTAAACCACTTCCTTACACGTTATACAAAAATTAACTCAAGATGGATTACAGACTTAAATGTCGGACCTCAAAGGCAATACTATTCAGGACATAGGCATGGGAAAAGACTTCAGGACTAAAACACTGAAAGCAATTGCAACAAAATGTGAAATAGACAAATAGGAACTAATTAAACTAAAGAGCTACTGTTCAACAAAATAAACTATCATCAGAGTGAACAGGGAACCGAAGGGATGGGAGAAAATTTTTGCAATCTATCCATCTGACAAAGGGCTAATATCCAGAACATATGAGGAACTTAAGCAAATTTAGAAGAAAAAAAAAACCATCAAAAAGTGGACAAAGGATATGAACCAACACTTCTGAAAAGAAGACATTTATGCTGCCAACAAACATGAAAACAAGCTTACCATCACTGACCATTAGAGAAATGCAAATCAAAACCACAATGAGATATATCTCACGCCAGTTAGAATGGCGATCACTAAAAAGTCAGAAAACAGGCCGGGCACGGTGGCTCAAGACTGTAATCCCAGCAGTTTGGGAGGCTGAGGTGGGTGGATCACGAGGTCAAGAGATCGAGACCATCCTGGTCAACACGGTGAAACCCCGTCTCTACTAAAGATACAAAAAATTAACTGGGCATGGTGGCGCGTGCCTGTAATCCCAGCTACTCAGGAGGCTGAGGCAGGAGAATTGCCTAAACCCAGGAGGCAGAGGTTGCAGTGAGCCGAGATCACGCCATTGCACTCCAGCCTGGATAACAAGAGCGAAACTCCATCTCAAAAAACAAACAAACACACAAACAAACAAACAAACAAAAAAGGCAGAAAACGACAGATGCTAGAGAGGATGTAGAGAAAGAGGACTGCTTTCACACTGTTGGTGGGAGTTTAAACTAGTTCAATCATTGTGGAAGACAGTGTGATAATTCCTCAAGGATCTAGAACCATAAATACCATTTAACCAAGCAATCCCATTATTGGATATATACCTATGCACAGGTATGTTTATTGCAGCACTATTCACAATAGCAAAGACTTGGAACCAACTCAGATGCCCATCAGTGATAGACTGGATAAAGAAAATGTGCCACCTATACAGCATGGAATACTATGCAGTCATAAAAAATAATGAATTTATGTCCTTTTTAGGAACATGGATGAAGCTGGAAACCATAATCCTCAGCAAACAAATACAGGAAGATAAAACCAAACATCACATGTTCTCATTCATAAGTGGGAATTGAACAATGAGAACACATGTACAAAGGGAGGGGAATGTCACATACTGGGCCTGTCAGGGTGTGGGGGGCAAAGAGAGGGAGAGCATTAGGACAAATACCCAATGCATGCAGGGCTTAAAACCGAGATGATGGGTTGCAGTGTGCAGCAAACCACCATGGCACATGTTTACCTATGTAACAAACCTGTACATTCTGCACATGTATCCCAGAACTTAAAGTATAATAAATAAATTGAAAAAAAGAAAACAAAATATTTAAAACATTTTTAAAAGATAAGAAAGATCAATGAGAGAAAAGGGACAAAGAGGAAGTATTTACTTTACCAGTTCAGTATTATAGTACACACCATAGTCACAAACACAGTTCAATATTGACATTTAAAAAAAAATAGAACAGACAAGAAAGCTCAAGAAAATATCCAAGTATTTGTGGAAGCTTGATGTGTAAGAAAGGTGGCATCACAAATGAATGTGGAAAGAATTCAATGTTTAGCAGAGTATATTGGGAAAATTCCTTCTACATATGGAAACAATAAAATCAGAGCTCTGCTTTTAACCATACAGAAATGTGAACTAACAGATGCACTGAAGGCCTAAATGTAAAAGCAGAAACTATAGAACTAATGGAAGCTATAGAACATCTTTGTGACCAAGAGGTAGGAAAGTACTTCTTTTTTTTTTTTTTTTTTTTTGAGATGGAGTTTCCCTCTTGTTACCCAGGCTGGAGTGCAATGGTGCGATCTTGGCTCACCGCAACCTCCGCCTCCTGGGTTCAGGCAATTCTCCTGCCTCAGCCTCCTGAGTAGCTGGGATTACAGGCACGCACCACCATGCCCAGCTAATTTTTTGTATTTTTAGTAGAGACGGTGTTTCACCACGTTGACCAGGAATGGTCTCGATCTGTTGACCTAGTGATCCACCTGCCTCGGCCTCCCAAAGTGCTGGGATTACAGGCGTGAGCCACCGCACCCGGCCCAGGAAAGTACTTCTTAAATAAGATGCCAAAATTGTAAACCATGATATATTTTGTGAATTTACTTACCAAAAATCAAAGATTTCTGTTCAACCAAGCATATCATGGAAAAAACAAACCACAGACAAATGAAATGACATAGTAGAAACATATATGTGCAAGTCTAAGTACAACAAAGATTAATATCTAGGATAAATATGTAACTCCTATGAAACATTAGGGACATGATAGAAAATCCATCAAAAGTAAAGGATATAAACAGATAATTCATAGAAAATAACATGTGAATTTTTAATATTCCTATGAAGAGATGTTCAAACTGTAGTAGGAATCAAGGAAATGCATGTTAAAACAATGAAATTCTATTTTATGCCCAACAGAACAGCAAATACTAGAAAACTGAATAACACTAAATAATAAACAATATATAAAGAAACGGGAACCTTCACACATTGCTGGCAGGATTGAATTGGTACAGATAGCCAACACTGGAAAAAAATATGGCAATTTTGGAAAAAATATTGGAAATATTTCCAGTATCGAAAAGAAAAAACAGGAAAAAATATGGCAGTATTTCATGAAATTAAAACAAAATTGAAACTGGATAGCTTAGTAGTAGTAAAATGTACAAATGCATATTCCTATGACTTAGAAAATTATGTGAAATTCTCTCAGGTACATAAAAGGAAAGAATTTTTATGGGTGAAGTAGGAGGAAAAATTTGATGTCCATTTCTTGGGGAACAGACAAAGAAGAAGTGATAAGTTCATACTATGAGTATGTTAGAAGCAATAAATTAAATGAGCATATAACATCAAGGATAAATCATAAAGTAAGAAATCAGACATGGCATCTAGCACAATACAAGCTATACAAACCCAAAACATGTATACAACAATACTACATGCTCCCTGAGAATATGTAAATATAAATACATAAATATCTAAGAACACAGATTAAACGTATTAGATAGAATAAGTGCCTATCATAACTAACATTTATTGAAATACTCAGCCCTGTTTAAAATATACTAACTAATGTACTAAAGTAATTCTCAAAACATTTATCATTTTTATCCCTACTATATAACTGAGGTAAATGGGCCGCAGAGAGATTGATATAGTAAGTAGTGGCAGATGTGGAATTCAAGCCTAGGCAATCTGACTCCAGAGCCTGTGCTCTTTGCTTCCCCTATGTTCTCTATGGAGAGGAGGCAAAAACTCGAGGGTAAATGAGAATACTATGCAATGAATAGTTAACCCCCACACCTGAGATCTGCAAAAGGAAACAAAGTCTTCAATTACAAGATCTCCTTGTTACTCACAACACCAAGTCAAGTGCTTATATAAAATGATCAGGTAGATTATTAAATATTTGGCCCTTTCTTGTTCTAAAATTTTGAAATCCTGGCCGGGCGCGGTGGCTCAAGCCTGTGATCCCAGCACTTTGGGAGGCCGAGGCGGGTGGATCACGAAGTCAACAGATCGAGACCATCCTGGTCAACATGATGAAACCCCGTCTCTACTAAAAATACAAAAAATTAGCTGGGCATGGTGGCGCGTGCCTGTAATCCCAGCTACTCAGGAGGCTGAGGCAGGAGAATTGCCTGAACCCAGGAGGCGGAGGTTGCGGTGAGCCGAGATCACGCCATTGCACTCCAGCCTGGGTAACAAGAGTGAAACTCCGTCTCAAAAAAAAAAAAAAAATTTTGAAATCCTAATATTTGACTTTACATTTTCTATGATAGAAGACCCAATCAGATACAGTGTATCTGTGAAAAAAAGAAAAATAGATTGTTTTTCACTTTTCTAGGGCAATCTGAATATTATATCATAGAAATTAATTCTTAACACAAAGTAGGAACTTTCAACAGGTAGATAATGATTTTAAGTTTTAGATTTTGGCAAACAAAGAAACTGGTAGTTGTGTTTATACACATAATACTAATACCTCTAGCTAAACTGGCACATTATTAGGGGGGAAATATTGTAACTTTAGCACCTGAGGCAAGTATTGTAGGGATTATATTATCATAACAGCGATGATATTTAGAGTGAAATAAAACCAAAATAAAACACAAAGTAATCTTAAATAGAATGCTTCCAGAAGTGAGTAATTTCAGTGGTATTTGTTGCAGGATGAAGTAAAAAGTAGTACTTCCATTCATCCCAGTCTACTGTCATTGACCCATCATTACCCATGCTGAAATTTAAAAAAAAAGAAAATCGTGCTTATAACATTTATGTCAAAGTTAGTACCACTATAAAAACAAATAATTCTTTAATATTTATTTTTGGAAACACTCCTTTGGACTTCATTGAAATTACTGTATTTTCATATTGTCATTTAAATGGACTTTATTTTTTAAAGCAGTTTTAGGTTTTCAGAAAATTTGAGACACTAACACAAAGACTCTGGATATATCCCCACACTCAGTGTCCTCAATTGGTAACACTTCACATTATTATGGTACATTTGTTATAATTAATGAACCAATATTTCTACATTATTATTCACTAAAGTCCATACTTTATACAGAGTTTCTTAGTTTTTAACTAATGTCCTCTTTTTGTTTTAGGATCCCAGCTGAAATAGCACATTCTATTTAGTCATCACATTTCCTTAGGCTTCTCTTGGCTATGATAGTTTCTCTTTCCTTGTTTTTGATAACCTCGACAGCTTCAAGGAGTGCTGATGGGGTAATTGGCCCTCTAGTCGAATTTATTCCATAATGCTTTTTAATTATTTACTTGTATGTATTTATCTCATATTTTCCGATAACACTCAGCATTCAATAAATATCTGTTGGATGAATGAATAAATGAATGAAAAGTGAAAAAAACTGATTGAAGAGTAATTTTATACCTTTTGGCTCTTCAAGTATTATTTTTACTTCTGATCCTCTTCTCCCTATTTGTACCTTTTTAATCAACTTTTTTTTTTTTTTTTTTGAGACGGAGTTTCGCTCTTGTTACCCAGGCTGGAGTGCAATGGCGCGATCTCGGCTCATGGCAACCTCCGCCTCCTGGGTTCAGGCAATTCTCCTGCCTCAGCCTCCTGAGTAGCTGGGATTACAGGCACGCGCCACCATGCCCAGCTAATTTTTTGTATCTTTAGTAGAGACGGGGTTTCACCATGTTGACCAGGATGGTCTCGATCTCTTGACCTCGTGATCCACCCGCCTCGGCCTCCCAAAGTGCTGGGATTACAGGCTTGAGCCACCATGCCCGGCCCTTTTTAATCAACTTTAAAACAACCTTTTATTTATGAATTTAAAGAGAAGACTCACTTTTTACAGCGGAAAATTTAGAATTCACTTAATTTTTAAGCATCTCAAAAATTTTTAAGAAGCATCGGAAGTTGTTTCATTTTTTCTAAAAGGTAGAGTTAGTGAAATGCTTTTTAAATAGCATTATTGTAAATAAAAATTTTAAGAAACAAATTCTATTCTGCCAACAAAAAGATTAGTACAATTTCCAGTTCTAGCCAAGACAAAATAGTGGCTACAGAACTTAGATTGCCACTGAAAACCAAGCTGAAAGTGGACACAATATATGAAACGACTGTTTTCAGGCATTGGTCTACAAACAGGACAGGGCTATACTTGTGAGAAGAAAAACCGAGGAGTTGAGCTCCCCATTCCTTCTCATTTCTAGCTCAGGACACTCCAAATTGTAGCATAGACAAGTAGGAGCCTAAAGAAAGAACAGGTGAATAGAATAAACAAAGATTGGAGCTCAGGGCTGCTGAGAGGACAGGAATTTGCCGGGCAAATTTTGGAGGGTGTTCCAGAAACTATACAGGTAACCCTTCGAATCTTTGGCTGAATACTAAGCTATACTTGACTCCATCGGCCTGACAAAAATAGCTACTGGAGCTGTGAGTTTGTAGAAATTCAGTAGCTGAGCAATACTGAAGTTCAAAAAAAGAAAGCAAAGATGAAAGCAGGGGCAAGAAACATTACATACAGGGGGAACTGAGAAAAGCAGCTACTGACATCAAAATCAGTTCTTGATAGCAGACTTTTTTTTTTTTTTTTTTTGAGACGGAGTTTCGCTCTTGTTTTCAGGCTGGAGTGCAATGGCGCGATCTCGGCTCACTGCAACCTCCGCCTCCTGGGTTCAGGCAATTCTCCTGCCTCAGCCTCCTGAGTAGCTGGGATTATAGGTACGCGCCACAGTGCCCAGATAATTGTTTGTATCCTTAGTAGAGACGGAGTTTCACCATGTTGACCAGGAGGTCTCAATATCTTGACCTCGTGATCCACCCGCCTCAGCCTCCCAAAGTGCTGGGATTACAGGCTTGAGCCACCGCGCCCGGCCTTTTTTTTTGAGATAGAGATTGCTCAAGCGATTCTCCTTCAGCCTCCTGAGTAGCTGGGATTACAGGCGCCTGTCACCACGCCCAGCTAATTTTTGTATTTTTAGTAGAGATGGGGTTTCACCATGTTGGCCAGGCTGGTTTCAAACTCCTGACCTCAGGTGATCCACCTACCTTAGCTTCCCAAAGTGCTGGGATTACAGGCGTGAGCCACCATGCCTGGCTGACAGCAGACATCTTTAGTGATAACTTCAAAGTACTGAAAGAAAAAATAAACTGTCAGCCTAAAACACAATTGCAATAAAAGTCACCTTCAAAAATGAAGGTGATATAAAGAATTTTCGAGGAAACAAAATAATCACTACAAAATTCACCTGTGGGCAATGTGCAACATATAATTTTGTAATGGCTTATAAAATACCACTTGTCATATCAATAAAAAAAATCAAAGATTGACAAAGCTCCCAAGTTTCTATCAAACTTGTCCTGTTATTTCTTTAAAAAAAAAAAAAAAAAAAAGGGCCGGGCGCAGTGGCTCAAGCCTGTAATCCCAGCACTTTGGGAGGCCGAGGCGGGTGGATCACGAGGTCAAGAGATTGAGACCACCCTGGTCAACATGGTGAAACCCCGTCTCTACTAAAAGTACAAAAAATTAGCTGGGCATGGTGGCGTGTGCCTGTAATCCCAGCTACTCAGGAGGCTGAGGCAGGAGAATTGCCTGAACCCAGGAGGCGGAGGTTGCAGTGAGCCGAGATCGCGCCTTTGCACTCCAGCCTAGGTAACAAGAGTGAAACTCTGTCTCAAAAAAAAAAAAAAAAAAAAAAAAAGACTAAGAAAATGAAGGGAAATTTATGTTTTAAAATATAAAGATTGAGAATTTTCCAAAACTGTTGTAAGACATGAACACATAATTTCAAGAAGTACAACACTAATGTTGAGGAAATACAATTAAAAAAATAAAGAAAGCTAGGCCTATTCACTAGATAAAAGCTACAGAACCCCGAAGACAAAAAGATGATCACAAGAGAACACAGAAGAGACAGATCCCCTACCAAGGGTCAATAAAAAGACTAGCCCAATCTTCCATCAAATAGTGGAATTAAAAGCAGTAGAATAACGTCTCAAAGTTCTGAGAAAAATAATTGTCAAACTAAAACCGTGTATCTACAAAATTTCTCTTTCCAGAACAAAAGTGAAATACACATGCTTTCAGATGCTCAACAACCAAGAGTTAAGTGCCAATATAGTTCCACTAAAAGAACTTCTGAAGGATGTAGTTTATGAAGAAAAATCCTGGATGAGTAATGTGGGATGCAAGCAACAATGGTGAATAAATAAGATGCTAAATATAAATACATCAAATAAGTTTTCTATATAAAATAACAATTGCAATACCTATTTGTTCACTTTAAAAAGAGAACAAAACAGCATATAAATCAGGATAGGGGTAACTGGGGCTAAAAGTGTTCTAAACTCTATTGTTTGAAGATGGTGTACAGATTTTGTTTAACTTTTGCCTTAAAATTAAGCTTGTATGGTAAAATTTCAAGCTTAACTACTAACAAGAAACAAAATATATAAATCAAAACCACTGAAACAATGAATAAGGAAAACAGATGAGAAAAATTTTATTAAAAAGAAAGGAAAAAGAGAAGTCTATAAATACTGTAAATCAGTATTACAATCAATCCAATTTCATTCAGTCTCTTACAGAGAATATAAAAAGAGAGACTACTCCATAGGGCATTCCATAAGGGCATTGTAACCTAAGAAACAAAATCAGATTAGTACAGTGGAGAAAAGAAAAGAACAAGAAATCTCAGCCATGAACATAAATGTAAAAGCTATGAACAAAATTTTAGCAAATTGAATCCACCACAATATTTTTAAGTTGTGTTTATCCTAGGAATATAAGGATGAATTAACAAAGAGAAAAAATATGTAAGTTAATTCACCATATTAACAGATTTTTAAAAGATATATATTATCTCATAAATCTAAACCCATTTATAATTTTTAAAAGTCTCTTGATAAAATAGGAACTTTTTTTTAACATGGTGAAGATGATAAACCACTTGTAATGATAAAATATTTGAAGTATTCCCTTTAAGATCAAGAAAGAAACAGAATGCCCATCATTACCAAATATTTTTATTCAACATCATTACAGCAAGAATAGAAAAACTAATTAATCAAAGGTATAAGGATTGGAAAGAGAAAAATAAAGCCATCAGAATTCAAAGTAGTATGTTACATGGCAATTTCACCTTCTGTCCCTTCCACCTCCCCACAGCACAATTTATCTGGTTCTTCTCAAGCTATAAACACATCTTGCATCCTTGTTAAAAACTCGAAGATGACAGCTAGAGGCTGTTTAAAGTCACAGGTATCATCAAACATGTCATTCTAACCCAGTTCGAATCTCTTCTATGCAGAGGGTATATCAAGCACTAGACACTTGGCAGCATTATGGGCAAATTCAAACTGTTGTAACTTAAGAGATGAGCTAGGTGAAAGAGGGTTTGAAAATCCATGTACCACCTCCAGAGGATCCTAGAGTTAACCTAAGTGCCCACTTCACAGTTCTTACTCTCAAGCCCAGGGAAGTCTGAGAATGAGCATACTACTATTAAGTTTTGTGATTTGCAGGGACAAGAGACAATGGCAGATTAAGGTTAAGTAAAAGGATCCAGACAACATAAGGTTTTCTTTTCATCTCCACCTTCCTCTACTTCCCCCTCTCTCCTGGCCTTTTAAAACTTCTCCTTATGATAAGTTGTCTCCATTCCTTTATAGAAAAGCATAATGGTTTCAACCCTGGAATCCCTTCTTCACAAGAAATCTTCCTGAAAGTTTAAGATATAAAACAAATGAATGCAGAACTGTTTGGTTCAAGGAATAGCTGGAAGCCAGAAACTCATTCCGATTGTTTCCCCCTCCCTTCTCCCATAAATACACAAAGGTCACCCTTCAGAACAGTTTGAAAAACCATTACACTGGTAATATGTGTGATACCTGTGATTTCATTTGCTTAAATGGTCAACCTAGGGAATGACTTTGCAAGTTGCTCTTAAAGGGATAGATTCCAAGTAAGGTAGAATTAAGCAAACATGGCAAGCAGGTTTATTCACCAACTTATAGAATAAGGGGTGACATTCCACATTTATAGCAATTAGTTTCTAACATCAAGTATAAAACACAAGAAAAAATTATTAAAATTAAAGACAAGAACTGACCTGCTCAGAATTGTTTTTGCCTGGACTTCAGAAATATGCATACCCAAAGATTTCAAAACAGTAATTATTTCTGAGGCATCTATTATTCCTTTAACAATGAAAAAATGTCAGGTTAAAGTATCTGAAAGGCAGTAAGGCAAAATATACTTAGAATGTAAAAGGCTTTAAAATCCCATATGTTTTTGACCTATAATCCCATATCCACAAGTCAAAGCCTAAAAAACTTTTCGGAAAATTCATTCCATAGTTCATTTGGTGGGAAAATCTACTTTAAACTCATATTAGGTTAATTTTAGTCAATTACTTATCTAATTTATGTGAATATTCATGTTCACTGCAGAAGTATTCATGCTGATAATTGCATGGTGATGCTCCATATTCCACTTGGAGTATTACATAAGACATCATATATGTACTGCATTACTTTTAAAATCCAAATTTTAAATTTCAAAACACATGTGGCCCCAGGCGTTTCCAAAGGAGTCTGTAGGTCTATAACAGATTCTTGACTATTATACATACTTGGAAAGAATTGAAAAAGTAAATTCTGAAGATTTGATCCACGGGCATGAAAATAAGCCCAGTCAATGTTTTATAAGGTAAGCTTTAAAAGAAACAATTTACTTAAAATACAACACCAAACTCTTTTAACATACCATACACTATGCTAAATAACTCAAATCAACTAATATATTTAAGCCTACTATGCATTTTACAGTCAATGTTGGATGTTGTGAAGGGTAAATTAAATATTCCATATTTTCCTCAAACTCTAAAATACAAATCTGATACTATCACTCTCCATGTCCAAAGAAATTTTGATTCCTCCCTTGTGCAAAGTGAATAGTTGAGGATATCCAATATTTTTAAATATAAGGACAACATTTTAATGTAAAAATAGATTAACTTTAGTGTCTCATAGTTGAAAAATAGTGTCAAAACGCTGCTATAAATTTAGTCACACTTTTCATTTGTATTTATGAACCATAGCTGCCTATAGATACCTTTATATATTCTTATATGTATAAGATATTACTTATTTGGCCAGTAGACAAAGCCCTTTATTCATCTATAGAATTTCAGACTCTTGTCAATAACTAAAGGCCCCAGTATTTCCAAGCACCACAGAATGTAATTTACCGGTCTATTAACCTAGAAATCAAAGTTTCTTTAACGGGAGAGGCAATATCCTCTGCCTTATGTACCATTATAATCTTCAGATACTAACTTTTCAATTCAAGTTAATAATTTTTAAAATTTGAAAACCTACTATGTAAATCACTAAGCTAAATGTCAAGGAATCTAAAAATTAATAAATACCCCCAAGGAGTTTACCAATTTGTATAGATGCGCCAATTTCTCTAAAAATAATTACTGCTAAATGCATGTTAATAGAAGAGCTATGAATAAACTGCAGTAGAAGGGTAAATAAAGAAGTAAATAACAAGAGTCACAAATGAGGCACTATAAAGGATGGACAAGAGACCACCAAAGGAACAAAAAGCATTTTAATAATTGGTGCGGTAAGAGCAAGATACACATATTTATTTAACTAATAGTTATTGCAAACTTACATATGGTATTAGAAATAAGTAGAGTAAATATAAATACCTGCAGAGGAAGGGTAGTGATATGGAGCAGGTAAAAGGAATGTTTCTGAGATGCTTCTAATAATCTACTTCTTAGTCTAGATGCTGTTTTCATGCTATTTGCCTTGTGAAAATTCATGGAGTTTACATTTATCATTTATTTACATATTTTGCAGTATATGTTATATATCAATGAAGTCTTCCACAAAAAAACAGTAAGTCGGGGCAAAACTGGAAATGTCATTTAACCAGCTCTGACCTTGTCTAGTACTTTCCCCACTATGCCTTTGTTCAAGCTATTGTTTCTGCTCAAGAAACCTTTCTTTTCATTTCTGTGTATGTATTAACCCAGTACAAATCTTCATTGTGTCTGGGCACAATTAGGTTCTCCTCAAGTCACTTTTATAACAATGATCGTAGTCTATCTTGTGTTTAGCTATGTATGCCTTTTCTTACTCCACCCAAAACTGTGTTTCTGAAGACTTTTGTTACCATTCTTCCTAGTGCACTAGCTCACATATAATGCTCAAATACTGTTTGCTTAATTGACTAAAATATATGAAGTAATCCTCACCTAAAAGAACCTAGAATTCAGACAAATATGTATTAAAAACTATAACATAATCAAGGTCTATGGGCTTAACGGGACATTCAAAGTTGCCTTTAATCATATGCAGTAAGCTTTCACAGAGAAGATGGAATTGAATGGAATAATAATATTTAGATAGATGGAAGGGAGGACTGCAATCATTCCAACAATGTAATTCCAGGGAGAAATGCAAATTATTACATTCCTATACCAGTGACTATTGCTAAGTTACAAACCACCCCAAAATTTAGTGGCTTACAAAGAACATATTTAATTATGAATATCCATTCTGAGTTTGGTTCAACTTGTTGGTTCAGTTGGTTGGCTCTTCTTCTGGTCTTATCTTGGTCATTCATGTAAATTTAATCAACTGCTGGTTCAACTGCAGCTGGCCAAGATGACTTTAATCACGTCTGTCATCTCAGATGAGAATACAGAACTGTTAAGGACTAATTGGGTTAACTCTCTCCATGTGATCTCTTTAGCTGGGTAGCTATGATAGCAGCAGGAGTCAGACAAATACCCAGGCAGAAAGGGGCAAGTCCCTGGTGAAACTCAACCATCAAACCAGACAGCCTAAAGTCTGAAAACTGAGCTACCAGAGTCCATGACTGAAGCAAGAACTTCCTCAATGCCTTTAGTCAATGAAATGATGCTCTTTCCAGACCTGCCCATGGATTAATCAGCATACAATTCCCCTGTTCTGAGCCTATGAAAACCCCAGACTCAGCTACACATTGCACTACCCACTTTCAGGCCTTCTCTCACACAGAGGGCCACCTGCTCTTGGGTCCTGTCTCTGCTGAGAGCTTTCCTCCTGTCACTCAATAAAATTCTACCTGCCTTGCTCACCCTCCAATGTCCACATAACCTCATTCTTCTTGGTTATGGGACAAGAACCCAGAGCCTGCTGAAAAGCGGGAACAAAAAGGGCTATACCACTTTCTTGGCCAGCTTGCCAAGTTGTGGGCAGTGAAATGCTCCCATTTGCTGGACTACAGGAATAAAGAGCAACAACTCTTCTGGGGACCCAGACCCTGGAATTCCCCAAGATAGAACTATAACACTGTAACCCTCCTGTCCTCTTCCAGCACTGGGCTGCCACCCCACAAAATGGGAAACAGTGGCAGCAGAGCTGGGCTAGCCCAGGAGCTACAGCTGGAGCAGGATGGTGGGACCAAACAAGCTATGAAAGGCTCCCAGTTGCCAAAGTGTGTGGATGGTAGGAACAAATGATCTGTAACACAAACAAGCTGTAACGTTTCCTGGGGGGCTCAGTGCTCAGGACTCCCTGACCAAAATGTGGTAACACCTCTTGGGGCTCTGCGGTTGCTGTCATCTCTGAGTTGTCCAATGCTACTGCATCCCCCTCATCCAGACACCAATGCCCAAGGCAGAAGCCATTCAAGGCAGCATGCCTGGACCAGTCACAGGCTGAGCGCAGAGCCAGCAGGTGTGAGACCTAGGCCAGTAGCATAAGCCAAATGCAGCCTGCCAGCCCGAGTAGGTGGAGCAAGCCCAGAGAGCAAAACTTGGGCAAAGGCACCATCAGCCACAAAGGTTTCTAGTTGGTGAAGAAGCACCAAAAGAATCCTATGTCAGCTAGACTTCTTTTCTGGTGCTTACAGTGTTCAAGACATAGCACTCAAGAAGACAAGCCCCAACATACAAGTACTTATATCAAGATTTGCTCATGTCCCAGTGGCTGAAGCAAATCAAATGGCCAACCCCAGGTCAGTGTGAAACATGGCAACACAAGGGCATGAATCCTAGGAGGTGTAGTTCATTGGGATAGCCAGTGTAAGCAAAATTATTTAACCTTCCTAACCTTTAGGGTTCTCAACTATAAAACATAGCTGCTGTAATGATTGTGTGATATAAAAATAAAACATGGAGGTAAAATAGATAGAATAAATATGGCAAGTGGGAGAGTCCAGTAAATGTTAGTTCCTTTCTCTACATCTCTTCAATCCCCAAAACGCTCCATCCAAAAAAGAACCTTAATGATGAAATTACATTTAATAATTACTTCATTCTCATATTTGCAACAGCATTCCATGGACATTTTGGCTGCAGGGAGCAGGGGCTGAGATGCTTTCTTGGTGAGTAACATGGTTTGGCTTCTGTCCCTACCAACTCTCACCTTGAATTGTAATAATTCCCACATGTCACGGGCAGGGCCAGGTGAAGATAATTGGATCATGAGGGCACTTTCCCCCATACTGTTCTCATGATAGTGCATAAGTCTCATGAGATCTGATGGTTTTATAAATGGGAGTTCCCCTACACAAGCTCTCTTGCCTGACACTATGTAAGATATGACTTTGCCCCTCATTTATCTTCAGCCATGATTTTGAGGCCTCCTTAGTTATGTGGAACTGTGACTCCATTAAACCTCTTTCCTGTATAAATTACCCAGTCTCAAGTATGTCTATTAGCAGCATGAGAATGGACTAATACAGTGAGAGAAGTTAAACGGTTAGTTCACATGGGGCCTTGCAGGCTTCTAACTAGTGAATTTGATAGTACACCAGCCCACATGCATCCACTTGCCTCCACTGATTGGCATAAGGCCTGGAAATCCTTCTAAGCAATTAAGTAGGGGCATTAAAAATGCAATCTTTTCTACTACTACTATTTAACACATATAAACATCTGATGAACTGGGAGAGTCCCGAGAGGAACAATAGTGTCTGAAACGACCAGAGGGAAGAATATTAGATAAAGTGAAAATGCTTACAATATAACATTAAAAGAAAAAAGGAAGATACCCAGCTATACACACAGTGTGACTGCAATTGCATTTAAAGAGAAAGGGAGGCAGAAAGAAAAAAGTCTAGAAGGAAATATAAAAATGTATCAAAATGTTAAAACTGATCTTTAGATAGCAGGGTTACAAGTAACTTTTACTTTCTTTCAGGACCTTTTTGTGTTTTCTAACTTTCCTGCAACCTATGCATTTTAATAATCATCACAGAAGTAACAAATGTCACTGTTTAATTACCATAATAGTTTCAGCTTGTATATTGCAAAAAAAAAAAAAAAAAAAATGGAAAGGACTACTTACTAAGCAAAGAAATTTTAAATTTAGAAGTCATAGCCTTCTCAAAAATTATTTTATTAAAAAGATGGTAACCACATAGAAATTATAGTACTAATAAATATAGTTCATGTATTATTCTTAGAAATTTAAAAATTAGTGCTGGACAACTAGTAGAAATAATCCAATATTTGATAGTAGGAGTAAATTAAAGGCTATTAAAAGTGCCCTTTAGACTAACAATTATATTCATATTAAGTTAACTGTAGTTAAAAAACACATACTGTCATCATTTTTGTCCAGACTATTAAATGCCAGCTTCATTTTCTTCTTATGGTCTTGAAGATACTGCATAAATTCTCCAAAGTTTAATACTGCATCATCGTTGGTATCTCCAGCCTTAAAAATTACCCACAAGAAAGAAGAAACTAATTGCACAGATGTATCATAAGTAAAGTCACTATACCATGCTAACATGTTCGCATTTCACTCATAGTAATTGTGATTTCCATAAGCATCCATTATTCTAGCTTTTCAGTCACAGCTGCAAGGCTAAGTATATTAAGTGATTTTAAAATTTGTGCAATAGTAGATTAAGTAGTCACGATGCCATTTCAAATAATTATAAATCTATCAGTAAGTATTTACCTGAGGTAAACAATTAATGCCAAGTACCTCAAAGGGATAATGATACTTAGATACATATCCTTTGCTATTGGAGACCTGAAAAATCTGTTAACTAAATGAGATAAAGTAAGTGGATTTCCAGCATGTCCCTCAGCATAATGGTTTGAGACCTAGCCTTATAAAGTGTGAGTGTATATTCAAGTCCTGTCGGAGCCTTTTGCTTTTTTAAATAAAAATTTATAACAGTTTTTTTATAGAACAAGGGAAACATTTATTTAAAATATTTAACTGTCTAATACAGCCTGTGCTGTGGGTTGTGCAGAAGCTTTTTTGATCTTTTTTCTTTGAGCAAGTAGAGGGGAAGTCTTTGTCTTCAACCCTTACCGAAGGTCTGTTACACTTCATCTCACAGAAGAAAGAACGTCATGCTCCAGAACATAATTGAGATAGCCCAGGGGTTATATCTGTTTTAACTGGAAGTCCAGTTTTTGCATCTCTGAGCCGCTCCTGAGGTGCAGTGTCCGAGGAGGATAGTTGCTCCTTGACTTTGGCGATATCTTTAGGATGCAGGTAGTCAAACAAACTCTGACCAATCAGATCATTCTGGCTGTAGTTGAGGATCTTGAAGACAGACTCTGAGACAAAGAGTATCTTCCCTCCGTCACATCCTACCACAAACAAAAATCCATCTGCTGCCCTGAGAATGAGGTGTTTCAATTCATCGTCTGATAGAAAAGTTGGTTTGTAGTTTGCTTCTGTATATGGATTGGTGGCATCTCTTAATGCTTTCATGAGCTGAACAGCCATCCTCAGCACAGTAAGTTTATCTAATTTCCTGAACATTGTGTTGCATGTTGGCACCAAAGAGGCCAATTCATCTATAAAACTGTTCATTTTATCCTGACGCTGCTTTTCAATCTGTGAGCTTCCCTTGCATTTTTTAGTCTTTCTTGGTGTTCTGCATATTCTAACCTTCCATGAGGGTCATCTTTGTCTGTGTCCATTCTTTCTATATTAATCATAGCATCTCCTAGTGGTCATCTGACCCCCAAATCCGACATGTAGTCAGTGAAGCTGCCTTTCCATTTGCGGTTGCAATCCACACCACTGGTACCAAGAGAGCTGGAGAGCAGGTCGGTGGGGCCCGGGGACATGAAATCACTGATGGTTGAAGAAATGTTCATTCTCTGGTCTGCCATTGGATGAACTGAAGTTACAGCTCTTACACCCCAGATCCAGCTTGGGAAGAGTTAGGGTCCTCTGGATTTGTTGGTCACCTCAAAGTGATTTCCATGTTTTGTAATTTCTTTTCAGGCAGTTAGCTTCTTCCAAAAACCAATGAAGGCCCAGGATTCCACATTGGAAAGGTTAAGCTTGGGTCCAAACATATGCACTCTAGCCAGCACCACTGTGGCTCACGGGTAACACCCGTGCCCACGCCCGCACTTGGATCCCGCAGCGGCGGCGGCAGTGAGTCCGGTGCAGTTAAACAGACACCTCCGTCGCTGACCTACTTCCTGCCTTCCAAAAAATTAATAATATTTTTAATGCATATCATATGCATTTTCAGCAAACTCCTACTTCCAGACCATGTCTTTTTCATCTTTGGACCATCAATACCTAGCATAAAGTATGGCATACATAAGCCCTTAATATATTTTTATTGAATTAAAAAATAAACACCGTAAGCACCTGTCTGTGTCTGACTAGGTTAGGTGCTAGGGATTAAAAGACAAGATACAGTCTCTGCCCCGAATGAAGTTACAGACCAGTAGAAACCATGCATATAACCAAAGACAATGTGTTAGCTGACATATGGGGAATGCATTCAAGTGAGGTTTGGGGAGATTCAGGAGAGCCTTTACAGAGGAAGAGTGCTTGAGCTGAGGCTTGCAGAGGAAAAAAATAGCTGGACAAATAAATGAGGCAAAATGTTTCAGGAATATGTGACACTATTTTCAAAGAGGCAGAATATATGATAATTAGAAAAACATAATAGTAACAGCTAATATGTATTGAGCACTTTGAAGCTTTTTATATGAATGAATTCATTTAATCATCATAACAATCCTTTGCCAAACACCAAACCATAATTTATAAATTATAGGATCTGGAGTGAGAGACAGATTGCAATATGGTAATACTTGGGAGCATCAATACTACAGTTTGAACAATGGATATCTCATCTAGACAGAATATTAATAAGGAAATACTGGACTTGAACAACACTTTCAACCAAATGAACTTGACAGACAAATATAAAACCTTTCATCCAATAGAAACAGAATACACATTCTTCTCAAGGGCACACAGAACATTTTCCAAGATAGATCACGTTAGGTCACAAAACAAGCCTCAGCAAATGTAAGAAGACTGGAATAGTTTCAAATCTCTTTTGACCACAATGCCATGAAACCAGAAATAAATTGCAACAGGAATTTTGGAAAATTCACAGATACATGGAAATTACAACATGCCCTGAACAACAAATGAGTCAATGAAGAAATTAAAATAAAAATTTTTAAAATATCTTGAAACCAACTAAAATGGAAATACAATATGCCAAAACCTGTGGGATATGGCAAAAGCAGTTCTAACAGTAAAATTTACAGCAATAAATGCCTAGATTAAAAAAAAGAAGAAACATCTCAAGTAAATAACCTAATGTTACACCTAAAGGAACTAAAAAAAAAAAGTTTGTTAGTGCAAAGTTAGCAAAACGGAAGAAACATTAAAAATCAAAGCAGAAATAAATGAAAGACCAGGCATGGTAGCTCACACCTATAATCCTAGCACTTTGGGAGGCTGAAGTGGGCAGATCACTTGAGATCAGGAGTGTGAGACCAGCCTTCCCAACATGGTAAAACCCTGTCTCTACTAAAAATACAAAAACTACCTAGTGTGGTGGCACACACCTCTCAACACAGCTAGCCAGGAGGCTGAGGCAGGCAAATCATTTGAACCCAGGAGGTGGAGGTTGTACTAAGCCAAGATCACACCACCATCTACCACTTTTCCTCTGAGGCATCACTAATTACTTTAAACCTGAGAAATTAAACTCTCCAAGCAAAAGATAGAGATTAGCAGAATGAACAAGAAAACAGGATCCAACTATCTGCTATTTAAAGAAACTCACTAAAGATCCAAGGACACAAATATGTTAAAAGTAAAAGGATAAAAAATATATTCCATGAAAATGGTAACCAAAAGAGACCAGTGATAGCTATATTAACATGAGATAAAACAGACTTTAAATTAAAAAAAAATTATGCGATAAAGGACATTATATGATGATAAAAGTTTTGATACATCAAGAAGATAAATTAATTACAAATGTTCTTTGCACATAATAACAGGCCATGAAAAGATGTGAAGCAAAAATTGGCAGAATAGAAGGGAGTAATAGTTAGTTCTACAGTATCAGTTGAATAATTCAATACCCCACACTGAATAATGAATAGAACAACCAGACTGAACATATAAGTAAGGAAACAGAATTTACACAACACAATAAACCATCTAGATCTAACAGGCATATATATACAGAATATACTATGCAATAGAAAAAAAAATACACACTCTTCTCGGGCACACAAGACAATCTCCAGGAAAGATCATATTCTAGGCCACAAAACAAGTCTTAATAAATGTTAAAAGAGTGAAATCATACCAAGTATCTTTTCTGACCACAGTGCAATGTAACTAGAAATCAATGACAAAATGAAAACTGGAAAATTCATAAATGGGTAGAAATTAAATAGCACACTCTTGAAAAACTCATGAGTCAAAGAAAAAAATAGAAAACAATATCTTTAGACAAATGAAATCAAAAGTACAAGATACTAAAACTTATGAGATATGGCAAAAAGCTGACCTAGAGGGAAGTTTACAGAGATAAATGCTTACATTTAAAAAAAGAAATAAGATATCAAATTAGCAACCTAACTTCACAACTTAAGAAACTAAAAAAAGAAAGCAAATTAAAACCAAAACTAGCAGAAACACAAAAATAAAGATTAGAACAGATATAGATAAAATGAGGAAAGAAATATAATAGACAAGAACAACTAAATCATAAGTTAGTTCTTCAAAAAGATCAACAAAATTGGCAAAACTTTAGGTGGATGGACTAAGAAAAAAGAAAGAAACAAGACTCAAATTACTAATATCAGAAACGGAAGTGGGGACATTACTACCGATTCTATGCTTATAAAAAGGATTATAACAGAGTACTACATACTATATGCCAACAAATTGTAAACCCTAGATAAAACGGAAAATTCCTAGAAACACAAAACCTACCAAGACTAAATTACAAAGAAATAGAAAATCTGAGGAGGTCTGTAACTAATGAGGAGGTTGAATCAGTAATCAAGAATATCCCAATTTTAAAAAAAAAAGAAAAACCCAGGATCTGATAGCTTCACTGCTAAATTCTACAAAGGATTTAAAAACTAACCCTAATCCTTCTCAAACATTTCCAAATAAAATTTTAAAATTTGATTCATCCTATGAGGCCAGCATTACCCCCAATACCAAAGCCATACAAAGACGGTATAAGAAAAGAAAATTACAGACCAATATCTCTCATGAACACTGACATAAGAATCCTCCAGAAAATGATAGCAAACTGAATTTATTAGATTTAAAAGGTTGTCCACCATGATCAAGTGATATTTATTCCGGGAATATAAGGATGGTTCAACATTTTAAAAAATCAATCAGTGTAATACATCACATTAACAGAATGATGGCAAAAAACATTAACATTGCAATTGATGCAGTAAAAGCATTTGACAAAAGTCAACACCCTTTCACGATAAAAACACTCAACAAACTAGGAACACAGGAAAACTATCCTCAATAGGATAAAAATCTTATCTGAAAAACCTACAATGAATATAATACACAACAGTGAAAGACTAAAAGATTTTCTCTGAGATTAGAAATAGGCAAGTATGCTCACTTTCACCATTTCTATTCAACGTAGTACTAGAAGTTCTAGTCAGGGCAATTAGGTTAGAAAATGATAAAGGCATCCAATTTGGAAAGCAAAAAGTAAAATTATCCCTTTTTCAGATGATATGACTTTATATGCAGAAAACCCCAAAGACTACATGCGCGCACGTGCGCGCACACACACAAAGTTAGAATAAACAAAGTCAGCAAAGTGGCAAGATGCAAAGTCAACATACAAAAATCAGTTGCATTTCTATACCCTAACAACAATCAATCCGAAAAGGAAATTAATATAACAATGCCATTAAAGCATTAAAAGAATAAAGCACTTGGAAATTAACCTAACCAAGGAGGTAAAACACTTAATTATGCAATGAAATAACACATTTCTGAAAGAAATTACAGAAAACATAAATAAATGGAAAGACGTCCCATGTTCATGGACTGAAAGACTTAATATTGTTAAGTTGTCAGTACTAACCAAAACAATTTACAGATTCAGTGCAATCCCTATCAAAATCCCAATGATGAATTTGCAGAAGTAGGAAAACCCATACTAAAGTTCACATGGAATCTCAAGGGACCCCAAATAGCCAAAACAATTCTAAAAAAAGAAGAACACAGCAGGAGGACTCACTTTTTTATTTCAAAACTTACTAAAAAACAAGAGTAATTAAAACACAGTGCTACTTCACGCCTGTAATTCCAGCACTTTGGGAGGCCAAGGCGGATGGATCACGAGGTCAACAGATCGAGACCATCTTGGTCAACATGGTGAAACCCCGTCTCTACTAAAAATACAAAAAATTAGCTGGGCATAGTGGCGCGTGCCTGTAATCCCAGCTACTCAGGAGGCTGAGGCAGGAGAATTGCCTGAACCCAGGGTGTGGAGGTTGCGGTGAGCGGAGATCGCGCCATTGCACTCCAGCCTGGGTAACATGAAATCTCACAGATAAAGAGCTTTATCCGTCTCAAAAAACAAACAAACAAACAAAAAACAAAACAAACAAACAAAAAAAACAGTGTGCTACTAACATAAAGACAGACATATAGACCAATGGAATAGAGAGCCAAAAAATGAATTCCTATGCATATGTGGTCAAATAATTTTTGACAACAGTACAAAGAACATTCATTAAAAAAAGGACAGTCTTTTTAAAAAAATGAAGCTGGGAAAATTGAATATCTACATACAAAAGAATGACATTGGAACCTTAATTAGCACCATATTAAAAAATTAATTCAAAATGGTTCCATGACCTACATGTAACCCTTAAAATTATAAAACTCTTAGAGAAGGCAACTTAGGGCAAAAGCTTCTTGACAATGGATTTGGCATTGATTTCTTAGATATGACATCAAAGGTACAGACAACCAAAACATGACAAATTAACTTTATGCATCAAACGTAAAAAGGTGACTTATAAAATGGAAGTAAATATTTGCAAATCATATATATAATAAGGGGTTTATATATAAACTATATAGAAAACTCCTAAAACTCATCAATAAAACCACAAATAACCTAATTTGAAAATGAGCAAAGAAACTGAACATTTCTCCCAAGAAGTTATACAAATGGCTAGTAAGCACATGAAAAGATGCTCAACATCACTATTTATTAGGGAAATGTACGTCAAAACTATAATGAAATACCACTTGATACCAATAAAGGTGGCTATTTCAAAAAAGAAACAGAAAATAACAAGTGTTGGTGAGGATATGGAGAAACTAGAACACTTTTGCACTGTTAGTGGAAATGTAAAATGATATAGCCACTGTGAAACCAGTATGGCAGTTTCGCAAAAAATTAAGCATAGAATTACCATACAATTCAGTAATTCCACTTTTATGCATATGGCCAAAAGAACTGAAAGTAAGGTCATGCAGAGGTATTTATACATCCATGTTCTTAGCAGTATTATTCACACAATACCTAAAACATGAAAATAGTCCAAATGTCCATCAACAAATGAATGGAAAAACAAATGTGGTATATGATAAAATATTATTCAGCCTTAAATGGGAAGGAAATTCTGAGATATACTACAACATGGATGAACTTGGAGAACATTATGCTAAGTGAAATAAGCCAATCACAAAAATACAAATACTATATGATTCTACTTACATGAGGTACTTAGCATAGTCAAAATCATAGAGGCAGAGAGTAGAACAGTGTTTTTCAGGGGCTGGGGAGCGGGAGAAGGAGCTATTGTTTGATGCCGTCCAGTGTTCCACCACTGAGAGATACCCACTGTTTAATGGATATAAAGTTCTAGTTTTGCAAGATGAAAAGAGTTCTGGAAATAGTGGTAAGGCTGGGCACAATGGCTCACACCTATAGTCCTAGTACTTTGGAAGGTGGTGGCAGGCAGATTGCTTGAGCCATGTGGCAGGTTGATGCCGCAGTGTGCAGTGATTGTGGTACTGCACTCCAGAATGGGTGACAGAGTCAGACCCTGTCTCAAAGAAGAAAAAAAGAAAATACATGGTGGTGATAGTTACACAACAATATAAATGTACTTAATACCTTTGAACTATACATTCATAAATGGTTAAAGTGGTCAATTTTGTTATGTGTATTTTGCCACAAAATAAAAATTAGAAAATAGAATTAACACATGATGAATATTAACAAGTTTCTACAAGACTCCATGTATTTCTTAGCAAAAGATAAATACCCAAATAAAAGAATATGTAATGCTTACAAAATTCTTGAGACCTTTGTACTTACTTGCTGTTTTAAAGTTTCTATTAAAAAATAAGGCCAGCCAGGGCAACATAGCAAGACCTCATCTCTAAAAAATTAGCCAGGTGCAATGGTGTGTACCTGTAATTCCAGAGACTCGGTGGGCTGAGGAAGGAGGATTGCTTGAGCCCAGGAGCCCAAGACTGCAATGAGCTATGATCACCTGGGCAACAGGGTGAGACCCTATCTCTGAAAAAGAGGAAGAAAAAAAAGAAAAGAGGGAAAGAGAGGGATGTGGTGAATTAACCTGATTCAAATAAGGTGACTGTTTCAAAGGGGAGGGGAGATGTTTTGACCCTCCTACCTTTGAAGCAAATACTTGTCTTACCTGCAAAACTGGCTTCCTGTATCTGGCCCAAAGACTAAAGAAAAGTACAGAAAGTTTGGACTTCAAACAAGAGAAAGAAAGAAAGAAAAGAAGAGAAAAGAAAGAAAGAAAGAAGGAAGGAAGGGAAGGAAGGGAAGGAAGGAAGGAAGGAAGGAAGGAAGGAAGGAAGGAAGGAAGGAAGGAAAAAAAAAAAGAAAGGAAAAAAGAAAAAGCAAGAAAGGAAGGAAAGAAAAAAAAGAGAGAGAAATCTCACAGATAAAGAGCTTTACAGTCTTTGATATTACTCCTAAGATTCAATAGGAGTAATATCTGAAGACCTCTGCTAAGCATTGATGGAGAAGAAATAAAATAATTTTTTTCTCTTGATATCCTGAAACTTCCATCTAAATAGTTTAAAAATAATCAAGTCAAGACTGGCCTAGAGGAGAAAGGCATTCCTAATTTAGGTGAGGTTCTAAAACAATCAGTTGAAGTGTAAACCCATGGATCAAAGTCTGACTTCCCATAGACCTTGTGAAGCACACTGGCCTGGGCAGAGAACCCCCTAAGAAAAGTGATGGTCCTTTACTTCTGCACAAAGGCTCTAACATGGCCCCTGACGTTGTGGGCTGGTTGCCTAAATGTTGAATGACTCACCAGAAACAGCATCTCCCCAGAAGTCCTTGAGGCCTTTGTCACTAAAAGTAGCTTTTTTTTTTTTCTTAAACGGAGTTTTTCTCTGTCTCCCGGGCTTACAAATTCAAGCGATTCTCCTGCCTCAGCCTCCCAAGTAGCTGAGATTACAGAAGCACACCACCAGGCCTGGCTAATTTTTGTATTTTATTTTGTATTTTCTAGAGACCGGGGGTGGGGGGGGGGGTTCACCATCTTGGACAGGCTGGTGTCGAACTCCTGACCTCAGGTGATCCACCCACCTCAGCCTCCCACAGGGCTGGGATTACAGCCATGAGCCACACGCCTAGCTGGAAAGTGGCTATTTTAAGAAGGTTAAGAATATGTTTCGCTGGGTCACATTATTCTGGTGACGGAGGATAACACCACCCTTACTCCAAAGCATCTCTGGGAAGGGCAGGGTTGGCTTCACCCTCTGCACAACGTCTCTCCAGACTGCCGATGCCAACTTCCGGTGGCTCCCCTCATCGGAGTTCGGGTAAAACGCGGAGCTCCAGTTTTTCAGTCCCTCCTGGAGCTCGACGATGTCCACCACGCCGTCCGCATTGTGGTCCAGGTCTTCGAAAAGGATCCTGTAGCATAAGTAGTCATCGTCATCCTGGCAGGCCACCGCCTCCAGCAGGAAGTCCTGCAGCCAGCGCAGCGTGGCGAGTCCGGAGGCTGAGGGGACCACTCGGCCCGCTGGCCCACACCGCGACACTCGCCGTTGCCTCCTCCACGCCCGGCTGCCCAAGGCAGGGGGTCCCGGCCGTCAGTCACTTTCTGTACTGCCTGGCGGAGCCACCGCTGTTCGGAGCCTACGCGGACCAGGCCACCTGCGCCTGCGGGCTCTTGGGCGCCGCGGAGCAGACCCTCGGCGGAACCTCGGGACGCCACCTTGTGGGATCCCTGGCCGAGACGACACGCGACAGTTGAGGCGCCAAATGTGAACTGAGGTACCAGACGTGGCGTTCGGTACCTAGGACTGCTGGACGGGAGGTCGACGCGGGAGCCGAGGGACGTTTGGGAAAAGGGAGCGCATTCCCCAGGTGGCGTCCAAAGGGCACTCGCGGATGTAAGATTCTCCCGGCACTTACTCAGTGCCTGCCGGAAGTCACTGTGGCTGGAAATGAGGCAGGGAGTGAGTTGCTCAGACCCGCTCTCCTGATGCCAGCAGAGTACCCTGGTGCCACCCTTCCTCCCAGGAGGACCTGCACCTGGGGGTTGGGACCCTGGAGACCCCGCAAAAAGGGTCTGAAGAGGGGAGGCCTCGTGAGGAGCTTCTGCCCCGTCCCTGTCTCTCTCTTCCCTCCCTGCCAGCCCAGCCCTTGTTGGCAAACCTATTCTGGCCATAATGGGATTAGACTTTTCACGTTCTTATGTAAACTTTTTCCAGTTAATTGAGTTGTATGCAGAAATACTTCTATTTCTATTAGTAAAATAAAAATAATAAAGATACATACAGATTAAAATTAGAACATTTTTCCAAATCCAGAAATATGAAACACACATCATAACAGTTCCAATATATGCCATTTTTCTATTCATAAATTATATGCCACTTTTATATTCATAAATTTTGTTCTAAAACATAGAAAAAAATAAATAGCAAAATAAAGTAGAGCTGAAGAATTTAGAGTATTTTTCCACTATGCATTTATTTTAAATCAATCTCTGATTTGTATTATCTATAGAGCTATTGAGGGATCCATTTGCCATTTATTTTTCCTCTATACTTCAGAATAGAAATTCGTTGATATGAATTTATATAAACTTGTTTATAGAAGGTTAATTTCTAACTGCTTTTTAATTATGAGGCATAGTAACACATAATTTCTCAAGATGTGCTTTATATTAGTCACATTTATGTGACCATTCGGAACTTGATTATAAGTTTAAAATGCTTCTATTAATCCTATTAAGAAAAAAAGGGAGGCTGGGCACAGTGGCTCACACCTTAAATCTCAGCACTTCGGGAGGCCAAGGCGGGCAGATCAGGAGTTCAAGACCAGACTGGCCAACATGGTGAAACCCTGTCTCTACTAAAAAATACAAAAATTAGCTGGGCATGGTGGTACGTGCCTGTAATCCCACCTACTTGGAAGGCTGAGGTAGGAGAATTGCTTGAACCCAGACCCTGGAGGTGGAGGTTGTAATGAGCCGAGATCGCACCACTGCACTCCAGCCTGGCCTACAGAGCGAGACTCCATCTCAAAAACAAACAAACAAACAAAAAGAAATTGGAGAATCTGACTAAAAATTGACCTTGGTTACTCAAATTTATCTCAATTGTGCATTTATATCCATTTCAATTTGTAGAAAAATTAACAACTTATTCCATGATTAATCATTTATTAAGTACCCTATCACTGAGAAAATTAAATTTCTCTGATTTCACAGCAAATTCAATCATGGCATTTAACAAGAGGGAAAAAGATTATATCAAATATTCTTTTGAGTTTCAACCCTGTGAGAGTAGATTTTACCTACATTTTAATAACCTTGAGAAGTATGATACAACCCTAAATATTAAAGTAACTGAAACTCTGTAATCTATACAATGGCAGAAATAGCTGTGTCCTGAAAAACTGGAAAAAATGGACTCATCTAATGTAGTTACTAGTTGTTAGATATATTATAAATTATGTAATTTATAGTTATATCCATTAAATCTCAATTTTAAACCTATCTAATCTTTATAATGTAGCTGTACCTAGACATCGTAAAATATCTTTAGCCTATTCCCTCTCAACATAAATTGAAAAGATAGAGGCAAAAAAAGCGGGGATGGATAAAAACACTATTCATCCTTCCTACGAGATTAAGATTGTAAAGGGAAGTTCCAGACCTACTTTAGTAGGTCGGAGTCTGAAAGTAAAGTATAAAGTACATTGGTTAAAAAGTCTTTTTGCCTTTTTAACGCAGATTTGAGTATAAGAGCTCACACATTTTTCTGAATTACTTTGGTCACATTGGTGACTTTCTCGTAATGTTTATAAGGTTGTTGAGAGGTCACCATTATTCTATTCACAACACTGGTAGGAGACCGAGGTATTCTGATGCCATGAAATTCTGTTTAGCACTTTCTGTTTTGTTTTGTTAATTTTAGAGAAAGAAAAGGAGCCCAAACGGCACTGTTTGGCTATGAATCATAGTTGTTTTTTGTTGTTGTTGTTGTTGTTGTTGTTTTTAGACCGAGTTTTGCTCTTGTTACCCAGGTTGGAGTGCAATGGCGCGATCTCGGCTCACCGCAACCTCCGCCTCCTGGGTTCAGGCAATTCTCCTGCCTCAGCCTCCTGGGTAGCTGGGATTACAGGCACGCGCCACCATGCCCAGCTAATTTTTGGTATTTTTAGTAGAGACGGGGTTTCACCATGTTGATCAGGATGGTCTCGATCTCTTGACCTCGTGATCCACCCGCCTCGGCCTCCCAAAGTGCTGGGATTACAGGCTTGAGCCACCGCGCCCGGCCGAATCATAGTTTTAAATGCGTGAGTTTTCTATCAGTGCTTTCAAACAGATTTAAAATATGCACATATGGCAAGGAGAGGTCAAAAAGAAAAATAAATTTAAAATGCACATAAAGTGCTGAAATTTTAGCTTTTTAAAATACAAAGTAGAAAATTCAGAAAAGCTTCAAAATAGTCCAACTCTTTAATATAAAATTATACTAGGTTAATTATGTAATTAGGTTATATTCTGTATTATAAATTATATTTTAATTCACTTAAATGCAAATTTCTATGACTGTTCATGAAAATTTGGAGAAATATAAATAGATTGTATGAATATTAAAGATTTTAATTCACCCAGAAATTAATAAACTATGTTTCTGGTTTACTTAAAATTTAAGATTTAAGTCTAATTGTATGTTTACCTTTTGGGAAAATGGATATAGCATCTTTTCATATAGACCTTTTGAAAATTAAGGAAAAAGCCAAGACATTTTTATATTTATAAACAAGCGTCCACATACTGACAATTCAAGATTTAATTTCTAAAATATTCCCAAGAGTGGTTTTCCTGATTCATAAACCACACAGTTTACACATACTGAAGTAAGAAACTTTAAGAAATGTGGAGTCATGCCTTGGAAAAATCCTTCCTGTCACTCCACTCCTTTTATAAATTTGCAAAAATAAGCTGATCATATTTGGCTGTGGGACTCCTACTATGGCTAGAGAATGCAAGGGAAGGGAAAAGTCCAATTAATTTGATATTTTAGCTTTCCTTTAAATACTAAGTTAAAACATGCTGAAACAGATAATAAAATAAACTTAATTAAATATTTCACAAGGATACCCAAGGGAAAATCTCTGGTTAATTATAGTATATAGTCAGGGCCTCTCATGGAACTATTTAATGCTCATCACTATTTAATTTTCCTTCCTTTTAGGAAAAAAAGTCTGACCACTAATGGTGAAATTTACTTATAATTATTGTGGAGTTACAATTTTAAAAGTTCTTGAGACATACAAAGGTACTTTTATTTAGCATCTCATGTCTTAAGAACATACCAAATTTAGAAACAAACAAAAATGTATTTCTCATTCCATGTTTCAGTTTTCCGGGAATAGCTGCACCATTCATATAGCTTCTGAAACTGAAACCTGGAAGGTATACATGACATTTCCCTCTCCCTCATCTTACACATTTAAATAATCACCTATCAAGTTCACTCTTCAAGTCTCTCTCAAATCCATCCACTTGTCTTCATGTCCACTGCCACATCTTCTGTCTCCAAACTACCATCATCTCTTGCCTAGACTGTTGTAACTACCCTACTCTTTTTTTTCTTTTTTTTTGAGACGGAGTCTGGCTCTGTCGCCAGGCTGGAGTACAGTGGTGCAATCTCGGCCTCCTAAAGTCCTGGGATTAAAGGCATGAGCCACTGTGCCTGGCCAACAACATCTTTAAAAGTCAAAAGATATAAGAATTTGAAGATACACCTCAACTGTATTCTTTCCTCCTACCAGCTGTAGTTAGCCCATCATTAACAGAGTTAGCAGTGAGGAAGGCCATGTTTTGGTGATCTCTGCAACAGCTGAAGCCCGGGTTTCCTGGAGATGTCGCCACCTATGAGCACAGTAGGGATAAAGAGACTCAGCAAACAGAGGAGGCGATGTGCCTGTTAATCTGTTCACCTGCATTCCACCAGGAAATAAGCCATCTACAAAAATGTGACATGAGAGGAACAACAAATGCCATGACAAGCACCAAAATGACAGCCAGGCCAGAAGCAGGTCATCTCCTCCCTCAGAACTGCCCACAGCCTGGTGGAATTTGCCCGTGATGCTCAGCCAGCTCCTGCTTGGGGAGGCCTCCTCTGATGACCTGTGTGGGCAGCTCACCTGGGGCATCTCAGCCAGGATTCCACACATTGCCAAGGTGAGGAAGATCCCTGGGTCCTCCGCTGTGACACAAGTGTGGACCCAGCATGCTTTGTGTGCGTGGGCAAATTTGTAAAGATGGACAAGGCGATATTTGAATTTTTTAAGTTACTTGCAAATATTTTAAATTTTAACTTTTCACATTTTTTCATAACATGAGATATAAAAATTCGAAGCATAAAAATAAACTTTGGGAGGCAGGGAAGACGCTCTCGGTGACATCACCGGTAGGGCGACCACTATGTAAATGAGGCAGCACAGGGGCTGCTGCTTTGCCACCTGCTCCTTCCCCACAAGAGTTCCCTGCTGTGGGAGCGAGTCCAGGACTGCTGGTCGGACTCGAGAGTCCCAGCTTTGTGTCAGAGCTATTAGGGCTCTGGGCTGGGGTGCACAGTCCAAGTCACCGTGTGTGAAAGGGTGAGGTGTATGAGGCTGTGTCGGGCAGAAGCATGTGAATTTGCATTGGCTAGTGAGTGACACACCACGATTTTGAGCCTGGATGTTTTTGGGGATGAAAGCTTGTCCCTTACACTTTCGATATGCTGACTTCTGTGGTTTTCCCAAAGCTGGAAAACTGGACTGCATAAGCTGTGGTGGCAGGTGACTGTGTCCCTGTTTTCACTTGTCCTTTAGAGTGAAAACCAGAGGGCAATGCAAAGGGTTGTTGTCAGTTTCTGTGGGTTGGCAGCTTGCATGGTGTTGTAAGTTATTGTTACAGTTGTAAATATCGGGTATAGAAAGTAATGATTTGTGGCCGGGCGCGGTGGCTCAAGCCTGTAATCCCAGCACTTTGGGAGGCTGAGGCAGGTGGATCACGAGGTCAAGATATCGAGACCATCCTGGTCAACATGGTGAAACCCCGTCTCTACTAAAAATACAAAAAATTAGCTGGGCATGGTGGCGCGTGCCTGTAATCCCAGCTACTCAGGAGGCTGAGGCAGGAGAATTGCCTGAACCCAGGAGTCGGAGGTTGCAGTGAGCCAAGATTGCGCCATTGCACTCCAGCCTGGGTAACAGGAGTGAAACTCCGTCTCAAAAAAAAAAAAAAAAAAAAAAGAAAGTAATGATTTGCTACCATTCTTGCTGTCGACCTTGTGAGTTTCTTTAACAGAAGCCAAGTGGATGCAGAGCTCTTCTCTTCCTTTTGTAAGTGAAGTTCATTTTTGCAGTGATTGCTTCATGGTCTCCAGTCTCTCAGGTTCTCATGCTCTGTGAAAACCTTGTGTTTTCTCATATCCCCTGGAATCACCCTTCACATAGCCTCTGCTTCTAACTGTAGCCCTTATGAGAGCGTAGGATTTCTGTGCTAGCAGGGAATGTGTTCTCACCTCATAGATCCAGGTAGAAACTGTACACAGCCGGGCTCTTCTTTAGGATGAAAACAAAGCCTTTGGGGTTCTTAGTGTTCCTGTTGGGTTGTGGATGTAACACACTTACTTTGTGGAGGTGAATGGAGACCCACAAGTCAGAACCGCAGTCTCACCTGGCGGCAGAATGCACTGCCATCTACCCCAACTACCTGAATTACTCAGCAATAAAATGAGAAACATTACAGAAACATGAGATAGCATGAATAATCTCAAAAACATGCTGAGTGATGAAGAGTGCATCCTGTGTGGCGCCATCAAGGTGCATTTCTAGAACAGGGGAAACTAACTTGTGTAGTGACAGAAACTACATCCAACATTGATTGCTGGGGTCAAGGAGTTGGTGGGGGACTGACTGCAAAGGGCACAAAAGGACCTTGGAGTAATAGCTACATTCTCAAACTTGAAATGGATGTGTATTGTACCATATTCAACTCACACCTTAATCAACTTGATTGTAAAAAGTCATAAGAAAACCATCCAAATCTTAATGTCTTCTACTTAATTTAGAGTATGTGGATTCCTTCAGAAAAGTGTGTAAAGGAAGGAGTTCAGGAATTCCTTCATTTCTGTTTCTGTTTCTTTCTCTGCAGTTAAGTTCATGCTCTATGAAATGGAATATTTGTAAAATAAAAATAAAATCTAAGCTCAATTTTATAAAAGCGTATGTATATCCTTTTTTATTATTTTATTTTTTTCATATAATATATGTACATAAACACATACAAATATATTCTTTATTATTTTTTCTTTTGTGCAGCCTGGAGAGTGCAGTCTAGTTAAAATATCCATTCTTCTCTCTGTAGATACACCACAAGACCATAACTCCAGTGTTGCCTGAATGTTATGAAAAGTTATTTTTGAACTTAAAGTGATCAAAAATTTAACATATGTGTACATTTTCTGTACTGTTAGTATAGTCTATGCTTAGCATGTATAATTTAAAAAAATAAAATAGCTTAAAATGATTTGGAAGAAAAATATGTACATATGTTAACAGTAGTTAATTCCAGGTGGTCTGAATATGGATGGCCGGTTATCTACTTCTTTATGATTTTTAAAAATATTTTTAAATGGAAAATCCTCAATGATCTGGAAGTGAAAGAATAGAGTAGATATGGAAGAAGGGGTGTGGGGCAGGTGAGAGGAAAATGTAAAGGGAGGAAAAACCCAGTCCTAGCAGGAATCATGTTTAAGCTGAAGGTTTCTGCGGAGCAGTTGCTGGGATAAGAAGGATATAGGGGAGGTAGTGAGGAAGGAGACCCAGGCCTCTGAGATCAACCTTTCCCTTTGACTATAACTGCATTTCAATAGAAGAAAAGGCTGACTGACTGGTGCCTCCTGTTTCACCTTGCTGTAGATGGCAGGCTTGGTCTTGGGGAAACTCTGGAAGACTGTTTCTACTTAAAGCAAGATCAAACCCAGGAACCTTTTAACATGTGAGTCCTAAAGCTATAAACACAGAAGCCCTTTCATATGTGATTCCTGAAGCTATAAACCGAAACCTTTTAATATGTGATTTCTAAAGCTGTAAACCTAAGATTCTTTTAAGTGTAATACCTAAAGTATAAGCCTACATAAACATGGAACCTTCCTTTATTAAACGAGCTAGGTAATTTGGAACCATTGCTCAGCTCCTGGCCGTAATATTAATAATATTAACAATGATAATAATAAACCTTTCCTTCCCCATTCAGTGTTTGGGAGGTGTTTCTCACAGCTGCTCCTGCCACAGTAGGAGAATCATGAAAATATTTAGGACAATGTACTGCCTGTCATATCATTCCTCCTCCTTTGGTGTTTCTTCAAAAGAAATACACAGCCTTACATTTCTTTTCAAGCATGATTACCATTTGTGTTTCTCTTTCATTAGTGTAACTGCCCAGTAGCTTTATCTTGCCTGTTGCCCAGAAAAGCCAATGGAGCTGAGAACAGCAATCTTTCTGCAACAGAGAAAGAATTTAATAAATGCAGAGGCAGCTAAGTGACCAGGACAGGGGTTTATTATTACTCAAATCTTCCACCCCCCAAAATTCAGAGGATAGGGATTTATTTAAGGATAGTTTGGTGGGCAGAAGACTGGGGAATGGGGAAAGCTGATTGGTTGGGTTGGGGATGAAAATCACAGGGAGTCAGAGCTTGTTTACTTGCAGTGAGTCGGCTCCTGGGCAGGGACCACAGGACCAGATGAGCTAGTTTACCGGTCGGTGTGTGCCAGCTAGTCCATCATAACATAGGGTCTGAAAAATACCCTGAACACCAACTTAGGCTTGACGCTAGTGATGTTATCTACAGGCACAATTGAGGAGCTTAAGAATCTAGTGGCTTCTGCCCGCATGGCTCCTGAAACATAATTTCCAATCTGGTGCCTGATTTGTTAGCTTTGCTAAGGAGGTCTGATCCCCAAGAAAGGAAGGAGTTGGTTTAGGGAAGGGGCTATCATCTTTGTTTCAGACTTAGACTTGGAAGTAAACTCCTCTCATAGTTAGCCTGGCCTCTGCCTGGGAATGGACAAGGGCAGCTTGGAGGTTAGAAGCAAGATGCAGTCAGTTAGGTCAGATTTCTTTCACAGTCACAGTTTTCCTATGTCAGGTTTTTCTCACTGTCATAATTTTTGTGAAGGTGGTTTTGTTAGGAGCAGTATAAATACAATGGTTCTAAGAATGTCTTCTGGAGCCAGGCGGCCTTCACTTCAAATTCCTGCTTTCAAATCCTCCTTTGCTGGCTAAGTGACCATGGGCAGGTTATTTAATGTGCTTGTGCATCTGTTTTCTCTTATAAAAGATGAAGGTGATGGTGTGACCTCAGCCTGAGGTAAGCCCCAAATGAGTAAACATATGCACACTCATCAACTGTGCCTCACATGTTTGAGTGTGCATATGTTACTCATGTGCATGTTAGCTCTTGTGTTTTGCCTGCAACACTGCACAAAGAGCAGATGTGATGAAAACGGTTGTGCTGAAGTCACAGCAGTGGTACTTTCCAGTGGCCGTGCACCCTTCCAGGGATACTGCAGCAATCCTCTCACTAGAAGTGATCTCCTGGACTGGGAGATCCCAGGAAGGCCCCTCAATCTCCAGCAGGTTTGACCTTCAAGGAGCTTCAGGGAATGAGCTATAGATGTCTATCTACCTGGGAGGAACTGGGAGTTTATTAGCTCACCTGTTCAATTCATCCAAAGGGGAATAATGATTTAATTTCTTGCCTTAAATCTGCCCCAGTAAAATGTTTATAGTTTTACAGTGGAAGACATTTGTACATGTAGGGGAGGAACTATGACTTTTCCTCACCCAGCCTAGGTTCACTGCTGAGACCCTTTACAGCAAAAGACAGACTTACAAGAGAAGAGCACATCTAGTTATTCAAAATAAGTTTCATATGACAGGAGTGCCTTCCAAAGGAAATGAAGGCCCATGGAAACAACTAAACCTCTGTTGTTGTTTTTTTACAGTGGGTTTTATGAAGAGTGAGTAGTCATGGAGAACTATGATAAGACA
Organism: Saguinus oedipus; assembly: GCA_031835075.1. Lineage (NCBI taxonomy): Eukaryota > Metazoa > Chordata > Mammalia > Primates > Cebidae > Saguinus > Saguinus oedipus. Next base: position 105,333,221 of record CM063175.1, on the reverse strand, counting down.
AAAATGTATGATCTAACAGTAACAAATTGGGGAAAATGTGGCCAGGCCTCTTTATTCAGGCTCTTCTCTGTGTCCCTGTGTCTTCAGACTCAAGGGCGCACAATTCCTCTGGGTACAGAAAGGACCCTTCTCACATGTGAGTCTCATGACCAGCTTCAGGGAAGAAGGGCAGGGGGAGAGTGACAGTGACTTTCCTGCTTCTGTTGTTTTCTCAAATTCCTTTAGCATAAAATATTCAATACCCCAGGGGTTATAATTTGGAGTAGCATGTCCTGAACCCCATCATGCACATAGAATGAAATCCAGAATCTTTGAAGGATACTTATGACTACAAAATACTTAAATTAAAAATAGAAATGATGTCCGAGTGGAGTGGCCCACTCCTGTAATCTCAGCACTTTGGGAGGTCCAGGCAGGTGGATCACTTGAGTCCAGAAGTTCAAGACCTGCCTGGCCAATGTGGCGAAACCCTGTCTCTACTAAAAAACACAAAAATTAGCCTGGTTGTGGTGCACACCTGTGGTCCCAGCTACTTTGAGAGGTGGGGCAAGGGTGGGAAAGGATCAACTGAAGCAGTATCATATGTACAAACAAGTGATTGTGTTTTTATTTAAGGCTAGTCGAGTGATGCAGTGGAAGGAGAGAAGGAACAAAGAAATCTATAACTGGCTGTGATCAATTATTTGTAAACAGGAATGAATTTTTATGCACTATATGCTGTAATCAAAGTCACATACGCTGCACAGTTGGTGGTGAACAGCAGTGCCCTGGGCACTTCCTACACTTGTTTCTGGGGATAACAATTTTCAATGCATGCAGCCAACCTCTCCATGAATATTGTTACTCTTTGACTGTTCAGTTTTCCCTCCCAGGCCCTGCAGTCCAGGCTGCTGGAGGAAACGGAGTTTGTGTGTTTCCCTACCTGCCAGTCCACTCCAAGGAGCCAACAAGGCATTCCAGCTGCCCCCACCCCACGTCCTTTAAACTGAGCCCCCAAAGACTAGGGTGTTTTTCAGTCCTTCATAAAAGCTTTCAGTCCCAATATATGAAAATCAGAGCAATGGTCCTGAGCGCGTTGAGACATGCTACCTTGCTTCCAAGACCCAGCAGGAGCTTCATCCCAAGTGCTCTAAAGAGCAGGAGAAAACATTTGTAACTCTGGTCACATCCTAAGGCATCTTCTCCTTGGGGCAGGGTCCTGTCGGGATGAGGGGGAGCCCCATCATCAGAGACTCACCCCTCAGAGCTGCTCAGGCTCCCCTTCTCCGTGGCTCTGCGGGAGCTTGGCTCCAGTGGGGGAGGATTGGGGTGTCCCAGCCCCTGCACTGGAAGAGGCCACCCACCCAGTGGATTTCTCTTTCCAGCTGAGACCTTGGGATGAAACAAAATTTCCTAGAGTCAGGTTCCAAAGCTTAGTGAAACAGGGGCTTTTAGGGCCCGCAATAGAGAAGAAACTCAGCATGGAAATCCGAATATAAAAAATAGAGCAAATTAATATTCGGAATAGAATGGCCCATCTGAATAAAGCAGTGCTATTCCCAAGTTAGGTCTGGAACCATTGACCCTAAACTGAGACACAATCACCAATGACTGAGCTAATCTTACCAAAATTTCTCAGCCACTGTTTACTTACCAAAAAGACAATGGGTGCCATTCTGAGATTTTCCAGGTGAAAGGAGTCTCGGGATCTAGGGTTGAGGGGCGGGAGTCTTTTTAGAGGAGGAGACCTCTCACCCTGAGGCCCAGGGTCAACTTGAGAGGAGGTGGGGACTTCCTGGGTTGCTGGGTCCCTGGTGGGGGTCCGGGACTCCGATTGCACAGGGCTAGGCGGCTCATCCAGGACGGGGACCCTCCAGGCTCTGTGACCCCGACTGGATGATTCGGCAATTTCCTTGTGCTCCAGGCCACTGTGAAAACCCAGCTTCTGGGATCCCAAACACCAAAGAGGGAGACAGAGGGAATGGGGACGTGGGACACATCAGGAGACTCAGACACAGGAGCAGAAGAGACATGCAGGCCTGTAGCCCTGAGCTTCTGAACTTCAGCGGAATATTCATGCCATTCAGGGAGTAAAAGATGGCATTACAACCTAATTGAACAGGAAGGTTCCACCAAGACTCGAACTCGGATCTCTGGATTCAGAGTCCAGAATGCTCACCATTACACCATGGAACCTTGTGCTGAGGCTTTCCTGGAGGTGTCTGAATTCCTAATAAGTAGCAATAGTTTCCATTCACCCATGTCAAGGCATTTCTATTGATCCTGCAAGTAACACTTGGGAAAGGTGGACCTGCAGGAAGGAACCATTCTTCTTGCTTTCTCTCTGCTGTCTCTTTTGATCGACTTTTATTATCTCACTTGCACCTCAGAAAGCGAGGCAAAATCCTCTCTGGATTTAGGACCAGAGCCTTTGAAGCCTGGGTCATAGAGTTTCCTATGCCATGGTGAAATTTCTTTTCTTTTCTTTTTTCTTCCAGCTTTTGGACATTTCATTGCACTTAATTTTTTATACATCCATTTCCCAGACAAGACATGTTTACTCATCTTTTTAATCCTCATGGCTCAGCACAGGGCCTGACACACAGTAGGTACTCAACAAATATTTGATCTCCAAAGCATGGCCATTCATGCATCCATAATCCTCTTTTTATAGTAGACAGATGGACGATATTCAGCCCCCCATGTATATTTTAAGGAATATGTAATTCCCAATAAGCTCTTCTTTTTAAAGGTGAGAAACAGTTCTAGTGTTCAATTTCAAAATCAAGATGATATTCAGGTTAGTGTATGAGGTGTCGTCATTAAAAGACAAATACCAAACCTTATTTGCCTGCACACCACTGCCTTTGCCCTTTTCTTCATTTTATCTGTCCATATGAAAGCAAAGGTTTTATTATAGTTTTCACCATCTGTAAGAGCCCTGAACATTTTTTGTTCCTATAAGGGCTTTTTTCTTTTTCTTTCTTTCTTTCTTTTCTTTTTTGAGACGGAGTTTTACTGTTGTTACCCAGACTGGAGTGCAATGGCACGATCGGCTCACTGCAACCTCCACCTTCTGGGTTCAAGCAATTCTCCTGCCTCAGCCTCCCGAGTAGCTGGGACTACAGGCACACACCACCATGTCCAGCTAATTTTTCTGTATTTTTAGTAGAGACAGGGTTTCACCTCGTTGACCAGGATGGTCTCGATCTCTTGACCTCGTGATCCACCCGCCTCGGCCTCCCAAAGTGCTGGGATTATAGGCGTCAGCCACCGCGCCCGGCCCCTGTAAGGGCTTTTTACTTCAGTTTTTGTCATCTATAAAAGCTGTATGTCGAGACTGAAGATTATCGACTATCTTCTCTTCTATCTCTATGCCTTTTTCTATTTCTTCCTCTGATAGCGGTAACTTGGTTTCCGAATCTTTGGTTACAATGAACACAAAGGACTGTCGTGACTCAAGGATATTAGCCACAACCATTTCATGCTGATAAATTTCCAAAGCCTTCCGAGCTCGATTAATTACAATGGAAGGGGTCAGTCTCCAACTTAAAGGAAATCATAAACGCTTTGGGAGCCCAAACTTTAACCAAAGGAGAAAGCATTTTTGGCACCATCTTCATTGTTATCTGCAGTGGGCCCCCAGATGACTGGATCTTGTGTTCAGGCATTTCAGAGACAGGAACATAGAAATCTGACACTGCCGCAGCCAAGTGAAACATCGGAGAAGGGCCTAGCGGATTGAGTGCCTGGGCCGCAGCCTGCAACAGATGCAAATAGTCTGCCAAAGTGGTGAACTCTACAGCCAGGAAGGTGCCTGCAGCTGCAGCCTCCTGATAGCTCCGCAGAGCCTCAGCAAAACCCGGGAGTGCGTTCTCCTCCACCTCCAGGATCAGCAAGCCTGAATGGGCTGAGCCTGAAGGCCGCAGAGCCGACAGCCAAGTCTGGGGTGGGAAGCAGTGGGCATCGGGGAAGGCAGAGCGAGCGCGATACAAGAACAGAACCCCAAAGCCGGTGGCTAGGAAGGCCTCAGCGGAGGCTGCACCGCGCTGCCCGCTGCTGAAGTTGTCCAAGAAGCGCATGGGCCGCGACTCCAGTGGGACCTTGGTGCCGCCAGACGTGACCAACACCACCCGCCGGCCCTGTGCGCCCAGCCTGCCAGCAAAGTGAGCCATAACCTCAGCCCAGCGCGTGGCACCAGGAGGCTGGGGGAACTCAGCTACCAGGAAAAAACGTGTGTTTTCTGATAGAAGAACTCGGTGGAATTGATAGAATTGAAGCTTTACAACTGCATGAGAACCGTCAGATTAGCCTGTCGGCTTTGAACATCATCTAGAAGCACTTTAGCGAGGAAGAAGATGAGAGCTAATGTTACTGAGCCAAGTCGTAGACCAAGATTGTGAATTTGTAAATTGTGACTGCTTAGCAAAAAAATAGCCAAGCTCCGTTACTCCTAACCCAACAACCCAATGCCAGTGGATAATCTCTTTAAGAAGCAGCAGCCCTAAGTCTTAGTGTAACCCAAATGTAAAGCTTTTAAACTTAACGTTAATAAAATGTTCAGCATGTAAAAAAAAATATGTATATATAAAAATATATACATAAAACATACATATAAAATATAAAATTATATTATATATGATATATATTTATATATAAATATATATAAAATATATGTATTGTGTGTGTGTGTGTGTGTGTGTGTGTGTGTATATATATATATATATATATATATATATATATATATATATGGTTTTTTTTCTGGTTCCACTTCCTTTTTATTTAAAAAACCGAAGCAACAGCTGTGGCACAGCAGAGGGAAGCTGGGTTGGGGTGTGTAGGAGGTGGCAGCAGTGTGGCCTGATGGAGGGGGAAGAGTGAGCAGTGGTAGGTCACAGGGGACTCCCCGCACGCCTGTCAGGTTTAGCAGTCATGGCCATAGGACTGGGGGCACTAAGGGGAAGCCATCAGGTAGTGATGTTTCCCCAAGTCCCAGAGACCTTAGGGACGGAAGCTAAGTCAGCTCCCTCAAGTGGCAGGGCCAGGCCATCCCAGTCAGGGGTCACAGGCCCCAGAAGGCATTTTCAGCAGCCCCAGCAGCTGCATTGGCAACTGTGGTTTGCACCACAGAGTTGGAGAACACACCAGCAGCAAATTCTTGCTGGGCCTTCTGAAAGCTGGCACCTGTGTGGCAGTACAAGGAGTGGATCCATTTTAGGATGACAATTACTAGCACAGCAATGACAGTGAAGAGCAGGGCGACCAGCAGCATGAGCACAGCTACTGCCAGACTGATATTTAGCACCTCCAGAGCAGAGATCCAGCCACTGAATCCCCAACCTGGGATACCAATGGCCTGGAGGACAAACAGTACATCCTAGGCAAAGAAAATGAAGAAGAAAACTGTCACTCCGGAAAGCCTTATACATGGGACAGTACCAGCAGACAAGGGAGCAGGGTGTGAAAAGGAGGATCCAGAGGATGGAAAGCCCAAAGCCTGAGCCACTGCTGGTTTCCACACAGAACTTAGGCAGGCGAGGAAGTTCAGGAGAAGAGCCAGAGTGCTGCACATCCAGAGGTAGTACATGGTGGATACAGTCTTCTGAAATTCTTGGGGAATCTCCATGGAGATGTCCTGGAAAAAGCAGGGCTGAACTGGACAAAAAGAAGGTAGAGGGGGCCAATTGTTCTGTCTTGAGTAGCAGTACCCCCCAGGGCAGCATGCTGCAGCTCTCCCTCCCTTCCGCCCAACTCCTCTGCCTTCCGGTTGAGCTCCTCCTGTTTCTTTACCATCTCAGCTGTGGCTGCTGCGGCTGAGGCATGAGTGCTGTAGGAGCCATAGTTCTTAGGTTCTGTGGGGCTGAGCTTTCTCGAGGACTGCAAGGAGGGAGCTGAGGGTGGAGGCAATGGAGCAGGGGCTGGAGGTTCATAGGCTGTTATAATATATAACTATATTAGGCACATATTAAACCAACCTAGCCGACAGTATGCCACGCTTGACGTCTACAACCCTTTTGAGACCTGGGAGCCACCGCCAGCCTATGTATGTATATATGTGTGTGTGTGTTATATATTATTATATATATGTATATAATAATATATGACACACATATATATACATATATTTATATATAATATAGCTATCTGCACCATCAGAAGGGCCAGCGGATTCGGGAGCTGACTGCTGTAGTTCAGAAGAGGTTTGGCTTTCCAGAGGGCAGTGTAGAGCTTTATGCTAAAAAGGTGCCACTAGACGTCTGTGCACAATTGCTCAGGCAGAGTCTCTGCATTACAGACTCCTGGGAGGGCTTGCTGTGTGCAGGGCCTGCTATGGTGTGCTGTGGTTCGTCATGGAGAGCAGGGCCAAAGGCTGCGAGGTTGTGGTGTCTGGGACACTCCGAGGACAGAGGGCTAAATCCATGAAGTTTATGGATGGCCTGATGATCCACAGTGGAGACCCTGTTAACTACTACATTGACACTGCCGTGCGCCATGTGTTGCTCAGACAGGGTGAGCTGGGCATCAAGGTGAAGATCATGCTGCCCTGGGACCCAACTGGTAAGATTGGCCCTAAGAAGCCCCTGCCTGACCATGTGAGCATCGTGGAACCCAAAGATGAGATACTGCCTACCACCCCCATCTCAGAACAGAAGGGTGGGAAGCCAGAGCCACCTGCCATGCCCCAGCCAGTCCCCACAGCGTAACAGGGTCTCCTTGGCAGCTACATTCTGGAGTCTGGATGTTGCTCTGTAATGACCTTTAATAAAATATTGTACAAAAGACAAAATTTTGTTCTGTAGAAGCAGAACAAAATGAATTTATTGACCAATCTATTTTTTAGAAATGAACTGAAAATTTCACTTTTATAACAGGAAGGCAAAACAAAAAAAGCTTCTCAAAACCAAAAAAATCCTCTGTACCATTCCAGTGGCTTGACCAGTGACCTATGTTACAAGAGGTGGCGTGTAAGGCAGGCAGCCCCCTGCGTCTGGGGGAGCCCGTTTCGAAACATCAGCACACAGCTGCTGCTGGTGGCCATGCAGTGCACGTTCTCACCTCTTATGCTCCTAGTTGGAACTAAGCAGTTTGTAAACTTTGGTCTTTTTGTAAATTTACAAAGCTTTGGAAGGAGAAGCAATACATTTTTGTTTTTAAATGGCTTGATGTACCTTTTTTCTTGTTGCCCTTGAAATATGTTTAACCCATTGTGAGAGAACCCTGGATTCCCTATTCCCTGGTTCACAAAACAAACCAGGCAGAGTTCAGCAGCTACATTTGGATCAGACATGCGAGTCAAGACAATACCACTAATCAGACCGATATGGCTTGTGAGCAAAGTGGGTGAAAATTGAGGGAACTGACTGGGACCTGCTGTCTAACATCATTTTAAGGTTGAACTTGAGCACAGACTTAGAGAAAGCTGATGGAATGCCAAGCACCAATGTGAAGAAGATACAATAAATTTATAGTTATAATTATGTATCTGTTGTATATATATATATGTGTGTGTATGTGTGTGTGTGTGTGTGTGTGTGTATATATATATATATTTTTTCCCTGAAAATCCAGTTTATTTTCCATGTCATGGACAGATCCAGTCAGTGTGACCAGTTTTTCTGCATGTGTAATAATTTATCAAAATAAGTTTTTCCACAAGACTCTTTTCCATCATCAACTCTGAAAACCCTGGTCTGACAATATACCCAAATAAAGCTTTTGAAAATCACCTCTTAAAATTTGGAAGAAAATGTGGCAAGTCTTTCCTGTAACATTTACTGGACTACAAATGGCTAAAGCATTATGTTTTAAAAGATGAGTAGTACAATAACTGAGTTCAGGAAATTGTTTTAGTGCACTTTGCTCCAGTTTTAGCCAACATGCTACATTTTCCTTTTTGGTTTTTTGTTTTTCTGTTGTTTTTTTTTTTTTTTTTTTTTTGTGATGGGAGGAGAGTGGGATCACACAAAGTAGACTTGAGGATTTCCATTGTACAAAAAAGGTAAGACTCTGCAAGCAAAACAGTGTAAGCTGCCTTTTTTCTTAAGACCTGGACATTTTAAGACAGAAGCTTTGCAAAACATTACTCAATTTCTTATTATTAAATGAGAATATCTCATTTGTTATATCATCACATTGCTAGTCAGAGAAATGCTGCAGTGATGCAGAAAGTCAGTGCTGGACCGACCAAAGTCCTCATTCCTACAACATTCATTTACAAAGAAATAATGTTCAACACAGCGCAACAAAACATTCTTGGTTTTCTTCATATTGAAGTCCCCCAAAAAATCCTCTTCTAATGGGGTATTTCACTACATAAATTATAGTTCTTTATTTTTACAATTCACCCCAAACTGTATGAGAGATGTATCACACTAAGATTTCTAAAGCTGTCAGGAAATCTTTCACACATCGTCGTCATCTGATGTGTCACTGCTACTTGTTTCTGTGTCATCATTCTCAACTGTGGGTTTGAAAATGCTGTTCTTCCAGGGTCCAAACTTGTCGCAGATCAGGCCATTTTTCAAAATACCATTTTTTCTAAGACCATTCTTCTGTAACTGTTCACTAATAACTTGGAATTCTCTCATTTCATCCTCAGTTAAGGGAACACATGTTTCATCATTTTCACTGTCTTCCTGCCAGCCCATTTCCTTTAACAATCTGTGTTCTGCCTCAAGCAAACTTGAAAGAACACCAGTTTGTGGGAAGGTTGAAGATCAAATGATCTATTGGGAAATCACCGAGGCATTGCCATTCTCTTGAGAAATTTCATTTTCATCGAGGTTTCAGTTTATATCCCTTTCTTGGTGAGTACTATTGCTGTTATGTAAATTAAATGAGGCGTATAGGCCCCACACACCTACGGCCTTCATCTTCATATTCCTCTTCTACTCTGTCTCTTAATGCTTTCAAAAATTCACTCTTCTTATCAGTATGCATTCGTGTCAGTTTGGTTAGACAAGGATGCTGATTAAGTTTATCAACAGGAGAAGAGGAATTTGAACGATTACACTCTTTCACTGAATTTGTTGATGGACTAAAATTCTTGGCAGTTGATTTAAAAGCATTAAAGTTGCCAATACCATATGTAGACTTATGAGGGAAAGAAGTTCCAACTTTATTTTCTTTTGTTTGGCTTTTCCATTGTGTAGGTTTTGTAGGTGTAGCAGCAGGTTTAGGGATTAAACCTTTATAAACACTTGGACCAGTTCCATTTTTAACTGGCTGTTACTGAAGATTTCCTATTACTGGGAATCCAGACAGCTGTAAGTCTTTTGTATTACCTTTCTTAATGACCAGCATCCTTGGAGCTCTAGATTTAGGATTCAGAGGATATTCTAAGAGAGGAGCTTGGGAGATTTTTTTGGTTGGGTATGTGTGTGTCTGGGCGTATAGGCCCCACACACCTACAGCTAAATATTTATTGTGATTTGGTTCTCTCTCATATTCAGGAGATCTGAATATGTGTTTGTATATGCACTATATATATATATATATATATATAAAACTTATATATATAACATATATATACATAATAAACACATATAATTTGCAGCTGCAGATGGCTGTGACAAGAGTACAGTGTCAAAACTGTAATTGTATATAATAAAGCCTTAAATCTGCATCCTCCAGGTTTCAGGTGACCTCCAAGAAGGGTATAAACAGATGAGAAAGTTCACAGATACCCTTCTTGGAGGTCACCTGAAACCTGGAGGATGCAGATTTAAGGCTTTATTATATACAGTTTTAACACAGATACCAGGAAAAAAAGCAGATCCACACATGCAGTGAAAATCAGCATTGAGGGCAACAAAATGCCATTGTGACTTTGCCTGGAATGTGTCCCCATCTCTGCTCTAAGAAGTGCGCAGTGGGCTCTTATTTATTTATTTATTTATTTATTTTTGAGACGGAGTTTCGCTCTTGTTACCCAGGCTGGAGTGCAATGGCGCGATCTCGGCTCACCGCAATCTCCGCCTCCTGAGTTCAGGCAATTCTCCTGCCTCAGTCTCCTGAGTAGCTGGGATTACAGGCACGCGCCACCATGCCCAGCTAATTTTTTGTATCTTTAGTAGAGACGGGGTTTCACCATGTTGGCCAGGATGGTCTCGATCTCTTGACCTCGTGATCCACCCGCCTCGGCCTCCCAAAGTGCTGGGATTACAGCCTTGAGCCACCGTGCCCGGCCTAAGTGGACTCTTTGGAGAAAGAAGACATTTAAAAAGTTTTTTAGTGTGTCTGTAAATGGTTCAGCCTGTATCAGATGTTGTCATAGGACTCGCATTTCTCTCAGTTATATTTAAAACTGTTTGTCATGTATTTGTACAGAGGAATACTCGTCATACTTCTATAAACTTTCCACAATTAAATTTCATTCTGGTTTAAAAAAAAAAAAAAAAAAATATATATATATATATATATATATATATACACACACACACATATATATAAATATATGTATATAATATTATATATATGTATATTTGTATATATATAGTATATATTGTATATTATATAATATGCATCTGCAATTCAGGAAAAAGCAGATTGAAGAGCTGAAGGGACAAGAAGTTAATCCTAAAGTATATTTCATGAAGCAGACCATTGGAAACTCCTGTGGCACAATTGGACTTATACATGCAGTGGCCAATAATCAAGATAAACTGGTATTTGAGGATGGATCAGTCCTGAAACAGTTTCTTTCTGAAACAGAGAAAATGTCCCCTGAAGACAGAGCAAAATGCTTTGAAAAGAATGAGGCCATACAGGCAGCCCATGATGTTGTGGCACAGGAAGGCCAATGTCGGGTAGATGACAAAGTGAATTTTCATTTTATTCTGTTTAACAACGTGGATGGCCACCTCTATGAACTTGATGGATGAATGCCTTTTCCGGTGAACCATGGTGCCTGTTCAGAGGACACCCTGCTGCAGGATCTTCCAAGATCTGCAGAGAATTCACTGAGCGTGAGCAAGGAGAGGTCCGCTTTTCTGCCGTGGCTCTGTGGGAGGGACTTTGCTGTTTTCCCCTCTTCCCTTCAATGTGAAAACATATACCTTCCCATGCAGTCTAAAATGCTTTAGCACTTGTGAAACACAGCTGTTCTTCTTCCATTTTGCAGACATGCCTTCCCCTCAGCCACACCCAAGCACGAGCAGACTGCACAGCTGTCCACTGGGCCAGTGTGGTGTGAGCTTCAGATGGCAAAGCATTCTCCCCAGTGTATGTCTTGTACCCAATATCTAATGCTTTCAATGGCTACTTTGGTTTCTGTTCGTAAGTTAACACCTTGGATGTGGTTTGTTTGTCCTCAAAAGGAATAAAACTTTTCTGCTGATAAATATATATATATATATTATATATGCCATAATTATATATAAAATATATTATATATATAATATATAATATAATTATACTTTATATACAATATATATATGTATTTTTTAACCATTTTAAAGTATATAATTCAGTGCTATTTAGTAGATTCACAATACACAATATTGTACAACCATCACCTCTATTGAATTCCAAAATATTTTCATCCCTCTCAAAGAAAACTGATTAAGCGGTCGCTCCACCTCCTACCCGCAACCCCTGGCAACCACTAACCTGCCTTTCATTTCTATGGATTTGCTTATTCTGAATATGTCCTATAAACTGAATCATACCACATGTGGCTTTTTGAGTCTTGCTGAGCAATTCTCTGCCTTGGAACATACCCAAAAGAAATGGAAACAAGTGTTCAAACAAAACTTGTCCATGAATGTGCATAGTAGCAGTATTCACAAGAGCCAAAAGGTAGAAAAATTCCAGTGTCCATCAACTGATGAATGGAAATACAAAATGTGGTATATTCATACAGTGAAATATTATTTAATCAAAAAAAGAGTGAAGTCCTGATTTATACTACAACACAAAGGAGGCTCAAAAAGAGTATCCCAGATGAAAGAAACTGTATGATTCCACTTATAGAAACTATCCTATATAGTTTAACATTTGGCTTCATAACCCGAGATGCTGTTCCAATGTAGCAGTTTTCCAAACCAACCAACAATTTTAAACTGCATTCCTGGCAGTCATGTTGTCTCTATCACTATAAAAAACCAAATCTTCAACAATATAGTTGTATGGGGCAGTGGAGGGGGAAGGTGTTGGGAGTGGGGGGAGTTAGAGATTATATTTGAAGTAGAGTTCTATTATGGTTATATTCAGGTGAATAACATATAGATAATGTAAAACAACTTTTTGCAAGCCCAAGTTGGGTAATACTAGACAAGACCAGGGATAGGAAGGGAAGAATCTTATTGCAAATCACTATAATTCTGCGTTATTTTTTTTCTTAACCAAGAAATTATATTTTTATTCTGGACACTTGTTAATTGCTTTTGTTTTGTATGCATTTGAAAGTTAATCACATCTAATTTAGTTTCATACCAAGAGACCTGTGAGAACTCAGTTTTACCTTCCTCCACAGCATCTAACTGTGATTAGCCTTAAACTGACAGGGAATTAGCAGTTTTTCAGTTTCCTTCTCCATAAGATGCTAATAAGCCTTGACAGTATGGAGATCCATGCCTTGGCACATCTGTATATACATATATACATGCATATATATTGTATATATATGCGTGTGTATATATATATATATATGCATAAATTATATATAAATTTATTTATTTATTTATACATATATACTGCACATATATTTATATATATAATGCTAAGCACTTAAAAAGAACCAATCTTAAAAGTAAAATCAATTGATCAAGTATTTTACATTTTCTGGACCTGAATAAAACTAACACGTGATTAAATAAATTACATTTTATTCCAGAATGCTGAAAATTGCTAAGTACCTACTCCAGGTATATTTAAAAAGCACATTTAAATCAGAATTGAAATCTGTTTTGTAGTTGTTTTATGTTATTTTTATTTTGACATCATACTATTTTATGTAATAAATCATAATTTACTTTTAGTAAGTGTTTAATATAATTCAAACAAAGAGGTTATTTATATACAGTCAGACAATATTTAATCCATACTAATTGGTACAAATTTTCAGTGCATTCAAAATTTAATTCTACTAATGCTCCTTACAAAAAACATCAAGGAGGCTGGGCACAGTGACTCATGCCCATAATCTCAACATTTTGGAAGGCCAAGGCTGGAGAATCACTTGAGGTAAGGAGCTCAAAACCAGCTTGGGCAACAGAGTGAGACCCCATCTCAACAACACCACCAACATATATATATCCAGGAGAAATATTTTGTTATTATCTTAATTAATCATGCAATTACACCATAAAGTTTTTGAAAGCAAATAACATATTAAAATATGTGCTTAAAAATAGGATACCAGAATGGAAAAATATCCCATAATTCATTTGCAAAGAAATGTTCAATGTCCGTGGGACTCAGATCATTGAATATCTGCACTTTTCTGAGGAAAGGAGACCAAACAGAGATTGAACCTCATCACTTTTGTCAAGCTTTCCATAAAGAGAATGATACACTCATCGTCATCATCTGAAATGGATACATCATCACATTTGCATCAGATTCCTTCTTTGCTGAAGCTGAAGCATCTGCCCAGTGTTGTCTTTGCTGGAGTAGATGGCCCTGGAGATGTTCTCGATCACACCTACCAAGAGCTGTTTCATGCAGGAGGCTTTATGATATCAGATGACAAGATATTAGAAGCCTTAACATTAGTTCAACTGAAGGAAATCATCAAAATCCTGGAAAAACTAAATGGAAATGGAAGATGGAAGTGGTTGCTTCACTATAGTGAAAGTATAAAGCTAAAAGATGAAAGAGTGGATTCCACTGCACATAAAAAGAACATAATATTGAAGTCATTTCAGAGTGCAAATATCATTGAATTGCTTCATTATCACCACTGTGACTCTCGACCATCAACAAAAGCGAAGTTCTGAAATGTTTGCTAAACCTGCAAATTCAGCATATCAATGCCAGGTTTGCTGTCTTCCTAACAGACAACCCTACTATCCCCAGAGAAATCTTTGAAAATAGTGAAATCCTTGTTACAGATGTAAATAACTTTATAGAAAATATACAAAAAGTAGCAGCTCCATTTAGGAGTAGCTATTGGTGACCTAACTACAGCCTACCCGGATATGGATGATGTCAACAAAAAACTACTATTTTCCTTTTCCTTTGGAAAACTTGTGAAGACACATGTGAACAGTCTTATATTTGAAAAATCAGTGTTCTACAACTTGAAAAGTTTTCCTTTCTTTTTTTATATTTTGCTGAAATACATGACATCACAGTGGCACTGTAGTTGTCTGTTAATTTTAGGTTGCAGTGCTAGATACACTTTTAAATTATTTTCGTTTTAAACAAGATCCCTTCTAAGCTATTGAGCTTAATATTAAAAATGCAATTTTTACATTTACTTAGTTGGAGCAAAAATAAGTCTATTTTAACAAATAGTTTTGTTTTTGCATGCTAACATCAGAAAGGCATATGACACACATTATGGTCTTAACACCCTTATAAAAACTATCTTATATGGTTTTATTTGCTGTTATACAAACAACACTACATAAACTTAAGACATTTTTTCCTAAATGGTACAAATTTATAAACTATCAATTTTTACTTATGGTTTTTGTAAGTACTACACTACAAAAATCAGCTTTGACAAAGAAATAATCATTTATTTATGATATTGAAATTTCTACAGTAAAAACTCAAAACCAAGCAAAAAACATTTGTAAGATACGTGGTATGTATTTGGAGCAAAGGATTTTGTAATTAATTTCATTTTTTAAATAAAGACAACTAAAAATCTCAAAATATATATATATAATTTATATATATAATACATATTAAATATATATAATTTATATATAAAATACATATTAAATATATATAATTTATATATAAAATACATATTAAATATATATAATTTATATATAAAATACATATTAAATATATATAATTTATAAATAAAAATATATAATTTATATATAAAATATATATGTATATAGTTATAAATACACGTGTTTGGTGAGCGAGGGGCAACAGAAGGCAGAGAGATGGCGCTGTACACAGCTGGTATAGGCTTGGAGGTGGAACGCCGAGAGACAGACACACAGACAGTCCACTCAGCAGGGCAGGCCAGGCAAGCATGCTGGGGCTTGCAACACTTGGTTGGTGGGCGAGAGCTGCAGGAGGGCTGGCCCAGGGCTGGAAGGGCCCAGGCACCCTGCAGGCTCCCTGGTCCGAGGTCCTGGGTGGCATCAGTGGTGGCGCCTGGGCTCAGCTCACATCATTCAGGGCCTTGCGGGCAAACTCTGGCAGCACAAAGGCGGCGCGGGGCACGTCGGAGTGGTAGTACTTTAGCTGCATCTGTGCCACCTGGTGCTGTGTCAGCGGCTGCACCGGCTCCTGGAAGTTGGTGCTCGGGTTCTTGCTGCACAACATGAAGCCGATTTGGCCGCTGGGGTAGGTGGGGATGGTGCAGTAGGCGTAGGCCACCACGGGGAACAGTGATGGCAGAACTGCTGCATCTCCTTGATGAGGTCCAGGTGCAGCCACAGGCACTCACCCTGGCAGCAGAGGACGCCATCTTCCTTGGGGGCCGTCTTCAGGAGCTAGTAATAGGACTCTTTGAAGAGACTTTCGGCGGGGCCCATGGAGTCTGAGGAGTCAGTGATGATCACATCAAAGGCATCCTGATTCTGTTTCATGACCTCAAAACCATCGCCCACATATAGGGTCAGCTTCGAGCTAGAATAGCCAACAGCCATCCCCGGCAGGAACCTCTCGGAGACTTGGATGACATCCTCGTCGATCTCACACTGGACCACAGACTCCACGGAGGGGTGCTTCACCACCTCGCGCAGGACACCTCCGTCTCCACCCGCGATGATCAGTATCTTTTGCGGGTTGGGGTGGCTGCAGACAGGCAGGTTGGCGATCATCTCCTGGTAGGAGAACTCATCCCTCTCTGTGCACTGGATGACTCTGTCCAACACCAGCACGTTGCCATAGGTCTTACTGTGGAAGATCAGGATGTCCTGGTAGCGCGAGCGCCGGTGGTGGAGGAGCACCGGCTCCACCTCTAGCGACAGGGCCTGGCTGGGCCACAGGCTGCAGGTCTCGCGGAACCAGCCCTCGCGGATGGCTGCAGGGCAGGAGGCGGCTGGGCCTTTGGGGCCGGACTCCAAGGCGGGCGGGCGGCGCGGGGCGCGGACCCGGGACTGCAGGCGCGCAGAGCCGCAGCAAAGGTTGGTGTGCTGTGTGTATCTTCATCATATTATATATATATATATGGTATATATATATATATGCATATATATGGTATATATATATATGCATATATATGGTATATGTATGCATATATATGGTATATATATGCATATATATGGTATATGTATGCATATATATGGTATATATATGCATATATATGGTATATATGCATATATATGGTGTGTATATATGTATATATATGCATATATATGGTGTGTGTGTGTGTGTGTGTATATATATATATATATATATATATATATATATATGCACTGACTGTGTGTCACCGTGTATCTTCTTTTCGGCCAGTGGAGGATATCACTGAAGAGGACTTAGCAAATGTTGCCATAACTGTTCGACATAAAATCTATGATAAAGTTCTGGGTAACACATGCCATCAGTGTCGACAGAAGACCTTCGACACCAAGACAGTGGGTCGGAACCAGGGTTGCGGTGGTGTGCGGGGACAGTTCTGTGGACCATGCCTGCGGAACCGCTATGGGGAGGATGTCAGATCGGCATTGCTGGACCCGGATTGGCTGTGTCCTCCCTGTCGTGGGATCTGCAATTGCAGCTACTGTCGGAAGCGTGACGGCTGTTGTGCCACAGGAATCCTCATTCATCTGGTGAAGTTTTACGGTTACAACAATGTTAAGGAATATCTGGAGAGCTTACAGAAGCAGCTGGTAGAAGACAAGAGGAAAATGGAAGTAGCCACCTCGCCATAGACTACTCTAAGATTTCTCAGGATGACAGCAGAGCAGAGGAATCTATATAGGTGTATACACAGACCTGTTTGTTTGTATGCTGTATTTTGTTAAAAGTATCTGCCAATGATTAAAATACACTATTTAAACTTAAAAAAAAGAAACTTGTTTGAGTGGGTCAGTCCCAGAGGAACTGATGAGCAAATGGCAGGTTTTTATTTATTTTATTTTATTTTTTATTTTTTTGGCTGCTCTAATAAAGTACCACTTTATTAATAATAAAGTGGTATTTATTAATAATAATAAATACCATTGATAATAAAGTGTACCAATTAATACACTTTATTAATAATAAAGGTTTTTAAAGGAAGGGTGGAAAGTACAGCAAATAAAAATCCTTATTTGTTTTTGTAAACAAAATTATATATATACATATTTTATATATTTTTATAATTATTTATATATATTTAATATAAATAAATAAATATATATGTGTATATATATTTGATCTATATATATATCAGGTGTCAGGTGACAAATATATGTCAGGTGTCAGATCAAATATACAAGTGTTGCCCTAGCACCTGCGGCCGCTCCTGCAAAACCCCCACCATCGTATTGACCCCAAAGATTCGCAGCTGCCCCCGGGTACAGCCCCCAGTGAGCCCAGAGCTCTGCAAAGAGCAGAGTGAGTGCTCCATGGACAGCTAGTGTTGGGGAAACAAGAAGTGCTGCTTCAGCCACTGTGCCATGAAATGTCTGGACCCTGTCCTGGAGGACCTCCCTCAGTGAGAGACATTCCCCCAAGAGCCCCTGCTGCCAGGAGTGACCGCCCCAAGTCTGCTATGCAGAAACCATGTCTCATGGATCCAGAGAGTGCAGGATGCCTTCTACTGGCTGTATATATATATATATATTTAAATTTATATAGATATAAATATTTTATTTAAAATGTATATATAATTCAATATATAGTGTGTATATAAAAATCCTTATTTGTTTTTGTAAAAAAATATATACAGTATATATATATATATATATATATTTTTTTTTCCCCCCCCAAGGAAAAATGGCTGTTTTATTTAAAAGAATCCATATAGCAATACTTGTTTACATAATAAATAAAATTTACATTGAGGGCAAAAAACCCTATGCATAAAAATACTGAGGCAAAATTTCAATTGTAGAAGAGAACCGATCAAGTCTTGCTCTGTTGCCCGGGCTGGAGTGCAGTGGCATGTGATCTCGGCTCACTGCAATGTCTACTTTCCAGGTTCAAGCAATTCTACCTCAACCTCCCAACTGGCTGGGATTATAGGCACCTGCCACTGTGCCCAGCTAATTTTGGTATTTTTAGTAGAGACAGGTTTTGCCATGTTGGCCAGGCTGGTAGCAAACTCCTGATCTTAAGGGATCCACCCCCCTCAGCCTCCCAAAATGCTGGGATTACTGGTGTAAGCCAGCATGTCTGGTTGGCATTCAGTTTTCTTTTCTTGCATTAGTTTGCTTAGAATAATGGTCTCCGGCTCCATCTGCTGCTAAAGATATGATCTTTTTTATGGCTGTGTAATATTATGGTGTATATGTACCACATTTTCTTTATGGAGTCCACTACTGATGGGCATTGAGATTGATTCCATGTCTAAGCAAGCATATATTGAACCCTCCAATGTATACTAAGAATTCAGAAGCTCCACTCCCGTCCTCAGTGCACATAACAAGTCCTCCTACCTGACAGGTACTCTCTAGTGTCATAATTGCTTTCAAAGACCTAAAGGGCAATTCCTCAAGGATAGAGAGTTCCAACCCTGCTAAACAAGGACCTGGCACATACTAACAGATAATAAATCATTGTTGAATGAACCAACTGTATTTCTGCTTATAATTTACAAACATTTCCTCTCAGTTGACATTAACATGAAAAAAAATTGATACATAATAAACAAAACTGTGTGGTTTTTGTTTATGTATTTATTTTGTTTCTATGAAGATTTGACTTTCATACAATCCAATTATAAACAATTACATGATTGTTTCTCTTCTTCCTGTGAAATTGTCTGACTGAAATGCACATAACTATCGAATGAAAATCTGTTAATAAAACAAAAATATCTAAATGGTAATTATGATGAAATAAAGATTATAATATTTACCAGACAAAACATAAGAGTGGTAATTTAAAAAGTCATCAAGGTCTTTTTCTTACAAAAAGGATTTTATTGCAGTTTAATCTTTGTTTCTACTATGAAATTCACTAACTTTTCCTAATCTGTATTTATAAACAGTATGCTAAGAAATTAATGTACTGTGTGAACCACATATGTCATAGGTTCTATATATTTTAAATAGCTTCACTTAAAATTTCTTCTACTTTTCTATTTTTATGTTAATAAGTTGTGCAATAAATATATATTTTCTTGAGTCGGAGTCTCACTCTGTTGCCCAGGCTGGAGGACAGTGGCATGATCTCGGCTCACTGCAACCTCCGCCTTCTGGGTTCTAAGTGATTCTTCTGTCTCAGCCTCCCAACTAGCTGGGACTAAAGGCGTGCACCACAATGCCCGGATAAATTTTTGTTTTTACTAGTATAGACAGGGTTTTACCATGTTGGCCAGGATGGTCTTGATCCCTTGACCTCATGATCTGCCCACCTCGGCCTCCCAAAGTGCTGGGATTACTGGCGTGAGCCACCGCACCCAGCATGAACGGGAGTATTCTTTTAATATTCTTTGGTTTCAGAACATTGGACGCATGAATGTTGCCAGTGACTTGATGCCCTTGGGTGGTGTCTGCTGAGCCTTCAAGTGCATCATCTTCCAGCCGCGGAGCGTTCTTCATCCCAACGGATGGGGCTAAAACCACCCAAAGGACATGAAATCAGAAATGTGGCCTTGGACAAGAAAGTCCAAAGCGGGAGGGGAAGCCAACAGAGTGACATTAATATTGTCTTTTTTGTTGATATTTCTTACATTACTCAGTAATGAAGGTCCTGGAGCCACTTTTCTCAAAGCCAACTGAGAAAACTCTCTCTCATACACCCTGGCCTCAAGATTCATCTGAGTTGCATTTTAGACCCTTAACTGGACATGTAGAAATGGAAATGAGAATAAAATGGAGAGAGGTTAGAATGATATATCTCATGATGAATGCAGAGACAGATTTGAAGTCCTGTTTTTTTTTTTCATCAGAAAGCACCTTTATTCAGGGGCAAATCCCAAACAGCAAAGCAAGTGGGTGTGGTGGGCCGAGCAACACAGCCCACTGGCATCTTTGGGACCCATCTGTCCAGAATATAAGGGAAGGAGGGGGGCTCACTTTTCAAAGTTCCAATTAGGGCAAAATGTGTGTTTCCCTGTGAAGTTTTTTTTAATTATTATTATTATTTTTCTTGAGGCAGGGTCTTGCGCTGTCACCCAGGCTGGAGTGAAGGGGCACGATCATGACACTGCAGCCTCCAACTCATGAGCTCAAGCGATCCTTCTGTCTCAGCCTCCCAAAGTGCTGTGATTACAGATGTGAGCCACCACACCCAGTCAGGGCCCATTTTCAAGGCCCCAAACAGAAAGCATTCGGCAAAATGTGCGTTTCTTGGGGAGGTTTTTTTTTTTAGACGGGTTCTCGCTCTAAAAACCTGGACATGTAGAAATGGAAATGAGAATAAAATGGAGAGAGGTTAGAATGATATATCTCATGATGAATGCAGAAGACAGAGTTGAAGTCCTGTCTTCTGTATGTACTTTTGAAGGTCATAAATGTCATTCAGTTAATGTCAGCACAAATGAATCCATGAGGTGAGAATACTGAGTCCCTGGCAATTCCATCTACATTGTCACAAGGCTGCACATCTGGGGCTGAAGGCAAACCTGGCTCCAGTCTGATAGGGAACTCCCACTTGTGACCCAGGTTCAAGTTTAGTTTTCTAAGTGGGGCTCTCTGTGCTCAGCTTTAACACTTCTCATTCAGAGGAACAAGAGACGAGTAAGGGTGGACTTAGCTGGGTTCCTCCAAAGCCAACTCAAGAGAAAAACCTATGTGTAAATGATGTATTAAAGCCATGCTCCCTGCAGAAAGCAATAATAAAGTTGGGGATACAGGGAGGAAAGGTAAATTTCTGGAGAGAGTGTGCAATTCCAGGCAAGGAACCCTGTGTTCAGCAGCTTAAACTGTGTACTTGGATGAGGACAATGAGGCCTGGCTCTCCTGTGGCCACCAGAGAAACCCTCAAGACAGCAGAAGAAGGAATAGAGCAGAGTTCAGAGAGCCATAAGGAGATGGGGACAGAAAGGGCCTGGCAGGGTGGGAGCCCATAGGACACTGGGGTAAGACCAGACAGAGGTTACAGCAGCCACTGGGGAGAACAAATGGAAGAGAAAAAGCAGTGGGAGAATGAGCTGTCACCATAGACAGAGAGAAATAAGAAGTGAGTGCAGCTCAGAGCCATAGATGTGATTACCTCTGCACCCTGAGCGTGAAGGCCAACAGATCCACTTGCTGAACTGGAATTTATTTTCTTCTTTTTTGGTTTCAAAGCACTGGAGCCATGAATGTGTCCAGTGACTTGATGCCATTGGGTGTTTGACGAGCCTTCAAGTGGATCCTCTTCCATCTGCAGAGGGTTCTTCATCACAGTCGAGGGTGTTAAAACCAGCTCTGAAAATAAAATACAGCCAATGGCATCCACTGGCATCCATGATCTTACTGTGACTTTCTCTTCCACCCAAAGGATTTCAAATCACGAATGGGGCCTTGGACAAGAAAGTCCAAAGGGGGAGGGGAAGCCAACAGAGTAACTAATATTTTCTTTCTTGTTGATCTTTCTGACATTACTCAGTAATGACAAGTGTGCCGGGAGGCAAAGACACTCCCAATTCACAAAAATATTCAAGAAACTAAAGATTAAGAAACACAAATAGCTTCAGGGTAGATACGGCCAAAGCAAGGGAATCACACTGTATGTAGGCTGTGCTTTGGGGAGGGAAGAGATTATAAAAGTGAAAGTTAAATCAGAGCTGAGTCCAAACAGGACAGGGGGGTGGAAGGGCATGGCAGGGTGGCAGCCCATGGGACACAGAGGTGAGACCAGACAGAGGTTACAGCAGCTGATGAGAAAAGAACCGGGGAAGACTAAACCTGGAGAATTTACAAAACTTGCATCATTATGTGATCTATTGCACATATATATACACACTATGTAGCATACACACCAAATGTACATAATATACCTAGGAAATGCTGTAAATGCATATATCTGTAGATATTAATCTAATAAAAAATAATATATAGAGATTTGGAAGATATTTAATGTAACAGTATAATTAATATTCTCTTCCATTGAAATTGAAAAAATAATAGAAACATGAGAAGAATGAGAAAGGAAAGGTGTGCAAAGAAACAAATGACCTGTTAGACATCCGAGAGAAATGACCAAGGAAACCATGAATGAGGCACAAGGCATTCACTCTGTGCTCTTACTGGGATCCTGGTTCTGGCTCTGGACTCCAGGGAACATGGGGAAGACAGCTGGGGTCTGAGTCGGTGAGTTCAATCTTGACTGGGGGTGTATAAATCCATAGTGTAGCAATGGAGAATCTGGTGGGAAGAAATTAGTTTAAATAAGTTACATGGCACATGTAAGGAACTGCACACCCCCGACACCCGCTGAGTGCCTTCCAGGTGTCCTCTCCACAGAATCAAATGGTGCTCATTATCTCATGTGACATCCCTCCTCCTGAGGACAGGGGTCCCCCATTCCTCAGCCAATGGCCCCAGGATGAGAAATTGCCTGGGACGAAGAGTGAGAACGAACAGGATCCAGGGCGTTAAGGAAATCTGACTGGAAGTGGATCCTGTGAGAAGGAAACTGAGGACAAGGCTGATGACATGAGTGGAGATGACCAACTAAATGGATTTTCATAAAAGAGACAGATGTGTTTCAAAAGGATGTCCTTTCAGCTCCTCACTTAAGCTGTGGACATTTCTATGTGAAAATTCCCATAGTGCATTGGTCAGTGACTAAAAACAGAGCCATGCACAGAAGTGTGGCCCAGTGCAGATGAGGTGAATTGTAAAGATGAAAGAAGAAAAGAATGACAGGTCAAGAAGGCAGTATTGACTGAACAAATGAGTTGCTGCGGTCAGTCAGGAAGTGACTCTAAGAGTACATGGGATAGAGTGTACTAAATGCTGCTGGGTGGTTCACTTTCTTTTAATTAATTTTGGATATGCAAATTTTGAATCAACATTTCATTGTTATAAAAAGTGTAAACAAAGCTCAAGAAAACAACTGCAACCCGTAATGTGCTAAGATTACTGTTCTGTTTATGAGTGTTGCTGTGAAATGTGCCTGCCACGTTAATGTCTGTCCTGGTCCTGGCCCAGCTTAGCTGCCGGTTCTCCCAGCTGAAGTGCTGCACTTCAGAGATTCACACCTCTGCCCCCCCCACCTGTCCCCACAGCGTCTGCTCACCTGAGTTCCTCAATTCGCCTGAGTTCCTGTTCCAGAATCCCCTCTGTAAAATATACCATATCTATTTTCAGTAAGTTGATCCTGTTTTTGTAGTCTTCACAATCTGAGAAAAAGACAGTCATGCCTGCCTCAGTGGAAGGGACAGGCTGTTGTGGTCACTGCCTATATGGCAGGTGGCAGCATCCATCCCAAGGACAAAAGCATCTCCACTATCAGGCTCCAGTGAGGGATTTCCTCATTTTTAGTTATCACCCTCCCAACTTGCTGGCATCTGATACTCTCCAACTTAGAGATGGGGAAAAAGAAACTCAGTGGCACATCAAGTAACACCTGGAATGAGACAGAGTCAGAATTCACAGCCCCCGACGTCTGACTCTTAGTTTTGGGCCATGTTCCCAAGCCTTGCAGCCTCTCCTGCAACACATTCTATGAGGGCATGAAGTACTGATATTCTGGACAGTAGGAAATGCCCTTAAGACTGTGGGACTCACAGATTCCCTGGAACTGGGAATTTCAAGCACAAATTTGTCAAAGATTTGAAAAATCATATCTGAATATAATTGCATAAAATATGAGGCATTAGACCCTGAAGTCATAAGAGAAATATGGCCAAATACTAATGAAGTTTGAATTAAGTTAGAAATAGTAGAATAAAGAACAAATAGTGTTTACCCTGTGCCAAGTATTGTTCTAGGAGATTTAGAAGAAATGGTCATGTAATTCATTGCAGCAATTTACAGAGGTAGGTATTTTTATAGTACCCATTGAACAGATGAGGAAACTGAGGCACAGAGAAGCTCGGCAATGGATGGAGCCCAAGAGTCCGGCCCAGGATCCCTTCTCCACATGCTACACTGTGACCTCCACAATGTCTAATGTGCCATCTTTCTTCCTCTTTAGAGCAAGAGCCTGTGCCCCAGGAAGCAGGATGTTCCTCTCACCAGGGTACTCCCTGCTCTTGATGCCCTCACGTATAGATGCCACACTCACCATTGGGAGCAGAGGCTAAAGGTCTATTCTCTTAATTTTCTTGGTTTCCTGTCTGATTTTTTTTCTGTGCTATATGAACAGTACCATTGCGAGGGGAATACAGATCCCATCACATGCTGATGGATGCTTAGCCTCTTCTTCAGAGTAGCCACACATATGGAACACTTCCATGTTGGCAACCTGAGGTCATAGAAGACCAGTTGTCTTCCTCATCTTCAGCCATATACCAGAATCACGTGGGAGCATTTTAAAACTACAGACACCCAAACCACACCCCAGATCATGTCAGTGAGAATCTCAAGGTGTGAGTTCAAGGCATGCATCTTAACCAAAATCTCACCAGGTGTTTACTACATGGCAGCGGGATTTAGAGATATAAAATGGAACAACCCAATTTCCCATCATTTTCTTTCCTTTCCCCATTTATCTAATGATTGGCTTTGTTCCCTGTGGTTCCATGGATTTCAGTCTTCTCTCTGACAACTTCAGTGAAATCTCTCTGTTATCAACTGGGCTGAACCAAAGCAAAGACTGTCCTGTAGACAGATGCTTGTCTGTCATCTTGTGCATGCATAAAGCAGGTCCTGGAGTCACTTTTCTCAAAGTTAATTCAGAAAACTCTCTCTCATATACCCTGGCCTCAAGATTCATCTGAGTTGCATTTTAGACCCTTAACTGGACATGTAGAAATGGAAATGAGAATAAAATGGAGAGAGGTTAGAATGATATATCTCATGATGTATGCAGATTTGAAGTCCTGTCCTCTGGAGCCTGGTTCTGGCTCTGGACTGCAGGGAATGTGGGGAAGACAGCGTGGGTCTGAGCCAGTGAGTTGGGTCTTGGCTGGGGGTGTAAGAATCCATAGAGAAACAAAGGAGGATCTGGTGGGAAGAAATCAGTTTAAAGGAGAATCTGGTGGGAAGAAATCAGTTTAAATTAGTTACACCGCACATGTAAGGAACTGCACATTCCCGACACCCACTTACCGCCTTCCAGGTGTCCTCTCCATGGTCCCAAATGTTGCTCATTATTTCGTGTGACTCTCTCTCCTCCTGAAGACAGGGGCCCCCATATTCCTCAGCCGAGGGCTCTAGGAGGAGGTATAACAGGGAATAGGGAGAAGAAACCAAAACCCGTCATAGGTCAAAATCAAGTGAAATCAAATAGGTTTAGTCAGCACTGAGGGATGACAACAGCTGTAATGGTTGACTTACGGTTAAGAAGAACTTGATCAACACTTTACAGCAATTAGTCAACAAAACAGAGTTTAACATACCTGAGCTCAGAGCTGAAGGCACTGCCTGTAGCTCAGACTCTACAAGAATGAGGGAGGTTAGCAGCCGTTGTGCCAGTTAACTGTCTGCAGTTGCAATAACAGAATTAGAAGGTGGGGGTATCATGGAATTTCAGGAGCCCTGCATTTCAATTGCCCAGGCTGTGCTGAAACCCAAGGCCCCCTGGTCTCATCTGAGAGTCACAGATGGGGATTATTTCCTCAGCAGTCCCTCTCAGTATTTGCTCACCCTTGTGACAGTGCTGCAGACTCACCTCTTTCTTAATACATCTAAGCACATTCCTCCATGACTAGCTCAATGATTTTAGGTCCTTACTGGAGACCTAAGTCTGGCTTAGGAAGTGATAGTTGGGCCTGGGCATGGTGACTCATACCTATAATCCCAGTACTTTGGGTAGCAGAGGTGGAAGGAGCAATTGAGGCCAGGAATTTGAAACCAGCTTGGGCAACAAAGTGAGACCCCATCTTTATTTAAAAAAAATAAAAAATAATGTGATAGTTAGGCACTAGGCCATCATCCCCAGTTGCTTCTTTCTTTCCCAAGACAGATCTACTCTTCTGAATTTTCTCCCAAAGGACCCTCTCAGCCTTAGTCTTGTTATGTGGATCCTCTGCTTCAACATGTGCTTTTGACATGGTTTTTTTTCTTGTCAGTATTATAATGAGAAAGCAGTGTTGAATCAAACAACGTTATTTGAGGAAGTGCTATATTTGTATTCTGCCTCTTGTTGGAGGATAGGTTTGAGGAAATTGCCATACGCATTCACCCTTACATTCTTTTTAATGTGGAAGCACATTTAACTTAAAATTTGCTATTTACTAAACTTATTCCATAGTGTAACCTCATTTTCTTCAGTATTTTTGCTGTTTTCATAAAAGCAGGTTAAAAACAAACATTTGAGTAATTCTTACAGATATGTAGCTAAATCTGATGGACCCAGCTGACAAATTTAATTACTATATATACTAGTACCAAGGATAAGTAGACCCCTTAATGAAAGAGACTCCTGTTACAGGGTGGCTGACCAAGTCATGTTTATTTTTTGGCTTTGCTCTTTGGTAGAGCAGTGACTCTCAATCCATGGTTTGCATCACTTTGAGAGTTTTTTAAAAAATACAGACACATGAAAACAATGCCGGACCAATAAAGCCAGTGTGTCTCAGAGAAGGGAGCAGTACCAGGGCTTCTTAAAATCTTCTCAAATAATTCTCAAGTGCATCCAGGGTGAGATTGGCTGCCTTAGAGGAACTTATTTAAACTCCTATAAATTTGTTAATATATTTTATATGCATCCTTTTTCCCCAAAAAGTCCAATTTCTCTGTCAAGCCCTTGAACTATATGATAGTAAATTATGCTGGCCTTTATAGCCAAGGGCTGGGAATGATTCACAGAAATCAAAGGTACCGAATTTTAACACTTTACTAATTTAGTAACATATAAAAGTGAATCTCCAAATCAAGAGGGAAGAAAAAATATGCACTAACTCTGACTGATCATTCCACAGAGCAAAGAATTTACACATCAATATTTTCAAGGAGACAAAAATCTAATAGGAACTGAAGTGATTAATCTGACACTTCAAAAGAGAATAGAAAATCTGTTTTAAAGAAAATGGATTCTGAAAATACATAGCAACATTTCAGTATTTGGAAAGAGACAACTTCAACTAACTATGGAAAAATAACATTGAGAACAAACTAAGAAACGAGCCAAAACATGACATATTTTGGCGAAACATAACACATTTTATGAGGGCTATAATTATATAGCAACGATTTTCCAATTATAAGGCAGCAAGCTGAAATCATTAGAGCTCAAATTACCCTAAGCCAGTGCTCACAAACATGGTTTCCGTAAGAATCACCTAGGGATCTCGTTAAAATGCAGATTGGATTAAATCTAGGGTGAGGCCTAAGAGTCTGCATTTCTACCAAGCTCTCATGGGATATGGAAGTTGTCATCCAAAACCTACAGTCTGAGCACTAGCAAGGCAAACTATTAACCTTTAAAGTCCTTGCAAAGTATGTTATCCAGAAGATAGCCAAATTTAAAATGTAAAGTGCATAATGTGAACTTACGCTGCAAAAACAAAGGATATTTGATTTGTTTTACACTTTTGTCTTTGTAACACACTCAGGGTCCAAATGGGTGACTGTTAGATAGAGATTCAATAACGGAAAACAGACTGACTCTGGTTTTTGGTTAGTGATATCAATATCATCGCCACAGGTAAATTCCAGTTGAAAACAGGAAAAAGAATTATCTTTTCTCAAAAAACACATATCATTGGTCATTAATATAGACCTAGACCAGGGTATGTTGGAGCTGGCCACTACCACTCAGGACAGTAGGCTGTGTACATCTCTTCCCAGTTCCAACACCATCCACAGTTATATCAGATTGGCAGCTTAGATCGCAGCTTAAAGATGGCAGCAAACACTTTGAATGGGGCCTTAAAAAAATTTTCCCTAGAATGGGTTTTACAACATAGCATGACATGTAGCTTCTGGCTTAATACGATTCTGAACAAAAAGATATATAAACATAATATGAAATACAGTGAGTAATGCAATGACCTAGGGAATGTCAAAATTAGAAGACCACAGGGAGCTTAAGGAGGCCGTCTTCTTATCTAAACAATGAAAATAGATATCAGGGAAAACACCAAGCATGAGACATAAGAAGAAAACACCAAAATAACAAATGGAGCAATCTAAATTGCATTAAACAGTGGTGTAATCTTAAACAATGTGTTTCAATTGTTTCTTTTTTCAAAGACATTGGTCCCAGGACTCCTTTACAGTCTTAAAACTTTCAAGTACTTATAAGAACATGTATTCATATTATTATGTCAACTGTTTATTATATTCAAAATTAAAAGAGAGACATTTTAAACTTGTGTATTAAGCTACTTACAAAAAGCAGCATTAAGCCCAGCATTGAATGTTAATATGCTATTTTTGAGGAATAATTCTATTTTCCAAGACAAATAAAATGTAATGAGAAGAGTTAGCTCTAATAACAACAGTAGGATCCTCCTATTTGCTTCTGCCTTCATTCTATTGCTATGCATTTTGGTGGAAGTATATCAAGAAAATCAGTCCATACAGAGGAAAGTATTAGTTGGAAAAGGGAGAAGTATTAATTTTTTCAGATGATTGTGGATATTTTTTTTTCTTTTTTTTTTTTTTTCGAGAAAAGCCGGCATAAAGCACTTTTATTGCAATAATAAAACTTGAAACTCATATATGATGCCGGGGGAGAGGGCAGCGATGATTTCTATCAGCAAATTACTACACAGGACAGCAAAGGGGTGAGAAGGGCCTGAGGGAGGAAAAGCCAGGAAACATTGAGATCAGCAGAGGGAGCCAAGCATCAAAAAACCGGAGATGCTGAAGCTGCGATGACCAGCTTCATTTTCTTTTCTTTTCTTTTCTTTTTTTTTTTTTTTGAGGTGGAGTTTGACTTTTGTTACCCAGGCTGGAGTGCAATGGCGCGATCTCGGCTCACCACAACCTCTGCCTCCTTGGTTCAGGCAATTCTCCTGCCTCAGCCTCTTGAGTAGCTGGGATTACAGGCACGCGCCACCATGCCCAGCTAATTTTTTTTGGTATCTTTATTAGAGACGGGGTTTCACCATGTTGACCAGGATGGTCTCGATCTCTTGACCTCGTGATCCACCTGCCTCGGCCTCCCAAAGTGCTGGGATTACAGGCTTGAGCCACCGTGCCCGGCCCTACCAGCTTCATTTTCTTAAGAGAACATTCAAGGTTTTGTCATGATGGCTGGGCATTTATTGGGTGTTAAGTCTATATCAGCACCTTCAATTTAAACTGTCAAAGTTCTCAAGATTTAGGAAGTGGTGGAGCTTGGAAAGTTATGAGATTACAAAATTCCTGAAAGTCCATTAGAAAAGCCACAGGATGGAAACAAAAAGTAAGCCCGGCCACAAAGAAGGCTTCAGAGGTCCCTGCTGGCTCAGGGACAGATAGACACCTGTAGTGTCCAACATCGCAGTGAAAATGACCTGCTTGGGAAGGCAGAGGGTTTAAGGAGATGGTGGGTGGGACTGGTGGCGGCAAAGGCTCTCCCCATCCCCACCTCAGTTTTAGGTAGGGCTTTTATTTTAAGGACATCTCTCAACTTGGAGAGTAATTCAGCCCTCAACAGCGCCTCAAATCTGCTATGGCTTTGCAGCGCAGCAGCAAGAATGTTTAATATGTAATAGATAAAATTTCATCCAAAAATATAAATAAAATATTCTTGCAAGCCCCCCACCAACACCAATTCCTATTCTAAAGTTAACCTATCACTTGCGCTGTTAATACTTGATCATGTACTTAACTGGAAACTTAGATCCAAAAGACTGAAACTGAATCTTCACCCCAAAATGAAAACAAAACAAAACAAAAATGAGTAACTTGAGGTTTATGGCATCTAATTTAGGTAAACACACATACGAGGATAAAGGGGAAGAGGAAATGGAGGCGTCGGAAGCAAAGCTGAGTGACAGAACACATTCAATCAGGGCAGATGTCTATAAAGAGTGTAGTGGAACATCAGGAAAAGCTCCATATGGATTCATGTGCACGCATCTGGAGGCACCAGATCCCTCCAGGGCAGACCCAAGAACAGGGAGCTAAGGGAGGAGGCCATTCTTGTCATTCCAGTTTTAGAAGCTCCACATTGCAGACAAGAGTGGCATGTGGTGGGATGATGCCTGGGTGTCCAGTGGCACCGCAGGCATAATCTGGAGATGTTGTCAGTTTGGCTCTCTGACCCACACCCATTGGGACAAACCCTTCTTCCCAGCCTCTGATCACCTCCTGCTTGCCTAGCATAAACGTAAAGAGCTTGTTTCTGTCCCAGGAGGAATCAAATTTCTTTCCATCTTCAAGAATCCTGGTGTAGTACACCACGCAGGTCTGGCCGCGCCCCGGGAAGGTGCGCCCGTCTCCTGGGGAGATTGTTTCCACCTGCATTCCCATGGCAGCGGCGGACGCTGGACGGGCGGGCAGCACGACTGGCGGCATGGACCGACAGCGAACTGGCGGCGGTTCCACGGCTCTGCCTAGTCCCCCGGCGAGTCGCCTGCGCACGCCGTGAATATTTTTCTTTGATTGTACACCAAAGCTTCACAAGTAGCCTTTTCAGATAACTGTGAATATTTTTCTTTGATTCTACATCAAAACAGGGATAGTTTTAGATTCAAACTAGCAACTAATCTTTTTTTTACAAGTTTTATAAAATTTTTACTTGGAAAAAAAAGTTTTACAAAACATCTTTCCAAAGAAATTTTCCCATAGAGTACAATTAACTCATGTAGTTTTGTGCCTTAAAGATTACAGTATGAATTTCAGAGGGGAGAGGTTTCTTAAATAGCCAACTAGCTATTTAAGAAACCTACAAGTGGCGGCCGGGCGCGGTGGCTCAAGCCTGTAATCCCAGCACTTTGGGAGGCCGAGGCGGGTGGATCACGAGGTCAACAGATCGAGACCATCCTGGTCAACATGGTGAAACCCCGTCTCTACTAAAAATACAAAAAATTAGCTGGGCATGGTGGCGCGTGCCTGTAATCCCAGCTATTCAGGAGGCTGAGGCAGGAGAATTGCTTGAACCCAGGAGGCGGAGGTTGCAGTGAGCCGAGATAGTGCCATTGCACTCCAGCCTGGGTAACAAGAGCGAAACTCCACCTCAAAAAAAAAAAAAAAAAAAAAAAAAAGAAACCTACAAGTGAAGTAAATTTTTTAAGTGCCTTTAAAATGTAAAAGCAAGCAATATAATTGTTGAATCTATTTTAAATTTTTCTTTAAAAGGGTCCATATGGTATGCACAATATCACAGCTGGCACAAAACTGCCTGTATTTAGTTTGAAACACAAAAACAATGCATATGAACAGTGTTCTTCGAAAAGTGATTCAAAACGCTGCCACTGCATCATAAAGGCAAACTCAGACAAGTGTTGACAGTATTCAGAGAATTAACAAAACAAGGTGAATATTAAAGTATTCAGACAGTTACTTTGATTTTTTTCAAATACCACTGGTGAGGGTAAAAGAACTTGTTGCCAAAGTAACTCGGGATACCTTATTTCAAACTACATGTAACCTCTTTTGCTATAGATATTCGAAACAAATGAACAACTAGGTTTTAAGATGTAAATTCCCATTTCCTCCACAGGGCCTAGTTTTTCTGCTGTAATCTGGAAGCTTTAACCTTTGAAACCCTCTTTCCAGTTTCTTCTGATGTTTCCGACAGAACTTCCTTTGGTTCTGGAATGGTGGGTAGCGCAGGATGAGCAATGGCTGGGTGTGGTGTTAAGGAAGGTGATACAAATCCTTTTTCTGTAACAGTTCCAGAAAAAGCCTCAGGTGTTCCCGATAAGGGCAAATGTTTCTTTTGATGATTTTCTTGTGGTTCCTCTTCCAAAATGCTCTCACTGGTGTCACTGCAAGTGGCTTCACAGCTGATACTCCTCAAAACACCCTGTCTATCATCAAATTCAGCAGCGCTGCTTTCACTGATGTCACCATACACACTATTCTCTCTACTTCGAGACTTCAGGATGGATTTTGGAGGGACGTATTCTCCATTCACAACATCAACAAAGGCTCTGTAAATGTCAGCAGGTGTCCTGATGGTCAGCAGCTCCTGGGCAGAGTGGCCGCTGCCAGAGCTGTGCTTTCGCTTTCGTTTACGTTTAGCTGCTTCTTTCTTTTCACTGAATTTTAAAGTGGTATTCTTTACAGTATTTATTCGGACCCTCAGGCTCAATAGTATGATAAAAATATATTGTTGGTATAGAATTATCTCCAACTTCTAAAGCCTCATGGTCATTATCACCATCATCGTCGTCATCAACGTCGTTATCATCGTCATCGTCATCATCATCATCATCATCACTGTGGTAAGAACTGGAACCATTCGCTGAACAGTTCAACTGACTATTCAACTGATCACTAAATGGTTCTGAACTTGCCCCACATCCTTACGACATCTGTCTGGAGTATGAGAGTCTCTTACTTGATGCATCACATTCACATTTGTGTTATGATCCTCGTTTTCTTCTTCAGAAGATGTCGATCTTCTCCATTTGCAATCACAGCATCAGGCTATGAAGTTCACCCAGCAATTCTTGTCTCTCTAGTTCTTCAAGCCGAGCCCACAGTCTATCAGCAAGCAAATCCTTGGATTTCCTATCATTTGCAATATCTGCTTCAAAAATATCTGAAGTTTTTTGTTTGGAATGTGGTTTATGAACAATTCGGTGTTTTCCTTTAAATTCAAAGTCATTTAATTTCTTCTCTTGTTTCAACAATATCACCTGCAGCATCACTCATTTGCTGCAAATCTTCTGTGAATTCAACTCTTGATTCAAAATTTTTCATCACTTTTCTTAAATCCTCTATTGTTTTTCTTACATCTTCTTTCCGGTGCTCAACTTAACCTACAGCCTGCTTTGCTGAGCACTTTGCAAACCAGTTGTCACCCAGTAAAACAGTGACTTCATTAGTATGGACAAGTTTTCCCGGCATGAAGGCAAAACGGCCAAATGGTATAATTATATTATAAGACAATTTATCAGGCAAGGTGTTGAGTCTTCGTCGAAGGGCGTTATAGACATTATCTACCTTCCTCCTTTTCCTGCTCCTCGTGCAGCCGCGCCACGTCCAGGGCCGGGCAGGGGATGAGGGGAGCGCAGGATAGGAGGGCGTCTCCACCGTGGTCGCCTCCATGACCGGCCCGCGGGTCTCAGCTATGTGAATGAGTCCTGAACCAGCGCCTGCCCAGGCGGCGCGGCTAGCGGCTTCCCAGCGCCCACGCTCCAGCCCTCAGGCACCTCGCATCCCGCGCCCAAGAGGCCGCGTCCGCGCCGCCCGCAGCCGCATGTCACACGTGCATATCGCCGCCGCCCCGCCACAAGCTCCCGCAACTAATCTTTAAGAAACCAGGCCGGGCTCAAGCCTGTAATCCCAGCACTTTGGGAGGCCGAGGCGGGTGAATCATGAGGTCAAGAGATCGAGACCATCCTGGTCAACATGGTGAAACCCCGTCTCTACTAAAGATACAAAAAATTAGCTGGGCACGGTGGCGCGTGCCTGTAATCCCAGCTACTCAGGAGGCTGAGGCAGGAGAATTGCCTGAACCCAGGAGGCGGAGGTTGCGGTGAGCCGAGATTGCGCCATTGCACTCCAGCCTGGGTAACAAGAGCGAAACTCCGTATCGAAGAAAAAAAAAAAAAATACCTATGTAAACTTTTTATTAATGTAACAATTCCCCTGTCTTCTCAAGCAAAGAATGTAGGTAATCATTAGCCCATTTTGGAGTTATGCTTTCTTTTTGTTTGTGTTAATATTTATGATTGCCTTGTCTTGTAATGAAATTCGAACTTGGATGTTAGCTTTTCCTCCACCCAGTGGTCACTTCTGTCATTGTGCCTGGCTCAGACATTCCTGACTACCCCCTGGCTACCCTTTAGGCTTTCCTGCTTTGAATCTGCTCTTCCTCTGGAAAGCAAGTAAACAAATATGACAAGTACCGGATATTAAATAAAATTGAGTATGTCTCCAAGTAAGGACCAAAAATCATGGTTTCAGTGTATAGCCTCTGTGCGGAGTTGAGAATACCATCTTCATATGAATGAGGTATTATCACCATGTATCTATCACCTAACAAATATAACAAATTTTTCTCATGGCACATGATAGTTTATAATGAAAGCTGGGAAAGTTTGAAGTCTTTATGAACTTTTTCAGTAGAAATGTATTCTAAAAGTAGGTAAGAAACAACATCAATTATACTCAGTACTCATTAAATACATTGCATCTTGCCTGTCAGTGCTTATTTGAAATGTCTCCTACACAAACAGGAAGACATGTGGGTATTACGGAAAAACTTGGTTTATTTTTAATTCACCCTTTCTTTTATAAATTTGGCTCCAAAATAAGCAGAAGGAAGGTATTATACAGGGAATTTTTGCAACCAATGCTAGCATAATTTTACCCCGTGATTCTCTTGGGTTAAGGATGGATCATACACTATGCATCTAGTATGCTATTTCCTTTTTCCTTAGCGACCTTTGTGAGTATGGAATCATCATTGCTTCCACTCATCTTTGCAGGCCTTTTCATGCCAGCTCTCTAACCCCTCCTCCATGATGCTGGCAGCATCAGAGACAGTGTCACAAGTGGAGAGATTGCAGGGAGGTAAATTATCTGGTGTAACTTTACTTTTAGCCATCAAACTAGGCAACAATGATGCATATTCCATCGGTCTAGCATCAGCTTGACCACTTTTACTATACAGTACTGCTGATCTGATACAGTATTATAAGGTTGGTTTTGTTTTGTTCACACAGGGACAGTTTGCAAGGGAACATATAACACAGACAAACCCGAGGAGTGGTACAATCTGAGGAAGTTGGGGGGGAGCTTTTTAAAGGGCATCAGAGCTTTGTATATTAAAAATGAATAATTTACAAAAAAGTTGCAAGCACACTTTAAAGAATGCCTATCTATGTTCACCCAGATATTCCATCCAAGTTTCACCAAATGTTCCAACAACATCCTTTGGGATCACATATTACACTTACTTGTCAGACTTCTTTAGTTTCCTTCAATTCAAAAAATACAGTCATTCCCTGATCTTTGTGGACTTTGCATATTTGAAGGTTACAGGCTGGTTATTCTGCAGAATATCCTAATTTTGGTTTCTCTGAATGTTTCCTTGTGATCAGATTCAGGTTATGCATTTTATTGGGACTGTCAAAGAAGTGATGTTCTTTCTTTGCTGCACCACATGACCCTGATCTTATTTCCTGTTACTGGTGACATTAATTTTGGACATTAGGGTAAGCTAGTATTTGCTGAGTTTATTCACTATAAATTCTTTGTTCCATTTGTAATGTATAATATTTTACTGAGACACAGTTTGAAACAAGGTAAATATCACATTTCTTATCCAACTCTTACCCACTGAGTGTTAGCACTGATATCTCTTGCCTGAATTTGTTTTACCATGATGATCAGCAGGTGGTGATATCCTAATTCCATCATCCCACCAACAACATTTATTAGTGGGCATTCAACTTTAGAGAATGAATTTCTCTTATCCCATTTGTATGACATCCATGGGGATTGATGGATTCCTATTTTATATAATGTGATATAATCTGCTAACACCATTTATTTTGATACCCAAATTGTCCTAGGTTTGGCCAGGAGAACACCTCAAGCTGATTCTGTGTCCTTTTGACACATCTACATTCTTTGAGCACTTACTATCTGGTGAAACAAGATGTATTGTGCTTCTTTTGTGCCTTTCTTGTCTCTACCCTGCAACCAGTTATTTCTCCCATGTGCCCTCATTTCTTTCAGAGAATGATATTTAGAAAGAAAAATCTGGGTACTGGATGTGCTCATTGCTACTAGGCCCTATAAGTGGACAGAGGTAGAAAATACATGTATGTAAGTGTGTACATACATGAGCACACATTACACACACACATACACAAATCCCTTTATATTTCTGTATCTAAAAATAGTAAAGACCATGAACTCACACCAATACTACTAATTATAATCCAACACTATACGGTTCATTCTAGCTTAACTCTTTTCATATTTCAACTCACTTCTCTGACTTAGCTGTCATTATCCTCAACATATTTATTTGCTCAATCTCCATGTGTATAACCAATCTCTCAGCCTCATCAGGCTATCGCTCTTCTCATCCACCTTCCTTCCTGAGTTCTGACTCTGGTTGGGCAGTTTTCCTCATTCAAACCTGCCTAATAACTTTAATCTGAGAAGAAAGGAAGGAAGAAAAGAAGGGAGGGAGGGATGGAGGGGGAAAGGAGGGAGGTGGGGGCTTTACATATAAAAAATAAGTGTGGATATCAATTCAAGTTCCATGATTATTGATTCTTGGATGTACAAAATGTGTTTTTTGAATTTTAAATATATCAGTCTTTAGGATATAATTTAAATAAATTCTGAAAACCTAGAGATAGTTTTAATATAGTCTTTTTAATAATTTCAAAATGCTGAGGTATGTGGTTTATAAGGGAGTTTGAATTTAACACAACTATTTTGAAATGAGAAGTATTTACATAATTTAGTAATGATGGCAATTTTCCGGTAACTAAGTGCCATATTTTTATGATTGAGAATTGTTTGTGTTTTTTGGGGGGGCGGAATGGGGTTGGTAGGCAGGCAGAGCCAGAGACAGAATTTGTCTTACCTGGAATTCCATCTCCTAAATGACTTGGAAAACCTGATGAAATTTCCAATTAGCTTAATGTGATCTAAGTGAGCCAAAACTTAAAATGATTGTTTCACTAAAGACTATTAGGACACCCAAATTAAAAATTCATTACACAATAAAATTAAACTTCCAGAGGTCTTTTGTGAGGCAAGATGGCTGAATAGGAACAGCTCCAGTCTGTAGCTCCCAGTGAGACCGATGCAGAAGGTGGGTAATTTCTGCATTTTCAACTTAGGTACCTAGCTCATCTCATTGTGATTGGTTCCCAGTGGGTGCAGCCACAGAGGTTGAGTCAAAGCAGAGTGGGCATTGCCTCACCCAGGAAGTGCAAGGGGACACAGAACTCCTTCCACTAGCCAAGGGAAGCCATGAGAGATTGTGTCCTGAGAAACAGTGCTATCTGGCCCAGACACTATGTTTTTCCCAAGGTCTTCCCAACCTGCAGACCAGGAGATTCCCTTGGGTGTCCACGCCACCAAGGCCCTGGGTTTCCAGAACAAATCTGGGCAGCTGTTTGGTAGATGCTGAGCTAGCTGCAGGAGTTTTTTTGGTACCCCAGTGGCATCCGGAACACCAGCAAGATAGAACTGTTCACTCCCCTGGAAAGGGGGCTGAAGCCAGGGAGCCAAGTGGTCTTGTTCAGCAGATTCCACTTCTGTGGAGCACAGCAAGCTGAGAACCCCTGGCCTGAAATTCTTACCACAGCATAGCAGTCTGAAGTCGACCTGGTACACTTAAGCTTGGTGGGGGAAGGGGTGTCTGCCATTACTGAGGCTTGAGTAGGTTGTTTTCCCCTCACTGTGTAAACAAAGCCATCAGGAAGTTTGAACTGGGTGGGCCACCACAGCACGGCAAAGCCACTGTAGCCAGACTGCCTCTCTAGATTCTTCCCTTCTGGGCAGGGCATCTCTGAAAGAAAGACACCAGCCCCAGTCAGAAGTTCAAACATAAAACTCCCATCTCCCTGGGATGTAGCACCTGGGGAAGGGGTGGCTATAGGTGCAGCATCGCAGACTTACACATACCCATCTCATGATACCCAGGCAAAGAGAGTCTAGAATGGACATCCATCAAATTCCAGCAGACCTGCAGAAGAGGGGCCTGTTAGAAGGAAAACTAACAAACAGAAAGCGATAACGTCAACATCAACAAAAAGGATGCCCACACAAAAACCCCATCTGAAGGTCACCACCATCAAAGATCAAAGGTAGATAAATTCACAAAGATGAGGAAAACCAGCGCAAAAAGGCTGAAAATTAACAACTTGACCAAAAATTTGTCACAGAATTTTGAGACCCATTAAAAAAGTTTAATGAGAAAAAAAAGGCTGAAAATTCCAAAAAGCAGAATGCCTCTTCTCCAAAGGATCACAACTCCTTGCCAGCAAGGGAACAAAACTGAATGGAGAAAGAGTTTGACAAATTGACAGAAGTAGGCTTCAGAAGGTGGGTAATAACAAAATCCTCCAAGCTAAAGGAGCATGTTTTAACCCAATGTAAGGAAGATAAGAACCTCAATAAAAGGTTACAGGAACTGCTAACTAGAATAACCAGTTTAGAGAAGAACATAATTGACCTGATGGAGTTGAAAAACACAGCACAAGAACTTTGTGTAGCATACACAAAATATCAACAGCTGAATCCATCAAGCAGAAGAAAGGATATCAGAGATTGAAGATCCATGTAGTGAAATAAACCATGAAGACAAGATTAGAGAAAAAAGAATGAAAAGGAACAAACAAAGCCTCCAAAAAATATGAGACTATGTGAAAAGACCAAACCCACATTTGATTGGTGTACCTGAAAGTGATAGGGAGAATGGAACCAAATGGGCAAAACACTTCAGGATTTTATCCAGGAGAACTTCCCAAACTAGGAAGACAGGCCAACATTCAAATTCAGAATATAGTGAGAACATCACTAAGATACTCCTCGAGAGGAACAACCCCAAGATACGTAATTATCAGATTCACCAAGGTTAGAATGAAGGAAAAAATGTTAAGGGCAGCGAGAGGGAAAGGTCAGATTAAACACAAAGGGAAGCCCATCAGATTAACAGTGGATCTCTCTGCAGAAACCCTACAAGCCAGAAGAGAGTGGAGGCCAATATTCAATATCCTTAAAGAAAAAAAAAATTCCAATCTGGAATTTCATATTCAGCCAAACTAAGCTTCATAAACAAAGGAAAAATAAAATCCTTTACAGACAAGCAAATGCTGAGAGATTTTTGTCACCGCCAGGCCTGCCTTACAAGAGCTTCTGAAGGAAGCAGTAAGTATGGAAAGAAAAAATTGATACCAGCCACTGGAAAAACATACCAAAATGTAGACACCATCGACACTATGAAGAATCTACCTCAATTCATATGCAAGATAATCAGCTAGCATCATAATGACAGGATCAAATTCACACAACAATAGTAACTTTAAATGTAAATAGGCTAAATTCCCCAATTAAAACACACAGACTGGCAAATTGGATAGAGTCAGCACTTTGGGAGGCGCAGGTGGGTGGATCATGAGGTCAGGAGTTTGAGAGCAGTCTGGCCAACATGGTGAAACCCCATCTCTACTAAGGATACAAAAAATTAGCTGGATGTGGTGGTGCATGCCTGTATTTCCAGCCTATTTGGGAGGCTGAGGCAGAAGAATCACTTGAACCTGGGAAGCGGAGGTTGCGGTGAGCTGAGATTGCACCACTGCACTCCAGCCTGGACAATAAGAGCAAAAGTCCATCTCAAAAAAAAAAGAAGTCAAGACCCATCCCTGTGCTGTATTCAGGAGACCCGTCTCACATGCAGAGACACACATAGGCTCAAAATAAAGGGAAGGAGGAAGATTTACCAAGCAAATGGAAAGCAAAAAACTGCAGGGGTTGCAATCCTAGTCTCTGATAAAATAGACTTTAAACCAACAAAGATCAAAGTAGACAAAGGACATTACATAATGGTAAAGGAATCAATGCAACAAGAAGAGCTAACTATCCTAAATATATATGCACTCAATGCAGGAGCACCCAGATACATAAAACAAGTTCTTAAGAGACCTACAAAGAGACTTAGACTCCCATACAATAATAGTGGGAGACTTTAACACTCCACTGTCAATACTAGACAGATCAACCAGACAGAAAATTAACAAGGATAATCAGGACTTGAACTCAGCTTTGGACCAAGTGGACCTAATAGACATCTACAAAACTCTCCAACCTTAATCAACAGAATATACATTCTTCTCAGCACTATGTAGCACTATTCTAAAATTGACCACATAATCCACATAATTGGAAGTAAAACACTCCTCAACAACAGCAATAGAATGGAAATCATAACAAACAGTCTCTCTGACCATAGTGTGATCAAATTAGAACTGAGGATTAAAACACTTACTCAAAACTGCACAACTACATGGAAACTGAACAACCTGCTCTTGAATGACTACAAGGGGAATAACAAAATCAAGGCAGAAATAAATATGTTCTTTGAAACCAATGAGAACAAAAACACAACGTACCAGAACCTCTGGGACACAGCTAAAGCAGTGTGTAGAGAGAAATTTATGGCACTAAATGACCGCCAGAGAAAGTGGAAAATATCTAAAATTGAGACACTAACATCACAATAAAAAGAACTAGAGAAAGCAAGAGCAAATTCAAAAGCTAGCAAAAGAAAAGAAATAACTAAGATCAGAGCAGAACTGAATGAGACAGAGACACAAAAAACTCTTCAAAAATCAATAAATCCAGCAGCCAGGTTTTTGAAAAGATTAATAAAATAGACTACTAGCCAGACTAATAAAGAAGAAAAGAGAGAAAAATCAAATAGACACAATAAAAAATGATTAAGGCGATATCACCAGTGATCCCACATAAATACAAACTACCATGAGAATACTATGAACACCTCCAGGTGAGTGAACTAGAAAATCTAGAGAAAATGGATGAATTCCCGGACACATATACTCTTCCAAGACTAAACTAGGAAGAAGTCGAATCCCTGAATAGACCAAAAACAAGTTCTGAAATTGAGGCAGTAATTAATAGCCTACCAACTAAAAAAATCTCAGGACCAGATGGAGTCACAGCCGAATTCTACCAGAGGTGCAAAGAAGAGCTGGTACCATTCCTTCTGAAACTATTTCAAACAATAGAAAAAGAGGGACTTCTCCCTAACTCATTTTATGAGGCCAGCATCATCCTAATACCAAAACCTGGCAGAGACACAACAAAAAAAGATTTAAGGCCAATATCTCTAGTGAAAACTGATGCGAAAATCCTCAATATTGGCAAGCCAAAACCAACAGCACATTAAAAATCTATCTGCCAAAATCTGGAAACAACAGATGCTGGAGAGGATGTGGAGAAATAGGAATACTTTTACACTGTTGGTGCGAGTGTAAATTAGTTCAACCATTGTGGAAGAGAGTGTCAATTCCTCAAGGATCTAGAACCAGAAAAATCCTTTGACCTAGCAATCCCATTACTGGGTATATACCCAAAGAATTATAAATCATTCACATGTACATATATGTTTATTACAGCACTATTCACAATAGCAAAGACTTGGAACCAACCCAAATGCTTATCAGTGACAGACCAGATAAAGAAAATGTGGTACATATACACCAGGGAATACTATGCAGCCATAAAGAAGAATGATTTCACATCCTTTGCAGGGACATGGATGAAGCTGGAAACCATCACTTTCAGCAAAGTAACACAGGAACAGAAAACCAAACACAGCATGTTCTCACTCATAAATGGGAGTTGAACAATGAGAACACAATGAGACACAGGGAGGGAAACATCACACAATGTGGCCTATTGGGAGGTGGGGGAAAGGGGGGAGGGATAGTATTAGGAGAAATACCTACTGTAGATGACAGGTTGATAGGCGCAGGAAACCACCATGGCACATGTATACCTATGTAATAAACCTGTACATTCTGCATACGTATCCCAGAACTTAAAATATAATGAAAAAATAATTATCCTTCCAGTAATGGTTATGGTTTTACACTGAACCAATCAAATTCTCTTACAGAACCTATTTTATGATTACTCAAGTTTGAGGGAGCAATGACCAGGCTCTTTTGTTTCCTTCCTGAATATTCTTGAAGGATTTTGAAATAGAATTGGTTCTTGTAGAGAGGAAGATACTTCAGTCTTTGCTAGCACTTGGAAGTAAGTGGTTCAATGGATAGAAAGGGTAAACGTGTTTACCAGCTAAAACTAGCAGCATCTAGAATGATTATTCAAAGATTCCAAAGTAGGTGTTGAAAGGTCTTCAAGGATTGAAACTGATCAAGTCTGAAAGTTGTTCCAATGGAAAATGGTAGTAGACGAGAAGGCTAGAAGTTGGGGACAATAGAAGTAGCTAAATTGGGCTGAATCCTAGATTTTTGTTCTGACCAAGGAAATGAATTAAGGAAGTGTGAATTCCAGGTTTCTACTACTGTCCTCTAGGAACCACTGGTTTGGGGGAATTGCAAGTAGAAGTGGGCAGGGGTGCCTTCTTTCATGCAGATGTTTAAATGTCCACAAAAGTTTCTTCTCTTATGCAGGAAGTTGTTGGTGTTAATGACACCTTTTATCTGCATGGTGTTATCTCAATTCATTGCAGACATGTTTTTGTAAAATACAGTAAAAATGCAATACTAGAAAATTGAAATTAAAAAGACAAGCTCTGAGTTATTATTAGATATAACAAACAAAATTATTTTTTCAAATTGCTCTGAAGTTTCTAAGTCCTCCCTCTCAACGTCTGACTCATTGCAGACAGGTAACAGCTTGCAGATTGGCATCAGTGTGCAAACCACACTTGAGTGGTTTGCTTCATACTAGCAGTACCTCTCAAACTTTATGAAATGCTCATCCGGGGTTCTGGTATACATGCAGTTCGTATTTAGTAGGCTTGGGCAGGCCTGAGATTATTTCTGACAAGCTGATGCTGCTGGTATGCAGCCCACACTCCATAAACGTTATGATTTTTACAGTGACACTGATGTGACACCAATGCTGCTGGTGTGGGGCCCATACTTCATAACTATTCATAAGCCATTTTATTTTCACAGTGATCTTTTAAGAATTCTTATTCCACTTTACTCACGTTTAAGTCAGATTTATTGATATCCCAAAGTAAATTAACCCATGTTAGTATGCAGTTCTGTTGTTTTTGGCACATACATACAGTTGTGTAACCGCTATCACCATAAGCAAGACGTAAAGCAGTTCCATCATCTCCACAAGCTTTCTCATATTTTTTTTTGTCATTAATTTCCCTTCTCCGAGTCCCAGCCCGTGACAATTACTGATTTGTTTTCTGTCCTTTTTCCAGAATGTCATTCTTGACAGGTATCAGTAATTTTTATTGCTGATTAGTATTACTGTATGAATGCAACACCAGTTCATTCATGCATGCAACACCAGTTCATTCAACAGGTTGTTCAC
The DNA here is from genome assembly GCA_031835075.1 of Saguinus oedipus. Taxonomy (NCBI): domain Eukaryota; kingdom Metazoa; phylum Chordata; class Mammalia; order Primates; family Cebidae; genus Saguinus; species Saguinus oedipus. Next base: position 105,289,791 of record CM063175.1, on the reverse strand, counting down.
CAGTTCACCCATTAAAGAACATTCTGTTTCTGCACTCGACAGTTATGAATATATCTGCTATAAACACTCAAGTAAAAGTTTCTGTGTGAAGGTAATTTTCTCAGCAAAAATGTTGACAGGTAATTCTTCTAAGTGTTACTTTTTTAAAAGAGTAAAATGGCCTGTAGTCCCAGCTACTCAGGAGGCTGTGGCAGGAGAATCGCTTGAACCTGGGTGGAGGAGGTTGCAGTGGGCTGAGATCTCGCCAGTGTACTCCAGCCTGGGCAACAGAGCAAGATGCCATCTCAAAGGAAAAAAAAAAAAAAAGTAAAACGAAAACATTGAAGTGTGAGATGGCTAATTCAAGCAGCCTCTTTCCAAGTACAGAGTATTCATAGCAGAATTAAAAGAGGTTTTCAAGGACAGATAGAAAATTTGTTGACGTTCGAAGGCAGTCCCAAAAGAAGGCGATAATTCTTAGTAAGACTGGAAACTGGAAGTAATATTAAAAGATAAATCGGTTTCAAGATGCTTTTACTAAGCAGGCAGCCCTTAACTTACACATTCTAGATTCATATATGTCTTAAAGATATAAAATAATATAAGGAAAAGTAAGTTCAGGGTCTGAGTTCCTGGCTTTTGCTGGAACTGATTTCTGTCTAGTGATTCAGAAGATGTGAGACAGCCTAATTTACGAGTACACAGGTGTCTTCTTTCCTGCAAACCGCAGTAGAGCAGTTCCTCTTAAGCATCTGTGAATGAACACAATTATTACAATTAATGATATCGGATTTGATTGGCGCCTTGGAGAATTAAGACCTTTCACACATACTACACAACCTTGTTGTGAAGGCAGGTATTTATATTCTCATTTTACTGATGAGAGGCTACCCGGAGAGGCCACGACAAATCTGAAAGATTAGGTACTTTCTCTGTTAAGTCCAATGTTCCTTTCGTTATTCCATGCGAGGCAGTAACACGTTCTTGCCCGAGTAATAAACTCCAAACCTCAGAACTGCACCCATCTTGAGGAGGAGGAGGGTGCTGATGTTTTTCTGATAAATGCAGCTGGCAGGCACTGTACACGCTTAATCACAGGCAAATCCTAGCTAAGCTGTCTACCAAACTAGTCCCTCTTTTTCCCATTGCCCACACGAATGGCTGTTGATCTTTTCCTCAGAAAATCTTGGGGTTTCTCTTTTTTGTTTTTATAATTGCTCCAATAGATGCTTCAAGATTTAACTCTCTGCTTCTTAAAGCAGAATCTCCATCCCAGGTGTGCAACCACGAAAAAGTGAGAGATCCGTGAGAGACAACGCCCACCATGGCCCAGTTTCCAGACAGAGAGAAGCAGTTCTGGGCTGTCTGCCAAGGCTCCAGCCCGAGGGGTCTTTAAGCGGAGTAACTGTTCTTCAAGCCCCCGCTACCAAGTCACTTGGCTGACGCTCCAGCCCCGGACCTTCTGGGGACTTCCTCCTCGCACCCGCACTGCCGACAGCGGGACTGGGAATTGGGCGGAGGTCGCCCCGGGCGGCACAGCCCCTCCCGAGACCCAGTCCGCCGCTCCCTCACTTCCTGCACTCGGGAGGCGGGCCCGGCCAGTCCCGCGGAGGCCGGCGCGGCAAGCTCCTCCCCAGCAGCGGCGGGACGGCCACACCCTGCGCGCCGCGCGGGCTCGGGTGGGGTCTCCGCTCCTACGCCCTGCTGCGCCGCAGTCGCGCCCCCGCCGGCGCCCTGAACGCGGTTGCACAGCGCGCCCGGCCCAGCCAGGCATCGCGCGGGTCCTGATCGCGCCCTGCAGCCCACGGTCTCCCCAGACTTCCTCGGCCCGGCCGCCGGCGCCTCCGGGACCATGCTGCGCTGGCTGCAGGGCTTTGTGCTGCCCACCGGGGCCTGCCAGGACGCGGAGCCGCCGACGCGCTATGAGACCCTCTTCCGGGCGCTGGACCGCAACGGAGACGGAGTGGTGGACATCGGCGAGCTGCAGGAGGGGCTCAAGAACCTGGGCATCCCCCTGGGCCAGGACGCGGAGGAGGTGGGTCGCCGCCGGGGCGCAGGGAGGGCTGTGGGCGCTAGGGACGCGGCGAAGACCGAGGAGGGCGGCGGCCGGAGGCGTTGCCAAGAGGAAGGAGGAACTGTGGCGTCCAGCGCTCGGGTGGCTTCAGAAACTCGGGCATGGGGCCACGGCTGGCGACCCCGGTAACAGAAGTGGGTCAGGATACGAAAGGCTACTGGTATTTGTCCAGATAAAATGAGTGCTGTGGCCACTCTGACCTACAGGCACTGATAAAGACACTTTTGTTCTGAATCCACTCCAGGTTCTTTGCCTGTTTTCTGTTTTGTTTTGTCTTGCAAACATGTAATCATGTTTAGCTGTCAGACTTCAGTGGGTACCAAGTTCCGTAAAAAGGCGCGCACACATTCGATCTCTTCGAAGCTGCGTTGTTACACCAGCTATGTGTGTTGTCTACTGTTTCAAAACTGTTTGAAAACCAATAGTGTGTTCCCCTGACTTCCTGTTGAAAAGGCAGGGTGACATTCCATTGTTTAAGACATTCCTGGGTTAATGCCCTAAGTACACAAATTGATCTGAAGCGTTGACCTGTGACTAATTTCATTTTCTCTGAGTCATCTTAACTGTGCCCCTGAACTTCTGCCCCTTTAGTAGGGTGGAGATGATGTGGAATTTCTCCAGCCCTACTGAAGCGATAGACGACACTGGCATTCCCTATCCAAAGAGGGAAAGTGATTAGGTTTCTATGAGGGCCAACAACTGTTATATCGGTACGTTTTAACTTCTCTTTTAATGTTTTTGGTAGTTTTAGGCCTTTTCAGTTTATTGTTTCTTCTAGAGTCAGATTTAGTAAGTTACAGGGTTTTTTGTTTGTTTATTGAAACTACCCATTCTGTCCAAGGTTCATAATATTCACTGATAATTTTATTAAACTTCTGACTATCTGTAGGTGGGTTCTCTATTTCATTCCTGATATCTATTCCTTTCTTCCCTTCAATCTTGCCAAAGTTTTGTGTATTTTATTCATACTTTGAAAGAACCAACTTTTGGTACTTTTTGCTGATTGTCACAGAAATGGCCCAGTTGGAGTTCCTCATCATGTCCAATCATTGGCTGGAAGCAGCCCAGGAAAGGGCCAGCCTTGCTGCAGTGCATCAGCAGATGCCAGGGCTAGAGGCTAGAGGGTGGCAGTCACTGTGCTCCTCACAGTAGGCGCCTTTGAAGGGAGATCTCAGTAGTACAACTCCATGGTCCCTGCCATATACAAAAGCTCTTTGGAGTCCTCCATGATTTTTAAGATTGTAAAGGGATTCTGAGATTAAAAAATGAGAATTGCTGCTGTACCGTTATTTTTATATAACTGCATCATGTTCTATGTTTGTATCGTAGTATATGTTACCACTTTATTAATCATCATTTAGTTTATTGATAGTTTAAAAATGATTATAACTGAAATTGCAAAGGATGTCCTTTGCATTCGTTTTCTGATTCTGGTCCAGTTACTTTCATAGGATAAATTTTGAGGAGTGGAAATTGCTGAGTCTGAAGGTAACACACATTTTAAATTGGGATACATGTTACCTTTCAGAAATCTTGGACTCTCTTTTGACTGACAATGTTTGCTTCTCCATATCCTCGCTCATTCAGGGAATCAGTCTTTGTAAGCTCTCCTATTCAGCAAGTGAAATTCCTTTTCACTTCCTGTCTTAGTCCATTTAGTGTTGCTATAATGGAATACCTGAGGCTGGGTAATTTATAAAGAAAAGACATTGATTGAGCGCACAGTTCTGCAGGCTGGGAAGTTTAAGAAACGTGGTGCTGGCATCTGCTGTGTCACAATCTGGTGGAAAGTCAAAGTGGAAGCGGACATGTGTGAAGAAGCCAAATCCGAGGGGTGTCCTGCGTTTATAACAACCCAGCCTCCAGGGAACAGATTGATTCCTGAGGGTACTAACTCAGTCTTATGAGGGAGAGAACTCACTCACTACTGCAAGAATGGCACCAAGCCATTCATGAGGGATCTGCTTCCGTGACCCTGGCACCTCCCGCTATGTCCCACCTCCCAACACTGCCACATCAGGGATCAGAGTTCAACATGAGTTTTTGTGGGGACAAACAAAACAGAGCACTTCCTCTGCCTTTTTGTTCTAGTCAGACCCTCCACAGGATTGCATTGTGCATACCCATTTGGTGATGGCAGTCTTCTTTAATTGGTTTACTGATTCAAATGCTACCTCCTCCAAAGGCACCCTCACAGACACACCCAGAAATCATGTTTTACCAGCTATCTGGGCATCCCTTAGTAAAGACAAGTTGACACATAAAATTAATCATCACACATAGGATAGAATGAGGATTACATGGTCAACCTGTATAGGAGAAAATTTCAGAGGCATGTCAGGGGTTTCTGTAATGTCAAGGATTGAAGAGATTGGCCACTTAAGCATAGAAATGATAACTATGGGGGGACTTTTCAGTGGAAGGTTTCAACATAGTAGTTTGTATCTAAGACAGATATTCAACTTGAAGCAAAATCTCTATAAATTTTGTTTTTTTTTTTTTGAGACAGAGTCTTGCTTTGTCACCAGGTGCTAGGCTGGAGTGCAGTGGCATGATCTCAGCTCACTGCAACCTCCACGTGCCAGGTTCAAGCAATTCTCCTGCCTCAGCCTCCCGAGTAGCTGGGACTACAGCATGTGCCACCACACCCAGCTAATTTTTGTATTTTTTAGTAGGGACAGGGTTTCCCCATGTTGGCCAGGATGGTCTCGATCTCTTGACCTTGTGATCACCTCACCCGGCCCCATAGATTTTCATCTCATTTGATCTCATCTCCATGTTTCCAAGCTTTTGTAATGAATTTGGCATTTAGAAGAGAACAAATTTCTATTTAAGTTTCTTTAGATTTTAAATGGAAAGAATATAGAAATAAGAGCAGAGTGTAGTAATAGCCATAAGGAATGTAATAGCTAACCATTACTAAGTGCTCCAGAATTATCCAGGGAAGAGGAAAGAATTCAAGGCAAGTCCTGAGATAAAATTAAGAACAAGTTGGAAGTGAAAGCACTACATTTTTTTTTCTGATATGACCTTTCTTTTCTACATGTACCAAATCTCTTCACTATGAAATTAGTGAAGAATTAAAATTGAAAATTAGAGAAAATTTACATTAAGTTCTAGGACTCAGGAGTATAAGAGTATAGACTGAGAGTTGAATGTAGTATGAGAACAAGGAGATATTTAACCATTACTAATTTTCCCACTTGTCTAGTAATCTTATTTCCTTTTAAACAGGAGCCCTCATGAATGGGATTAGTGCTTGTATACAAGTAACCCAGAAGAGCTTCCTTGCCCCTTCCACCATGTGAGGTCACAGTGAGAAGACAGTTGCTATGGAACCAGAAAGTGGGTCCTCACTACACACTGAATCTGCTGGCACCTTGATCTAGGACTTGCAGTGTCTGAAACTGTAAGAAATCAATGCTTATTGTTTAAGTAAGCCAATAGTATTTCTGACATGGCAGCCCAGATGGACTAGGACAATTACAAGAGCAAAAAGGGAAGCAGAAGGCTACAGGAGTTCCATCCTTGGTGTGAATTGACCTTGTAACCATGGTCAAGTTTACTTTCTTTCTTTCTTTTTTTCTTTTTTTTTGAGACAGAGTCTCACTCTGTTGCCTGGTGCCAGGCTGGGGTGCAGTGGCACGATCTCGGCTCACTGCAACCTCTGTCTCCCGAGTTCAAGCAATTCTCCTGCCTCACCCTCCCGAGTAGCTGGGACTACAGGTGCATGCCACCACATGAGCTTTTCTTTCTTATTCTTGAATGCAGAATTCTTAAAATGGAGATATCTGGCCTGCATCCTGGACAGGACTTTTAACAAGGTCATGTGTGGCTGAGTATGAAAGTTCATCTTAAAAAAAAAAAAACGCTTTAAAATGTGGTGTCCCACGTACTAGATGGTGAACTTCTTGAGGACCCTTTGTGCCCATGTGTATCAAGTGTATGCTGAATGATCAGCCAATGTTAGAGGAGTGGGTGGACTGATAACCTGATTTAAGGGCCATTCTAACTCTTACATTCTATGATATTTTTGATTCTCTGTTTTTAAATTTTTACATTTACATAACAGAAAATAGAGTCACATAGAAGAATGGTAGCTTAGCAAATGTTTATTGCATTGAATGGAATCAGGATTTCACTCCATTAAGTAATTTCTCTGTTAACAAGGAGAGTTTATTTCATTAATATTGCTTTTTTTTTTTCTCTAGAGACAGAGTCTCACTCTGTTGCCCAGGCTGGAGTGCAGTGGTGTGATCTTGGCTCACTGCAGCCTCTGCTTTCTGGGTAGCAAATGTTTATTGCATTGAATGGAATCAGGATTTCACTCCATTAAGTAATTTCTCTGTTAACAAGGAGAGTTTATTTCATTAATATTGCTTTTTTTTTTTTCTCTAGAGACAGAGTCTCACTCTGTTGCCCAGGGTGGAGTGCAGTGGTGTGATCTTGGCTCACTGCAGCCTCTGCTTTCTGGGTTCAAGCGATTCTTGAGCCTCAGGCTCCCAAGTAGCTGAAATTACAGGCACATCCCACCAAACCTGGCTAATTTTTGTCTTTTTAGTAGAGATGAGGTTTTGCCATGTTGGCCAGGCTGGTCATGAATTCCTGGCCTCTAGTAATCTGCTTGCCTCTGCTTCCCAAAGTGCAATGATTACAGGCGTGAGCCACCATGCCTGGCCCATTTCCTTAATATTTTAATTGTCAGACACTTTATGGTTTCTGGTACAATGTTAAGGAGACATGATATAGAAGTCGTCGGGTACATTTTAGGGCATCACAACAGGGAGTTTATAAGAAAAACAGTAGAATGCCAACTACATTTCTATCAAATGTTCTAAAATATATAAAATCTGTATCTTTTCTGTTTTCTCCTGATTTATATTCTAAAATCTGATGTTATGCTTCTTTGCAGAAATAAAGTGTTTGAAAGAATGAAAAAAATGGAAGAATTCTATAGTAAGGGATAAAATACCCTTTCCATCTTTGTAGCATCTAAGCCTTTTCAGTCACCTTTCTAAACTCCCAGCATGCCATATTCCCTGACTGGGCCACAACCATGTACACTGATCCCTTTATTTTCTTCTCTTCACCTGAGAATTCTCTCATTCCCCCTTCTTTGCCTGGTGTGTGATTGCCCATTGTTTAAGGTCCCAGCTCACCTTTATAATTTTCCTAGTCCACTTTTTTGTCAGTATTCCAGAAAAAGAAAAACATTTAGAAAGAAGCTTCCACACCACAACATTTTGTAATATGCTGCTTAGCTTCTTTTGACCAGGCTGAGTTCAAAAATCTTACTTTTTTTTTTTTTTTTTGAGACGGAGTTTTGCTCGTTACCCAGGCTGGAGTGCAATGGCGCGATCTCGGCTCACCGCAACCTCCGCCTCCTGGGTTCAGGCAATTCTCCTGCCTCAGCCTCCTGAGTAGCTGGGATTATAGGCACACGCCACCATGTCCAGCTAATTTTTTTTTTTGTATCTTTAGTAGAGACGGGGTTTCACCATGTTGACCAGGATGGTCTTGATCTCTTGACCTTGTGATCCACCCGCCTCGGCCTCCCAAAGTGCTGGGATTACAGGCTTGAGCCACCGCGCCCGGCCAAAAAGTGGAGAGTTTTTATTGTCAAACTGTACCTCCACAATCCCAGTGGAACAGGATAAGGGATCACATGTGTATGTCTGGGAAAACCAGGGTCCTCTGTGGTTCTGGAGGGTGAGGATTAAAAGGAAGCCCTAGATAGCCTTAATGAATATCTCCTGACTTCTCTCTGGGACCTGAGATCACTGAACTTTTGCCAGTTTTGAGATCATCTTCCCAGTCATGCCACAAACAGCCTAAGGCTAAGCTTGCCCTGGAGCCGTTGTAGGGGTTGGACGAAGATAAAAGATTAAAAACTGGGAAGGTAGGTCACAGAAGGAAGAGCCCATGTGGGCAGATTTTAATTCAGTTCCTAGTCTTTATTACAGCAGTTCTCTAGGGCTGCAACCTTAGAAAAGATTCCTATAACACAATGCGGGTACCCATTAGCAGCAGACTGGATAAAGAAAATGTGGTACATATACAGCATAGAATACTATGCAGCCATAAAAAAAGAACAAGATCATGTTCTTTGCAGCAATATGAATGCAGCTGGAAGCCAATGACTTAAGTGAATTAATACAGAAACAGAAAATCACTATGTTTTCACTTACAAAAAGGAGCTAAACCTTGGGTAAATGGGGGCATAAAGATGGGAACAATAAACACTAGGGACTCCAAACAGAGGGAGGCAGGGAGGGGGGCAAGGGCTGGAAAACTTTCTACTGGGTACTTTGTTCACAACCTGGGTGATGGAACCATTAGGCTCAAATCCCAGCATCATACAATATACCCTTGTAACAAGCTGATGGTGTAACCCCTGAATCTACAATAAGATTATTTTATTTTAAAAAATAAAATCATTATAAAGATTTTAAAAAAGAAGGATTCCTAGACAGGTGCGGCCAAACAAATTTTTTAAAATGTTGACGGGCCTCCACCACCAGTCACTTGATAGCCCATGTCCTAACATTCCCGACTTAATTCTCTCCAAAAATAAGCTCTACTTTTAGATGGCCCTGTGCTGGGTTCTCCCTGTAAGTTTCTAGGGAAAGGAGCATGAGTTGTCCGGTCTAGACTCTTCCTGGAGTGGGAACCAGGGCTCCTGATCAGACACAAGTACAGCAGGAGCTCTGTGGTCTGCCAGCGCGGCTCCCAGTGTGGTCCCATGCAGGTCCTGGGTGCCGCGCGCTCACGTCTCTGTGCTGGAGCCGTTAGGGTGACCCCTCTCCTTCTGGTGCTTTAAGCGGTGAATGTGCTTTGTGTTTGGCTCCCCTGAGAAGGATGCTGTCTTAGGTCTCTTCCCACTGAATGTGTGGTGGGGGCAGAGATCCCCTTGGTCCATCATACTTCCACCCCCCTGGGGTTGGGGCACTGCGAGGGAGATATCCTTGATGGACTCCCTCTATGGAGATCTCTTTTGGTACCTGGACTATAATGAGGATAGGACCTTGGACATTTCTGAGCTTCAGGAAGGCCTGGAGGACGTAGGGGTCATTCATTCTCTAGAAGAAGCGAAGATTGGTCTCACTGTGGCTGTGGTCAGAGAGATATTGGGGTGGGAGCCCTGGAGAGGTATTGGGCAGAGAGGGCGAAATTTACATGTTCTCAAGCTTGACCCAGGCCCACCGCAGTGTTCAGGTGGTTGGCCAATGTTACTGCTTATTAAAAATAGCCGGGTGTGGTGGTGGGTGCATGTGGGTGCATGTGGTTGCAGGAGGCTGAAGCAGGAGAATGACTTGAACCAGGGAGGCAGAGGTTGCAGCAAGCTGAAATTGCATCACTGCACTCCAGCCTGGGTGAGAGAGGGAGACTCCATCTCAAAAGAAAAAAAAAAGAAAAAGAAAAAAGAAAGAAAGAAAGAAGTTAAGTGTTCACATTTGTTTAAAGCCACTCTTATATTTAGATTTGCAAGTGTAACTTATATTTGTTTATTTGATACAAAGTAGCCTTTCATAAGAAATTCTGGGTTATGCCATCAAGTCACATCTTTTGAAACACATTTCTTTCTTATTGAAACAAAAAGTTTGTAGATCTGTCTGCCAGTTTTGGCAAGGTGGCTTTGTGTACCTAGTGATGACTGATGAGGGTTCACATGTCAAAACCCAAGGGAGGCGCATCCCCAGAGAATTCTGCACCAACCACACCGAACATTGTATTTCAGAGGAGCACTGTTGGGACTTTTCCTCAGGTGGCAGTCACATCTCTAGGAAGTTTTGATAGGAGTCCTTTCTCACATGTCTACCTTCCCTAGTAGGAAAATTTGTTTATGTAAACAGAACTCAACTGATTAAAAAAACAATAAAGAAATGGTACTTACATTGCCATGTTAAGATACAAAAGAGATAACTTTTTGTTGTGATAACTGTATGTTTTTTGAACAATATTTTGTTTTTTTCCTGTGAAAGTTGAGAAGCTAAATATATAGATCATGGTCAGACCATACATAAAAATGAAATTTTGACTCAAAATTTATAGCAGTCTGCCCAGAAAACTAGCCCTTTATCTAAAGTAAAGAGACTAGGAAACCAGCCTGTTATGTCAGACTTGCAAGAAGTCAGGTTGCTATCTCTAGAGATAATACACAAAGCTATGCATTAACTGCTCTTACAGTCAGCCCCAAATGATCAGGATTTGATCAATAACCAACAGACCCCTAATGTTTTTCTTCACTTCCAACTTACGATGAACCAGAGAAAGCTAAATATGCACCTCCTACTAGTCAAATAGGATGCCCTGCTTCTAGTGAGCCTGCCTACAGCTTCCCCAGGCCAGCAGCCTCCAATCAGGAAGTGCTTGAAGCCTTCCCTTTTTCCCACTGTAAAGCTTTCCCACTCCTCTGCCTGCTTTTGAGTCTCTGTCAAAAAGCAAGTGAGGGTGGCTGACCCCCTTGTTATAGCAAGCTTGTGCCAAGTGGCTTTTACTTTTCTCATTTGGTTGGTCTTTTATTTCTACAAGTAACAGACAGGAAGATTTAAAGGGGAATCCATCCCTAGTCTTCCATATTATAGTAGTCCCCTTTTTATGTGCTGGGGATGTTTCAAGACCTCCACTGAATACCTGAAACTGTGGGTAATATTGAACCCTACATATACTCCCTCTCTTCCTGTATGTATATATAGATACACACACACACACACACCCTTTTTTTTTTTAACTTTATCTTTAATTAGCTTTAGCTCTTTTTTTTTTTTTTAAAGATGCAGTCTTGCTCTGTCTCCCAGGCTGGAGTGCAGGGGTGTAATCTTGGCTCACTGCCTCCCAGGTTCAAGTAATTCTTGAGTCTCAGGCTCCTGAGAAGCTGGGACTACAGGCATGTGCCACCACACCTGGCTAACTTTTTAAAATTTTAGTAGAAATGGGGTTTCACCATATTGGCTAGACTGGTCTTGAACTTTTGACCTCAAGTGATCCGCCTGCCTCAACCTTCCAAAGTCCTGGGATTATAGGTGTGAGTCGCTGTGCCCGGCCATGTACTATATATTTTCGATCTGATAACTGGTTTGGCTACTAAGTGACTAACAAGTAGCATCTATTTTTTTTTTTTTTTGGGACGGAGTTTCGCTCTTGTTACCCAGGCTGGAGTGCAATGGCGCTCACCGAAACCTCCGCCTCCTGGGTTCAGGCAATTCTCCTGCCTCAGCCTCCTGAGTGGCTGGGATTACAGGCACGCGCCACCATGCCCAACTAATTTTTTTGTATTTTTAGTAGAGACGGGGTTTCACCATGTTGACCAGGATGGTCTCGATCTCTTGACCTCGTGATCCACCCGCCTCGGCCTCCCAAATCTATATCGTGGATATGCTGGACAAAAGAACATTCACCTCCTGGGCACGATGGCACAGGATGATGTGAGATTTCATCATGCTACTCAGAATGGTGTGCAATTTAAGTTGTTTCTATATCAGCCCATATCGGCAATAACTTCTCTCTAATGTTTTTTGTTTTTTATAGAAAATTTTTACTACTGGAGATGTCAACAAAGATGGGAAGCTGGATTTTGAAGAATTTATGAAGTACCTTAAAGACCATGAGAAGAAAATGAAATTGGCATTTAAGAGTTTGGACAAAAATAATGATGGTGTGTTTTTCTTTTGTATTTATCACCAGCTATGAAGAAGCATTTCTCATGCTTCCAACAGTCTAAAGAATGCTTATATAATGTCTCTGGGTTTAGATGATAATTATTATTTGTGTTAATACTTATTTTTCTTAGTAATGTGATTTTTATATAGAGTTTATATTATTTAGTGAAGAAAACTTATAGATAGCTTTTCTTTTTCATTACTTTCAAATGTAATGAATTACATTGCTGAATTAAAAACTGTGGGCAGGACCTGTTGTAAATTTTAACTGTGGAACATTATGCTGATTTGACTTAAACCTGTAGGTTAAAAATAATAATTGTATTTTCTTGCCCTCTAGTTAAGAGAGATTTATTTTTATCTGTAGACAGGAATGACAATTGTATATTCTTAAATTAAAAAAAAAACTTTCAGATTATCTTGCATTTGATAGTATTTTTGAAAGAATTAATTTAGAGAAGATACTTTCTGATCCTGGAAATTAGGGAAAAAATAGCATTTAAACATTTAAGTATGTGCCTTCTAGTTGTGATTATGACTTCTCTATTTCGATTAATAGATTGGAGTTTGTCTTAATATGTTTTCAGTTGCTATAACATAATATCACACACTGGGTAATTTATGAAGAAATGAAATTTATTTCTTATAGTTCTGGAGGCTGGGAAGTTCAAAGTTGAAGGGCTGAATCTGGTGAGGGCCTCTTACGGTGTCAGTGTGCTACCTCAGATCTCTCTTCCTCTTCTTATAAAGCCACTAGTCGCATCATGGGGGCCCTACTCTAAAGACCTTATCTAATTCTAATTAGAAATAGAGCCTTGAAGCCCTCATCACCAGAGGCAACCTTTAACAGGAAGAGAGAATTTATAAAATTACAATGCAGCCCCAAACTCCTCCCTACTTGTAAAGAGTCAGGGTCATTTCATTTATAGACTTATTGTTAATGAAACAGGTTAAACAAATAGATTGAGAGGAAATGTGGTTCATATTTGAGGTCAGCAAACTTTTTTGTCCAGATAATAAATATTTTAGCTTTGTGGGTCATGTGGTCTCAGTTGTAGCTACTTATCTCTGCTGTGGTACCTCAAAAGCAGCCATGGACAATATGTAAATGAATGGGTATGGCTGATTTCCAATATAACTATATTTACAAAAATAGTTAATAGGCTGTATTTGGCTTGAGGGTTATAGTTTGCCATCCCCTGATTTACACTGAAAATTAAAGTTAAATTCAAAGCAGTTTCCCTCAAACAAACTAAACTCTGTAAATGGTTTTGATGATTGTTCAAGTTCATGACTCTTATCCAGAAAGAAGGTCCTTTCTCCAAGAAAGTCTGTCCTTTTACCACTGACAGTAATTTTTGAGTTTGGGTTGGAAAGCAGTACTATTGGAACATTTGTCACCCTCAGTAAGTCTTACAATATATGCCCCCAAGTCTACCCTTAGTCCAGTCTTCTAGCAAAATTCAGCTTTCCTTCTTCCCTGCAAACTTTTGTTCCAACATGGACCCTCTGCAGTTCAGTTGCAGATCAGATTGTCTGTGTGCTGTTATGGCAGGCAGTAGCTGAGAGATGTAGCTACCTCAAGATCAATTGCCAGATAATTAGAGGTCGATCATCCCAGTACATAAGTTGTGTACACATCAGCTATTCATTTCATAAAATTCTAAATGAACCAGAGGAAATAATTAAAGATTAAATTTTAATGGTATGTTTGTAGCAAATCTATACAGTGTTCCCTTAATTTACCATGTTTGTTTATTTTAAAACAATGTGGCATTAGAGGTTTATATTTTTATTTTTCAGACTTCCTTAATGTAAAACATATATAGTTGATCTTCATTATTTGGGGATTCTGTATTTGCAAATTTGCCTACTCACTAAAATTTATCCCAAAAGTAACCCCAAAATATATATTCACAGTACTTTCCCAGGCATTCATGGAGAGGCACAGAGCAGTGAAAAACTTGAGTTGCTGAGCATCCATATTCCTAGCTAGTAGAATAAGGCAACATTCTGCCTTCTTGTTTCAGCTCTCATACTATTAACTAATAACTATCCCTTTCAAGGTGTATTTTGTGCCAGTTTTTGCATTTTTGTATTTTTCTTGGTAATATGCTTTTTAAAATGTTCTCTAAATGTAGTGCTGAAGTGCTGACTAGTGTCCCTAAGTGCAAGAAAGAACATGGCATGCCTTCTGGAGAAAATAGATGCATTAGATAAGCTTTGCCCCAAATTCAGTGTTAGTGAATCAATAACATACTTTAAATGAGGTGCCTTCAAACAGAAACAGACAGAAGAAAAGGTTATGTATTGATCAACTGATGAAAGTGTTGTGATCAGAAGCTCACAGGAACCTAATCCTGTATGTCCTGAAGGAACAATGATTCAGTGTTTGCTAATTCAGTGTTTGCAATGAATATAGAACTTTATAGAACATGATTACTGTGAATAATGAGAATTAACCATATCTTTTTAAGAGTACAGTTCTAAAGGAGAATATTCAGAATGATATTTGCATAATTTCATTGCTAACAGATGCTGGCTCTCACTGTCCTTACATGATCCAGATTCTCATGCTGCTCCTTCCTTCTCTTCAGGAGGATTCTCTCAGAATCCTGTCTTCTCCCCAAGGTCCTTTCTCTAAGAAAGTCTGTCCTTTCACCACTGACAGTAATTTCTATCATCTTCTTTTTCTGGAGAAGTCTGCTGCTCATGCTGCCTCAGCACCAGACCCTCTCTTACTTTGTTTTTTTATTTTATTCTGCTTCATGTAAAGTAGTTTTAGGATTCTCATGAGCCTGTGAGCTGCTGGAAGAAAATACAGCAGTACTTACATTTATTGCTTCCATTTTATTCTCTCTTTTCTCTTTCTTCCTCTGTTCTGATTGTTCTCCTGTCTACAAACATGCCCTCATTTCCCTAACACTAAAAATTTTCTGTCTTTTATTGTTCTTTGATCCTTGCTACCTTTATTTTTACTGCCAGATTGTTAAAAGAATAGTTTATTTCCTCATTTTCTACTTCTCTTTAACTCCGTCATATAATACGATGTTTTGCATAGTAAAATGTCTAGTAATTTATTAAAAATGTAGAATTAGGTACTTTTAAAATGCATACATCCTAGTTTAGTTGAATTTATCTCAGAGTTAAAATATCTTGATTTGGATCTTAGTTCTGCTACTTCTTAATTATATTACTTGGTAAGGCCACTTGAGAAGTCGTTCTCTTTAGAAGATTTTATCTCTAGGACTGTTATAATTACTGAATTTTTAACAATGTGTGTTTATTTATTTAATGCATTTGTTAAATTTTGAATATTGATGTTGGGATAGGCATTTAAGCAAATCTATAACTCACCTAAGTGCATAATTTTGCCCTAATCAGTGTAAAGCTTTGTATTAAATGAAATTTGAAATTGATTATTTCTGTGGTTCTTGTCAGTTCTGAGTTGTAATTTTTGCCCATTTTATTTCTTTAAAGGAAAAATCGAGGCTTCAGAAATTGTCCAGTCTCTCCAGACACTGGGTCTAACTATTTCTGAAAAACAGGCGGAGTTGATTCTTCAAAGGTAAGCTCTTCATCTTGGTCAACAGTTGACTTTTTGCTTTAATATCCTGCATTAGAAGTCTGTGTTTCTTAGTGTGGCTTTAAAACATCTCTCTAGTCTTCATTATGTATATCTAAGATCTTTCTTTTTTCCTCTCGTTCATTTTGTTTGTGTACATTTATCTAAAGTGTAGGGTTGGGATGTGTAACCTCAGTCTGGACTCTTTCTTATGGGGCCTCAAGGGGTAGTGGAATGGCAGGAAGTAAGATTTTAACTCCGTAGATAAGGAGCTAAAGAGTTTTGGAGTTACTTTTTTTCATTTGGTTTCTAATGTGACAGTAAAATTCATTGATTCAAACTAAGAATCCTAGCAGATTCATCACATTATTTAACCTACGTGTGACTGGAAAAACAAATCACTAAGCTCTCCTGGCTAACAAAGAAATACCTATTTTAACTTTTAGAAAAGAGATCCAAATTTTAACCTTATTGTCTGGGGCAATCAGTTTGACTATTTAAGCCAGACTTTTTGAGCCTTAATGTTTATTTCACAGGACAAAGCAGTGATCTCTGCAGCACAGGTGCTCTCAGATACTCTGTTACTACAAACACAGGGCAGGGACTGATATTTTATGATAACATAAAACAGAAAAGGACAGTTACATTGTATTAATATTGTTGTGAATGTTTTTAGTTCTCAGGTTGTCTAAAAAAAATTTCTAAATGACTTTGTTATTTATCTTGTTTTATATCTGTACCGATAGCATTTTCATCCCTTCTCTCTCATCATAATTTTTTTGATAGACAGCTGCTCAGTAGGAAGGCTCAAAGCTTCAAGGCTGAGCACATAGTGACTTTTGTGCTTTCCTGAGGAAATGGAACCTAAAACATGAAAAGAAGATAAACAGAATTTGGACAGTGACAGATAGAGAGCATATAATATTCTGCTTCTAAAGTCAACATTCTTCTAGGAAAGCGAGGGTTTTTCCCTGTTTGTTAGGCCAGAAATCATATTACTACATTTTCTATGACAGCTTTAAGAATAATGCAAATTCTAAACCCAAGCTTCAGAAGTAGACTAAGAAGTATTAGCTTAGCTACCATGACAAAATACCATAGGCTGGATGCATTAAACAACAGAAATTTATTTTCTCACATGTCTTGGAATTAGAAGTTTAAGATAAGAGTGCCAGCGTGGTTGGGTTGTGGTGAGGTCTCTCTTTCTGGCTTGCAGATGGATACTTTCTCACTGTATTGTCAGATGGCAGAGAGAGAGAAAGACCTTTCTCTTGCTTCCTCTTATAAGAACATAGTCCTGTTGGATCAGGGTTTCATTCTTATGACTTCATTTAACTTTAAGTACCCACTAAAGGTGCTATTATCTCCAGATATAATCGCATGAGAGGTTAGGGCCTTAACATTTGGATTCCGGAGGGATATAGTTCAGTCCATAGCAAAGAGTAAGGAAGAGGGTCGGATATTTAAAAGTAGCTACATAATTTTTAATGTAAGTATTTTGTGGGAACTTTTTTTTTTTTAATTTTGAGACAGAGTCTCACTCTGTTGCTCAGGCTGGAGTGTAATCGCGTGATCTTGGCTCACTGCAACTTCTGCCTCCCAAGTTCAAGCAATTCTCCGTCCTCAGCCTCCTGAGTAGTTGGGACTACAGGTGTGCACCACCATGCCTGGCTAATTTTTAAAATTTTTAGTAGAGACAGGATTTCACCATATTGGCCAGGCTCATCTCAAACTCCTGACATCAAGTGATCTGCCCACCTCAGCCTCCCAAAGTGCTAGGATTACAGGAATGAACCATGTAATTCATGCCAGGCCAGCAGCTTTATTGAGATGTAATTCACATACCGTAAATTCACTTTTCTAAAGTGTACAATTCAGTGATTTAAAACATTTATTTATTTTTAAATTTACAGAATTATATGTATCATGCACAACATGATGTTTCAAAGTATATATACATTGTGGAATGACTAAGTCTAGCTAATTTACATGATACATCTCATAGTTATGATCTCTGTGGTGAGAACACTTTACATATATTCTCTTAGTATTTTTCAAGAATATATTTTTAATTGTGGTCATCATGTTGTACAGTGGAGCTCTTGAACTTACTCCTCCTGTCGAGCTGAAAATTTGTGTCCTTTCACCAATATCTCCCCAAACCATACCCCGCCCCCAAACTATTCTGGTCTCTGATTCTATGAGATCAACTTTTTTAGATTCCACATATGAGTGAGATCATGCAATATTTGTCTTTACCTGGCTTATTTCATTCATGTTGCAAATTACAGGATTTCCTTCTTTTTTATGGCTGAATAGTTTTCTATTGTGTATGTATAGCACATTTTCTCTATTCATGCATTGGTGGACACTTAGGTTGATTCCATATCTTGGCTATTGTGAATAGTGCTATAATGAACATGGGAATGCACAAGCCTCTTTGACATACTGATTTCATTTTATATATGTATAACTATGTACACACACACACACACACACACACACACACATCCAGTGGACAGATTGCAGGATCATATGGTAGTTCTATATTTAATTTTTTAAGGAACTCCATACTGCTTTCAATAATGACTGTATTAATTTACATCCTCACCAACAAGGTGCAAAGTTTCGCCTTCCTCTACATACTGGCCAACACTTGTTATCTTTTGTCTCTTTGATAATAATCATTCTAAGTGTGGTATGAGGCGATATCTCATTGTAGTTTTTATTTGCATTTCTGTGGCAATTAGTGATATTGAGAATTTTTTTCATGTACTTTTTAGCCATTTGCATGTCTTTGAAAAATGTGTACTCAGATTTTTTCTCATTTTTACTTAGGTTATTTGTTTTCTTGCTATTGAGTTGTTTGAGTTCCTTAGTTTGGATATTAACCCTTTATCACATGTATGGTTTGCAGATACTACCCCCCATCCTGTAGGTGTCTCTTCACTCTATTGATTGTTTCCTTGGCTGTGCAGGATATTTGCAGTTTGCTGTAGTCTTACCTATATACTATTGCGTTTGTTGCCTGTGCTTTTGGTGTCATATCAAAAAAACCATTGCCAAGTCTAATGGTATGGAGCTTTCCTCCTGTGTTTTCTTCTAGTAGTTTCATAGTTTGGGGTCTACATTTACTTCTTTAATCCATTTTGAATTGATGTCTGTATACTGTGTAAGATAAGGGCCTAATTTCATTCTTCTGCATTTGGATATCTAGTTTTCCCAATACCATTTATTCAAAAGACTGTTTCCTATTGTGTATTCTTGGTAACTTTGTCAAAAATCAGTTGCTTGTAAGTGTGTGGATTTATTTCTGGGCTGTCTATTCTGCTCCGTTGGTCTATGTGTCTGTTTTTATGCCAGTCAAAGCAGTGCCCTCAGGACAGATGCACCAAACATAATTCCAGTTTATTATGAGGTATTTGGTTAGCATAAGTTTTTCAGCACTTAAAGGTCTAACTTTCCCATAGGGGGAAATTTTTATGCCAGCTCTTTTTTTTTTTTAAATTTTTATTGCATTTTCGGTTTTGGGGTACATGTGCAGAATGTGCAAGATAGTTGCATAGGTACACACATGGCAGTGTGTTTTGCTGCCTTCCTCCCCTTCACTCACATTTGGCATTTCTCCCCAGGCTATCCCTCCCCAGCTCCCTGCTGCTGTCCCTCCCCTATTCCCCCTAATAGACCCCAGTGTGTAGTACCCCCCTCCCTGTGTCCATGTGTTCTCATTTTTCTCACCCACCTATGAGTGAGAATATGTGGTATTCCCTTTTCTGTTCTTGTGTCAGTTTGCTGAGAATGATGTTCTCCAGATTCATCAATGTCCTTACAAAGGACATAAACTCGTCATTTTAGATTGCTGCATAATATTCCATGGTGTATATATGCCACATTTTCCCAGTCCAGTCTATCATCGATGGGCATTTGGGTTGGTTCCAGTTTTTTGCTATTGTAAACAGTGCTGCAATGAGCCAGCTCTTTTTTTTAAATCTTTATCTTAAGCCCAAACCTCATCAACCATACTCTTTATGCTACTTTAGCTTTGTAGTATATTTTGAGGTTAGGTAATGTGATGCCTCCAGCTTTATTCTTTTTGCTTAAGGTTGCTTTAGCTATTTGGAATCTTTTGTGTTTCCATGTGAATTATAGGATTGTTTTTCTATTACTGTGAAGCATATCATTGGTATTTTGAATAGCAGTTGTATTGAATCTGTAGTTTGCTTTGGATAGTATGGTCATTTTAACAATATTAATTCTTCCAGTCCAGGAACACAGGGTATCTTTTTATTTATTTGTTTCTTCCATTCTTTCATCAGTGTTTTACTGATTTTCTTAAAGAAGTCTTTCATTTCTTTGGTTAAATTTATTCCTAAGTATTTAATTTTTTTGTAGCTACTATAAATGAAATTGTTTTCTTCTTGATTTCTTTTCAGATAGTTTACTATTAGTGTATAGAAACACTACCGATTTTTCTTTTTTTCATTTCTTTTTTTTTTTGATAGATCGGGTCTCATTGTGTTTTCCAGGCCTTGAACACCTGAGCTCAGGTGATCCTCCTGCCTCAGTGACTGAGTGACTGAGACTGCAGGCATAATATTTTGCTGTTGTTGGCATTTAATTTTTCATAAGCGTCTTATGATCTTATGTATTCATGTCATATCAGTTGTAATGTTTCCTGTTTCATTTCTGATTTTGTATTCTCCCTTCCTAGGCTAGCCAAAGGTTTGTCAATTTTATTTAACTTTCCAAAATCCAACTCTCAATTTTATTGCTTTTTTCTATTTTTGTCTTTATTTTATTTACTTTTGCTCTGCTTTTTATTATTTTCTTCCTTCTATTATACTAACTTTGGGCACAGTTTGTTCTTGTCTTTGTAAGTCCTTTAGGTAAATGTTAGATTGTTTATTTGAGGTTTTTTGTTTTTATGTATTTACTGCCATAAACTTTGCTCTTAAAACTGCTTTTGCTGTGTTCCATGGATTTTGATATGCTGCGGTTCCATTTTTTTTCATCTCAGGAAATTTCTGAATTTCCATTTCAGTTTCTTCACTGACCCACTGATGATTCAGGAGCATGTTGTTTAATTTCCATGTATTTGTGAATTTGCTGAAGTACGTCTGATACTGATTTCTAGTTTTAGATTATTGTGGTCAGAAAAGATACTTGATATGATTTCACTCTTCTTAAATTTGTTAAGACTTGTTTTGTGGCCTAACATATGATCTCCCCTGGTCTGTGTTCCATGTGCAGTTGAGAAGAATGTCTAGCCTCTTGCTGTTAGGTGAAATGTTTTATGTCTGATTGGTCCATTTGGTCTAGAGTACAGTTTAAGTCTGATGTTTCTTATTATTTTCTGTTTAGATTATTTGTCCAATGCTTAAGGTAGGGTGTTGAAGTCTCCTACTATTACTGTATTCCAGTCTGTATTTTCAGACCTATTAATGTTTGGTTTTTATATTAAGGTGCTCTGATGTTGGGCTCATATATATTTATAAAAAACAATAGTTATATATTTTATTAAGGGATGTGCAATATAAAATATATAAATTATGACACTGAAAATTCTAAATGAGAGAACTGGAGTAAAAATACTTTCATATAATTTATTGTTATATCCTCTTATTGAATTGACTAGGATCTTTGTTTCTTTTTTACAATTTCTGACTTAAAGTCTGTTTTATATGACGTAAGTATAGTTACTCCTGCTTTCTTTTGGTTTCTGTTTGCATGGAATATCTTTTTCCATTCTTTCACCATCAGTCTATGTGTATTTTTACAGATGATATGAGTCTGCTTTGGGCAGCATATAGTTGAGTCTTGTTTGTTTAATCCACTGAGACACCATGTCTTTTGATTTGGATAATTTAATCCACTTATTCTCAAGGTAATTATTGATAGGCAAGGACTTAATACTGCCATTTTGTTAATTGTTTCATGGTTCTTTTGTAGATCCTTTGTTATTTTCTTCCTCTCTTGCTGTCTTCTTTTGTGTGTGTGTGGTTAAATGATTTTCTCTAGTGGTGTGTTTTGATTTCTTGCTTTTTATTTTTTGTGTACCTACTACTGGTTTTTGGTTTATGGTTACCAAGAGGCTACCAAAAAAATCTTAAGAGTTAAAATATTTTATTTAAACTCGATAACTTAATTTTGATTGCTAAACCCCCCCAAACAAAAATGTCTACCCTTTTACTTAATCCCCTGACACTTTGAATTCTTAATGTCACAGTTTACATATTTTATATTGTATATCTCTTAACAAATTATTGTAGCTATTATTACTTTTAATAGTTTTGTCTTTTATCTTTCCCACTAAAGATATGATTTGCCTACCATAATCACAGTATTAGAGTGTTTTGAATTTACCTGTGTACTTTCTTTTATCAGTCGGTTTTATACTTTCAGATGTTTTTGTGTTACCCATTAGCATCTTTTTCTTTCAGCTTGAGGAGCTCCTTTTACATTTCGTATAAAATAGGTGTGGTCATGATTATCTCCCTCAGCTATTGTTTGTCGGAGGAAGTATCTCTCCTACATCTCTGAAGGACACTTTGCTGGGTACATTACTCTTGGTTGGTAGTTTTCTCCTTTAACACTTTGAATATATCATCCCTTTCTCTCCTGGCTTGTCTGCTGCTAACCATATTGGGACTCTCTTATATGTTATTTGCTTCTTTTTCTTGCTGTTTTCAGGATCCTCTCATTGTCTTTGAGTTTGATTGTAGTATGTCTTGGGGTAGTCTTGTTTGGATTGAATTGGATTAGAGACCTTTGACTTTCTTGTATGTGGATATTTACATCTTTCTCCAGGTTTGGAAAATTTTCCATTACTGTTTCTTTAAGTAAGCTTTTTACCCACTTTATCTTTTTTTTCTTATTCTTTAACTCCTGTGACTCAAAACTTTGCTCTTTTGGTGCTGTTCCATGAATCTTGTAAGCTTTCTTCATTCATTTTCAGTCTTTATTCTCCTCTGTGTATTTTCAGATAACTGTATTTGAGTTTGCAGTTCTTATTTTTTTCTTAATCACTCCTATAGTTGATGCTCCCACATTGTATTTTTATTTTGTTCATTGTATTTTTTAGCCCCGTGATTTCTGTTTG
The DNA here is from genome assembly GCA_031835075.1 of Saguinus oedipus. Taxonomy (NCBI): domain Eukaryota; kingdom Metazoa; phylum Chordata; class Mammalia; order Primates; family Cebidae; genus Saguinus; species Saguinus oedipus. The sequence continues at coordinate 105,267,415 of CM063175.1, read as the reverse complement.
ATTTTTTTTCTTTTATTATTTCAGTCTTTTTATTACCTTTTCCATTGTGGTCACTGTTTTTTTTCTAATTTCATTGAATTGTTTCTTTGTATTTTCTTGAAGTTTGCTGAGCTTTCTTAAAATAGTTATTCTGAATTCTTTGTCAGTTCATCTCTGTTTCTTTAGGGATGGTTGTTAGTGATGTCATGTGTTATTAATTGTTATTGATGCTTGTGGCCATGTGTTTATGTTTGTGCATTTAAAGAAGTAGGAACATATTTCAGTCTTTGCAGGCTGGCTTTGTCTGAGAATGCCCTTCATAAAGAATGTCTAGAGATTCTTTAATATTTAATTAAATATCTTCAATATTTTGAAGAATTTCCAAACTGTTTCTAAAGTGACTATACCATTTTATAATCCAGCAGCAATGAATCCCAGTTTCTCCACAGCCATATCAATACTCATTACTGTCCGTCTTTTGACTTTTTGATTTTCATTTTTTTCAGACAGGGTCTTGCTCTGTCATCCCATCTGGACTGCAGTGGTACAATCATGGCTAATTGCAGCCTCAACCTCCCTGGCTCAATTGATCCTCCCACCTCCTGAGTACCTGGAACCACAGGCATGTACCACAATGCCTGGCTAATTTTTATATTTTTTGTAGAGCCAAAGTTTTGTCATGTTGCCTAGTGTATTAGTCCATTCTCATTGCTGCTATAAAGAACTGCCTGAGACTTTATAAGGAAAGAGGTTTAATTGACTCACAGTTTTGCTTGGCTGAGGAGCCCTCGGGAAACTTACAATCATGGTAGAAGGGGAAGCAAACACATTCTTCTTCACATGATGGCAGGAAGACAAGTGCCTAGCAAAGAGGGAGAATACTCATAAAATCATGAGATCTCATGAGAATTCAATCATTATCATGAGAACATCAGGATGAGGATAACCTTCCCCATGATTCAATTATCTCCCACTGGGTCTCTCCCATGACATGTGGGGATTATTGGAACTACAATTCAAGATGAGATTTGGGTGAGGACACAGCCATATCATTTTTCCCCTAGCCCCTCCAAAATCTCATGTTCTCACATTTCAAAACACAATTGTACCTTCCCAACAGTCCCCCAGAGTCTTAACTCACTCCAGCATTAACCCAAAATTCGAAGGTCTTATCTGAGACCAGGCAAGTCCCTTCTGCCTATGAACCTGTAAAATCAAAAGCAAGTTAGTTATTATAATTCCTAGATACAATGGGGGTACAGGCATTGAGTAAATACACTTGTTCCGAATGGGAGAAATTGGCCCAAATGAAGGGGCTGCAGGCTTCATTCAAGTCCAAAATCCAGTGGGGCAATCTTAAAGCTCCAAAATGATCTCCTTTGACATCATGTCACACATTCAGCTCACACTAATGCAAGTGGTGGGCTCTCATGGCCTTGGGCATCTCCACCCCTGTGGCTTTGCAGGGTACAGCCCCTCCCCTGGCTGCCCTCACAGGCTGGTTTTGAGTGTCTGTGGCTTTTCTAGGTGCACAGTGCAAGCTGTCAGTAGATCTACTATTCTGGGGTCTGGCGGATGGTGGCCCTCTTTTCACAGTGCCATTAGGCAGTGCTCCAATAGGGAGTCTGTGTTGGGGCTCCAACCCCACATTTCCCTTCTGCACTGCCCTAGCCAAGGTTCTCCTTGAAGGCTCCACCCCTGCAACAAACTTCTCTATGGACATCCAGGCATTTCCATACATCCTCTAAAATCGAGGCAGAGGTTCTCAAACTTCAGTTCTTGGCTTCTATGCACCCGCAAACTCAACACCATGTGGAAGCTGCCAAGGCTTGGGGCTTGCACCTTCTGAAGCCATGGTGCAAGCTGTACCTTAGCCCCTTTTCTCCATGGCTGAGATGCAGGGCATCAAGTCCTGAGACTGCACAAAAGCAGCAAGGCCCTAGGCCTGGCCCCTGAAACCATTTTTCCTCCTGGGCCTCTGGGCCTGTGATGGGAGGGCCTTCCGTGAAGACCTCTGAAGTCCCCTGGAGTCATTGCCTTGATTAACATTTCACTGCTTGTTACTTATGCAAATTTCTGCAGCTGCCTTGAATTTTTGTCCTCAGAACATAGGTTTTTCTTTTCTATCACATCATCAGGCTGCAAATTTGCCAAACTTTTACTCTGTAATTCCTCTTGAATGCTTTGCCACTTAGAAATCTTTTCTGCCTGTTACCACAGATCATCTCTGTCAGGTTCAAAGTTTCACAGATCCCTAGGACAGGGGCAAAAAGCCACCAGTCTCTTTGCTAAAGCACAGCAAGAGTCATCTTTGCAGCCGGGCGCGGTGGCTCAAGCCTGTAATCCCAGCACTTTGGGAGGCCGAGGCGGGTGGATCACGAGGTCAAGATATCGAGACCATCCTGGTCAACATGGTGAAACCCCGTCTCTACTAAAGATACAAAAAATTAGCTGGGCATGGTGGCACGTGCCTGTAATCCCAGCTACTCAGGAGGCTGAGGCAGGAGAATTGCCTGAACCCAGGAGGCAGAGGTTGCGGTGAGCCGAGATCGCGCCATTGCACTCCAGCCTGGGTAACAAGAGCGAAACTCCGTCTCAAAAAAAACAAAAAAAGTCATCTTTGCTCCATTTTCCAACAAGTTCCTCAACTCAATCAGAGATCCCCTCAGCCTGGACTTCACTTGTCATATTACTATCGTATTTTGGTCAAAGCCATTCAACAAGTCTCTGGAAAGTTCTAAACTTTCCCACATATTTTTGTCTTCTGAGCCCTCCAAATCTCTAAGAAGTTTCAAACTTTCTCACCGTTTCCCTGTCTTCTTTTGAGCCTTCCAAACTGTTCCAGCCTCTGCCTGTTATCCAGTTCCAAAGTCACTTCCACATTTTTGGGTATCCTTATAGCAGCACCCCAATCCTGTTACCAATTTACTCTATTAGTCAGTTCTCACACTGCTATAAAGAACTGCCCGAGACTGAGTAATTTGTAAATGAAAGAGGTTTAATTGACTCACAGTTCTGCATGGCTAGGGAGGACTCATGTAACTTACAATCATAGCAGAAGGGGAAGCAAACATGTCCGTCTTCACATGGAGAGGAGAAGGAGAAGTGCTGAGCAAAGAGGGAAATGCCCCTTTAAAACCATCAGCTCTTGTGAGAACTCACTCACTTTCTTGTGAGTCTCTCTTATGACACATAGAGATTATGGGAACTACAATTCAAGATGAGATTTGGGTGGGGACACAGTCAAACCATATCATCTAGGCTAGTATCAAAATCCTGGGCTCAAGTAATCCACCCACCTTGGCCTACCCAAGAGCTGGGATTACAGGCATGAGCCACCATATCCAGCTGGTCTTTTGATTTCTTTTGATTTTAATCATCCATTGGTTCTGCTTCTCTAGAGAACCCTGACTAATAGATAATTGGCATGAAGTGATACCTCATTGTTGTTTTGATATCTCATTTGTGTTTATATTTCTTTGATGGAGGACTTGGGTTTTTTTTTAACTTTTGGGCAATTATTATTACTAGTGTTTATACTTCTTCAGTAAAAATATTAGAAACAATTTTTAAAGGCAGAATGTAACTAGTTTTCTATAGGTACGTAACCATCGTGGACCTTCCCTCAAGTGTTTAGCCATTGGTGTTACTCATGTCACTCCAAATGTCAGCTTGTTTTCTTCCATTTTACTGTCTCTTTGTGTCCCAAATCTGAATTCATGGGAAAAAAATCCGGTGCTCGATATGGTTTGGATATTTGTCCCCTCCAAATCTCATGTTAAAATGTGACCTCTGGTGTTGGAATTAGGGACTAATTGGGGTTGTTTGGGTCACAAGAGTGGATCCTTCATTAATGGCTTGGTGATAAGTGAACTCTGTTAGTTCATGAGAGCTGGTTGTTTATAAGAGTCTGGCACCTCATTTTACTTGTCCTTCTCTCACTATCTGACACACTTGCTCCCCCTTTGCCTTTAGCCATGAGTAAAAGCTTCCTGAGGTCTCACCAGAAGCTAAGCAGATTTTGGTGCCATGCTATAGAACTGTGACCCAAATAAGCCTCATAAATTACCCAGTCTTGGGTGTTTGTTTAAAACAACGCTAAATGGTAACACAGTGCTGATTGAGACACCTGTGACAGGCCATCAGGGCATAAGAGAGGAGTCACTGGGTTGTAGTAAAGCCTACTTAAACCTGTTCAGTAGAGGCTACAGATAGGAAGTTGCTGAAGCAGGCATTCCCTCTGAAACATGTGTTTCACATGTATCATAATTATCTCCTGCTCTCAAGTAAAAATCCATTTTTGTTTTAGACTTTCATCTCTATCTCATTTCCCCTGTTTCCTCTCATTTTCTTATCTCTAGGTTTCCTTCTCTACAGTTAATGAGAACTTGGCACGCTTCACTCCAGTTATGCTTTGTCTATGCAACTTGCTTCTCTGCTGCATGGCTCTTATGGTTTGTAATCATTGGCTCATTTGTAGAGCTCAGTGGTTAGGAGTACATTTAGAGTTAGAATGCCTGGGTTGAAACACTTAATTCTACTCTACTTACTAGCCTTGTGACCTATAACAAAATTCTTAGACTCTCTTTGTCTGTAAAATGGAGAGTATAGTAAATACATGGGCTTGTTTTAAGGATTAAATGAGTTAACATGTGAAATACTTAGAACAATGCCTGGCAAATCCTCAGTGAATATTGGCTATTGCTTGCTTTTGTTTGGTGCCTGTTCTTCCCACTGAGGGCACAGAGCATATGTATCGGGCTAATGGTTCTATGTCCACCACATTGCAATAATGGACTCTCAGAAAATATTGAAGAATCTGTTAAAGAATGAATAAAATTATCCTAGTGAAAAGGGTGGGTGGGAGGTAGTTAGGGGAAAGGGCACAGGTAGCACTGGAACCAGCACATATGGGGAATGGGTCACACAGTGTTTCTTGGTACTCTAGACTATAGCGGGCCACCTCTTAGCTAGTGGTTTCTGGATTATTTCAGCAATCTGTTGGAAACAGCCATGGATATGATAATAATGACCCATTTGTGGGTTCTAAGAAAAAGGACAACTACCGTACTAGAAAATGATCATATGTAGGTCAAGAGGTGAGATGATTATTTGTTTTAAACTGTTCTAAAATTCTTATTTAGGATAGTGGGGGCAAACATTAACTTTAGAATTTGTTATGTATATGATAAAATTTCAAGGTAAAGCACTGAAACTATAGTAGTTGAGTGTATAACTTCCAAACTATGGAGGAAAGAAATGGAATAAGAAAATAAATACATAAACATAAGATTCAAACAATCCAGTGAAGAGGAGAGGGAAAAACGTTAGAAAGAATGAGATAATTAGAAAGCAATAGGTAATGTGTGAGAAATAAATTCATGCACAGTAAAGCTCCTCTAAAAATGTACCCTGCAGTAATGTTGGGACATGATTTCCCTTCATCTCCATTCTCAAATGGAGTGGGCTAAGTAACATTTTTATCTACTTTCCCTGGGGGTTTGAGGTGGGTGGAGAGTAAGTTAGAAGATAATCACCTTCTGATCAGTTGAGACTTTCTCAGTTTAGTCTTCAGTTAATAAAAATTAATGTAAACTTCGTCAGAAGACAGAGATTGTCAGATGAAAGGACAAGCAAAGTAAAGTGTTACTAACCAAAAAAAAAAAAAATCTGGGGTAGCTATTGTTAATATCAGCTATAGGGTAGCTATGTTAATATCAACTATGTTAATATTAATTATGAATAATCTATTAATAGTTTATATGGTAAAATCATTAATACAAATAGAGTGTCACCACATTTTAAAATTCACTATGAAGACATAAGATTTTTAAGCTGGTTGATAAAATTCTGGGGAACACAAATTATAGAATAAAATTTGTAGGATGCACCAAAACATGTTTTTAGAGACATCCGTTAATTAAGCAAATAAATGAGCACCTTCTTTGTGCCAGTCACTGGAAGAGGTGGCCTAAAGAAGAGAATAGAACAGTCGAAATCCTGGCACATTCAGAGTTTCTCTTAGGAGAAAACCAGATACAAATGACGCTATTACCAAGAAACTTGTGAAACAAGCCAAATAATAATAAATATTTAAGACTACAATATGTTAATTTTAAGATTGAAAATGAGGTATGAGGATTTCTTAAAACTCAGTCTCAGTCACTGAGAGTTATATTTTTTACAATCACTGTTAATTTTTCTAACTTGGAGGAATTGTATAGCATGTTTAGAATATATTTCAAGACTGCATTCAAATGTTGCAACAGAACATTAAGAATTATCTTCTTGATCCACTAAGTACAGGGAAAAAAATGGATAATGAATCCATTCATTACTACCTTTCGAGATTTTATCTTTCAGTTTTTGTGTTTTGTAGCTCATTGACGGAGTTTGACAGAGTGCTGAAAGTAGTCTTTAGTGAGCTGGCTGTAATTTTGGGGGTCCATTTTTATCTAAATAATTAAAACTATCTGACAGGACCATATGCTTGCTGCCATTTCCAATAACCTATACTTGTAAATGGGGTTTTTAATTTAATAAGAATATTAAGTTAGAAAAGAAACTCATTCTGTGAAGTGGCCAATAATGTTAGTTTTATTTATCAGTTTAGTTTCGTACTTTGATCATTTTCAAACATTTTCAGCATTGATGCAGATGGGACAATGACAGTGGACTGGAATGAATGGAGAGACTACTTCTTATTTAATCCCGCTACAGACATTGAGGAAATTATCCGTTTCTGGAAACATTCCACAGTAAGTATACTTCCTGTATTTATACTTATTTGGAGCTATAACATAGGTACAGTTGTCAGCAAGAACACTGTAACACTTCCGGGCCAGACTACCTGAGTCCCAGTAGCTCCTTAACCTGGAGAGTTCTATTTATTCTGTTAGGCATAGATTTTATAGAGTATTAAAACAACAACAACAGCAACCCAAGACTGCATAAGTGTTCATCCTGACAACTCGGAAGAAGTACCATCTTGATGAATACGCTATCTAGCTTTTATTGGCATTTACGTTTCTGCCATAGGGAAGTGTAAAAGTTGTAGGCTTTTGCTTTTTATAGATACTATATTACCCAAATAATCTCAGCACCTCATGGTTGCTAAGAATCTGTTTCCTTGTTTGGTCAGATTGCCTAGGTTTATCTCTGGCATAAGGCATTTAAAATAATCATGAAAGGTTACAGAATCTTTTTGCTTCATCTGCTTAGCTTAGATGGCATTTCATACCAGTTTGTTTTCTACAAAACTTCCAAATTTTGATTGTTTCATTAATATTCTGCATACTGATGTAAACCAAGTTCTATTATTGTGCAATCTACTTCTGAAACCATTGGGAACTCTCTGAAGGAGGATTTTTTTTTTCCCCCTTAATAGGCTTATCTTCAATGCTTATTCATGGATTTTGCTAAATTAAATATGCATTAAATGAAGCAGTTCACACTGCCACTAGTAACAATACCTAAACTTACATAAAGCATCATAAAATTGTTGGTGGGTCATGCCTTCTCAACTATGAGTATAGAATAATACTATACTAGTAGTTCAGTTGCCACGATAAATTTTACACTATGTGAAGTTTTATTTACATGATTCTTACTGTATTTTTTAAGGTAGTTGATCACAGTTGAGGCTACAGTCATATCTCCATTTTATTGATAGTAAAATGAAGGAAGACATGGTTACTACCATAGGATAGCTCCTTCCCCTTGCACTTTTGCCTGTAAAATTTTTTATGCCAAAACTATTTAGAGAATAGAGTTGGAAAAATATTATTATAGAGTTATTTCTCTCAAGCTATAGTACTGTAGAATAGGTTGAAGGAGTGATGATTTCAAACAATACTTCTCCATTAGCTAAATTTTATAGAATCTATTGCATGTTTTAAATGACAAGTCAGATTTATAAAAATATTTTTATAAACAGTAGGTCATGAACTTAGGGTTGTTCACATACACAGTTCTAATTTTTATATATTTAGAACATATCATGGTATAAAGTATAATATAAATATAAATTTGAGATAAAGGAAGTATGTGAGAATTGATGAACTAAATTTATTAAAAGATGTCATCACCGATTGGATATGGTTTTCTAGCCTTATGAAAAGTGGTTACAGTAAAAAAGATTGACTATACCTGACAAAACACTGCCCTTTCATTCTGACGTAGACCAAGAGAAGCAAAGTTACTATGAATCCAAGAAGAAAGAAAGTTGTAATTGTTGGTTTTGTATATTTGTAATTACTGTTTATTTCCATTTTTTGTGAACTGACACTGTACTTCGTTCGTTGTGAATAGACTACTTATAATATATGTGCTCAAATTGGTTTAGTATAAATTCTAGGGAGAAAAATTCATATTAACTGTAAAATAACATATTCTTCTCTAAAACAAAAACATCTTCTGGCATTATATATTTTTAACTAAGAAGTATGGGGATCTTCTTTTCATTTTAACAGGGAATTGACATAGGGGATAGCTTAATTATCCCAGATGAATTCACGGAAGATGAAAAAAAATCCGGACAGTGGTGGCGGCAGCTTTTGGCAGGAGGCATTGCTGGTGCTGTCTCTCGAACAAGCACTGCCCCTTTGGACCGTCTGAAAATCATGATGCAGGTGAGCTTTATTATTGTGTGTCCAGGTTGGCCCTAAATAGTCTAAAACAATAAGAAATGTAGTGCTTTGAAAAAGAAGTTTTAAAATTTCTCAATAATAATCTTTTATACCCTAAAATGTATATCTATTATGTTAGTGTTAACTCTAAATTCAGTCCTTGAAAGTATGGCAGTGTACCAAACTTTAAATTGTTAATACATGTGTATGATGAATTTTTAATCTTTGGGATTCTCTGACTATTCAAACGTTTAATTTTAGAAACTTCTCTAGCTGTTATTGTAGGATTCTCCTTATTTATAGTTCCCTTCTTTCTTATATACTTTACCAAAAGTAAAGTATGTCTGAAATCTAGAATCGTAGAGCAGCAATGTAATTTTATAAATTATTCTAAAGCTGAGGTTGGCAGAAAAAGATCTGGCTTTATAGACTGACTTTGCTATTTACTAGCAATTTAGCCTTACGCTGACCACAGTGGAAAGAGGGAAAGGAAAAGAATTAATATGTATTTGCTCATTGCGGTAACCCAGCTAATCCTTGCAGCAGCCCAGTGAAGCAGGTATTTTATCATTTTTCCAGGGGGAACCTGAGGCCCAGAGAATTAACTTTTCCTTTACAACAAACGAGAGGAGGAATGGAGTATCTTTGCCTCCAATGCTCCTGGTTTTCATGCTGCTTGAAACCTCTGAGGTCTCATTTTCCTTCATTCTGGAATGAGGATAAGAATATCTAACAAGAATGGTTGTAAGAATCAAACAATATAAGGTATGTGAAAATGCCTGGCACACTGGAATATCCTTTTGGAACATAGTAGTTGTTTACAAAATATTTTTAAAAGTTTGTTATACCTTTGATCAGCATTTTCAGTATTTGTCCACAGATTTCTGTACAAAAAGATTTCCGACAGTATTTTAAGCTAGCATTCCTTCAGAATGTACCCAAATCACAAAATGTATTTAGGAGAAAAGCTAATGCTTTAAAGAAAAAGAGAGGATTGGTGTGTGTTTTTCTTTAGGAATAGTAGTAACTTGACTTTAGAGAACTTAAGTGTTCATTTTTTCCTTTGTCCTATTTTATTGTGAAGTTACTTTATTTAAAATAAACTGGATTTCTCTGGAATTTCATTTCTGCAAATTTAAAAAGTTTCCAAAGTCAACCTTCAGGTTCGATACTTCTCTAGGACTCCCAGAACTCACCAAAAGCTTATATTACCCCTGGTTATGGTTTATTACAGGGAAAAGATATGGATGAAAATCAGTCAAGTAAAGAAGCACATAGGGGTGGAGCTTCAGTTGTCCTCTCCCTGTGAAGTCCCCATGTCTTACTTTCCTGGCACTGTTGTGTGGCACTAGGCACAGAGTGTTGCAGACCAACCAGGGAAGCTCACCTGAGACTTTGGTGCTCAGCGTTCTTAGTGGGGTCCATTTTCATACTGGCCACATGGCTGGCCCTCAGGATTCAACCCCTTCTGTGAGTGCCTGTGTGTGTTTGTGTTTGTGTGTGTTTGTGTGTGTGTGTGTGTGTGTGTGTGTGTGGTGGTCACTCCTTTTATGTTAGCTGAAACGATCAGAGGAATAGCTGATTTATTTGATTATTTTGGGTATATTAGATTTAATCAGTTTTTATCTGTAGGTGGTCATAAGGTACAGTATTTTTAAATGACTACCACATCTGTAGTATAAGTCAAGTATTTTATCAGTACTCACAGGATTGCTACATGTTGCAATGAATTTATTACCTAGAGATGCCTCAAAGTATGCCAAAGAAGGTGCGATTTTTATTTTTGGTTTCAGGCTGTATGTATTCCAGTATCTTTAGCCCTGATAAACACAATGTCCAAACCATTTCAGACTCATTTACAGTTCATGTCTGTACTCCTTCTTCTTAATAGCTTACTCCCTCTCCTCAAGAATATAAACAGTATTACCTGCAGTATATATAATATAATGTAATAATATATTATTGCCTACAGTATACATTTTATTTCTCTTTAACTGAGCTTGTTCATATTTCAAAGGTGTTCCATTATCTGATATGTATCAGACAATGGTGCATATCAATGATACAATTTAGTTAATGTTATCTTATGAATGTTCATAATTTTAATTATCTCCTTGTTTTCTCTGTCTGCGTTCTCACACTGAAGATACCAATTACTCTTAATTTTAGAGCTGAGACAGACCTCTAAAAATCATGGCAATACTCCCTTCCATCATTATATTTATTTTTTCAACCTTTCTATATTTTAATTTCAAATATACTTGCAGTTAGGAATAGTATTGAAAAAGATGGTGTGATTACTTTAGAAAAAGTAATAGTAATATGCCACCAGTATTTTATATCATTCTGCTTTTATTTTTTAGGTTCATGGTTCAAAATCAGACAAAATGAACATATTTGGTGGCTTTCGACAGATGGTAAAAGAAGGAGGTATCTGCTCCCTTTGGAGAGGAAATGGTACAAATGTCATCAAAATTGCTCCTGAGACAGCTGTTAAGTTCTGGGCATATGAACAGGTAATTGTTACCACCTATGGAATTTATTCACAAAGAGGAGTTAGTAAACGGATTCAGTAAATGTTAATGTATACTGCTTTTGGGATTCTTGTTTTAATAGGTGATTATCTTTCATGTATAGTCTATAAGGAATATCACTTATAGGAGATTAAACTAAATAAAATCAGAGATTTCTCGTGACCAAGTTATGGGATTCTTAATTCATCATATTATTTATAAAGAAAGTCTTTTTTTTTTTTTTTTTCTAAGTAGTTCTTAAAGGAAGGGTAACAGTTTATTCATTCTGAATTCTGAGCAGAAGCAGCACACTAACTAAGTTTTATGAAAGTGTCTCAATCTGACCTCTGGAAGGAAAACTTATCAGTTGAAGTCCTTTGTGTAATTTGACATTGCTGTAAATTTGAGCTGAGTTTAGAGTGACAGCTCCGTGAAGGCAGGGGCATGGCTTCTTTCCCATGTACTCCAGCACCTAGACAGAGCTTGGTATATAGTAAGTGGCAAGTGAGTACTGAATGAGTGAAGGAGTAAATAAATGCATTCACCTTTGAATCACTTCTCTGCTGACTTTTGTCACCTTGGATGATCTGAGCCATTGCTTCAGCCTGACTCAATGTAAAGAGGAAGTACAGAGGTAAATTTTAGAGGTTGGGTTCTCTTTATGGTCATTAGCAGAACTGTCTAGGTGAGCAGCCACAGATTATTTTTTCCATTATTTATTCCATTGTTTTTTATCAAAGACTGTAAGGGCTTTGAAATTCAACTCCCCCCCTCCATAGTTTTTGTATTATTTCATGTTGATTTTAGATTATTCTGGAGAGTGTTTTGTTCTTGAGCAACAGAATACTCTTGAGAAGGTTATAGAGTATAGTGCTATCCTTTTCTTGGCCTAGGAAATAGAGAAGCGAAGAAAAAAATTAAAGAAAACCTAGCCTTCAGGACTTTAATTAGAACCTGTCTTTGGGAAGGTTATTTTCCTTATGTGAATATTTGAAGATTCAAACAATGATTAAGGGTTAATGTTTGAGATACCCTTAGGTTACTCTGACCACATACTTGGATTTGATGATAGGAAAGCAAGAGCCTAAAATAAACAAATACTCAAAAATAATGCAGTTATTTCAGTATGTAAGAAGTTTGGTATTTTTGAAAGTCCATGGATATTCCAAGCAATATGCACATTTTACTCTATATCATTTGTCAGATTCTTACCTTGGACACCACAACCAGGCATCTGTCCACCCAAGCTCCTTCCTGAGAACTCATTATAGTATTCTGATTTCTGCACACTAACTTTCTTGGACATCAAGAGAAAGCTGTCTGCACAGTATGGTGTAGTGTTCTTATGGGCTGTGGGCCTGTGATAGTGGATAGTATTTTCTCCCCTCCTGCTGAAGGTCCATTCATCCCTTGGGGCTCTCTAAAAGCCATGAGAAGCATATCCTAAGCATCTCAACCAAAACCAGTTCCTCCCCTGTCCAGCCTCCCTCAAGTGCTGAATTGTAGAATATCCCATTTTTCACTGGATAATCCCAGTTGGTTCTAAATCACTTCAAAATATACAGTATATATTCTGAAATTTCCCAGAGTGTGTAGCTAGCTCACTTTTCGGTTCAGTTAGGTTTTGTTCATTGAATAGCTAGCACTTTAGGAAACTAAGAAAGGATCTTTTCAGCCTGGTGGTTCTGTCAAATACATCAGTTTGGTAAAGCTGTGTTCTGTGTGGGTTGTCATTACCATAGTAGTGTCATGGTATCATTGACAGGGTGGTAGTGTGGGGTAATGTTCTTGTGGTTTCAGCTGCCATCTCCGTACTGACTGCCTTCCACTCCAACATCTTTCTCTTCATCGCAGCACCGTAGATCTACCTGTGTAATGCATGTGTTGGCATCTCTGCTTGCATGTCCCAGGAGTGCCTCCCACTCAACATGTCCACCATGCACAGTCATCTTTCTACTACTACCTGTCTCCTTACCCTGCTCCCGTAACACACACACACACGCATGAGTGTGCACACGCACACCCTTCCTCTTTCTATATGTCATATGGTGGGGAATGTCCTTTAGTACCTTACTCAGGAGTTTGTTCCTCTGAAAGCCTTCTGTTCTGGTTTCCTTTTCTTACAGCACTTTCACAAGGAATTCTGGCATTCTCTGTACTTACCTCCTTTGTGAGACTGTGAGCTTCCTTAGGCAGTAGCTACTTGTATTCCTAGCACCTTGCCCAGTGCCAGGAAATCCTTATTAAGTGAATTTAAAAGACAGAACTGCCAGACTGGAATTTGAACTCAAGCTTGCTTCAATCTCAAGCCATTAAGATGAAGTGGGAGCCAGGCATGGTGGCTCATACCTCTAATCCCAGCACTTTGGGAGGTAGATCACTTGAGCCCAGGAGTTCAAGACTAGCCTGGGCAACATGGCAAAACCCCATTTCTACAAAATATATACGAATTAGTTGGACATAGGGGTGTGTGCCTATACTGGGGAGGCTGAGGTGGGAGGATCACTTGAGCTTGAGGGCAAAAGTTTCAGTGAGCTGAGGTCACACCATTGCACTCTAGCCTGAATGACACAGTGAAACCCTATCTAAAAAAAAGGAAAGAAAAGAAAGGGGAAGATAAGGATTGGAGATAGAAGGAGCAGCATGTCAACAGAAATGTAGGCACAAGAAGGCATCACTCATGGAAGAGAGTGAAAGTGGTTCTCTATGCCTCAAGAGTGATGGAGTGTGTTTTGGGAAAGGTAATGAAAGATAAGCAGGGGCCAAATGTAATGGGAGTTTGGATTTATATGGTAGGGGCTATTGTAGCATCTTATATAGGGAAGTGAAATGAGTATATTCACATTTAAGGAATATCAACCTGAAAAAAGAATGGTTGTTGGGGAAGAGTGAGGCTATACTAGAGGCAGGGAGAATATTTAAATAATTCAGGTGAGAAATGATGAACATCAGCATAAGCTGATGCCTTTAAGGAATAGAGAAGGGAATGAACTGAGACATATTTGGGAATTGAATCAACGGAACTCACTGACTGGAGGTGAGAAAGAGAGGAGTCAAGGACGATATCTAGTTTCTAACTTGAGCGACTGTATACATAGAGAATACAATATCAGATGAGTTTGAGATGTATGGGACATGTACAGGGAACTGTCCAGTAAGCAACTGGATATATCAGCTAGCAATTAAGAGAGAGAGAGATCTTTGATAGAGAGGTTGTTCCTGAGTTGAGCCATTGGAATGGGCAGGATCACTTAAGAAGAGCTTATAAATAAGAAGAATTCTAGTAATAAGTCCAAAGGGAGAGATGAAAGAAGAAACTTGCAAAGGAGACTGAGAAGAAATAGTTTGAGGGATGGGAGGAAATCTAGAGAGAGGGATGACCTAGGAGTCAGTGGGAGAAAATGGTTTTATGGGGGTCAGTGCTACTGGGTAGTGAATATAGTTAAGAGTATCTTTTAAGATTTCTCAACACAGAGATAGATAAGCTTAGCATAAATGCTTCCATGAAGTAACGAAATAAGAAGCCATACTGAAATGAGCTTAAAGTGAATGGGAGGTGATGAGACTTGGACAGTGGAGATACATTTTTAGGGAGTTTGACTATGAAGGGACAGAAACTAGAAGAGGGAGAGGGGGATAGAAAAGAAGGATGTTGGGTGGAGGGAGGATTTGTTTTCTGGGTTTTGTTTGTTTGTTTGTTTGTTTTTGAGATAGAGTCTTGCTCTGTCACCCAGGCTGGAGTGCAGTGGTGTAGTCTCGGCTCACTGCAACCCCTACCTCCCAGGTTCAAGTGATTCTTCTGCCTCAACCTCCTGAGTAGTTGGGATTACAGGTGCACACTACCACGCTCAGCCAGTTTTTGTATTTTTAGTAGAGATGGGGTTTTGCCATATTGGTCGGGCTGGTCTCAAACTCCTGACCTCAAGTGGTCCGCCTGCTTCACCCTCCCAAAGTGCTGGAATTACAGGAGTGAGCCACTGTGCCCAGCCTGGAGGGAGGATTTTGATTTGACTTTAATGTATCTATTGCTGAAGGAAGCGTGTCAATCCAAATAAAGAAGTTGAAAACATAGGTAAGAGAGGTTGATTAATGCAGCAGGTGTTCTGAGGGAGGTTGTTTGTCGGGAAAGGGAGTGGGAGTTGGAAAGGGGCTGGGGGATATAGGTTCTATCCAGAGACTGTTAAAAGGACTAGCGAGGGTTCTCTTCCCAGCTTGTAGACAGCCAGTATGTGCTCACATGGCCTTTTCTTGGTGCACATGAGAGGCGGGGGAGAGAGCAAGCTCTTTGGTGTCTGCTCTTATAAGAACACTGATCCTGTCATGAGGGCTCCATCCTGATGACCTCATAACCCCAATGACCTTCAAAAGCCTCATTCCCTAATACCATCACATGGGAGGTTAGGGATTCAACATAGGAATTTGGTGGGGATGCAGCTCAGTCCGTGGAAGGTAGTGATGTACATTTTAAAACTTATTTATACAGTACAAGAAGTTACTTACTGAAGAAGGACAAAAAGTTGGAACATTTGAGAGATTTATTTCTGGTTCCATGGCTGGAGCAACTGCACAGACTTTTATATATCCAATGGAGGTGAGTACCATTGTGAAGTCTGACTGTGTGATGTTGTTTGTGTTTGTTGTCTATTGCTGTGTAACAAGTCATCCCAAAATTCACAGTTTAAGACAAGCATTTATTATTGGGCAGTTTCTATGGGTCAGGAATCTGGGAGAAGCTTAGCTGGATGTCTCTGGCTCAGGGTTTTTCACAGCCCACAGTTAAGGTGGCAATCAGTGCTGCAGTCACTCTGAGGCTTGGGTGGGGATGGATTCCAAGCTCACTCATGTGGTTACTGCCAGGTCTTACTGGGTATTGGCTGGAAACATCATTTCCTTATCACATGAGCCTTTCTGTAGGCTGCTTGAATATCCTCAAAACACAGTAGCTGGCTTCCCTATAGTCACTGATCCAACAGAAAGAGAGAGAGAGAGAGAGTACCCAAGATGAAAGCCGATATATTTTGCCTTTTCTGCTGTATTCCACTGGTCACATGGACCAACCCTGATAGAGGGTGGGAGGGGACTGCATAATGGTGTGAGTACCAGAAGACAAGTATCACTGGCGAGGCTGGCTGCCACTGTGTTTGTGAGAATTATAAATCTCATTCCTTTCCAAAGACCTTATGTACCATAAATTTCATAATGGAATCTCAGGATTTGATTATATGGTGGTTATCCTAACTAGACATCCTTTCATTAGTACATAAGTTGGCAAACTGTCAAACTACAGATCTGCAGGCTGTTTTGTACAGCCCTTGAGTTAAGAATGGTTTTTACATTTTTAAAAAGTGGGCAACACAGGAGAAAGCGGGAAAAGACCTAAAATCAACACCCTAACATCACAATTAAAAGAACTAGAGAAGCCATAGCAAACAAATTCGAAAGCTAGCAGAAGACAAGAAATAACTAAGATCAGAGAAGAACTGAAGGAGATAAAGACACAAAAAGCCTTCAAAAAATCAATGAACCCAGGAGCTGGTTTTTTGAAAAGATTAACAAAATAGATAGACTGCTCGCCAGAGTAAAGAAAAAGAAAAGAGAGAATAATAAAATAGACACAATAAAGAATGATAAAGGAATATCACCACTGATCCCGCAGAAATGCGAACTACCATCAGATAATACTATGAGTACCTCTACACAAACTAGAAAATCTAGAAGAGGCAGAGTCAAGATGGCCAAATAGACACAACTCCCGTGCACAACACCCAGTGAGAGAGACACAGAAATGGAGAGATCTCCTAGCTCCAACTGAGGTACAAGGTGCATTTCAAGGGGTCTGGTCGGACGGTGAGCAAAGCCCAAGCAGGGCAGACTAAGACAGGGAGGGGTGCTGCTTCACCCAGAAAGTGCATCTGACCAGTGAGTCAGAGGCTCTCTCTCTGGCACTCTGGTCCAGATACAGCGCTTACCCCAGAGCCTCAACAATACCTGGAACAGGGGATCTTTGCCAGTCAGGCACTGGGAATTACAAGTGCAGAGTTGAATAATAATCCAGGATGATGTCCCTGATTGGTGCACAGACCTAAGCAAAGGCGTAAGCCCATAAGCCAACTGGGAGAGCCTGCAGACCAAGCTATCATCCCCTCCCGCTGCCTGGTGAGAGAGGGAGCTGAAAGCCAGAAGACAGACGGTGGGACTGGGTGGGTCCCTACCCACCCTGACAAACCACAGAGGGCTGAAGCACTAACTCCAGCAGGTTACACAGCCAGTGCCTCAGTCTAAGCTGAACCCTGAATAATCCAGCCCTGTGGAGGAAAGACACAACCCACCATTGACCATACTGCCCAAAGTAAATTACAGACTCAGTGCTATCCTTATCAAGCTACCATTGACTTTCTTCACAGAATTAGAAAAAACTACTTTAAATTTCATATGGAATCAGAAAAGAACCCACATAACCAAGACAATCCTAAGCAAAAAGACCGAAGCTGGAGGCATCATGCTACCTGACTGCAAACTATACTACAAGGCTACGGTAACCAAAACAGCATGGTACTGGTACCAAAACAGAGATGTAGACCAGTGGAACAGAACAGAGGCCTCAGAAATAACACCACACATCCACAATCATCTGACCTTTGAGAAACCTGACAAAAACAAGCAATGGGGAAAGGATTCCCTATTTAATAAATTGTGTTGGGAAAACTGAATAGCCATATGCAGAAGACTGAAACTGGACCCCTTCCTGACACCTTACACAAAAATTAACTCAAGATGGATTAAATACTTATATATAAGACCTAAAAGCATAAAAACCCTAGAAGAAAACCTAGGCAATACCATTCAGGACATGGGTATGACCAAAAACTTCATGACTAAAACACCAAAAGTAATGTCAACAAAAGCCAAAATTGACAAATGAGTTTCAGTTGAACTAAAGAGCTTCTGCACAGCAAAAGAAACTACCTTCAGAGTGAACAGGCAAGCTACAGAATGGGAGAAAAATTTTGCGATCTATTCATCTGACAAAGGACTAATATCCAGAATCTACAAGAAACTTACACAAATTTTTAAGAAAAAAACAATCCCTCAAAAAGTGGGCAAAGGATAGGAACAGGCACTCCTCAAAAGAAGACATTTATGCAGCCAACAAACATATGAAAAAAAGCTCATCATCACTGGTCATTAGAGAAATGCAAATCACAACCACGATGAGTTACCATCTCATGCCAGTTAGAATGGTGACTATTAAAAAGAAAACAACAGATGCTAGAGAGGACGTGAAGAAATAGGAATGCTTTTACACTGTTGGTGGGAGTGTAAATTAGTTTAATCATTGTGGAATACAGTGTGGCGATTCCTCAAGGATCCAGAACCAGAAATACTATTTGACACATTACAGGGCGTATATCCAAAGGATTATAAAATATTCTGCTATAAAGACATATGTACGTGTGTGTTTATTGCAGCACTATTTACAATAGCAAAGACTTGGAACCAATGCAAATGCCCATCAGAGATAGACTGGATAAAGAAAATGTGGCACATATACACCATGGAATACTATGCAGCCATAAAAAAGGATGAGTTCATGTCCTTTTTGGGATATGGATGAAGCTGAAAGCCATCATTCTCAGCAAACTAACACAGGAACAGAAAACCAAACACCACATGTTCTCATTCATAAGTGGGAGTTGAACAATGAGAACACATGGTCAAGGGGAGGGGAACATCACTCACTGGGGCCTGTCGGGTGGTGGGGGGTCAAGGAGAGGGATAGCATTAGGAGAAATAATGTAGACGACAGGTTGATTGGTGCAGCAAACCACCATGGCACGTGTATACCTATGTAAGAAGCCTGCACATTCTGCACATGTATCCCAGAACTTGAAGTATAAAAATTTTAAAAAGTGGGCAAAAACAAAAGAAAAAGAATATACAACAAAGACCTAATATTTTAGGCTTGCAAAGACAAATATTTTATTATTTGGTCTTTACAGAAAAAGTTTTCTCATCACTGCTTTACAGCAAAAATAGTATTGTAAATGTGGAATTTATTGATATAGCAGAGGGTTTTTTAGTAATTGATAAGACTTAAGCAAGATACAGGCCGGGCGCAGTGGCTCAAGCCTGTAATCCCAGCACTTTGGGAGGCCGAGACGGGTGGATCACGAGGTCAAGAGATCGAGACCATCCTGGTCAAAATGGTGAAAGCCCGTCTCTACTAAAAATACAAAAAATTAGCTGGGCATGGTGGCGCGTGCCTGTAATCCCAGCTACTCAGGAGGCTGAGGCAGGAGAATTGCCTGAACCCAGGAGGCAGAGGTTGCGGTGAGCCGAGATCGTGCCATTGCACTGCAGCCTGGGTAACAAGAGTGAAACTCCGTCTCAAAAAAAAAAAAAAAAGATACATACAACTTTCACCAACATGTGATATGCATGCTAATATAGCTTTCTTTGCAAGCATCTTAATACGATGACTTATAGTACTCCACACACCTCTCAAAAAAATCTTAATACCTATTCTTCCTTTTATATCCTCCATATCAGTGAATAGTGTCACCTTCCCAACTCTCCACTGCCCCGTAGTGTGTTTGTACTACCATTTCCCTCACCTTCCAGACACAGGTGGTCACCAGTCATTTTTGTTAAGACATCAGTAGATTATCTTGCCTCCATTTCCTTGGTTACTTTCTTCATCAGATACTCCTTGCAGTAAACGGGTGTCTCTGGCTGTGGTCCTAGCCCCTCAATAGAGGTAATACATAAGGGAGAATGTATCAACAAATTGTACAGTCAATTGAGTGATGACATGTGCTAGGTATATGTTCTGTGTAAAATTACTTCATTTGAATTCCGTGATGATAGAGTTAATATGAATAATAATATTTTGTTATTTTATATCCAGGTTATGAAAACCAGGCTGGCTGTAGGCAAAACTGGGCAATACTCTGGAATATATGATTGTGCCAAGAAGATTTTGAAGCATGAAGGCTTGGGAGCTTTTTACAAGGGTTATGTTCCTAATTTATTAGGTATTATACCTTATGCAGGCATAGATCTTGCTGTGTATGAGGTGAGTTTATAGCAATCTTTTGAATCTGAAAATGCAGTTAAATAGCTTCTGTTAGAATTTGACTTTATATGATGAAGTAGATATAAACCAGAAAACAGTTTGTGACCAGAAGTAAATTCAACGTGTGTTATTTGAACCTTCAAGTAACTTAAGAGTGAATATGCATCGGGTCATTTTTGTATTAGATTTCCTTGGGAATTGCTTTTGTTAATGAAGAGTAAACTCAAGGTTAGGTATAGTTGTTCACCTTAAAAGGTGATTCTAGTGTTTGTTTTCAGGGAAGACACAATAAGCAAATAAGTTCCTTTGTTTTGGATTTGCAAAAATCTGACATTAAGCAAAGTGACTAATGTGACATGAGTAATACAGTTAGTTACTCATGCAAGTCCTACAAGGAATAAAAGAATACAAATCTTGGATCCACCCTGCCATGTAAATCATTTAATAATTTATGAATCTTACAAACATGTGTTGAGCACACACTATGCAAACCACTGGGTTAGACACTAGATCTAGGGATTCAAAGGACTCAGTGTGTGCCTTGAAGAAACTGAAGGTCTGGCGAGGGACACAGACAAACAGCTAAAACCCAGTGTGGTTAGCTAGGCTGCCATGGACATGAGCCAGGGCGCATGCTAGGATCGGACCCAAGCTATGGCATACAGGAAGAGGGGAATGTGTAATGAAAAGAAGACTTGACTTTTTGTTAAGGAGCTTTATTGAGATTTACTTCATATTCCCTACATTTCACTCATTTGAAATGTATAAGCAAATGGTTCTTGGCTTCTTACGTAATTTTTAAAATTATGATAAAATATAAAATTTGCCATTTTACTCACTTTTAAGTGTACAGTTCAGTGGCATTACTTACATTCACAATATTGTGCAGCCCTCAACACTATTTCCAAATCTTTTTCCTCACTCCAAACAGAAACACCTTAACCTTTAAGCAACAATTTCCTATCCTCCCTAACCCAGACCCTTGGTGACCTCTAATCTGCCTTGTGTCTCTAGGAATTTACCCATTCAAGGTATCTTATAAGTAGAAACATACAGTATTTTTCCTTTTGTGTCTGATTTGTTTCTTTTAGCATAATGTCTTTAAGGCTTGTTTATGTTGTAGCATGTATCAGAACTTCATTTCTTTTAATGGCTGAATGATACTCCATTGTGTGTGTACATCGTATTTTGTTTAGTCCTTCATCTGTTGAAGAACATTTGGATTGTTTCGACTTTCTGAATGTTGTGAATAATTCTACAGTGAACATTGGCATCTACATATCTGTTCAAGTCTATGCCTTCAATTCCTTTGGGTATTTACCTCGGAATGGAATTGCTGAGCCATGTGGTCATTCTGTGTTTAGCTTTTAGGAACTATCAGACTGTTTTCCTTAGTGGCTGCACCATTTTACATTCTCATCAGCAACATACAAAGGTTCCAGTTTTTTCCTGTCCTTACTAACACTTAATTTCCTTTTTTAAAAAAGCTTATTTTTATTATAGCTATCCTCTGAGGTGTGAAGTGGTATCATGGTTTAGGACTTTACTTCTTGTGCTGAATTTTTTAAAAATTACGATTAAAAACACATAACAAAGTTTATGATTTTAACCATTTAAAAATATATAGTACAGTAGTGTTAACTGTTTGTGGTTTGTTGTGCAACAGATCTCTAGAACTTTTTTACCTTGCAAAACTTAAACTCATTAAACAACAGCTCCCAATTTCCCCTTTACCCCAGCACTGTGTAACCTACTTTCTCTATTATAGGTTTGACTACATTAAATACCC
Source organism: Saguinus oedipus (assembly GCA_031835075.1). Taxonomy (NCBI): domain Eukaryota; kingdom Metazoa; phylum Chordata; class Mammalia; order Primates; family Cebidae; genus Saguinus; species Saguinus oedipus. Next base: position 105,245,431 of record CM063175.1, on the reverse strand, counting down.
CATATAAGTGAAATCGTGTGGTATTTCTGTTTCTGCGACTGGCTTATTTCACGTAACATAATTTCCTCAAGATTCATCCATGTGATAGCTTGTGACAGGATTTTTTTTTTCATTTTAAAGGCTGAATAATATTTCATTGGGTATATATATATATATATATATATATATATATATATATATATCACATTTTCTTTATTCATCTGTTGATGGACATTTAGTTGTTTATGTATCATGGCTATTGTGAATAGTGCCGCAGTGAACACAGTTATGCAAATATCTCTTCAAGATAACTGTTTTCAGTTCTTTTTTACATATACTCAGAAGTGGAATTTCTAGGTCAGATGATAATTCTATTTTTAAGTTTTTGAGGAACCTCCTTGTCATTTTTCATGGTGAATATACTTTCTTTTTTTTTTTTAACATTCCTATTAACATACACCAAGATTCCAGTTTCTCCACGTCCTCCCCAACACTGTTGAATGGGGTAGTGAAGTCTCCTACTATTACTGTATTGCTGTTTTTCCTCCCTTCAATTCTATTAATGTTTGCTTCATATATTTAGGAGCTTAATATTAGGGCCACATATAGTTATAATTACTATGTCTTACAGATAAAGTGACCTTTTTATCATTATATAATATCTATCTTTGTCTCTTGTGACAGTGTGTGTCTTAAAGCCTATTTTTTTCTAATATAAGTGTGGCCACCCCTGTTCTCTTTGGGTTCCTGTTTTTGTGGAATATCTTTTTCCATCCTTTCGCTTTCAGCTTATGTGTGCCCTTAGCTCTAAAGTGAGTCTCATAGACAAGGTATAATGGATTCTGTATGTGTTATTCACTCAGCAATTTGTATTTTTTAATTGGAGGATTTAATCCATTTACATTTAAAGCAATTACTGACAAGGAAGGGGTTACTCTTGTCATTTGGCTAGCTGCCTTTTAGTTTTGTCCTGTGGCTTTTTTGTCTTTTCTTTTCTTCCTGGATTCTTTCTGTTCTTTTTCTTTTCTTTTTTTTTTTTTTTTTATAGTGACATGTTTTGATTCGCTTTTCATTTCCATTTGTGCGCATTCTATAGATACTATCTTTGTGGTTACCATTGTAACGACATGAAACATACCAAAGTCAGAGCCATCTATTTTAAACTGTTTACAACTTAACTTCAGTGGCATATAAAGCTCTGTTCCTTTATATTTTTCACCTCCTCCCTACCAACTTTATGTCTTTTGATGTTGCATATCCTTAACATAGATGTATAGTTACTTTTTATGCTTCTCTTTAAATTATGTTTAAATATTGGTTTTGAAATTTAGATTTTGAAGTTATTTATATACCTTCATTACAATACTATAGAATTTTATAATATTCTAAATATTGACCTTTACCATGGAGCCTCCTGTTTTCATATGGTTTTGTGTTGCTATTTATCAACCTTTTGTGTCTTCTGTTAGCCTTACTTGTAGGGCCGGTCTAGTGGTGACAAACCACATCAGCTTTTGTTTGTCAGGGACAGTCTTAATTTCTCCTTTGTTTTTGAAGGGCAGTTTTGCACGTACAGTATTTTTGTTTGGCGGTTTTTTTGAATTTCAAAACATACAATATAATATTCCACTTTCTTCTAACCTGCAAGATTTCCATTGAGAAATGCACTTAATGGATTTTTTAATACATTGAGATAATTTTTTAATTCTGTCCTATAGGATTGAAAATTTTTAGTCTTTTTTTTTTTTGAGATGGAATCTTTATTGCTCAGGTTGGAGTGCAGTGGTGCAATCTTGGCTCACTGCAGTCTCTGCCTCCCAGGTTCAAGCAATTTTTCTGCCTCAGCTTCCTGAGTAGCTGGGATTACAGGTGCACACCACCATGCCTGGCTAAATTTTTGTGTTTTAGTAGAGACAGAGTTTCACCATGTTACCCAGGCTGGTCATGAACTCCTGAGCTCAGGCAGTCTGCCCGCCTTTGTCTCCCAAAGTCCTGGGATTACTAGTCATATAACATATTAACATGTATTTTATACTTAAAATATCTTATGTTTAAAAGTTGATTCTAATAAATATTTTATACGGGGGCCTAGAATAATAGGGAATAAAGCATGGCCTTTTGATCAGCGTGCCTGATTCTGAGTCCTTAAAAAACTCTGCTGAGACAAATTTTCCTCATTTCTAAAACCAGAATAATAGATTTATGTCAGCATTTTTGTAAGACCCAAATGAAATGCACGTAAAGTGTAAAATGAGATACAGTTAGTAGAATTATTTCATTATACGCACCATGAGAGGTGTTCTTTAGATCCTGTGGCATCTGGTATGCAGTTCACGTTTGTTTAGAAGAACGTGAGTGACTGGTGCAAACCTCATGTGTTCTGCATCCTCAGTGGCCTCCTGCGTCTCCACAGAGCCACTGCTTCCTACAGTGCCTGCTGCTTCTGTGAACCTGCAGCCCCATCCTGCAGAAATGGGGCTTCTCATGAGGTTGAGGATAGCTGTGAAAGTGTTTACATTGAGTGAAGTTGTAGAGTTCATTGTTTATTATTTGTCTTCTTTATTTATCTGGCAGCTCTTGAAGTCCTATTGGCTGGATAATTTTGCAAAAGACTCTGTAAACCCCGGAGTCATGGTGTTGCTGGGATGTGGTGCCTTATCCAGCACCTGTGGTCAGCTGGCCAGCTACCCATTGGCTTTGGTGAGAACTCGCATGCAGGCTCAAGGTGAGTTTTTGATGACAGAACCACACCAGTAAAACTGCTACACCAGTAAGATACTTTCAGAACTCCAAGTTCTACTAAGATAGTATCGCTCAACCTTTTTCATTATTGCCTTCTTAAGGAATCTTTTCAGAAATTCTTTTTCTAAATGCTCCCTCATCATGAAATTTTAATGTGACAGAAGCATTGTATATATATTGTATGCATACAGATGCCTTATACATAAACAGAGTGAGACTTTTTTTGACTGTGTTACATGCACATTTTAAGAGTATAAGCTTTGGTATCTGATGGATTTGGGTTCAGATCTTTGACTCAGACTTCTTGGGGTTTTTAATGGGAATGAAAATTGTACAGTGTTGTAAGAATTGCCAACAATATAAATAAAGCCTCTGGCGTTTGTTAAATTCTTGGTAAATAGTGGCTGGAATCATTTTTTAGTGTTGCTTGGATCCTATGAGTTTTGAGCTGCGATCTCCTCACTGTGACACTGTCTCCGCTGTTGGCTTTGGTTACACTGTACATCTATGTCCTGGTTGTTCTGCCAGCCTATTGATAACTTTTACCATTTGCCGGCTTTTATTGCTGTGCCCACTCTATTAATGCATGAATTCTAGTGCCTTTATTTTCTCTTTATGCTTTCCCTGGTCAGTCTCATCCACTGTTGTTTTTTTAAATAGCACATCTTGGTCATCTACAGCTCCATCCCTAGCCTCCCAGGTGCCACCCACAGCTCCCCCAACCAAGCAGTCATCATTAATTGGTGAATACTCCCTGAGCCATTGTCCTATTCTAGTCACTGCCAGATGCTAGGGTTAGGGCAGTCAGCAAGTCAGATGTGGCCCTGCCAGTGTAGAGTAGAGAAGACGTATGACCAGCCAGTAAACACCCTGGTTAAACCAACTCCCCTATGTTAGGGGAGCACAGACCGAGGGGCTGTAACCTGACTTGGGAGCTGCAGCACATTGTCCGTGAAGCTGAGACTGGAAAGGTGAGTGGGAGTTAGCTGGGCACAGGACAGTGAAGCAGGAAAAGAAAGCCTTCCAGCTGAGGGAAAGCATGTGTGAAGACCCTGAGGTAGGCACCAACATCGAGTATTTGAGGAGCTAAGAGGCAGGCATGGCCTCAGAGAAAAACAAGGTAGTGAACTACATGTTTCTTGTGTACGCTCTCATTTCACCATCATAACCGTCTTGGGGCTGGGAATACTAATATTATCCCATTTTTAGGATGAGTAATGGGGCAGAGAGAGATTAACTCCTGCAAGATTATACCTGTGGTTGAATAGTGGGACTATAATTCAGGTGCATGCAGTCTAATTCCAACCCTCCTGTCTGCCAGCTCCGATCCAGACCTTTGCATGGCTGAAAGATTGTCATTTCTGACCTCAAAGTCTGATCATTTTGCATCTGTTCAGACATCTTTGCAACCCTTTGGTATCTTCAAAGTAAATTCCAAAGTTCTTAGTGGGAATTTCAAAGCCTTTAATAATCTGGCCCCACTTTATTCACTGTCTGTGTCATAACCAGATGCAACAATCAGCTGTTTCTCTATAGCACATGCTGCCCCTCCCCATGTCTTGATTGTGCCAGTGACACTGGATTTTACTTTCTCTTCTTGCTTGTTGAGGTGATTTCCAAAGCCCAGGTCCCTGTGCTTTTCCCAGGCTTCCCAGAGCTTCTTCCATACTCCCCTTACTTTCCAAGATTTAACTGTCAGTGCTTGGCTAGTAAGAAGGAGGCAGCAGCGTTATACCAGCTTTGGAGTCAGACAGACCATTGGATCTCAGCCCTAACATTTTCTGCTTAGGTTTTTTAGTACAAATTTCCCCATCTTTCTAAGCTTCCAATTTCTCACTTATAAAATTGGTATAATATTTATCTTGCAGGATTGGCATGGAAGGTAATTAACCCAGTATTTAGAACATAGCAATTAATAAATATAGTTACCATCATTATTATAGTTACAACACTCACTGTTAGGTGCTGTATAAAGAGAATCGTAAAAGGGTATTTTCTTGGGCTCCTTGGAATACATTTTATTGTATTCTAGAATATCATTCTGAAACATAATTGTTTATTGTAATAATAATGAAATATGTTTGAATATTAAGTTAGGCTGGCCTCTTTTTTTATTTTTTAGCCATGTTAGAAGGTTCCCCACAGCTGAACATGGTGGGCCTCTTTCGACGAATCGTTTCCAAAGAAGGAATACCAGGACTTTACAGAGGCATCACCCCAAACTTCATGAAGGTGCTCCCTGCTGTAGGCATCAGTTATGTGGTTTATGAAAATATGAAGCAAACTTTAGGAGTAACCCAGAAATGATGCTGCATTTTCTTTTTACTTTAGCATAATTGAAACTTTCAACAATCCTGGAGTGACTTTTTCTCCTCAAATTGAAACAAGTCTATGGCCAAAGGAACTGTGTATCTTTCACAAAAGGGAAGATGATAACAATGCAACTTTTTGGCTCAATTATATGTACACAAGAAATGTTAAAAATCAGAGTTTTAATACGTTTTGAAAAGGTCACACAATTATACTTTATCTGTTCTTAATAGTCCTTCTGCAGATCTCTGCCCTGAATCTGAAATCTGAAAATGTACTTGCTTAAACAAAATTTGCTTTGTGTGGTTAAGTTATAATCATTCATCTCTATTTTGGGCGGTTCACATTTATGCCAGTTCCTTTATACTTAAATGTCTTGTTTTATGTATTTTGAGTATCTTTATAGATTTCTTTAAATGTCCTTGTAGAACCATTAATAGAAAATCATTACATTTAAAATATACCTTACAGCAAAAGCATCCAAATAAGTGTAGGGTTTATGTCCTTATTTTTCTTTCAGCTGAATAGGAATGAACACAGTGGTAGAATTTCTAAAGAGAAGTGATGAGATTATCTTTACTTCAGTGGGCACTTTTCTATTTTACATGTACCATTATTTGGTTCCTGGAGTTATACACTAATTTTCGGTATATTACTCTTAAATTGTCAACACAAGGCACTTAATTGAAAGATTCTGTTCTGCCATTGCTTTGAAAAGCAGCAGGAAACAAAATCCTTTGACTCGTAATGGCTTCTAAAGAGCATCTTTTTTCCTTTGTCCTCTGTTTCCTCCTTTTTAAATCAGATTCCATTTTAATCAGGACGACTTCTTGGGACCATTCTTAGTAACCTGAAATTTCTTTTTAAATTACCTGAAGTGGGTTGATCATGAGCAAATGACGTGCTTATTTCTCCCTCATTGTTGAATATCTTTGAACCTGCTGTTCTCAGTATGGACAGCATAAAGGTTGAGAGATACATAATAGCAGTATGTATTACTCATGCATTAGATACCTACATTTAAATGAAAGGCCCAATTTGTAAACATATACTTTAATATTCTCTCTTGCTCCAAGTTTTAGGAACATGTTATGATATAGGAGACTTAATTTATAATAATGATAGCATTTTTAAATTTTATTAAAGCCATTTTTATAGTCAACTATCTTTTCTTATTTGTGTGATTAGAACTTAGAAAAATATTTACTTATTGAAGTTATTGTCACTTTTTAATTTAGTTCTTAAAATCATTTGACTTCTAATAATTTCTGTTATAAATTACCAGCATTTTAATGAAAATCGAATGACATAATAGGCATTTTTTGAACCTACCTCTTTTATTTTCTGAACCAAAGAGAAAGATGAACTGGTGTTTCTGAAGCATTTTCAAAAATGCAGTTTCATTTATATTAGTTATGTTTGATAAATGTCTCAGTATTTTTATAATATGATAAGCCTGGGATTCTACCTTAAGGGTTGTTTGTACTTCTGAATAATATGTAAAATGACAATATAAAGGTACATGATCAGCTCTATGTATTTTTATTCATAAAAATTATGGAAATGAATAATTTTACTAACATTTTTGAAATTCCAAACTTCTGGAAAATAGGAAAATATTCATTGTTCATTATGAATTTAAATTGTTCCCTATTTAACATTTGTAAGGCGTGAATGTGATTTGTCTGTACATCTTGTATCTTTTTCAAAAAATGATTCTGTATCTTTCGGAAAAAAGCCGAGAGTTGAAGATAGTGTATTTCTGGCATTTACTGAATATTTACTTGCAATTTCTATCAAAAATATATATTTGTTTTTAAAATGACTTGTTTTCCAACTTTTATTTTTTTAGAGAATATTATTAAGACTAAGTTTGCTAATTTTAAAAAATATATAAATAAAGCAAAAATTGCGTCCTACAGCTTAGATAGCTTAGACCTTTGGCACCAGTTTGATTCATGCTTTTTACATCTGGCTCCGTGTAGTCTTTCCAAATATTCTGGCCCTTCCTGAGCATCCTTAGTAGATAGTGTTTGTATGATGCATTTTGGGCACAAGATGATATTTTTTGTAATATCAGAATTCCACATTTACCAAGTAGAGGTTACAGCCCTGGGGTTCACAGTGCCAAGGGGGACCCAGAGCTGCAGGATTGGCCTGGCTCATCTTGCCATGGCATATCAGTTTGTCTTGAAATTGCAGGGAAAAAACTGATTTCACTGGTAAGTAATTTTTTAAAATTTTACAATGTAGATTACAAATGCAACATTTGATTTAAAAAATAAAATGTAAGACTGCAGAGAAATTCTGCATTTCAACTCCAGTACTTCCCAGACTTCAGAAATAACTTATCAGTTATTTCAGTAAGCTTCTCATTTACCTGGGTATCCAAAGGTGAGATGGCTGTAGCAGACATTGGCAGTTCCCTGCCCACACACCTGTCCCTGACTGCAACTGCACAAGGCAGCTCTGTGCAATTGCCAGCATCTGCTCCTCTATTCCCAGGGACCCTTTGTAAGAAAAATGCTGCCAGATTTGTTTCTTGCCTATTAGTTTTGTCACCTGGTTAAGAGAGTAAATTCATACAAACAGATTGTATTCTACAATATTTTGTCTTTGAGCTTGACATTAGGTTGCATTTGTAAAAGCGTGGCATGGCTTCCTCATTGCCTAATAGAAACTTTGCCAGTCCTTTTGTTCTCATGGAACTTCCTTGTTTGAGAAGAGCACCAAAGGAGTAATAATTTTGTTGGGGGAGCAACCCTCCCTTGGCATATCCCCTCATTGGAGACATGTGAAGTGGTCTGAAGTCATTCAGGATACTCTCTGGGAGAGCACATCCTATAATGTTCTCCCAGCCCAGCCCCTTCCACTGTGCTCAAATCCAAGCTGCCCAACTCAGACCACTGCTGCTCTCTGACCACAGTATAAACAAAGATGTGTCAGTGGGCCCCGAAGTCCTATACTGAGACACTCAGCCACAGCCACTAACCCCAGGCCATTTCAGCATTTATTCTACCAGCATTCACTCGCTCATTTGTTCTTGCATTTGTTAGGCACCTGTTATGGCTTGGCTTTGTCCCCACCCAAATCTCATCTTGAATTGTAACTCCCACAATTCCCACGTGTCGTGGGAGGAACTGGTGGGAGGTGATTGAATTACAGGAGTGAGTCTTTACTAAATTGTTTTCATGATAGTGAATGAGTCTCATGAGATCTGATGGTTTTAAAAATGGAAGATTCCCTGCACAAGCTCTCTCTCTCTCTTTGTCTGCTTCCATCCATGTAAGACAACACTTGCTCCTCCTTGCCTTCCACCATGATTGTGAGGCTCCCCCAGCCACATGGAACTGTAAGTCCAATTAAATCTTTTTCTTTTGTAAATTGCTCAGTTTTGGATATGTCTTTATCAACAATGTGAAAATGGACTAATGTAGTAAATTGGTACCAGTAGAGTGGGGCATTGCTGAAAAGATGCCTGAAAATGGAGAAGTGACTTTGGAACTGGGAAACAGGCAGAGATTGGAACAGATTGGAGGGCTCACAAGAAGACAGGAAAATATGGGAAAGTTTGGAACTTACTAGAGACTTGTTGAATGGCTTTGCCCAAAATGCTGATAGTGATATGGGCAATAAAATCCAGGCTGAGGTGGTTTAGGATGGAGATGAGGAACTTTTTAGGAACTGGAGCAAAGGTGTCTCTTGTTACATTTTAGCAAAGAGACTGGGGGCATTTTGCCTCAGCTCTAGAGATTTGTGAAACTGTGAACTTGAGACAGATGATTTAGGGTATCTAGCAGAAAAAATTTCTAAGCAGCAAAGCTTTCAAGAGGTGAATTGGGTATTGTTAAAGGCATTCAGTTTTATAAGGGAAGCAGAGCATAAAAGTGGAAAATTTGCAGCCTGACTCTGCAACAGAAAAGAAAAATCCATTTTCTGGGGAGAAATTTGAGCTGGTTGTAGAACTTTGCATAAGTAGCAAGGAGCCGTTAATGTTAATCCCCAAACCCATGGGGAAAACGTCTCCAGGTCATGTCAGAGACTTTCATGGCAGCCCCTCCATCACAGGCCTGGAGGCCCAGGAGGAAAAAGTGATTTCATGGGCCAGGCCCAGGGTCCTTATGCTATGAGCAGCCTAGGGACTTAGTGCCCTGTGTCCCAGCCATGGCTGTAAAGGGTCAATGTACAGTTCGGGCTTCAGAGGGTGGAATTTCAACCCTTGGCACCTCCCCCATAGTGTTACTCCTGTGGGTGCAAAGAAGTCAAGAATTGAGGTTTGGGAACCTTCACCTTGATTTCAAAAGATGTATGGAGATACCTGGGGGCCCAGCCAAGAGTTTGCTGCAGGGTGGGGCCCTCATGGAAAACCTCTGCTAAGGCAGTGCAAAAGGGAAATGTGGGGTTGAAGCCCTCACACAGAGTCCCTACTGGGGCACTGCCCAGTGGAGCTGTGAAAAGAGGGTCACCATCCTCCAGACTCCAGAATGGTAGATCCACAGACAGCTCGCACCATGTGCCTGGAAAAGCTGCAGACACTCAACACCAGCCCTTGAAAGCAGCTGGGAGGAAGGCTGTACCCTGCAAAGCCCACAGGGGCAGAGCTGGCCAAGATCAAGGGAACCCACCTCTTGGATCAATGTGATCTGAATGTGAGATGTGGAGTCAAATGAGATCATTTTAGAACTTTTAAAATTTGACTGCCCTGCTGGATTTTGGACTTGCATGGGCACTTTGTTTTGGCCAATTTCTCCCATGTGGATTATATTTACCCAGAACCTGTACCCCCACTGTATCAATGCTTTTGATTTGAGAGGCTCATGGGTGGAAGGGACTTGCCTTGTCTCAGATGAGACTTTGGACTGTGGACTTTTGGGTTAATGATGAAATGAGTTAAGACTTTGGGGGACTGTTGGACACGTAATTGGTTTTGAAATGTGAGGACATGAAATTTGGAGGGGCCAGGGTTGGAATGATATGGTTTGGTTGTTTCCCCACCCAAATCTCAACTTGAATTGTATCTCCCAGAATACCTACATGTTGTGGGAAGGACGCAGGGGGAGATAATTGAATCATGGCGCGGGTCTTTCCTGTGCTATTCTCATGCTAGTGAATAAGTCTCATAAGCTCTGATGGGCTTGTCAGGGTTTTTAGCTTTTGAATCTTCCTCATTTTCTCTTGCCGCCACCATGTAAGAAGTGCCTTTCACCTTTGGCCATGATTCTGATGCCTCCTCTGCCATGTGGCACTCTAAGTCCAGTGAAATCTGTTTTTCCCCAGTCTCAGGTATTTCTTTATCAGCAGCATGAAAATGGACTAATACAGCACCCAGCATGGGCTGAGATCATAACATTGAATAAAAGACTCAGTACTTCTTATCTAGTGGGGAGAGACAGACAAACTAAGTAAAATATGTAGTGTGTCAGATGGTGCTCAGTGCAGAAGGCAGAGCTGGGGCTGTGGCCAGGGCTGCAGTTTTACGTAGACGGATAGAGAAGGCCTTACTGAGGAGGTGCTGTTTGAAGGTGGTGCAGGAATGTGCTATACTGAGTCTGGGAAGAGCATCCAGGCAGTAGAGGGAAGTAGGTGCAGTGGCTGCAGGAGGGGGGAACCTGAAGGAGGCCCATTTGGCTACAGGGGAGGAAGCCCAGGGAGACAGCAATCCAGGAAGCAGAGGGGACCCTGAGGGAGCCACATCATCAGATATTTCTCCATTTCCTGCTTTCTAGTGCTGCAAGAGTGGCAGTTTCTTGAGAGTGTTCCCTAAGTAAGATTTGAATGTTTCTCCTTGGGGGATGGTAGTGTCATTGGAAATGATGGAAAATGCCCCAGTTTCTGGGAACTGCCATGTCCATCACAGGTGGAATAGCTTTCCCTACTGTGATCTGCACACATGGGCCCATTCCCCAGGTAGAATGTCTGTTGGCTTCTCTCTGCCTCTTCTTCTCCAGGGAGAATTGTAATTTTTTAAAAGAAAATTAACTTCGAAACCTTAAAATCTTTCTGGGTATTTTCCAAGAATTACAGAAGATGGTAATCTAGTAAACTAACAAGGCTACAAGTCATTTCCTTCTCTGATGAACTTCTATCTGTGCAGGGTTTTTTTGTTTCTTTGTTTTTAATTTACACAAGTTTTATAATGTTGGGAACAATCCTTTGATTTTTTTTTTGTTCATTGATATTATCCTCTTTTAAATTCATTTCCACAAAGTCAACCCTAACAAACAAGTGATTCATATTTTGTTACTCCAGAAAGAGAGACTGGTTTGTCCAGGGCTTTAAAAGCTTTCTATACCCTTCGAACCTAAGGTTATCACAGACTCCCGGTTTTCCCCAGTCAGTATGAGTTTACACTCATCTCATTACACTGGTTCTACCACCAGTCTCAGCTATGGGCTCAGGATAAAGTGGCCTGAATCGCAGCACCTGTAATCAGTGCCTTCTGTCTCTGTGCGTCACCCAACCAGTCTTTGCCATACGGCAGGGGGTCACCACATCAATCTTAGTGCAGCATATAGGATGGTAAAAAAAAAAGTGTGGTATTTCCTTATTTTATTTAAGTCAAGTTAAGTCCAGCTCCTTAACCACTCAGTGTTGTGCCAGTGATCTGGGGTGTTGGCCCCTTTGGACACTGGCCACGGTCTACACCAGTCACTAGTGAGACATGCTTTGTTCCAGCCTGCCCACGCAGGTTCCAGCAGTTGTGCCATGCTTGGAATGGGAACAGTTGGGAAGACATGGAGCATCTGTGTCTGGGGTCTGGGCTTTCTATTCTGAAAGGGTGAGGAGTGGAATGTGAGGAGATCCGCATCTCCCTTAGCCTTGGGACCCACTAACCCTTGTCTTCTTCCCAACCTCTGATCTACCTCTTTGCTCTTAAAAGTATCCCTCTCCTCTTCACTCTGAGGCTCCAGTCATCCTCTTTGAGGTAGCTGTGGTGTTTGCAAAAGACAGAAAAGCCTTTGTTCAATAGTGACTTCTGATTTCTACTTTTAAAAATCACCAGGGGAAGGAAATGCTAAAGACCTGACTCCTGCCCTGAAATAAGACAAAAGGGAAAATATAGAAGTCAATACAGATTAGTAGTTGACTCTGTTATCGTGCCACAGGCTCTCAAATTCCCTCCTGTTTCCTGGTACTCTGTCTCAGGAGTAAGACTTGTGCCTTACAGCAGTAGGCTCTGTGCACAGAAGGAGATTGTTTTGTTTGTTTTAACATAAACAGATTATTATACCTATTGAATCTCCAAGTTCCCACAACTATATTGATATGTGGCAATGTAGTTTCACAATCAGACAGTTCAATAAACAGTGTCCAGGTTGAAGAGTCAATTACATAATTAAAATTCAACACTTTTCAGTGGCCTGGGGAGGAGATGGGAAGTATGGGAGAGGGTAAAATTAGTTGGAATGCTGAACAGAGTGATAAGGCGACTGGGAGTCTCCAGCTGTTTCTAAATCTGTTTTGGTTTTGGATGTGTTCGTGAATATGAGGGCAAGCTCTTGGAAGACTTGGCTGATAAAGCTGCAAATGCAGAATTAGAGGTAAAATTGATGAGTGAGGTGCTTGAATTTCTAAGTAGAAGAATCTGGTGGAATTCCACCAGAAGATGAGGAACATGTTTTAAAGCTCATCCTTTAGTGATCTTTGTTTTTCTCCTGATTTTATTCCCTTCCTGTTTTCCTCTTTGTAAAGATGACCCCCCTTAAGATGTATCGGGAAATGTTCTATAAGGTATTGAAGCTACATTAAGGCAAATAACAAGTCAATAAATGAATGAAGACTTTTGCTGGAGTTTGAAAATTTAGCTATTTTAGATGTATGTTTTCTTTGACTAGTAAAAATGTGTGACTGTTGTTTCAGAGATTGTGGGAGACTTTCTTCACTTTGCTTTTGCCAAGCCTTAATAATTCACTTACTCTTTCTATAAGGCAGCGAGAGACATTCGTTGGTCAGATGGGTTATTCAACAGTGTTCTATTTTATTCAAATCTTTCTATTTTTTTCATGGTACTATTGACATCATCAATGCTTTATTGAGTGGAATTGGATTGATTATAATTGATCACAATAAACTGCACATATTTAAATTATTTAAATTCATAAGTTTTGACATATGTATATACCCATGAACACAAGATGGTGAACCTACCAGTGTGCCTAAGTTTCTGAGTACATTAGGAAACCACTGAGTGCTTTCTTTCTGTCACTGTAGCTTCATTTTTATTTCACGGAATTTTATGTAAATGTCTAGCTTCTTTCACTCTGCAAAGTTAATCAGAGTGCTCTGTGTTGTTGCATGTCTCAATAGTTCATTCTTCGTTTTGCAGAGCAGTACTCCCTTGCAGGAATATTCCACAGTATGATGCAAGGCCCTGCTAGAAACTCTACATAGGAAGGGTATGCATGGGGCCAGGGGTGGTGTTTCATACCCATAAACCCAGCACTTTGGGAGGCCAAGGTGGGCAGATCATGAGCTCAGGAGATGGAGACCATCCTGGCCAACATGGTGAAACTCTGTCTCTACTAAAAGTACAAAAATTAGCTGGGTGTGGTGGTGCACACCTGTAATCCCAGTTATTTGGGAGGCTGAGGCATGAGAATCACTTGAACCCGGCCAGCAGAGGTTGCAGTGAGCCAAGATTGTGCCACTGCACTCCCTGGTGACAGAGTGAGACATTGTTTCAAAAAAGTTAAAAAAAACAAAACAAACAAAAAAAAAACACCCAAAAAAAGAAAGGGTCTCCATGGAATACTTGATCCCTAATTGGAAAACAGGTCAAGGAAAAACACCAATGTGAAACAAGCGCAAAAGGTGCGAGAAAATTAAAAGGCAGTTAATAACTTCAGGAAAAATGAAAAAGCTCTCAAAGAAATGTGGCCGGGTGTGGTGGCTCACACCTATATAATCCCAGCACTTTGAGAAGCTGAGGTGGGCGGATCACTTGAAGCTTGGAGTTTGAGATCAGCCTGGGTAACATAGTGAAACCCCATCTGTACAAAAAATACAAAAATTAGCTGGGCATGGTGGCCTTTGCCTGTAGTCCCAGCTATTGAGGGGAGAGCAACTAAGGAGGATTGCTTGAGCCTGGGAAGTCAGGCTGCAGTGAACTGTGATTACGCTACTGTACTCCAGCCTGGGCAACAGAGTGAGACCCTGCCTCAAAAAAAGCAAAAAGAAATGTAATTATAGTGAACAGTAGCTTGGCAGCAAAAAAATACTGCACAGTCACATTATCATTGTGCTTTCAAAATCGAACTGTAGGCCTAAATATAGCTGTAGAAGAATGTAAATGAGAAAGCAAATGTAATCAGAAGCTGAGCAGTAGGAGGAGGTGGGGCAAATAGGGAAGGGCAGGGAAGGTGGGGATAGGCACGCCTCCCACTTACCTGGGTACCTGACAGGCGGGATGGCTGTAGCAGACACTGGCAATTCCCTGTCCACACACCTGTCCCTGACCACGGCTGCACAAGGCAGCTCTGTATGCAATTGCCAGCACCTGTTTTGGGATTCCTCTTGGTGCTGGAGCTCACTTGCTGCCCATGTGACAGGAGCAGCTCTAAACCAGTGGTCCTAAGCTCTGTTCTGCACTGTTTCCCATTTCTACACTGGGTCTGGCGCAGATGCCTATGGTGGTAGCTGGTTTAATGATCTGCCCTCTATTGACGGCCTTCCCCTCATCTTACTTTCCCATCCTTTCCTTGAATCTTTCATTTCAGGGTCTGCTTCTGAAAGAACCCAAACTGAGGCAGTCAGTCCACCACAGACAGATCTGGAAATAGCAGTGGAGCATTTTACAGTTATGGAGGAAAATACCAAAAGAGGCAGATAACGTTACCTCTAGGGACCAAGACTAGAGGTGGGAAGGGGCAGAACAGGAGACAATGCTTTTAAATATATGCACGGCACGTGCTACTTTCATATAATTAAAAACAATCACTCAAAACATAAAGCAGGCAAGGCGTGGTGGCTCATTTCTGTAATCCCAGTACTTTGGAAGGTCCAGGCAGGCGGATCACGTGAAGTCAGGAGTTCGAGACCAGCCTGACCAACATAGTGAAACTCCATCTCTACTAAAAATACAAAAATTAGCTGGGCATGGTAACAAGCACCTGTAGTCCCAGCTAATAAGGAGGCTGAGACAGGAGAATTGCTTGAACCCAGTACGGGGAGGTTGCAGTAAGCCGAGATTGTGCCACTGCACTCCAACCTGGGTGACAGAGCAAGACTCCATCTCAAAAAATAAAAAATAAATAAATAAAAAAGCAAACTGGAACCATGTAATAAATGAAATCAAAAGGAGAGAGCGTGAATATATCTGAGCAACCTGGCCTGGGGTGTACCTTCCAACCCCCCTAATGTTGTTACCTGAGTATGTCAATCATTGTCAAAAGACAAGCATACACTGAAATCGATTATTGCATGGGTCTGAACAGATGGAAAATATTCTCTGTATAGCAGTTTAAAAAGTATAACGTTAATCACTGTGATAGGGAGTAAGTATACTTCCCACCCTGTGATTTTAGCATTGTATAGGAAAAATCATGCAGAATACATTGATGATCCCCGTAGAAATGGGATGCGATTTATTAACTAAAACACTTAGCACTTCACCTGGCACTACTTATGAAGAAGTACTTTGTATAGGACACGATGTGTAGTTTATATATAAAAAGGAACATTCTGTGTTTTGGGTTTGAATGTTACTTATTGTTGATGAGTATTCTCCTGCTAGTTTACCGTGTCCCCGATGGAAGCTATGCCCCATCAAGGATCAGAAATGCTTGGTGCTCAAGCGGTCCTGGGAAACCACTATTGCAAGTAACTGTCAGTGCCCTCCACATTCCACTAGATGGTAGACTTCCCCCAGCTCTGTGGACAGCAGGTACCCAGGAGACGAGTGCGGAGCTTCAGATCTTTGCTTTCTCCCTTTCCCTTGACCTGGAAAATCACTGGGCTGCCTCTGAGGCCAGATTTAGATTTCCTGCACAAACCATCATTACCTTGTTTAAAGGAGTGAAATTAGGGTCGACCTGTTACCATTCCAGGACAGAAGGTGACAAAGAAGGTTCTTTATGTGTAGCACTGAAGAGAAGAGCTTGTTCTTATTTTTAAAGACATTTTCCAAAAATAGAAAAATTCTGTTTTACAAGTCAAATAAGAAATGATTGAAAGCATGTATCGCTGTTCATGTACAGAGTCATAGGTTCAGATACAAAAATTGTGACCATAAAACATATTTTTGGATATTTGTTCTCATAGTGTGATGAATATTTTTTGTTTGCTTAAAATAATTTCAGAAGTGTAGTCATAATTCAAGCTTGAAATACAAGAGTGGTAAAATAAGAACAAAAATAAACAAGTAATAAAACGTACCACAAAATTTCTCTGACTCCATTCCCTTTCAGGGATTTCTTTTTTTACAGGAGTTATTTTTATTGATTTGTGTGACACTCTGGCTGACACGTTTTAAAATAAATAAACTTTGGGCTTCGGATGAACACAGTTTGCGCGGCTATCTTCCTGGAACAATACGCATCAAGGGGAGAAGTTAACAGGAAGATCAGGCAACCCAACCTTTGTTTTTGGATTAATCAGGAGTTTCCTTCAATGCTAGTAAACAGGTGGAAATAAAAGTAGGAATCAGGATGTGGAAGAGAAAAATCTGGGTTCTGCTGTGGTGATGTGGGCGACCTTTTATAATGTGCCAGCTGCCTGTTCTCCCAGCTCTCTCCTGGTGACAGGAACTGAGAAGAGGCGCCCCTTGCTGCCGGCCCATGGGTGCCTCACTCCCCAGTCCTTTCACCCCACACTCTGTGAGCTGCTTTCAGAAATCTTTCTTTACCTCCCAATTGTCTCTTTCTCCCCCGCTTGTTAACTTATGAATAAATTGTGATGTCATTATCCCCCATGAAAGTACCACAATCTGAATGTCTCTGGAGGAAAAGTACTAGAAAATTTAAAAAGAAAATTAAGGTGATAAAACTGGCCTTGTTAATCTGTTAAACTCCTTCAGCACTGCCAGAAAAGGAGATGAGCTTTTCAGCTAATTTCCCCCAAAATTCACAGAAAAAAATACTGTGCTTGAAAAGAAAACAGTGGGCCAGGTGCAGTGACTGTAACCCTAGCACTTTAGAAGGCCGTGGCAAGAATTCTGCTTGAACCTGGGAGTTTGAGACCAGCCTGGGCAACATAGTGAGACCTTATCTCTACAAAAAATGAACAAAATTAACCAGGTGTGGTGGTGCAGCCTGTAGCCCCAGCTACTTGGGAGGCAGAGGCAGAGGATCACTCGAGCCCAGGAGGTGGAGGTTACAAGTTGAGATGGCACCACTGCACTCCAGCCTGGGCAACAGAGTGAGACCCTGTCCCCTCCCCACAAAAAGAAAAGAAAAACACAGATGATATAAGATGGAACTGAGATAGTGACAGTCTCCCCATTATTTTAGGCAGTGCTGGGATTTTTTCACTAAATGATCAATATTTAAAACTAAAATATTTTTATTAAAATGAGAAATAAAAGATTATAAAAGTAAAGATTAAAATTATAAGGCTCATTCAAAGAGACTAAGGTGTACTCATGTACTCTCCCAGTTTTAATTGCAAGATGTTCCATGACTTATATTGGGCTCATGTCACATCCCAGTAAGCCCATTGTAAGTCAAAAATACCGTAAGCCAAAAATGCATTTAACACCCCAATAAACCAATTGTAAAGTTGAAAAATCACAATCAAACCATCACTAAGTTGGGGACTGTCTGTATTGTTTACTTTAACATTTCGGTATATTGATTTTAGTGTGTGATACCAAAATCTACTTGACATTTAAACACCGATTAACACTAATGATTTTCACTGGGTCTTTTTTAAGCCCTAGCACAGCTGCTTGAAAACTTGGCGGCACATTAGAACCACCTGGGTGGGGGCTGGGGTTAGCTTTTAAACCTCTCAGGTCATATCCCAGACCAATTAAAGCAGAATCTCTGCGGAGGGACACAGGCACCAGTATTTTTAAAAGTTCCCCAGGTGATTCCAGCGGCTGCCAAGGTTGAGAACCACTGTAATCTGGCTTCATTCTGACCACTGCCTACATATGATGTTATTAATGGTTGGGATTAAAGGACTGTAAATAAAAGGACAGTGTTTTCCAGTGTCCTCCCAGGTGGAGGCGGTCAGGAGGGAGCAATGACGGGATTTATTGACCAATTAGATAGAGATTTAAGAGAAGCTGTTAGCCCGAGGCGGGCAGATCACTTGAGGTCACGAGTTCGAGGCCAGCCTGGCCAACATGGTGACACCCCTATCTCTACTAAAAATACAAAATTTATCCAGGCATGGTGGTGGGTGTCTGTAATCCCAGCTACTCCGAAGGCTGAGGCAGGAGAATTGCTTGAACTTGGGAGGCAGGGGTTGTAGTGAGCCAAGATAGTGTCACTGCACTCCAACCTGGGCGACAGAGCAAGACTCTGTCTAAAAAAATAAAACATAAATTTAAAAGCTGAATGATGAAGTTGTTTTTGAGATGGGAAGGTGGCATGAATAACAAGGTGGGCAGAGTGGGAAATGGAGAATTGGGTTTTGGGCACATGACAGTTAAGATGCTCATGAAATTCAGGTAGAAAGTTCAAGTAGGCAGTTCTGGAACCCAGGGAGGGAGCCAGGCTAGTCATCCGCATTTAGATGGTGTTGAAAGCCACATGGTGAGATGATTCTTTAAGGAGAGAGGATAGATAAGGAGGGGATGAAGGCTGGCCCCTCTAGGAAGCGGCCTGAGAGCGGAGGAGGGAGCTGTGAAGGTGCTGAGAAGCAGCGGCTAGCAAGGTGGGAGGAAAACGTGGGGAATGGGACGGGCTGGGGCCACATCAAGTAAGAACCCGGCCTGCCTCGCACTCCTCGCAGCTCACCAGGGGAAGGGGAGGAGGAAAAGAAGCGGGTGGCTCCACCACACTGGATTTTCTCCAGCAGCACTGATTCTGTCCGAGGTGTGAGTGCAAACCCAAGCACCTGATTGACCCAGAGCGGAACTGAGTAAGTGCTGAGAGCAGAGGGGAGGGAGACTGAGGGCGCTAGGGGCGGGCGGGGGCGGGGGCTCTGGTCAGGGCCGCTGACTCCGAGTTAGGGGAAAGGAGGCGGTGAAGGCAAAAGAAGTGTGGAGGTCGATGGACAGGGCGTCTCAAGGAATTTGAACGAAGGGCTGGGAATGATTGGCAAACACATTGGAAGGGGAGCTGTGGGTCAGACAGATTTTGAGTCATAAAGCTCACAGGAAACAGTTTGGGGTGAGGACAATTTCTAGTGACCAGCTACCTTTAAGTCTTTAAGGGATGAGGGTGCGCAGCAGGGGGAAAGTGACAAGGGTGGGTAAGCGGTCAAGCACAGGACCCGGCGGAGCAGGGGTTTCACAGGCCGATCTGTGGTGGTGGGTGGGGCGGAATGGCGAGGGAGAGGAAGGGACTGTGAGAGGCACCATAGCCTGCCTGCTGCTCTGTGGAGGGCCAGGATGTCCTCCTCGGAGTCCCAGGTTCAGTAGGAAGGGAGGCGGAGAGGAGGCACCTGGGCGAGGGGTGGGCAGAGCTTTCCGATGCAGAGATTAGAGGGACGCTGAGAAAGGAGGGCCGGGTGAAGACAGACACCAGGCCGGTAGCCCCAGCTGCTCTCGGGAGGCTGAGGTGGGAGAGCCTCTTGAGCCCAGGAGTTAGAATCCAGCCTGGGTAACCTAATGAGACCCCATCTCTAAAACCCAAGAAAAGCCGGGTGTGAGCTGGTGCGGGTGCCCCACCAGTGCCCTCCCCTTCCTGAGGCCCCTGTTCCTGGCTGTTCTCCGAGGGGCAGTCCCGGCCTCCGGCTGCACTGGGCGAGTTCAGGGCAGATCTGCGGGCCCCATGCTGTCGGGACGCCACGGGCGCTGGTCACTAAGTCCCAATGGAGTCATCACCCGTGTTACTAAAAAAGTGTGGGGCCTGCGGCACAAGCCCCAAGCGGGAGCGAGGAGAGGCTGGAAAGCCGAGTGGGAGAGGGAGCTGGAAGGGCCGCCTGTGCAGGACTGGGAGCATCCTGGAGGCGGGCATTGGCCTGCGTTTTTTTGTGCGGTGATTTTTTTTCAATTCTGTCCCAATGAAGCCCGGGGTGGGCGGGCGTGGTGCATCTAAAAGGGCAGGAATAGGATGAGCGGAAGGCAGGGTTTCCCAAGAGGGCTCTGCAGTAATTACCTCAACAGGGACAAGATTGGAAATAAAAAGAGGAAACTAAACATTGTAAAATATAGAGGCTGTGCCTTTTGAATCAAGAATAGGCAATTAGCCTGTTGCGTTATGTAATATCTCATTCATTAGTCACTGAATTACCTCTGGCTGCATGTACCGTTTTCCTGAAGTTAATTTTTATTCCATTATGAAGGAATAAATCAAATCCAGTGAAAGGAAATCCGACCTCTTTGCTGTCTACAGGAGGAAGGCCTTGAACCAAGTCTTTTTGTGGTTTAATATTTTCAGTTTCAACTTAATAAAGAGGAGCCTCAGGGATAAGAAAAGAGGTCAGGTTTTGTCTTTTCCACTTGAAGTACATAAATAGAATAGAAAGAAGTAATGACATGTAGCCAATTGTAAAGAACATGAAATCAACCCAGAAAATATGAAATGTTGATGGGGATACACAAGCACCAAGCATTCATGGTACCACTGAGAATAGAGTAATTGATTCACAAAGTTCTTGTGGATGCCTGCGAACCCTCTAGCAGGAGCCTCTGCTAGGCGGGAGGCTTGTCCAAAGGTAAACAATATGCTGTTTTGTTCTCAGAGTTCACGGTCTGCTGGGAAGGCTGGTATGAGAAAACAATTCAATACAAAGCTCTAAGTGCTGTAGCAAAAGTTTGTTCGATGAGCTGTGAGAACAATGGGCAGGGTGATCCACAAAGTGTGAGAGGTGAGATGAAATTCTTGCTGTGTTTGGAGGATGAGGAGAATTTTTCCACACAAAGAAGATAAATGAAGCATGTTCTGGAGAAAGGAGATGGCCTATGTAAAGGTATAGAGTCGGACAGGATAGATACATCTGGGGAAGTTGCAAAGGTGTTCCGAGAGGCTGGAGTCCTTCCTGGGGAGAGTGGCGAGAGCTTTGGTTGGAAAGATAGGTTAGTACCGGTTATATGCCATGCTGAGGCACTGGGTTTGATAAGAGAACCATTGGAGGATTTAATCAAAGGGGCATGCAGGCTCAGCGGTATCTTTCCAAAAGGTCGATGGGTTAGAGAGGAGTGGATGGAAGGCCGTGCGGATGGAAGGCAGAGGCTAAGTCCTTATCTCTCATGTCTGTATCCCCATGTGTTGTGTACATTATATGGCATATGGTTGGTACTTTATAAATATTTGTTGGATGAATAACTTAATGAAGGAAAATGAGATTTCTGATTTAGGGTGGTAGATGCATGGTTTTGGGAGGAGCTACATCTGGGAGAGTCGTGCCTCTCTTCTGCTCCTGCTGGATTTGTCAACCCATGCCTCATGGCCCCACCGGCTCATAAAAGTGAAGTGTCAATTGGGGAGACTAGGAAGGAAAGAAACACCAAGGAGCTGATATCACAGTGGTTAGGGGATGAGTGTTTCAAAAAGGAAGGAGCGGTCAACACCGTCCCGTGCAGGACAGATGCTCAAAAAGAACAAGGTCCTTGAGTTGTGCCAGGTCTGAGGCTTCAGTGAGAACAGTCTGGTTGAGTGGCAGCTACAGACTGCAGACTGCAGTTGGCAGTAAGCTGAGGAATGAATGGGAGGGAAGGAAGAGGGGTTTGGGAGGGTAGACATTTTCTCCAAAAGTTCAGCTTGAAGGGAAGAGGGGCTGGAGGCAGCCTGAGAGGGAGGCATGATCAAAGGGATGCCTTTTTTTCCTTTTTAAGGGTGGTAGGCTTATGAATTTGAGAAAAAACAGTAGAGCAAAGAGGTTAAATTCACTCAGGAGAGATGGAGTAAGACAGATGAGCTCAAATATGGATAATGACAATTCATATGTAGCTTTTAGTTTGAAGTTTGAAATCTGATTTTTCAAAGAATGAGTAAGTGACAGCTAAGAAAGCAGATTGAGGGGAGGAAACCTGGGTCCTGGTCCCTGCATTTTTCCTGACCAACTGGGAGTGTCACCAAGCTGTCAATCTGCTCTGTAACATCATTGTTTCACTTCTCAAACAAGTCGAGTTCTCTGGAATGATTTCCTTCAGCAATAGAATTATATGATTCAAAGTATTGTAAGTTTAGCAATATCTACATTTGAAGATAAGACTTCCCAAAGTACGGTTTGCTTCCATCCTAACTTAGCTACTTCGTTTTTTGGAGTTTTTGCTCTATTCATATTATCTTTAAGAAGAAATGAGATAGTACATGAGAAAGAAGTTTGGAGACTGAAGAAGTGAAACAGTATGAAAGTCACATTTCTGGTTACTAATAATCATGCTAATATTCTTGACCTAGAGAGCTTACCTGTTTTTCCTATTTTGTATATATTACCCCTGAGTAAAAAGTCTTAGCAAAAGGAGAACCAAAATTAAATTAGCTCCTCATCTAATGCTTTTAGATGCCCCAATATAAACCTCTCATGGATAATAAACTAATCACTTCCCTGTGGATGGTGAAGTTATGGTTCGCATAATTATTTCTTCATGAATTAATTGAAAATATTAAAGATTAAGTACACAGATATCAGGGACTCTAATACAGGATTACATATTTCCATTTTTTGTGTCTGCAGCACTTGTGGCCTGTAAGGTTTAAATAGAAATGCTTGTGAAAGATTATGAGTCAGATGCGGGGATGGGCCATTCTTGGGCATATTTAAAGCAGTTGCCGGTGGATGCAATTTTCCAGGGTTCTGTGGAGAGATAGCAGTTGCCTTTCCCCACCACTAGCTTCTTCCTAATTCTTCCCATCAGATTACCCTGCAGGATCTGGCAATAACACCAACCATTCACACCCTCAGGCCTGGCAGCACAGGAACTGTCTGGCTTGTTTTACATCGGTCTCATGAACCCACCCACTGCACAGCTCTCTCCTGAGCTCTCTGTTTTAGAGGCACAACCAGCTGCAGCAGCTGGAAGCCTGCTGGCCATCCTCAGCCCCCTGCTTTTCTTTCTTCCTGCATGTCCCATGCATCATCTATTACTTTGGATTTTGCCTCCTACATGCCTTTCTTCTGTGTCCCCTTGCTCTTGCTGTGTTCATCAGCTGCCTTCTCCAATTTCTGTTTCTAAGCCTACTTCCTTCATATCCACACACTGTTGCCAGCATGAAGTTCTGGTATTCAAAGTTCCTCCTGTTTTGGCCTCAGAGGCTTCTGGAGTCTGGTCATCCCTTCTGCTTTCACATCTGTTAATAGATCCCCACAAACGTGGTGGCTCTGTTTTTGCCTAAACTGCCCTTGTACGTGGCTTTTCCTGACACTGGAACATCTGTTCATGGTTAATGTCAGCTTCCCTTTGAAGCCTTCCTAGTCCAGTTTCTCCAACCCACTGAAGAAGCCCCTGCTTTTCTTTCGAAGGAATCGATAGTTTCTTTGTTCTAATCCTCTTGTTGCATATATTGGAGGTTCTACATCATATTTAGAGGTTTAGTTTTATCTATCATCACAATTAGACTCTGAGCTTTTGAAAAGCAGGGGACGAGGTTCTACTCGTCTTTGTATCTTAATGTCTAGTATGTAATAGGCACTCAATACATGCATATTAAATGGTGCTGAATTTTGTTTTATGTTTCCCTTCATTAACTTTTTCATTTTTATTTTCACAAATGCATTTCTTAGAACAGAGAGCTTTTTACACATATCCCAATAATACTAATACTAATATTATTACTACTGATGATTACT
Organism: Saguinus oedipus; assembly: GCA_031835075.1. Classification (NCBI taxonomy): domain Eukaryota; kingdom Metazoa; phylum Chordata; class Mammalia; order Primates; family Cebidae; genus Saguinus; species Saguinus oedipus. The sequence continues at coordinate 105,221,557 of CM063175.1, read as the reverse complement.
TTTACATATTATGTGCTTCCAAAATGCCAAGAACCATTCCAAGAATTTTACATACATTACTCCTTGTATTCCTCACAGCAGCCAGGTGAGTGGGATGTGATTGCCCTTATCTTATCTACCTGAAGAAACTTAATCTCAGAGATGATGCGACTGGACTAAGGTCCCACAGCAAACAGACATTGAAACAGGCCTGCTGTCTTGCACGGGACTCTTACTAATCGTACATTGAAACAGGCCCTTAGTTGTCTTGCATGGGACTCTTACTAATCGTACTCTTACTAATTGTACTTTGTCGAATGTACTTTAGCAGCAAAGCCTCCATCAATTGTTTAAAAAAGTTTTAAAAATTGCACGAAACCACAATGAGATACCATCTCACACCAGTCAGAATGGTGATTATTAAAAAGTCAGGAAACAACAGATGCTGGCGCGGCTGTGGAGAAGCAGGCACGCTTTTACACTGTTGGTGGGAGTGTAAATTAGTTCAACCATTGTGGAAGACAGTGTGGCGATTTTTCAAGGATCTAGAACCGGAAGTACCATTTGACCCAGCAATCCCATTACTGGGTATATACCCAAAGGATTATAAAGACACATGCACACATTGTTTACTGTGGCACTATTTACAATAGCAAAGACTTGGAACCAATCCAAATGCCCATCAAAGGTAGGCTAGATTAAAAAAAAAATGTGGCAAATATACACCATGGGATACTATGTAGCCATAAAAAAGAATGAGTTTGTGTCCTTTGCAGGGTCATGGATGAAGCTAGAAGCCATCATTCTCAGCAAACTAACACAGGAACAGAAAATCAAACACTGCTTGTTCTCACTCATAAGTGGGAGTTGAGCAATGAGAACACATGAACACAGGGAGAAGAACATCACATACCAGGGCCTGTTGGGAGGGTGGGGGGATAAGAGAAGGGAGAGCATTGGGACAAATACCTAATGCATGTGGGCCTTCAAACCTAGATGATGGGTTGATGGGGTAGCAAACCACCATGGCACATGTATACCTATGTAACAAACCTGCACGTTCTGCACATGTACCCCAGAACTTAAATTAAAAATTTAAAAATTGCACACTGTGTGAATACTTTCTCTTATTTAAAAGAAAACATCACAGGAAGAGTTCTTTGACTACTGTAAGGGAAAAAAAAAAGTGTTTTTCCTACTCTTACAACATGTCCTACTCAACACAGTGCATCCTGCTTCATTCCTCACTCCAGATGTGCATATAGTTCTCCCCACACACCAAGCAGTTCTCCTGGACACCAACTGGGTGTTCTGTCATTCAATTTAATTCTGACACTGTCTACCTGTAGTTAGAGTCAGATCCCACAGGTGAAGGGCTCAGCCTATGAGACTACCTGCTACTTGAAAATGCCAATTGCAATTCCTAGCCTCCAGAACATCTGCCTGACTGGCTACAAATTGGGGATTTCCACAACCCCCTCTCCAGGTTTGATCGCTTGCTAGTGTGGCTCATGGAACTCAGGGAAATACTTTACTTGTGTTTACCAGATGTTATGTTAATATAGGACATAATGAAGTGTGCATATGAGCATCTAGATGGAGGAGAAGCGTGGGGCATGGTATGTGGGAAGGGTGTGGTGCTTCCAGGGCTTCTTAGGGAGTGCCACCTTCCGGGCACCTCTATGAGGCCAGCAACCTGGAAGATCCCCAAACCATGCCCTCATGGCTCTTTGTGAAGTTTTGTTACATAGGCTTGATTGATTAAATCACTGGCCATTGATGATGACCTCAACTTTCAACTCCTCTCCCCTCCACACAGGGGAATGTTCTAATCCTCTAACCACAAGGTATACCTGTAACCAAATTGTGTGCTAATACAATTGTGTACTAATACAAATAGGGTAAGAGAAAGCTATTTGAGCAAAGAGGCCCCCAAATATAGTTGATTAAACAAAGTAGAAGTTTATGTTCTCTCATGGAATAGTTCCAACGTGAGCAGCTGAAGTAGAGAGTTGGCTCCATTCACATGGCCGTAGACCATGCTTTAGCCATGTCTGCAGGGCTAAAGCTGGGTGGAAGGCAGTTCCAGATTCCATCCTAGGAAAGGAAAAATGCATAGAGCTCACATTGTTGTTCTAAGAAGCAGACCTTAAAGAGGCACACAGCACTTTTCCTGATGTGCCATTGTGGGGACATGGGCATTTCATATCTTAATAGATGCTGTCAAATAGCTTTCCGTAGTGGGCAACTGTACCTGTTTACACTGTTGCCAGCAGAATAAGAGAATCTTCTTGCCTATGTTCTCCTTATCACTTGATAGTAATGGATTTAATTTTTTCTACTGGTTGAAAAGATGAAAAATGCCATCTCATTTTTCTGTTAAGGTTTTTTCTTATTGATTCCTAATTTTCTCTTTCTGTTGGAGTCTGCTCTTTTATCTGGGATATGTATGCCAAACAAATTCTGTCTGTCTTTAACTTGTCTATTAACTGCTATGATTGGGTTTCTCAACCTTGGCACTACTGATTTTGGAGCCAAATAATTATTTGATGGGGGTGGGGGTGCTGTCCTGTGCATTGTGGCATTTTTAGAAGCATCCTTGGCTACTACTATTCGTTAGATGCCAGTAGGACCCTGCCTCCTCTCCTGAGTGTGGCAACCCGAATGTCTCCAAGTATTGTCAAATATCCTCTGGGGAGCAAAATTGCCCCAGCTGAGAACCACTGATTTATACAAAGTGTAATTCTTAGTGGAATCTAATTGATAAGGTGTTTATGATTTTGCTTTTTGTGTCTTGTTTAGGAAAGATTTCCTACCCACAAATAAGGTATCTTCTTTTATTTTTTCTAGTATTTTAATTGTTTACTTTTCTTAAAAAAAAAAAAATACGTCTTTAATGCTCCAGAATTTATTTTTGTGTAAAGTTGGAGGTGGGGATCTGTAGCAGACCCTGTTTATGCACCACCCCAGATCTGTCTGGGTCTGCCAACTGCCCTGATCCTGGCCACCTGCCTTGCTTTCTGGACAGAGTGACCCTGGCAATGGTTCACTCATGGTTGTAAAGTGATGGCCCCCAATGCCACAGACCAAAGAACCCCCTGTGCAGCATTGACTGACAAGCAGAGTTTTCCACGCAGGCCACATGGGACATTGGAAGGCTCTAACTTCCCCAGTGGCTCCCCAAGGGGCCAGGGAACATGACCAGGAAGTGCAAGGGAGTTAAAGCCTCAGCAGGTGGGCTTCTGCTAATGACAGTGAGGAGGGGAAGGGAAAAGCCAGCATTTAGATTGCTTCCTTTCCCCACGGTGTTCCAAGATGCAGAGGTTTCCAATGGCCTTCCCTAAGATGTGCTGTAAGAGCAGGCCATGAGCTGTGTTGGTGGTAAAGCTGTGGCCAGCTCAGTAATTTGCTCTTTCCCCTTGCCACAAGGAAGTGTTGTGAGCCCATAGGCTCTTCCTCGGGCCTGTTCTAAAGTCACTCTCTTACTTTAACATTTATCCCATATGGGTAACTAGTTTTCCCCCAATTTTTTATTGAACTGACCATGTTTTGTTCACCCTGGGGATGATTTGGCTGCAAGTGAGAAAAAAGAAAAAGAAAATTGAAATGAGGTGAATGAGGGACCGGCCGTGGATAAAAAAATTTAAGAGGGACACAAATAAACTTAACAAGAAAGATGAATATTATTCCGACATAGTACTTTTTAAAATAAAAATCATTGCAAAAAACCCATTATGAACAAAAGATTAACATTTTAAATGCAGACAGAATTCAGTCCCACACTTGCTCAACCCTGCCTCACTTATCTCATGCCAATCCTGGTCTTGCTAAGCAGCTTAATCAATAAGGAATTACTGTATCCCATAACAAGAAATCCACAGAAAGAAAAAGGCAGGTCCCAGGCACGTGGCTATCCTCAACCTGATGATACCATCAAGAGACAGATCCTTTACATCTTCTATTCCGTCATCCTTGGTATCAGCTTCAGCCCCAGGCTGGTTCTCTGTGGGATTGCAGCTTGCTGCATTGGTCCCAGGAATTACAGCCAGAGGAGATTGCATCCAGAGTTTAAAGGGGGACACATCTGCTGGTGCTTATTCTCATGGCACCGTGGAAAGCCTCCTGTGATATGACACCTGGGCATTCATTACTATAATGAATTAAGATATCTTAAACTCCTGCTCTGTTCTAGGTCATTTCACATATTTTCATTTTAATCCTAGAAGTTCTGAGAGGTGTACACTACTCTATTTTAATATAAAAAACCAGAGGCTTTAAATCATTATAGACTTTAAAAACCGACTGCTAACGAGTGAGCAATTATTCAAGCCCAGATTTTGCAGAATTTCCAATTTTGCACCCTTTCTACTATGCCATTGTACAAAAACTCATTAAAAAATATCATCCGCTTTTCCAACTCCCTTGATATGTGTGGTCCATATATAGGGACCAGGCTGGGGCTAAGGGTGGTTTTTTCTTGGCTGTGTCTGACACCAGCTTGACTGGGGTCCTTGGTCAGGTATGCCCCATAGGTCATGTTCAATCTCAGGAGAATGGAGGTAGAGAGTGGGTCCTGGGCTAAGAAGGCATCAGAGTGGATTCACAGAACTCATCTGATCCAATTGCTGGATCAATCAGAGGAAGGAGAAAAAATAAACTGAGTAGAACAAGGAGGTGCCCTGTAGCTGTCTGGAGTCCCTCTTCTCAGGTGGGATTCCACCCTGCCCAGGTGTTCCAGTGTGATGGATGTCCTTGCCCTCAGGTTGGGACACATGAGGAGGCCAGTCTTGGTGGCGGTCTATGGCCATGTTAGTTTAGGGCAGTGCAATGAGAGTTAAAAGATAAAGACTAAGGTGGACCTACAGGAAGTTCTGTTTATTCTTTTGAAGAGAAGTTACCTGGAAACCACACTGATGGTCCTGTCTCCTACCATTTCAAGGGAGAAACAACTACTATGCCTTAAAGGCTGTAGCAAAGGCTCTCCTGCCCCCATTTACTCACCTGGTGAAATTCTACTAAGCTGTGTTTTGGACAAAAAGAGGGGAACCTTTGTATGTGTTAATTCAATAAGATGTTTTCTTCCTGACATGTAGTTTAGCTTCCCTGAGAGACTGAGTTTGGGGGGTGTGAGTAATCATGGGGAAAATAAAGACCTAATTTGTGATTTTTGAGATACTTCAGAGGAGGCCATTCTGGGACACCAGAGAATATGAGGTACAAGGGCACTAATTTGGGAGGCAAGATGGGTGCCGGAAGGAAGGGGGAGAATGAGAGAGCGGTGGGGGAGGAGGAGGCTGAGTAATGACTGCTGTAAATGAGAGAGTGGTGGGGGAGAAGGAGGCCGAATACTGACTGCTGTAAATGAGAGACCAGTGTGGGAGAAGGAAGCTGAGTACTGACTGCTGTAAAAAGTGTGTAAGACCTGCCTGCTCCCCTACCCTCAGTGACCTTTTGGTGAGTCCCGTTTCCAGACAAGCCCAAGCTGTTATTTGACCTTCAGAATGTGCCCAGTTTCTCACTGGCTCCAGTGAGAGGGACCATTGATATTTACACAGAGCCTGGGGACACTTTCCAAGCCAGCTGGGCAGAGGCCTAGCAACCGTTCAGTGCTCTGTGTATGTGTGGCTGCCCAAGAACGCTCATGCATGCCTTTCCATCTTTGATGGCTCCCTGGAGGCCATCAGCCTTCCCATCCCCTGATGGGGCAGCCTGGAGGGCCAGGTCTGGAGGGCCTTCTCTTGGTCCCATGTCACACTGAGTTGGCTGGCTTTCTGGAGGCTGAGCATCATAACCTTTGTTTGGGACTCATTAGATCCTCAGTTGACTGACTGCTGTTCCAAATGAGCTGGACCTTTTCAGGAAAAAGTGGTGTGTCTTTACCCATTAGGCTAAAAGCAGAGGCTGGCCACAGCTGAGGGATATTATACAGTATCTGAAAGGTCATACTGGTAACTTTCGTTAGGGGAACCTCCATTTCACAGCCTCATGTTTGCGGTGGGAAGACTTTACCTCATGTAGCACTTCTAGCCTTGTTCTTAGTTCATCCCTCAGCTCATTTCTCCCCTTGTGTGGAGGGTGGGAGAAGGCAACTTGATTTTTTTTTTGAGATGGAGTCTTGCTCTAGCATGTAGTCTGGAGTGCAGTGGCATTCTCTTAGCTCCCTGTGACCTCCGACTCCCAGGTTGAAGCAATTCTCCTGCCTCAGCCTCCCAAGTAGCTAAAGTAGCTGGGACTACAGCCATGTGCCACCATGCCTGGCTAATTTTTTTGTATTTTTCGTAGAGATGGGGTTTCACCATGTTAGTCAGGCTGGTGAACTCCTGACCTCAGGCAATCTGCCTGCCTCAGACTCCCAAAGTGCTGGGATTATAGGTGTGAGCCACTGCTCCTGGCCCACCCTCCTCTTTTTACTCCCTGATATGGCTTAGGTATATATATATATATATCCCTTCCCAAATCTCATACTGAATTGTAATCCCCAGTGTTGGAGGTCATTGGAGTGGATTTCTTATGAATGGTTTAGCACCGTCCCCTTGGTGCTGTTCTCACAAGATGTGGTTGTCTAAAAGTGTGTGGCACCTCCCCACTCCCTTGCTCCTGCTCCCTCTTCACCTTCTGCCATAATTAGATGCTTCCTGAGGTCTTCCCAAAAGCAGATGCTGCTATGCTTTTAGTCTGCAAAACCGTGAACCAATTAAATCTCTTTTCCTCATAAATTACACAGTTGCATGTATTTCTTTATAGCAACGAGAGAATGGACTAATACACGTTCTTTTAGAGCCACCTGTCCACAAGAGATTTATTTTGATTTGCTTTTTTCCGTGTACAGTATGGCCTGACCAGTCAGGGAGGCCTCTGACTGGGCAGCTGGGTGAAGGATGGGTGCTGGTGAGTCTATCTTGGAAGTCTATTGCAGCCACATCTAAGTTACGTGCTTCAATCCAGTTATATCCCTAATAAGGCTATTCGATTCCTTTTTTTCTCAATGTTCTGAACTATGGAACCCTGGTCATCAAAATCCCAACCCAAAATGGGATTTATTTCCAAGGAAAGAGAAACAGAATCTTTTCCTATAGGAAACTTTAAATTTGCTTAGCAAATATTTATTGGTGCATACTAAGTGGATAATACGGCTTTAAGTACTGTATAGATATATTGTGGTGATCAAATCCAGCATTATGGAGTTAACAGTCCAGTGTGTGGGGGGAGGGTGTCGGGAGGGGGGACTCAGTAGCAGGTAATTCCCCAATTAATTCATTACAAATGTTAAAAATTTTACTACGAGGGAAATGTGCTGTGAGAGTCATTGTTGCTACCCAGCCAGATTAGCCTGCCCTCTTAGAGCCTTCCCACACTTGTTTCCCACAAGGCCTATGGTACCTGTGCAAATCGAGTCTGAACAATATCTTTAGGTGTCACAAGAGAGATATGCTAATAGTGATTCTGGGTTACAGAAATATCTTTAATGAGATAAATTGTCAAAATTAAGAGAAGAAGTAAAGAAAAATTTAAAAAGAAATTGCATCAAGGAAATAATTGCTGAACAACCCCACACTGTCCTACTCTTTTAAGAATATGAACAGAAATACTGCTTTTCATCTTTGAGAGTTCAGAGCGGGTGTTGGACTCTTCTCAGAAGTCTGGAGCAGTTATTGAGCAACTCTAAAACATGGGAGTGTGGAGAGAGGAACTGAAGAGCCAGGGCCCTGCATTTGAGAGTAGTTTTACAATATCTCCAGCAATTAGAGACTTGTCTTGTTAACAACCTATTATTAGGGTTAAAGCTGTTAGCAATTTATTTGTTTGATGTAAATTGCAAGTTTTGAAAGGTAATCTCTTTCCAAGTCCTGGAATAGATCAACAGCATTGGGATACCAGGAATTTGAGTTGAGGAATTGAGGAAGTAATAATAAATGACTATTATTTACTGAGCATGGAACCAGTAAATTTCCATGGATTATCCGATCAGGATCTCTTCAGGTGGGTTCTATTATTATTCCGTGGTATTTAGAGGAGGGACATGGCTGCTTAAAGTTGTACCCCTGTTAGTTGGCAGAGTCGGAACTGGAACCCAGGATGTTCTGATTTCAGAGTTGAGGCTTTAGTCTTATGGAGCATATCTGGAAAAATAGGGGTGGTAATGTGGACCAAGGGGAGGAAGGCCCAGAATCTGGTGAGGGTGGGATGGAATAATAAAGATAAATTAACATCATAAATTAGTATTCATGTACAGATAGCTATAGTATATTGGGTGCCTACTCTTTGCAACCTATAAGGGAAGAAAAATAATTTTCCCTCTACCTTTCTAAATTCTCAGCTGGGCCCCTGTAACAAAGGACAGACTGGTAAGAGAAAACAGCAGTTTGTTAACATGTATATCACATACATAACACATAGGAGTACCCGGAGATCAGTAACTCAAAAGTTTGGTTAGAACTCGAGTTTATACAAAATCTTAACAAAGGGATAACAAAGTTTCAGTGATAGACAAAGGAAAAGGATCTTGAGTCTCTAAGGGAAGCAAATTGTGGGATGGCAAATATATGGTAAACTAAGAGCAGATGAAGGCTTGTTACTAAAGTTGGTTATATAGATTCCTCTGCTGCCATCTCCAGGCTGATAACAGTTTAAATTTGTCCTCCCTGGGAGAGAGGGGAGGAGGGATACCTTTGTAAATTTATGTCCTGCTTTGCGGCAAATAGGAGGAGGGCAGATAGGTTTTCTTGTGTCTGTTTCTTCTCAGTTGCCTTCAGCTCAAAATAATTCTTATGCCAAGTGACACATTTTGGAGAGGTATATTTTGATCTCCTACAAGCCCATCTGATATATATCATGTTATTAACTCTCTCTCAACAACTCTAGGAGGGCTATGTGACCCCCATTTTACAGATGGATGAAGCAAGGCTGAGAGAGGTTGCGTGAAATTCTGTTAGCCATACATCTGCAGAGTCCGGAAAGCAGCCTGATTGCCAGGCAAAGTAAGATCACCTGACTTCCTTCTTACCAGGGCCATCTATTGCTGGTGCTGTTTAGAGAGTTGCTTCAACATTTGGTTCTGTCAAAAACTGCCTTGGGAAGCAGTTGAGACTCCATAACGAAAATTCTGTTAACTTATTATCTTACTTTGAATTTGTTAGGTTAATATATCGAATTAACCAATAACCATATGTAGAGTTTAATTTGCATGCCTTCCCTGGGGAATTTTGGGCCTAATGCGGAAATTTAACTTCCACAGGTAGCCCTGGACCCTGGAGGGTAAAGTAGGGAGGAGTTGCAGGAGGTGCCTCAGAAGGAGTCTTATGGTCGCTGGGCTTCCTGAAAGTGGCCTAGCCTGGCTATGCGTTAGTTCTGTGTCATCTTCCCAGACCCTTGATTCCTCTCAGAATAGCATGGAAATCCCCAAGTTGCTCAGTGCTATTCTCAAAGTCACCAGAAGACACCTCATCATCTCATCACAAAGTCATTCATGAGCATGAGCCTCTGGGAGGCTGGATGACATGCTAAGGCTCTTTTTAAAAATGCAATAACCTCTTTGCCATTTTTATGTCTTCTTTTGAGAAATGTCTGTTCAAATCTTTTGCCCATGTTTGATTGGATTATTGGATTTTTTTCCTATAGAGTTGTTTGAGTCCCTTATATATTCTGATGAAACATCTCATGTACCACATAAATATATGCACCTACTATATACCCCCCAAATTTTTTAAATAATAATTTTTTTAAATGCAGTAATCTCCTGAGCTATAGTGATTTGTGCTATGGAGGCTTCTCACAGGAACTCAGGATGGGCTCATGAGTTTGTTGGTGGGGGCTGCTGTGAATGGGTGCCTAACACTCTTGCTACTCATGCCAGACCTTAATCTTCCTTTGTGCTCTGATTATCACCTCCATTTCTTTTTCATGAACTCCCAAGAAAGTCCTGGTGCTCTTGACATATTTCTCAAATCCCAGAATGAGGATTGGATTAACTATTTTTTCTAGGTTATAAATACAAATTAAATGCCAGGAGTGATGCCAGGCCATACTCACAGATTTGGTAGCTTAATTAGCTGTTTTCTGGAAATGGAATTAGGCATGCTAATAAGACCTAAGTCAAACAAGCCAGGCTGACTGATGAAAAAGCGTTTTGCTGACAACTTCATTAAATATATATGAGGAAGTGAGTTAAGCATTTCAGCAGAAAGAAAATCCAGGAGACAGTGGACAGGAAATAATAGGAGTACCAGCAGGGCTTAGCGATACATGAACAAGAAAAGCAGAGTTCTGAGGATGAGAATAATTGGCTTTGGCCTGGATGTATGCCATGATAGAGACTTAATGAGGCTTTGTTTATTCACTCATTAAAAAATATGTATGGAGCTGTTTCTCCAGCCAGGTGCTGTACTAGATGATGGAAAATGGAATGAAGAACAAGATCTACTGTCTACCCTTTTGGTACTTCCAAGTCTAATGGGATAACATTATCAGAAATTTGGTAGACGACGATAGCTAGTGAACAGTTTGGGCAAATTATTTACTAATATTTTTATTTTTAAAATCTCCATTTTTGAAATATGCAGTCAAAAGTGTCTAAAACTTAAAGATGCAGTTTAATAATAATAAAAAATTACCTGAATAGCTATGTCTCAGCTTAGAAACACAACATTACTAAACTTTAGAAGTCTCCTGGGAGTCCTTTGCAGTTTAATTCATTTCCCAGCCCCCACCTAAAGGCAACTACCCTGAAATTTTGGTTAGCTGTTCTTTCTATGGCTGTTTTCCTTTTGTATGTTTCTCTCTCTGCACAATATTTTGGAAATCTTAAAGTACAAAAGTGAATCTAAAGATCATTTTATTAACTTCATCATTATATTAAATATTTTTGTCCAGGAATATAACAGATCTCAACTTTGTTTAGGTTTTTCACAGGGTCTTGAAATAAAAATTTATATGTTTTTCTGTAAAATGTTTTTATATCTTTTGTTATTTTTTCCTCCTAGCTAAATGTATCTTTTTTTTTTTATAAAAGTGTATCAGATATATTCTTTAAATTTTGGTTTTTGACTGCTGAGAGTATACAACAATATAATTGACATTTTTATATAGGCTTTGTAAATAGCAATGCTAAAATTTGTTATTTAATTTTTTTTGTACTGGTTTTGGATTTGTATGTAGACAGTCATATAACTTGCAAATATTGGCATGTATCTCCCTTTCAAATCTTTTTTATTTCATATTTTTCTTGTCTTATTGTACAGGCTAAGATCTCAAGAACAATGTTAAATAGAAGGAGTGGTAAATAGGCATTCATGTTTTGTGTCTAAAGGTGCCTGACAGTACAATGCTGAAAGCACTCCTTTTAAGAATAAAGTTTGCTATTAGTTGTTTTAAGATGTCCTTTAATAAGTTAGAGACTTTCTATTTTTAGTATGCTGAGTTTTATTCTTTTTAATCATGAATGAATATTGAATTTTATTAAATGCTTTTCCTATGTCAATTGAAATAAGAAATTTAGATTAATTTATATTAATTAGTACTTAATTTTAAATCAAACTTTTATTCCTGACAATGAAAAATAACTTGATCATGTTGTATTATCAATTTACATGCTTTGAGATTTAGGGTGCTAATATTTTCCTTAAGATATTTACATTTGTGTTCCTGAGTAGAGCCTGACTTTAGCAATAAATCTCTTTTCTTATGCTGTCTTCATTTGGTCTGGGTGTGGAATTCTAACAGTAGTCCATAATTTGAGTTGAATTTTATTTTTAATGTTCTCTGGAAGAGTTTATGTAAGATTAGAATAATTATTTACTTAAATGTTTGCTAGAATTTGCCAATAAAGCTTTCTGTGTCTAGTCTTCTTTGTGGGAAGATTTTACAATGTTGAATACATTTGTTTAATGGTTATAGAAATATTCAGATTTTCTATTTCTTTGGTTATTGCTGGCAAGGACTTTTCCCTCTGGGGGTTGATATGTTTCAAATAACTTTCAAATTTACACAAAAATTGTTCATAATATCCTCTAGTATCTTTATACTGCCCCCCTCAGGCCTGAAATTAACCGTTCTTCCAAGGAGCCCAATTTCCTCTGGTGAGGAATAGTATTTACAGGCTATAATCAGGGTGTAAGCAGTGTTTATATTGCCTTTAAGTAATTTCAGGGACACAACTAAGAAAAATGTGTTTTTTGAAAACAGCAAGAATTCTGAATTCAAACTTATAGTTTTAATTCCACCTTAACACCCAGTATTTTTACTTCTTTGACTTTTTAAATTTTATTTTTAAAATCTCACAATGAAAATTCTGGTTCCCAATAATTAATGTAAGTCTTTATTTGGTTTATCCTATAGATGATATTAACTAGTTTCAAAATAGTAGTAGCAAATATTATACTAACCATAAGACTATTGGGTGAGGTTAAAGATTTCTTTTCGTTCTTATTTGTCTTTAGAATGTATTCTACTGAATAATACAATCAAACCAGTGTATTCTAAAGTCACTCAAAATAGTACTTTTCTCTATGTTATGTAGCCAATTGATATACAATTCACTTTTTAACTTAATTATATATTTTAGAATATATAAAACAACTATGTGATTCAAAAATAAAACCATATAATACAGTATGTTGAGATAAATCTTGCTTCCAACACTGTCCCCTTCTCCTTCTAATAATTAACTACTTTAAAAAAAGGTTTTGGTTTATCCTTCTTTTTGCAAACATGAGCAAATATGTATAACTTGCGTTTTAAAAAATAACTCCAAATCCTAGACAGATACAGTATCTTTTCCCCTGAGCTGTTATTCCAGTGAGTGATTTCTTGGTTACCACACTGCTAATTCAACCTTTACTCCCAGCTTCTAATCAATTTGAAGGTATTTATCCCTGAATTCAGATGTCTGTGCCTTTGTCTGGATTTTTGCTCCCAAACTTTGTTTTAATTGGCTCTTCTTGTGCCCAAACATCTTCAATGTTACCTTTTACTGTTTCAGATTGAAAAGTAGTTGCCTTCTGCACTGTGTAAGTCCCAGAATTCTCTTTTCCTCCTTTCGGCAAACCAGCGAAATCTGCTCTGAACTCACACCATCCCTATGGTTCCTTGTTGAATGTAGACAATTGTAACCAAAACATATAAATAACATTTTGTTTTCTGAACTCCTCCCCTAGGGTTATACATTCACTAGACATATGATCTGCCTTCCAGATTGCTATAATGACAGCTTTATCAAATGCTTCCCACAAAGCCTAAAATGGATAGCCACTCTAACCTCTAACTGTAGTTGATCTGTGCCTACTCCTGACCAATGGACCATTAAGGCAATGTCACATATTTATGTTATAGCAGAATCCCACTTCTGATACCAATTTTTGTTCCTGTGAAGGTAAGCCTGAGTTGTGCTGCAGAACCAAATGACTTCAAAATCTCTGTGGCTTAACATAGTACAAGTTCAATTTAGGGCTGCGAGGCTCTGCTAATTGTTACTCCTTGACAAGTGCTTCCATGATCATAGCAGTAAGGAAAAAGATGGCTGTGTTGGTCATTTGCCTTTTTGCTCACGGATCTATTTTTTATCTCTCCCTTACCTTGTTCTGTGATATAGGAAATTGACACCTTGTTTCACTGGTTTCCATGTCAGCTGGATTTTGGTGGGTTTGCTAACAGGAGGTACTGGTTGGAAATTATTGACAATTTCTGAGATGTGACAAGGCTGACTGTTGTACTGTGGATCTCCTCTCATTCCCACCTGTAGCGTCTGCTCTGTGACTTGATGCCTATGAAGCCTTCTCTCAGTCAGCAGTTGTTCTCAGGTATGCTTCCCAGGTCACCACTTGGGCAGGCTCTTCTTTTGGTGGAAAGCATTTGCCAGCGTTTTTAGGCTGTTCTGTTTGGTTTTCAGGATGGGTTTTCAGAAGCTTTAATAACTTCAGATTGCTGCCATTATTTTTATTTTAGCTCTTTAAAAAAAAAGAGAGAGAGATAGGGTCTTGCTTTGTTGCCCAGGCTGGAGTACAGTGGCTATTCATAGACCAGCCTCAAACTCCTGGCCTCAAGTAATCCTTCTGCTTCAACCTCCAAAGTAGTTGGAGCTGCCCACGTGTACCTCATTGCTGCCATCATTCTTTTCCAGAGAGTCCCCTGGGGCTACTTAAAATTTTCTGCTTGAATTTTTGGGCTGCATAGTTGATATGAATTTAGTCTATTAACCCCCTGAGAGCCCTGTGTGGTTATGAGATCTCAAGAAAAATACTGTTTTTCCCTTTCATGTATCATTAAGGTGGAGGCAGATTGTCTCTTTCTGCATGGAGGCATTTATATTTTATTACTTTTATTCTGAGAGAATAGCCCTTTGCAAATTCAGCTTTATGAAGGGGGTTTTTCATTTGATTCCCTACTTTGCATAGTACCTGCAATTTTACCTTTCCTGCCTGTGTACTATGCAGTTTTTCTAAAAGTATCTCCAGGTCTTCAGGTTTTAGCACAAACCCTCGTTGCAGGGTTGGGTACTTCCTTACCACTCAGGTTTCCTGCTTTCATCTCATTTTTGGATTCCATAGATTCTTTTATGCCAGCCTAGTGATGCTTTTAAAATACTTTTAAATCACTTTTTTTTTTTCTGAATTCTAGTTGATTCAGTTGAGAGAGTTGTTCAGGGTATCTAATTAGTCCAGAATGTCAAAAGGAAGACTATTTCTAGTCTATCTTTTGTTCTTTCTGTAGGAGCAAAACTCACTGGGACGATAGTCCTCATTTTAAAGTGCTGCAATACCACCAAAAAGACATGGACAATAGAAAATATGCTTAGTGTGGATGACTGGATTAGTATTTATTACTAGCTAATAAGAAGGTAATTTGATATCTTTACTTATTTATCAGTTTCCAAAATTTCTCAGGTCCTCCTGTCTGCTAGAAAGTAGGAAGGCATGTTTAATGAATTTAAATAAAACTGGCTTGAAGCCCCACCTCAAATTAAAAAGAGAAATATACTCTCCCTTCAGTAGAGCAGAAGGTTTTTAGGTGGAGAAGGCTGGCATTTAGGGTTCCCAGATTTAGCAAATAACAATATAATTATATTTAGCACAAAAATTTCTCAGGTAATATTTGGGATATACTTTATTTTTTATAAAAAGTATTATCTGAAATTAAAACTCAACTAATTTATCCGGCAATCCTATTTGCATTTCTCCTAGTCCTCCCTTGCTCACATTTTCTGCTTCCACCAAGTTCTTCCTTGATCTATTTCATCTTTCATGGATATTTTTCTTACTTTGCTCTTGGTTAACCTAAAGAGAATAATTTCTTTTTCTTATTTCTATGAAATAAGATGACGAGGGTTTGCAGGTTGATGTATGACATTGCAGCAGAGCCCAGAGAGCAATGTGAAATAGAATATTAGCTGTTCCTGTTCATCAAGATGGGTTACCATGTGCACAACTTTCTCCACAGTGATCTCTTCTTTGGCATCAACCTCTTGCCACTGTACTTGCCTGGTCTCTCTACTTTCTCTTATCTTCTCCCTCAGTTTCTACATTGTTCTCAGACTCCCTGTACCTCTTCTACAAAAACTTATTTATTATGTAGAACAATTTAGTTCTCTCTACTTCATTCCTGGCCTATCCTGAACCCATCTTAAGGGGGAATCTTTCTACAATCAAAACAAATAATGTTCTCTTTTAGAAGGATTCTGCCATCTAGTTTTTAAAACTATCTTTCTTCTCCCTCTATTCCTCCCATGTGATCTTTAATGATTGTAGACATGAGCATGAAGAAAGAGAAAGGAACGAAAATCTTTATTGGAAGTTCTGAGACTAAACTGTATTGGTAAAAATCAGGAATACAAGTGTTTTGAAATTTAGTTATCTCTTTTAAACTTTATTTTTAAATGGACAAATATAAATTGTATATGTTTATGGTGTTTAACATTAGTTCAAGAAATTTAGCTTTCTTGGTGGAAAAATTATTCAAAGTATTTATAGAATTGATAAAGCCAGCAAATGTATTTATAGTTTTCTTTTAACTGGCGTTAAAATGTTGCTTATGAATACAACATATGCCATCAAATTGTACAACTGCTGTTCATGTAGTGAAGATTTATAGTTAAAATGGCATGTTTTCACAGTATTGTATGGTTGAAACATTCTTTCTTAACAATTTTTTATTTATTGCATCAATAAATCAAAAACTTACAGCCCCATAAATATTTCAGTACTTATGATTCCCATTAAGTTATATTTGTGTTTTTAAGACTATCAAATTCACATAGTAAACATATTAACCTCTCTCATAAATAGAACTGAATAACAGAAGCAAATTCGAGCCTTTAAATGAAAGTGACTGTCACTGCATGCCTGTGAGGTTACAGTAAGTGCCTCTCAGGGAGCAAATAGAGCTGCTTCTAATACATATGGCCTTTATCTTGGCCACCAAATTATTTATTTAATTTGTTATTTATTTTTGTCCTTGTGATTTTAATAAAACATTGTTCTTAGGTTTCAGATGCATAGCACTGATATTCCCCTTTGGATAGTATCTTTTAAAAAATAATTTCAAGTTTTATTTTAGATTTCAGGGGGCACACATATAGGTTTGCTACATGGCTATATCGCATGACACTGAGGTTTGGAGTACAAATGGTCTCATCACCCAGGTAGTAAGCATAGTACCAATGGGTAGTTTTTCAGCCCTTGCTCCCCTTCCCTCTCCCACTTTTAGCAGTCTCCAGTGTCTATTGTTCTTATCTTTATGTTCACATGTACCCAATATTTAACTCCCACTTATAAGTGAGAACATGTGGTATTTGGTTTTCTGTTCCTGCATTATCACCTAGGATGATGATTTTGGCCACTTTAATATACCACCACTCTTGCTACAGTTCTCTGTGTTGTCTTAGAGTCCCAAGGGTGACACTTCCACAACCGGTGGATTTCATGCTCACCTCAATGCTCCTAGGGTCCATTGGTCACCTCTATGTGGATCTACATTCTTAGCTAATATGGGTAAATGCCTTACAAAATAAGGCAGAATTTTTCAAGGTTGTTGGCACTGAAGATTAGAGATTTTATTATGAGCTGACAATGAAAGCCATGGTAGATTGCATTAATGGATTGCATTATGCAGTTCTTTGCTGCTCCCTGCTTCTATACCTTTGCCATGGCGTCACTGTGGCTGAAATGTATTTCCCTGCTCCATGGCTTTGGGCTCAGCTTTGTTATCTGTCCTTGCTAACATCATGTGTGCAGAAGTGACAGTGTACTGATTCAGCCTAGGCCATAAGAGGCCTGTACATTTCCACAGGCTCTCTTGTGCCTCTGCCATCACCATGAGAAGGACATACCTGGATTAGCCTGTTGGTCCAAGGAGGATGAGAGACATGTGGAGCACATCTGCCCAGCCATGCCTAATTGAAATCTGCTCAATTGAAGGTTGCTTTAAACCACTGATTTTGTGTTTTTAAAAATATAATTTTTGGCCGGGCGTGGTGGCTCACAGGGTCAAGAGATTGAGACCATCCCAGTCAACATGGTGAAACCCTGTCTCTACTAAAAATACAAAAAATTAGCTGGGCACGGTGGCGTGTGCCTTAATCCCAGCTACTCAGGAGGCTGAGGCAGGAGAATTGCCTGAACCCAGGAGGCGGAGGTTGTCGTGAGCTGAGATCGCGCCATTGCACTCCAGCCTGGGTAACAAGAGCGAAACTCCACCTCAAAAAATAAATAAATAAATAAATAAATAAATAATTTTTGTGGTAATAGCTTACTGAGACCAGCAGATGTTATAAAGACTCTAAATGAATGATTTTCAACTTCAACTTCAATTTTACCGTAATTCTGGTTGATATTCCTACCTGCATGATGCATTGTCCTGAAAAGGATCTCAGGTCAGATCTATGTATAGCACAAAAGTGATGTGATTGATTGCTAATGCCTGCCACAGGACTGGGGAGGGAAGGTGGAAGGATGCGTACTCTGTCTTGCATCCTCACTTGGACTCATCCATCCTACATGTGACTGGGTATTAATGACTGGTAGGGTCAGTAGACCATCAGGAGCTTTCCAAAGTTGCTTATAACCTGTCATTGAACCCCAGTTAGCTCTTTTTACTTTGTATTTTGTGTGTTTTTTACAAAATATATATTTCTGTAAGTATCGGATCTATGCATGGCATGGCAGATAGCCCTCCACATTCACTCAAATGTCCTTTTAGTATGCCTTCCTGTACAGCAGAGGCTAGAAAGCTAAAACCACATTTCTAACTCTCCCTTAAGGGTGGGGTTTCATGTTGTAGTGTAGGTTCTGCCATCAGATGCAGCTGATTGATGCAGAACTCTGCCCAGCATTTCTTGTGTGGAAAGAGATTGTGATGGAGTACCAGGGGTCTTCAGTCAGTGGTCTAATCCTTTGCTAAGTTCCTTCCGTTGGAAGGGGAAGCTTTCTGGAGATAGTTGCAGAGGCAGCATGCTTCTGGAGTTGGGAGTTGTTTCTGGCAACTCAGGTCTTCAATCCATCCATATTTAGGATTTTGTAAGATACCCTAATACTTGGAAATGGCTATATTTTGGTTTAAATTGGCTAGAGTGTGTCCTGTTGTATACAATCAACTTTAACCTGATATAAGAAGTCTTATCAGGATTAAAATGTAGTAGAAAAAGCACTGGAATTGGAATCAAAAGATTTCAGCCCAAATGAGAACTCTCACACTGATTTATAGGACCTTGGGTAAGCCATTTACCCTTCCATCTGTAAAATGAGATGACTATTATTTAACACATAGGAGTTAATGAGCTTTAAAAACTCATAAGAAATTTATAAACATTCTTTTTTTTTGTTTTCTTTTGAGACAGAGTCTTGCTCTGTTGCCCAGGCTGGAGTGCAGTGGTGCGATCTCCATATACATTCTTTATAAACTGTCAAATGATCAGAAAATGTTATGTATTTTCCCCTTTTCTTACCATAGAGCAGGAGTGAATTTTTTTTTCCTTGGCTTCCTCCTGTCCCTCATCCTCAATTCCCAATGAGTCCATTCCACAACAGATCCTCTCAGCTACACTGGTGGCAACAGGTGTATCCCCCCCAGTTTCTACACAGTGACTGTCTTTGTCACTGTCCTCCCTATTCCTCCAAGCATTATTGGTGACAGCATTCCTTTGAAAATATTTGATTCTCATTTCTGGAAGAAATCAAGAGTCACATAAAGTGCTATGAGTCCCATAGGTGCATCTGAAAGGGACCCACACAATTGAGTGTGGTGTTGGAGTGAGCAGCTCTCTGTGAGACCAAAGATTGCATTTCTAGAGTAAGAAAGCTCTTTCTAGTCTGATGCTGGGGGTGAATGACCTTATGTAGGTTGAGGGGAAAAAATCCAATCTTTATTGCCCAGTTTTGTTTACAATTTAATTAATGGGAAAAACTTCCTCCCTTTTTAAAAAAATCAATAATAAAATGAAATATTAAAGATAGAACAACAATCAGGTTGCAGGCATGATGAAATCATCAGTAGCCAGAGTAATGCCCTGTTGAGTTGAAGGTGACCTCAGAGGTAGTTTAATCTAGTATCTCACTCAATAAAGAAATATATCACCCTTAAGAAGACTGATCTCTCACTAAACATTCCAGAAAAGGGGGCTGTGGGAAATCACTACTTCATTAGAGAATTCTAATTTAACTCAACATTTTCCAAAGCCTGCTCCAGTTTGGAAAGTGGTCATTTGCAGAAAAGGTTCTGAGGTCAGATACATTGGGGAAATACTTTACAAATTATATCCTTTTGAAGAGCTGTTGTATAAATGAGCATAATAAGAGTTCTGAAAAAGCATGGTGGGGCGGTGGGGGGGATTTTTCTATTTTGTTTAACCCAGAATTTCCCACGTGTTTGGTCATGGAACATTTTTTCCCTTCCTCACAGAAGTGCTCTGAAGATATATTTGTGAAAATCCTGCAATAAAAATTATAAAGCTCTTAGTAATGAGTGAAATTTTGTTTTTGTTTCTATCCTCACACTTATACCAATTAGATTTAATTATAACCTGACATCTCAGAGAAGAATTACTAATCTTCATTCTTCATAAAAGTTGCTGTCTGGACTGGGTATAGAAGAGATGTACAGGGTATGAGTAGAAAAAAAGGCGGGCATGAGGGATGGAAGAAAAACAGCCTGTCAGTTTGTTTTTCTGTCAGGCTTGTGACACCTGCTATCCTGTCCTGATTTCTTCTTCACTTTGCTCATAGGGTGAGCTTTCTAATCTGATCAAGCCGCTCTCCTTAAAATGTTAGTGGTCCCTATCATGGAATGGATAAATCCCTGCTTCCTTTGCACAGTATATAATGTGCTGCAGGATCTTGTCCATTTTTCTTGCATTTTCTTTGTGAGGGGTGGGGTGGTGGTAAAATTTTTTCACCTCATTTCACTTGCACTTGCCTACAGCAATAGCGAATTATTTATTTGCAGTTCTTGGACCCGAAGCTCCTTTCACAACTTCCAGGATTTACAGAGGCTGGTTCCTGTGCTGAAAGTATATCTTTTCATCCTCCATCCCTGAGATAGCTCAGCTGAGAGTGGAGTAGATGAGTAAGAGTTGGGTGTGTTTTTGTGTCTGAGGCTTCATGGCACGGGGGTGGTCGTCACTGCATCGACAAGCCAATAAATGCAAGTTGTAAATGAGGATCAATTTATAATCCCGTGTGGTGAGAGAATAAATGGACAGGCAGGTAGAAGTGAAGATGGTTGGAAAGCTAGAAAGTTTCTAGATCATGAAGGGTTTCCTAAGCCATGATGCCATTTGTTTTCTCACTGATTACAAATACAATACATAGGTAGACAATACCCAAACATTAGCAAGATATAATATCAAAATAAATTCTACCAAACCCAACTCCAGAATAACTATTGTCAACATTCAGCCCCATTCCTCCAATTACTTTCTATATATACTATAATTTTATCACAGTGGAATTATATTACATAATATACATTATATTACATAATCCCATTGTTCTTCAGCTTTCTTTTTGAATTAAGTAATAATTCTTGATTATCTTTCTGCTTTAGAACACGTGGTTCTGCTTTTTGAATAACTGTCTGGTGTTCCATGATGTGAGTGTACTGAAGTGTATTTAACCACTTCTGCACTGATAAATATTAGTCTGGCTTCCAAGTTTTGCAGTTGCAATAATATTGTAAAGAAGATTTTAAAATGTGTGTTTTGGGGGGTAGTTGTGGGAATACAAATAAATTCATGCAAGTAAAATATGAACTTGTTAAAAGGAAAAACCAAATTGCTCTTCAAAAATATTATCAATTTGTCTTCCTATCAATAGTATGTGAATACTCATTTCTCCAGAATACTATCAATCTTTTAAGAATATTTGCTGATATAAAGACAAAACTCACACTCAGTTATAATGTTGCTTAATATAGTATGAATGAATGTTTTTTAAATATTTATTCACCATAATTATTTAAAAATATTCTATTTATGTACTGTGTACCATTTTCAATTTAAATATTTTCCTATTATTTACAAGGGGTCCTATATATTACAGATACTAATTATTTGCTTGTTAAACTTGTTGTAAATATTTACTTCCAGTCTGTACTTTTGCTTTTTAACTTTGCTTATAGTGTCTTCTACCAGATGGAATTCTAGTTATAAAGTGAAATCTCTCTCTCTCTCTCTCTCCATATATATATATGCATTGTAATGACTTTTGGGTTTTATGTTTTATTGAAAGAGCATTTCCACATCTCACAATATAAAATATTCTATATTTTCTTGTAGTCATTTATTTTTATGCTTAAGTCTTTTTTGTCAATTTAGAATAAATTCTTGTATATGATATGAGATGGGATTTAGTGATATTTATTTACTTGTTTTCCCATTGGATTATTTTTTCCTGTCCCACTGTCTTGGAGATATTTACTTTTTCATATACTAAATCCCCATATATCTGTAGCTCTGTTTGTAGGGTTTAGTTTTGTTCTGTTGAGCTTTTATCTATTCCTATTCCAGTTCCACAATGTTTAATTACCAGAGCTTTGGAGTGTGTTTTCACATCTGAGATGACAAGTCCTTTTTTATTCCTCTTGTTAGGATTTTTTGTCTGTTCTTGTGCATTCTACTGAATAGAAACAGGTTTAGCCTAAAACCCAAAGCTAACGGTAGCTTAAACTAGATAAAAGTGTATTTCTCTATCATACACACACAACCTGGTCCAGAGGGACTGTGGTGGGTCCATGACTAAAAGGATACAGAATTTTCTACCCTGTTGTTTCACCATTTGCAACATTCTTGGCTCCTATTTCATGGTCTGAAATGGTTGCTCAACCTCTAGCCATAACACCTGGAGGAAATGAGTGGGGATGGAAAGGCAAATGGAGCACCTTTTAAGGGTCTGTCTGTTATGGGGCTTTCCTGGTAGCTGTCACACAACATCAGTAACTATAGCTCATTGGTAGAACTTGGTCCCAAGGCTATACCTAACAGTTACAAAGTCTGAAATATGTTCTCTCTAATTGGTCAAGAGCCCAGGCTAAGTTTGGAAGTTTTTATGTCTAAGAGTGTTTGAAGAACACATGGTGGGTTAGGAAACTAGCAGTGTAGACAACATCTTCCATCCTACTGGGGTTTTGATGGAACTACATTAAGTTTATAGATGAATTTGAGGACAATATTGTTATAATATCAGATCTCTCTACCTAGGAGTGTGGCTTGAGTCTTTTTCTTTTAAGCAAAGTTTTGTGTTTTTATTTTCTCATGCACATGAGACATATTTGTTTTAAAATTTATTTCTAGATATTTATTTTACTGGTATGAATGGTACCTCCCTTTGATTGTTTTTTTCTATCTGGCTATTACTTCTATGTAAGAAAATTATCAATTTCTATATATTATGCTTTTAACTGGCCGAATTGTCACTCTTCTTATTAGTTATAATAGTTCTTCAGTTGATTCCATTTTCTTGATAGATAATTATGATACTTTGAAAGTCATGGTAACTTTTTCTTGCTAATATTCACAATTACTCTTTTTTCATCTCGTGAGGGTTAGGTTTTCCATATCAACACTGAAGCAAGGAAGTGACAAGTTCAGATTTACAATTTAGATATACCATTCTAGCTAACTGGACAATAGATTTAAGGGGACCTAATGAAGGCAGGACCCAAATTAGGAGATTATTAAAGTAGTGTGGGTGAACAGACAATGAAGTCTTAAATTGACTTTATGGAAGTAGGGATAGTGAGCAAGAAAAATTTTAAAGAAATATTTGGGAGGTAAGTCAGCAGGACTTTGAGTGCTGATTCAATTATGTTGGTGAGAGGGAAGCATCTTGAAGGGATTATTTACATGGCTTAATGGAAGGAAGATTGTTGTTAGGGCCAAGGCCATGATTCCTTTATTGATCTGTCACCTTGCACCCCTATGTGGTTCTTGGAAAAGATAGGACAGAGGTTGGCTAGGAACAAGAACTTTATTTTGCTGGAGCTTCAGAATCAAATGTGTATTTAAAGTATTCTTATTCTTATGAGTGAGTTGTTGAAAAAAGTGTGAATAAAGGCTCTTATCATCCAGAATCTTAACACATTTTGAATCTAAATTGTTGGATGTATGATCATGTGGAGGTTAACGTTATTCATGAGGATGACAAAATTCCAAAGTTCTTGATATGAAATGGTGGGTTGGTGATCCTGGCAACAGTAAAAGGCAGCAAGTAGTGGGAGGGACAGAATGCAGTACAGCTGGCATGCATATCCTGGAAGAAAATGTTTGGGAAAGATAGTGGAAAGAAAATATATCAGCGTTGCAGCTGAGAGAAAGAAAAGTGTTCTGTGGAATACGAGGTATGGGAATTAAATGACAAGGTAATGAGAAAAGCTCAAGTGTGTAGGTGGATGTGGAGAAGAGTCTTCACACGGTGTGGGTCCTCTTAGGGTATGAGAACTGATAGCTGGTGGAGGATGCCTAAGAATTAAATGGGAGTCGGCTGGGCGCGGTGGCTCACGCCTGTAATCCCAGCACTTTGGGAGGCCAAGGCAGGTGGATCAAGGAGGCAGGAGGTCAACAGATCGAGACCATGCTGGACAACAAGGTGAAACACCGTCTCTACTAAAAATACAAAAATTACCTGGGCATGATGGCACGCACCTGTAGTCCCAGCTACTCAGGAGGCTGAGGCAGGAGAATTGCTTAAACCCAGGAGGCGGAGGTTGCGGTGAGCCGAGATCACGCCATTGCACTCCAGCCTGGGTAACAAGAGCAAAACTCCGTCTGAAAAAAAAAAAAAAAAAGAATTAAATGGGAGTCATGGGTTGTTTATCCTATCCTAGGCATATCTATATGATAGATACTATACTACACCTAAACTGAACTAGACTAGACTAGACTAGACTAGACTAGACTAGACTAGACTAGACTAGGGTTTGGCATGGGCAGCTGAAAGTCAAAGGGTAATAGAGGCTTCATGTCAGCAAAAAGCAGCCTTCATTGATGAGATGTGTTTTGGTATCCCAGATGGTTAAAGGGAAGGATTAGCTGGTCATTGCAACACTATTTCAAATGGAATCATGGGCACCTGAGATAGCTGGGAGGCAAAGAATGAGTTGGAGGAAGCAACCGTTTGCCAGTATTCTCTCCATTTATTTGGGGAAGGGCTCATGGAATTCATAATTCTTATTTTGGTGGAGACAGGCATGGATGAGGAGTTATCAGGGTATCTGCAGGTATTTTCAGGTCAGAAATTATTCTTAAAATTAGACTAAAGAGGGACAAGTTTTGTACGAGAAGCCTCCCTACAAGTTGATGTCTATTTTGACTTAGGCAACAGCTGGGATTAATAGAAGAGGAAGGTGCAGGAGGAAGAAGAAGAGGAAAAGGAAGAGGAAGAAGAGAAAGAAAAAGGAGGAGAAAAAGGAGCAGGAAGAGGAGGGGGAAGGTGGGGGAAAGTCCAGTGTTAGTCTACCCGTTTTTTCTTTCTCACTCTATGCCTGCCTCTAGCTGCACACTTCAATGCGTGGTTAGCTGTCCTGTATAAATGAGTAGAAAAGAGTTGTTTTTACTTTCCACATATTGGATTTTCACATTAAGTGCAAAGAAAAATGCATATTATTATGAAAGATTTAAAGCAATCCTTGGGTGGGAATTTTAATAACACCAATGTGATCAAGACTTGATATTTATTATTCTAAAAGTTGTATGATAATTTAGGACCATGCCTGTCTCTTGCATGTTTGGTTAGTTTCATTTTCCAAATTAAGAGGTCACTAGAGTAGTTCTTGATCCATGTGACAAAGAGTAGGTCCTGATCAGTTGACAAAAACTGTAGAGTTATGGGGTTAGAAAAAATTACTTGAAAGTAATATGAAGCCAACATAAACCTCAAAGCAGAAGTTATATGAGCAATTATTGAGAGAACTGAAGGCATGTTACCACTACATCTTTTTTTAACTTGTTACATTAAGTATCTCATATTATAGACCTCATGATATAAGAGGAGATTTAAATATTCATTTTTTGGGAAGTTGGAAAAACTGGTTCTAGTTTATGTGCTACATTTTTGTTGATTTTAGGCAAAAGTTATATGAAGTCAACTTCCAGACATAGGAGTACCCAGGTAGAGAAATGGAGTAAGTAAAATTTTCCTTGACACCATCGAATATTTTTTTGTTTTGTGAGGTAGGATTATTTCATTTAAGACCTTCTTACCCTGGTTGATAGAGAGTCCTGGGTCATCTTTAGGGTACATAGCTTGGATACACCATACAATACATTTTCTCATGGCCATCTCCTCCTCTATTCTGTATAAAGTAAAATTAGATTAAAATGAACATCAAGAGCAGTTGTAGAGAAAAAAAGCAAAAACAGAAAACAAGGGCACATGATTAAAAACGTGTGTGTGTGTGTGTGTGTGTGTGTGTGTGTGTGTTTGAGGCAGAGTTTTGCTCTGTTGTCCAGACTGGAGTGCAGTGGCATGATCTTGGCTCACTGCAACCTCTGCTTCCCAGGCTCAAGCTCTCCCCCCACCTCAGCTTCCCAAGTAGCTAGGATTACAGGTGTGTGCCACCAAGCCTGGCCTGAAAACATTTTTGAAGAGAGGTAGTTTCCCTGGTGGAAGTAATGTGAACATTGAAGTCATGAATATGGCTTCAAATTTCAGCTCTGCTACCTTCTTGGGTGAACTTAGACAATATCTCTGAGTCTCAGTTCTCCCACCTGAAGAATGGGGATGATAAATATGTTTTTAACAGAACTGTAAGGATTAAGTTTAGAAATATTGATAAATACTGTCAACTCCTATGAAACTTCTACTCACTCTGTAAATATCAGCCCAAATTCTGAGGAGTCTTCCCTGACTGCTCATGGGCAGCTTGGACACTACCTCCACTAAGCCCCCACCACGTTTTGTACATATGTCCAAGAAAGCAAGCCTTAATTGTATTGTAATTGCATATTTGCCTATCGGCCTTCCTGTCTCTTGGGAAGAGGCCAGCGATTATGTATTATTCAGGGTTTTATACCTAGTATCTAACACAAAGCCTCATATTGGGAATATGATTAAAATTTTTTTTTTTTTAGTAAATGAATGCATGAATGAGCACTTATTAGGATTTCTGGTACTTGGCAGGTGTTCAGTGAATATTAATTTTAACTCCCTTCTACTGTTTCTTTTTCTATCAGTGGTATATGATGCAAGGATGGGAAAGGAAGGAGGAGTAAGATGGAGACATGGTTTGGGATTAATTTATACATAAATATAAAAACATTTTGGTTTTCCCATCCTTGCAACCTGCTTCCTTGGGTCCCTGTGTATCTACCTGATGAAAAGAGGGATGTTTGTCACTCACAGTCCTGAAAATAGCTCTGACTTCACTTCAGTCTCGGAGTCAAATTCTCTTTCTAAGGAATATTCTCTCATTTCCCTAAGGTCAAATATTTGTAACAGGAGTTGAATATAATAAAATATAGTTCATTGATTTGTTAATATATTTTGTCCTGAGTTCTTGAATTTTTGAAATCTCTTAAGTTCCACAAGCAAAAGAATATAGAAGAGCCTAGACTATCAGGGAAGGAGCATGTAGTAATATTTGGCAAGGGAATCAGGACTTATGCTGGCTTACATCCTAGACTTCCAAGTGCAACATTCATGTGATGACTTCTATCATCAGGCCCAGATGCTACACTGATGTAAAACAGTTCCTTGGAATCCCATTTGTTGACCCAACCTTTGGGCCTTGCTATTTGTTAAAGCAAAAAAAAAAAAAAAAAAAGTGGTGCAAGTTGTTTCTCATGAGGTCAATGCACTGGGTTTCTAATATTGAAAACAGCTGTGTTTTCCGTGAAAGTCTTCCTGCCAGTGCATCATCTCTAGAGGATTTCCCATCTATCCGAGTATGCCAATATCCAAAATTGTCCGTTCCTTCTCATTTGAGTTGGTCTGCTAAGAGTGAATGAATGTATTTCACTTCTATACATCTCTTATTGTGAAAGGCGCAAGAACTTCCTCTGTAATATGTGGCTGTTAAATATTGTTTGGGCATGCTCCAATGAGGAATTTATGCATCTTTCAGAATAAGCATCTTTCTACTCCCAGATTATACATAAAGCATAGGGTTTAGCTGTGCTTCAAAGCAGTGGAAGGGTTTGTGAGGATGCTGGGCTGGGAGATAGGAGAACGAGTGTTAGCTTTTCCTTTTCATTTAATAACCAACTGACTCTCAGCCATGCTTTTTAACCCACTTCGGGATAATGCTTTTGTAACTGCCAATATTGAACAGATGACATTCCAAGAGAAAAGTTTCTCTTCCTCTAAGAACTATGTGTCACTTAGATATACAACCTAATTCCTAACACATTTAAAACTAGTATGCAACATTTGGAGAATAGGGGAGACTCACTGAGATATTAGCATATTATTACTTGCCAAATCTGACATTATTTTAGGTAGAAAAATAACTTTATTTCTTTCCAAAGTCTTTTAATAAAGTATTTCTGAAATAGCCAAGCATAGTAGCTAATGCCTATAATCTCTGCACTTTGGCAGGCTGAGGCAGGAGGATTGCTTGAGTCCAGGAATTCGAGACCAGCCTAGGCAACATAGTGAGACCCCATCTCTACCAAAAATAATATTTTAGAAAATAAGAAAAAATATTTCTGAATAAAACAATTTGAAATATCAGTGACTAAGAATGACCATGACTAGAAATGTATAAAGACAACAAATAATGGTTTTAAGTATTAGATGTCTCAAGTTTTTAAAGAACAATATCTTTTACCTTGTTGTGTCCCTCTGCTTGCATATTTTTAGATCATTTTAAGAACAGTGCACATACTGTTTTGTATTCTGCCTTTGTTTTGGCAATAGGAGATAAAAGAACAAGTAGTATAATCAAAAAGAACTCTTTTGTTGAATATAATTGTAACTAAAAACATCATTCGTAAAGTCACACAACTTGGAGGAAAAACAAAGAAAACAGCGTCTTATTTGTGGAACCTGTCTCTTCTAAGCCACATCAGCAGAATATTCTACCCTCCTTGCACTTTCTGAATCTCCAGCTTGTTTGAAAGAAGCTTACATGTGTTTGCATAGCTAGGTGCTTGGGAGCCCAGCAGCTTCAGCTATCTCATCCCCTATGCCATTTTCTTCTGCTGCTCCAGAGCTAACTTCCCAGGCTCTGTGTACTGCAAAGGCTTCAGCTGACAGCAAGCCCTGGGCAGGTATTTCCCTCTGCTGTGGATTTCTCTCCCACTGATGGCAGTCTGTCTCCTTGTGACTGTGCTTTGTCAGGCCAAAGCTCCTCATGTGCCAGTATCCTCAATAAGCAACAGTTCATCTTGTCTAAGTGAAGTAGACAGAATTGCTTCACTGACTGTGATGTAATATGCTCTTGGGTGAGTCCTAAAGCAGTTTTAGGACTCTATCTTCCCTTTGTGTTTGTGAAAGCAGCTTTCTCGCCTGTTGTTTGTGGTGTGCTCTGCCATCTCCCAGTGATATTACATTGACGCTGGTAATACGCTCGTATCTTAAGGGCCTATTATCAGTCCATGCCCAGGGAAGAACTCCATAAACACACTGGTGACTCTCAGCTGTGTGTACTTGTACTTTGGCAGTAGGAAGTTTAATTCTGTTGAATGTACTGAGTTTCAATTTTGGATAGAATAGTTGGCAAAGGCAGATCATGGCTTCTAACCTTTGGAGCTGGGTTAGGATATAAAATAAAGAGCATGGGGGAGGATGTGTCAGCAGATGCCTGCTTGTGAACTCAGATTTAGGAGTTTGCCAAGGACATAAATGCATGGTCAGAAATATTTCCCAGAGAGCTTCCAGGAGGTCTGAGGTGACAGGGTTCCTATAGGATGGGCTGTCCTTTTTGTCTCACTTTCTGAAATAGTGCCGTGGTTCTGACCTGAATACTTCAATTCAGACTCCTGAACTTGAAGAAAGTTTTGTATCCTCTGCCATTGGCAAAACTAGGCTGACAGCAAGGGCAGAGATATTTTTGCCCCTGCTGCAATTTTGTCTGTCCTACGTGTTTTTGAATTAAGGATCGAATAGGGTTGGTGTTTGTCAAGGTGTAACAGGAAGCCTGTATCTCCAAAATGGAGAGCAATTTTATGTTCATGATCCTCCAAGGACTTGCCAAATAAAGTTAGGTATTATAGACAAGCTAGCAGTTTTATACAATTTATGCCATGAATCATTTTTCCGTTGATTTTTTAAAAATAACAGTGGCCCCAAGATCCCTGGAGCCATAAATCGGACCCCTGTAAGACAGAAGAATGCCATCTTTTCTTTATCTTCATTAGTCCTAGATGCATGTGATAATACTCATGTCTTAAAACAATCACTGAAAACAACTGGCTTTCTAGCATTTAGTCTGGACTATCCTGGAATTGTGGCTTATTATTATTTTTGTAACACAAATGTATTTTGGTGCATCTATTCAAAATGCCATAGTTCATATTACATCTAAATTTTGCCTTGTTTTCCTGCCACAACCCAATAGAAGAAGCATATGAACTACAGGATTTAGAGATGATTAGGTGACTATGCCTTTTGGTTGGTCTGGGACAGTCTTTGCTTTATGCCTATTATTCAGGTGTAAATATTAATTAGTAGGACTCCACTTCATTCTTAAGTTATCCTGGTTTGAGCAATAAAGTACATGGTCACCCTTGAGATGATACACTTAATCGTTAGCTCTAATCAGCTGTTAACATTAAGTAGACTACTCTTTCTATGGTGTTATTTTCAGGGTGAAGTTTCCTCTATCTTTATTTTATGTTTTTGACCTAACCCAAATTGTATTACACTTAGGAAGTACATAATGTTACTCCTTGCTTCGGTCTTCTTCCTCAGTTTCTTTTCCCACACCTCAAAATAAAAAGTTTTCAAGATTTAAACAAGGTGTTCTCATTGTGACAGCTTTAGAAGAGGAAACAGGTTCTGTCTTTTGGCAGGATCTGCCTTGAGCACAAGGATAAGAAAAATAAAAATCCAGAAGGTCCCTAGCCTCTCACCTGCAGCATTGGGCAAATACTTTAGAAGAGCTGGGGTGGTACTTTGTTGGTGAGCCACCCCTTACACAACCTCCCCAATCCAGGCATGAAATTGCTGCTGTAACCCTCTCTTCCTTATCTCCATCCCTCCTTCAGAAGATTCCACCTTCCCATACTCCAAGTGTATGGAAGCATTTGGACTTGGGCGCAGAATCCCAGTCCATACAATGTTTACAAGGGGAGAGGCTCAGGAAACTATCATAAGATGATTTCAGAATCATGGTCACTTGTCACAATTAAGCCCTCCAGAATACTAGGCTACATTTGCCTTTCTGTTTCTTTTGAAACTCTTATAAGTAAAAATTTCAAAGCAGTTTGTAATGTCCCTTTAATTTCAGTTTCACTGGCATCCATTTCTGAGAGCATCCACACTTTTCTGTACAATAACAGTGCAGGCCAAACATCAGATAATTCTTTTTCTAGATATAGTATTTAATCTGTGGGGCAACTATGTATTGGACAAAGATTCATCATCACTCTGGACAGGCTGCCCACTGTTTCTCCCCTTCCCCCTGCATCACCCTCAGTGCAAGTAATGTAGATAGGCAGGTTTCACCAGACTTGGCCATGCTTACATTAACGCTTCAAATTATGACTTCCAGACCTCTTTAGCCAAATTAGCAGGAAGGCCAGCTTTTCCCAGTCTCTTTTTTCAGCTGGTGTTTCTGAGAATTACAGAAGGTACACATTTGTTCCTAACAGTCGTCCTGATCTTTGTATTCGTAGGCAGCTTTGGAACTCAGATGCCTTCTTGAGGCTACCACTGGTCACGAGGCCAGTTCCCCAGAGTTTATCACCAGCTGAGAGTCGCTGGCTCTAAAGTTGCAGAACAGTAATGTTGGTGTTAGCTATTAATTCCAAGATTCAAATGTCACTCTCATAGGATGAGAATGGCTCCTTCTCTAATAGCAAGTTTGTTTGTGCTCCAGTGAGTCTTGTGTTTGCAAAGTGGCTCTTGCCCTGACCACTGGGACAAGCTGGTATCACTGCCAACTTTTCGGAGGCCCTGGCATCCCCTCAGGGATCTGGACAGCTGGACCCCACCTCCTCCTGGCCCTATTACCTGCTCCATCGACCACCACTGCTGGGGCAGGTAACGGTGGTGGGATGTCTAGGATGAGGGAGTACTCCTCTCTCTGCCTTACTTCTGAGCTTCGAAGACATAGGCCCTGGCCCCTGAGGGCCAAGGCTCTTCTGATGCAAACCTGTCTCTAGGACAGCTGAGTTGGGGAGAGTCCTAAGAGAGGCCGCCATCCTGACCCAGAACCAGGCTCCCTTTGATCCTTCACCCTGAGGCCAAGGCCCGTCTACTACTTCTGATTTTTCCTTCCAGCAGGAGGATATTTTTTCAGAATTCTCACTACTCTCTTGGTTAGCCCTCTCACCCAGAGTCCTTCAGACAACTTAAACAACTTCAAATCTCACAAGGATTTGGGATCTTTTAAATCTTTACTCTTTTTCTTAATTTAGGACACATAAATACTGTGGCCAGAGACTCTGTAATTCTCAAGCTGAAATGCAAATAGGTATATGGTGAGGGGCCTACAAATCAACCAGCCTCCTGAGTCAGGGCTGGCACTTGTCCAGGAAAACATGCTGTACTCTATGGTAATAATTCATGTAAAAATAAAATTTGGATCATATTAAATCATCTCTTTTATAACCTTCATGTTTTTTCTTAACATCATGAACATCTTTTTATAATAAAAAATATGCTATGACGTCATTTCATAGCTGCATGGTATATGTTGCTGATTCTCTATTATGAGACATTTATTTCCAGTTTGCCACTATCATGAATAAAAATGAGGTAAATATCTTATTACAAACAACTTTGTGTACATCAGTGATGATCTCTGTAGGGTAATTTCCTACAAGTGGAATTTATTGGTTAAAAGAGCACTCTGGTTTACACCAACACCAGCAACCTCTGAGGCTTTGCAAAGGGCTGTCAACAGTTACCTAAAATAATTCAGAAGACTTCTCCTGTGGTGTTCTCTTAAACAGGCTATAAGAGAACACAGTCCAGGCTTAGAATTGTTTGGACACTCTACTTTTGAGTCCCTGAATGTCACATTAGATAAGACAGTTTAGTGTTCTAAGCTGTTTTTTTTGTATTCTCTTAAAATATTTTTTACTAAATATATTTTTCATATTTCCTTTTCAGAAAAATATAATGATAGCTGTAATACTAATAATTGCCAGGAA
Source organism: Saguinus oedipus (assembly GCA_031835075.1). Taxonomy (NCBI): domain Eukaryota; kingdom Metazoa; phylum Chordata; class Mammalia; order Primates; family Cebidae; genus Saguinus; species Saguinus oedipus. Next base: position 105,188,841 of record CM063175.1, on the reverse strand, counting down.
GGGTTTTCCCTCATCCTCTGAGTATTTGTGGGTCAAAGGAACAGCTTTTATATCCTTTCAAAAGAACAGTAAATATGGTGGGGTGAGGGTGGGGACACAGTTGTATCTCAAAGGCCCTCCTGTTTCACAGGAGACTCGTGTATTATTAGAAATTATTTACCAGTGGGCATAGGGTCATTTTCCCACCATTTTGGCACCCTTAAGGAGAATTCTGTGTCTCACCCATGAGTGATGTTTGTTGTTTTGATTTTTAGGTTATTACCTGGGACCTTTTTTTTTTTAACCTTCTTGAAGCATCCTATGGTATTTTGGCTCTAGACTTGTGACATTTTGTCTTCTTCCCTGAAGGCACAGGGAGAGTTAGGGAACCATCTGTGCTTGCCCTCAATATTGTGTTTCAGAGATAAAGAAGCAATTACTTCTCTCCTTGGGCAAGCTCTTTTGTCTCTCGGGAAGCCTCTGTCTTGATCCTGTCTCAGTAAACAGAAAAAGATATATAGCAATTCCACAGCCATAGAAGCCTATGGCTGGCTTCAGACCACATTCATAGAAGTACAACACGAGGACTGGTTAAAGTACAATCCATTTGTACTCTGTATATCTTCATTCTGCAAACTTTTCCTATGTATTATGCAGTGGGCTCTGGGCCACATGTTGAGATTCAGGGCTAAAAAGACATGCCCTACACTCTAGAAGCTCAAGCAGAAGGGAGAGAGACATGGCAACAAACAATAGTCGTAGGATGATGTAATGATTTTAATAGGTATTTGTTCAAAGGGCAGGAGGTGTGTAGGGAGGTGGAACACCTGAAGTAAATAGCCAATGAGCTCTTGGAGGATAAATAGGTGTTTGCCCAGCACGTGAGCGAAGGAGGGAATTCTAGGCAGGAAACAGCATGTGAAAGTCAGGAAACTATACTAGTTTATGGAGTGTTGTGTGAAACATCAAGTATTCTAGTTTTGCTATTAAAACGTGAAAGGTAGATGGGCAGGAAATGAAATTAGGGGAGTTGGCAGGAACAGGAGATGAGGAATCTTATATGTCATGTGTGGGAGAGACTGTTAATTGTCCCCATTATTTGTTTTCTTCTCTTTTCAATTGGTTAGAGACGTGTTAGCTGGGCACAAAGCTGCCTGGATTTAAGACTACATTTTCCAAGCTCCCTTGACTGTAGGCACGGCCAGCTGACTAAATTCTGTAACAGGAAGTGACACATAGAAGCTCCAGGGAGTCTGCTCTTAAAGACAGACAGCAAGACAGCATCTCTCTCTCTCTCTCTCTCTCTCTCTCTCTCTCTCAGACACACACACACATCTTTGTCTTTGTCCCCATTTCCATCTAAATTCTGGAAAGCAAATAGTATTGTCCATAAAGAACAAGATAGAAAGAGCCTGGGTTCCTGAAGCCGTGGAAAACTTTATAGCCATAAATCACTACCCAGATTTCTACTGAAGAGAGAAAGAAATTTCTGTTTTGCTTCAATATCTGTTACTTTGAGTATTCTGCCTCTTACAAATATACCTAATTTTAATGCATTGAGCAATGGAGTTTAGATTTCATGCTGTTGCTGTTGGACAGATGGTAGAGAATTGAGCAGGAGCAGCACCATGATCAGTGTTGCACGTTAGAACCATCTCCTAAAGACACCTGGGAAAGAATTATTATGGTGGGACCAATTACTAGCAGGTAGAGCCACGTGATTCAGGGGAGAGACAATGCAGGGAGTGGCTCTGCACTGGGTCAGCTTAGCTAACTAAAAACAGATTTCCCAGAATTCCTTTTCCTGGATGGCTATAGTTATGATTGGGAAGGGGGAAGTGAGGCAGTAGCCACACTGTTGCAGGAAATCAGCGTAGGGTCAGGAGCTACTGCAGCTTTCATGCATAGTCCGGGATCTGCTGGCTCACCTTCTTGGCATGAGGCCACAGCTGGGCTTGCAGCTCCTGTTTCAGTGTGTCCAACTCCTGGGCCAGCCATGGGTTTAGATTCCTGACAAAGGGTGCCAGCATCATTGGCGGGTCAGCCACATCACTGAAATTGAAGGCTTGGAGGCAATAAGAGACTGACACTCATTCCAGTTTGTCCTCTTGGGTTCCAGCTTGTCCTTGTTCTCTCCCACTTCCTGTCCATCCTTCCTTCCTGACTGCCTACCCTGATGACTTCAGGCCAGCACCAAATGAAGAAGCAACCGCTGTACATTAACCTGTTAACCAGCTCCCACAATTGTATGAGGTCAAATCTGTACACCAAATCTGAGTACCACTCTGAGTGGTTCTGCTTTTTTTATTGAACCCTGATTGACATTGAGTATGAAGATGGTGAGGGCAAGATCTGACTTTCTTATTTACCACTCTGTTCTGAGTCTAGGACAGTACCTGGAAGATAGTAGATGCTCAATAAATATTTTTGAATGATGGGAGATTTTTAGGAGGTAGAAGTAATAGGACTTGTTGATTGGATGTAGACTTAAAGGAAAGATGAAATTAGTAGTACTCCAAAGTTTTTTGCTTTGGCAAGTGGGTGAAGATGGGGTCATATGCTGAGATAGGGAATTCAGGAGGGAGATTAATCCAAAAAGTCTCTTCAGGAAGATATTGAGTTAAAATGAACCATCAAGGTAGCTCTTGTGCAGCAATGCTTGTGTTCTTAGTCAGTTCTTGAAGCTGTAGAATAAAAATTGAACCAGATAGACTTTGCAGTCCCTTTTGGACTTAGAATTCCATTATAGGATAAGATGATTGGTTCAGTTTTTAATATACTGGGTTTGAGAAGAACCATGGGATATTCTTTTGGAGATACGTGTGAACTGAAATGTGGGGATCGCCCCTGAGAGAGGCTAACAACTTGGCCTCCGCCATTAGGTGAGCTTGACTCCTCACACACTCTCCCTGGCTGGAGGCTGTCGAGTTATGGGGAAGAAAAATTGGGAGAAGAATGACTAAACAGAACACTGTTTTCAGCCTTCTTGGCTGATGAGATAATGGCTGGGTGAATGCCGAGTGGTCTCACAAGGTATTGTGTCCCCCTTTTCTGGCTCCTGATCTAAGTCTGTTTTATGACTTTGTTTACCAGGCATTGTTTCAGCCTGGTGACCTCCCCTGCGGTCCTTGTCTTTTGCAGATGCATGATTTACTGCTGAGCTTGTGACTTCTAGATAATTAAAGATTGCTATCCGAGTTACTGGTTGACAATATTTATAATCAGCATCACCTATTTCCCCCTTGACCTTTTAAATCAGTATTTGTTCCTTTTACTAGTTCCCCAGAATTGTTTTCTGTTTCTTTTGTTATTTGAGAAAAGCTTTGATCTGATGTGAACAACATTAAGTAGAGAAGTATATAATGGAACCTACTGCACAAATAAAATCGCTGTTTGGGCATCAGTCCTCCAGACCTCTCTCTCTGTCTCCTTTTTTTCCCCACGCACACCCTCTTTCAGGTTTGGATGAGATTCCCTCTTTCAGCTGGATGAGATTCCCGGGCTTGCGTTCAGTTCACAACACTGAAATTCAATTCATACATCAGTGAAGGGGTCTGGGCTAGAGATTTATTTGGGGGAATTGTCTGTTAAAAGCAGTAGTTGAAGCAATGGGTATGATTTTTAAAAATTTAAATGTCATTAAGGGACCACACTGAAGCCTTAGGGACCAGTAACATTTAGGAGTCTGGTGGAAGAAGAGAAGCCTGCAGAGGACACTGAAAAGTGATGATCAGCGAGACAGCAGGTGAGCCAGCAGAGTGTGGCTCCAGGAACTGAGTGAGGACTTGGTTTCAAGCAAGAATGACTATACTGAGCTCTAAATGCTGTAGGCATTTCAGTTAATGAAGACTTAGAAGTATCCCTAGAAGGAGGAGTTCGGTGGCAAGTTGAGGTGAGAAGTCAGGGTGAAGTCAGTTGAGGAATAAGTGGGAGATAGCAAAATGGGCATTGGAGAGTGGAAAGCACTTTCTTAAAGCTTGGGCAGGGGGTAAAAAAACCAAATGATTTGAGATAGGAGGAACAAGAAAAGCTAGAGCTTGACAGAGAATGGTTAGAATGGACCACTGGGATTTAATATTTCAGAGGGGAAGATGTTCTGAGTGATAACAAAGTGTGAGTGTGGTCTCGGGTGTTGGTGTCTGTGGTGTGGTGGAGATGAAGGTCACTGGAATTGAGATCAAGGAAGGGGAGGGAGACCCAGTCTGTGTGGGTGCTGGTCCCCTTGCAGGTGATGAAAAGATGGAGGAGAAAGATGGCAAGCGTTCATGATGAATATGAGAGAATTGACAAGAGATTGTCAAATGACAAGGTTGAAGAAGCAGAGAGGTTTTCATTCTCAGAGGGTGTGGGTTGCAAAGGAACAATGGGCTATTTATTCATTCAACATTCAATATTAAATGCCTACAGTAATGACCTATATGACTAAGGAATCACCACTGACTAGGCGATAAGTCAGGCAGGGGAGAAAAAACACTTTCATAGCTTCAGAAAGAATCCAAGTTTTCTCACTGGATTTTAACCCTTACTGTCCATTAGAACTCCCTGGGAGCTTTCCAAAAATACCAAGCCTAGGTCCTACAGCAGCCCAGAATCTGTGGGTAGTATAGTGGTATTTATATTTTTTTAGGGGGCCCCAGGGATTTCTAATGTACATTCGGGGTGGTGAACTACTAGTGAACAAGGAGCCCTTGGGCATAAGAAGATTTTTATGCTGAAGCTGACATGGGCCTCCAGTTGCTGGTGGTGAGGGGGTGGGTGCTGACTGGCACCTACCTTTGGCACTCAGGGATTTAGGGGACAGGATGTACAGTGGGGCCCTAGGATCTGAACAGTTCTGATTGTCTGCAGCTGAAGCTCTTGGCTGGAAGGCAGGAAATGAAGCGGGGCCCAGAAGCAGAGCATCTTATCATTGCCTGCAGCTGGGTGCCTGTGCAGGTGGGAGGGGGACAGGAAGGGAGGCGGGCCCCAGCGTTAGTTCCCACTTGGAGGTTACCTCTAGTGTTCTGTTATCAGTCCTCCGCACCACGCTTGAAAGGTACCATGAGAAATTGGAATCTGTCTTGAGAGGGCAAACAGGATGAAGGCTGAGTTCAGGAAACCATGTCACATTAGGGATGAAAAAAGGAGCTGGGGACTGTGAGAAGAAAAATGCTCATGTGGCTCTGACAACTGTCACCAAATAGTTAAAAGGCTCTCATGGAGAAGAGTGGTAAGATTTAGCTCCAGAACACAGACCAAAGATTAGGAATTCAATGGAATTCATCTCACTTTACAGGAAGACAATTTCTGACAATTAGCTTTCACTGTACACTTGAAAGCGTCTTCATATGAATTAGAGTGCTATTCTAGAGTTTAATGGGAGGTTGAATTACCAGATTTTTAAATGGTTATAAAACTATAACCCTGCTCTGGGTAAAAATATGATGATCTTTAAGATAACCTAGTCTTAGATTCTAGAAAATTCTTTAATGTAAATATTAAAGGTGGTTAAAACAAAACAACATAAAACCAATTTGGTGTGTATTGGCCATAGTCTTGGGCAAAATGAAGTCTTAAATTTTTAAAAACCTAAAATTATACTGGGGTAAAACATTAAGCTATTCAAACTGGCATTCTTTTGGAGTTGAAAATCAAGGGCTCGCTTACTTCATCATGTATATTTATAGTTTAACACTATAAATTTAATAATAATGTTTATAGACCTTGACATTTTCAGAACAACCTATTAAACCCCACAGTGTTTCTATTTAAGTGGGCTAGTATTTTTACGAGATGAGAAATCTATGGGACTTGAGGAAGGTCATATCTTAAGTCAGCATTGCAGCCAAGAATAACCAATTGTCATAATTTGACAGGTATATATACATCTTTCACAGTGAGCCCAAATTGAATACACAATACAGAGCATATAGATAAATATAGTCCCCATTCAAATGAATTTCCACATAAACCAAGGCTGATGACAATATGGAAAGAAGATGTGTTATCTTCCTCAGGGAAAGGCAGTAGCTATAACCTTGGTTTCCATTGCTGGATTCTTTAAGACCTTGTAAAGAAACCACATTATAACCACATAAAATGTTTCTATTGTAAACTTATTTAAAATTTTGTAGGCCGGGCTCGGTGGCTCAAGCCTGTAATCCCAACACTTTGGGAGGCCGAGGTGGGTGGATCACGAGGTCAAGAGATCGAGACCATCCTGGTCAACATGGTGAAACCCCGTCTCTACTAAAAATACAAAAAAATTAGCTGGGCATGGTGGCGCGTGCCTGTAATCCCAGCTACTCGGGAGGCTGAGGCAGGAGAATTGCCTGAACCCAGGAGGCGGAGGTTGTGGTGAGCTGAGATCGTGCCATTGCACTCCGGCCTGGATAACAAGAGCGAAACTCCGTCTCAAAAAAAAAAAAAAAAATTTGTAGAAGTTAAAAACAGATTTTAAGGAATGACTGTTCAAAACCTGGAATAAAAACAACAACCCAGAAGTGGTTTTAGAGGAGGGCTAATTACTAGGTGATTTTAAGGAATTAATGTGAAAATCATCACATCTCCCCAGAGCTGCCAAACATGGGAGATGGTAACTGAAAGAGTAGAAACTTGGTTACCAAGGATACAAACCCTGTCTTCTGGGGGGCAAGAAAAAGCCAGTTAATGATACCTGCGGATGTTTAGGTATATATAGTATAACTAGGTGATGATGATGAAGATTGTCTGTTCTGAACTTTCAAAGAGTCAACAGGAAACAAGAGGCAAACAGAGTTACTAATCCCCTCCAGAAGGACCTGGGTAGATATAAGAGCACCCTGTGCAGTGTGATCAGGAAAGTTAGGAGGGTAAAGGACCCCTTCTTCATGAAAACAATAAAACGCTCTGAAGCTCCTGAGAACAGTGTAGGAAGTGATGTCTCCAGGAAGTTGTGGGTTGCACAGGCCCTAAGACTGCAAACATCTGAAGCATGAAAGAAAGTAGAACGTTTCTTCTTAGAAGAAAGAGAAACAGCATTGGATTGAGTGGTCGATGTCCAACAATTGATGTTTAGAGTGAAGCTATTTGTTTTCTACTTGAGTTTTAAGCCTTATTCTAAATAGTGCACTATGCTATTTACAAATGGGCTTAAGCATTCTCTTTTATTAAAGATATATAATTATTTTCCATAGAAAAATAATGTGTTCTGAATTGCGAATTAAAAGCTCTGGCACCTGATATCCTCACCTGAGGAGACTCTGGACAGGTGGGCCAGATGACTATGCTCCACAGAATTACACGTCAGTGACTAAAAATTCATTAAGTTGTAGAAATTAGTGAGTCTCTAAGCTGTAAGTGTAAACTTAAGCCCATCTTCAGACATAGGCATCCTCACGTTTACCTCCCTCTTAGGCCTTTGGAAATAGATCACTCTCCTATTCAAATAGATTGTTCATTATAAGTAAGTGGTGAAAATTTAAAGACCAAAATGTTTAGCTGTGAAGTGAGGTAAAGTGGAAAGTGTCCCTGTTGGTATCTAAGATGCTATAATTGGAGACAAGTGGCTAAGTTGAGGTGAGTGGCAAATGATGAGTCTGGAATAATGACCCTTTAATTTTGGTCTTCATCAGAATCATTCAGAAGGATTGCTAAAAAAATACACATTTCCAGACACTACCAAGGTGGATATATGCAAAGAAGCACATGAAAAGGTGTTCTAACATCATGCATCATTAGAGAATTGCAAATTAAAACAATGGTATATCACTGCACATATATTAGAGTGACTAATACTTTTAAAGACCAAACCTGATAACAGTAAATGCTGGTGAGGATGCAGAGCAACAGCAACTCTTATTTATTGCTAGTGGGAATGCAAAATGGTACAGCCACTTTGGAAGACAGGCTGTTTCTCACAAAGGTAAACATAATCTTATCATACTATTCAGCAATCACACACCTGGGTATTTACTCAATTGCGTTCAAAACTTATGTTCACAAACCTGCACACAGATGTTTATAGCAGCTTTACTTATAATTGTAAAAACCTAGAAATAATAAAGATGTCCTTTAATAGATGGATGGATAACCAAACTGTGATAGACACATACAATGGAATATCATTTAGCAATAAAAAGAAATTAGCTATCAGACTATGAAAGGACAAGGAGGAACCTTAATTGCATATATCTAAGTGAAAGATGCCAGTCTAAAAAGGCTACTTTCTCATTCCAATTGTATGATATTCTGGAAAGGACAAATCTATATAGACAATAAAAAGATCAGGGGTTTGTCAGGGACTTGGGGTGGGGAAATGCATGAATACGTGAAGCACAGGGAAACTTTAGAGCGGTAAAACTCTCTTGTATGATACTGTGACAAAGTATACATGACATTATGCATTTGTCAAAACCCATATGACTTTACAACACAAAGGATAAGGTTTAATGTATGCAAATTTTATAAATCATTTAGGAAGTCAAAGATCCCAGGAAAAAATGCAGATTGTGACAAGATAATCTAATTGTATTATAAATGTATAAAATACCCTCACTCCCAGCACTTTGGGAGGCCTAGGTGGGCAGATCACCTGAGGTCAGGAATTCAAGACCAGTCTAGCCAACATGATAAAACCCTGTCTCTACTAAAACAAAAATTAGCTGGGTGTGGTGGTGGCTGTCTGCGGTCCCAGCTACTGGGGAGGCAGAGTCAGGAGAATAGCTTGAACCCAGGTGGCAGAGGTTGCAGTGAGCTGAGATCATGCCACTGCACTCCAGCCTGGGTGACAGAGTGAGACTCTCTCTCAAAAAAATAAAAATAAAAATAAAAAAAATAATAAAATGCCCTCACTGAAGGAGGGAAAAGGTGCTGACCTAGGGAGCTTTGAAAATGAATGGAGTATGTAGGGCTAAAGGCACATTAAGTAGAGTATTTTATTTTAAAAAGCTGTTTCTCTTGGAAGTAAGTATTAATAATTCTGATATTGCTATACACGTCTGCTGGAATTGAACAATTAAATTTTTGTAAAATAATTTGCAGATGGTGCAAGCCAGGTTTCTTATTACAGATAAGTGAGAGAATGATCCATGTGGTAATGGACTAGAGTTGGTGACATCAGTAAGAACTCATGTTTAACTTAAAATAGATACAGATGTTTACATGCAGGCATATTCCTGTATATTTACATACACAGCTTTATATATACACATATATTTCTTTGCTTTGTGAGCTGACAGGGTGTAGAAGAAATGACATCCAGTAGTAAGGAACACACCAAGCACTCAAACCTTGGTTTCTTATGCTATCCTCCAAAAAAAGGCACCAGGCTCTTTGGAGAAATGGCTGATTCTAGGACTGGGGCAGTGACTATACAAAATGACTCTAGTGCATTTTGTAGTGCCAGAGGTAAGTAAACACACACACACACACACACACACACACACACACACACACACACACGGTATGTCAAAAGTGCAGATGAGCTGACTGAAAGAGCTCCCACCTGCCAAAGCTAGCATATTTTGAGAAACAACATAAATAAAGTCTCTTTAGAGTATAACTCAAAGTACAAAATAAATGATTCCTTACTGACATAAAGAAATTATTGAATAAATTAAAAAATGATGGAGAGGAGATAAATCACCCATGTGGGAAAACTCCAAATGAATTATGTAGACTCCCTCCTAATGGGGAGGGGCATAACTCCTCATTTCTTAGGTGTGGGCTGCACATAGTAACTTCCTTCCAATGAATACGTAATGGAAAGGGGAAATGAAAGAGTAACGTTATGATGTAGAAACCTGTCTAATACTACTTAAGCTGAATGCTCAATGTCAACCACAGCCATAAGTCATATGATAATATGTACCTTTGATATGCTGTGAAGACAGTGGTTCTTTACCTCTGTGATCCTCCTTCCCCAAACTCATAACCCAAGACTAAAACATCAGACAAATTCCAACATAGGGCCAGCCTACAAAACACTTGAATTTTACAGTACTCCTTAAACTGCCAAGGTCATCAAAAACAAAGGAAGTCTGAGAAATGGTCACAGCCAAGAGGAACATAAGGAGACATGATACCTAAACATACAATATGGGATCCTGAATTGGATTCTAGAACAGAAAAAGGACATTAGGTAAAATCTAAGGAAATTGAAATAAACTATTGCCTTTTATTAATAATATGTTAATATTGGTTCCTTAATTGCAATGAAGCTACCATACTAATGTAAGATGTTAATAGGGAAAACTGTATGTGGATAACTTCCTGCATTATTGCCTTAATTTTTCTGTAAGTCTAAAACTGTTCTAAAAAATAAAGTTGATTAATAAAAACACCAACTTTAAAAATACACATTTCCAGATCCACCACCCAGGTGATTCTGATATACATCAAAGTATGAAAATTTTCTAAAAAATGCTTCAAAACCAAGAGAAGGCTTACATTTCAGACATTTTACTGGACCAACAATTTTTAAAAATTTATAAAGCAACCACAGCGAATGGAACATACTGGTAAATTTTTCTTAAATCTTACATTTATGGTTTTTTTTTTTTTTTTGACATCTATGTCCTCAGCTGGATGCGTCAGGTGCAAGAAGCTGTCTGACACTGGGAGGCCAAGAGGACACTAGAAGGTAGAGCCCTGGGGAGAGAAGGTGAGGGAAATATGTGGGTTCTGAATCTCCTGCAGTTGCCTATTTCTTTATACAATTTAGGGGTTATACACAGTTAGTGGGATTATTTGTTACTGTATGAGATTTGTGTTAAAAACTGTCATGAATAGTCTGTAGTAATAAAAATACCCCTAACTTCCAGTAGTCAATAATTTTCATTTTTCTTCACTGGCTATCGATTATTGAATGACAAGATCATTAAAAGAAAATATATTAGAAGAAATAATTGGATAAGCAAGCTGTCTTCTCTTGGGTAAAAGCAACCTATACTGTTTTCCCCTGAAGTTTAGTAATGGACAATGACAATCTTAAACTCATTCTTTAAAACAACAAGAAAACAAGCGAATAGGTAAACTGTGTTAAAACTGTAGGATAGATGATCATGGATCCTTAAGGACGGAAACATACTTATAAATGCCTTATGCACACAAAGTTCAACCTATGCTTATCACCAAATCTAAAAGAGGGATATTCTAAAGACAGGGAGTTCTATCCTCTTGCATACCATGTGGCCTGTGGGCAATAAAGCACCACAGCCGTGATTCTCAAAGTATACTTTGAGAAGTACTCATCCAGGACTGTCTGCATGAGTATCACCTGGAAACTTGTTAGAAATGCAAATACTGGGACCCCACCTCTGCCTTAACCACATCTGGAACTCTTGAGTGAGGTCAAAAATGTGTGTGATAACATGCCCTCTGGTAATTCTGATGCACTGGAGAACCACTAATCTAACAGATGGGAGTGAAATGCGCTCTGTATTATGAATTCCCTTCTTTCCATCACCAAAGTAACCAAGAGCATTCTAGAGGATCAGGGAAGGTTATTTTCTCTTTGCCAAGGAACAATTTTTTCACTCAAAGAATGCTTCATAAATAAATAAAGAATAGCTAGGGATCTTAAGAAGGTCCACAAAAGTTTCTCTTATCCACAGCATGACTGAAGTACTCATACTGATGTAATCACTATTTAGAAGGTTTGGGATGGTTGTGTTATGTCTGTTTACTATATCAGTAATGCTACCCCTTCCAGAGGTTTATTTGCAGCAAGGGAAGTTTTGTTATAGGTGACAAAAATTCAGTTAAAAGAAAAATCACATTTCTTCAATTTAAGATGAGTAGTTTTTTTATAAGCTAATATTTCTGAAATAAAGATGCACTTTACAATTGGGTGTACATTCAGTGTGCTGGGTTTCTCACCAAACACTCTAAAATGACTTTTAGATGAAAAAATGTTTCTTGCAATTGACATCTTAGAACTGAGGAAATTTAGTAGTCTGAATGTTACTGAGCAATGTATTTGCTGCCTGGTGCACATAGAAGCCAATGCTATGGCACCAGTTTTTGAGGAAAGAAAGGATTTGTTGCAACGTCCACCTATAAGAAGACAGGAGGAGAACTCAAATTTGTCTCTCTGATCTGGGATTTGGGGCAAGTGTTATCAGTCAGGGAGGATCAACTGGTATGCACAAGCACTGGCAAGGCAGGTTTTGATTATTGCGAGATCTTTAAGTAAGACTATTTATGGTAAGGCATGGGGAAGGGTCTCATCAGTGAACATTCCTAGAAAATGAACTGCTCACCTTTGAAAGTGTTTAGGCCCTTGAGTTTCAGCCATGTCCCAATCATTTAGTTCTGCGATAGGGACTTTAGTTCTAGGTGTTATCTGAGGTCGAAGTTTTCTTCTTCTGTGCATGCTCTGGCTGCATAACTTGCCACTTCTTAACTCTGCCTGCAAAACAACTAGACATTCTGTTAGTAACAGAGTTTGGCCAGATAAGACTAGCCCAATAATTGCAAGAACATGTTCTGGGAGGTGAAGGCAAAAGCCTCTAAATCAATTCCCCCTGTGAATCCAGTTAGGAGAGTGAGGAAGCAATTTTACTTTCTCATCAAATTCTAAAGATGATACATTTAATATCTGCTCTTCTTTAGTTAAAAGAATTCTGCTTTCAGGCAAGACAAAGTAAAAAGGGCTGTATTTAACTCCTGTCTGAAGCAACTAGAAAACCAGACAAAACACGTGAAACAGCAGTTTTCAAAATGTCGAGACATCAGGCAACAAGGAAAGGTAATCATTGAGACAGGGAAACAACACAGCTGAGCCCTGGGACTGCCCCTGTGCTTTATTAAGTGTTTCTAGGCTGTGGCATAGGTGCCCAGGAGGGCATAAAACCACCTTCTGGAGTGGACGGGAAGGTTCCATGCCTTGGTGGTGGTAACACGGTGATTTGGAGTTATAATGTTTTGTTCATTTGAAATATATTTAAGATGATTAGGTAACTTGATTTTTAAATGTATAATATAGAATGTCAAGGTATTGATCAGGATTAGATGTATTTAAGTATTTCTATTTTCAGGAAAGTGATGTTATATGCATGACTAAATCGTTCTAGGTTTTTGCCCAGCTGCAGATGGCTTGAGAGAACTGCCTCATTACAGCGATGGTGAGGTACAGTCAGTGTGAGTGTGTGGGGCATGCACACTCAGTAAGCAGGCAGCAGCTGTTTGGTTAGAGAACGAAATTGGCCAACTGGAAACTATGGAATTATTCCTTTATGCAGACCTCATTCAGAACGTCCTGGCTTCTTCTGTGATGTGGGTGATGAGATATGGACAAGATTCTACCTTACGGAGTTGACGCTTTTTGACTTGGACTCCCCAGTTGGACTGAGCCACTCATGGTGTTGAGTATGCTCTTGACCTCACCATGAAGGATGTTGGAGAAATGCAGAATGATGCTCCTTCTCAATTGCATCTGCAACATATCAGGGAGTGGTCACTACAGAATATGAGCAGAAGAAAGCATATGTTAAGTTGCGAGTCAATACACTCAAACACCAACAGTGATCATCACGAGCCCAGTGCAGACCTAGTATATCAGAATACCTTATCTTGGCACTTGAGCATCAGTAATTATCTAAATGCATCTAGGTGATTTTAATGTGCATCCAGGCATAATATCTACTCACTAGTAACTGATCTAAAATCTCCCTTCCAGACCTTGAAATAAAAATTGAAGTCTAAATTTTGGCAGATGACAGAACATTGGCTGCCCCAGCTCCTTCCCCTTGTGATGCTTTATCTTTCTTCTAATTTCTTCTCCAATTATTATCATTTACTCCCACATTTGCAGATGTCTGTAACTTTAAACCCAATATCTGGAATGATACATCTATCTGAGACCAGCACTGTCTACCTCCCAGGACTGGCTGGAACAATATATCAGTGTCTTATCACTCATTATTTTAATGAACTTCCTGCTATTTAAAAATTGGGCTAGCAGTGTACCCTCTCTAGGCTCAGTTGCTCATTGCTAACAGCTGGTTATCATCCTAATTAGAATGAGTGTTGGCTTTCTTTTCAGGCTCATAATTTAGAGTGTAGGGGCTGCCAAGTTCAGGTCAGTTTTGTTTGTAGGATCTAAAACTTGCCAGAGTAACTTTGATAGCTTAAACATTGTATAGTTTCCTAAGCCTGCTTCTACCACATTCTTTTCTTTCTCAGTACTTAGGGAATCCGTTGTAACCAGGTGTATTAAAAGCTTAAAAATAAAGCGGGGTGCGGTGGTGGCTCATGCCTGTAATCCCAGCACTTTGGGAGGTGGGTGGATTACCTGAGGTCAGGAGTTTCACACCAGCTTGGCCAACATGGTGAAACCCCATCTCTACTAAAAATACAAAAAAAATTGCTGGGCATGGAGGCGGGTACCTGTAATCCCAACTACTCAGGAGGCTGAGGCAGGAGAATTGCTTGAACCTGTGAGGCAGAGGTTGCAGTGAGCAGAGATTGTGTCACTGCCTTCCAGCCTGGGCAACAAGAGCAAAACTCCATCTCAAAAAAAAAAAAAAAGGCTTAAAATAAATTACTGAAAGCATGAAAATATGATAACAAATATTTCATGGCAATGTTATTATTTCATAACATCCAGGGTATAGAATCATAGGCTCGTAGTGGGGGATTTATATGGTCATCTGCTGTTTTTGTTGTTGCTATTGTTTTGTTTTCTTTTTTATTTTTAGTAGAGACAGGGTTTCACCACGTTGTTCAGGCTAGTCTCGAACTCCTGACCTTGTGATCCACACGCCTCAACCTCCCAAAGTACTGGGATTGCAAGCATGAGCCACCACTCCTAGCCTGGTCATCCACTTTTTACCGCCAAAAATCCCTTCTATAATATCACCAGTGAGCATGAACCTGTCTCCCAGACACTTCTAGTGACTATAATTTGTTACTGTGTTCACTCACTAATGATTTGTTTCCCTTAAGCATTTATTTAAATTTCAACATTTCAAATATTTATGCTAAATTCAAGGATTACACTGGTTTAGGAAAAGAAGCCAGGATTTATGTTCCCACAGTTACTGGGGGGAGCAAATGATACAACAACTATAACAATACAATGAGACAAGTGCTTTTATAGATTTTCCTGGGAGCTTCCAAGCTGGGAAAGAATTAATTTGCTTGGGACTGGTGGCAGGGGTGAGAGGGAGGAAGTTCAGGCAAGTTTTACAGAGAAAACTTCAAGTATGTGTACATTTTCAGGCAGAAAATATAGAGTAGAAAGAGGGTAACCTCTCACAATTAAAACCCCACTTTTATCTTTGGTATCCGTCAAATTACTTCTGTGTCCTTCTGTCTCCCTAAGACAAAGAACAGTATACATCTTTGTTACTCAAAGTTATGGTTTGTGGATCAGCAGCTTTGACATCATTTGGGAGCTTGAAAGAAATGTAGAATCTCAGATCTGACTCCAGATCTACTGAGGCAGTAGGTGTATTTGAATAAGATCCCTGGATAATTTATACGTACATTAAAGTTTAAGAAGCACCAAGCCATGACTTGTGCCTCTATTTCCTTGCTTCCCATTCAGTCTTTTAAAATTTTTTTCTATTTTATATTTAACTAGCACATATATACAGTTTAATAGGCAATTCTGCAAGGCTCATAACAAAAAATGGCAGGCCCCTTTTTAACTCCTTCCCATCTCTACTAATAAATTCCTAGAACGGGTCGACTTTTACATCTTTTAACTATTTCTTCCAGTATTTACCTCCAATTCTGAAATAAAAATATATTACTCTTTATATGTGTATCCATTTAAAAACTGTCCTATACTTCTTACAGCAGGTAAGAATTTAACTTTCTTATACTACCAGTTTGACTTATCCATCTTCTGCTTCCAACATAATTATAATTTTGATTAAACTAATATTTAATGTTTTTAGCATTATGACTATAAACCTTAGTCATTAAACCAAGTAGAGTACCCTTTTGTGTTTTTCCTGTAATTATTGCCTTCCTATTTGTTTAGATTTTTATGTACCTGTCTTTTTTTGCTCGTCTTGTTTCGTTTTTGTATTTTTTTTTTTTTTTTTTTTTGAGACGGAGTTTCACTCTTGTTACCCAGGCTGGAGTGCAATGGCGCGATCTTGGCTCAGTACAATCTCCGCCTCCTGGGTTCAAGCGATTCTTCCGCCTCAGCCTCCCGAGTAGCTGGGACCACAGGCACGTGTCACCATACCTGGCTATTTTTTGTATTTTTAGTAGAGACGGGGTTTCACCATGTTGGCCAGGATGGTCTCGATCTCTTGACCTTGTGATCCGCCCACCTCGACCTCCCAAAGTGCTGGGATTACAGGCTTGAGCCACCGCACCCGGCCATTTTTGTATATTTTTGAAATAGAGTCTCACTCTGTTGCCCAGGCTGGAGCATATGCAGTGGCACGATCTTGGCTCACTGCAACCTCTGCCTGCCAGGTTCAAGTGATTCTCCTGCCTCAACTTCCTCAACTCCATGCCTGAGTAGCTGGGACTACAGACATGCACCACCACGCCTGGTTAATTATGTTGTATTTTTTTGGTAGAGATGGGGTTTCACTACATCCATTGGCCAGGCTGGTCTTGAACTCCTGACTTCAAGTGATCCACCTTTCTTGGCCTCCCAAAGTGCTGGGATTACAGGCATGAGCCAGTGCACCCAGCTATACTTGTTTTATATATAATTCTTATCTTTCCAAAATAACTGTAAAAATCCTCTCAACATAGGAGCACTATTCTATCAGTTTCATTTATTTTCCTTAAAGTCTTCTCTTAAATTTCTCCATCCCTCTGTTCTAATCTGGGTTGGCTGTGCTGTATAGGCAACTAATATACCTGTTATCCTAGGACTTCCTTTGTCATCATCTGGGAAAGTTCTTTTGTCTCTCTTCTGTTTTGAATTCTGAGTTTCTAGGATCTCATAATGTCTTCCTTTTTGGTTTAATCTTCCATTTTGTGGAGGATATCCTCCAATGACTTCCAGAAAGAGTGTGTGTGCCAGTTATCTGCCCACTGGCATTCAGTACCTTTCATGGTCTTCCCTGTATGATACAGGCTGGAAGCCTAAAACTACATTTCCCATAATTCATTGCTACTAATGTTTTTGTTTAGAGTAGGTCAATGAAAGACAGTCATATGAGACTTAAAAATAGGTTTAATTCTTCAGTTAGAAGTAGTGACAGAATAGCATGGGCTTTTGCAGTGGCTGTCTCATATTTCAATATACATTATTAGCAGCTGTAGCTTTACCAACAGATTTATGTGGTTTCCTGATTATTGTATAGCTTCCTCTTACTCCTCTGGCCATTTCAGCAGTATGAGATCATTTCCTGCTTGGACTACCTATAAAGAATTTTTTTTTTTTTCTGATTGAACACTTACCAAGAATGGCTTCAAGAAAAAGACCTTCAAAAATATGCATTTGGCTTAATTATTGGACATCTCCAATAACTAAGATTTGAAACAGTGATGATCTCTGGGATATCAGTAGTTCACGGCAAAAGAGTGACATAAATTGTTACCTATATCTGCACACAATTAAGTGCCTAATATTAAAGATACAGTTTTGGGAGACAAAGATGCTATTGCAATATTTGCATGCTCTTGCAGTGAAGACTACAGAAACTATATAGTGGGCTGGATATTTCCAAATACGCCGGAGAGATTACGGAAATGACCTCAGGGTTTTAAAAGATTTGCTTAGACATCATCAGAAAACCAGGGAGCTTCTGCTGTGACTGCCTCAAAATAACATCTTATCTTTTAGAGTTACAGGACTCTACATACCAAAATGTACCAAAACAGAGCTCCAAATACCAGTATAACTAAAATCCAGAGCCCAAATTTGGTCTTGCATACAGGAGAACTGCAACTGACTGCCTCACCAGGTCTACTATGTTAAGATATGTTAAGAAAGAAGAGTATGTTGTGGACTAAATTATGTCCCCCTATTTATTCATAGTTTGAAGACTTATGTGAATATTGTGAGTATTTGGAGACAGGGCCATTAAAGAGGTAATTAATGTCAAGTGAAGTTCCAAGGATGGGGCCTTAATTCACTATAACTGGTGTCCTTCTAAATAAAGGAAGAGACATTAGGGATGCACATGTAGGGAGGAAATACCACGTGAGGATTCAATGAGAAGATGGCTGTCTGCAAGCCAAAGACAGATATCTCAGGAGAAACCAACCCTATCTTGATCTTGAACTTCCAGCCTCTAGAACTGTGGAAAAATAAATTTCTGCTGTTCTAGCCAACCAGTCTGTGATATTTTATTATGGCAGTATTAGCAAACTAATACACACTCTTACCACATCTCATCAAAGATATCAAAGGATACCACCTTTATCAAAATATCAGGGAAACATTAGTCAGAGGAGCTTCATCTTTCTTGGAAAGCCCTCTTGTGTCTGTCCTTGAAGGCTGAGGATGATGACTGAAGATGCTACTGTAGAAATAGTCTCCTTGATTTCAGTATAGATGATTGATTTCGGAGTGATGGTGGGGTGGGATTGGTTAGTGATAATTAGAACAGTTTAACCCACAAATATTTTTGATGATGGCTAATTGATTATTGTGTTCTTAAGTCTAAAATAGAAGGATAATTTTGTGTTTATGTAATACAGTTTTACTTTATATATAAAATAGAAAAATGTCCAGGTCATGACTACAGTCTTAATTTTAATCGCAATGAAGAATTAACACTGTTCACACCATTTCCAGACCTGAGCCATTTCTCAAATCTGGAACCCTAGAAGGGAAGGAAGGCCTATCTCTCAGAGGAAGAATCTTCTGGCATTGCTGCAAGTACATGTTGTAAATATTCTATAGAGGAATTGCAAGATTTTTCTGGAATTACTGTATACTGCCTCTGAGATATTACTCCATAGGGCTCCAACATGTCACCGTGGTCCCCCAGTCAGGTTGGAAGTCCATGCAGGTCAGACAAAGCAGTAGATCCTGTTACTGTTTGTTGAATACTCCATTTTCTTTCCTTGCAGTGCCTTTAAGATGGCAGGATTCTGTGATGCCATTTTGAACTCAGGAGTGGATGTGTGATTTGCTTTGGCTTATAACATGTGGGCATGTGTCATATATCACTCCTGGGCAAAAGCTTTAAGACACTGTATGTTTTGCCATGTTTCTTTTTCTCCTCCCATAAGACTAGCAATGCTCCAGATAGCAGCTACTAGCTTAGACCCTGGAGCAAAGAAATGTGTGATAGAGTCATATCCAGCTTATGATGGACATGTAACATGGATAAGAAATTATCTTCTGTTTTTTTAAGGCATCGATATTTGGAGTTATTTGTTTTTCTGCATAACATAGACCATCTTAACTAATGTAGGTGTCAAAAGCCCCAAGCCTCTATCATGGTGGGTCCAATGGGTTCACAAATCCATCTAGTGGACTTTCCCCAGGACCTGAATGGAAAGTTAGAATACTCATACTAAGCAACTAGCAAACTGTTCACTCCGACTTGTAATTTTATAATAGAAAGGACACATTTATAAACCAAAAGCAATACTGAATCCTTAAGAGAATAGCAGAGATTAATGCTGCCATTAAAGACATGCAAGATGCGTGGTTGGTGATTCCTATTACTTCTTCATTTATTGTTTGTTTTGTCTCTGCAAGAAGACAGATGGATCTTAGAAAATGTCAGTAGAGGATCATAAATGTAATCAGATGGTGACTCTAATTATATCTATTGTTCCTAAAGTCTTATCTTTGCTAGAATCTATTAGTGTAGCCCCTCACTTCTGCTATTAATCTGGGAAATAATTTGTTTCTCCAAACTGAATAGTAGAGACAGTAGAGCAGTTTGATTTTACCTGACAGGGACAGCAATGCATCACGCTGTCTTTTTTGCTGACTGCTTCTCCAGATCCAATGCTCCATTCTCTACCTGCCAACCTTGAGTCTAGACCTCTCTTGGTTCTCTAAAGAAGAATGGCTCTGCCTCTACTTCTGCTGCCTCTGGTATTCCAGGCTTCTGGGAATTTTGTTTGTTCATTTATTTTTTCCGACTCTGGCTATGTGTTAATATGATTAGACTCACTTTATCAAAAACTCTATTGTAAACATCCGTCTGATGCCACCTTGTCTTCATCACATCTATACATTTATTCTTTCTGGGGTCATGTGGCAGAGAATTTTGTTCACCAGAAATTCTCCAAAAAGATTTGAAAATTTGTTAAAGTGAGAAAATTGTACTTCCTGGGAAGCTCCACATATTTTCTTCTTTGAGGAGAAAAGTGGAGAAACATCATATTTTCCAGAATTCTGAAGCTATCTGATGCAGCTCACAGGGAAAAATAGAATTTTCTATTTGTAAGTGTTGCTACTTATAAGTGTATAGTAAGGAGATATTACAGCAGGGTGTAGGGAATGAAGGAAACATAAGAACCTGAGGGGTAAGTATCTGGGACAGTAGAGACACACGCCCACACCCACCCCCACCCCCCAACCCCCCCAAACACACAGAAAGAGAGAGAGCACTGTGGCTGCAGGTGGAGAAGATATAGGAGATGGAAAGAGGATATTGCAGATATTTGCTGTGACCTAAGAAAGCACTTCTGGCTGGAACAATCCAAGATGGCTGACCGCTAACATCTCAAGATTGTAGCTCCCAGTGAAAATGCAGAGAACGAGAGGATGCCACATTTTCAGACAAATTTTGGTCATTCACGGAGCAGAAGATTCCCAGTGGAGGAGCTGCACGGGTCGCCAGCGTGACTCTTGTGGCTGGTGCAGCGGTTTTGCCAGCACCTCGGCTCAGCAGCTCTTGGAGCAGAGTAAATGGGACTGGTTCCCCTTCTGACCGAGGTTTGGAGCTCTGGGAAGGCAGAGTCGCCTATATGAACTCAAGAAGGAAGTCAGACTGGAGATTCCCATGCAGAAAAGCACTGTCAGTCTTAATGCTGCTGTTTTGGCCGGCACAGTGGGTTGCTCATATTTCGGCCCTGGGAATTAACAACTTGGATGTCTACTTAGAGACCTAATTTGAAAGGTGGTAATTACAAAGATGACATGTGGATAAACACAATGATGGGAAGAAACCAGCATGAAAAGGCTGAGAATACTCAAAGCAGAATGCCTCTCCCTCTAAAGAGGATCACAGTCTCTCATCAACAAGGGAACGAGGCTTGATGGAGAACGAGCGCATCCCAATAAGAGAATCAGGCTTCAGAACATGGATAATAAGAAACTTCTGTGAGTTAAAAGAACATGTTGTAGCCCAACGTAAAGAAACTAAGAACTTTGAAAATAGGTTTGACGAAATCCTAAGGAGAATAAACAATTTAGAGAGGAATATAAGTGAATTAATGGAACTGAAGAATACAATACAGGAACTCCGAGAAGTATGCACAGGTTTAAACACTCGAATTGTTCAAGCAGAAGAAAGGATATCAGAGGTCAAAGTCCACCTTAATGAAATAAAATGAGAAGACAAGAATAGAGAAAAAAGGATAAAAAGGAATGAGCAAAGTCTCCAAGAAATGTGGGACTATGTGAAAAGACCAAATTTACGTTTGATAGGTATACCTGAATGCGACAGAGAGAATGAATCCAAGCTGGAAAATATTCTTCAGGATATTATTCAGGAAAATTTTCCTAAACTAGCAAAGTAGGACAACATTCAACTCCAGGTAATACAGAGAACACTACAAAGATATTCCTCAAGAAGAGCAACCCCAAGGCACATAATCATTAGATTCACCAGGGTTGAAATGAAGGAGAAAATACTAAGGGCAGCCAGAGAGAAAGGTCAGGTTACCCACAAAGGGAAGCCTATCAGATTTACAGCAGATCTCTCAGCAGAAACTCTACAAGCCAGAAGAGAGTGGGGGCCAATATTCAACATCCTTAAAGAACCGAATTTTCAGCCCAGAATTTCATATCCTGCCAAACTAAGCTTCACAACTGAAGGAAAAATAAAATCTTTTATGAACAAGCAAGTACTCAGAGATTTTATTACCACCAGGCCTTCTTTACAAGAGCTTCTGAAAGAAGCATTACACATAGAAAGAAACAACCAGTATTAGCCTTTCTAAAAACATACCAAAAAGTAAAGAGCATCAACATAAAGAAGAATTTACATCAACGAATGGATAAAACAGCCAGTTAACATCAAATGGCAATAATCCTAAATTTAAATCAACTAAATCCCTCAATCAAAAGATACGGCCAAAACCCAACGGTATGCTACATCCAGATCCATTTCACATGCAAGGATACACAAAGACTCAAAACAAAGGGATGGAGAAAGATTTACCAACCAAATGGAAAGCAAAAATAAATTAATTAATAAAAAACAGGAGTTGCAATTCTCGTATCTGATAAAATAGATTTTAAAGCAACAAAGATATAGTGGTAAAAGGATCAATGCAACAATAAGAGCTAACGATCCTAACACCCAGATACATAGAGACTTAGACTCAATGAGACAGAAAATTAATAAGGACATCAAGGACTCGAACTCAGATCTGGAACAAGTAAACTTAATAAATATTTATAGAGCTCTCCACTTTAAACACACAAAATATACATTCTTGTCAATACCACATCACACCTACTCATAGGTTTAAATGAAATATTGATTGGCCATTATTAATACCCATTTCTTTTAAAATAAAGCAACATTTCCATTCTCTCTCCCTCTTTTTCTTCCTCTCCTTCACTCCTTTTTTTTTAAAAAAAAAAGAAAGAAAGAGAGCACTTCTTACTATATTGTTGGGATTTTTTTCATTAAGGAAGCCACCATGTTAAGGCTATAATTTGGGGCCCAGATGTTTATTTGGGTTATGGTTGTATAACTTTATTCTATATCAATGGGAGCTGATGGAGAGGAAGTCAAACATGTGCCCATTCTGCTCTCTTGAACGATTTTACTTTGAAGACCACTGTCCTTTATTATAGTGTTTAAGATACTTATCTTAATTTAATAAATTGATCATCATTCTTTATAATTAATGTGGAAGGAATAGTGGATGTGTCTTCTCTCTATCATCTGTTGAGATTATACCATATTAATTTCATTATATAGTATATCAATCTGTTGATCAATAATCAGTATACTATATCATATATATCAATTATTCTTAATTAAATATTAGTTGCAAATAGAGTTTGTGAATTACTTATGGAAGTTTTGACTTTCTGACACAATTTTTACAGATGGAAAATTAAGGAAAAAAGCTATTTCTATCCTCACAAAGTCTATACTTATAAATGGTTATTACTGGTCTTATGCCTGCCCTTTTAAAAAAAATTATAGTTTTGAAGCTGAGCTAATTAGACAGCTTCTGTAAAATCTTTTCTTTCTTTCTTTTTTTTTTTTTTTGAGATGGAGTTTTGCTCTTGTTACCCAGGCTGGAGTGCAATGGTGCAATCTCGGCTCACTGCAACCTCCACCTTTTGGGTTCAGGCAATTCTCCTGCCTCAGCCTCCTGAGTAGCTGGGATTACAGGCACGCACCACCATGCCCAGCTAATTTTTTGTATTTTTAGTAGAGACAGGGTTTCACTATGTTGTCCAGGATGGTCTCGATCTCTTGACCTCGTGATACACTCATCTCAGCCTCCCAAAGTGCTGGGATTACAGGCGTGAGCCACTGCGCCCAGCAAAATCTTTTATTTCTTTAAATGCTACTCCACTTTTCTTCCACATAGAATGGAATTGTGGCTATTTATGTAAAATTTCATACTTGTAAAATATCTGAACCCTCATGTGCCAAATTCCTCTTCAGGATCTTCAGTCATATCTCTCTTTTCTCTAAAATAATTAAATATCCTATTATCTAAAGCCTATGGTACATGTCCAGCAGTTTGCAGCTATCCTTTCTTTCACTATTACAGGCTCCAAAATGACATCATCACTTCCTGTCACATCCAATCCCCAACCACATTTTCCTTATTTCTTGGAATTAGGTATGGAGTATCAGTTCTCTTTGTGGCTTCCTGTGCCTCCCAATAGATGATATTACCAGCCAGGGCAAGTAAGGAATGAATCTGATACTTGGTTTTCAATAGAAGAGGACTTTTAGAATCTGTTGGTGTTGTTAGTTCATTGGTACAGTTGAACTCTGCCATGGATTTTTTTTTTCTTTTCTTTTTTTCCCCCTTTTTTTCTTATTGCATTTTAGGTTTTGGGGTACATGTGCAGAACATGCAAGATAGTTGCATAGGTACACATGTGGCAGTGTGCTTTGCTGCCTTCCTCCCCTTCACCCACATCTGGCATTTCTCCCCATGCTATCCCTCCTCAGCTCCCCCCACCGCTGTCCCTCCCCTATTCCACCCAGTAGACCCCAGTGTGTAGTGCTCCCTTCCCTGTGTCCATGTGTTCTCATTGTTCATCACCCACCTATGAGTGAGAATATGCAGTATTTCATTTTCTGTTCTTGTGTCAGTTTGCTGAGAATGATGTTCTCCAGATTAATCCATGTCCCTACAAAGGACACAAACTCATCATTTTTGATTGCTGCATAATATTCCAGGGTGTATATGTGCCACATTTTCCCAGTCCAGTCTATCATCGATAGGCATTTGGGTTGGTTCCAGGTCTTTGCTATTGTAAACAGTGCTGCAATGAACATTCGTGTGCATGTGTCCTTATAGTAGAACAATTTATAGTCCTTTGGATACCTACCCAGTAATGGGATTGCTGGGTCAAATGGAATTTCTATTTCTAGGTCCTTGAGGAATTGCCACACTGTCTTCCACAATGGTTGAACTAATTTACACTCCCACCAGCAGTGTAAAAGTGTTCCTATTTCTCCACATCCTCTCCAGCATTTGTTGTCTCCAGATTTTTTAATGATCGCCATTCTAACTGGTGTGAGATGGTATCTCAATGTAGTTTTGATTTGCATTTCTCTAATGACCAGTGAAGATGAGCATTTTTTCATATGTTTGTTGGCCTCATGTGTGTCTTTTTTTTGTAAAGTGTCTGTTCATATCCTTTGCCCATTTTTGAATGGGCTTGTTTGTTTTCTTCTTGTAAATCTGTTTTAGTTCTTTGTAAATTCTGGATATCAGCCCTTTGTCAGATGAGTAAACTGCAAAGATTTGTTCCCATTCTGTTGGTTGCTGATTCACTCTAGTGACTGTTTCTTTTGCTGTGCAGAAGCTGTGGAGTTTGATTAGGTCCCATTTGTCTATTTTGCCTTTTGTTGCCAATGCTTTTGGTGTTTTGTTCATGAAGTCCTTGCCTACTCCTATGTCCTGAATGGTTTTGCCTAGATTTTCCTGTAGGGTTTTTATGGTGCCAGGTCTTATGTTTAAGTCTTTAATCCATCTGGAGTTAATTTTAGTGTAAGGTGTCAGAAAAGGGTCCCTGCTTTCTACACATGGCTAGCCAGTTTTCCCAACACCATTTATTAAACAGGGAATCCTTTCCCCATTCCTTGTTTTTGTCAGGTTTATTAAAGATTGTATGGTCATAGGTATGTTGTGTTGCCTCCGATGCCTCTGCTCCATTGGTCTATATCTCTGTTTTGGTACCAGTACCATGCTGTTTTGATTACTGTAGCCTTGCAGTCTAGTTTGAAGTCCAGTAGTGTGATGCCTCCTGCTGTGCTCTTTTTGCTTAGAATTGACTTGGCTATGTGGGCTCTCTTTTGGTTCCATATGAAGTTCAAGGTGGTTTTTTCCAGTTCTGTGAAGAAAGTCAGTGGTAGCTTGATGGGGATAGCATTGAGTCTGTAAATTACTTTGTGGAGTATGGCCATTTTCATGATATTGATTCTTCCTAACCATGAACATGGAATGTTTCTCCATCTGTTTGTGTCCTCTCTTATTTCATTGAGCAGTGTTTTGTAGTTTTCCTTGAAGAGGTCCCTTACATTCCTTGTAAGTTGTATTCCTAGGTATTTTATTCTCTTTGTAGCAATTGTGAATGGCAGTTTGTTCTTGATTTGGCTCTCTTTAAGTCTGTTATTGGTGTATGGGAATGCTTGTGATTTTTGCACATTGATTTTATATCCTGAGACTTTGCTGAAGTTGCTTATCAGTTTCAGAAGTTTTGGGGCTGAGATGATGGGATCTTCTAGATGTACTATCATATCACCTGCAAATAGAGACAGTTTGGCTTCCTCCTTTCCTATTTGAATATGCTTTCTTCTTCTTGCCTGATTGCTCTGGCTAGAACTTCTAGTGCTATATTGAATAGGAGTGGTTAGAGAGGGCATTCCTGTCTAGTGCCAGATTTCAAAGGGAATGCTTCCAGTTTTTGCCCATTAAGTATGATATTGGCTGTTGGTTTGTCATAAATAGCTTTTATTATTTTGAGATATGTTCCATCAATACTGAGTTTATTGAGGGTTTTTAGCATAAAGGGCTGTTGAATTTTGTCAAAGGCCTTCTCTGTGTCAATTGAGATAATCATGTGGTTTTTGTTTTTGCTTCTGTTTATGTGGTGAATTATGTTCAAAGACTTGTGTATGTTGAACCAGCCTTGCATCCCTGGGATGAGTCCTACTTGATCATGATGTATAAGCTTTTTGATGTGCTGTTGCAATCAGCTTGCCAGTATGTTATTGAAGATTTTTGCATCTATGTTCATCATGGATATTGGCCTGAAGTTTTCTTTTCTTGTTGAGTCTCTGCCGGGTTTTGGTATCAGGATGATGTTGGTCTCCTAAAATGATTTGGGAAGGATTCCCTCTTTTTGGATTATTTGGAATAGTTTCAGAAGGAATGGTACTAGCTCCTCTTTGTGTGTCTGGTAGAATTCGGCTGTGAATCCATCTGGACCTGGGCTTTTTTTGTATGGTAGGCTCTTAATTGCTGCCCTAACTTCAGACCTTGTTATTGGTCTATTCATAGCTTCGGCTTCCTCCTGGTTTAGGCTGGGGAGGACACAAGTGTCCAGGAATTTATCCATTTCTTCCAGGTTTACTAGTTTATGTGCATAGAGTTGTTTTTAATATTCTCTGATGATGGTTTGAATTTCTGTGGAATCTGTGGTGATTTCCCCTTTATCATTTTTTATTGCATCTATTTGGTTATTCTCTCTTTTCTTTTTTATCAGTCTGGCTAGTGGTCTGTCTATTTTGTTGATTGTTTCAAAAAACCAGCTCTTGGGTTTATTGATTTTTTTGAAGGGTTTTTCATGTCTCTATCTCCTTCAGTTCTGCTCTGATCTTAGTTATTTCTTGTCTTCTGCTAGGTTTTTTTTTTTTAATCTTTCTCTTCTAGCTCTTTCAATTTTGATGATAGGGTGTCAATTTTGGATCTCTCCACTCTTCTCATGTGGGCACTTATTGCTATATATTTTCCTCTACAGACTGCTTTAAATGTGTCCCAGAGATTCTGGTATGTTGTGTCTTCATTCTTGTTGATTTTGAAGAACTTCTTTATTTCTGCCTTTATTTCATTGTTTATTCAGTCCACATTCAAGAGCCAGTTGTTCAGTTTCCATGAAGCTGTGTGGTTCTGATTTAGTTTCTAAATTCTGAGTTCTAACTTGATTGCACTATGGTCTGAGAGACTGTTTGTTATGATTTCAGTTGTTTTGCATTTGCTGAGGAGTGCTTTACTTTCAATTATGTGGTCAGTTTTGGAGTAGGTGTGATGTGGTGCTGAGAATAATGTATATTCTGTGGATTTGGGGTGGAGAGTTCTGTAAATGTCTATCAGGTTTGCTTGTCCCAGGTCTGAGTTCAAGCCCTGAATATCCTTGTTAATTTTATGTCTGGTTGATCGGTCTAATATTGACAGTGGAGTGTTAAAATCTCCCACTATTATTGTGTGGGAGTCTAAGTCTCATTGTAAGTCATTAAGAACTTGCCTTATATACCTGGGTGCTCCTGTATTGGGTCCATATATATTTAGGATCATTAGCTCTTCTTGTTGTATCGATCCTTTTAGCATTATATAATGTCCTTCTTTGTCTCTTTTGATCTTTGTTGCTTTAAAGTCTATTTTATCAGAGATGAGAGTTGCACCTCCTGCTTTTTTTGCTCTCCATTTGCTTGATAAATCTTCCTCCATCCCTTTGTTTTGAGCCTTTGTGTATCCTTGCCTGTGAGATTGGTTTCCTGGATACAGCACACCAATGGGTTTTGGCTTTTTATCCAATTTGCCAGTCTGTGTCTTTTGATTGGTGCATTTAGCCCATTTACATTTAGGGTTAATATTGTTATGTGTGAATTTGATACTGCCATTTTGATGCCAGCTGGCTGTTTTGCCCATTAGTTGATGCAGATTCTTCATTTTTTTGCTGCTCTTTTAGCATTTGGTATGTTTTTTGGAATGGCCGGTGCTGGTCATTCGTTTCTATGTGTAGTGCCTCTTTCAGGAGCTCTTGTAAAGCAGGCCTAGTGGTGACAAAATCTATGAGTACTTGCTTGTTTGCAAAGGATTTTATTTTTCCTTCACTTATGAAGCTCAGTTTGGCTGGATATGAAATTCTGGGTTGAAAGTTCTTTTCTTTAAGGATGTTGAATATTGGCCCCCACTCTCTTCTGACTTGTAGGGTTTCTGTCTTGAGATGTGCTGTGAGTCTGATGGGCTTTCCTTTGTGGGTGACCCGATCTTTCTCTCTGGCTGCCCTTAGCATTTTCTCCTTCATTTCAACCCTGGTGAATCTGACGATTATGTGCCTTGGGGTTGCTCTTCTTGTGGAATATATTTGTGGTGTTCTCTGTATTTCCTGGACTTGAATATTGGCCTGCCTTGCTAGGTTGGGGAAATTTTCCTGGATAATATCCTGAAGAGTATTTTCCAGCTTGGATTCATTCTCTTCATCACATTCAGGTACACCTATCAAACGTAGATTAGGTCTCTTCACATACTCCCACATTTCTTGGAGACTTTGTTCATTCCTTTCTGCACTTTTTTCTCTAATCTTGGCTTCTCATTTTATTTCATTGAGTTGATCTTCGACTTCTGATATCCTTTCTTCTGCTTGGTCAATTCGGCTATTGAAACTTGTGCATGCTTCACGAAGTTCTAGTGTTGTATTTTCAGCTCCTTCAATTCATTCATATTTCTCTCTAAGTTTTCCATTCTTGTTATCATTACCTCAAATCTTTTTTTAAGGTTCTTAGTTTTTTTGCATTGATTTATAACATGTTCTTTTAGCTCATGGTAGTTTCTCATTACCCACCTTCTGAAGTCTGATTCTGTCATTTCATCACACTCATTCTCCACCCAGCTTTGTTCCCTTGCTGGTGAGGAGTTTTGGTCCTTTGTAGGAGGTGAGGTGTTCTGGTTTCAGGTATTTTTCTCCTTTTTGCACTGGTTTCTTCCCATCTTTGTGGATTTATCCACCTGTCATCTGAGTAGTTGCTGATTATTCGATTGGGTCTCTGAGTGGATGTTTAGATTGTTGATGATGAAGTATTTCTGTTTCTTAGTTTTCCTTCTAACAGTCTGGCCCCTCTGCTGTAGGACTGCTGAGGTCCACTCCAGGCCCTGCTTTCCTGGGGAACTCCTCTAGCAGCTGCGGAACAGTGAAGGTTGCTACCAGATTCTTCTTCTGCTATCTTTGTCCCTGAATGATGCCTGCCAAATGTCAGTCTGATCAGTCCTTTGTGAGGTGACTCTTTGGATATACGGGAGTCAGGGAGATGCTTGAGGAGACAGTCTGTACTTTATAGAAGCTCAAGTGCTGAGCTGTGAGCTCTGTTGTTCATTCAGGGCTGCTAGGCAGGTACGTTTAAGTCTGCTGCAGCAGAACTCATAAAGCCCCCTTTTTTTTCCTCAGGTGCTCTGTCCTGGGGAGTTAGGGCTTTATTTATGAGTATCTGTTGCACTGTCCTGACCAGCAAGGAGGCAGTCTAGTCACTCTCTGCCTGTAGTGGCTATGCTGAGCTGCCGTGGGCTCTTCTCTGTTGCCATGGGCTCTGCCCTATTGCTGTGGGCTCTGCCCTGCTGCTGTGGGCTCCGCCCTGCTTTCATGGGTGTGTGTAATTCCCTGTAGTCCTGCTGCCATGTGTAATTCCCTGTAGTCCTGTTTATATGGGTGTAGTTAGAACTGCGGTGGTGATGTGGCCCGCCTTTGTAGTGGCGGACTCTCTTTGTTATTCCGGGTTGCCTCGGCAATGGCAGGCTGCGTCAGCAATGGCAGAGTACCTCTGTAGGGGTCACGTGCCTCAGTCATGGTGGACGCCCCTCCCCCACCAAGCAGCACTGTCCTGGGTTCAGCTGTGCTTGCCGTGAAACTCTCAACCCCGAGCGTTTCCAATTGCTGTTTTGTTTGTTTTTGTGGGGGTGGGACCTGCTGAGCCTGATCACCTGGCTCCCTACCTGAGAGCCCCCCCCTTTTTTTTAAAGTTGAGTGGTTGACTCTCTCCCAGGTGTTCCAGTCGCCTGCTGCAAGGGTGCCAGGATTTTTGTGATTTCCCATGCAGTGACCCACTGTGCCGGCTCAAACAAGGTTGCTGCCCGGGAATCTCCTGGCCTGGCTTTTTGTTTAAGTCCCATTTAATCAGATGAATGTGCTAATCTGCCTTCCAAAATCTCCAATTGCCAGTTTAACAGGACAACCAAACCAGTGTATTTTGTACAGAGTCCTGCTGCGCTGTGGCCCCAGCCCAAACAGCAATGCCAGCCCAAACTGCCGTGCTGGTGGCCCATGGGGCTCCTACACCTGGGAATCTCCTGGGCTGTGGGCAATAAAGATCTGTCTGGAAATGTGGCGTCCACTCACCCTCTGCGATTTCACTGGGAGCTACAATACTGAGTTGGTCCTACAGCACCATCCTCATGTGTCTTTTTAACCTTTTCTTTTTAACTCACATTATAGTTTTAGGGGTACATGTACAGCTTTGTTTTGTAGGTAAGTTGTGTGTCATGGGGGGTTGCTACATGGATTATTTTGTCACCTAGGTAATAAGCATAGTATCCAATAGATAGTTTTTTTATTTTCTTCCTCAAGTAGGGTTGATGTTGTGTCTGTTGTTCCCTTCCTTGTGTCTGTATGTTCTTAATGTTTAGCTCCCACTTATATGTGAGAACATACAGTATTTGGTTTTCTGTTCATGCATTAGTTTGCTTATGATAATGGCCTCCAGCTCTATCCATGTTGCTGCAAAGGACATGATCTTGTTCTTTTTTATGGCTGCATAGCATTCCATGGTGTATATGTATCACATTTTCTTTATCCATTCTACCACTGATGGAAATTTAGGTTGATTCCATATCTTTGCTATTATGAATTGTGCTGCAATAAACATACATATGCATGTGTCTTTACAGTAGAATGATTTCTATTCCTTTGGTAAGATACCCAAAAATGGACTAACTGGGTCAAATGGTAATTCTGTTTTACATTTTTTAAGAATTCACCACACTGCTTTCCACAATGGCTGAATGAATTTATATTCCCACCAGCAGTGTATAAGCATTCCCTTTTCTTTTCTTTCTTTCTTTTTTTTTTTTTTTGAGATGGAGTTTCGCTCTTGTTACCCAGGCTGGAGTGCAATGGCATGATCTCGGCTCACTGCAACCTCCACCTCCTGTGTTCAGACAATTCTCCTGCCTCAGCCTCCTGAGTAGCTGGGATTACAGGCACGTGCCATCGTGCCCAGCTAATTTTTTTGTATTTTTAGTAGAGACGTGGTTTCACCATGTTGACCAGGATGGTCTCGATCTCTTGACCTCGTAATCCACCTGCCTCGTCCTCCCAAAGTGCTGGGATTACAGGCTTGAGCCACTGCACCCAGCCCCAAGTATTCCCTTTTCTCTGCAACCTTGCCAGCATCTGTTACTTTTTGACTTTTTATAGCCACTTTAACTAGTGTAAGATGGTGTCTCATTATGGTTTTGATTTGTATTTCTCTAGTGATTAGCGCTGTTGAGCATTGCTTCAGATTGACTGTGTCTGTCTTTAGAAAAGTATCTGTTCATGTCCTTTGCCCACTTTTTAATGAAGTTGTTTGTTTTTCAATTGCTGATTTGTTTAAGTTCTTTATAGATTCTGGATATTAGACCTTTGTTGGATGCATAGTTTGCAAATATTTTCTCCCATTCTGTAGGTTATCTGTTTTCTCTGTTGTAGCTTCTTTTGCTGTGCAGAAGCTCTTTTTAGTTTAATTAGATCTCACTTGTCAATTCTTGTTTTTGTTGCAATTGCTTTTGACCTCTTTGTCATGAAATCTTTGCCAGGGCTATGTTCAGAATGGTATTTCCTAGGTTATCTTCCATGGGTTTTATAGCTTAAGGTTTTATATTTAAATCTTTAATCCATCTTGAGTTTATTTTTATATATGATGTAAGGGAGGGGTTCATCCTCTGCATATGCCATTAATTTTTAATCTCTGTTAGGAAAGTAATTACTTTCAACTAGCTTGGTGAAAGTAGCTCTATAAAGCTGCCCATGACCATTTCTTTTGCGTACTTTTCCTTTTTATCCCTACTTAAATATTTCCTAATTTGTGTATATTATCGGAATCGTGGATTTCCAGATGGGGTTTTACTAGTTTACTCTGGCGTGTTGCCATTTCTCTGCCTCTTTGCTTTTTATTAATAAAGTGTATCCTTTCAATACTGGGTTCTGCATTTCATCTCTCTAAGTCTCTGGAGTCTATCTCTAAAATCTACTAATATCTTTCACATATCTCATTTCTCATTTCTCCCGTGAAGATGCCTTTATTTAATATATATTTTTCTATTTTCTAACCCCTACAGTACCCTCACTTATAATATGCTATATGTTTCCTAACCCTGCTGTAACAAATTACCAAAAATTTAGTGGCTTAAAAGAACAGAAATTTATTATTTTACAGTTATAGAACTCAGAAGTCTAAAATGGGTTGGGAGGGCTATGACTCTTACAGAGGCCCAGGAAATAATTCATTCCTTTGCTCTTTCTAGTTTCCAGAGGCTGCCCACATCCTTTGGCTTGTGGCCACACATCATTTCAACCTCTGCTTCTATTGTCACATCTTTTCTAACTCCAGTTCTCCTGCCTCCCTCTTCTAAGTACCCAGCCAGTATAGTAAGCCTACCCAAATAATCTAGAGTAATCCTTCCATCTCAAGACATGTAACTTAATCATATCTATACAGTCCTTTTTGTCATGGAAAATAACAAGTTCCAGGGATTAATATGTGGACATTTTTAGGGAACAATAATTCTGCTTATCAGAAATACTCTATACATACATATCTATAATACATTTTAATCCATAACTGTAATTTAGCTCCATACTTTACATAATTTATAATTATTTTGGATATGGAAGTACCATTTTCTTTATCAATTATCCATTCCCTGGGGGCTTATATCTGTCAGAGAGCTGGGTGCATACTTACCTATTGGTTTTAGAATTTCAATCTCTTCATTGACAAATATTGTATATTGCTTTGATATAAATATAAACATCAATACATCTTTATGTTAATTGACTACAATAAAAGTTTATTCACTCCCCTTGTTTCTCAGGTGTCTAAGTTCTCATCCTACGATAAAACTACATAAAATCTATAAGCCTAAGATAAAAAGCAGCCTTTATCTTTTAATCATGTTTAAGAAGAGTCTTAATAATACTTGGTTCTTTTAGGCAATAGCTAATGGGATATTTGAATTCTATAGCCTTTCTGTATTTTATTTTAAAATGTCTCATTTGATTAACTAATTTTAGACTTTTTATTGTAAAAAATTTTCAACATATAGAAAAGTAGAAAAAATTGTTTAGTCCCACATATTCACAACCTGCATTAAGCAATATATGCATATCTACATGATTTTTTGACAACCTATTTTAAAGTAAATTACAATTAAATATTTTTTTATTCAATGCCATAAAAAAGTGAGAATTTATGTACATTTCCTATGTTTCTTGAGACTTCTCAAGTGATAGCTGGAGTTGTAGGACACCTTAGTATATTATAAGTTTTCTCTTTTTATAAAAGACTTTCTGGCCTACTTTTTACCTACTAAAACATCTGTAGACAATTTTTTTTCTTTTTTAAACACATGACGGGTTCTGACTACATTTTGTTTTAATAACTATGTCTTAACATTCCTCTCAATTTCTTAACTAGTTTCCTGGAAAAAACAAGTCACCTAATTTCATTTTCTTTGGGGTCAAATCTCCTTTCAACACATGACAACATTGCTTTAAGATAGAAGACTAAAGGGATAATTGTTTTGGTCTTGACATTTATACCAGTTTTGGGTTGCTTTATTTCTTTCCCAGAAAAGAGAACTTGGATATAATTTAACATCTACTTATGCAACTACATTTCTCTTGTTTCTGCTAAGGGAATCGTGGGTGTTCTTCAAAACTATCTCCAAGAACTTTTGGCGTTTTTATAACTACCCAATGCCAACCATATGAATGATGAAAGTATTGTTTTCCAAGTAATGAAAGCCTCCTCTACTTTGACTCTATTTTTGCTATACTTTCTCATTTCATAATAGGGACAAATCATCTCCCAAACTTATGTATCTTTCACTTGAAAATTTAAATTCAGCAAAATATCTAAGAGTTACTTTGGCTGTTAGTATGTTCAATTGTTGCTGTTGCTGGAGATTTGGGTTGTCTGAATGAACAAAGTGTATTGCTTATGGAAATATTTGGGAGGTAGAACTGGGCTAAAATTCTCTATCTCTTTCTGTTTTTTTGTCTGAAGAGTCTCAAATAATTTCAGAGGAAGTTTTCCTCTAAGAAAGGAATGTTTTACATTGGGTGGTAGACAAAATGCTTTGTGAAAAGAATTCAAACTACAGGGTTCTCAGAAGATTCTTACTGTTCCAACTGCAGTTCCCTGATACCAACTGGATGTCCTGCAATTCAATTCTGTTCTGACATCAACTACCCAGAATTAGCGTGGTGTAAGAGTTTAAGGTTTCAGTCCCACAAAACTGCCCTCACTTCAGATGCCATCCACAAGCCCCAGGAGCCATCGCTATTTCTGACAACCAGCTATACATTTGAAGGGTCCCACAATCCTCCTATGTTTGAAAATTTGCTAGAACAACACACTAAACTAATTAGAAGCATAATACTTACAATTTTATTATGAAGCATACAGATCAGGAATGACAACTAAAAGAGATGCATAGGGCAAGGTCTTGAGTGGGGGCCATGCCAAGTTTCTATTTCTTCCCCTCATGAAATCCTGGTATATCATCCCCCAGCTCATCAATGTCTTCACCAACAAGGAAACTCCTCCAAGCTTGGCTCCAGAGTTTTTACTCGGGGTTCATTACATAGATGTGCTTGATTAAATCATTGGCCATGTGATCTAACAAACTACTTTGCTGGGAGGTCCAGTGGGCCCAAAGTCCCAATCCTCTGATCACATGATTGGTCTCTCTGGTGACAAGCCCCCATCCTGAAGCTATCTAGGTTCCCACCAAGAGTCCCCTTATCACCATAATGGACACTCCTGCTACTCAGTATATTGGTTTGCAAGGGCTGCCATAACAAACTACCACGGACTGGATGAGTTCACCAATAGAAAATTATTTTCTCACGATTCTGGAAGCTAGATGTCAGAGAACAAAAGGGCATAGAAAATGTTGGTTTCTTCTGAGGCTTCTCTTTTTGGCTTCAGACGTCTTGTTTCTCCCTGTGGTTTTACTTGGTCTTCCCTTTGTGTATGTCTGTGTCCTAATTTCCTCCTTCTATAAAGACACCAATCCTATTGGATTGGCACCCACTCTAATGACCTCATTTATTTCATTAACCTCTTGAAAGATCCTGTCTCCAAATACAGTCACATTATCAGGTACTGGTTAGGACTTCAACACATGAATTTGGTCGGGGGAGGTGTGGAGGAGGGGAATAACACTGGGGAAATGATAAGGGTTTGCAAAGTTCTGTGCCAGAAACCACAGACAAAGGCAGGATATCAACTTCATTATTCCACAGTATTCTTCACATATTCCATCTCCTTCAGAGAAACACCCTCACATTTGGCCACTAACGGCCTGCTTGAGATGAATGCACACCAAGTGGTTGTGTTTCTCTGTCTAGGAAGAGGTGAGGCAGATCACCTTTCTGGAGGTGACACATTACCTGCTCCCATAACTCATATTCTGAAGCCCCTGAGAAGCATCACATCGAATTCTGTGAACAGGCCCATACTTAGAGGTGGCTGAAGGGGGTACTCCTTTGTTTCAGGATCCTCTTTCTGCTGTTCATTTCTCTACATCTTGGCATTTAAACATCCTTTCTCCCAACCCAGGCTTTCTCTTCTCCCCACTATTTAAACAAAGATTCAGGAATAATCTTGTTCATATTTAATCTGAGCATTCATTTAAATCAGCATGTTACCTCTCCCTAAGATATTTGTACTAAAATCTTATTTTCTTACTTCCTCGTTCTTTTGAAATTACTCCTAGGTGCAACGCTTGTGTATAAGGTTTGTGCTCCCTACAAGGGAAGTGATAGATAATACTAGGATTTCATTTTCTCCCATTAAAAGTTATTTTGAATCTGAACCTATCAATTGTAGGATTAAAAAACTCCTTAAATTCATTTCAGTTTTTTTTTTTAGTATACCTGTACCATGCCAAACTACAAATGCAATTCTTTCTATAGAAAATGCGTCCATGTTGTTTGTTACAAACTCTGAAAACCCTAGTTAGGGCTTGCCTTCTCTTCAGCTGTTGACACTTTTGATTCCTAAGGGCAGACAGCTTATTAGGAAACAGCAGTGAGGAGGAGGCAGGAAATGGAGTTGGGTGTGGAGCTGTTCTCTTATTAGTTTCCCAGGGTGAGATGGGCAGCTGAGCTTGACTTAAAGAGTGTCACAGGATCACTTCCTTTTAGAACTGGAAGGGAAGAAAGGCACACACACTCCCCAGTGTGTGGGGTCTAAGTAGTAAAATAAATGTAGGAATACAACATTCAATATAGGTAATAAACATATACTTACATATATAAGATCCTAGAGTGAAAGGGGTAAACTAGGCCTAAATGCAAATTTAGTCTATTTATTCTGATTTAATTATTTGAAGGAATTTTTTTTTTTTTTTTTTTTTGAGCCGGAGTTTCACTCTTGTTACCCAGGCTGGAGTGCAATGGCGTGATCTCGGCTCACCGAAACCTCCGCCTCCTGGGTTCAGGCAATTCTCCTGCCTCAGCCTCCTGAGTAGCTGGGACTACAGGCATGCGCCACCATGCCCAGCTAATTTTTTGTATTTTTATTTATTTATTTTTGTAGTAGAGATGGGTTTCACCATGTTGACCAGGATGGTCTCGATCTCTTGACCTCATGATCCACCTGCCTCGGCCTCCCAAAGGGCTGGGATTACAGGCTTGAGCCACCACGCCCAGCCTGAAGTAATAATTTTATCCTGATGCAAATTCAGAAACATGGCAGCCTAGGGCATTAACCCAGGGTCTCTTTCATATAACATTTTGAGAACACAGAGAAAGAAGCTAGATTATTTTTCTTTTGCATGAGTTCATTTTTTTCCACCTACTTCAACAAATATTTATAAAGAGAATTCTACATGCCAAGCACCTGGTAAAAATAAGCTATCTTGTTTAAAGTAGATGGTCTAGAAGTTATTGAAGAAATTCTCTCTCATCATAGGAAGTGAGCATTTTGTTAGTTTTAAGGATCTGAGTCATTATCTAGAGGAGATAAGTCATGTACTTCTGTCCTCATTTGTGAAATCAGATGTTTTATCTAGATGATCTTCAACTTTTTTCCAATTCTAAAATTCTAGGGATCTGTGTTCTCTGCCACGATTTCTGTACCCCAGAGAATGAAGTTCAAATACAATTGATGCTTATGGGGTAGAAATCTTTCCCAGCTGAAAAACTCGTAAAACAAGTGAACCTGAGTTTTCATTATTGCACTGAGTTGTAAGATGCTGGTGTTAGGCAGCATCTTAGATCAGGCAGTAGCTGGTCATAGTTACCGTTTCTTACTATAAATATCAAGACTTTTGGTCATTTCCACAAGATCATGGAGTGGGCTAGTCTTAGGATGGCTTTCTTTCCCAAACAACTCTTATGTCTGCCATGAGACCAGAAATGCCATAATTAGAAAGGTATTCCTGTTGCTGAAGCCTTGGCCTCTATACAGCCCATACTAAGATATGAATAACAGACTAGAAGTTTCTGGCTTTTCCATTGAATCAGTGAGAATGTTTCTGGCTGTAAGTAGCAAAATACCCAACTAAAAGTGACTTAACCAGTAAAGCATTTATTTTCTCACATAGTGCCAGAATTAGTGAATTGGATTCCAGGTCAACTTCTTTCATATTTATTGGCTTTCCCTTCATGGGCACAAAAGCGAAGTCTGCTACAAGCATTGTGTCCTCCCATGACAGTGTCCAAAGAAAGAAAGGACAGTTTGTCCCCATGCAACTCTTTCTTTTTAACTTTTATTTAAGTTCAGGGGTACAAGTGCAGGTTTGTTACATAAGTAAGCTTTTGTCATGGGTGTTTGTTGTGCAGATTATTTCATCACCTAAGTATTAAGCCCAGTACCCATTACTTGTTTTTCTTGATCTTATCCCTCCTCCCACCCTCTACCCTCCAAAAGGCCTCCATGTGTGTTGTTCCCCTCTATGTGTTCTTCTAATTTAGCTCCCACACATAAGTGAGAACATGTGGTATTTGGTTTTCTGTTCCTGTGTTAGTTTGCTAAAGATGATGGCCTCTAGCTCCATCCATGTTGCTGCAAAGGATATGAACTTGTTCTTTTTTTTTTTTTTTAAAAACCAACATTTTATTAGAATTTTCCATACTTCAAGAGCAGTCTGAAAGTACTTGATAGTAAAAATTATAGGAAGGGAATCAATTATTATTATTATTACATATATTTTATTGCATTTTAGGTTCTGGGGTACATGTAAAGAATATGCAGGATTGTTGCATAAGTACATACATGAAAATGTGGTTTGCTGTCTCCATCCTCAATGCCTATATCTGGCATTTCTCTCCATGTTATCCCTCCCCAACTCCCTACCCCCCACTGTCCCTCCCCTAGTCCCCCACAGCAGACATCAGTGTGTGATGCTCCCCTCCCTGTGTCCATGTGTTCTCATCATTCAACACCCGCCTATGAGTGAGTATATGTGGTGTTTAACTTTCTGTTCTTATGTCAGTTTGCTGAGAATGATGGTTTTCAGGTTCATCCATGTCCCTACAAAGGACAGGAACTCATCGTTTTTTATGGCTGCATAGTATTCCATGGTGTATATGTGCCACATTTTCCCTGTTGAGTCTATCATCAGTGGGCATTTGAGTTGGTTCCAAGTCTTTGCTATTGCAAAGAGTGCTGCAGTGAACATAGATGTGCATGTGTCCTTATAACAGAATGATTTATAATCCTTTGAATATATACTCAGTAATGGGATTGCTGGGTCAAATGAAATTTCTATTTCTAGGTCCTTGAGGAATTGCCACACTGTATTCCACAATGGATGAACTAATTTACACTCCCACCAACAGTGTAAAAGTGTTCCTATTTCTCCACATCCTCTCCAGCATCTGTCTCCAGATTTTTTAATGATCGCCATTCCAACTGGCGTGAGATGGTACCTCAATGTGGTTTTGATTTGTATTTCTCTAATAACCAGTGATGATGAGCATTTTTTTATATGTTTCTTGGCCTCATAGATGTCTTTTTTGTAAAGTGTCTGTTCATATCCTTTGCCCACTTTTGAATGGGCTTGTTTTTTTCTAGTAAATCTCTTTTAGTTTTTGGTAGATTTTGGATATAAGTACTTTGTCAGATTGGTAGATTGCAAAATTTTTTTCCCATTCTGTTGGTTGCCGGTTCACTCTAATGACTGTTTCTTTTGCCGGGAAGAAGCTGTGGAGTTTGATTAGGTCCCATTTGTCTATTTTGGCTTTTGTTGCCAACGCTTTTGGTGTTTTGATCATGAAGTCCTTGCCTACTCTTATGTCCTGAATGGTTTTGCCTAGATTTTCTTCTAGGGTTTTTATGGTGTTAGGTCTTATGTTTAAGTCTTTAATCCATCTGGAGTTAATTTTAGTGTAAGGTGTCAGGAAGGGGTCCTGTTTCTGCTTTCTGCACATGGCTAGCCAGTTTTCCCAACACCATTTATTAAACAGGAATCCTTTCCCCATTGCTTGTTTTTGTCAGGTTTGTCAAAAATCAGATGGTTGTAGATGTGTGGTGTTGCCTCTTAGGCCTCCATTCCGTTTCATTGGTTTATAACTCTGTTTTGGTACCAGTACCATGCTGTTTTGATTACTGTATCCTTGTAGTATAGTTTGAAATCAAATAGTGTGATGCCTCCAGCTTTGTTCTTTTTGCTTAGAATTGATTTGGATATGTGGACTCTCTTTTGGTTCCATATGAAGTTTAAGTGTTTTTTCCAGTTATGTGAAGAAGGTCATTGGTATCTTGATGGGGATAGCATTGAATTCATAAATTACTTTGGGCAGTATGGCCATATTCATGATACTGATTCTTCCTAATCATAAGCATGGAATGTTTCTCTATCTGTGTCCTCTCTTTTTTTTTTTTTTTTTTGAGACCGAGTTTTGTGCTTGTTACCCAGGCTGGAGTGCAATGGCACGATCTCGGCTCACCGCAACCTCTGCCTCCTGGGTTCAGGCAATTCTCCTGCCTCAGCCTCCTGAGTAGCTGGGATTACAGGCATGTGCCCCCATGCCCAGCTGATTTTCTGTATTTTTAGTAGAGATGGGGTTTCACCATGTTGACCAGGATGGTCTCAATCTCTTGACCTCGTGATATGCCCATCTCGGCCTCTCAAAGTGCTGGGATTACAGGCGTGAGCCACCGCGCCTGGCCCCTCTCTTATTTCCTTGAGCAGTGGTTTGTAGTTCTCCTTGAAGAGGTCCTTTACATCCTTTGTTAGTTGTATTCCTAGGTATTTTATTCACTTTGTAGTGATTGTGAATGGCAGTTCATTCTTGATTTGGCTCTCTTTAAGTCGATTATTGGTGTATAGGAAAGCTTGTGACTTTTGCACATTGATTTTGTATCCTGAGACTTTGCTGAATTTGCTTATCAGTTTAAGGAGATTTTGGGCTGAGATGATAGGGTCTTCTAAATATACAATCATGACATCTGCAAATGGAGACAATTTGACTTCCTCCTTTCTTAATTGAATACCCTTTGTTTCTTTTTCTTGCCTCATTGCTCTGGCTAGGACTTCCAATACTATATTAAATAGGAGTGGTGACAGAGGGCATCTTTGTCTAGTGCCAGATGTCAAAGGGAATGCTTCCAATTTTTGCCCATTCAGTATGATATTGGCTGTTGGTTTGTCATAAATAACTTTTATTATTTTGAGATACATTCCACCAATACCTAGTTTATTGAGAGATTTTAGCATAAAGGACTGTTGAATTTTGTTGGAGGCGTTCTCTGCATCTATTGAGATAATCTTGTGGTTTTTGTCCTTGGTTCTGTTTATGTGGTAGATTATGTTTATAGACCTGTGTATGTTGAACCAGGCTTGCATCCCTGGGATGAAGCCTACTTGATCATGATAAATAAGCTTTTTGATGTGCTGTTGCAATCAGTTTGCCAGTATTTTATTGAAGATTTTTGCATCTATGTTCATCATGGATATTGGCCTGAAGTTTTCTTTTCTTGCTGTCTCTGCCAGGTTTTGGTATCAGGATGATGTTGGTCTCATGAAATGATTTGGGAAGGATTCCCTCTTTTTGTATTGTTTGGAATCGTTTCAGAAGGAGTGGTACCAGCTCCGCTTTGTATGTCTGGTAGAATTTGGCTGTAAACCCATCTGGACCTGGGCTTTTTTTGGTGGTAGGCTATTACTTCCTGCCTCAACTTCAGCCCTTGTTAATGGTCTATTCAGGGTTTCGATTTCTTCCTGGTTTAGGCTTGGGAAGGTGTAAATGTCCAGGAATTTATCAATTTATTCCAGGTTTGCTGGTTTATGTGCATAGAGTTGTTTGTTGTAATCTCTGATGGTGGTCGGTACTTCTGTGGAATATGTGGTGATATCCCCTTTATCGTTTTTTATTGCATTTATTTGATTAGTCTCTCTTTTCTTTTTTATTAATCTGGTTAGTGGTCTATTTTGTTGATGTTTTAAAAAAAAACAGCTCCTGGATTTATTGATTTTTTGAAGGGTTTTTTGTGTCTCTGTCTCCTTCAGTTCTGCTCTGATCTTAGTTATTTCTTGTCTTCTGCTAGGTTTTGAGTTGTCTTGATCTTACTCCTCTAGCTCTTTCAATTTTGATGATAGGGTGTTGATTTTAGATCTTTCCTTGCTTCTCATGTGGGCATTTATTGCCATAAATTTTCCTCTAAACACTGCTTTAAATGTGTCCCAGAGATTCTGGTATGTTGTGTTTTTGTTCTCATTGGTTTCAAAGAACATCTTTATTTCTGCCTGCATTTCATTGTTTTTCCAGTCAACATTCAAGAGTCAGTTTTTCAGTTTCCATGAAGTTGTGCAGCTCTGAGTTAGTTTCTGAATTCTGAGTTCTAATTTGATTGCACTGTGGTCTGATAGACTGTTATGATTTCCATTCTTTTGCATTTGCTGAGGCATGATTTACTTCTAATTATGTGGTCAATTTTAGAGTAAGTGTGATGTGGTGCTGAGAAGAATGTATATTCTGTGGATTTTGGGTGGAGAGTTCAATAAATGTCTATCAGGTTTGCTTGGTCCAAGTCTGAGTTCAAGTCCTGGATATCCTTGTTAATTTTCTGTCTCGTTGACCTGTCTAATATTGACAGTGGAATGTTAAAGTCTCCCACCATTATTGTGTGGGAGTCTGAGTCTCTTTGTAGCTCATTAAGAACTTGCTTTATATATCTGGGTGCTCCTGTATTGGGTGTGTACATATTTAGGATGGTTAGCTCTTGTTGCATTGATCCTTTTACCATTATGTAATACCCTTCTTTGTCTCTTTTGATCTTTGTTGGTTTAAAG
Source organism: Saguinus oedipus (assembly GCA_031835075.1). Classification (NCBI taxonomy): domain Eukaryota; kingdom Metazoa; phylum Chordata; class Mammalia; order Primates; family Cebidae; genus Saguinus; species Saguinus oedipus. The sequence goes on along the minus strand of CM063175.1, from coordinate 105,146,073 downwards.
TCTGTTTTATCAGAGACTAGGATTGCAACTCCTGCTTTTTTTTTCTCTCCATTTGCTTGGTAAATCTTCCTTCATCTCTTTATTTTGAGTCTATGTGTGTCCTTGCATGTGAGATGGGTTTCCTGGATATAACACACTGATGGATTTTAACTTTTTTTCCAATTTGTCAGTCTGTGTCTTTTGATTGGTGCATTTAGCCCATTTACATTTAGGGTTAATATTGTTATGTGTGCATTTGATCCTGCCATTTTGATGCTAGCTGGCTGTTTTGCTTATTAGTTGTTGCAGTTTCTTCATTGTGTTGATGCTCTTTACCATTTGCTATGTTTTTGGAGTGGCTGGTACTGGTTGTTCCTTTCTGTTTAGTGCTTCTTTCAAAAGCTCTTGTGAAGTAGGCCTGTTGGTGATGAAATCTCTGAGCAATTGCTTGTTCACAAAGGATTTTATTTCTCCTTTGTTTATGAAGCTTAGTTTGGCTGGATATGAAATTCTGGGTTGAAAGTTCTTTTCTTTAAGGATGTTGAATATTGGCCCCCCACCCTCTTCTGGGTGTAGGGTTTCTGTGGAGAGATCTGCTGTGAGTCTGATGGGCTCCCCTTTGTGGGTAACCTTACCTTTCTCTCTGACTGTCCTTAGAATATTTTCCTTCATTTCAACCCTGGTGAATCTGATGATTATGTGCCTTGGGGTTGCTCTTCTTGAGAAATATCTTTGTGGTATTCTCTGTATTCCCTAGACTTGAATATTGGCCTGCCTTGCTAGGTTGGGGAAGTTCTCCTGAACAATATCCTGAAGAGTGTTTTCCAGCTTGGATTCATTCTCTCTGTCACATTCAATTAAACCTATCTAACATAGATTAGGTCTTTTCACATAATCCCATATTTCTTGGAGGCTTTGTTCATTTCTTTTTACTCATTTTTCTCCAATCTTGCCTTCTCATTTTATTTCATTGAATTGATCTTCAATCTCTGATATCCTTTCTTCTGCTTGGTCGATTCAGCTGTTGAAACTGGTGTATGCTTCATGAAGTTCTCATGTTGTGTTTTTCAGCTCCATCAATTCACTTATATTCCTCTCTAAGTTGTTTATTCTCATTAGCATTTCTTCACACATTTCTTCAAGGCTCTTATTTTCTTTGAATTGGGTTAAAACATGATCTTCTAGCTCAGAGAAGTTTGTTATTACCACCTTCTGAAGCCTGTTTCTAACAATTCATCAGACTCATTCTCCATCCAGCCTTGTTCCCTTGCTGGTGAGGAGGTGTGATCCCTTGAAGGAAAAGGGGCATTCTGGTTTGGGGTATTTTCATTATTTTTATGCTGGTTTCTTCCCATCTTTGTGGGTTTATCTACCTGTGGTCTTTGTGGTTGGTTACTTTCAGATGGGGTCTCTGAGTGGACATCCGTTTTGTTGCTGATGAAGTTATTTATTTCTGTTTCTTAGTTTTCCTTCTATCAGTCAGGCCCCCTCTGCTGTTGGACTGCTGAGGTCCACTCCAGATCCTGCTTGCCTGGGGATCACCTGCAGCACCTGCAGAACAGTAAGGGTTGCTGCCAGTTTCTTCTTCTGTTATCTTTGTCCCAGAAGGATATCCACCAGATGTTAGCCTGAACTCTCCTTTATGAGGTGTCTCTTTGGTTATATGGGGGTTGGGGAGCTGCTTGAGGAGACAGTCTGTCCCTTATAGGAGCTCAAGTGCTGAGCTGTGAGCTCAATTGTTCTGTTCAGAGCTGCTGGGCAGGTACATTTAAGTCTGCTGCAGCAGAACTCATAACCACCTTTTTTATTCCCAGGTGCTCTGAGCCAGGAAGGTCGGGTTTTATTTGTAAGTTCCTGTCATTCTGCTGCCTTTTTTCAGAGATGCCCTGCCCAGTGAGGAGGTAGCCTAATTACAGCCTGCCAGCAGAGGCATTGCTGAACTGCAGTGGGCTCTGCCCAGCTGCTCTGTGAATTTCCTTACAGTTTTGTTTATAGGGGTATAGTTAGAACTGCCTTGGTAATGGTGGTCTGCCTCAGTAATGGCAGACTGTCTCTGTAATGGAGAACTGCCTCGGTAATGGCAGACTGCCTCGGTAGTGGCGGACTGCCTCGGTAGTGGTGGACTGCCTTGGTAATGGTGGACTGCCTTGGTAGTGGTGGACTGAATCGGTAATGGCAGACACCCTCTCCCCACAGAGCTGGATCATCCCGGGTCCAGCTGTGCTTGCTGTGAAACTCTCAATCCAGAGCATTTTAGATTTGATGGTCTTTGTGGGGGTGGGACCTGTCAAATCAGATCATCTGGCTCCCTGTTTCAGCCCCCTTTTTTTCAGTTTAATGGGCGACTCTCTCTCCCAGGCATTCCAGGTGCCAGTTGAAACAGTGCTCAGATTTTTGTGAGTTTTTGTTTGGAGACCCGCTGCGCTGGCTGAAACAGCTGTGCTGGAGACTCATGGTGCTTTTCTGCCTGGGAATCTCCTGGTCTGTGGGCAGTAAAAACTCATTTGGAAATGCAGTGATCCCTCACCCTCTGTGTATTTACTGGGAACTGCAGTCCAGAGCTGTTCCTATTTGGCTATCTTGGTTCCTCCTCCAAAACAGGAGGAGTCAGACAGGACAGTGGCAGTCCTCAGTGGTCTGAACAAGGGGAAGCAGAAAGAGGCACTGAGGCCCAGTGTTCTGCCTGGAGAAAGCAGAAGCTGGCAGCTACACAGAATACAGCTTGTTCAGAGTCCTTCCACTTTTGACTGGTTTCCCACTGGTGGAATGGCAGCTGCACTGCATCACTGAGAGGCTGCGGCAGGGTGGAATCCATGGTACTGCTAGTGCTGGAAGGCAACTGAAAGCCTCAGACTAGGGACTGCTCTCCACTTTTCAAATTTTTTCTTTTTTATGGCTGCATAGTATTCCATAGTATAGTGTACATTTTCTTTATCCAGTGTGTCACTGATGGGGTATTTAGGTTGATTCCATGTCTTTGCTATTGTAAATAGTGCTGCAATGAATATACATGTGCATGTGTCTTTATGGTAGAATGATTTATATTCCTTTGGCTATATACCCAGTACTGGGATTGCTGGGTCAAATGGTATTTCTGTCTTTAAGTCTTTGCAGAATTGCTACATTGTCTTCCACAATGGCTGAACTAATTTATACTCCCACCAACAGTGTATAAACATTCCTTTTTCTCTACAATCTTACTAGCATCTGTTATTTTTTGAGTTTTTAATAATGGCCATTTTGACTGACATGCAACTCTTTTTATTAGAAAGGAAACCCTTCCTTGAAGCCTCCTGCAGACTTCCTTTCATTGACTAGTAAGTACTATGGCAGATTTCTGAGCCCAGAACCATGGGGACATTCGTTAAGCATAGAGGGAGTGGTAGGAATACATCGAGGAGGCAGTCACTCATGTTTGCCTTATTTTTTGTGGCCAAAATCTTGAGAGCAGATATAATTGGAAGTAAGGGTTTGGAAGGATATTTTTAATAGATTCCTGTGAAAGCCTGGACCAGATTGCAGCTCCACTGACATATAACACATCTATAGAATATTTCATCTCAGATAATTAACCAGAAAGTACGCAATTATCTTAATTCTCTGATCTATTTCCCAGGGGAGGATGATCCAGATACAGATAATGGTCTTTTGACTTCTGATGTTGAACTTGCTCTCTTGGGATTAGAGATCAGCAGAATGGGTGCCATTCTATTTAAAAACATATTTTAGCATTACTGTAACAGGTAATTAACTTGCTCATATAATTTGGTCAAGTTCAGTCAAATGTTTCACTTAAAGTCATCAAGCAGGTTAGCCTAAGAGTGCTTTAATGAGAACATAAGCATTTCAGAATGAAAGGTGGGAAGGATTAAATGAGATATCAGGAGAGGCTGCTTAGCATATTTCCTGGTGCATGGTGGAAACTCAGTAAGTATAAGTTTCCTTCTCTCATCTGGATTTTTTTCCTAATTACTGTTTCCCATACATCTCAGCAAAATTGTCTCTCCTTCTATTTTGGAGCTTCCCTTACTCCCCATTCAAAAGAACAGGAAGCATCTAACCAATATTCTAAGACAAGGTCATATAAAATAGAAACACAGAGAGAAGGGAATGTTTCCTTTATCATGCACTGAACACATGCAATACACATGTCAGGGATTCCAAGATGAATTAAGGCCCACCTTCCTATCGGAAGGGAGGTCACAGTCTAGAGCATGAGACCCAGGGAGAACTAATCTGAGGACAGAAACTGCACAGGGTGCAGCTGAGCACTTAGAAGGAGCACCTAACTTACACTGGTGGGGTGGCAAGAAAGGCACATCAGGGACATTTTCCCTGAGGAAATGATCCCTAGTAGCCATACTTCCCCTCTGGATACCTGGTGACCCAAAAGGGAGGCTAAAATAGAAGATATCTATTTTTCTAGAAGTCTTGAAAATATAAAATCCAAAACTATAAAAACCCTAGAAGAAAATCTAGGCAATATCACTGAGGACATAGGTACAGGCAAAGATTTCATTATGAAAATGTCAAAAGCAATTGCAACAAAAGCAAAAACTGACAAATGACATCTAATAAAACTATCAGCAAAAGAAACTATCATGAGAGCAAACAGACATTGTACAGAATGGGAAAAAATTTTTACAATCTATCCATCTGACAAGGTCTAATATCCAGAATCTATATGGAACTTAAATAAATTTACAAGAAAAAAAAACAAACAACCCCATTAAAAAGCAGGCAAAGGACACAAACACTTCTCAAAAGAAGACATTTATGCGGCCAAGAATCATATAAAAAAAGCTCAACATCACTGATCATTAGAGAAATGCAAATCAAAACCACAATGAGATACTATCTCATGCGAGTCAGAACGGTGATCATTAAAAAGTCAAGAAATAACATTATGGTGAGGCTGTGGAGAAATAGGAATGTTTTTACGCTGTTGGTGGGAATGTGAATGTAAATTAGTTCAACATTTGTGGAACACAGTGTGGAGATTCCTCAAAGTCCTAAAAACAAAAACACCATTTGACCCAGTAATCCCATTACTAGGTATATAACCAAAGGAATATAAATCATTCTATCATAAGGATACCTGCATGTATATGTTCACTGCAGCACTATTCATAGCAGCAAAGACATGGAATCAACCTAAATGCCCATCAATGATAGAGTAGATAAAGAAAATGTGGTGCATATACACTGTGGAATACTATGCAGCCATAAAAAGGAACAAGATCATGTCCTTTGCAGAGACATAAATGGAGATGGAAGCCATTATCCTCAGCAAACTAACACAGGAACAGAAAACCAAACACCACCACATGTTCTCACTCATAAGTGGGAGGTCTTCCACTTACGCATGAACACAGGAAGGGGAATCACATACACTGAGGTGTTGAGATTCACTTGGGGTGGCTGGCAAAATATTAGGGAAAATTATAGATTAATCTCAAAGTTTTGGAAGGCCAAAAGGTTTTACTGGGACAGGCTGAAGGCAGCCAGTCCATTACGTCAGGATTAACACCTGAGACACTGATCACCATCTGCGGAGGTTTGTCCTGCAGACCCTGACTTAAAGATGGATAAATAAATGTACTTTTATACCTATTTCAGTGATTCAAGTGGGCTACTGATGGTTATCTGCTGCTTTTAGAGGGTGACTGCAGCCAATAGACCAAGACCTTTGTCCCATCCTTACATTTATTCAGTAAAGATTTTATAACAGAGGTTTTAAGTCTGTTATGGGTTGTTAGGTGCAGCAAACCACCATGGCACACATTTACCTATGTAACAAACCTGCACATCCTTCATGTGTATCCTAGAACTTAGAATAAAATAAAAATTTTTTAAAATACACAGAAAAAAACAAAAAAGAGAGACACAAAGAGTTGCCATTATAAATTTACTTGAATAAATAAGTGTCTATAGAATGTATATTGAAACACTCTGCCTATAGAGTATATGTTCTATACATTTTGTCTATAAAATATATATCAAAAAGCTTTCAGGGTTACCTCAGTAATTATTATATGAGTTCCTGAATTTACTGAAAATATATGGGGAGCAGGAACCGGCATCCAGGAACAGAGCCCTTTGCTCCTCCCTCAGAATGAATGGAGACCAGAAATCAGATGTTTATGCTCAAGAAAAGCAATATTTCATTCAGCGCTTCTCCTAGATCGTTAGGGTGCTGACTAAGGATGAGATGGGGCACCCAGAGACAGGAGATGCTATTGCCTGGCTCAAGGAGGTCCTGGAGTACAATGCCATTGGAGGCAAGTATCACCGGGGTTTGACGGTGCTAGTAGCATTCTGGGAGCTGATGGAGCCAAGGAAACAGGATGCTGACAGTCTCCAGTGGGCCCTGACTGTGGGCTGGTGTGCGGAACTGCTGCAAGCTTTCTTCCTGGTGACAGATGACATCATGGATTCATCCCTCACCTGCTGGGGACAGATCTGCTGATATCAGAAGCCAGGCATGGGTTTGGATGCCACCTATGATGCTATCCTTCTGGAAGCATGTATCTACTGCCTGCTGAAGCTCTACTGCCGGGAGCAGCCATATTACCTGAACCTGATCGAGCTCTTTCTGCAGAGTTCCGATCAGACTGAGATTGGGTAGACTCTGGACCTCATCACAGCCTCCCAGGGCAATGTGGATCTTGGCAGATTCACTGAAAAGAGGTACAAATCTATTGTGAAATACAAGATGGAGTTCTACTCCTTCCACCTTCCTATAGCTGCTGCCATGTACATGGCAGGAATTGATGGCGAGAAGGAGTATGCCAATGCCAAGAAGATAATGCTGGAGATGGGAGAGTTCTTTCAGATTTAGGATGATTACCTTGACCTCTTTGGGGACCCCAGTGTGACTAGCAAAGTTGGCACTGACATCCAGGACAACAAATGAAGCTGACTGCTGGTTCAGTGTCTGCAATGGGCCACTCTGGAACAGTACCAGATCCTCAAGGAAAATTACGGGCAGAAGGAAGCTGAGAAGGTGGCCTGGGTGAAGGCATTATATGAGGAGCTGGATCTGCTGGCCATGTTCTCGCAGTATGAGGAAGACAGTTACAGCCACATTATGGGTCTCACTGAACAGTACGCAGCACCCCTGCCCCCAGCTATCTTTCTGGGGCTTGTGCACAAAAATCTACACTAGAACAAGTGACCTAGAGACTGCAAGGGCGGGGAGAGGAGGCTCTCAATAAATAAACTACTGTGTAAAAAAAAAAGAAAATACATGGTAAAGACATTTAATGCGTCAATGGTATAGAACTATATGTTAATAAAGCAGAAAAGTTCTTGCCAATGTCTGTCTTCATTTTATCGCAATGCTCTCTGCTATCATGTTTAGTTGATTGTATTTTCTAAATTAAATTTAGGTTAATGTCCTCTGATGAACCTATTCATCAGTATAGGCTTAGAGGATCTCAAATGCTTTGAGAGAAATTAACACTAACAACTCGGCTTCAAAACTCTTAGATGATGTATACAGGGCTGTTTTGGAACATCTGACTATTTCAAGCACGGAAATGATGGATGTTGTCCTTACGTAAGCAACATGAGTCAGATTAATGACAGGAGGACTGGGAAGTGGCTGCAGAGGCTTTCGTAGTACCTGGAGACCTGCAGAGAGAGATCCTCTTGCCAAAGTTCTGTTAGTTTCCTCCTTCTCATTCTTGTGATTCCTGGCCAGCACCCAAAATGCAAGCCATCTGAACTGCATTTTGGGTTTTGAAATGAATGCATTTTGAACTGGAAGAATACATCATCCTCTCACGTACTCCTATTCCTATATTGTTCGTGCGTTTTAGCCAGACTCATCCTCCCACTGCTTTGCTTTCTGCCAGCCTTTCCAGTGTGACCTCTGGAATCCCATTCAGTTGTAAACTCCCCACCCGCACATACTTGTCACAGAACGTTTCCTCTACTTTCACATCTTAACTGAAACCCAGCTCTTCCCCAGGAAAAGGTTCTCAAATAGAAGTTGCGCTTTCTCGCAGGTCCCATAGACGAAAGAGCTGGGTGGGAACAGCAGGGTCCTCTTAGCTTCCCTCTGCTACTTTGCATTTTTCCACAGCTACTTGCTCACAAAACCACCTTGTTCATATACCCACACTGACACACAATATAATTATAAATAGAATTATGAGAGCAAAGAATTTCCAATTCCAGGACGGTCTCTGCTATATAAAAAGGGGTATATATGGTTGTCTTAATGGATTTCTTTCCAGGTTTTACAGTGTTCATTGAATTCCAAGGTAGGCGAATGTGGGAGTCAAACACTCTTATCCATCATTTGTGACCTTGGACAAGTAACTTAATCTTTCTTAGCTTCACATAGGGGTTTTACAAAAAATAAATGAGATAATATATGCCAAGCACTTAGCACAATGCTTGGCAGTCAGTACTCCATACATGATAAGTGTTGTTATATCTTCATGTTATTTCTCACATGTATTATGGCTTCCTAATTGGTCATGCTCATTACTTCTGCCCTTCCTCTTCCCCTAGTATATTCTCCATGTAGCAGCCAGAAAGTAAAAAATTCAAACCAGATCATGTCACTCTCCTGTATAAGGCCCTTTCCCCACCACTGCTTTCTCATTACACTGAGGATAAAGCCAAACCCAAACACCTTGCCATGTTCTACATGGAAGGCCTTGCCTGCCTCATGACCACCCTTCCTTTGCCCGCACTCCTCGCCATGCCCAGTCCTGCTGGCCTGCTGGCTGCTCCTGGAACTCCTCACTCTTGTTGCTGCCTTACCACTATTGACCCTGTTTGTCTGCATCTGAAATGATCTGCTCCTGATTTCTGCAGAGTAGATTTCTTCATATCATTCATATCTTGGCTTAAATGGCATCTCCTGAGTCTTCCCTGAACACCCAATCAAAGTGGCACACCTGGCAGTTATCATTGCATTAGCCAGTTTTAGTTTCTTCATAGCACAGATTCTCTGTGCGTTTACTGGATTTCGTGTTTATCATCTGTCTGCACTGGCAGATGATCCTCTTGATGGCACACCTTTTGTGTCTTGTTTAACACTAATTCCCAATGCCTAGAGAAGAGAGTGACACATAGTATTAGGAACTCGAGAAGTATTTGTAGAATGAGTAAATGATTGATTGGATGGGCTTATTAATTGCACCGTATTCAAAGAAAGGCCAGGTTCCTTCCAGAGTTCAAAGTGCTTTGGTTGAGAAAAGGCCCAGAGTGCTAACAATGAAATTTGGAACCGTTAGATATGGCCTGCCAATTTCTGAGCTGATTTGCTTTATACTTAGGAATCACAGATTGAATGGCATTTCTCTGGGACTTGTGGAGTCTTGAAAATCTCAAAGCGGGGTCATAGCTTCATGGGACATCAAAATGACTACATCAAAGAAGCAAAGCAGAGGCACTGTGTGGCAAACACAATTAATGAAGAGCCATATAAACCACCCTTGAGAGAAAAGGGGAGGGGGGGCGGTCTGCTCCCATTCTTCCTGCGCACGCTTCTGACATAAGCGTCACTTGTAAGTCATTTGTGGAGCACTCGCTGCTCTTTCAGAAGCCTAGGGTCCTTTCCTTCCCAAGGCAGTCATTCCTTTCCTTCTCAAATTCAATTAAATCAGCCCTAATAAGTGGCTGCACACAATGAGAGTTTTTGTTTACATAACACAGGGAATAATAATGAGCCAACATCAATTAGGATTGTTATGGCAAATCAGAAAAATAGATTCTCAGCCTTGACAGCAGGGAGATTTCTGCTTTGAGACACCAAGTCTCACAGTCTTGAAGCTCAAGCTCCCTCTTGCAGAGAGAGCGGCTGTGGTCTTTGTTCATCGCTGTGAAGCAGACGTTTAAGATCCAGAGTACCACTAAGTTTTTCCTTTGTTCTACTACTGGCTTGTTTCAATTTAGCCAATCACGATTCACTATTTTTCCGGCTATCGCCACTACCAAGTTTTCTGAATAAACACAGGCAACCAAGTTTTAACCACATTGACACAATACTGCTTTTTTTTTTTTTTTTAATTCTGTAGGCAAAGGGCCATGGCAGTAGTCAGAGGGTTTGACAGGCAGATCATATTTATCCTTTGATCATCTGTCATTTTGTTAGAAGAAAGCATATGCCATCCTTTGCTCTGTTTTTAAAATAGATTCAGAGGAAGTGAGGAATTAATCTTAACCTTAAACACATTGAGCCCAGTATTTCCTATCCAACTGTAGAATGCACTATCTAGTTTCCTACAGCTCGCCTTGCTAAGTTTAGGTTCTTTGGCCCAGCTGTTAAGAAGGAATAGAAGTGGGAGGAGAGCAGTGCTTTAGATGGACAAGGCATTACACCGACCATTATCAATCCTGGCTTATTTCCTCATTCCTCCATCCCCCACTCCCCACAGTGACAGAACCAAGTAAGACCAGAGCCGCTGACCCTTGTGATTTTTTCAGACATTTGTTCCAAAATGGAATTGGCACGAGTCTCTTTCTCACTGTGTTCTAGTTTGGCATTTTCTGCTGTGCTTTGAACACTGAAAATTAACCCATCAACAGTGCATATCTTGACCATCTCAGTACTCTCTAGAAAAGTAAAGTTTCACCTTATTTATTTATTTAATTTTTATTGCATTATAGGTTTTGGGGTACATGTGCAGAACGTGCAAGACAGTTGCATAGGTACACACATGGCAGTGTGTTTTGCTGCCTTCCTCCCCTTCACCCAAATTTGGCATTTCTCTCCAGGCTATCCCACCCCAGGTCCCCCCTCTGCTGTCCCTCCCCTATTCCCCCCAGTAGACCTCAGTGTGTAGTACCCCCTCCCCGTGTCCATGTGTTCTCATTTTTCTCACCCACCTATGAGTGAGAATATGTGGTATTTCCTTTTCTGTTCTTGTGTCAGTTTGCTGAGAATGATGTTCTCCAGATTCATCCATGTCCTTACAAAGGACACAAACTCATCATTTTTGATTGCTGCATAATATTCCATAGTGTATATGTGCCACATTTTCCCAGTCCAGTCTATCATCGATGGGCATTTGGGTTGGTTCCTTATTTTTAAAGTATTGTTGCCAAGAAAAGCAGCTGGGTATCATCCACTCACCTCCTCCCCACAGCAGGTGGAGCAGCAGGAGCTGCAGGAGCAACAGCGTTTGGAGAATTTATCTTTTAAGATTCTTCTTCATTAGATTAGCACTACTCACATGACTGATTTGCAGAAAATTCAGTCAACATTCTTCAACTTTTAAAGACGATTAAACATTAGCTACTGCAGATGGTGGACACTTAGAGGCCATGTGTCTTCATCTTGACATGCTCAGTGCTGAACACCCTGACCTGGCTCATAAGGAGAGTTCAATAAATGCTTCTTGAATCGAACTTGTGTTAGTATGTAAGTCCCCCTTCCCAGTGCCTTTCAGTGGAAGGGTTGCTCCCGCTCTGCTTTTTTCACCCTCTTCAGCCTGCTGCCTACTCATTTCCTATTCTCCTTGCCTGGACACCACCCTTCCTCTGCCAGAGCAGGCTTCTGCTTTCCACATAAGCACAGAGAGAATCAGAGCACACTTGGCTATATCTACATGACGCTAGGTGCCATGACACAGAGATGTGGTGAAGCCTGGTGACAGTGAAATGAACAGCGTAAAGGAAGAACAACTAGGAAAAACCTGCATCCAATGAAATCAACATTTACAGTCTCGCTTTTTAATAAAAATTTTAAAAGGTAGGAGATATTAATACAACAGACACTCATATACCCATCATCCAGCTTCAACAACCATCAGCGTTTTGCTCGTTTGTTTTATTTATGAACTCTTCCAATTCTGTGTGTGTGGGGAGTGGGGGAGATAATCCAGTGAAACTTTGCCTTTACGGTGTTCTATATATTCCCCTATCATTTAAGCAAAAATACAATTTCATAAGGAAAAACTTTATTCTTGAGTCTTTGGTTATGATGCCCTATTTTTAGGTCCTAGGACTGGAGGTTCCAGAATGTTTCAATTAAATGCTAGTAATGCTGAAAGCAGCCTTTTCCAAGGCCTCATGTCCCCTGCATCAGTGGAGTTCAGCCACTTCCTTCTGTTTGATTGAATTCTTAGACGTGTCCCTGGTGGCGGCCGGTGGAGCTCATGCTGCTTGTTGGTCTGTCTGCAGCTGGCACCCACACACTGCAAGTACAAGCTTCCTTTGGGCATTTGAGACTATTGGAGCTCAAATTTTTCTTAATTGCTGTATTTTCAATGAATGTCCTTTTGTCGCCGTGCAATGACCCATTTTTTTTCAACCACAGAGCTGATGGACCTGGGCTGCCAAGTCACATCAGGAATGACTCAGAGAAGGGAGCAGTGGGCAGCAGCCTGCACACACTATAACTTGGGCAGTGCTCATTTTTGTGGAGCACTTTCATTTGATTTTGTCCTGTTCCTGATGCTATTGAGAAAAATGAGGTGTCATCTGTTTTGATTTACATGCTTATAAAATAATAAAAATAAAATGAAGTCCAGAAAAATGACCAAAGCATCTCATGAAAATTACTCCTTGACCAAATGCCATTCCATGATTCCAATGATTAAGCAATGAAATTTGAATGGATCGGGAGAGAATAAGCCTTGTTTTTATTATGTACATGGGGCACGTTTGCTCCCAGGCCCTTCCCTTGTCTTTTCTTTGCAGGCTGTATTTCCCTCGCTTCTCTGCCACTTGGCTTCCTGTTGGGCTTAGCTAGTGGCAAGATTGCAGTACAGGAAGAAGGGGTGAGCCGGATGTATCCATTTCCTATTGTTGCTGTACCAAATTACCACAAACTTAGTGGCTTAAACAACACAAATTTATTATCTCATAGTTTTGGCAGTCAGAAGTCTGAAATAAATCTTAGGAGACTGAGAGTATCAGGAGAGCTGCATTCCTTCCAGAGGCTCTAGGGAAGAACCCATTTCCTTTTCTTTTCCAACACCTAGGGGCTGGCTGCATTCCTTGGCTTGTGACCACATCACTCTAACCTCTGCACTGACATCACATTGTTTTCTCTAATTGTGACCCTCTTTTCTCCCTCTTACAAGGACACTTTGTGATTACATTGGGCCCATCCCAAAAATGTGGGATCATCTCCCCATTGGAAAAGCTTTAAACTAATCATATCTGAAAAGCCCTTTTTGCCATGTATATGTAAGATAACATATTCACAGGTGCCGGAGATTAGAATGTGGACATCTTGAGAGGGAGACTGTCTTCCTTACTCCACCAGGTATTTCTCCTCCTCCATGTTCAGTATGACCTGGGCCCTTGGCCTCTGGTAAGTGTCCTCCTTTCTTGTCCTTATAGCCTAGGGGTGGCAGTGGCTTCTTACTATTGCCAACCTCTGGGTTGCTTCACTGTCCCCCAGTTGGCTAATTACTTCTTTTGTCACCTGTGTAACAAATTCCCTGCACCACATTCCCTTCATTTTAAAGGTTGAATGTTTTCTGTTTTCCTGGTTTGGCTCTGACTGATGAGACACGTGATGATGCCTGGGTACTGGTGGTCTCCACTGGAGAGTGGGAGGGGAACACATGGGGCACCTCAGACTGTTGGAAAGTTATGTCAGGATTAGCAGAGGCCCAGCCTTCCATTTGGCAAGAGCTCTTTTCCTCTCTTGCCCTCTCAGGCCGGGATGTACAAACAAGTCAGAGCTGTCAGAAGGAGGCCCAGGGGTGAACTAACTGAGGTATGCCAGGACTCGGATTTAGACCTGTTCAGCATCTTAGTGCAGGTAGGAATAGTTCTCTCACTGAAGATTCTGTACAATGCTAAAGGACAATTAAAAAGAAGCTGTCAAAGCATTTGTGGGAAGAGGCTTGACTTCCCGATGGAATACTTGAATTTAAGTTCTTCCATTGACTCTCTAAGTAGTCTTGAACAAATCATCTAGTCCCTCAGCCTCGAGTCCTCATATTTTAAAATAGGGCGATCATACTTAACTTAAAGGTTTGCATAAAGACTAAATGAAGCAATGTATGGGTAAGTACTGAACAAACGTATGTCTTCTATTGGTTAAGGGATTCTAGAAATACTTATTGAGAAACAAACCATGGGCTAGATAGTGGGCTAAGTCCTGGCTGTCCTGGAGTTTTTAGTTTATTGGGAAGACAGGCATTATTCAGAGTCACACTAGTGCATCTCAATTACAGACTCAGCTTCAAAGGAAAGGCTGTCTGAGAACAAATGAAAAAGAAAACCAACTTTAACCAGAGGCTAAGGAAAGCTCGTGTCCCCCTCTCAATCTCCAGTGGAGACCACCAGTACTCAGGCATCATCCCTCGCCTCATCCGTTGGAGCCAAACCAAGAAAACAAAAACTTTTTAGCCTTTCAAGCAGAGGATGTGATGCAGGGAATTTGTTACACAGGTGGCAAAAGCAGCAGATTAGCCAACCAGGGAACAGTGAAGCAACCCAGAAGATGAGCAAGAGTTATCTAGGCAAAGGGATGGGGAACAGCAGGTGCAAAGGACGGCTCAGGTTGTGTTAAAGACCTGAAAGAAGCTGATGTTGTTGGAGCACAGAGAACAAGAAGAAAGCAGTGGAAGATGAGGCTGACGGGGTGAGCTGTGCTGGACATGCAGGGCTTTGTAGGGAGTTTGCTTTTATGTTAAGGGCCAGTGCGAGCTGCTGAAGGATTTTAGGCAGTGTGTACACCCGTGTATGTGTGTGTGTGTATATCAGTGACAGGAGAAGCTCTGTGACTTAGCAGATCACCACTCTGGCTGCTTCATGGAGAATAGATTGGAGAGGGGTGAGAGGATGAGGGAGACCAGGTGGGAAGGGCTGGTTGTGCCATTGGCTGGAGCCTGGATGGTAGCTCAGATTAGAGAACATGGAGGCTGAGCATGAAGAGGGCTATCCAGGGTGAATGGTGGTGCTCGTTTTAGAGGAAGAGAGCACTGGAGAGGACCTGAATTGGAAAGGGACAATCATGAATTTGGTGTTGGACATGCTGAGGCTGAGGAGCTTTAGAGATACCCAAGAGGAGATGTTCTATTAGGAGAGGTTTTCCCTGGAGTTAGAGCTGTGTACAACATGGGCTTATCCATAATAACTAAATACTTGGGTACAGATGCAGTAGTCTTCCAGATACGCTCACAAGTCTTGAGATCATATTCTGTGCCAGTCACAAGTCTAAGTACTTTACTTGAGTTAACTCGTTTAGTCTCCATAACTACCTTTTGAGATATTTCCTCCATTATACAGATGAGGACACTGAGACAACAGAAAGCTTCCATAACTCACTCCAGGTCAAACCAGGATCCAAACCCAGGCTGGCTCCAGGTCCCATATCATTAACCACCTCACCACCCTGCCTGTCTCCATTTCTCTGAAGAGCTAATAGCTCACTCCTAGGACACAGACCAGTTCTAATACATGGACTTTGTCGCAGAGCTGTGCCATTCATTTTCAGACGGTGCAGGAGATGTTGGTGTTTCTGGTTGCCATGGTTTGCATAATATACATTCCTCACCTGCTGGAATCCTACTGCCCTGAGTTGCAGCTGCCAGGAGCTGCAGAATGAACACATGCCGGCAGCAAGGCAAAGCACGAGAAGAGAGCAGGAATGGAGAGAGGCACGCAGCAATGATCCTTTCAAGCAAAAACATGTTTGAAATGCCTTCGGGTGACAAGAGGGTTGCGTGTCTTTCCACAGGGAGCCTGACCCCACAAACAAGGTAACTGCTGTTTATAGCAAAAACTGTGGTCATTAAAGTTTACAAAGCCGGGATACTCAGCTTTAAAGTGACACAGTGAGCTGTCTGTATTTAACCTAGAGACTGTGAAAGTTATTTTGCCGCAGGAAAAGTCTCACCAACTTTAAAACCCTAGCAATGGTTTAGTGCAGGCCGCCACCTTCAATAGGCATCTGCCTACAGCTGAGTGGATGTAGGCCCATGCCCCAGAGGGAAGGTGGAGGATGAGCCCAGGGTAAGTTATATAAACTGGATCAGAGATTCATAGAGACAGGTTCTGTGAGTGTAACGTGCTTTATCATAAGTGGGGTTGTGTCCTTTCCTGGAGTGTTGTTGCAGCTGGTAACTGTTCAGGCAAAGGCAGCTTAATGCCCCATAAAATGATTAGGTAAGGATGAAGGCAGGATCAGTTTTGTCAGTCCTGTCACACAGCTGAAGAACATTAACTACAGTGCACAGTGTGCAGGCCGCCATAGCAAAGCATTCCATCTGCCTTGCATGCTTATAGATGCATAGTGAGCTGCCTAACCTTAAAAGGAACAGAACCGTGTCACCCTCTTCCTGTCTGTCATATGCACTTTGTCTTCGCCATTGATGTGTTGCTCTGCCTCACAGCTACCTGCTTTTTTTCCCACTGCTGAGCCATTTGCTGAACCAGAAGGCAATTGGAACACAGGGAGCTCACTCATTGCAACAAGAGTTGAGCACCTACTATGTCCTCATTGCAAGAGGAACTTCAATGAGAAGGGAACAGGTCTGCCCTTCTGGGCCTGGGGTCTGATGGGAGAGATTGTCAGTGATAAACCTAAGGTGCACTGTGACCAGGGACATGACATACTAAGTTGGTGGCATTTGACATGCATCCAGAAAATCAGGTAGAATTTTGAAAGGGGTCACCAGGGGAGGTGGATATTCCAATAGGAGAAGAAAACTCAGTTGGTTTCTGCCTGATATAGGAAAGGCCTTTCTGGTAACATGAGATGTCCCTAGACAAGATGGGTTGTCTCATGAAAGAGTGAGTTTTGGTGGCATTTATATAAAGAATAGAAGGCCACGAGTTAAACGGACTCTCACTCTGAGATTTGGACTTTATAGATTGCAGAAATTTCCCTCTTACTTAGAGGTTGTATTTTTCAAGCACTTCAAATGGCTTTTTTTTTCTTCTGAGGATTTTTTTTAGCTTGCTAAGCAGTTGTTGCTGAAGATAAATGTGCAGACAAAGATAATTTAAGAGTTCAGAAGTTTTCTATTCTGTATTGGGAGACTACATGGACATTTAGTATCCTCTAAATATAGTGTTCTGTCCTCCCGCTTGGCATGAGAGTAACATCAGGAGAAAGACTGAGAGAATACTTACTTTCTGACAAGTAAATAGAATCACATTGCAGGAGAAAGGCTTTGCAGCGTTCCTTCGGTTACAACCCTCATTTGCATCCAAGCCTGGATGACCAAAACCACAGAGTTCTCTTTGGTGTAGAGAAGATGCTCTTTCCGTCTTCAACAGCAAAGCATGGGGACTGTTGCTCAGCAGGTGCAGGGGTGTGTATATGACAAAAGAAAGCAAAATGAAAGCTCACTCTCTGTCTCAGAGGAAGTGGGACAAGAGAGGGAAAGGAGGAAAAGTGAAAGAATTAATGCAGATCCCAATTGACTGTGCATTTTATAAGTTGAGGGATCAGACAGCCTCCAGAAAGCTTTTACTCCCCACCCCAAATTCCTGTTTGGGAACCCTGGGAGGACACTTCTGTGCACAGTGGGGCAGCCCAGGCTGATTAGGAAAGGGACGCTGAGTGGTCGTATCAGACCCAGAGTAAGGTCTAGTTGTCACTTTCTAGACACCCCTCCGTTCCTAGGGTGTTCATAGTTAGTTGAAAGCCAGCAAGTCTGTAACAGGGTTTGTCGTGGTAGGACAAGGTAATTTAGCAGCAAAGCCATGGGCAGGCTGTAGGCCAGGGCTGAGTGGGGTCTTTGGCAACTGCATAGGGATAGTTGGCCATCAGAAGCTGATGTAAATACCTCAGCGATGGTTTCATTCTGTTGGTTTGTTGGTTGATATCAATCATGGAATTTTAAGTTACATTTCCTGTGATGTATATCTTGTCCTTGCCAATCTTCTATTCATATAAATACCTCAGTGATGGTTTCATTCTGTTGTTTTGTTGTGATAATGGTAAAAATTAGAGAAAAGGCTGAATTCAATATTCAGGTCAATATGATGAGGAATTTGGAGCACACAATTGCCGTGGGTGATGATCCAAGATGATCTCTAAAACTAGTATTTCAGTGTAAGTGAGAGCTCAGAGCTGAAAGTGACTATAAGAGGTTCAAATCCCCTTGGCCCCAGGAATTCATCATCCAGTAGAAAAGGAAAAGGGGGCTTCCCCTCACTGGTTTTGGAGATCCCCCACCCTCCAGTGTCCTCTGTAGGAGGTCACAAATATCATCTACCTATAGAAAGATAAAAATAATAGCACAGTGGAGAGAGCTCACAGGAGAAACTATATACTATATACGGATGTAATGACAATATCTTATATAATTTATTTTTGGTAGCATAACTTAATAGGCCTTAGGCTGGGCCTGGTGGCTCATGCCTGTAATCCCAGCACTTTGTGAGCCTAAGGCAAGCAGAACACTTGAGCTCAGCAGTTCAAGACCAGCCTGGGCAACATGGTGAAACCCCGTCTCTATAAAAAATAGCCAGGTGTGGTAGTGCATGCCTGTAGTCCCAGCTACTTGGGAGGCTGAGGTGAGAAAATCATTTGAGCCCAAAAGATCAAGGCTTCAGTGATTGTACCACTGTACTCCAGCCTCCGTTACAGAGAGAGAGACTCTGTACTCCCCCTCCCCTCCGAAAAAAGTTAATAGGCCAATTAGCTCTTCTTCCAGGACTGCTATTTTCTCCTTATTCCTGTACCTAGTTTGGGATATTTTAACCCATTCTCTTCAGGGAAGAGACATACATTTTGTGGATGTCTTGGGTCTACTTCTTGGTTCTAGACTGAAACTGGTCTCATAGATATTCAAACCTCACCAAATTTTCTTGGTTTAGAAACTTCCCTTAGCAAGTTATTTTCTTTCTCCATCACTCACCCTGTATTTGACATAACAGCCCCATGTGTTCTCCATCTTATGCATTCAAGCCCCTTCTAGAAGTCTTGCTTTGGTCACTGAACACATCCCTTTCATGGGGGCCCCGTGAATCGTCTATCTGCCCTCCTACCCTCTACGTTCTCACCTTTGTTTCCTCTCTGTGCTTCATTTCCTCTCAGTCTGGCTTAGGCTCTTTGCTTACCATCCTCAAGGCAGGAGGTCATTTGTCTGGCTTATATCTGTGTTTGTTATTAGTGCAGTAAAGCCCATAATTGATCTTACAACCTTCTTCTTAGTATAAAAATGGCTTACAATGTAATACACAAGCATCTGGGGAGATGGATTTCCCTCGAAGCATCTTAAAAATCAAAAAGCAGGGAAGTCATCATATCCTATGATTAATGGAGTCTGAAGAGCATTGTCAAAGCAGCTGAAATACTGCCCAGAAAGAGAGATTACAGATTAGCACACAAAAAACGATAAGCTTAGTTTTAAAACTAAATTTTATTCACTGCTGATGTTCCTTACACAGAATTTCTGGAGCTAGGGTCAACTTCAGATTCCTTTCCTCTTGCCTGAAGCATCAACTGTACTTGGCAGAGCAGGCTGAGAGTTAAAGACCCTGTCTGGTCCAGCCAAATGCCTTACCTCTGCCAAAAGCCTGGAGCTGGAAGTAGCCTGACAAGTCTCCTGCAAGCAGTCCGAAGCTTGGCATAATTGTATCTACCACAGGGCTCTCGGGAGACTGATGAGAAGCCCAATGGCAGACCACCCCTGCCTTTCTAGAAGAGGACCATGGAAAGAAAGAACACACAGAAGGGAGGTAGGAAAGGAAACCACAAGTGTAAGCCCTCCTTGTTACTTTCACCTTCAGAAATCAGAGCTTGGTGGATGTGTAGAGAGTGGGAGCAGAGAGGTGGGCAGAAAAAACCCAGAATGACTCTGTAGAGCAAGTATCCGTAGGAAACGTTCTTGCATTGAGATACCTCTGCTATGTTAAATTCAAAGGAGTATTGCTCAACTCGTGAACTTCTTTCATTTCCTTCTTCTTTCTATCCCAGTGCCCCATACGTTTAGTGAATGGAATGAAACCTTTTTATTTCACTCTACTTTAGTGTTTTAGGTAATGTTTAATATCTGATGATGATAAGATCAAGCTGTATATGGACAGGACATGATACATTAATAATCTCTTTTGTGGCACACAGTGTCTCATGTTATCACGACCACCAGCTGTGAGGTAAACAGGGCAGGTACTATTCCATTCCATTCTACAGATGAGGAAACTGAGGCCCAGTGATCTCAGTTGCTCAAGTTTAAATAACTGCAAGCAATGAAATTGAGGCTCACATTTTCAAGCTTGGAAGCACCTTCTTTTTCTACTGTTAAATCTCTATTCACATAGGCTTGTAACAAGGATTTCATCATATGAACTCTTTTCTTAGCCTTCGTTGTATTTGTCTTAGTGTAGAATGTATATGTTTGGATTTGTTTCCTAGGAATTTGAAATTGGCGTTGAGCAATTATTTAATAAACATGGCAAAGATCTGTTAAGGTCGGGAATTAAGCTTAACCCTGGAACTGCTAAAGACCAAAAAGATGCAGCCTCTGACATGAATTTTGTTTATCTTAGAAGACATGGCCATAGAAATTATAAAATAATTTAATGGTATTCTTAGAGACATATGAACAAGAATATATGGAAACACTAAAGATACAGCATCTAGTTCTGCTTGGGGGACTTTGGAGATGATATCAGCACTTTGTCTTCAAGAAGGAGAGAGGTCTACCAGGCAAAGGAGGGAAAAAGTATTGTATTCTAGGGAAAGAACCAAGCATATGCATAACACAAAGTGAGGAATGTGCATGGTAGGTCTGGAACGTGGAGTATGCAGTAGAGAGGGGAGGCTGGATAGGGGCTGGCTTGTAAGTTCTCTGTAGCCCAAACTAAGCAATTTGTTTTTTATCATAGAGGCAAAAGGGAACCCCCAGAGGATTTTAAACAGGTAATACGACCTATAGAGGAAGATTCAGCAAAATGAGTACTTGGTTATAAACGTTTTGAAACTCAGTGTTAACTCATTAGAAAATGAGTTTTCATGCATCTGGAACAATGGTTCTCAAACTTCAGCATGCACCAGAATTACCTGAAGGGTTGTTGAAACCAGAATTTCTGATTCCGTAGTGCTGGAATGGGGTTGGAGAATCTGCACATCTAACAAGTTCCCAGGTGACGCTGATGCTGCAAGTCCAGGGTCGTACTTTGAGAACTACTGCTCTGGAGCTTTTGGGAAGGCCTCTTTGCCTGGACAGGACATAGAAAGAACAGCTCTAATTTATTAATAAAGCAAACTTGAAACAAGAGGTTTCAGGCATTTGAGATACAATAAAGGTTTTCTTTAAAAAGTCTGAACAAAGGGTTGTAATCATCATCTAATAAAATGAAAAATGTATGTACTTGTGAGGCACTGTGCTAAGAGCTGTGCACAGGAAGCTAACTGGACATGGCTCATCACTGAGGAGTTCTGATAATGCCCTGGGGAAGGTGGGGATAGATAACTGGCCATTCTGCATTTTATGTCTAGCGAGGCCTCTATTATTTTTATTCCAGAAAAGACAGAAAGCAACTGCCACTGAGTCAGAAGTTGTCATGCATTCTAAGTTTCACAGCAAAATTATTTTGTCATGTTGGTACAATTTTGGGAGAAGGGGGAAAGTATGCCACAATCATGGACCATCTCATTATGTGACCAAATCGTCTCATGACTGAGAATCATCTGACAATTAATCGGGTGGAAACAGAAAGAATACCAGGAGCTGAGTAAAAACAGGAACACGTCGGGAATGGGGAACCAAATCATGCCATGAATGTAAGACAATGTAGGGCCCTTTGTTTGTTTGTAAAGTAGATGTCTCTCTAGAATCCTCTCTTCAAACTCTTTCTCTAAGCTGTAGCATCCTTTGTCTTGGCTGTAGACAGCCTCTGAATGTGGCATCAGTGGGTTTCAGTGGAGCCTTCCAATATCAGCCGTGACTGACCCTCTCTGACCTTCAGTCTGCACTCCCATTCTGGGGAGTCTGTTTCATGAAATATTAATAGAGAAGTTTACTCCAGAGCAATGCATACAAAATGATGTTTCTTGGATATGTTAAGCCATCTTCCTGCTTTAAAGGTCGTGAGGCAAAAAATAGCCATTAAAAGGAGCTGTTCTTAGGAAGAATACTCACTTGATTGGCACTCGTGCTGAAATATGCAAGATAGATTTCAGACCTCTCTTGTGGTAAACAGCACTAAACCAGCACCCCCCAGTATAATACCCCAAAGCTCTGGCATGGGCTGAGTGTTCTATTTTCAGTTCATGGGAAGACACCATTGTTCACCTGGATTATAGTCAGCTAAAATCTAATGCATCTGTCCCTGTTCACCCTTGTCTCCATTCCATTCTTTTTAGAGCAGTGGTTTTCCACTGGTGTGCTCAGGCACACAGGTGGACTGAAACCCATTATGAGTATAAAGTCGCATTTTGATTCCCAGGTGAAAATAGTTTTGGCTACAACTAAGTATAATGGTAACAACAGCGGCGGCAGCAGCTAACATTTATATAACCCTTACTGGATGCCAGACGCTGCTGTAAGCACTTGGCATACACTAATGTATAAAATACTCATAAGGGACTTAAGAGAATACATTCTTTTGTGAGTCCCATTTTCAGATGAGAAAACTGAAGTGACACAGAGGGGGCAACTAACTTACCTAAGGGTCCAGGAAGAGTAAATTGCAGAGCTGGGTTTCAGAATCTGTGCTCAGGAGGCACTGTTAAGATGATATAAATGCTCTTTCATCTCTATGTTCACTGAACCAATTGCTGCTCATCCTTCAAAGTCTAGCTCAACTGTCTCCTTCTTTGTAACTTTCCCTGCTTCTTTCAACTTCTTTCCAGAAGACAGAATTGCTCCTGCATCTGTGCTCTCAAAGCACTTCATATACGCCCTGATCACATGCTTATCCAACCACGATGTTGTTGATGCATTCATCTTTCTGCTAGTTTGGAAGCTCCATAAGCCTGTGATTTATTCATGCCCATGTCCTTCCATCTCCTATAAGATCTAAAGGACTGGTGATCTGTAATTTCTGTTGTTGAGCTGAAAGTAGAAATTACAATCTTTTATATATATTTTTTATATCTCATTTCAAATATATTTTGAAATCTGATCATTTGAATTCTGAATTCTATTTCATGCAGAATGCAATAAAATAATAACAGAATGCCTAAGATATTCTTGGATGCTGTGCTGGTTCTGTTGATGTAACAGGGAAGAAGGCAGAGTCCCCGCCTTACAGGCCTCAGAGACTGGTGAGGGAGGAAGAAGGTGCCAAGTACTGAATACTGTAGTAATGCATAGTTCAGGAAATAGCCTGGCCTGAAGGGCTGAAAAGGTTTCTTTGAGTTAAGGACATCTAAGCACAGAGAACAAAGAGTGACTACCAATGAGTCAAGTGAAGAATGTAGAGAGTTAATTTTGGGCTCTGACTTGCTTATAAAAACGCAACATTCTCACCCATTGCACAGATCCTAATAGTTCCTCAAGACTCAGATAAAATCTGCTTTTTCCAAGTACTTTCTCTGAATGTTTTAGCTTTATAACAGCTTTTCTCTTAACAATTACCTTTGATAATGTTTTAAAATAAGTGTGAACCCCAGGAATGTGCCCCACATTGGGAACACTGAGTTATTTCACTTAATCTTGAAAACAATCTAGTGAGTTAGTTATTAATATCTTACCTTTTCAGATTGAACTGAGGCTTGGTGAGCTTGAATGCTTTTCCTAATATCTCATAGCTGTGAGAGCTAAGGGAAGAGTTGGATTTCAAATGTAGGTCTCTTTGCCTGGATTTAATCTTTGCAACAGTTCTAGTAGGTATTATCATCCCCATTTTACAGATGGAGAAACTGAGAGCCAAAGGACTACTGGCTCAAGGTCACAAAGCTCCTGGATTTGGCAGTATTTAGATTCCAATTCTTGTCTGTTTGGCTCTGGAGACTGTGCTTTGAGGGGCTAATACTCAAAAAGGAAGTATTTTCAAAATCTCCTTCTCATCTGAGCCCATGTGGTGCCTCTGCGATTGCTATTCTGAGGCACTATTGTGGCTCCAGAGACTCCAGACTTGCTGCTCCAGGTGGCCCCTCCACGGAGCATCCTCATCATTTGGTTGCTTATTAGCAAAGCAGAGTCTCAGGCCCCATCCTAGACCTACTGGTTCCAAATGTGCATTGTAACAAGATTGCCAGATTATCCTAGACAATTCATGGTATAGTTGGTGAATCTCATCCAGAGATAAGATTGTGCCCTAAAATCATCCTTGCAATTTTAAACCATGAAGTGTTGAACTTCTGGGCTTAGAGCCCAAGATCAGTCCAGTTTTGAGACTCTCATCTTTCAGGGACAGTCCTAGGGCTCTGGATTAAGCTGCTCTTCCTTATTGACATCCAGAAGGTCCTGTGGAGACTGAGTTCACAGTTGGGATCTTTGGTTTGGTGTCTGAGATACAAAAGTTCCCCCTAGGGTTGCTATTTTCCCAGAAGCTGATTCCTCCCCCAACCCCCACCCTCGCTGTGGGCTTTGAGT
Source organism: Saguinus oedipus (assembly GCA_031835075.1). Taxonomy (NCBI): domain Eukaryota; kingdom Metazoa; phylum Chordata; class Mammalia; order Primates; family Cebidae; genus Saguinus; species Saguinus oedipus. The sequence continues at coordinate 105,121,669 of CM063175.1, read as the reverse complement.
TATAGATTGCAATTAAAAAACATACAAAATTACATGATGATTTATAATATTTTTGTGAGGATTAAGGCGATAAATATCTTTCCCACATTATAGAAAGACCTGGAAGTACCAAATGACATTTCCCATAAAACCTTGCAAATTTGTGGGAAATCTGTAATTATGATCCTGTTCATGTGACTCCTTTGTCTGCCTTCCAGCCAATAAAAGTCTATAGTAACATTACTGTGTTTTCCTTAAACCTGTTATCTTTATTTTTGTGGTTGGCCATTCTCTCTCTTTTGTTTGTATATTTCACCATTCATGAACATTTACTGAATGCCTACTTTGTCCCGGTACTTTGTGCCAGATACTTTCCTACTCTGTGGCCAGGTACTAAAACTTCACTAAAGTTTTAGTAAAACTTTCTTGTACTAAGAAAATTAGTTTTTTTAGTGGTCACTATAGCAAAGACTCCAAAGACTGAACAATTGCTACGTTAAATGGTAACTGGATGATTTAACTTAAAAAAAAAAAAAAATGATCCTGGGCCAACATTTATTTCAAGTTTAAGACCAGTCTGGGCAACAGAGGAAGACCACATCTCTACCAAAAAAAAAAGTAAATTAGCCGGGTGTGGTGGTGCATGCCACCAGCCATGTGGGAGGCTGAGGTGGGAGGATCATTTGAGCCCAGGAGTTCAAGGCTGCAGTAAGCTATGATGCACCCCAGCCTGCTGGATGACAGTGTGAGGAGTGAAACCCTCTCTAGCTATATATATATATATATATGAAGGGGGCTCATTTCATTTCTTTTTGAATTGGAGGGAAAGGACCTCAAAAATAGTGATGCTTATGGCACTGTGTATATTAGTAGTTTCTGCTAGATGTAGTATAAGCAAAAGAAATAAAAATTACATGAAATAAAGCGAAGTCCTAGAGACTCAGATTGCCTTTTTTCTGCTTAAATCAGATTTTCAGTCTAATTCTCCTTAATGTAAACCTGTTCCATTTAAGTATCATGGTAGAGTGTGTGTGTGTGTGTATGTGTGTGTGTGAGAGAGAGAGATCCAGAGATAGTGTATATGTGTGTGTGCATGTGCTTGTAGGTTTGTATAAAAGCCAACACTATCTAAGTGGTTTGTTTTTATTCTATTCCTTGTGGGAAATAGACTAACTTCCAGCTTTGAGTGCCAGAACTGACAGCAGGTATTTAGCATTCATTTATTTCTCTCCAAAATTTAGTCTATAGGGATGAAAACTGTGGTTATAACATTAACAGTTTAAGTGCACTACCCCTGTGCCAACTAATAAGACAGAAGGGCTTTTCTAGTATCCGTCAGTGGGGGATGGGGGCCAGAAGCCCTCTTCTTCCTCATTAAAATTAGGTTATAACTAATTTAAGAGTGTGGGTGGCTTCGAGTTTTCTAAATTGCCATGATCTATGGCTCCAAAAAGACAGCTCAGGGAATATCTATGTAGTCCGTCTACAAGTTGTTTACACAGCAATCAAGCAAACATGAAAATCGTAAGTTGGTTTGCAATTTGAGCTGTGCTGTTTGTTTTGTTTGCTGAGGACAACCCCACCCATGGTGGACCGGCCCTTTGAGCTGGAAGTTACAGGAGGTGTCTAACTTTGCTAGTCCGAACAAAATCCTTTTCTCATTAGGCGATGGTACTATGGTGGAAATCATGCCACATCAGTACATCCCTGTATCATGCTTTCTTTTACTCTCAGCAAAACACCTCTGCTGCCCATTATAGAGACCCTTGATGAGTAATTTCTTTTTTTCAGAGAGTCAGGAGAGTGTAGCAAATTAATGGTCAAAAGGATAGTCTTTAAAGTCAGAGAGACTGGGAATCATACATAGCTTTACCCCTTTTAGCTCCATGACTTTAGGAAATTGGTTTAACCCCTCAAAGCCTCAATCTCCCCCTTATAGGATAATAACACAAATCCCATGGGACTAGTGTAAAAGGTTCGTGAGATGATAAACGGAAAGGATTTAGTCTACTGGTACCTGAAAGCCTCAATAAATGCAGCTACTATTATTCAGATATGAATTCAGAAACAATGTCTCCTCCCTACCTGCTTCTCTGAGGAGCCACCTTCAAGAACAGCCCATTCTTGCCTAGCTTGTAGCCACTAGTTGGTTGATAGGATGTACCTGAATTCAATGGATTCTGAATTTTAACAAATTGGATCATTTCACAATAATTCAATTTATACCACATGGGCAAAATCAGAAACAGATTTGCTAAGTAATCAAAGCAAACATATGTACCTCATCATATCACCACAAACGGGCTACATCAATGTAAGCTGAGCTTTCAGCAATTCCTCATCACTTGGGGAGTTGGTAATTGATTGATGCCCAAGGGTAACAAGTCCGCATTTCAGTCCAATTCTTTGGTCTCTGGTCAACTTCTTTTTGTATTTGCCATGTTATCCTTATTGATTTTACTCACTGAATTGACGATGACCTCTTGAGGGTATTTTTATTTACAGTAGCAAGTTACTATGGCAACAGATATTCTCTCCATACTGCACAAACCTCATAAACAGCTTCATTCATTCGTATCCTCATTCAACCACTATTTAAATGTTGTATATCTAGGAAACACCTATTGCAGGGGAAGCAGATAGTTCCTTGCCCTTAAAAGGCTCACAGTTTGGTGGAAAAACATATTTGAAAAAGCTACCCAGCAGTTATAACACAGTGTGGTGAGTGCTCAATAGGGGTGAGAAAGAGGCGCTGATGGAGAGAAGAGAGACACCCTACGTGGCCTGAGAATTCAGGAAAGCTTCCCCAGAAGAGCAATGAAGAAAAGAGGAGTAAGAACCAACCAGGCAAGGGAAAAATGAGGACATTCCAAGCAGAATGAACAACATGGATAGTAGAGGATTGGAGTGAAAGGAATTTTCACCTGTACATGAATAGCAACTAAGTTGGCCTCAATGACCCATGACACGTGCAGAGGAATGGTGTGACTTGTGCATGCAGAGGTAGGCCCAGGAGAGGCTGGACCACACTAAGTTTTAACTTTACACAAAAGGCGGTAAGATCCTTCTGAAGGATGAGAGAAGGAGTCTATTTTCTGCTTGGGAAAGATCATTCTGTCAGCAGTGAGAAGAATGAATTAGACGGGAGCAAGACTGAAAGAAAGGAGAGAAGTTGCAATCATTCAGATAAGGAACCAGGAAAACGTGAGGACAACAGGGAGTAAGAGGCAAGGAAGGTTGGAGAGGAAGGAGAATGCACTGAGCTTGCTCAGGGAATGCTGGGGATCCCTGTGCAGTCAAACAAGAATGAAAACAAGAGGCAGGTTTGGGGCGGGGAGAAAAAAGACGGGGTTGCCATCTTCCCCGCTCCAACTTTGTTTACCTGATATTGTTGTCTCTTTTTTTCCCCTTTTCTCCTTGAATAGACTTTCTTTTCTGTACTCTGTGTACAAAAGAGTGATGTAATGGAAAGAGCATAAGATGTGGATTGAGATAAATCTGGATTAAAATGTTAACTTTGCTACCAGTGCTTTTGTTTGTTTGCTTTAGAGACAGGGTCCCACTCTGTCACCAGGCTGGAGTGCAGTGGTGTGATCATAGTTTACTGCAGTCTCCAGCTCCCGGTCTCCAGCTATCCTCCCACCTCAGCCTCCTGCGTAACTAGGACTACAGGTGCACACTACCACACCTAGCTAAGTTTTTTAATTTTTTTTTTTTTTGTAGAGATGGGGTCTTGCTATGTTGCCTAGACTGGTTTTAAACTCCTGGTCTCAAGTGATCTTCCTGCCTTGGCCTCCCAAAGCACTGGGATTACAGGTATGAGTCCCCACACCCAGCCTACTACTAGCTTTTTAATCCTTGGTGAGTTGTTTATCTCATTCTTCCTTTTTTTTCTGGAAAATACTAATAACTATGTTGTGTAGAATGGAGAAAGAGCTGCAAGTGAAATGGAAAAATTGTTGCCAGAGAGGCAGTTTTGGTCAGAAAGATAGAAATCGCTTTTGCTATTACAAGTGGTAAGGGGTTTAACAAGGAGACATTGATGAAAACTTAGGCCAGAGGAGCAAAGTTCACTCACCGAAGCCACCCCTCCTGAGCACTGGAGACACGGCCCTTTCCTACCTTCGCTGGATCGTGTTTTTATTATTGTTATTGATATTGGTTTTTGTTTGGCTTCCAACTCCATCCTTTTCATACTCTCCCTTGTATTCCAGGGGTACTAAGTCTGGGTAACTAAATTTCCCAGCATCCCTTGCCAGCAGGCTCCTGCTTTAGGTCCACCAATGAGAGGCATATGTGTGAGCTTTGGGAGGCAGACAAGAGGCAGATGTTGCTACTTCTCCCCCAACAATATGCACATGGGAGGTTTATAACCACCCCGAGCATTCTCTTGCAAATCACCATCTTCACCTAGCAGGTAGATGTGATTACTATGTTTTTGCAATTTCTTGTAATTTTTTTAATTTTCTGAAAGTTAGCAGTAATTCTGAGAGCAGCTTTCTCTACTCTCCATGTTTTCCAATGGATTTGTGAATAACCTTCCTGTATAAATACCATTCTATTTAAAAATACCTAGGCCAGGTGCCGTGGCTTATGACTGCAATCCCAGCACTTTGGGAGGCCGAAAAGTCTGGATTACATAAGCACTGGAGTTCATGATCAGCATAGGAAACATAGCAAGACCCCATTTCCACAAAAAATAAATAAGTTTGTAAAAAGCCAGGCATGGTGCCATGCACCTATAATCCTGGCTACTCAGGAGGCTGTGGTGGGAGCACCATTTGAGCCCAGGAAGTCAAGGATGCAGTGAGCCATGATCACACCACTGCACTCCAACCTGGGTGACAGAGTGAGACCCTCTCTCTAAAAAAAACATTAAAAATAAAATATCTAAAGTGGTATCTCTTTTCCTGACCAAAATCTCAATGGAAACCTTTCTGCAACTACTTTTCAGTGTCCTTTGCCACCTTTTCTCAGCCATTAAAAGTTGAAGACTCAGGCAGGAGTGGTGGCTCACCCCTGTCATCCCTTTGGGGGATTAGATATAGCACTTTCGGAGGCCAAGGTGAGCGGACCACAAGGTCAGGAGTTGGAGACCAGCCTTGCCAACATAGTGAAACCCTGTCTCTACTAAAAATGCAAAAATTAGCCGGGCGTGGTGGCGGGCTCCTGTAATCCCAGCTACTTGGGAGGCTAAGGCAGGAGAATCACTTGAACCTGGGAAGTGAAAGTTGCGGTGAGCCAAGATCCTGCCATTGTACACCAGCTCAGGTGACAGTGCAAGACTCCATCTCAATAAAAAAGAAAAAGAAAAAGAAAAAAAAGTTGGAGACTCTCAGGACTTTGTTTAGACTCTTTTCAAGCTATACTCCCTTGGTGAACTTATTGTCCTAAGTCTTTAAGATACTTCCTATGTTTCAACAACTCCCAATTAGATCTCAAGCCCAGACTTTCCTTTGAGATACAAATCCATATATCCAACTTGACTCAGTGTCCACTTGACTGTCCTCAAGCTCAGCTTGTATGAAACTGAACTTGTGGTCTCCCTCTCTCCTGGTCCCCTTAACCCCCTTCTCCTTCAAGATTCTCTTTCTAAGAAGATGAACTCACCCTTCTCTCTGGGGCTTGGAGTAGAAATCTGAGAATCATTCTTGTTTTTTTTTTTTTTTTTTTTTGAGACAATGTCTTGCTCTGTCACCCAGGGTGGAATAAAGTGACAGAATCTGGGTTCACTGCATCCTCTGCCTCCCAGGTTCAATCAGTTCTTCTCCCTCAGTCTCCTGAGTAGCTGGGATTTTAGACACCCACCACCACAACCAGCTACTTATTGTATTTTTAGTAGAGATAGGGTTTCACCATGTTGGCCAGGCTGGTCTCGAACTCCTGACCTCAAGTGATCCTCCTGCCTCAGCCTCCCAAAGTGCTGGGATTACAGGCATGAGCCACTGAGCCAGGCCTGAGAATCATTTTTGACTCATCTCTCACACTCATCCCCCTCATGCAGTGAGTAACTTGTCCTTATTGATTCCACCTGCCCATGTCCTGAATTGACCAGCTCTCTCTGTCCTCACTGCCATAACCCTTTTCTGATCCAGCAGGCTTGACAAGGGGAACACCAGGCTTGATAAAGGGAACAATCTCACTGGTCTCCCTACTTCCATATCTATCCACTTCAGTTCATTCTCCACATTAGGAACAAAGTGATCTTTTGACAGTGTAAACTAGACCATGTCATTACTCTGCTCAAGCCCTTTAATGGCTTCTGGTGGCTTTTAGGGTAGTTGTTCCTCCCTATCCTGGCCTGCTTCACCCTTGGACATTGCTGCCTGCTGCCCCAGCTGCCCCTCCATCATCTTTCCCTCCCTTTCTGCCACCTTCGTGTTGTTCTCTGCCTGGAACATGTTCTCCTACTCTTCCTCCACCAAATTCCTGATCATCGTTTAGTCTTTTTTAAAGATCACTTCTTCAACTCCATGAGTAGATCCCTCACTCTTCACTAAAATGGCAATATATATCCCCTCTTAGCAGTCATCACACATGCAGTAACTTGTTAGATGTCTTTTTTTCCCAGCTAGAATGTACACTGCAAGAGAGCAGAAAACCTTTCTATCTTTTTCATGATCATAGCCTCTGTTCCTGGCACAAATAAGTCATTTAATAAATATTTATGCAATGAATTAATAGTAGGTAAAAAAATATTCTTTCCGCTCCCCTTCTCTCTTCTCCTGTCCTTTTCCTTCGCATGCTAGTGTCACTCTGCTGCCACTCCTGCTATTGTTTTTCTGCTCATTCTCTGTCTCCCTCCCTCCTTTCCTGGAGCAGCCAGTGTTCATGCAGATGGCATGACACTGTGTCAGCTCAGGTTCTATTTGTCTCCCTGTGGTTCTTCTGCTTTTGGGGTTTTTCTAAAAGGGGAACCATTTGTTAACCTCTCAGGACACCTCATGCTTGAGGTTGCAAGGGACCGATTTCCAGCAGAGCACAGGACAGTTTTCCCAGAAATAACCTGTCTCCTGTTGCCTTGCCTTTGTCTTGAAATGGCCACCTCGATGCCAGGAACTGGTGATTGATGAAGCCCTTGATATTCACTGTAGAGCAGGAAACACAGTACAGAAGTGTACTCTGTCTCAATTTCAAAATTATACTAGACAACGTAAGGTTAATAAAATAGAAATATTGAGCCTCTTCAAAAAGAGAAGCAAGCAAATATACAGAATTGGCTGAGAGCTAAAATAATTAGTTCAGTCTAAGCTCCCTGGCAGCCAGGGCAAAAGGGGAAACTACATAAACAATAAACCTGTCAGAAATGAGCAAGCATAACTGTTCATCAGACAAACACTTTACGAAATACCACCTTGAGCTTTTACTTTCTTACTCTATGTTGTATTTATTGCATCCTGTATGTTCAATTCACTTCAGCATATATTTACTATATACTATATGTTCAATTCAGTTCCACAACTTTTCAGCACTAACTTGGGGTCAGGCACTGTACTATGTATTAAAAGATTCAAACACAAACAAGACATCATATCTGTTCTTGCAAATGTAATCTGAATGATTTAAAATTCAAATCCCCCATGGCGTTGCTTTATTTTGCAGTCTCAGATTTTCCTCTTCTCTTCATAGTGGCCAGTGGGGTCTTTGTCTTCACCCTCTAACCGCTCAGGGCTTTCATCATAGTTCTCACTCTCAGTTCCCACAGCTCAGATCTTAGTGAATCTTTTAGTGGCCAACCACAAAATTGCATTCTACATTTTCTAATATCAGCAGGCAAACTGTAACCCCATGTAATTCTTTTCTGATTCCTCCTTCAGGAACCCAATGACTATAAATCTGGGGCAAAGAATTCTGAAGAAGAGATTCAGTTCTCTTCTGGGGTCCTGCTTCTACAGACTGAAAATCTTGTCTCCACCCATTCTGCCGTCTATGACTCCTCACTTACGCTCTCACATTCACATGCAGCAGAACATTGACATGAGACACTCTTCGCCTCCATTCACACTGAAGATCCAAGACAATGTACTTGTCCTGCATACCAGCCTAAGGTATTTCCCAGGCAGGAGATGCAAACAAGGATTGAGAACCAGGTTTGCAGCTCTCAGAGGACATCCAGCTCCAAGAAAGAAGTGGTAGACTAACAATTCTTTCTGGAAAAGGGAATTCTCTTTGGAGAGAATCGTTAGCATACATTGAGTCTCAATCTTCTCCATGGAGAAAATAGGAGTGAGTCCCATCTCCTTAAGTTTGGTGGGAATAGCTTCAAGGGAAAGGCGCAGAGAGTTTTTCTATGTCCCTGGAGTCTTTGGGGAAACGAAGGCTGGTGCTCAGAGGACACTTGTAAGCAAGAGCGGGAGGAAGAACAATTTTTCATAAAGGGACTGGAAGTGACAGGAAATAAGAGGAGGACGGGAATGTCTCTGAAGAAACCACTAATGGTTCCTGAAAGAGGCAACTGCCAGTACTTGTTGGCTTTAAATATTCACCAGATGTTTAAACAGTAGAGAAAGCCACTGCCAGTTTCACTGGTGCAGGTTAAATCAGGTCTTGCCTGCCTCCATAACCTCCTTTGTTCTTCCTACCACTTCCATTCTCAATAAGCCAGGAGCAACCTGCTAAGTGGGAAGTGGAGGCAGGAAAACAGGACAGTCAACCCCCAGCACTTTTCCACCTTCAGCAGTTCTAAACTGTGAAGGAGAGAGACTGAATTTTGAATAAAATGGGGAGTTTTGATTATGACATGACATTGTACATATTAATAACTAAAAACCAGACTTCTTGCAATTAAAACAGAGGACTTCGTTGTCTAATAGTAACTGAAAAATTTATACCTTAGATTTCATAAAGGGATAGGGGAAAAAATCCAGCTCCACAGAATGTTTGCATGGGCTGTGTGGGAAGACAGACTGTGCCTAATTGCTCCTACAAGGGGCAATTCAGTGTATGCTTGAATGAGCTTAGTGCCTGGCCTACTGTCCTCTTCCCCATCACTCATGGCACCATTCTGGTGTTGGCAACATCTGTGTTGTGATAGTTCAGATTATTGTTCAGAAAAGCTTCACTCTCTTCCCACCCCCACTGTTGGCACAGCAAACATCCCAGAACCATCAATATTGGGTTTGGTGCTATGTTAGAGGACCTGGGGAACACGATGGCATGATTAGGCTTGGTTCTTACCATGGTAATCTATATGAGATAAACATGCCCCAAGTAGCTAGTGTTCCTTTAGCCTGGGTCCTGGAACAAATATGTGTGCCACACACTGGAACCAAACCCAATAGACTATGCAGCTGAGACCAGCCAGGATTAGCCAGCTGATCTGCAGACCTGTGAACATCACACTAAATGCCCACTGTTGCATGTCATAGAGTTTTGTGGTGGTTTATGACACAGCACTATTGCAGAAATCGCTAACTCACGTGCAGATAAATCCAGGACCTCTTAGATCTGTGGCCTCCTTGCCTCTCATAATCTTTTCTTCTACCTTACCTTATACTTATATATATTTATAAATATGCCATCTATTTCCAGGGTCATTTCTAGACTATGTCACCATCAATAATTATACCACCTTGATATACTGATTTCAAGAGTCTCACTCTCTGGCTATCTTCTCTCAGCTCACTTGATCCATTACCTCTACCCACACACTAACACCTTATGTGACCTCCAATCCCCTGGTCCCACCACTTTTTCACTTTCTGGTATCCTTATCCTTTCCTCACTTCCCACTTAACTCAGCTTAAGTTTTATGGCCCATCACAGTCATCACTCCCTTGCAAAAATAATAATAGCTAGCACTTACATAGGGCTTACAATGTTCCAGGCCATGTTCTAAACCCTTTACATGTGGTCTTAACTTGAGCTCCCCCAAAACTAAGCATGAGTAAAAGGCATCCATATAAGTAGTTTATTTGGGAAATGATCGTGGAAAGTGTGTGTGAGAGACAAAAGCCAATGAAATACAGAAGGAGGAAAGCAGTACCAGGGTGCCTTATTTGGGGGGCTACCACTGTGGGCACCTGGTGCTTGGCAGGAAGCCTTATAAATGCTTCTCAGAACTATCAGCCCAACAGAAAAGAGAGGAATCTATTCATGACTCATATTCCTCACAGGCCAAGGGTAGGCATATGGCTTTAGTTCCCCTACATTGCTGGATTGCGTCTAGAGCTCTAGAGTTCAGAGTATGTTCCACACAGGTCCTATGCTATCTTATCAGAGAGGCCCTGGGGCAGGAGGCAATAGGTATGCAAGGAGAACCAGAAATGAGTCACTGTCAAGTTGCCCCTAGGGAAAGCTGGTCAAAGCCTGAAGAGAATTGATCACTGCAGCCACAGCTGGAGCAAGGGGAGGCCCCCAAACGCCCGGGAGAGATGCTGTAAGATGGTGGAGACAAGCAGATACTCATTTAGTCCTCACAGCAACCCACTAACCATATACCATTGTTAACCCCATTTTTCAGATGGGAAAAGAGAAGCACAGATGTGTTCAAAAGCTGGATCCAGGTTACATACAAGTACAAAGCAAAGCTGGATGCAAATCCAGGCATGTCAGGCTCCAGAGTCTCTGTTCTAAACCTCCACTCTCTCTGTCTCTCAGTGTGTGCACCCCAGTGACTTCTTTGCCCTTCTTTTTCCTCTCCCTTCTTGCTTGTCAGTAAAACGACCTTATAAGTTTTAACACAAAGTCAGATAAAGCCATTTGAGGCATGTGAAATTCAGTGGGATATCATTTTAAATATTGATAAGATATTTAACATCATCAAAAGAATACAAAAGATTGCAAGATTCTATCAAGTTAGAAAGTATATTTATGTAACTTAAGATTCTGCGCAAATGCAAGTCTGTAGAGTTAAAAGAAAAATAAATACACATTATCTCAAGATCTAAATTAAATGATTACTAGGGTGGAGTACATACCTCTGGAAGAGAGAGAAAATTAGGTTTCTTGGCCATGAAACTGCCTCTGAGATAGCTCTCAACTTCCACTTCTCTTCGCTCATCTCTGGCACTAGGCAATTTTGCTTCTTTTAGAGAATTCTTCATATTCCCACCACCAAATCTACCACCCTATCTACAACTTTACCTGTGTAGTCTGCCTTTCTAAAATGAACCAAATCTTGGCATTTGGAATAAATTCTGACCCCTGTTTATCTATCTGATCCCTTCTCCTATCACCACACCAGGGACAAGAACATATTTTTCTGTTCCCCAAACACCAAACTCATGTCAGCCTCAGATTTTCATACTTGCATTCTCTGTGCCCCAAGGCTTTACCTAATAATCACTGAGCTGACTTTCAGCATTCAGATCTCAGTGCAGATATCACTATCTCAGACCTTTCTCTGACCACGTATCTAAAGTAGCATCTCCATTCACTCTCTGCTCCTGTGAATACAGGGTTTGCCAGCTTAGAACGATGCCTGTGGTAACTGAATGGACCAATGTCTGGATCCACCTGGGCTTTAGTGTTTTTCTCAAGGCACTGAGGTCTTGCTTGGAAAACCCAGAGAAGTCTTTATGTTTCCCGTAATTTACTTTCTCATATAATAGAATTATTCTATTACATAATAGTTTTATGATGGTTAATACTGAGTGTCAACTTGATTGAAGGATGCAAAGTATTGATCCTGGGTGTGTCTGTGCGGGCATTGCCAAAGGAGATTAACATTTGAGTTAATACTTGCTAATACGTTAAAAATGGAAATGTTAAAATGCTGAAAATGTTGAAGAGTTAAAAAGCAGATACTAAGCCTCAAATCAGTGACTGGGAAAGGCAGACCCATCCTCAGTCTGGGTGGGGACCATCTAATCAGCTGCCAGCACAGCTAGAATATAAAACAGGCAGAGAAACATGAAAAGGCTAAACTGGCTCAGCCTCCCAGCCTACATCTTTCTCCTGTGCTGGATGCTTTCTGCCCTGGAACATTGGACTCCAAGTTCTTCAGCTTTGGGACTTAGACTGGCTTCCTTGCACCTCAACTTGCAGATGGCCTATTATGGAACGTTGTGATCATGTGAGTTAATATATAATAAATGACTATATATCTGTCCTATTAGTTAATAAACTCATATATTTTATTATCCTATTAGTTATGTTCCTCTAGGGAACCTTGACTAATACAGATTTTGATTCCAGGAGTGGTTCTAGAGGAACAGAATATTAAGGATGGAGTTCTTTCATTGGTTTTGGGGTTTTGGGAGTTGGATGCTTAATATGAATAGACCTAAAAATGCTAAGCACTCTACTTCTTCTGTTTTTTTTTTTTTTGTTTTTTTTTTTTTTTGAGACGGAATTTTGCTCTTGTTACCCAAGCTGGAGTGCAATGGCATGATCTTGGCTCGCCGCAACCTCCGCCTCCTGGGTTCAGGCAATTCTCCTGCCTCAGCCTCCTGAGTAGCTGGGATTACAGGCACGCGCCACCATGCCCAGCTAATTTTTTATATTTTTGGCAGAGACGGGGTTTCACTATGTTGACCAGGATGGTCTCGATCTCTTGACCTCGTGATCCACCCGCCTCGGCCTCCCAAAGTGCTGGGATTACAGGTGTGAGCCACTGTGCCCAGCCAGCACTCTACTTCTAATAGTATGGAGAATACTAATAGTCCTTGGCATAAACTGTTTAGAGAGTTATGCAAAATAAATGCATTTGATACTCCTAATTCACTGCTTCTGAGAGGTGAGGCATTTAGTACTCTATACATAATCCTTTTGACCATATGTGGAGAACTGAGGAACATAATGAAGCTGGTTGGTTGCTCCTAAGTTCACTGGATAAAATGATAAAAGAGGCCAGGCGGGGTGGCTCACACCTGTTATTCCAGCACTTTGGGAGGCTGAGGCAGGCGGATGACGAGGTCAGGAGATCAAGACCATCCTGGCCAACATGGTAAAACCCTGTCTCTACTAAAAAATACAAAAATTAGGTGACAATACTTTGCAGGGCTGGGGCAGAGTTCTCCAGAAGGCCACGTATGCTCTGAATCAGTGTCCAGTATATGGTACTGTTTCTCCCATAGCCAGGATTTGCAGATCCAGGAATTAAGGGGTGGAAGTGGAATGGCACCACTCATCATCACCCCTAGTGATCCACTAGCAAAATTTTGCTTCCTGTTCCCTCGACATTAGTTCTGCTGGCCTAGAGGTCCTAGTTCCAAAGGGAGGAACGCTGCCACCAGGAAACACAGCAATGACTCCACTAAACTGAAAGTGAAGATTGCCACCTGGACACTTTGGGCTTCTCGTATCTTTAAGCCAACAGGCTAAGAAGAAAGTCACAGTGTTGGCTGAGGTGATCAACCTGAAATATCAAGGTGAAATCAGTCTACCACTCCACAATGGAAGTAAGGAAAAGCATGCGTGGAATACAGGAGATCCCTTGGGGTGTCTCTTAGTATTACCATGCCCTGGGATTAAGGTCAATGGGAAACTACAACAGCCTAATCCAGGCAGGACTACAAATGGCCCAGACTCTTCAGGAATGAAGGTTTGGGTCACTCCACCAGGAAAAAAAACATGACCTGATGAAGTGCTTGCTGAAGGCAAAAGGAATACAGAATGGGTAGCAGAAGAAGGTAGCCGTCAGTACCATCTATGACCATGTGACCAGCTGCAGGACTGAGGACTGTAACTGTCGTGAGTATTTCCTCCTTTTATTCAAAACATGTTTATGCATGTAAACACCTGTACTAATAAAATATCTTCATTTCATTTCCTTTTTCTTTGTCATGTGACATAAGATTTATTGACTTTGTATCAGTATTTAAGTATTGTTAACTTTACATAATAGCATTTGGGTTGGGGATTGGTGTGTTTCTGGTGTACAAAGGATAGTTACAGGATGTTAGGTGCAATTATGATATTATTGTCTTTGAAGATTATATATTATCTCAACAGATATGTGTGGATTCAAGTTGATAAGAGGCGCATTTGTGATGGTTAGCACTGTCAATATGATTGATTTGAAGGATGCAAAGTATTAATTCTGGTGTCTGTGAGGGTGTTGCCAAAGGAGATTAACATTTGGGTCAGTGGGCTGGGGAAGGCAGACCCACCCTTAATCTGGGTGGGGACCATCTAATCAGCTGCCAGCGCAGCTAGAATATAAGGCAGATAGAAAAATGTGAAAAGGCTGGACTGGCTTAGCCTACCAGCCTACATCTTTATCCCATGCTGGATGCTTCCTGCCCTTGAACATCAATCAGAAGTTGTTCATCTTTGGGACTCAGATTGGCTTCCTTGCTCCTCAGCTTGCAGATGGCCTATTATGAACCTTGTGATTGTGTGAGTCAATAATACTTAATAAATTCCTACACACACACACACACACACACACACACACACACACACATGAGTTTATATATACACACACAAGTTTATATATAGACATGTACATATATATGTATCCTATTAGTTACATTCCTCTAGAGAACCCTAATACAAGTTTATCTACATAATAGTTTATCATACTATTATTATAGCATATTTTCATATCAGTAAATATGAAGAAATGGTCATCATACTTTGAAAAGCAGTTGAACATATCCTACAGCAGGAGGTAAGAACTGAAAATAGAAGATAATAGTTCACTTGTACATTTTGGGGGAAAAAAGTTGAGGCAAGTGGCTTTGTTATTGTATAATTGAATAATACCTTATTATAATGAATACATATTATGTAATAGAATATTTGCTAAATAAACTAAAATGTCCTGTTTTAAATATGTAATTCTGATAGGTATATACGCTTGCTTCATTTCATTTAATCCTCCACAGGGAAACTGATGCCATGGCGAGGGTCAGCCCTGGGTCTAACAGGACGACTGAGAAGATTCAGTCAGACACTGGCTTTCCTGTAGTTCATTCCCTAGAATATTTTCAGCCAGTTCAAGAGCCCTGGTGCCTGTTTTCAGGGAGGCTTACGTCACTTGGTAACTGACCTTTACTGACTCCTGCACCCTTCACCTGGGCTCCTGTACTGAACCCTTACAATGCATTCTGCTGCCAGCTCTGCTCAGCCCAGCCCCTAGTTTCCGTCCTGCTCAACTTCACATTGCAGTGGATGACAACTGCAGATGACCAAAGCCTGACTCATGCCTTTCCAGTGTGCTCTTTATGCTCCTGGTCTCACCTTCGATTCCAAGGGGATCATCCTTTTTACCCCTTCTAGCCTCTCTTTGACTGAAATTTGAGCTCTAGTGGCCAGGGACCTCTAGAGATCCACCACTTTCTCCTCAGAACCTAGAGAATTGCAGACCAATGATTCTTTAGATAAGTTAATGAGAAGATGAACAAATGAGAATGGAGGACTGGGGCCTCATTCACAGATGGTTCTGTACGATATGCAGGCGCCACCTGAAAGTGAACAGCTGCAGCACTACAGCCCCTTTCTAGGACATCCCTGAAGGACGGTGGTGAAGGGAAATCTCTCCAGTGGGCAGCACTTCAAGCACTACACTTGGTTGTGCACTTTGCATGGGAGAAAATGACCAGATGTGCAATTATGTACTGACTCATGGGCTGTGGCCAATGGTTTAGATGGATGGTCAGGGACTTGGAAGCAGCATGACTGGAAAATTGGTGACAAATTAATCTGGGAAAGAGGTATATGGATGGACCTCTCTGAGTGTTGTGGGCTGGAAGGGGCTGCTTGTATCATTGCTGTCTGTGTCATGGGTTGCCCAAGAACAGTGGGCAGGTCTGGAGACCTTTACTAGCTCTGGAGACAGAAAAAATAAAGTTGTAATTAATTTGCTTTTTCTCAGCAGTTGACTTTTAGAATAAGGAGATATGAATTGTATGAAAACAACTTGAATGAGCAAATATTTATTTTTAAAGGCACCCAAACTCCAGAATATGTCTTAGGCAGCTTTGTTGATAGATAATTCACATATAAACAATACACCCACTTAAAATGTACAATTTAATGCTTTTTAAAATATTTATAAAGTTTTGCAATCATCTTACAATCAAATTTTGGAACATTTCTGATTTCCTTAAAAAAAAAGCTGAACACAATTAGCAGTCACTCCTCATTCCTGCCTCTCCCCAGCTCCTGAAAACCATTAATCTGGGCGGGCATGGTGTGTCACGCCTGTAATCCAGTACTTTGGGAGGCCGAGGTGGGTGGATCACCTGAGGTCAGGAGTTCGAGACCAGCCTGGCCAAACATGGTGAAACTGCATCTCTACTAATACTACAAAAATTAGCCAAGTGTGGTGGCATACGCCTGTAATTCCAGCTACTGGGGAGGCTGAGGCAGGAAAATCACTTGAACCTGGGAGGCAGAGGTTGCAGTGAGCTGAGATCACACCATTGCACTCGAGCCTGGGTGATAAGAGTGAAACTCTGTCTCCAAAAACAAAAACAAAACAAAAACAAAAATGACGAATCTACTTGTATGGACTTTCTTACTTTGGACATTTAATATAAAAAAAACCTACGATATCTGGTTGATTTTGACTCAGTGTAATGTTTTCATGAGTCATCCACACCAGAGTGTGTTTTGAGGTATGCTAAGTCTTTCTTTTGTTTACTATTCTGGCTTTCTTCAATGCTCTAATTTCAGTGATGTCTGTCTCTGTTAGCTTCTATACAGTCTAGGGTATCTATGTTTCATTTGCTGGGTTATTTAATTAACTTTGTCAATCTCTCCCTACTACATTATCCTGCCATTCGTATCCCCACTATAACACAGGGTTTGCCCTGTGTAGCCCCTGTTGACAGTGTGCATGCTCAGTCATCTTCATGATGATTTCCCTGCAGTGCTGTAAGATTCAGAAGCCTCCAAAGAGAGTCACGGCTCTCAGAAGCCAGATGTGGATTGCACTCCGAGTTCGAAACTTTTCAAGTGCTGAAATGCCAGATGGAGGAAGCCAAGTGGAACATTGGTGGTGTGAGAAAGAAATAATAAGCGCTCCCAGGATGACACTTGGGTTTGTTTCTGTGGCAGGATGCTTATCTCTTTGCAGTGGTGACTCACTGGCCATAATTGACAGCTGGAACAATTGTGGGTAGGAGAGATAGGCCCGCCACCCAGCTAGAGACTAAGCAGCTGGGTTTTGATTATTTTCAGGGTAATGTGTGAGCAAAGCTTATGGTTTGGTGAGTTTTTGTCATCAGCATCTGTCAGCCTTTCCCTTTCTGCTGGGACAGTGAAGCCAGAAGCTACCTTGGTCGTAAATTGTCAGCCATCACTTTGGTCACAGTGTAGAGAACCATTTTCTTTTTTCTTTTTCTTTTCTTTTCTTTTCTTCTTCTTCTTTTTTTTTTTTTTTTTGAGATGGAGTTTCACTCTTGTTGCCTAGGCTGGCACAATCTTGGCTGGCTGCAACCTCTGCCCCCTGGGTTCAAGCGATGCTCCTGCCTCGGCTGCCCAAATAGCTGGGATTATAAGTGCCTGCCACCATGCCTGGCTAATTTTTGTATTTTTTTTTTAATAGAGACAGGGTTGCACCATGTTGGCCAGGCTGTTCTTGAACTCCTGACCTCAGGTGATCCACCCGCCTCGGCCTCCAAAAGTGCTGGGATTATAGGCGTAAGCCATGGCACTTGGCCTGGAGAAGCATTTTATATTGGGAATGACCATTGTCCTTTCAGCAGAGTCCTGAGTGAGCACTTCTGCAAGAATTGTTGTGTGGCTAAAGGCACTGTTTATTTGGGCCATTGTTTCTCCATTTTGAGGGCTTCAGATCTCAAGGATTTAGTCCTTTCTGGCAGATAAAGCTGAAACCAGTGACTTGGTAGACTTGTTCTGGTCTGGTCTCTTATGTGTCACCTTTTTGAATTTTCCCTTAAATCTTTTTAGTCCCCTTTCCTGGCAATGGATACCTAAAGCTGACCAACCATTCCCAGTCCTGGGTTACACATATTTGTGTGTGTGTGTGTGTGTATATTTATATATATATATATATATGTGTGTGTGTGTGTGTGTGTGTGTGTGTGTGTGTGTGTATACATTTGTAGCTATTATCCTTGCAGATGTAGTTGCATATAATTGTTTTCTCTTAGAGTGAGGAGATGAAGAAGCTGAGATCTAGGACATGGCCTATTTATAGACCAAATACAGGCAAAATTTTCAAAACCATAATTTATGAGGAGTGAGATACTGGGTGTTTGCTTTTTTTTCTTGAGTGGACTAGGCTGAGGGTGAGATAAAGATGGAGACAGAAAGGAAAGATCCAGAAGGATATTGCTGTGGGGCTCTAGTCAGTGGGCCATCATGGATATCTATCATTTTTGCCTGCCAGTATCTATTCTGGTTGGAGCACTCTGATTTTACTTTGGGAGAAACCACTGCCTCTCATTGGATTTATGTCTGGCAAGAGTCAATCATGGTGCCTGTCCTTCCCTATCCAAAGCTGGAGCAATTGAAAATACCCTCCCTAGATTTGAATCCTGGAAGAGATGCAAAGAAACAGCTAGATCCCATCTTCCCAAGAGCAGCTCCTCCAGGGCCTCTTCCTTAGGTCCTGACACCACGATTCCCAGAGCTGCTCTGGTTCCTGTCCATTCGGAAGTCCAAGTGTCCAATTTTTTAAAAATTATGTGAATTACTCCATATCCGGCTAGTTGGTTTTTTTGATTTAGTGAGCCTGAATTGGTTTTTGCCAGTGGCAACCAAAGGGTCTCACTGACACTGGGGTGTATCTGTATGAGGGCTTGGGTAGGCAGGAGGTAGCAGACTAGCCCTGAGAGATTAAGGACTTGAGGTGAGACAACCTGGGAGAAGGGAAAGGGCACTAAAAGAAGAAGAGGAAGGCACCAATGGCACCCTTGTACACCTAGAATCTGTTCCAGGTGACAATCTCATTTGCTTTTTAAAGCTTCCTCCTTGTCAATCAAGGAATCACTTTCATTTCTGCCTAGCCTGGAGGTTCCACTGTGAAAGTTCATCCTTTGAGACAACAAAACTGGAATTTCTACTAAAATCACTCATTCCAAAAATATTTATCCAGCACCAAGGATTGTCCACCCTTGGCTAAGTACCAATGGTTCAAAGGTGAACCAAACATAGCCCTTGTGCTCAAGAGTTATAGTGTCTAAACCTGCATGGTCCAGTATGATAGCCACTGGCCACATGTGGCTTTTATATTTAATTAAGTTTAAATATTATAAGTTAAAATTTACTTCCTCAGCTATACTATCCATATTTTACATATTCCAGTAGCTCACGTGGCTGGTGGCTACCATTTAGGACAGTGCAGACATAGAACATTTCTATCATTACAGTATTTTGCACTGGACACTGCTGGTCTAGACAGGTGCAATCGAAAAAATGATACAAATGATATAAGCCAGGGCATTAGGAATCGCACAGGATCTGACTCATGGAGTCAGGGCAGACTTCCTGAAGATAATGACATCAAAACAGACCTGGAGGGTAAGTTGGCACTTGGACAAGAGGAGAAGAGGAAGAATGCCAGGCAGAGGAAACAGCATGTACAGGGGCCCTGAGTTGACTGAGGACAAGCTGAAGTGCCCCCAAGTAACCAGATAAGAAGAGAAGGCCTTTTCACCATCAACCTTCTCATGCTTTGTTACTCAGACTACATTCTCTGATTTCAGATGTTGAGGGGCAGGGTCCTGAGGGTATTGGCCATAGGATCCATTTATTCTGGCCTGCCAAAGTAAGGGAGCTGTATGCCTCAATTTTGGAGCACTGAAGTTATATGAAAGGTATTTACTAGATGAGAGAGGCCAATGGATTTGGAGAGAGGCAACACACATATAAATAAAGAGGTCTGATTCAGAGCTCTGAAGACTGACGCCTGTGACCCCAGGTAAACCATCTCTCATATCTCAGTTCTCTTTATACCTAAAATCAAATTATCTTTCTGATCAGAACCCGAGTTAAGGAAGCCAAGAAATGTGTTTGACACATGGTGGTTTTCCTATTCCAGTTGAAAGTACATATGTTGAACATAAGTGCAATCGTATTCAGAGACAATTAGTCAAGTCTGGGCTAATTTGACTGCTCCATGCTATGTTTAAAGTGGGATATTGTGTACATGGAAATATTAGATTAAAATTTGTGGCTCAAAAACTAGCTTCTGATTAAATAATTCTTTAGAAAAGACAACTAAGAGGAAGACCCTCTGAACCTGAACCTGAACCTGAGGGTTGGGGCCTTTCGTCAGAAAAGGATAAATTGACACTTGTTGGGAACCTCCTTTGTCCCCAAAATCTTCATCAAATTTCCCTCTAATCTTCCCAAATTACCCAGGGAGAGGAAGATACAGAGGGACTGAATGGAGAGCTCACTTCTTCCTGCTATGTGTTAATCTTGTAACTATTAGAGGATCAGAGAAAACCTGGTTTCAGAGCCCTGCTTTGCTTGGGAGGACCAAAAGGCTTCCAGGGCAGTGGTGGGTGATGGGAGTACCTCTGTAAGTGACAACAGAAGGAATGTATGATGATCAAGCTAATGTGTCAACTTTACCAGGCTAAGGAATACCCAGGGAGCTGGTATGACGTGATTTCTGGGCGTGTCTGTGAGGGTGTGTTTAAGGAGGAGATTAGCATTCAAATCAACAGACTGAGAAAAGATCTGTCCTCACCATTGTGGGCAGTCATCATCCAATCCTTTTAGGACCCAAATAGAACAAAAGGTGGAGGAAAGTCCTCTCCATCTTTTTGAGCTGAGACATGCATCTTCTGTCCTCGGATATTGGAGCTCCCAGTCCTTGGGCCTTCAGACTCCAGGACTTACACTAGTGGCCTGCCTGATATTTGGGATGTCAGCCTTGGACTGAATTATACCATTGGTTCCCCTGGTTCTCAGGCCACTGGACTTGGACTGAATCACACAAGCTGCTTTGCTGTTCTCCAGCTTGCAGACCACATAGCATGGGACTTCTCAGCCTCCACATCACATGAGCCAATTCCCACAATAAATCCTCGCTTCTATGTCTATATATTCCTATTATTTCCATTTCTCTAGAGATCCTACTAATACAAAGGGATGGAGGCCAACCTGGATTTACAGATAAGGCTCTTTCAAAGAGAAATTAGAGCCAATGCCTGACAGAGCTCCAGCTGAAGAAAATGGTTCCTTAAGCCCTGGGGCTTTTCGACATCCCGGAGGCCTTAAGGTAAACAGTTAATAGTCTTTTCTTAGGGGAGAAAAATGGAAAGGAAAAATATATTATGTTATATAATGTATATATCTGGATCATAGAATTTTAGAACTGGAAGGAGTATTCGAGAGAATCTAATTTAAGTGTCTCATTTTGCAATAGAGGTCTTGAGAGGTGGACACAAATTGCCCAACATAGATTGTCAATGGTAGAATTAGATCTAGATGTATTAAATCCTAATGAAATGCTCTTCTTACTGACCTTAACCTAAGTTTTTTTCTTTTTTTAATTTCAATAGGTTTTTAGGGAACACGTAGTGTTTGGTTACATGAAGAAGTTCTTTAGTGGTGATTCCTGAGATTTTGGTTCACCCATCACCCGAGCAGTGTACACTGTACCCAGTGTGTAGCCTTTTATCCCTCATCCCCCTCCCACCCTTTCTCCAAGTCGCCAAAGTCCATTGTTTAGTTCTTATGCCTTTGCATCCTCACAGCTTAGCTCCCAAATCTAAGTTTTTTTAAATATTATATTTGTAATTGTTCCCTTACTTAAACGGTAATATTAGGAAATCACTATATTTAAAATTTCTAGATTAAACGCAGGGAGACCTAAGAGCTGTTCTCAGTTCTCTACCCTCAGCAGGTGGACTGGCTCGTCTGATGCTAAAATAGCAGGTAGAACATCTGAAAAGAAGCAATCATGGATTGAAAATCTTGGCCTCTCTCAAATGCAACCCACTTCAGTATATTTGCATGCTTAAACAGGCCACACTGTTCAGTGGAAACAACAGGGGATTTAAATAAATCCCCGGTGTAAATACTTTCTGCTAGCTTTGTAATTTTAGACAAGCTATTTAACTTCTCTGTATCTCAGTTTCCACATTTGTTAAGAGACAAAAAATATGCTCAACAGTCTTCTCCGGAGGTGGGTATTTAAGGTCAGAAGGTTACTCTGTGGCTGGAAGTGGAATCCTCTTCAAGTGTAAGCTAAAGGCACATCTGAACCCCCAGCCCTGACATCTGGTAGATACACTGTTAGCATTTGTTGAGTGACTGACTGACTGATAGGTGCCAAAACGGCCACTGCAGAACCTAACTGGGAGGGGGAGGTGTGGCTGTTGAGAAAAGAGGAAGCCAGAGAAGGGACATCTAGCTCCCTTTTTTTGGGGTGTGACCTTAACACGAGACTAAGCCTCTTTCTTGTTCCCCATTTAAAAGAGTAAAAATTACTGAGGAAACAACAGACAAGTTAGTAATGAAACAAAGTCAAGCAAATACAGCAAAAATGGTAATAAATACTCTGTTAAATGATAAAAAGATCAGATCTGTTTATGATAATGAAGATGGATGAAGCGTGCCTACCATGACCTGTTCAACCATGTGACTGTGATGGAGTTCTGGAGCAGGGTTACTTCTGACGGCAATACTGACAGCCCAGAACCAGCTCTGAGGCACAGCTCAGTTTGGAGAGCAGAGGGAAGGGGTCCTGGGCTCCTGCTGGGGCTGGTCTGTTGGAGAAAAACTAGCAAGCTGCCATGAAGGAGCACATACTTCACTGATTTCTCTCCATCCCTCATCCATTCTACTCTTTTTCCCTCCTACCTCCCTGCCAGACAGCTCCCACAGCTAAATTAGCCACCTTACAGCCCTAAACAAACTACCTGCCCCATCAGACATTCTCGCATGTCGCTGCCTCAAAATTCCTGCAGATTTGTATGGGGGTGGACATTTAGAAGCCTGAGAAACTGCTCCTTCATCAAAGTTGTATCTCCTACCTTAGTTTGCTATTGTGGACTAGAGTGAAAAGGACAGAATTTATACACCTCAATCATCAAGCTGGGATAGTTGGTCTGGAAGGACTGTTACCCTATTGGTTGGCCTCTAGGGACAGCCGAAGCTGAGTGGGACATACAAATCTGTGCCCAGCCAGAAAGTGAAGGCTAAAGGCCAGGGGAAACATGGAGTCATGGTCTGTGGTTTGTGTAGTTAACAGGGCTTAAAAAGAAGACAAGGTTGGCAACTAGAGTGAACAGTGGTAACTTACATTTTCACCTGTTCAACAAGCTCTCCTATCCTCTTCTGCTTTTTTTGGTGAATTCTTCCTCTATTCCACAATGTCTGAGTGAGGCTGTTAATCAGAGTATATCTCTTCCATACCCCATCCCCACTCCCCAGAGCTACAAAGCTCACAGGGGTGGGCAGATGGCCGTACACCTAGATCAGGCCAGTGTTCTCTTTAGAATATCTCTGTGGGAGCCAGCACAGAAGGCTGCAAGGAAAACACCATGAACAGCAGAGACAAGGGGAAGAAAGAGAAAGGTGGGCGGGAAGAGAGAGGAGGCGAAGAGTGAACTGAAAATGACATTGTTAGAGCTTCTGTATCCAGCCGGGCTGGATCTACCTCTTGACTTCCCAGTTGTTGGAATCAATAAACTTCTTTCCCCTTGCACAAGATAGACTGAGGAAGCAACAGACAAGTTAGTAATGAAATGAGGTCAAGCAAATACAGCGAAAAACAAAAATGGTAATAAATATTCTGTTAAATGAGAAAAAGATCATTTGGACCAAATGTGTCCCGATGAATTTACCAAGGTGGGCCGGAGGACAGATGGAGCAAGATTAGATGATTTAGGAACTGATGAATCAAATGCTGGACATGTTTAGGAATCTCTACTATGAGTCAGAGATAACACACCAGAGGAGCTCTACTTTCTCAGACAGACACAAAGCTTATAAAATCCAAGACTGAATAGGAAAAAAAAAAAAAAAGAGAGAGGTCTTCAGAACTCATTCAACTTTTGTTTAATTCTTCCAACAGTGAAATCTATCAATAACAACTGTCTATGTTGTATGCAAATGATGATCGCCAGAGGATATTGTTTTGACCTGTCATACTGAAAAAGACCCAGCAAAAAAGGTAGGGCTACTGTCGGGGCATCTCTGGGTGAAATGGATATCATGCACTGCTGCTAGAAGAATCAGTTGGCTCACTTTCTAAAAGAGCATTTTGTGCTAGGTACTAAAATCCTAGAGATGTACCTATTTTTGACCTTATAATTCTGATGTTCAGATCTAGTATAGGCTGCCCAAGAGGGACTTGTAGAATAAATTTCCAAGTTAAAAGAACCCATCCATTTACATAATGTTAAGAATAATACCTAAGTTGAGAGTATTTGTGCCATTTGTTACCACAATTCTAGTTCTGTGTTGGAGGGATCTGGCAAGCACTACCCCTTATTATTATAGCAAAAATAATTGCTTTTGTATTCTTTGGCTTGCCCTTTGTGTAGTAAATGTAACCTGGAAAAGATATACATTGCAGTCAAATGAGTAAACTGCACCCACCTCACCTCCACTGACTATATGCTCCTCAAGGGCCAGGATTTATATTTATTTTGTTTACTATTTTATCCCTATTACCTGGAACAGCGACTGCAATAAATACTTGTTGAATCAACTAATGAATAAGCATCTAATGACGGGAAAGAAAAGAAAATCACTCCTGTACTTCCTTTTTCCTGTGAGTGTTATGGCTATAAAGTACTATAAAGATGAGTGCTTTATACATTTTAACTCATACGTAAGTGTATGGCTTAATAAAGTAACAAGTAGAAGTTAAAATTTTTGAACTTGAACGTAATGTTTCTGGGATGTTTACAGTTACTTATATGTTCACAATTTTCAGGCGGAAAATAAAACTCTTCATCCTCTGTAAACATTTCTAGGAGTATTGCATTGGGTTAATAAATATGACAGGGTTATTATCCTTCATTGTAATTAGGGTGTATGATTCAGGCTTTTGTGCAGGTGCCTATCAGTCAACAGAAGGTAGACAGTTGGCTCATTATGTTTGCTCATTTCAGGGGAGCTGCTGCTGTTTCATAGGAGACTAAGGATACAGTTTTAGGTGTCATGGATACCTAAGCCTTTTAGTTAAAGAAATATACCCTTAATGGCAGACTTTTAGGTAGTCTAACTCCAATTCCTGGCAGAACTCTCTATTAAATGTTGAATGCCTACATTTATTTAATTTCAGTTTCAAATCTGCTTGGGCCTAGAAAGTGAGATTATATTTCTATTTAAGGCCTCTTCTGCTCTGGTTCTACAGATACAACAAGCTCTTAGTAAGTTGTAGTGGGTAATTTTACTTTGAAGCTCTATGGTATTACAGTTTTCTCCACTTCCCAGACAGCTCTTAATATTAGGTGTAAGTATATAGTCTATATATTGGGGACAATCATCAATAAGGTTAAAGTCATTCTTTTCCAAAAACAAGTTTCTGGATGCTGGAGAAATAAAGTCAGTGGGGCTGACTTTACCCTCCAATGGGGCAATTCAACACTAGGAACCTGTTGCCTTGGCCTGGCTCTATCTGTGTAGCTGAAAATCCAAGACAAGGCATTTCCTGGCATTTTACCAAGGATGCCTGTTACTTTTTGGGCAGATGAAATTTGAAACAGCATCCCATAAAGGGGAGGAAGGAATGACATAAATGGTCCTATCAAAGGGAAGTCACTATCTGAGATGATTGTGGAAGAGCAACTACATACAGTCACCGCAGAGATTAAACTCCTGAAGGCATCACACCACCAGCCTCTTTACGAGCTCCTCAGAGTAAACCACCTGCCCACCTCTTTGTCCTCCTCTGAATGTGTAGTGTATACAAGACACATTTTAAAAGACTGCAGTCTCGAAAGAACTTCAATGTGGTGGGGAAAAATCAATTCTGCAGATGAAGAAAGCATTAGGCAGCAATTCTTTACTTACAGAAATAGTTGTTTCAATCTTTCTTTCAAAAGGTTGAGCAAAAATACGTAAAGTCATTCCTTTCTGGTTGACTCTAAAGTAAACTGTTGGAATCTTGTTTGAGGTAGTGCAGCAAGAAAAACAAGTTGATCATTCCCATCTGTTAGGCAATCAGACCTGGGGTATGTGTACCTGTCATGTTCACTAGGCATTCAAAGATAGCCCTAAAATAGCACTAAGAGATTTATTTTATTGTTTAAAAAAGAAGCTACTTTTTAGCCCCTCCATTCAGCACACTTCACATTCACCAGGGCCTCAGACTGGAGCCTCAGAGAGCCAGTTTCGTGAGTCTAGTTCAGACTATTTGTTTATTTTATGGGGCACCCAGACTGATTCAGTCTTATTTTCAGCTGTACTGATTTACTTGACTGCACTATAAGGCTTGTTGACACTGTTTTGATATCAACAATTCTCTCTTTTCTTAGTAGAAAGTCAAAGGATTTTATGTAAAGTTTACTTTCTGTATCTGTCAGAGACCACCTGCAATATTAGGCTTCTTTTTTCCTTTTATTTGTCTTATCCATTATCAGTTCCCTCATTCTTCAAACAGCTGTAGAATCAGACTTAGCCTCGCACAGACCCAAATTCTTGCCCTTATGGTAAATAGCATATTAGGAGCAGCTAGTCAGATGCTCTTCACTCTGGCATCAGACAGTTTTTGAGCAGTAGCCCTATTTCTATCTGTAATTTACTTCCTGGATTCTGGACTCCTCACCGTTTTCTAACATGGATAACTGCTTCCTGTTGGTTTTGCTCTTGGCCACCTGAGTTCCCAGGTTGCTGGGATCAATGCTTCATTGCTGCGTAGCTAGGGACTGTGAATTTGTTTACCATCATTCTTTGCATTTATTTGTATATAGTTTATATTCCATTTTAATGGCTTAATGTAAGCATTTTTAAATTTTATTAAAACATCCATAATGTTTAAATTGGCTTAATTGATTTTTATCTTGTGAACATTCAGGTGATATCTTTCTAGAATATTCTATTATGTGAACATGTAGAAAATGTTCACATTGTGTGAACATTTATAAATGATCACATTGTGTGAACATTTTTGGTGTCAGTAATGTTAGTAAATGTTAGCTGGATCACAATTTTTAAGGACTGCATCATATGGATGTGACTTACCAATTTCCAGAGGTCGATATTTAGGTTATTTCCATTTTTTCACTGTCATACATAATGCTATGTGTATTTTACTTACATAAAGCTTGTGTTTCATATTATTTGCTTATGATAAACTATGTTTTGGAATTATTAGGTCAGAAGTCCTAAACATTTTAAAGACTTTTCATTCTATATTGCCAAGTGGCTTTTGGATAAATTATACATTAGCACTGAATGGGATTTCCTGTTTCATTATAATCTTATCAGGTTATCAGGATTTATATTATTTTGCTAATTTAATAAATTAAGATAATATCTAATTAATGTTTTATTTTTTTCTTATTTGATTATATTGTGAGATTGATTTTTCATTTATGTAGTGGATATTAACATTTTCTCTTCTGTGAATTGCCTATTTAGATTCTTTGTCAATTTTCTGTAATGGCTTTATGTTTTTCTTTTCAATCTGGATGAAGTGTTTAATATTGTAAGAATACTTTCCTCTCAGCAGCCATTTTGCTGTATATTTATTTCAGTTTGAGGTATAGATCATCACAGTTTGCAATAATCTTTGAGTTTTTGTGTGTTCATTTATCACTCTTATGCTTTCTTTTATTGCTTTTGCACTTGGTCAGTTATTCCTTTTTCAAATATAAGGTAAACATTTATTTATATTTTCTTATTATTTGATCCCCTTGTACCTCATTTTTGGTAAATGGTAGATCTAAGTTGGTATTTATTTCTGGGGAAAAAAAAGTTAGCCAGTTTTTCCCAATAATTTACATAACATAACCTAGTTTTCTGATATTGATCATTAATTAATTTTTTTTACACAGCGCATATGGTTAGATCTCTTTCCAAGCTACTTTTTCTATTCCATCAGTTATTCTATCTCTACTTATGCCAGGAGTGTAGCATTTTAATTATTATACTTTATAGTAGTTTTTAAGAAAATGTTTCATTATGGAAAATGTGAAGCATAACATGGTTATACAAATTCACATGTACCCATTACCCAACATCAATCATTGTCAAATCATGGGAAATCTGTGTCATATCTGTCCCTCTATCTACTTTCCCCTCCCATACATTTTTAAACAAACCTCAGATATCATATTTCATCTTTTTATCACATCCAGAAATAATGATTTTTAAATATCAATATCTAATGTGTCCAAAATTCCAGTTATCTCATAAATATCATAAATGTTTTATTTATTTATTTTATACTTTACCATTTGAATCAGAATACAAACAAAGTCTACATATTGAAATTAATTAACATCTTAGGCCAGCGCAGTGGCTCATGCCTGTAATCCCAGCCCTTCGGGATGCAAAGGCGGGTGGATCACCTGAGGTCAGGAGTTCGAGACCAGTCTGGGCAACATGGAGAAACCGATCTCTACTAAAAATACAAAAAGTAGCTGAGAGTGGTGGTGTGTGCCTGTGGTCCCAGCTACTCGGAAGCCTGAGGCAGAAGAATCACTTGAACCCAGGAGGTGGAGGTTGTAGTGAGCCAAGATTGCACCACTGCACTCTAGCCTGGGTTACAAAGTAAGACTCTGTCTCAAAAAAAAAATTAATAACATATTTTAAATCTCTTAATCACTACCCATCTTTCTCTTTTTCTTTGAAGTTAATTTGACTGAAATTTGTTTGTTTGTCCTGTAAAATTTTCTTAACATATACTAGTATTATACTTTCTAAGTATCAAGTTCTTTTTTTTCATAAACCTTTGAAAATAATAATTCATATCATAAGGTTGTTATGAGGATTAAAGAGATAAAACATCTATATCACTTAGTGAAATATCAGGCAGTAATAAATGTAACTTGTAATTATAATTATTAACTCATTGATATGACCCTGAGACTGAAAGATAAAACTTGGAAATTTTCTCTTTATTTCTTGAATGTTTACTAAGAACTAAGAGTTTACTCTTGGGTATATTCTTTGGATTCATATTTCTTCATTTCATGTTGATTTTAATTTTTCAGAAAACCATGAATTTCATTACAATTTTCAAAAGTTTTAACAAATAGTTTAGCTATTTTGCATTATACTGATGATTTCTTTTAAAATGTCTTTGAATCTGTCATTAAATCCATATGGTTTTATTTTTCTATTTTGGATTAAATTATCCAGAGATATTTTGTTCCCTTTCTTCCCCAAAAGTATTGTCTCCTTAAATTGATCAATTCTACCATCAGGTGCATTTAAGTGTCTGTAGAAGGCAGTATCTGCTACTTAGCAAAGTAAGCAGACAGAACATGCCTGCTATTAGAGCCATAGATGTGTCAGCTAAATTCCCTTTACTTCTTCCACCCCTCCTTTATCTAGTTCTCTATTTACCTCTTTAAGTGGAAAAGCTAAGGAATAACCAAATAGATGTCTTCAGTAGGTACTTTGAAATTTTCCATTTTTTAAAAAGAATCTGAAGCAAACCTTTACTTTTGTATTCTGGAATTTTATGGAAGTATAACTATTTCTCAGAACAATGTGGTATTATGAACATTATAATTAGATTAGAAATTTAATTGCTAGAGTTCTTTCCTAAAATATGTGTGTATTAGTCCATTCTTATGCCACTATGAAGGAATACCTGAGACTGGGTAATTTATAAAGGAGAGGTTTAATTGACTCACAGTTCTGCAGGGCTGGGGAGGCCTCAGTAAACTTACAATCATGGTGGAAGGGGAAGCAAACACATTCTTCTTCACATGGTAGCAGCAAGGAGAAGTGCCAAGCAAAGGGGGCAAAGCCCCTTCTAAAACCATCAGATCTTGTGAGAACTGACTATCATGACAATAGCATGAAGGTAAGCACCCCCATGATTCAATTAGCTTTCAGTTAGTCTCTCCCATGACATGTGGGGATTATGGGAACTATAATTCAAGATGAGATTTGGGTGGGAACACAGCCGAACTGTATCAATGTGGGGTGTGTGTGTGTGTGTGTGTGTGTGTGTGTGTGTGTGAATGTGTGTGTGTATTCCCGACACCTCAGGCTTCAAAACCCATGAAATTTGGCAGGAAGTGAACAATTATTTTTCCCACCTATTGCCCATACTGTTTCAATGAAGGCTTGACAAAGTGCAAGTTATAAACACTGGAAATGGCACACTAGTGATGGGTGTGCTTAGGTGATTGCAGTTGCCTGCAAACTAGGTTGCAACCAAGACATGGACAGATAGAACCTGTGGTTGTGCTGCTTGCAACAGTGAAAACTCCCCATCTTTACTAGGATTTCTGACATATTCCTATGTCAAGTACATGCTGAGGATCCTATTTATAACACTGGAATCTGTACCGGGCCACTCTCACTCTCCAGAGAGTGAGAAATGTATTTCAGATGCTCTTTTTTGCTCTCATTTAGAATAATTTCTCCATCTACAGTTAAAGAAAATTTCTAGGAACTTGACAAAGAAGCATAGATCAAATGCCTGATTATAGCGCTTCTGTCTAATTGGGGCCATCACCCATCTGGGTTACAGATTGCTAGACAGAGAAGTTATTGTTACATGTTTTCTAATTTTTCTTGCCAACCAACAAAATTCTTTTGATTATTTTAATTGAATGGCAAATAGTATATATTGGAGCATATATGTACTATTATTTCCAAAACCTATGTCTTCCTTTCTTGCCTTTTTAACTTTAACTTTTGGTTCTCAATTTAAATATATAGGAAAAAATATGCCAGCTCTATTGTTTAACATTTTCTTCCATGTAGCCTATCAAGCATGAGGCTAAAATTTTCATGCGTCTATTTTGCTTACCAAATCAAAACCTGAACTACAAAGCAATAGAGTCATCCAGATGATAAAATATAATCTCTAGGACAGTGGAACATTATGGGTAAAAGTAGGTGATATTCCCAATGACTTTTCATCATTTGGGCTACCTGAAACTGTGTGGTGGTAAACTTTACGTGCTTAGTTTTTCTTAATTCAGTCTGCAAAGGGAAGGTCAGACTAGGGAGTCTGGAGCTCCCTGACCCACAAAAGTATTGATACAATTTGTGTAGTGATGTGTCCGTTGACACAAGCTGGTATTTACATTTACAGTTTAAATGAATAGCTTCTATTTCCTATAATGAGCATCTGTAGATTAAATGCACAATATGCTTTACAAGCTTTGGTGTGTGTTGCAATGGAATGTTTATCCCTGGAAGATTAAACACTACTTTAGTAGTTAAAAGTTGATGATCTCAGGAGGTCTCTTGCTTCTCCAGGCACATAACACATTGATAGAGTTCCTTCAAGTTTACATTGTTTCCTCACCTGCCCAGTATGTGAACAGAGCTGTGTGTTTCCTCTGGTCTGGTATGCAAGGGATGTAAATATTGTCTTAAAAGAGAATAGCATTCTATTTGTTGTCTTCTGAGAACACAACTAGTACACTTTCTTGAGAATTTAAAGTGCATATAACAAAAGGAGTCTTCTCTCCCACATTTTCTCAAATATAACTCTAATTTGCAGTTTGAACACAGATGGAATCAAAGAATATATGTTTTATTATTTTCCTCTGTTATCTCAGTCTCCTATTTTTGTCTTCCTTCATTCAACCACAATTGCCCAGTCTCCAGAAAAGAAGGGCTTCTCTTTTTCTTCATCTACTTCATGGCCTTGTTTGCTCTAACTCTAGCTTTGTGGCTAATCTTTACTAAGAAGAATCCTATACACAATTGGGCAAACTGTATGATCTTATTCTTCCAGGTTTTTGTTGTTGGTGGTGGTTTTTGAGACAGAGTTTCGCTCTTTTTGCCCAGGCTCTAGTGATCTCCGCTCGCTGCAACCTCTGCCTCCCGGGTTCAAGCAATTCTCCTGCCTCAGCCTGCTGTGTAGCTGGGATTACAGGCATGTGCCACCACCACACCCGGCTAATTTTGTATTTTTAATAGAGTCAGGGTTTCATTGTGGTGGCCAGGCTGGTCTCTTGACCTCAGGTGATCTGCCCCTCAGCCTCCCAAAGTGCTGAGATTACGGCCACTGCACCCGGCTTCAAGTTTGGTTTTTAATATGTTAAAGGAATTAAAGATATCTTCTTTTGCCATGGACCATTTTTAAGCATATGACCCTGCTTGGGCATGAGAGAGGATATCTAAATCCTTTCAGCATACTTACTTTATTCTGCCCTGGGTTTTCTATGACTTGGAGTCAAAAGTGGAAGAATGAAGTGAAAAACTTTTTTGAGAGGTAAAATTTATTGATCTATTGTTTGCTAAAATATTCTTGTCTCAATGATAAGGGCTGGTGGTATTTTCATCTTGAAGACCTGATAAACATCATTCTGTAGGCCATCATTATAGCTGTTTAGATTTCATTGGAACTGTGTGTGCTAGGGAAGGTTGTGCGTTTGATGCAGGTGGCCCTTTTGTTCTCTTAAGTACATGTAGAGCAGCTCTGAAGAAGGAAATATCACTTGGGAGATGTGCTGAATCTAGATTCATTTTACAAATTGGTGATTATTTTTGGTCCCCTTGGTGATCATTGTTGGTCCCCTAAGAAATGTTTTTTGTCCTCAACTTCTTTGAAATGTCAAATCCTAGTATGATTTATATTAATGTAACAAAGTTTTAAGACTTTAAAATTGCCAGGCACAGTTGCTGACATCTGTGATCCCTGAATTTTGGGAACCAAGGCAGGAGGATTGCTTGAGCCCAGAAGTTTGAGCTATAATACAGTGAGCTATAATCACGCCACTAAACAGCAGGCTGGGTGACAGAGCAAGACCCTATCTCTTAAAAAATAAAAAATTTTAAAAAAAGAAAAAAATTCAAGATTACAAAATAAAAGTAGAGGAAAAAGGATAGCCAGTTGTAGTGAGTATTTCTAAATTATAGTATTCATTTCTAATTCTATAATATACATTTCTAAATTAGAGTAGTATTAGAAAAACCACAAATTTGAGTAATCTTAAGCATCCATACTAATTGTGGCATTCTAGTTGACCTTAAGAAATGCTCCTTTAATTATTCATTATTTGGAAGAACTTTGGTATGATTCAAACACTTTTCTTCCAGAATTAGAGTCTTCAAGTAGGAACCATTTTGAAGAGCTTATCTGTGTCCATCTTGGGACATTAGTATAATATCCCAAGTAAATATAATATTTACCCTACATATTTGGGTAAATATACTTTTTGTTATATTTTAAAAATACTTTAGTTTGTGAGCAAATGTGTCTGGAATATTTATAGTGAAGACATGCCACAGAGACTGAGTTACCTGACCCTGTGACAGAGTCAAGATTCAAATTCACAATTTTTTAATCATGCGGTATAATTCAATTTTTGGCTGCTTTTGGATTTCTGCTTGTTCAGAGGTTGTTTGAATGTTACTGATGGCTACAAATTATAAACTGCTTTCATGCTTGACGATTAATCTGCATATGCACATAAGTGATATAATAAATCATCTATATCTGGAAGAGATAAAATCATTTATCCAAGCCTTTTATTTTCTAGCAGGGGCTGTTGACATACAAGTAGTTAAGTGAGAGGCCAGAAAGGGACTGAGCCAGGACCAAATTCCTGATATCCAGTCTTCATTCATTTACTCCATTCCCCCGTGGTATAGTCTAACTTCATTTGTTCATTCATCCATCCCTTCATTCCAGTGCTCTTTGTATAGAATCCAGACTATGCAAGTTCAGATCTTACTATGAATCATTGGTGAACTGAGTGTGAAATGTTGCAAAACATTTCTAAAGCCTTGCAGTGGGACACCTTTCTGTCTCAGGCAAAAGGAGAGATATTCTTATGTTAAAGTGTGAGCATAAAATGCTGAGCTTTTCCCCCCAGAAATTCAGCAAAAAGATACAGGACAGCTTTGGCAGCCCTGGGAACAGGCCAAGTCATTCTGCTCAGCTATGAGGCCTACAGGCCAGGCCTTTCCTGAATGTCTTCTGACCCAAAGGGCAGCATGGCTCAGTGCCAGCTGATCTCTGCTCCTCCAAGGGTAATTCCCCGGCTTGGGGCAAAGCGGAGGGGAGGCCAGCTTCAAAGCCTCCTTTGGCTTGTGGAAAAGCACAGTCTGGAGTGGGACAGCTGCCAGGTTCACCATATGAACAATCATTTTGTTTGGCTTACAGTCAAGCAATAGCAAGAAAAAAAAAAAGAAACCAACCAAACAAACAAAAAAACCCACAACTGCTTGGGAGTGAGTAATGGGTTGCCCTGGCTCTTGGAGTTTGTCATCAGACAGGGAGCGATCTTGCCTGGAGTGCTCCCGTGGAGGCTATAGGGTTCTCTGCTGTGGATTTGTTTTCCAAGTCAATTTGTGACCCAGACATGGATGCTTTATTGATTCCTATTTGCAATAGATCTAAGGGAATGGTTTTAAACAGGCCCTTGATTCCTTCCTTTGTGCCACTGAAAAATCAATTAATATTCAACTGTGGAGTTACGACTGGCTATCTCCTCTGTGGGCTAGAATGGACTTAAATTTGCGATGGCAGAATAGGTCAGGATATTAACATTAGTATTAATTTCATTACTGATAGCAGCAGTGGCACTGCAGCAGCAATAGTGTTAAAGAAAACACACGGCAGTGCAAAGTGAAGGATGCCAGGGACGAGACTCCATCAAGTACTGCCCAAACCTACAAGGCTCTGACTTTTCAGCTGCTGCAACCCAGGTGAGCTCCCAGCTGGCTGTTTTTGCTGCCTCCTTTAAGGAAATCTGGCCTGATGTTAACTCCAAGCTGCCCATCTTGTCCTATACTCCCTTACTAGGCAAATATAAACTTCGGATTAAAAAAAATTGCTCTCTTTAAATGTATGTGGATTTGAGAGGTACTCACACATGGCTGAGGCAGGATAGCTGAAATCCAAAATTGGGCTTATTTATTTATTTGTATAAAGGAAAGAAGTCAGGTTTAAAACATGCTGACATTCTGTACTAACTCTTATGCTAAGATAATGAGGTCTGGAGAGGTCTATCTGAGAAGGGTAGGAGTTAGAAGCTCCCAAATGATGACTTCGAAGAAAGAGAATTCCTTTGGAAAGAAACTTTGTATGCTCTGAGGAAACAATGAAGTTCAAAAAGAATGTGTGAATGTGCAAAAGGAGGTAAAGGAGTAGAATGAAGGAAAGGAGTGGTTTATCTTAGATCTTTCTGAATACCAGGAAAGAGGAGCTTTTTCAGAGATACTTTTGGCTAGGGTGAAAGATGGGAGAACCGTATTTCCAATGTCCAGTGGTTAAATGAAATCACTCTGGTATCAGCATGGAAATAACAGTAAAGGTAGATTAGCAAGGCAATCCTTCCCTTCGAAATCCTCCCTCTTTTCCCACTCACATTCTCCTCTGTATTCATAGAGCATCTTTGGTGTACCTCACTTATTAGAGGATATTATACTTAACTAGAGTCGTATGATACAATGTTCAGAGCATGCTCTGCAGTCCCACAGTCTGGATTCCAATTCTAGCTGTGACTTGCAGATGTTTATTTCTAAAGACCATTGCCTACTAAAGGGAGTCAGAATTCCTTGGGGGAAATGGTCAATTCCAGGTGCAGAGTATAGAAATATGCTTCTGGAATATATTATTGGGCTAGAAAGCAAGACATGCTCAGAGAACTGTGAAGAAATGACCAATGGGTAAGAAACTGTCTTGGGCTCTCTTTGGTTAAATTTCAAAAACACTTAAGCATTAAAATAATAATAATGAATTATAATACATTAATTTTTAAAAAAGAATCAACAAGTCTGTAAGGATGTTCCAAAGAGACATGAGAAAAGCAGAAAGAAGTTTTGTTTTGTAACAGAATGTCAGCTGATAAATTTTAGAGAGATAATTTGAAAGATTTCTGTTTTGCAGCCATCAATATAATAAATTATTTTTAAAAGATCATCAATGGATGCTGAAACCATTGGATAAAAGACTGCTAGAGAACAGGATATAGTATTGTATTTCAAAACATCACCCTGAAGATTACTTGAAAATTACAAAGGAGAGAAAGGTACCCTTGCAATGAAAATATCTGATGGGCACTATTCCAAACAAGGAATTGGAGTTAGTATGTCTAGTATTGGGTCAAACTGATATAAGATTCCTGATGTGACATGAAATGAAATACACAACATCATCATTGTAAAAATTCTTGTCAAAAATGAAATAATCAACTACATCTAAAATGTAAGGAATTTTTCTAAACAACTATCCTAGATTCTTCAAATGATGCCAATGTCATGAAACATTAAATACAAAAAAAAAAGCAGGGGGCTATTAAGGGAAATTGAAAGTGAAGAAACATGATAACCACATACAATATCATGTTCCTTGATTGGAACATGATTTGTTAGGGGTGGGAGGAACCAGCTATCTGGGCTGTTTTTGAGTCAACTGGGAATTACAAAACATATTATTGAATGAGTGATAAATTTATTGGATGTGATAAAGGTGTTGTGCTTATGTAAAAGGATGTCTTAAAAATACATTATGATGTATTTAGGGGTAATGTATTAACAATTGTTGAATCTAGATGAAGGCTATAATCATTGCACTATTCTTTCAACTTTTCTGTAGGGTTGAAATTTTTCAAAATAGAAAGGTAAAAGAAAAAATTATTCTCAACTTTGGGCAGGTTGTTGACCTTGTTAAGATTATCTTTTCTAAGACATACATGAGGCCCACAAACATATGAAAAAATGCTCATCATCACTGGTCATTAGAGAGATGCAAATCAAAACCACATTGAGATACCATTTCACGCCAGTTAGAATGGCGATCATTAAAAAATCTGGAGACAGCAGATGCTGGAAAGGATATGGAGAAATAGGAACACTCTTACACTGTTGGTGGGAGTGTAAATTAGTTCAACCATTGTGGAAGACAGTGTGGTGATTCCTCAAGGACCTAGAAATAGAAATTCCATTTGACCCAGCAATATATCCATTACTGGGTATATATCCAAAGGACTATAAATCGTTCTACTATAAGGACGCATGCACACAAATGTTCACTGCAGCACTGTTTACAATAGCAAAGACCTGGAACCAACCCAAATGCCCATCGATGATAGACTGGACTGGGAAAGTGTGGCACATATACACTATGGAATATTATGCAGCAATCAAAAATGAAGAGTTTTTGTCCTTTGTAAGGACATGGATGAATCTGGAGAACATCATTCTCAGCAAACTGACACAAGAACAGAAAAGGAAATACCGCATATTCACATTCATAGGCGGGTGAGAAAAATGAGAACACATGGACACAGGGAGGGGGTCTACTACACACTGGGGTCTATTGGGGGGAATGGGGGAGGGACAGTGTGGGGGGGCTGGGGAGGGATAGCCTGGGGATAAATGCCAAGTGTGGGTGAAGGGGAGGAAGGCAGCAAAACACACTGCCATGTGTGTACCTATGCAACTATCTTTCATGTTCTGCACATGTACCCCAAAACCTATAATGCAATAAAAATTTTAAACATTTTTTTAAAAAAGATTATCTTTTCTGTAATATATGGGTTACAATGGTGAAAACCTCATTGGATCGCTTTACTAAATGATATCTCATGTACAGAGAACACATAGCGAGTGTTCAATAAATATTGACTGCAGAATCCTCCTCTCCTTCTGGTTTCCTAGTGAAGCATGAGTTGCAGAGGATGAAGCCTTTGTTACCTCAGTATCCCCAGTACCTGGTACATGGTGGAGGCTCAGTAAATGTCTCTTGACTTAAGAAATGAAGTAAAACTATGAATAAAATCATATAAAAATTTCGGTTTTAAATGGGAGATATCACAATAATGTTTGAAAAGATTGCACTATAATAACCTGTATGATATATGGTTCATACCATCAGATTGTTATCCCACTACAATAGTTTTTTTTACTTTCCAAATGGCTGCTTGTGTATGTCTATACTGTAAGGCAGAGGTTCTCAACTTGGGCACACATCAGAATCAAGCACGGGGCTTATGACTCACTCCCAGAGATTCTCATTCAGTGCCTCTCAGGTGAGTTCTGAGAATTTTGAATTTCTAACAAGTTCCCAGGTGATGCTGATGCTAATGCTGTTTGTTCAGAGACTTTGCTTTGAGAACCATTGCTGATGAGAAACTCCTGGAGTACGAGGAGCCCAGCAAATGCAAGGGAAATGCTGCAGCTCCCTAGGAGGTCTCTGCAGAAGATCTTCCTTGATCTTTGTAACTGGTGTCTTTGGAAAGTAACCCAAGAGGTGAAGGGAGCTGGTTCCTGTGACCCCATCAATATCTCCCTGGGGTAAAATGGTCTTTCATCAACATTTAGACAATAACATTGCACACAGAAAGAATGATTTTTAAATGTCTTCAAAATGATTGTATATTAAATACCTTCATCATATATGGCATACATGCATATTCATAAATGTATACATAAAATCTAATTTATTCCTAGTTTGAGTCTTAAAAATAGATTTAAGAAGTACAAGTGCCATTTTGTTACATGAATCTATTGTGTAGTGGTGAAGTCTGGACTTTTAGGGTAGCTATAACCCCCTAGTTTGAGTTTTTATAACGCAAAATAAGAGAGGAAGAGAGGAGAGAGAGAAAGAGTGAGTGAGAAAGAGAAAGAGAATTACCACTGTTGACTACAAGAATATAACCATATTAGTAAATTCTCTGCATTAATGTACACTTCACCAGAGTGAGAAAACCAAGCTCAGAGAAGTTAGAATGATGCCGTGGCCCAGATAGCAGCAAAACTAGAAAAGAACGCCAGGTGTTTGGGTCTACAACTAGGTCATACCGCCTTGCTGCAGTTCCTGGAGTGTAATAGCTCTTTCGCATCCTTTCCAGGTCTCTTTAAGTGCATGGAATAGAAATGCTGTCCTACTTTTTCTCCAAACCTGGGAACTTTGAGCAGAGTCCATAGTTAAAACCAATAAAATTCAGAAATTTAATTCTTATTGAAAATGCAATGATGAGAGTAATGAGATTTTGATTTTGGATTGTATAAAGGAATATCCCTTATGAATTATTACACTTGCATTTACTATTCCTCAAAGGAAGGAAAATCACAGTTTTATAGACTTCCAAGACAATTTTAACTTAAACCTCTGTTTTCTTGCTGTTTGTAATAATGACCTTTCTCCTTAAGGTTAGTCACCAGTGAGTAATAGAATAGAGGAACAAAGGATGATGTTCTAATAATTAATACATGCAGTGTCTAGAATCCCTTTAACCCTGTTGCTCCCGGTTCTCCTAAGAGGGAAATGTCCCTGGCATCTCATAAAAGAATCATGTGTTCCAAACTGGCTAGACATCCAATGTTCTTTGCTATGAGTCCCAATTTTTATTTTCTAATACACTAGTATTTTCTAAGAAAATCTAATAAAAAGTATGAAAGAGTGAATAAGAAATGGAATGACAATTTCACATGAAAGCATGTACCTACCATGACCAATTTAGTGAAAGGAAATGTGCCTTCCAAATCCCAAGAGCTCCTGAGAATGTGAACCATTGCCTATGATCTGTCTCTGGGATCTGGACAACCTGAGAGCTCCCAGGACTGAGAACCTATCGTTACTAATTATATAGATTAAATATATATTCCTCTTAACTTTGCAACACAATGGCAACCACAAGCTCCCTTTTCAGCTCCTAAATACAGCCTCCTTAATATAGCACATTAAGGAAAACTATGTAAGTAGACCAGTTAGGTCACAGGCTAATCCCATTACCTTAATTGGTTCCCCATGGTATATTGAATACCGAATCTATATATGGGCATTATTAAGTGCTAGGCAGTGTTTTAAGCATTCCCACACTTTCACGCTTTTAATACAACAGAAGAGGTTAAGTAACTTGCCTAAGGTCACATGGAGCCAGGATTCACACTCGGAAGTCTAGCTCCAGATTTCATGCTCTTAATTACTACTCCATATCAGAGTGAAGTTCTGTGGATTTGGTGTCTGTTTCTTTTTTTGAGAAGGAATCTCACTCTGTTGTGCAGGCTAGAGTGCAGTGGTTATCTAATTTCTCTGAATTTTGTTTTCACTCATACGAGATGGAGATAATATCTCGCAGATGTAGATGAAATGATATGCTCAGTTCATATTAGGAATTCTATAAGTTTTGGTTCCTCAAATCCTCCACCCCTTGTAAAAGATAAGGTAGTTTTTACAATGTAATGCCATATACTGTAAATAATAGGAGAAATATAACATTGATTTTTATACATAACTGATTGCTCAACTAAAGTACTCCTTAAATTAATATTGCTTGATTTTTTTTTTATTTTTAAGGGAATTACAGAGACTTTTAGACATTTGTAGAATAAAGACAAAATGTTAATGGTATATATTCTTTGGTTCCATTAATATTGTCATTCTTGACTGTAAATGATCAGCCTTACAGAATGGAAGATATTGAACAAAATGAATTCTGTTTAGCTTTTCTTTAGCAGATTTGAGGAGCTACCCTTGGGGGCATGTGTGAGCTGCTAACAGAAGTTTCAAAGCTGGATGAAATGAAGGATGATACATATTTTTACTACCAGGCACAACTATCCCATCTTGCTCTTACCATCCATGGGTTGCCTCTTTTTGGAAAGGTGTTTCTTCTAGCTTGAGGAAGAAAGAGAGTCATTGGCAGCCTGATCCATCCTGGATCAGCCACGTGGAATTTCTCGGTGAGGGAGAGAGTAGTCCAGTTTCTATGACGATCACAGATGCTCTGCCAAGACTGCCAGTCAGGGTGCCGGCACTGCTAATTGCTATGCAGACATCCATTCATTAGACTTTGACCTAGAATTACTGTTGTCTTTCACAAGGTAGGCAGTGAATCACTGCGTTTGGCCCTTGCTTCGTCTCTTTCAGCCTAGGTTTGATTTGGGTCAGAAATGCACTCTCTGCAGGTCATTACCTATCTTAGGAAAGTTCCTGAAGGGCATCTTTTACAAAAGACTAGGGTTTTATTAGAAAACAGAATATTAGTTGCCAGTCTAAGGGCTTAGAGGGAGCTGGTTGTAATCCAGCTCTGCCACTCAGTGGTTCTGTGTTCTTGGGAAGTCGCTTGGCTCCTCTAAGCCAGTTATCTTATCTGAAAATGGGGATGGCAGTGTATCTGTTCTCAGTGGACTGCTATGAGGTATGAGCAGGGATGAGTTGGAAAGATTCTCTGATGCCTGTGTTGGCAACTGGAATGAGCAGGGGAAGCTGGATGGAATGATACCTAGATGACGGGCACTCAAAATCTGCTGGTGGCCAGCAACCACTTACATCCCTTGGCTCTCTCTGTTAATGTGGCATCCGTAGTAATTCAGTTGGCTTCTCTTCATCCCTTATCCTCCATGAGTTTGAGAATATGGAAAATCTGTGAAGAAACCTGTGACAATCAACTGGCAATGTGAATTCAAAACAAGTTTTGTTACTTCTCTCTGTAACTAACAAA
This sequence comes from Saguinus oedipus, assembly GCA_031835075.1. NCBI lineage: Eukaryota > Metazoa > Chordata > Mammalia > Primates > Cebidae > Saguinus > Saguinus oedipus. The sequence goes on along the minus strand of CM063175.1, from coordinate 105,080,321 downwards.
AAGGGTTCATTTTGTTTTTGTAGAACTCTAATTTTAGATTTCAACCTTACTCCTAGAATTCTAGAGAGAACTACAGATCTGTAGTGTTTTATGGTTATGGAGTTGAAATACACTAGTGGGAGGTAAATTCAGGTGTCTCCTACTTAAAGAAGTAAAACCAATGACTAAGAATAAACTTTTTGGGGCTCTCCTAATAATATAAGGCAGATTCTGTGGACATAGGGACAGTTATAAAAACTGGGGTCTTCATGATGAGGAAACATGTCTGTCTAACTCTATCAAGATCACCTAACAGTTGCAAAGAAGTGGGTCAGGTTTGAATCCCAGCCTCTCCACTTACTAGCTGTCTGATGTGAACCTGTCTCATGTTTGTTATCTGCAAAATTAGACAACACATGTAAAGCGCTTAGCACAGGGTCTGGGGCTCCAGGTAAACAGTATTTTCTTATTCCCATCCCAAATGTGGCCATCATTATTAGATTTATATATGAACCCACTGGAAATGAGTGCTAGAGTTCCTCCAGGGAACTTTACAGAGTGAGCTGAAAATTCAGCACCACTAACCTCCTGTGGACCATTTCTGAAGGGGCAATGTGATGGCAGAACAATTTCCAACTGGAATTTTGCTGGCGTTGTAAAAGCAACTGGACATGAACATAGAGAAGTATCTTTGGAAATGTCTGTATCTTAAAAATGTGGAAATACCCAAATGAAGTTTATTTTTTTTACTGGAGTTATATTCTGACTTTGAATAAAATGAGTTAATTTTCATCGTGTCTGTCACTGCACTCCTGATGCTGGAGTCTACATTGGAAGCAACTGCACAAGTGGAGGGACTGAGCCTTGCATTGCTAACTATTGCAACTTGTGTCTGTTTTCTCTGTGAACGTGGACCTCCTCTAAACATGGGCATTCAATCTTGCCATAATGTTTTATCTACCTAAATGTCAAATGTATTTTTTTCTCTAGCTGCATCAAAAACAATTTTTAATCTCCCCAACCCCTTTTCTTCTGCTGCTCTTCTCTGCCTCCTACACAAGAGACCAGAGCACAGATCCTAAGAGTGCTGGGAACAGACAGCAAAGTCTCAACATGTTCCTGGTGTGGGAGGAGATTCTGTGAGTGAGTTGGCTGCCACATCTGGGGGAGGCCTGAATGATGAAAGATGGCAGCTGTGATGATGAGAGAGGAGCCAGCTTCTGGGAGGCAGGGGCAGGCTTCTCTCTTATTCCTTCCACCCTTATCCAAATACCATTTGTGTGAATCAGCTGCCACTTGGCTTTAAGGGATGTTGCTGACAGATGCTCCCAGTCCTGTTTCTTGCAGCAACAGCCACTGCCCTTCTGACCCTTCCACCTGCAGTAAGAGTCTTCTAGAACCACTTGATGGTCACAGGGTGCAAGCATGGCAACAGGCTTTTTTCTTCCACAGAATACGTATAGGACTTTGATAGAGACAATGCAGGAACTGGAGCAGTTCCTGGTTGCATCAGTGAGCATCTTCGCTGGCACTTTCCCTGACTTTTTTGAGCACTTCATGTGCGTGGGACTCTGTGCTAAATTCATTATGTGCAACATCTCATTTATCCTCACAGCAACGCTGTGAAATGGCTACTGGGCATCTCTGGGCTTCGCAGCTGTGGCAAAGGGGAAAGGAATTCAAACTCCAGGCCTACTGTGCTGTGTGACTTCCCGTTATAAACAAATCCTCTAGAATGTGAGGTCCTGGGAGAGCCTGCTGTTTGTAGCTCTGAGTGTGGAGGTTGTAGAAGACCCTGAAGAGTCCCAAAATTAGGGTCTTTTCCCCGCCATTGGAAGTGTGAAAGTTGCCAGAATCAAAATGAAGTCACTTGTGTTGAAAAAACCTTGACAAATAATGCTGGGGAAGGCTACGAAGAAAGAGTTCTCATACATAAGTGTCTGATAACAAACACTATCACAAGAAACTCTGAAGAAAACCCACCACTTTGTACAGAGGCCGTTGCAAACTCACACACAAAAATTTCTGTAAGAACATCTGCCCGCTCCAACTCAAACTGCTCTCACCCTGTGGCCAAGGATAATTATCTAAAAGCTATTATATAATCATCTTTATTATTCTTTAAATACTTTTACCTCCCTGAATACACGCATTATTTACTATGGCTCCCGTATTGTAATGGCCTTTTCCTGAATAAACACCATTTTCTTTTAGAGAGGCTCTCTTTGTTGGTCATTTAGGTTGACAGAGGGCAACAGCAGTGATACAGAGGAGCCTCTGAGGGACCTGGATTTCCCTTGGAACTCTCACATTCTGTCTGGCAAAACAGCCTGTGAGGATACCAGGTTAGAAATACAGAAAGCCTCCTGCAATGGCTGAGCAAGGAGCCCTCAATTCTGGCACTTGCTGCAGTCATTACTTCCATGTCTTCCCCGACGGCTGTGGCTGGTAGCTCCAAGGTGCTCTGCCTCATCCACCTGATATTGCCCTAAATATTTCCTGAATGGCACCTTAGTGTATAGACTCCACCTTATTGTTCTGCCTTTACCTGAGTCATGGTGGTGACTCAGCTGGTTCATGGTATTGCTCTCCTACTGCTGTGCCTTGCTCATAATGCTTCTCATAACCTGAATTAGTACCCAAGGGAGCCTCCATTGGCAGATGTTTACAAGATTTTCCGTTCTTTACAGTCTTCCACTATCCCTTTCCTCTTCCTCATATGCCATTTTGAAGCAACTTGGAAATTCTAGCAAGCTTTCTAGAAAGCTATAAACTTGGTATCTCTGTCCAAGTTCTCCCCATCTGTCTTACTCTTGTGGCTGCCCTCCTGGTGGTTAAACTAGATTCACAAGATACGGAGATGCATGAACTGCAATATATCATTTAGGATTTTTTTGTTGCAAGCAATAGAAACTATGCCTGGCTAACTTAACACAATGAAAAGGAAACAGACAGAAGGAGGGAAGAAGGGAGGAAGAGAGACAAAGAGTGAGAAATAGAAAGAACCAACCCCAACAATGTATTATTCTTCTCTCATTCTACTCAATATTTAATGTTTAGGAAACAGGTCTATCTTGATCCCTGTGTCCTTGGTAGGATACTTTTGTTGATCATCCCACCAAGACTGCATGCCATGGGGGTGGGACATGCCCTAAAGGAGCCATCAGAGAATGGGGAAGTGAACTGTATGCAGAGAACAACAAACACCCACCAAAAAAAAAGGCAGAGGTTTCTTGAGGACCTTCTAAAGCCTCTCTAGATGTCACTGTGAAGCCTTCTCTTAGGTTTAGGTTTTTCACAGCCTAGAGTTCAACTTGGGCAGTGAAAATAAATAATTTTCTCTAAAAACAAAAGTTGCTACTGAATCATAGTTTTAAAATGAGGCTAGAAATTTATTTTTATTTATTTATTTTTATTTTTAACTTTTAAGTTCAGGTTTACAGGTGCAGGTTTGTTATATAAGTAAACTCATGTCATGGGAGTTTGTTGTACAGATTATATTTCATGACCCAGGTGCTAAGCCTACTACTCATTAGTTATTTTTCCTGATCCTCTCCCTCTTCCCACCCTCCACCCTTCAATAGGCGCCAGTGTCTGCTCTTCCCCTCTGTGTGTTTATGTATTCTCTCATTTAGCTCCCATTTATAAATGGGAACATGTGGTATTTGGTTTCCTGTTTCTGTGTTAGTTTACTAAGGAGAATGGCCTCCAGCTTCACCCATGTTTCTGCAAAGGACATGATCTTGTTCTTTTATATGGCTGTATAGTATTCCATGGAATATATGTACCATGTTTTCTTTATCTAGTCTATTATTGATGGGCATTTCAGTTGATTCCATATCTTTGCTATCGTGAATGGTGCTGCAGTGAACATACATGTGCATGTGTCTTTATGCTAGAACAATTCGTATTCCTTTGGGTATATACCCAGTAATGGGATTGCTAGGTTACATAGTATTTCTGTTTTTAGCTCTTTGAGGAATTTCCACAGTTTTCCACAATGGTTGGACTAATTTACACTTCCACCAACAGTGTATAAGCATTTCTTTTACTCTGCAACCTAACACCTGTTGTTTTCTGATATTTTTAATAGAAGCCATTCTGACTGGTGTGAGATAGTATCTCATTATGGTTTTGATTTGCATTTTTTAGTGATTGGTGATGTTGAGCTTTTTTTCATATGCTTATTGGCCACATGTATGTCTTCTTTTGAAAGGTGTCTGTTCATATCCTTTGTCCACATTTTAATGGGGCTGTGGAACTGCCCGGTGGCATCTGTGTTCTGTGAAGAGTCTAGAAGAAGAGAGACTTGTAAGAACCTGTGTACTCCACGGCCACATGCAGAAGGTTTTTGTGTATCCTGTTCATTTTAAAATGATAGATAGTATTATAATGTTTAGTATGTCACATACTTAAGGCTGAACCTCTATATCTCTCTTAAGTGCCCATGTACGTTCTCCCATTTGCATTAGTACTTTTGCATGTGGTAGGCATGGCCTTATGCTGAGAAACTACTAGGTAACTGCCCTTCCTGAAGTCTTCAAGGATCTTGGCTATGGGTGTCCTCATCTCTGTTTTCATGAGGGCCCTGTTTTCCTAAGTTAATTACAAAGAGGTATCTTTAACAGCTTGGTTTGTCCAACTTTCTTCATTCGAGAAGGCAGATATAGCAAGGTCTTATGTGCTGTATGTGTTGTCTCTGCTGAGGTAGCTACGGAATCTTGTTCTAACACATTTCATTAGAAAGTGAAATTTAGGCCAGGCATGATTACAGGTGGCTTACACCTGTAATCCCAGCATTTTGGAAGGCTGAGGCAGGTGAACCACTTGACTGCTTCAGGAGTTCAAGACTGGCCTGGACAACATGTCAGAACTCCATCTCTACATAAAAATATGAAAATTAGCACAGACTGGTGGTGTGTGCTGGTAGTCCCAGCTACTTTGGAGACTGCAGTGGGAGTATAGCTTGAGCCCAGGAGTTAGAGGCTACAGTGAGCCATGACTGCACCACTGCACTCCAACCTGGGTGACGGAGTGAGAACCTATCTCAAAAACAAAAAGTAAAAGAAAGTGGAGTTGAGCATAAATTTTAAATTCTACTAAGGGGCCTCATTAATGAGATGTCCAAAGAATCTAATTGTAGGGTGGTTCCGCCTAACAGGCATGAGCTTTAGGGCAGCCTCCTTGGGAGGCTCCAGGTTCTTTCCTGGACATTTTACAGTCCATACCTGTCTGTCTTTCTGGCCATTTTCAGCTGTTAGTTTCACATGAATCTCTCCCTTCACTTTATACGTCAACATTTTGGCCCCTCCACAAACCTGACTGGTCTCTGACTCTGTGTGTGTCCTTGGCCTTCTGACGTTTTGTGTGTGTTGTTCTAATAATACCTACCCATCCACCTACTCTCAAGAAGGTGAACACCTTCTTGAACCCCTGCTTTCTCCCTCCTTGTGATGGTTAATATTGAGTATCAATTTGATTAATTTGAATGATGCAAAGTATTGTTCCTGGGTGTGTCTGTGAGTGTGTTGCCAAAGGAGGTTAACATTTGAGTCAGTGGGCTGGGAGAGGCAGGCCCACCCTCAATCTGGGTGGGCACCATCTAATCAGCTGCCAACATAGCTAGAATAAAGCAGGCAGAAGAAGATGGAAAAGCAGACTTGCTGAATCTTCAGGCCTTCATCTTTCTCCGTTGCTGGATGCTTCCTACCCTCAAACATCAGACTCCACGTTCTTCAGCTTTTGGACTCTTGGACTTAAACCAGTAGTTTGCCAGGGGCTCCCGAGCCTTCAGCTATAGACTAAGAACCACACTGTCAGCTTCTCTACTTTTGAGGTTTGGAGACTCAGACTGATCTACCACTGGCTTCCTTGCTCTTCAACTTGCAGACAGCCTACTGTGGGACTTTACCTTGTGACTGTGCAAGTTGATTCTCCTTAATAAACTCCTTTTCATATATACATCTATCCTATTAGTTCTGTCCCTCTGGAGATGCCACCGGGCAGTTCCACAGCCCCATTAAAATGTGGACAAAGGATATGAACAGACACCTTTCAAAAGAAGACATACATGTGGTCACTAATGGTGCACTAATCCCCTCCTCTTCCCCATCCCAGGCAGCAGGCCCTTCCCTCCCTCTGTGCCTCTGTAGCAATCCAAGTCCACCTCTACCCTTCCACTCCTTTGTTTATAATCATGCTTTGGACTGTCTTCCCTATCATCGAGCCCCGGCACATAGTATGTGATCAGTAAATTTCAGTAACCATAATGAGAAGTCATTTAGGGAAAATACCATCAGCATAAATTCTTAGAGGTTCTGAAGGATCAGAGGAATTTAACAGAAACTAAAACTGTTGACAACAGTACTTTGAACTGAGATGCCTTAATTATGAAGGACTTGAGGCTTCCTGTGTTATTTTTCTTTTTTTCTGGTTATAAGTAATATTTATTAAGAGCTCTCTTGGTTTACATCACATTAAATGAGTCTCTTGTATGATCTGTGCTTGGAGGCCTAGAAACTAACGGAAAAGAGCTCTAGCTATTGGTGCCATAAAGGTCATTCTGATTATGCTAAAATCACAGCGTACCATTAAAGAAAGTGAACAACATACTGTGATTGTGCTGCTCACTTTGCTGCTGGAGCTAACCCATCGCTTTGCGGTTTACTACTTGCTCTATGAAAGGAAACAGAGCCCCTAAAACTTGTTAGACAGAGACAGCTCAAAGCGTGAAAACGCAGATAGCCTCTGAGTTAAATTTTGAAAACTGCTTTTTGAAATGTATCAGAAAACCTCAGGTTTAGATGGAAAATTTGAGTATCCTAAAGAAGGAAGGAAAGAGAGCTAGTTAGGGATTTACTACAGCAAAACGGAATCCAGTCCTGTTTTTTGTTGTTGTTGTTAATCTCTGATTCTCACATTTCTATATGTGACCTTTGGAAAATATTTTGTTGCCCTCGTTTTAAAATGTAACCACTTTGAAAGCACTAAACTCTTCCATTTTTTAAAATCACAGAATAGTTATGTTTACAAAATAAAAATGCATTTATACTTTTTAAATTCAAGGGTAGATTTTCTCCTCAACTGGTAGATTCAACAATTTGTTAGTCTGAATTGTAACTTTTGAGTATTAAGACATCTGATGTGTGGCTTCCATTTGTACTCTTGCCCAGGCCCCAAAAATGTGCCAGGCGAGTCTGCTCTACCTAAAAATAGTTTTCCTCTAGTTGTTCAGATTATAACAGTTCTTTCATCTTATAACATGTGAGTTTACTTAAAGCAGGATAGCTCCGGGATTTAAGAGAAAAGTGGAGGGTTATAAATAACCAGAGTATCTTGATGCTGCTAAATTAATTGTTTTTAAACAATGACTATTGAGACCTTTGCATATAAGATACATTAAAAATACAAAATACAACTATTGGTTCATATTACATTAAATGAGTCAAGCAGGTTTATAAAATGAATAATAAAGATTATACAAGTCTGAGAAAAACTATAATGAGTGCTAAATGAAAAACTAAGTTATAAAATAGGATGGATAATAAAATGTTATTTTTATTTTTAAAAGTATGTATCACAAGAATAGATGGAAAGAGTACACATCAAAATGTAAAAATGTATATTACAAAGATGGAATTCCTGGTTATAGATAGATAAAATATAAAACATATATATATAGTTATATATTTTTCTGCATTGAGTATATGTTACTTTTGTACAAATGAAATTTACATTATTATATAGGATGAAAATATTTGATTGCTAGAGTGGTAAGAGGCATTGGATTTCTCTTAAATCGTAATTACATGATTATAAAATGGTTATCTTTTTGTGCCATGTTCCACTCAAAGAAAATCTTTTTATAGGATCAGATCTTTGGGAGCCTGGGAGGTTTCTGCTGAGTTTGTACAATGTATGTTTAATTTAATTTTAATTGTAAGGAAGGTCAAAGGATTAAATCAACACAAATGTGATGGAATAAAGGGAGCTTTTCATTTTATCTGGACCTCCTGTATTGGAATGTATATTTACTTCTTTATGAGGAAGTTAATAAACTCAGATCAAATTTCACATAGCATAAAGAATATCAAGATTTTCATCATATTTTATTAATTTTGTCATCATTAAACAAAATAGTGAAACATTTTTAGATGGATGTATTTTCCGTAACTGTTTCACAGATTTTCCTGAAATTTGGGCAAATGTTATAAAGATTTTCTTTATTGAGAAAGTTCTATAGTTTACAGATCCACTAGCATTTTCATAAGCGGTCATCATAAACAGATTGTTCATCAGTTTTCCATTGCTCTTATTAAGTGTATTAAAACATTTAGATTTAATTTTTTTTGACTAATATCTCTATCAGCCCCTAATAGAGTTCATGTCGCTTTATAAATTAGTGACATCTTCAGTCATTGCATTTATTGGCTAAATAATTTTCTACAAATTGGATTGTCTACGAACATAAAAGCTTTGGTTCCAAAAAAAAAAACAAAAAACCTGAAAAGTTCTCAAGATTTCTTGATAGACCCTTACACTGTGGCTCTCCTGTTAGAGACTCTTAAACTGGCTGATGCAAGGGAGAGCCAATTAATTAATTAGTTATTTAGCTTATTAATGTTGATCATTCAAAAAAAAATTCCCAACTTCCCCTTGAATCATTGCAGTATTTACAATTGTCAGTACTTTCTTTTTAAGCAACCAGCTCTCTGTGAATATTTTCTAATGTTCCCATACTGGCCCCGATTGGAGTTCTTGGTAGGTGTGGTGGGAATAAAGCGACAGGAGTCAATCATAAGGAGAAATCACTCATGTGCCATGGGTTGATCTTGGATTCTGGCATCAGATAGACCTGGGTTTCAATGCCAGTACTGCTACTTACCAGCTTGGTTGTATGACCATGGTCAATTTAGCTAATTGTCATATGCTTTAATAAAAAACTTAATAAAATCCACCTTCCAGAGTTGTAGTGAGGAATCTGAATAATGCATATGATTGTCTGGCATATGGTTAGGGTAAGCCAGGCGGTGGGACCAGAATGAGAATGACATAAAAGCAGCTCTGGAGAGGGAAAGGAAGAAGAATAGCTATGGTAAAAACCTTGGGCAGTGAGAGTCAAATATAAACTGCAAACAATTATAAGGGGGCTTTTAAGGCCTTTGTATTCTAAAGATCTTTATGTAAGTAATGATCAGCTCCTCTTTTCCGGGGTCATTAGTCCTTGTTCTTTAGTCTTTCCTCCCGATCATCACTTTCCAACCCTTTAACTATCATTATGGCTTCTCCCCATAGTTTCATAGTCCTCTCTCTGGTTAGAATTCCCAAGAGTTTAAACAGTACTCTGTGCCTATGGAGAGGGTGGGAACAACAGTGGCATCATTCTTCTTCTCCCCTTTTCTTTCTAACTATTTAAGAGAGATAGAAGTGAGTGGTAGAGGACAGGTAAATACGTGTGTCTTACTATATGCTACCGACCAAGCATGCCACAGGGAGCTGGTGTATTGGTGACTGCAAACACTTTTAAAGTGCCTACTGTGTGCTGGTCACTGTTCCAAGTGCTTTACACATATTAACATTAACTTCATAGCAATTGAATCCAGTAGGTACTACTTTATCCCCACTTTGTAGATCAAAGTACAGGAAGATTAGGTAACATATCCAAATTTCCAGAACTGACAAGTGACAGACCCAGGAGTTGAACTTAGGCAATCTGGCTTCAGTAAAGTCACCTGTAACCACTATGCTATGCTACCTCATACTAGTTAAGGCAGGAAGTCTTGAGTACTTGAATAAGGAGTTCGAAAAACAGGTAGAAGTTTATTTGACAACCTAAGAATGGGAGTGAGAGTAGATAGTTTCAAGTTGAGGGACAACAGAAAATTTAAGGTTGGAGGAGAGACGAGCCAATGGTCTCTGCTGTATTGGAGAAATTGAAAATAAGATCGGATTGATGAATTGGAGCCAAGTTATTTCTCACATTGTATTATATTATCATCTTTTATGAAGAGTACACAATAGGATAGGCTACAGGGAACCCGTGAAGATTCAGAGCTAGGAAATCTGATGAGAAGTAGGTAGCATGGGAAGAATGAATTAACAGACCATGCCTAAGAGGTTAAGGCAAAGATGAAAACAAACAGACAATGGGTGATAATGTGGGTGAAAACAATGTAGTCAAATTTTCCATAGTTTTAAGTCTAAGGGACAGAGAGTGGGAATGCTTATAGAATTAGAATTTTGCATTGGAATGAACTTTACAAGTAATCTACTCCAATTCACTTAATCAGTAGGAACACACACACACAGACACACACACACACACACACAAACACACACACACACACAAGATCCAAGAGATTGTCCCATGTCGCACAGCCAGATGTGAGGGAGACTGAACTAGAACCCTGGTTTCCTACTCTCGGTCTCCAGTGTTTACCATTATATTGAGTTTCCACAGCTTGGTGGACAATTGCTAGAACTTACAACATTGCTTCAGCAAACAGACATCATTATGACCAGCTATTTGGCTAAAATGCGAAATTGAGAAGAGGAGCCATTTTGTGGGGAACTTCCTGGGTCATTTTTGAATGGAAAAGGTAAAACTGGACTGCACATATTATTTTGTACTTACAATTTCTTTAAATATAGAAAGGGAACGTCAACCGTGCTGTTAAAGTTCATTCTCAGAATTTAGCAGATTTGAATGAATTCTGATTAAAACTAGTGATTGTTTAATTTATTTATTTGAGACAGGGTCTTACTACGTCAATCAGACTGGAGTGCTATTAAAGTGCATTCTTGGAATGTATTAGATTTGGATGAACACTGATTAAAACCAGTTTATTTTTTATTTTTGTTTAATTTTTTAAAATTTATTTTTATTTTTGAAACAAGGTCTCACACCATCACCCAGGCTGGAATGCAGCAGCAAGATTGGAGCTCACCGCCGTCTTGACCTAATGAGTTCAAGCCATCTTCTGGCCTTGGTCCCTTGAGGAGCTGGGCCTACAGGTGTGCACCACCATGCCTGGCTAATTTTTGTATTTTTAGTAGGGTTTTGCCATGTTACCCAGGCTGGTCTCCAACTCCTGGGTTCAAGCCATCCACCCGCTTGAGCCTCCCAGAGTGCTAGGATTACAAGTGTGAGCGGCTGCACCCAGCCAAAGCCAATTTTTTTTTTAAGGGAGAGCATTTTTCTTTTCACTTCTAGAGATCCAGAACTTTAGATATTATGCATGAAATCCTACAATTATTCACATAGAAACTGCAAAATTCACTTTTATTTGAGAGTATATTAATTGCTAATCACTGTATATCCTGATAATTCTTCACAACCCTCTGTTGAATTTCTGATGCATTTTATATTCTAATTAGGTAGAGTAAGAAGATAGCAATGTATAATCTTTGTTCTGGCCGGGCGCGGTGGCTCAAGCCTGTAATCCCAGCACTTTGGGAGGCCGAGGCGGGTGGATCACGAGGTCAAGAGATCGAGACCATCCTGGTCAACATGGTGAAACCCCGTCTCTACTAAAGATACAAAAAATTAGCTGGGCATGGTGGCGCGTGCCTGTAATCCCAGCTACTCAGGAGGCTGAGGCGGGAGAATTGCCTGAACCCAGGAGGCGGAGGTTGCGGTGAGCCGAGATTGCGCCATTGCACTCCAGCCTGGGTAACAAGAGCGAAACTCCGTCTCAAAAAAAAAAAAAAAAAAAATCTTTGTTCTATGGGATTAATTTATTGCTTTCCTTCTATATAGAAGCCTCAGGGTTTAAAAAACTTCATAATTGAATATTTATTCCTTTTTTAATTGAAGTTACAAATTCCACATCTAAAATAAATCAAGATAAGGTAATCCATGTTGACATGAAAGTTTTCTTTAAACATGTGTTGGTGGGAATTTGGGGGCACTGGTTTTACTTTATGGGAAAAAAACCTTTTGATTTCACTTTGTGAACTTTACAGATTGTAATATGAAAACATGTTCTTGATGAGAGCCTACCTGCTGTAGGGACATGAGAGCTACAAAATTGATTTTTCTGTTTCAGTGAAATGGATTACTTTTCTTGACCATTGAGCAAAATCTCTGTTTTACACTGAAATAAAATATATTATTTGATCCCTTCCTTTTGCAATTGAAAACATCTCTGTCTCTCAGTAAAAGCAATCTCTCTGTCTCTTCAATAGCAGAGGAATTGATTCCATATTATACAAAATATATTAAAGATAAGAGGAAAACAAAAAAGAAGATAGTGGCAATCTCCATATAAATTTTTAATAAAAGATTTAAAATTCGGAACCTCCTAAAAATTAGAAAAAGAACAAAGCTTCAAAATGAGAGCAACATTTATTTCTAATATTAAACCTAATGTCTATGGGTAACTCCTTTTTCCCCTGGGAGCCTCAGTGAAGCAAACAATTTACTTTTCATTGGTGTTTCTTGAAAGGAAATATTATTTCTTTAGAAACCATTCATTTTTAAATTATTTGGCTTGGACTTTCACCCCGTTATTTTTGTAGAATAAAATAATATTTTAAAAAATATTTTCTGGGTTTGATTTGATTCATCATTTTCTTAATTGGAAATAGTCCTTGTAATTTTATAATTAATGTTGGTTGAAAATAAAAGAAGATGTCTAGATCTCTTAAACAGGGAGTCTTCCCTAAATGAGGGTGAAAATACTAGCTCAAACATTATTAGGAAAAAAATAGAAATGCTTATGCCTTTCTATTCTAGGGGAGGGATAACATGGGGAGAAATGCCAGATACAGTATGCACCTAAAGTTAAATAAATAAATTTTTTAAAAAAATGTAATCATAACAAAAGTATATGACTCAAAAAAAGTATCCTCACTAAAAGAGTATCAGCAGGGCTAGATAGGTATTTTTTCAAGCACTATACTTTTCTTGAAAAAAACATTAATCATCTTAGATGAACAGAATCCTACTGAATACAAATGGGAATATTTTTTTTTTGTTTTCAAAAAGGAGTCTATAGAATGATTTGCTCTAGTTTTTCATACATGGGTGGGGACAGTGTGAGATGGTACCAGAGGACCTGCCAAAATAGAAGCGAGTTCACTGGGTCCATCACCCTGTCTTTCTTGAAATTCTCTCCTATCTTGATTTCTGAGCTGCAGTGTAACCTGTGTACCAGAGGAAAGAAAGAACTGTTTTCTGTGCTGCTTCCAGTCATAATTTTGATTTTAAATTCTCCACTATGGGCTCAGAATTTGAGATGGGTTTGGAGACAAGTGCAAATGGGTACAGAGGTGGGCAAGTGTTTCTTGGAGGCAGGTGTCATTCTTCCTACTGACACTCAGAGAGTAAGATGAATTGTTCCAGCAGGGGATAGCATGAGAGCAACTATAAAGGCTTTGGGAGGGAGGAGACAGCACTGAGGTATAACAGCAATGAAGCATTGGTGTCATCAGTCTTAATAGGAAGAGAGGCTGCTCAGAGAGCTGGAAATTTGGCTTGTAAAGCCACTGAGCCTGTGGTCATTTAGCTAAATGTAGGTGCTGTTTTTATCAGGTAGGGTAGAAAGTGCAGCTTTGAACATAAAGTTCCAATGTGCTCGTGGACAAAGAGGCAGTCACAGGGATAGCAAATACATTCTCTACAACTAGAAATAATAGCATGCTTTATTTTGGATGTGTGCTCTTATAAACCATTAGACATTGAACAAAGTCAGAGGGAGATTACAAACTCTGTGAAGAATAAGATTTTTGTCTCTGGCCGGGAGTGGTGGCTCACGCCTGTAATCCCAGCACTTTGGGAGGCCGAGGCGGGTAGATCACGAGGTCGAGACCATCCTCATCAACATGGTGAAACCCCGTCTCTACTAAAAATACAAAAAAAATTAGCTGGGCATGGTGGCGCATGCCTGTAATCCCAGCTACTCAGGAGGCTGAGGCAGGAGAATTGCCTGAACCCAGGAGGCGGAGGTTGCGGTGAGCCGAGATTGCACCATTGCACTCCAACCTGGGTAACAAGAGCAAAACTCCGTCTCAAAAAAAAAAAAAAGATTTTTGTCTCTTATTTACCACTAACTCTCTAGCAATAGGAAAAAAAGGGGTTGTCTATAAATATTGACATCATAAATGAAGTAATTGTCACAGACTAATTTGGAATCCCAGAAGGGGAACGATTGGACTCAGACAAAGAAAATCAACCCTTAAAGCAGAATCAAGTCCTACTTATAGCTATTGCCAGCAGAGATCTCCTAATCTCTGGGGAGGAGGAATTATACTTCATCAAGACCACACCTGTATGAAACCTATGCAATAGGTGTAAATTAATATTTTATGAAGCAGGTGTGATTTGCCACTAACTTGCCCCAAATATTTTTTACTAATTTCTTTTTTCCTCTAAAGATCAAATTTAAAGAACTTGTTGGGGCTCTATAAGTCAGATATTGAATCAGGGTTGGCCCCAAGTGATTGTCCAGAAATTGCTACAGAAACAATATGGCAGTTGTTTCTACACAGTTAGCATCAGTCACAAGTAGTTGTATAAAAAGCATCCTCATAGGGACTGACATGAAATGCTTCTCTGGTGGGCAGTTATCTGGATTAGGGTGATACCCAGTGACAGTCCCACTCGGGTCTCTGTAACTCCTCTCCCTCCTCTTCTCCTCCTACCCCTTCACTGTGAGCAGTCCTTGGAATCTCAGGTATTATTTTCCAATGAGTCTTACCTTTGATCATGTGGCCATCACTATTTCAATGATTTCCTATGCTGATGCCTCTGAACCAGCATCCCCACACTAACTCTCAACTAAGCACTGATCTCATATCTTCTGCTATTTTCAGTAAAACTCATTTTGATATTTCTGAATTCTTCCAGCTACCCAGTTAAAATACCACAGTCATTTAAAATTCCTTCCTCCTTCTTTTCGCCACCAAGTCCAGTTGACTGTCTCTCAAATCTTGATCCTTTTCAGCTTATGCCTGATTTGGTGTAGTCATTTCTTAACTTGTCACTCTGCCTCCTGACTCTCTTTTCCAGACATACTGTGGTCAGAGTTTTCTTTCTAAATGACCACTTTGACCAAATTTCTCTCCTATTTAAAAACTCCTGGTGACTTTCTGTTACCCCCATTCAACCTTGCCTTTGAGAATTTATGCGATCTGATCCCCCAAGCAATCCAATATGGGCCTCTCTTGTCCATCTGGTCTGCTTTTTATTCCTTAGTTCTCCAAAATAATTTGTTGATTCTGAATGTTATGTTTGTGTTTATGTTATTCTTCACTTGGAAAGGCTTTCCTTGCTGAAGGCCCAGGTCAAGTTGTACCTCCTCCATTGAAGACTTCTAAAACTGTTTCATTCTTTGATCTCCTACATTTGAATGTATGGTCATACCGTCTACTTTTTGGCTTTTTTTAGAGACAGGACCTTGCTCTGTTGCCCAGGCTGGAGTGCATAATTATAGCTTGCTACAGCCTCAAACTCCTGGCCTCAAGCGATGCTTCCACCTTGCTTTCCAAAGTGCTGTGGAATTGCAGGCATGAGCTACTGTGCCTGGCCCTACTGTCAACTTTTTGGTCCTTGCTCACAGGCCACTTTGAAATATGATTTAACTGGTTCATCTTCTTGTTTTAGTTCTCATCTTGGTACTATATGAATATGAAGGACCCCAATAAATATATATTTATGCAATAAGTATAACTGTGGTTAAATGGAAAGCAAAGCTTAGTTGGAGTTACGTATTTTGGATTTCCTTCCCAGCTCTGCTGCTCCACAGATAAATGACAATCAGTTTTATGATTTTTAAAGAATCACCTGGATCACAGGGCAAAATCTGAACAATTAAAAAGATACCTGACACTTTGGTTGATAACTGTTAAAACTGGGTAATTGGTAGGTGGGGGTTTAGTAACTATTCCATCTACTTTTGTATAAGTTTGAAAATTTTAACAATAAATGATAATAATAATAACCCAGGAACACCAGTTAAAAATGCAGAAATTCAGATTTAATAGATTGCTAGCTATCTCCTGTAAATTCTGATTTAGTGGTTTGAGATAAGGTTTAGGAATCTTGTTTCTAGAGCTACACTCTTATAAACATTGTCTACCTCTCTGAACCTTTTTCCTAACCTGTAAAATTGGGACATCATATCTACCCTACAGATCTATTGTAAATGAAATAAGATATGTAAAACATGTAGTTCAGTTCCTGGCTCATGATCTGAAGTCCAATGCATGTTTAAAATAGCAGAATCCTGAGCCTGCAGTAAAGACTCATGCTTTGATAAATGACCAGTAACCATTTATCCCTGAAGATGAATTTAGACAACCGCAGCCAAGAATGAAAAAGAATAAAAGAAGTGAAAGAATTTGATTAAGAGTCATAGTGACACATCCTCTCTTCCTCATGCTCTGCTAAGTGATTTGACCCCTTCTCGAAATGAACTGCAATGACATTTAATTTAAAGAGCTCAGAGATAACAAATTACCAACAACCAGGGTATTTCATGGATGGCC
Organism: Saguinus oedipus; assembly: GCA_031835075.1. NCBI lineage: Eukaryota > Metazoa > Chordata > Mammalia > Primates > Cebidae > Saguinus > Saguinus oedipus. Next base: position 105,063,854 of record CM063175.1, on the reverse strand, counting down.
TCATAAGACTGGTGACTAAGCTAATTTTGAACAGCTGGAAGGGCTTATCCCACTCACACAAATCATGTATAGTTGAGGCATTGTGGAGAAAATTACTCTGAAAAGTAGACAAACCACACCTCTTCTTAGTAAAGTGTAATTTAGGATTATTGAAAAAGGAATTCTTAGACTTCTAGTAGACATATTTTTGTTTTAAGCCACACAAATATTTGTTTATAGTAATTGCTTATGAATAACTAGCACTTAATACAACAGTTGCACTAGATACTTCATTTTCTTTAGAATTTTGAAATGATTTTATTTGCAGTTGAATGAATCATACCACTCTGAGTTATATCTGTCCCTTGCTTCAACCCCCCTCGACTGCCCCGCATCCACACTTTATTCCTCTTGGGATCCTTCTTACCCTCTTCTTCACACTTTAAGAGAAAACTATTCCCATAAGGTAAAATCTAGACAGCAGAAGGTTAAATAAACACAAGAAGGCTGGAAATAATGCTACTTAATAAGTTAAGCTACTTTACATAGCTTAAAATTTGATGTAGCATTGGCCATAGTAGTACTTCTGATACCATTCATTTGTTCATTCATTCAAAATACTTAGTGAGCTCTTGGGAATTCTCAGGTGAACTAAACACTGTATTTCCATAGGATTCCTCTTAAAACCAATGAAAATAAGATAAGGTTGAAAATAACACAGGTGGGCATGGGTGGCTGCTGGTAGTAGTGAAACCAGCACTAAGTTATCACTCATCAGGATAGGCCTACCTGAGGACGAATCTTTTACCTGGGCTTGCAACTATCTCATGTGGGCAGGGGGAGCTGTCCTCGCCTAGCTGAGCCCTCCCCACATTGGCTACAGACATGGCTTAGGTTAGAGCAATATTTTGCAGCCATAGAGCATAGCAAGACTTACATTAGTGTGGCTGATGTAGAACTGAGTCCACTGGCAACATGTATTAAACAGCTGCTCTAATTTGCCACAGGGTGGAACTTGAATGAGATGCCAATTTAGTTTTTAATCTTATTGCAAATTGACCATTGCTTAGCTCATTCCTGAAAGACCCTTTGAAAAGTAGAATTCAAGACTTAGATTCTTTTTGTTTGTTTATCTGAAGAGTATAGGAATATTGTGAAGAAATTTTGGGTAGAGAATCTGAAGGAAAAAAAAAGATCAGACATAAACAATATCTTAAAACTCATACCTTGAATCAGTTTTTCCAATCAGTAAAATATTGCCTATATCTTTAAAATGTACAGAAGTGAAAAGTGATAGTTAAAGCTGACCTCAAAAATAATTAAATTATTTTAAATAAGATACATGTGTTTTTACTGATACGAGTTTCTGGCTATTTAGAAATGATAAATGTTTTTAATCTGTAATGAAACTATTGTGATATTCATATATACTCCACAAGATATTAGTAAAGAATTAAGATTTTGATGTCTGAATATGAAAGATGTAATGAGCATTAGAAAAGCAATTGTTAGGTACATACCTACCATAAAATGTTCAAACTGGATGTAGTGGCAAAGAAAAGATCTTTCTAATTACCCTCAGTTCAGCATCAGAGACCCATAGGCTCTATGTTAGCAATGTCTGTCTCCTTCTCACCTTTACTAAAAAGTAAACTGTGGCTTCCATGGAGGTATTGGGGACACATCTGGATCCTGGGGAGCAGCCATAAGAAGAAATCTCAGCCAGTGGCTGCATCTTCCCACACACTTCCAAACAAGAGACAGATCAAAATGAAAGGCACTGATAGCTGGCCATCAGCAAATCTCATTCACTCTGATGCCTGTAACTCAATTCCCCATAAGTGTGATCAAGATAGACTGGGAGGGCACAGTCCATGCACTGTAAGTATTGATCACCTGTCTTTCTCAGTGGCTTCTGGCAGTCTCTCTCCCATCGTACTGTGAGAGAGCTCAACCACTTGGGAGATTAATTCTGACACTTGGAGGGTGAAGGACTTCATTAGTCAGGATTTTCAACATTTTGAAGTATTTTTCTCTCCAAACTTTATTGAGGTATAATTGACAAATAAAAATTACATACTTACAGTGTACAATGTGATGTTTTGATGTATATGTATATTGTGAAATGATTAAGTCAAGTGAATTAATAGGTCCATCATCTTACCTATTTTTTGCGTGTGGTGAGAACATTTAAGATCTACTCTTACAGCAATTTTGAAGTATGCAACACATTATTATTAACTATAGTCACCATACTATACCATAGATCTCCAAAACTTATTCATTCTGCTACACTGTAACTTTGTACCCTTGGGCCAACATCTCTCCATTCCTGCTTCCCACCCTGCCTCAGCCCCTGCCAACCACCATTCTACTCTACCCCTATGTGTTCAACATTTTTAGCCTCCATACACAATGAGAGCAGGCAGTATTTGTCTTTCTATATCCAACCTCTTTCAGTTAGCATAATGGCCTCCAGATTTATCCATGTTGTTGCAAATGATAAGATTTCCTTCTCTTTAAATGCTGAATAATATTCCATTATTATTATAGTATATTTTAAAATCCATTCATCCATTGATGAACTAGGTTGATTTTATATCTTGGCTACTGTGAATAATGCTGCAATGAACATGGATGTGCAGGTGTCTCTTGACATAATGATATCATTTTCAGAAGTGGGAATACTGGATCATATGGTAGTTTTAGGAACCTCCATTTTTGAAGAACCTCCATACCGTTTTCCATAATGGCTGTGTTAATTTATATTCCCACCAACAATCTACCAGCGTTCCCTTTTTTCCACATCCTCATCAACACTTATTTTTTATCTTTTTGTAATAGCCATTCTAACAGGTGGTTTTAAGTGCATTTCCTTGACAATTAGTGATACTGGGCATTTCTTTCCTACACCTGTTGGCCATTTGTATGTTCTCTTTTGAGAAATGCCTGTGTAGATCATTGGCTCGTTTGAAAATTGGTGTTTGTTTTCTTGCTATTGAGATGTTTGAGTTCCTTAGAACATTTTAGAGTTTTCAACTAAGGACTTCAACTTGTTTTGCTTTATCAAATTGCATCACTGTTAACATTTTTGTGCGTGGAGCCGCCCCAGAAATTATTCCTGGTTCCTAGCACGTAGAGTGATTAGGTAGACAGAATGAAAGGGACAAGAATATGGACATATTAGGATTCTAGAAGATAATAGTTTTCGTTTAGCTAGATGCTCTCCTAAGACGACGGTGGACCTTCTGTGTTCCGCCTGTCCAGCAATCCCTCCAGCTCAGTGTTGGTGCGTAAGTTTCCTCATTTCAAGTGCCACAAGAAGTTGACATTAGACATAAAGACTACCATACCGGAAGATCTGGGGTGCCTACTTTGTGCTGTCTTTCATGGTCTCATCTTTAGGTGTTAAATAAACTTTCACAGGGACTTGGTGTGGGAACACCGCTTTCCTTTCACCCTATAACCTGACATAACATTTAGAAGAGTTTTTGTTCTTTAGAAAGTGCAAAATTAGTATTTATTCAATGAGGCAGGTAAATCAGATTTTAGGTTAGGGCAGATTTTTTATTTTTATTTTTTGGTCAGAGGCAATATTTCCTATTTTTTGAAACGATTATTTTTTGTATATTGTAATGACATTTACATATATATATGTATGTAAACTGTCCTATTTTTTTCAGCCCTACCAATTTCATCCTATTCTCTCTTTAAAATAATCTGAATGATTATTGTTCTCTCAGAGTTATCCTTTTTAGCCTTGTCTCTTCCTTTCTTACACCCCAATGTTATATTCTGATTAAAATAACGTAAGAAATTAGCTCCTGAGAAATGTCAGCAAAAGGATAAACAATGCTAGCAAAACATATGAGTTATTCCCTAAATTTGGGAAATTTCCGAAAGAACAGATGAAAAGTTGTAGGCAGTATCAAAACAAACAAGGAAGCAGAAAAAGTTACTGTGTTTTCATCCTGACCAGATGAGCACTCTTGCTGCGGCCAGTGAGTCTTCCTTTTCCATTTGTGTGTGCAACAGAAACCAGTTTATGATTTTACAGGTAACCTGATGCCAAGATTGCAAAATGGAGCATAGTCTGCAAAAACATATAATTGTGTAAGTGTCTGTCTGTGTTGCACGTGTGAGAGATTGATATGGCACATTAGGTTTCCATTTTAGTGCTTTTTACCTTTGTCCTGTCAGTTCCCAGAAAAGCTTGTCAACCTTTTTTTGAATCACTCCTGCATTGTTATGATTCTGATGATCAAAAAACATACCCAGTTTTCTAAAGCACAGCATTTCACAACCTTATGTCAGTCTGAAACGAAATGAAACAAAACACATCACAATAAAACAAAAGGGTTACATCAGAAAAGAGTAAGTTGCTTTACTAAACAAATCTTGAATCTTTTCTTGCTATTTGAATAGCAATGGTGGTGGTGGTTGGGGTGGGGAATTTCACTCATGTAAATAAAATGTAAAACGGTGTTTTGTTAATGACTTTATGAAGGGTGTGGAACATTTAAAGTTGGCTGTGTGTAAAACCATCTTGTTGGCATCTGCTTTTAGGGATCCCTCTGTCTTAAATCTCCAGGGAGGTAGAATGACATCATGGTTAAATATGTGAAAATCTTGGCATTAGGGCGTTCCAGGTCCAATGCTAACTTTGCTACTTGTCAGCTATTTGAATTTGGAAAGAGAGTTGAGCTTTCTTAGAGTTGGTTTCCTCATCTACAACATGAGGTTAATAATAGTAACACCTCAGAGAAGTTATGAGAATCAAATAAAACCATACATACGAAGTGGGTATTTCAATAGCTAGTTGTCAGTGCTCATAATATACTCAACAAATAGCTGCTGCTGTTGTTATCATCTGATCTCAGGAATGAGTTATGAAGTTAAATATATTGCATTTTTCAGGGAGTATTTCTAATTATTCTATAACAGATTTTAATTGTTAAACATAAATTGAGGACTTACTTTTTTTTTGAATGGGGATGGCGACAGGGTACTTTCAAGTACCCCTGCATTCTCTACATGGGTAGTGGATCTGTCTTTCAGTATCATTTTATTTTTCCAAGGACATTGTTGGTGGCAGGAATAAATCTGAGTGACATGCCAGAGTGATAAGTGAAATTTTCTCCTCTCTCAGCATTACTGTAATAACATGGTTTACATCCCTCTTCATCTCATTTATTCAGCCACCCACCTTTTCATCCATCCAGTTATCCATCCATCCTCTACTAAGTGCCAGGCATTGGAGTAATGACATGGATAAGCTATAATTTCTGTTTCCAAGGACATCAAGTATAGGCAGAGTTGGGGTACAAGGAGGGTGGTGGTAGTTGTGGTTTCAGACACTTAAAGAGATAATTATTCTGCAAAGAACTTAGTATAATGATTGTGACATACACAGGACTATGTGGGAAAAGGGACATCAGGGACTTCCCAGAAAAATTTCTTTGCATTGGATTTTTAAATTCACCATCTCTGTATAAAGAACTCTCTCACTGGCAATTTGTTTATAAGAACATGCAAATGGATTTAAATATTCTACAAATTTGATTAAGGTCCTTAGTTGCTGACAGGAATACATAGGGCTATTTAGCTTTTCGCTGTAAGTCTAACCTCCTTAGTCATCTTCAAAATATATATGTGTATCACTGCTAATGTTCTGAAAATGGACTAACATCTTATCATGGCTTGAGGGCTGCAGAATGTTTAATGTGAGCCAGACTTTGATAAGACCCAGCTGAGGTGCAATTAACTCAGTGAAGTAAATATTTGGAGCCTCGCTTTCTGTGTGTGTGCATGTGTGTGGGGGTATATACTCACAGAGTGTGAAGAACACTTGTATTTCCATTTATTTCATTGTTTCATTTACTTGGACATCAGTTAGTCAATTACACAGATGTATAGTCATATCCTCATCCTCCTTTTAAAGCTGCTTTGGAAGCTTTTTTTTTTTTTTTTTGAGATGGAGTTTTGCTCTTGTCACCTAGGCTGGAGTGCAGTGGTGCGATCTCGGCTCACTGCAACCTCTGCCACCTGGGTTCGAGCGATTCTCCTGTCTCAGCCTCCCGAGTATAGGCATGCACCACCCTGTCCGGCTAATTTTTTGTATATTTAGTAGAGATGAGGTTTCACCGGGTTGGTCAGGCTGGTCTTGAACTCCAGATCTCAGGTGATCCAGCTGCTTCAGCCTCCCAAACTGGAAGCTTTTTGTGTCATAAATTATCTCAAGTGAATTTCTTTTGTTAAATGGTAAGTGCCATTTGGAGATAAGGTTATTGACACTGTTGTTGTTAATGTTATTGTTATAATCAAGGACTTGAACGCGTCAGAAGAAAAAAGAAATCCTGTGATCCTAATAAGACCCCGCTCAGTTGTACCTAATTCCAATACCTTTAAATTCACACTGATTTGGGCACATTTATTAAAGAAACAGTTTTATAGAAATTTTAATCTACCTTCATTTATCTCCACAATGTTTTTCTGGTATTTATTTTAAAGACAGTATCAAATTAACAGAAACGTAAAGCCCACATCCCTAATGTTTATGTGAAAACAAACTACATTTGATTGTAGTTGAACGAAATTAATTCAGCAAACAGGCTGGATTTCAGTTTGCAGTTTACAATGTTTATATTTCTGCAGCTTTAATTCTTTCAGAAACTACTTTATCTTCGACAGTTTATGTACCATCCATGATTTGCTTCTCTCATGACAAAAAATAAGAAATACAATGAAGAATAAAGAAAATGGCACAGTGGCGTATGCCTGTAATCCCAGCGCTTTGGGAGGCTGGGGCGGGCGGATCACTGGAGGTCAGGAGTTCCAGACCAGCCAGGCCAACATGGCAAAACTCTGTCTCTACTAAAAATACAAAAATTAGCCAGGTATGTGCCTGTAATCCCAGCTACTGGGGAAGCTGAGACAGGAGAATCACTTGACCCAGGAGGTGTAGGTTGCAGTGAGCCAAAATCACACCTCTGCACTCTAGCCTGGGCAACAGAGCAAGTCTCTATCTCACCAAAAAAAAAAAAAAAAAAAAAAAAAGAGGTGGGGGAGCGGTTTCTGACTTTCCTGGTGGAAGATAGATGTTAATGTCTTTGTAAACTTAAGAGTTGGAAGAATAATTTTGCTAAGGATTGAGTGACAATAAAGATGCAGCAGGCAATGAACTAAATTAATGTGGCTTTCAGCTCCTTTACTTCAATTTTCTTAGTACATTCGACCTGATGGAGAACATCCTATGATGTAGGACATAATTTTGAACATGGCAAGGAACACAGTATGTGATCCATAATCTGTTGTCCTTGTCTTCCCTGCAGCGCAGGATGCCACTTATTCCATTTCCCATTTTTATACAGTGTAGGGCAGAAGCAAGATCCAAACAATACCGTGATACAGGAGAGAAACAGAGGGCAGCCTGCTCATCTTGGAGGGCGCGGAAAGACTGGTGAGACGTAGAGAAAAAAAAGCAGATCTTTATTTCATGTGGCTCTTATGCCCCATACAAGTAATGCTGGCAAATCCTTCCTGATCTTTTCACCACCAGAAAGACAGGCTAGAAAGGCAAAGAGGAGATGGAGGGAGAGCAAGAAAGTTAACATAGCTTATTCATTTATTTACTCACCAAACTAATATTTATTATTTGTTATGTGACTGGTTCCAAGGTTGGTTCTGGGAATTTGAAGAGTAATAAGTTACCACCCCTGCCTTCAAGGTGTTTCAGTCTAGCAGGGAGAATGATATTTAAACCAGTAATTAAGCTTGATAGGGTAATTATTTTAATGGTGAGCCACAACTCTGAACAGAAGGGGCATAGATGTGGAGGCATGAGCTCATCCTTTTATTGAGCTTTCTAATAAAGAACAAGATGCTTAACTCTGCTGATCTCCAGCTTCTTCATTAAAATGGGTAGGAGAGCATCTTCTCACTTGTAGATAGTGCATGTAAAGTGCCCAGGAGAGTGCTGGACACATAGTGGACATTCAGCAAATGAGAGAGGGTGGATGTGTCTCATGGGCTATGCAGGAGTCAAGGGCAGTAGGACCGTAGGAGGGGTCATGAAGTCCCATGTCAGATATGTAAGAAAGGCCTTCTTGCACATTGCAAGAACACTAGGTACCAGGATTAGCAAGGAGTTGCCACTGATAGTTAATCCCTATTTCCCAACTTGTCTTCACTAGGTGGAATCTTTCCTTTAAGATGGCAAAGGAAGGCTGGTGTGGTGGCTCACACCTGTAATCCCTGCTCTTCGGGAGGCTGAGGTGAGCAGATCACTTGATGTCAGGAGTTCGAAACCAGCCTGGCCAACTGGGAAAACCCCATGTCTACTAAAAATATAAAAATTAGCCAGGTGTGATGACACATGCCTGTAGTCCAAGCTACTCGGGAGGCTGAGGCAGGACAATGGTTTGAACCCAGGAGATGGAGGCTGCAGTGAGCAGAGATTGTGCTACTGCACTCCAGTCTGCATGACAGAGCCCTGTTCTCTGTACTGGACCCCACTCCCCCTCACTTGTTCTCCTCAGCCTCTGCCTCCTGTTTTTAGCACCTACAACTCTGATGACTAGCCAGGGCAGGCCTGGAGGCTGAGATCAGTGATCTGTTGGGACAAGGGCTAGGTCCCACAAAGCCCCACAAAAATTAGCCCAGTGTGGTGGCTCGTGCCTATAGTCCCAGCTACTCAGGAGGCTGAGGCAGAATAACTTGAATCTGGGAGGCAGAGGTTGCTGTGAGTTGAGATCGTGCTACTGCATTCCAGCCAGGGCGACAGAGTAAGACTCTGTCAAAAAAAAAAAAAAAAAAAAAAAAAGGTTGGGGGGAAGACTGAATTTTTTCCTTTATTAAGGATAGCTCAGGTGAGAAGCCCATTGCTATTTTTATTGCACCAATTTCTGACACTTAAATGTCTTCCACATGAGTCACCTATTGGCACCCAGCTCCTTGTTTACATGAAGAATCCTTTGCCTCCACTAACCTCCTTCCCTTCTAGGCCTTCCATATATTTTCCACTTGCCCTTCTATCAACTCTGGGTTTTACTATATGTGAGAAGCATTATGTTTTGAAGTCATGTATCATGTTATACAGAGAAATTAAATAGAATATTTGATCATTGTTGCCACTTGTGAATGCAAAGTGGCTAGCATTGAGTAATATTTATTGAGCTGTTATTATCAGGCACCACACATTCATTTATACATGCATTGTATCACTGCTTCTCAGCTTTTGATGGAAATACATGTGATACGGAGATCCTAAAATTCAAGTTCTGGTTCATTCAGGATGGGAGTACAGCCCAAATGTCTACATTGCCAACAGGCTCAAGGGTGATGCTGCTGTCCACAGGCTGCATTTTGAATAGCAAGACATTGTATCATTTGATCCTGACAACAACCCTATTAGTTAGAAATTATTTCTTGTTTCATATCTATGGAAACTGAAGTGTAGAGAATTTATCCAAGGTCATGTTGCTAGAAAGCAGTACAGCTTGGGCTCTAAATCCAGACTTGCCTCCTGGGATAGTGTATATTATCTGGATTTTGGAAATATTCTCCAACATCCAAGGATGACCTGATGCTACCTGAAACAAAATTCATAGTTTTAGTTTCAATTTTGTCCCTTTTAAGATTTTTTTTTTCTAATTTCTTTTTATGAAGGACTTTGTATTAAATGGTGATTCAGATGTGTTGAAGTTTGCTTCTAAAGATACGTGGTTTAGTATAATTTACTTGCCAAAATTATGGCCTAGGAAACATCGTGCTATTGATGGAATCCACACTGAACACAAGAGGAAATTGCTAGGGAAGGATGCGTTGTGAGGAAAGGAAATCCTCAAGCTGATTTATTGTTCAGCGCTGAGTGAACAATGTGTGCTATCCTTGTTATAGCCAAGCGAAAAAGGACGCAGTCCCTGTCCTGAACAGATCATTCTTTTAAAAATAATATTTTGGACTGCTTATAAAATATGGTTCGTAATAAAAAATTTGGGGTCCAAAAATCTAATACAGTATGGAAATCCCATCAAACTGGAGTCTTTTTATTTTCAAATTTTTAATGAATGCATCTCAAAAGGGTAACGAAGGATCACATTTATATTAAAAAGCAAGAGTTCAATGTGTCAATATCTTGCCATGAATAATTTAAACATTAATTGTGGTTTTAATTGGGGGCAGGGTGCAGTGGAAGTAAAAGGGGTGGTGTTTAGAGTCGCCAAAAGATTTACTTAACAAACACGGATGCACTGCTTGTGCACTGTGCAAAAGTTCTGGGGGCAAGTTCCAACTTTCACTAAGGATCCCAGAATAGCTCGGCAGGAGCTGCCCAGGGCCAAAGCGCTGGGCTCTCAAACCCGGTCGCCAGTGGCAGGCGCATGCGCAGTGTAGCACCGTGGCACAGGCCTTTCTCGGGTAGGTTTTTGTGGGGTCAGCAAAAGGGTCAGAACTGCCACCACGAACAGTTCCGAGCCTGATGGGGAAGGGGAAACAAGCTCCAAGTGAAAATCACCTCGCCAGGAAATAGGCTCCGAGATGGGGGCTGTTTCGGCAGGCGTCTCCACACACGCACTCTCACTTACTTTCAGGGTGCCAAAACACCCCGAGGGGCAACTAGGAGGAATAGGCTGAGGAATCAGCTGTGGAGAATGGAGGGGATAGAACTGGAAGGCGCGCGGGGGCGACGATCTCTAAAACTTTCAGCGCCGTGCTCTACGGATGCTCTGGGCACTTTTTTCATTTCTCTAGGGAGTCTAGGTGCCCCAATTAATCCGTCGCTCCTATGAGCATTTGTTGTTTAGGGGGCCCTGGGGGAGCCCCTCGTATTACGCTATTCAGCCACACTCCCCGCAAAGCCGGGAACCCGCCCCGAGAGAAGACCCTAGGACGCCGGAGGCTGCGTGAGCCCCGCGAGTTTGCGGGCTGGGGCGCAGGATCCCCTTTGTGGCCACCGCCCCCTCCGTCGGCCCCTCCCCCACGCCCCGCCCTCGGCCACCGACCCCAGCCCCGACCGCCGGCGCGCTCCCACCGGCGCCTCTGGGGACTCGCGGACGGCAGCGAGACCGGCCGGCGCGCTGGGCATGCTCAGTGGCGGGCCGGGCGCTGGAGTCGGAAGCCCGTGCGCGGCCGCCGCCGCCGAGCCGGCCGGGGCGCACGGAGAGCGCGCGGGACTAGCTGCAGCTGCGGCCCGGTCGCGGTGCACCCGGGCCGGGACCGGAGCCGAGCCCAGCGCTGCACCCACGACCCGCCGGCCGCGGCGCCTGCTCCCTGGATCCCGCGCGGGGAAGGGGCCGGCGGCGGCTGGCGTCGGCGGGGCGCGGAGGAGCCGCGGCGGCCGCATCCTCCCCGCTCGCCCCGGCTCGGCAGTGTCTCGGAGCCGTCGGGCATGGAGCCCTGGAAGCAGTGCGCGCAGTGGCTCATCCATTGCAAGGTGCTGCCCACCAACCACCGGGTGACCTGGGACTCGGCGCAGGTGTTCGACCTGGCACAGACCCTCCGCGATGGAGTCCTGCTCTGCCAGCTGCTTAACAACCTCCGGGCGCACTCCATCAACCTGAAGGAGATCAACCTGAGGCCGCAGATGTCCCAGGTGAGGAGGCCGGCGCGGCGCCCCGCCTCCAGCCGGCAGCTCCCATTAATCTTGCGGCTAATTTCTTTGTGTAAATGCAAACGTCTAGGTGCGCTGAGCTTGCCCTGCCTCCCAGCCTTCTGCTCTGGGACCACTTCGGCTTTTCCTACCTTGGCTTGAAATGGCTTATCGCCTCAAGCTGAATGCGAAAGCCTTGCGTCTGGAGATGGTGTGAGGATTTCGTAAAGGCTTTCTGTGAGGCGGGAAAGAAATAAGTTGTCTTAGGGTGCCCTTCATCTACCCTGCGTGTGCGTGTGGCGCGACAAAGGGAATTTGATCAAGCTCTTCTGTAATAACGAAGGGGAGGGACGAAACGGGATGATGGGGTAATTTGCCTTTAGTCTCTTCTTTTGCTTTGCGTCTTGTTCTCATTTTTTCTTGAAAGAGGAACCATGACATAAATGAGGACTCGAGGAAGTGGAGGGCGTTCGGTCCCGTTATCTGTCCAGGAGTGACACTGGTCGAAGGGAAGAACAGGGAGCAGAACCCAGAGGCTGTCCCCGGGGGCCCTGAGCGAGGTGGTGGCTGGCCAGCCAGCTCCGTGGCTGTGTTTACGGCTCTTCCTAAACCATGTGAGAAGGAGCGAGTCCAACCTCTCTCAGCAGCGAAAGGAAATGAGAAGTTTCACTAGAGATTCTGCTTTCCTTCCTGCAGTGCCCGGCTCAGGTGCTGTGGTGCTGATCGGCTCCTGGGGCTGGAGCTGCCTCTTCGAGGGTGAAGCCAGGCACGCACCTCTGGAAGGTTGGGTGCACCCTAGAGTCAGCTTAAAAGTCACACACAGTTCAGGGGAAGAGTAGTTTATTTATCCTGTCGGAAAATTTTTGTACAGAAGGATGTTAAACTCGGTTCAGAGTGTCTTTCAGAATGTTGAAAAACAAAACAAAAGCCAAACCGCTTTCAACTTAAAAGGGAGAGCACAGAGCCCTCTCCATGACACATTTCAGCACTAATTCTCTATGACGCAGAGCCTCAGCTACTTAGTAACCAGAGCAGTGCCTTTCAAGAAGGAACGGACTCTTTATAATTTAACAAATATGTATTTAAAGTTAGAGCACACACAGTCATCTGTGATTCTTGGCGTCAGTATTTCACCAGGGTCCCCTGCACTTCAAATTCTGCATTCCTTGCCTGTCTGCCTTCAACCTGCTGGTGGGCAGTCCCCAAGAAAGAACAGGCATGGGGAGAGCCATATGTATTTAAAAGTGAGATAAATTACTTAATACCCCTATAAATCTGCATGGTGATTGCTACCTCTAGGTACCCCTTCAGAGTTGTCTCAACTCTGGATATCCCTTTGAAGGGTTTAGCAGACTTTTCTATTCTGGTGGGAGCTGCAGTCAGTTACCTGCTCTCACACACCCTCATTTTACACTTTGCCTGTAGCCTCAGGAGGCAGTGTGGGTTAGGATGCCTTGGCCACCAGTAGGGAGTACAGTACTGTGCACATTTCCTGGAACTTGTTTCCTGGAACTCTCAGCAGTTGCTCTCAATAATCACATTTTCTGGACAGCTGAAGAGCTCCCCCCCCATTTTTTTTTTTTAACCCTGAAGCCTTTATTTGAATACTAACAATGGATGAGAATCGTTTTGTATGTATTTTGCTCTTCTCTTATAATATGTTAGATGTAATTTAATCTTTCTGATGACCAAAGATTGTCATTATAAGCATCATTAATGAAAATTGAGCACATTCAATGCTCTAAGGGTTCTGTTCCCTACTGGGGGTACCACAATGAGCAAACCAGAATACTTGCCCTAAAGGAATTATTACACTGTGCTATCAGATGATAAATCACTGGGTTATAACAAGGTAAGTAGGACAGCTAATGACCTTTGTGCCCTTGCACTTTTGAGTTCTTAAGTCTGCCCAACCTTGAGCTTTCTGGTTCCAAATTAAGTACAGTTTCTCCTGTAATGTCCTGTGAGTGGGTGCTTCTCTCAAATGTGAATTCTAGAAGGCTAGTACCTGAATATGGTAATGTCTGTTTTGCTTTCCTCTTGGTTCTTGGCCTCATTGCAGAGGGATAAGGCTGCTGAACAAGTGGGTGCTAGGCAGATGAGTTTGTATCATGAAGGTTGTTATTAAATCCTTAAATGAGACTTATGAATTGATTTTATGAAACAACTTGACATATTTAACATACTTACAGTGCCTAGCTTAACATGTACTTAATATGTCCTTAATAAATGTTCACTATTAGCAAAATTATGTAAAACATTTTTTCTGCTATTGTTACATTAAGGGTAATAGATTCCAATAGAAATTTTATTTTATTTTATTTTTTTTGAGATGAAGTTTCGCTCTTGTTACCCAGGCTGGAGTGCAATAGTGCGATCTCAGCTCACCGCAATCTCTGCCTCCTGGGATCAGGCAATTCTCCTGCCTCAGCCTCCTGAGTAGCTGGGATTACAGGCACTCACCACCATGCCCAGCTAATTTTTGTATTTTTAGTAGAGACGGGGTTTCACCATGTTGACCAGGATGGTCTCGATCTCTTGACCTCATGATCCACCCGCCTCGGCCTCCCAAAGTGCTGGGATTACAGGCGTGAGCCACTGCGCCCGGCTACAATAGAAATTTTAGAAGAATTGTAGAGGCCTACCAGTTCCTTTGGGCCGATATCCCTAAACATTTTGCCTCTAACTAATAACGCTCTTGGGAAAGTTTCTGCTGTAGTGAATAACCCCGTACATCCTGTCATGTCCCAGCAGAATTTATTCCCCTGGAGTTAGATGTCATTACTAGTACTTGTGGCTTTTTGGTATGTCTGAGAGTCGTTCTGTCTACCCAACTTAGGTTCTGTTGATACTAATTTGAAATAGACTTTTTTTTTAATATATAGCACATGATCTCCTAAGCTGAGAAAGAACTGGAAGATGTCACTTCAGAGTTTTGTGTCATATTGAGACTCTAAGGAGCAAATATTGACAAAGGAAATTTTAATTTATTGATGTTTTGCTTGTAGCCTGTTTAGTTTTCCTGAAATAGGCTGTAAAATGACCAGCCTTTTACAATTTTTAAATGAGTGTTTATTCCAGTGAGTGAGATGCTTTTCCATTCTCTGTTAGCCTTCTGCCTTGTTTTCATTAAAAAAAAATAAATAACTGCAAATAATGACTGCTCAATTATAGGTTTGAGTCTTGGAATCTTAATACGTTAGTTGATTATCTTTCAAAATAAAAGCATGGATGGGATCCCAGTTCTCTTACTTATTGTTCTTTCTGAGTGTGGACATCAGTTTGTTTTTGATCTTGCCATCTTGGTAAGAGGATGATCTTCAGTTCAAAAATAAGTATATTTTTTCATGCTGATTTAGCTTTTGTTTTTATTTATGATGGATTAAAGAGGTAAACTTAATCACATTTAGTTATATATTTAACATGTTCCTCTTATTATAAAGAATACAATTAAGTAAAAATGCCATTAGTAAATGAATATCTAAGAAATTTGGTTTCTGTATATTTTAGATATTAGTGTCTATATCTGAGATTTATTTTTCATCCAAAACAGTATTCTAGCCAGGACACAAAGCACATGAATGATTCGGGAAGAGGGGAGCCTACTGGTGATAGCTGTATTGGGTGTGCAGCATGTGCTAGGGTTGGGGTGGGGGGTGTGCCTGTGGAAGGGCATGAGTTATTGGCTTGTTGCTATTTTTAGTGTTTAAGAAGATCTTCATGAATGCCTATAACCACCCTAGATCTATCATGAATTAGAGTACCTTAGTCTTAAGTTTAACCTTAAGATTTTGCTTTATACTATGCTTTAGAGTAGGGGTAATACATTCGATGAGTTTACTGGCCACTATGAACAGTATATGTAAACTTTTAATTGTCTAAATGAATAATTCAGACTTGAAGGATTCCTTTAATGACATTTACTGGTTCCTACTATCTTCCAGGCACTGTTTCACTGTTTGTCTTGGACAAACTCAACAAAGTCCCTGCCCTAAAGGGATTTGGATTTTAGTGGAGTTGAACGATGCATAAATGACTATATATTATAATGTGCTATGAACCCATTTGAAGCTGAGTTGGGAACTAGAGAGAAATGTAATGCAATTTAATAGAAGGTAGTCAAGAAAGTCCTCTCTGAGGGAGTGACAATTAGGCAGGGACCTGAAGCGAGTGAGGGCACACAGGAATGTGGATGTTTGGAATAAAAAAATATTCCTGGCAGAAGGAATACCAAGTGCAAAGCTCCTGAGGTCATTAAATGGCAGGTATACTGGAGGAACAGCAAGGCCAGCGTGGCTGGAGGGAGAGTGAGTGTGGGAAAGAGTGGTAGGGTTGAAGTCAGAGAGAAAACGGAAACTCGAGTTTTAGAACTTGTGGGCTACTTTAAGAACTCTGGATTTCACTTTGAGTGAAATGAGAGGTCAACAGAGGGTTGAGCAGAGGAGTGACATGGCCTGATTTATGATTTACCTTTTCTTTTTTTTTGAGGCGGAGTTTTACGCTGTAGCCCAGGCTGGAGTGCAGTGGCCGATCTCAGCTCACTGCAACCTCTGCCTGCTGGACTCAAGTGGTTCTCATTCCTGAGCCTCCCGAGTAGCTGGGACTACAGGCACGTGCCATTATCGCCAGCTAATTTTTTTGTGTTTTAGTATAGACGGGCTTTCGCCATGTGGCTCAGGGTGGTCTCCAACTCCTGAGCTCAGGCGATCCGCCCTCGGCCTCCCACAGTGTTTACGGCCTCCCACAGGGATTACTGCTGTGAGCTGCCTCGCCCAGCACTGATTTATCTTTCCTACAGTTACTCTGGCTACCATATTGAGAACAGACTGGAGAGCAGCAAGGATGGAAGTGCCCAGGCTAATACATCATTCAGGCAAGAGATGATGGCGGCTCCTCTTACCAGCGTAATGGCAGGGCAGATGGTGGAAGAGTAGGCTCAGAATATATTCTGAAGGTAGAGCCAGCAGGGGTTTATTCATGGACTCAGATTAGGGGATATGAGTAGAGAGGAGTCAAATATGTCTCCAGAAGTTTTGACCTGAGAAACTAGATGATGATGTTCCCATTTATTGAGATGGAGAAGACTAGAGGAAGTGTGGTGTTGAGGTGTATGTGGGGAGAGGGGAAGACATATCTGGAGCTAGTTGTGATTGAAGTGCCCAGTAGACATCTAGAAGTATACGCTGAGCAAGTTGGAGGAGTTGGAGATGTAGGTATAAATTTTGGAGTTATAGTGTTTAAAATGATGAGACTGGGTGATATCACTCAGTGAGTAATGAAGAAAGAAGAAAAAGTCTGAGTGAGCCCTTGGGGCCTGCCTGTTCATGAGGATGGAGAGATGGGAGGGAAACCGTGAGGGAGATAAGAGGCAGTGGCCACAAGGTAGGAGGGAAACCAGTAGTGTGGTTCCAGGAAACCAAGTGGAACAGTATTTCCGTGAGGAGTGATGACATGTTAAATGCTGCTGATCAAGTAAAATAAGGGCTGAGGATAGAAGATTTAAATAGTATCAGGTTCCTTGATAACCTTGACAAAAACAGATTTGGTGATGTGGTGGTCAAACACCTGATATAGCAGAGGGTCGACGCAGCAAGTATAGACATTGCTTTGGGGAGTAATTTTGTTGTAAAGAGGACAGGAACATGGGGTAGAGGCTAGTAGAGGAAAATAAATCAATATATGGGTTATTTTATTTTTATTTATTTTTCATTTTTGAGATGGAGTCTTGCTCTGTCACTCAGGCTGGAGTGCAGTGGCAAGATCTTGACTCACTGCAACCTCTGCCTCCCAGGTTCAAACAGTTCTCCTGCCTTAGCCTCCCGAGCAGATTGGATTACAGGTGTGAGCCACCATGCCTGGCTAATTTTTGTATTTTTAGTAGAGACAGGTTTTCACCATGTTGGCTAGTCTGGTCTCGAACTCCTGACCTCAGGTGATCCAGCTGCCTTGGCCTCCCAAAGTGCTGGGATTACAGGTGTAAGCCACTGTGCCTGCCCTAGTTATAGTTAATTTTCTTATGACACAATTCTTATTTTATATCTATTAAAAGAGATCCTTTAGATGGACAGATTTTCTCATATGGTACTTTTGTATATATGTGTATGTATGTGAAAAGATATATCTGTATATGAACAATGAGAATATATGGGCAAAGGGAGGGGAACATCACACACTGGGGCCTGTCAGGGAGTGGAGCGCAAGGGGAGGGTTAGCATTAGGAGAGATACCTAATGTAGACAATGGGGTGATGGATGGAGCAAACCTCCATGGCACATGTATACCTATGTAACCTGCACATTCTGCACATGTATCCTACAACTTAAAGTATAATAATTAAATAAATAAGTAAAATTTAAAGTGTTTTAAAATCTTCTTTTTGTTCAGGTTGTGACTATTCTGAATACCACTTGAACTTAGAGTCATTGATTGCCAAGTGTTTTCATACATCTATTGTTGTTGATGCAGCATTTCTAAAAGAATTCATCACTACTGCCTGTGGGATTTCCTTCTAAGCTGGGTTTTGATGCTGTTTGTTATTCTTTTAAATAAAGAGTTAAATAATAGCTGCTATAGATAACCATACATTGTTTTTTAAAAACTATGATTATATTAGTTTTAGCATTGAGGTGTGCATTCCAAATACGTGTCTACACACTCCCTCCTCCCCTAAAAGGTGGTGTGACTTACAGATTTTTGGGTTATACCAAAGTGAAGGATGAATGAAAAACTGTTATTTTCCACAAAGAATGATGTGCCTAGTAACATTTTTAGTCAGTTTGTTCAGAATAATGTCATTCCTTAGTCTTCTCAGAAGTCAGTAACTTCTTTGCTATTTGTTAGGTTATTCTCTTGGATAATCTGCCAGCATAATTTTAAACACAACACCAATCAGGATCTTTTTATGTAAAGTAGTTGTGGCATCTTTAGGCATCTCAAGCACTTGTTCTGTCTGTGTGATTGGTGGCTTAACCTAGGTTCTTTCGAAAGCAGAGCCTGCTGTAAGGCACTGAAGTACTGAAACCCCCTTGGTGAGAGGTGAAATCCCATGGCTTGTCAGAGTGAGGAAAATGAGACCATGTCTTTTTGTTTTTTTTTAAGAGGGAGAAAATTATATCATGTTTGCAATATAAATGGGGTTGATCTAGTATACATTACCACATAGTTCTAATTTTCAAATACAGTGGATTGTATTTATTATTTTTCTCAAATCTTTTGTGGCAATTGACATTACTGATCATACCCTTCACCTAAAACTCTCTCTTCCCTTTTCTCTCACTACACCCTACTCTCCTGATCCTCTTGTACCTCTCATTATTCCTTCTTAGGTTTTTTTCTGTTTGTTTGTTTGCTGGCTTCTCTTTATTGAAAACTCTATTCGAGTTTTCTTTTTAGTTGTCTTTTCATTTCACATTCACTTTTCTGTAGCATCTTATGACATCTGTGGTGTTGCCTACCTTGATGGACCCTAAATTTACACTGACAGCCTCAGTCTACTGCTTTACACCTCTGCTTCTACAGTTATGGTTGCCCCATGGGTATGAAGTGTGATCATTAAAGAAAGTTCACTCACAATAGAGAGGGGTGGATTGGATGGGACAAAACTGGGCATGAGCAGGACTGCTACTGAAGTCATTCACCAGAAGATGAGGCCAGAGAGAGGAGGTGAGTAGAGGGATAGAGAGGAACAAAAGAGGTTAAAATGGTAATAAAGAGTTGGGATGGATGGGACTTAGCAACCTTTTAGATACAGAGAAAGAGTGGAAAGTATCTAGGCTGAGATCCAGGTTTCAGCATCAGGTGACAGGAGTGTTATAAAGGAGGGGCACATTTTAATGAGAAAGGGAGCACATTCTGTCTTGGACTCTGAGTTGGAAGTTATTATCAATTACCCTCTCTCTTCTCGGTTTCATGTATCCCACTCTTTTAATACCCCATTCCTTCTGTTTTATTCTACTAATACCTAAAACCCAACAATCCTTTGAACTCATTGCTCCTGCCACCTCTTCACTGCCTTCAGTTTTCATTTCCTTCCTACTTAGCTTAAATACTATACTAAGCCGTTATAACTCCCTGGCTTCCCTTGATTTGTCCTGCTTGTTTGGATAAACAAAACCCTGGTTAAATTCAACTTGTTACTTATTCCCTTCCTACAACTGAGCTGCTGAATGTAATGGAGAAAACCTCACTGTGCCAACTGCTCTCACTTTTAGTTCATGTTTCCTAATCTCAGGTGGGCACCGTGGGCCATCCAATCATCTGCTTATGTTTCTCTAATGTTCTCAAAGTATGGTGTGGAACTACTGGCAGTCCCTGAAATGCTTTTAGAGGTCCCACAATTTCAAAACTCTCTTTATAGTTTTATTTATAATCTAATAATAGATTATTTGCCTTCTGTCTCCTTTTCTAATGTGTGTATAGTGGAGTTTTCCAAAGGCTGTGTGATAGTGCCCATGCCGTTGCTGTGGTTGACTGCAGAATATATGCTTGTATATGTTTCAAAGGCTTATCAGTTTAGAATTCTAACATGTTAAAACATCGATTGCTATGAAATGCCAAACAAAAGCTGCTGAGGATTTGCAATCACTTTTAAGAGTGAAAAGAGGTCTGAGGAAAAACAAAAGTTTGAGAACTGCCTGAGACCATTTACTTTTTGACTCTCCCAGGTCACTCTTTAGTACCTTTTCTTCTTTCCTTAGACCTTCATCACCCCTTTCTTCCTTCTTTCTCTCAACTTGTAACCTCACTTCCTGTTCCACTGAGAAAAACGATAAAATCGGAGGAGAGCTTCCTCAAGCTCCTACCTTCCTGCATCTTTGCCCGTAGATGATGCCTTCTCTCTGGTACTGTGAGTGAGTTAACAGTGCTCTTGGCCAAGGCCAGTTTCTCCTTCATTTTTACCCCCATGCTTTCCTGCATTATCAGTTTTCTCCTGGATATTTCCCGTTTTCATGCATGTATGTCGTTATTCCCCTCATTTAATGTAAGATATATTTTCAAGGTAGAGATCCAAAGATGTGGATGAATATTGGGTGTAATGAAGAGCGACTAAGGATGCCTAGGGTTTGATCTGAACTACTGGGTCAGGCGATCAGACAACCTCCGTTTAACTTTAGTGGTTCCCAATGGACCACAGAATAAAATCCAGCCTCCTTAGTGTGCAAGAGCTCATGGTCTTGTCCTGCTTCATCTCTCAAGCTCCTCTCCACTCTGTACTCCTGACCATTTTGTAGTTTCTTGAAAAGACTATGCTACTAAATGTCTCTGTGCTATTGCATATTCCTTTTTCTCTGCTTGAAGTTCCCCTTTTCATTTGTCTGCTTGAAGATTCAAGAGTCATCTTTGTATTGTCTTCCCTGACTTTTCTCCCAGGTGTGACTGAGCACATGCTGCTTTGTGCCGCAGTATCTGGTGGAATGCAGCACTCCTTGCTGTTTTGCAGTTTTTTCCCTTATCTGTCTCCCTTCCAGGCTTTGGCTTGATTGAGGATGCCATAGGCTATTTCCTTAATATACAGCACTAGAAATGGACACAGGGAGTCATACCTAATAGGCATACATAAATAGGCATAGGTGAAATTCATCAATGGGATGAAAATGGTGACACTTCATTTACTACTTTTTCAAACATATCTACAAATTTTAAAAAAACATAGCCAGCACTGACTGTCATTACAAACCAAAAATACTTGTTAAGTGCCATTACTAATAATAGCAGGTAACATTACTCCACCACTTACCGACTGAATGACTTTCAGAAAGTGGTTAAACCTGTCTACCTGTCTTTTCTTTAGCTTTCTCATCTCTAAAATAGGCCAAATAAAAGAAGCTACCTCCTAGGGTTCTTGTGAGGACTAGCTGAATTAATTAATATGACTGGCTTATGACTGCCCAATAGATATTAACTTTTTTTTTTTTTACTATAATGATTATCCCTGCTTCTGTGGAAACATACAGGGCAGTTACAAACACCTTCCATGCATTATCTCATCTAATTGTCCAACACCATGAGGCAGGCATTGTTATTTATCCCCATGTGGTAGATACTCTGAGGCTAAGAGGGGTTTAGTAACCAACAAGTGGTTTGTGATAGAGCCAAACATAGAACATTAAGAGTGAACTGAATTCTCATCAGCAAGCTATCGGACATCTGAATGTGAACTACAATGAGGATTGCAAGGAATCTTTTCCCCCATTGTATTTTGCTCTATTGTGGGGTTCCCTTGCAGGACTGTTCTGATTGGCCTTGTGGCTTTTGTTAATAGCACGTCCGTACTAGTCAGATGTCGAGTTAAAATTTTGCCTCAGGATACTGAATGTATCCATTGGACGATTTCATACACATTTCTTGCATTATTCAGTATAAAATTAGTGTTAGACCTTTGACAGGTATATAATGGGAAAAGGAAAGAAAATCAGGAAAACTAAGGGGAGTTCATGAGGGGAAGAGAGAAACTGAATGTAGCTGTTCCTTTTTGGCCTTTTAATACTGTGCCTTGTGACAGCTGGTCTCAAGCACATGGTTTAATGCTCTATTCTGGAGTCAGGAGTGCCTGCATTTCTCTGGGAAGCAGGACACTGTTGTTTAAAATGATGTGCTTTGAAATAGCATTTTTTTCTGTTATAAATAGTCTTTTTGTAAATTTTCAGACAACCTATTGTTAGCTATTATATGGAGCATTATTTTATCATAATTCTCTTCCTCTGTTAACATAGATCCTGCATCATGTTAAAGCCAGTCACAAGTTGACATTCTGCTCTTCCTTAATCTTGGGCATTTAGTGGATAGAACCATGAAGAGCAATGTAGTTCCTTTGGATTTCCATGGAAAATGATTTTTGAATTATATTTTGTGCTGTTAGCTGAATGTGCTTTCAAAATCTTTGTCACAAGAAGTGTAAGTCAGCTTTTGAGTTGCTTGCTTAACAGGAAGCCAGCAGCATATGCTACTCACATGAGAGTTCTTTAAAGGGTCAATTAATATGGAATATTTAATGATACACTTGATACTCACCTTCCATGGTTTTCAGAGTGCCTGTCTTAAAATAGATCTGTAACAGCTGGTCTGAATAAACAAGCATTGTGCTTCTCTATGCCTTTTCCTGGGAGCATGGGGACAGCATGGTTTAATGGGAAAACTTCAGGTCAGGAGTCAGGAGACCTGAGTTCTAGTCCCAGCTCTGTCTCTGACAGGCTGTGTGACCTTAGTGTCTCCTTCTCTTTGCCTCTGGATTCTATACTTATGGCAATAGCAGTGGATACTTATATATGCAATAATATACTAAATAGCAACTAAAATGTTTGACACATATCTAGACAGCATTATAGTTTCATGATCAGGGATCAGGCAGAAATGGTTGAATCACATCTCTGGCACTTAACAACACTCATCTTGGGAAATTTACTTTGCTTATTGACTCTATTTCCTCATCTGATAGGCAAGAAATTATGAAATTTCTTTTCAGGATTGTGGTGAGAATGAAAATATTCAAATGCCTGGTACATGGTAGGTACTTGTTAAGATTACTTCCTTCCTTGTCCCCACTGCCTCCCCAGTCCTCATGTCTCTAAGACAGGAGCAATAAGATCTTATCACTGCTCTACAGAGGAGGAAATGGAAATGGGCACTGGCTAAAGGGCCTTTCTCAAGGTCACACAGACAGGAAGTGGTGAAGACAGGTCTTAAGTCCAACTGTCCCAATTTCAAATTTGGCGAAGTGTCCCATTCCTGCTGCAAAATTCAGTGGATAGATGGCAAATTGTATGAGGAAATCACCGGAAAAATGCTTTCAAAAAATAAGGCATGCCCTGAAATGGAAAGTGAGATTGTATTATTTTGCACTGAAAGTTAACTGTCTTTAAAATGAAACATCTAAAATAATGAAACCTGTTTTCCATTATTTTATAGTCTGAATAGTTTGTGGATTATTTGCTCTTTGGTAATGTTATAGCCCTTCTACTTTTTGTTTGGTTCTGTTTTCATGGAAATTTTTGCATGTGAAGCAATTATTTAAATCATCATGTTGTCTGCTAAACATTGGACTTTGCAGTAGATGCTGGGTATTCAAATGTGAATGAAACTCAGTCCCTGACCCTCTGTTGCTTATAGTCCACACAGTATGGATTTTACTTCATATTTTCCCTTGTGAAACAGTGGATGGGAAGGGAACCATTCGGGTTAGAGTGAATGGGCATGGCTAAAGTTCGGTAGGTGGGTAATGCTTTTCTGGATACATAATTTTGCTGATGTGCACATTATACTACTAATGCCACAAAATGCAGTCATTTTTGTGTGTGTCAATGGCTCAAGGTATTTCTCTCCTTTTTTTAGGTTGAATTGTATATATAATTTTTACAAATATTTTATTTTAAGTTCAAGGGTACATGTGCAGGTTGTTATGCAGATAAACGTGTGTCATGGGGGTTTGTTGTGCAGATTATTTCATCACCCAGGTATTAAGCCTAATACCCATTAGTTATTTTCTTTTATCACCCTGCACTGTCCGATAGACCCCAGTACATGTGCTTCCCCTCCATGTGCCCATGCGTTCTTATCATTTAGCGCTTACTTATAAGTGAGAGCATGCACATTTAGTTTTCTGTTCCTGCATTATTTTGCTAAGGACGATGGCCTCAGCTCTATCCATGTCTCTGCAAATGACATGATCTGATTATTTCTTATGGCTGCATGGTATTCCATGGTGTACATGTACCACATTTTGTTTATCCAGTCTGTCATTGATGGACATGTAAGTTGATTCCATGCCTTTGCTATTATGAATAGTGCTGCAGTGAACATATCTATGTATATGTCTTTATACTAGAACAATTTATATTCCTTTGGGTATATATCCTCTAATCGGATTGTTGGGTCAAATGGTATTTCTGTCGTTGGGTTTTTGAGGAATCACCACGCTGTCTTCCACAAAGATTGAACTAATTTACACTCCCACCAACAGTGTGTAAGTGTTTCTTTTTTGCCATTACCTTGTCAACATGTTATTTTTTTGACTTTTTATAATTGCCATTATGACTGGTAAAAGATGGTATCTTATTGTGGTTTCAATTTGCATTTCTCTGAATATCAGTGATGTTGAACTTTTCTTCATATGCCTGTTGACTGCATGTATGTTGTCTTTTGAGAAGTGTCTATTTTTGCTTTTTTTTGCACACTTTTTAATGGTGTTTGTGTTTTTCTTATAAATTTGTTTAAGTTCCTTATAGACGCTGGATATGAGGCCTTTGTCAGATGCATAGTTTGCAAAAATTTACTCCCATTCTGTAGGTTGTCTGTTTACTCTGTTGAGAGTTTCTTTTGCTGTGCAAAAGCTCTCTAGTTTAGTTGGATCCCATTTGTCAGGTTTTGCTTTTGTGTTTCTCTGCCTTCTATAGGCATTTGTACAGGGCACGAAGGCATAGAGATAAATCACATAAGTTTCCACTGTTAGTGGTTGAAGAAAAAACAGAGTGAATCTGGTCGGCAGGCTTTTGCAAGACTGCAGAAGTAAAGTTATTGGTTGTTATAAGACTGGTGCAGAAGTACATGCAGCTGGATGACTGAGATGAGACCAAGAAGGGGACAGAAACGAATGGTTGCCACAGAGGAAGAAGGTTTGAGAAATAAAACTGAGTAGGGAGAGAGTTATGTGAGGTGAAGAATGTGGTGCAAAGACATTCAGATCTCAGTGATGTCTCCAGCAGAAAGCTCTTCTGAACAATGTAGTACCCTTAGTAACATTGGTACTGGAAATTTGGCCGTACCATTTGCATTTGTTCAGAAAGACATTCAAATGCCTATCTTTGGTGGATAGGCTGGAGCATGAGTTGATGGTCTATTCTTTTTAATATCTTGAAAGTTTTGAGAGCAAAAACTATGGAATCAACATGCTTAATGGACATCTAAAGTGCTGAAAGTAGAGGTTTGCTCTCTCTCCTCTCTCTCACCTCTAGACTTGCTCCTTCTCTCTCTCTCACACCTATTGAGCCATTATCCTCCCTGTTCTCTTTAGTTGACTGATATCTCCTCCTTTCCTCCAAGACCAGGTCCGTCTGGTCTTGACTGTGTACTCCTGAGTCCTGTCCGAATTCATGATCAGCCTTTCTGTTTTTACTCCAATTCCCTTCACCTTCTGTGACACGAGATATGCCAGTCACCTGATTCCTAGAGCACCCTTCTTAGGCTTTGCTGCCCTTGCCCATGAGCAGCATATAGTTGTAGAAGGTGGCTCACCCCCTGCTTTTACTGTCTGTGTTTACTACAACTTGCCCCTGCTTTCATTCACCTCTTTGGAGTGCCTCATAACACCCTCTTGGCTTCCTGTCATTCCCCTGGTCATACTCTAACCCTCCAAATCCTAGACACCCTAAATCCCTAACTCTGCCTTAATACCAGTGAACTCAACTAGTCCTCATCTTTACCACCCACTCCTCCTGAACCCTGACTTGTCCCTCAGTTTGTCCCATTGCATGCACCACAATGACTATTATTGTTACTAGAAGTAACTAGCAACTGTGCCAAACCTTACAAGTAACATTTGTATGCACATTTTTGCCTCTGATTCCCAGAGAGAGTTTTGGGTCTTGAAGTGGATGTTTATAAATTAGAATCTCAGAGAGAACCAGGTTCTGTGAGAACTTTTATTTTGAGAAGTTGGACACTATACAGTAGAAATATATATTTTTTGGTTTGTGGTTTCCAGAACCCAATGGTGTGCTTGAGAGAGTGTTATTGATGAACCAGAAGCTCTCAAGTCACGTTTTTCAATTCCCAGCAGTACTCAGGCTGTGTGTCCCCTCTTGCAACCAGCTCACAGTATCTGCTTATTTTTGTAAAGCTGTTTTCAGTAATCTTGTAGTTCAGTAGTACAACTTTCTCTTAATCATATATGCAACACCTGATAGGGAAAGTTGGTCTAGAGTGATTCTGTCACTTCTTAATACTCCAAAATGTAGGTTTAGCAGAACATCTTCAAATATGAGAAGGCATTTGTTGGCTAAGGAACGTTAGTAAACTTAGTTCAGTCAGCCACATGAGAAATGCTTAAGTTCAGATTATGTTGACAAATAGAACTGTGTTTGTGTCCATATGTGTACTTTGGGATTGAGTAAAATATAGCAATTAATTCAACTTCAGTAAGGGGGAAGCAGGAATTAAGAGCTCTGGGGCTCAGAATGAGGGTTAACACAAAAGATTTGGGTACTTTCAGAGACACCGCTTAAGAGAGAATGTTCAGGTCTATAACGCCAGCATTTTGGAAGGCTAAGGTGGGAGGATTGCTTGAGCCCAGGAGTTCAAGACCAGCCTTGGCAACATAGAGACCCATCTCTACAAAAAAAAATTCTTTTTAATTAGCCAGGCACAGTAGTACATGCCTTTGTATCAGAAACTTGAGGAGGCTGAGGTAGAAGGATCTCTTGACCCAGGAAGGTCAAGGCTGCAGTGACCCTTGATCATGCCACTACGCTCCAGCCTGGGCAACAAAACAAGACCCTATCTCAAAAGAAAAGAAAAGAAAAAAAAAACAAAAAAGAGAAAGAAAAAGGATTTTTTGTAAGTAATTTTGAAAATGAATTATATGTAAAAAAAGGAGAATGTGACATAAAATGTTTCTTAAACTACATATAAATGAAACAAGCTAAACTCAATTTATGCAAATGTTAGGAGAGTTTCTAGATTCTGACTTCAGGTCTAAGGACTTTTGATTAATACACTGTTCTAATAAGCTTGTGAGGCAGCATGGTATAGTAGAAATTGTAGTTTCCATTCCTTTTCATTAAGCCTGTTTAAATCTAAGGGGATATAGGTTGTAAGTTAAAATGGGAATAAAGCATAACTGAAAGTTAAGTTTGCAGTAGTAAACACTGTAAAGAGTGGATTCAGGAACTCAAAAACCATATTAATCTTAGACTAGGATGCTCCTATTTGAATGAACCATTGTGGTAATTCTGTTTATTTTATTTTATTTTTGTCTTGTTGCCCAGACAGGAGTGTAGTGGCATGATCTTAGCTCACTGCAACCTCCACCTCTTGGTTTAAGCAATTCCCTTGCCTCAGCCTCCTGAGTAGCTGGGATTACAGATACCTGCCACTATGCCTTGCTAATTTTGTATTTTTAGTAGAGATGGGGTTTTGCCATGTTGGCCAGGCTGGTCTTGAACTCCTGACCTCAGGTGATCCATCCACCTTGGCTTCCCAAAGTGTTGGGATTACAGGCATGAGCCACTGTGCCTAGCCAGCTTCATTGTTGAGAGTGCAATTATAGAGCTGAAAAACATCCTTACAGATAATTCTAGTTTAGCAACTTGGTTTTAAAAATGAGCAGTCTAAGTCCTCTGATGTGTATACAATGATTTGACCAAGGTCACTTGGTTTGCCAGAGCCAGTCTAAACTCAGGTTTTCATTACAGAATTTCATTACCGTGGCTCTCAAGAGAAGTTTTAATCAGGTTTATTTTCTTAATTTTTTTAAGCAAGATTAGAAAGTACTTTAGTTTGGAATTTCTCATGTGAAGCACTTATTATGAAGACCTTATTTTCTCTCATCATGTATGTTTTTCCTTTTTTGGATGCAGTAGTTTAGGGGAATCTGTAAAGGTGGGGGTACAGGGTCTCAGACTTTGGAGCTTAGAATGTCCTGGGAGAACTGACAAAACATTGAAAAATGATTAATGAAAATTATGAATCAAAGATGTGATGCTTAAAGTAGTAAATCCACAGCTATCTAAAACTTAGCCATTCAGCGTTACTCAGTTTCTAAGAGAGCTGTTTTGCTATTTTAAGCCAGATAACAAAAATGTGTCCCCATTTCCCAAGAGTATGAGTATTGGTGTATGTTTAAATGTCACCATAAGTTATCATTCCTAGATGGTGAGTTCCGTGAAATTGGGGACCATTTTTCAGTTTCCTGTTCTTGGCTAAGTAACTGGCACAGAGTGACTGCTTCCATGAATGGCCATTGAGTGATTATTTAATGAATCCCTCACATTGGCCTTAATGTTGGTTGGATGAGAATGCTAGATATTATTTATTAATCCTAGGATGAAAAAATTATGGTCTTCTGCCAGTTGTTCTGCAGTGGGAGGCAGCATGTTATCTTGAAAGAATATGGATGTTAGCATTGGCCAGACCTGGGTTCAAATCATGCACCTTTAGGTGAATGACTGTGGGCAAATTCCTTAATTTCTTGGTATATTGGTTTTCTTTCTTATGAAGTAGGGACAATTCCTACTGCAGAGTGTTGTGAAGAGTAAGTGAACTCAAATGGGCCGGATATCTAGCACAGCACCAGGAATGTAGTGGACAGTTAGTAATTGTGTGAGAAACTCCCTTCTCCTGTCCCACCCCATCATCTGATCTTCTCATGGTATAGGGCTTTCCCCACAGTTCTTTTGGAACTATATCATTTCACTGGTCCATGGCAAACTTTTCTTCTCTGTTGTAGCCATCTTTGTGCAGATATTTTATTTAGACTCATTGAATATAAGACTTGGAATATTGTGGCTTTTAAAAAATGACATAATTGGCATATTTTAATCTGTCGATTTGTCTGTTGGCAATTTTATATGTGTAACACTCTACCCAGAATTGGGAGACCTGCATTTCTCATGGCTCTGTTGCTGATAAGTTCAGTGATCTCTAAACCTCCATTCTCTCTGTGATAACCAGTGGGTGGCATTTTATAGTGAAAATGATGTAGTCTTTAGAGTTCAAATTTTGGATCTGCTACTAATTAGCTGGATGATCTAGGTCAGGCCGTTTTACCTCTGGGTTCCCTTGGCTTCCTCTGGAGGACACCACTGTGTATGCTGTAGGCTGCTGTCATGATTAGATAAGATAAAGCATGACAAATTCCTGCCTCCGAGCTTTGAATGTTGTAAACTCTTAATAAGAGGGTGTCGAAAACACCTTCCACTAAATACTATTATGGTTAATATTATATTAATGTCTATTTCCCTTAGGTAGTTGAGGGATCTAGTAATAGAATATAATTATTATAGCTGAAAAATTTTAGAAGACACTGAGCAATTTTTTCATGGTCACACAGGAAGAGATAATGGAGTAGCATGTAGCTATGAAAATGAGGAATAGTTCATCTTGTTAATATACTCCATGTTTTTGTAATCAGTTATTTGGATTATTTCCAGTTCTTTTTTATGGATAGCACGACTATCCATTGTCCTTGTGCAGATTATTTCCCCTCTTTGAATTATTTTCTTCAACTCTGTTTTCCAATGCAAACTTTCTAAGTCAATGGTCATAAACATTTTTGCAGCTCCCGTTAACATAATGTCAGATAGTTTTCAGAGAAATAGTTCCAGTGGAAAAAAAAGCACAAATTTCCAAAGTCTTGGTTAAAAATAAAAACTTGAGTGGCATGTAAGTTTTATTCCAGTCTCAGACACTTATTTATGAAATGACTTTGTACAGATTATTTACCCTCCCTCAATCTATTTTCTCATCTGTAAAATGGGATAAAAGTACCTACTTCATGATACTGGTCAAGCTGTTAGTGCAGGGTGTTTATACCACTCAGCCTTCATTGCCTTGAATCCATGTGTGCTCCTCTCCAGCTTCCTTCTTGCATTTGAACCACTGCCTCCTAATTAGTCTCCCTATGAATATTCTACGTCACACCAATCCATTATCCCATCTACATTGTCAGTAATCTTAAAAAGTAGCCAAAACATGACTCTTATTGAGTAAACCCCTTTGTAATCTTTAGAATGCTTCCCCGTGCTTGGAGCGTGGACCCTACCACCCTCTTGAGCCTCAATTCTCTCCTCTTGCTCATTCCATAAAAAGCCATACTGGGTATTTTTCCATTCCCAGAATTTATGACACCATTTTTTTCTTCTAGACTTGGAACTTGACATTTTCTTTTGTTTCTTGATTTCCAAATACCCCTTGTATACATCTCATCCTTTTAAATATTATTTTTGTGACTGATTTTTCTTTTTCTTTTTTCGTTTGAGACTGAGTTTCACTCTTGTCGCCCAGGCTGGAGTGCAGTAGCGCAATCTCAGCTCACTGCAACTTCTGCCTCCCAGGTTCGAGCAATTCTCCTGCCTCAGCGTCCTGAATAGCTGGGATTACGGGCACCCACCACCATGGTCTGAGAATTTTTGTATTTTTAGTAGAGATGGAGTTTTACCATGTTGGCCAGGCTGTTCTTGAACTCCTGACCTCAGGTAATCAGCTCGTCTTGACCTCCCAAAGTGCTGGGATTACAGGTGTGAGTCACCACGCCCAGCCGCGACTGATTTTTACTAGATCTAAGCCTCATGATGGCAGGGGCCATGTACATTTTTATTCACTGTTGATTCCTGGGGATCAGCACAATGACCAGCACTAGTGCTCAATAAATATTGAGGAATGTATAAATAACTATATCATAACTTCTTAGTAGCAATAAACAAGAGAGAAATAATTTTAGATATTTGTTAGCCTTTCTAAGTTTAAATTACTCTGAAATTAAATATGTAGGTGTTTTTCAAGGGCCTCTAAAAACTCAAATGTATCTTGTAATTAAATAACATCTTGCTTTATTCTTATATAATCTTTCATGTTAATGAGGGCAAGTCTGAAGAGAGGGCAAATACTTAAACCTAGTTTAATATTTAGCAATCTTTCATCTTACCCAACATTCTTCACCTAAGACCTATAATCACATTACCGAAACCATCCAGGAGGCTGGGCATAGAATCCTCTTGAGCCAAATAGCAGAGGGATTTAATGATGAAGTTGAACATTCTTAAAAGACTAGATTATGCCTGGTACATTTCCTTTCATCCGAGACCTCCAGCTATTTTGGTTTGTGTATCCCAAAAGTGCAAGCTATTTCAAATTGCACTTTTAACTTCTGCAGGTTCAAAACTGCATTTTTTGGCTGGGTGCAGTGGCTCATGCTTGTCAGTAAAAACACCCACATTTCGATCTGATTTCTGTATCCTTGCTCATTGGGTTTTCACTCAGTAGGACAGAGGAGTATTTACTGTTTTGACCTTGAGAGACTGAAGCTTATGGCAGCCTAGCCCACAGGCAAATGACTGTCAAAACTAGGCGCAGCTGTTTGTGATGGGTGTTTAGGCCGTAGCAAGTGCAGATGCACTGGTCCTGCTAGCAGGTGGAGGCCTGCGGGGCTTTGTGGGTGGGCTTTTAGGGTTTTGTGGGTACAGCTTGGACTCGTGTTGCCGATGGGGTTGAGGAAGGGGTTTGATCTTTTTAGTCATTTGTGGTGGAATAGCATTTGCTGCTTTTACTGTATTTCAGTCAAGGTTCTAGGCCAGGACTTCAAACTGTAAAAGCCACAAAGTTTTAAGAGTGCTGTTGTGTGAGGTTCTTTCTCTAAATGGTGAGAAACAAGCCAAGGTAGGAAATGATCAATTGACTTCGCCACATTCACTTAATTTTGTTCTAGGCCAAAGGAAGGCTCTGGAGGGACTAATTTTAGGTAATTTTGTAGTTTATCTACAATGATCAACCTCAACTGACTAAGCAAGAGCAGAGCAAGAAAGCATCCTCTGTATATCAAAGTATCACTCTGTATCCCATAAATATGTACAATTATTACATATGAACTAAAAATGAAAGGGGGAAAAAAGATGGCCGGATGTGACTGGACACCAAGACTCTAAGAGATCTGGTGTGTCGAGGAAAAAGAATTCAATCAGAATTAAATCAAAAAGGAGTGCATTCTCCCTGCAGATAAGCAGGTCTCAAAGGCAAGACCGGTGAGAAGCTGAACTCAGAAGCAGTGTTCTAATACTCTAAAAGAAGTTCCTCCACAAGGAAACATGGAAAATTAAGTTCTGTCCGTTAGATCATGGAACTGTAGCTGTATAAGAGTTGTTGGATTTTGTTATTTAGCAGATAGAAAGGAATGGGTGTAGCCCTTAAAAAATATATGACATATTCTTGGTTTGAAATAGATAAACAAGTCAATAAACTTATTGCAAACCAAAGATCAGATTTTCATACAAAATCAAGGAGAAACTAGAATTGGTTTGAAAAATATGTTTTGTTATTATCAGAAAAGAAGCAATGGTAGACTGAAAAGACTATGCTAGGAGAAATGTTCACATTTTATGAGCGGTATAAAGGGAAAAATGAGATAGTAAGTCAGGATACACAGATAGAGAAAGAGATTCACTGTAATGATTACCAATTAGAATGTGTGATGGGCCTGAAGAAATGAGTGAGACAAGATCTGAAATGTTTTTACCAGCTTCAGAAAATGTTGCCAAGTGTCCTTTTAAATATTTAGTGAGAGTCTGAAGTATGATTTTTAAGGCTCAGGGCTGGATATGGGATATGGTTTTGCATTTTGTAAACTGAATAAAGATTTCTGCTAGTAGAGGTTGAAATGCAGCTGCTGTCTTCTCGCTTTGGGATCTCACCAGGGTTTATGTCTCTGCTGGAGGGGTACCTTCTTCTAGTTTGTATAAAATATTCATCATCTCGGCCGGGCGCGGTGGCTCAAGCCTGTAATCCCAGCACTTTGGGAGGCCGAGGCGGGTGGATCACGAGGTCAAGAGATCGAGACCATCCTGGTCAACATGGTGAAACCCCGTTTCTACTAAAAATACAGAAAATCAGCTGGGCATGGTGGCGCGTGCCTGTAATCCCAGCTACTCAGGAGGCTGAGGCAGGAGAATTGCCTGAACCCAGGAGGCAGAGGTTGCGGTGAGCCGAGATCGCGCCATTGCACTCCAGCCTGGGTAACAAGGGCGAAACACTGTCTCAAAAAAAAAAAAAAAAAAAAAAAAAAAATTTATCATCTCACTAGGCCAGTGGTGGTGACCCTGCAATAGCAATATCAAGTAGTTACAGGAAAGATGCATTTGCAGGGGAAAGTCCAGAGATGCCAGCATAACATACGGAAGAATTTACTGAGTTTCAAGGTGATAACATTACTGTGATTTGGCAGGCAGGCATCACTTGCACCCTGAAGGAACATTTTCAGTCTTTTGGAGTTCAGACTCTTAAGGGGAGGCAGGAAAAAGATGAGGGGCATTTTAGGAGGGGAGAGCCTAGGGCTGGCTGGAAGGGGCCCTATGAGAGTCACCTCCTGGCTGGGATTATGGAACTCGGGAAGAGAAGGTTGACAAAATTTATTTAAATATTGAATGCCTTTTTATTTTTGTAGGGGAGATCATATTCAGAACCTTAAAATTCTTTGTCATCTGGGAGATTTGATGGTAAAACATTGAGGAGTATGTTAGAAAATCAAATATCTAGTGCAGGAAGTTAAAGAGAAATTAAGCCATTTATTTCTACCCAACAGTGATGACTCTAAAGAGGAAGAGGCGGGAAGAGTAGAGGAGCCTCTGAAGAAAATGGGGTCAGCAGATGAAAATTAAACATGAGGGATATACCCTATTTCTGGCAAAACAAACAAAAGTACTGAGGACCTGGTCATTAAAATGTACAGAAACTCTATCTCTTAAAGTGTTCATAAAAAGGTGTAGATCGTCACAGCCCCCCAAGGATGTGGTCCTCAGAAATGGTTCTGGCATCAAAAGCAGTTCTGGAATCTTCTGGCATTTACTTGGAAGACATGAGAGGACCAAGAGATGACCTTCCTCAGGAAGCAGTTTTCACAGACCAAAGCAATTACACAGCAAAAAGCCATTGCAACAGATGCTGTTGCCCAAGACTAAAAACTTCTGCTTGTAAAAGATTGTGGAGATGATGACTCTACCAGG
Organism: Saguinus oedipus; assembly: GCA_031835075.1. Classification (NCBI taxonomy): domain Eukaryota; kingdom Metazoa; phylum Chordata; class Mammalia; order Primates; family Cebidae; genus Saguinus; species Saguinus oedipus. The sequence continues at coordinate 105,029,588 of CM063175.1, read as the reverse complement.
CAGAGACTACATTAATTTTAGTCCTTTAGTGCTAGAAACATGGCACTCAGAAGAACTAGAAGATAGGACATTTAGAACTATCCGGCTGGGAAAGAAAGATTCCACAATTAGGGCCCAGAAGGGACTAGGGCTGCCATCATTGCAAATTTCTAAACTTTGAAAGAAGTCAGTGATGCCCCAGATGCCAGGCTTTGAGAGAGAAGACATTATGCAAAGTTAGATTTTTCCTGCCAGTATGCATGGGGCCAAAATTACCTCCTGCTTGAAGATTTCTCCTAGTTGAGGGATTTTTTTTTGATTGTGCTAAAATATACATAACATCAAACTTACCATTTTAACCACATTGAAGTATATTGTTCTGTGGCATTAAGTACACTCACACTGTTGTGCAATCATCACCACCATCCATCTCCAGAACCTTTTCATCTTCCCCAACTGAAACTCTTTACATTAAACAACACCCTCCCCCACAAGCCCCTGGCAACCACCTTTCTACTTTGTCTCTTTGAATTTGACTACTCTAGATACTGCCTATAAATGGAATCGTACAGTTTTGGCCCTTTGTGACCAGCTTATTTTATTTAGTTTAATGTCCTGAAGGTTTATCCGTGTCATAGCATGTGTCAGACTTCCTTTCCTTTTTAAGGCTAAATAATATTCCTTTGTACAGATACCATTTTTTGTTTGCTTTTTCATTCATTGATGGCTACTTGTGTCCTAATTGAGGTTTAAGCTTTAGAAAATTGGCATAGTATTGCAGGCATCCTGGCAAGGCTGGAAGCAGGAGGCTTTTGTTTGTATTTGTAGAGCCTTCTCTGTCTTTCAAATGCCCTGGAGTTACTGCTGTTGTCTTTGGAAGCAATTACATGGCTCTGGGTTATACCAGATTCTGGATTCTGGGAACACTGTCTTGCTTGTGGAGGTAGCTACTTCATGGCCTGAAGATTGACTTTCCTTTTAAATACGGTGCCTGTGGGGCAGGTGATAGTCTTGCCTGCCCTTATAACTCTTTGGTCTCTTTAAAAGTGGAGGATATCAAAGACTTGAGATAAAGTTGAATCAATGTCTGAGGCTCTGAAGGAACTATACTTTCTTCATTACAGCTTGACACTGTTTCAAAACAAAAAGCAACAAAAACCTCTACAACTCTACCCAGGCCTCAAGAGTGCCTCCAGCGGAGAGTATAGAATAAGAAATTCGAGAGGATGAATTTGACCCTTAATATTGTTGGACTTTGTACTGGATATTTTTTGTACATCACTTCAAAATCCTCTTGCCTGGCGTCTTATTCCAACTACAGCTGCAGTGGCCAGTCCCATACAAACTTCCGAGAACTTCACAGGTACATCTGGAGAGCACCTCACCTGGGGCCACACTCTCTACCTTTCCCTTCTTATTCCTCTCTTCTGGGCTTCTCTCTGGTGCTTGGGGGTGGGGAGGGGGGAGATATTAAGTATTCCCCAATAGCAATGATCAGTTTAGTAATTCATCTTTGTATTTTTCTTGCCTCCTTCCCCATTTTTGTTCTCCTGCTCCTTAGGGTCACTTCCCAAACTAAATTCCTACATTTAGGCTTTTGTCTCAACTTCTACTTTCTGGGAAACTCAGGCTAAGACAGACTGTATAAAGATGCTGCACAACTTAGGGTTATGTCCTGAGAAATCCATAGTAAGTTAAAAAAGCATTGTAACTCAAGACTGCATGTTTTGTAGACATAATGGGATGCAAAACCAGAAAACACAATATCCAAAAAATGCTGGCGTCACAATTACATTGTAGAGTATCGGTTGTGTACCCTCATGATCTCTTGGCTGATTGGGAGGTTTTGCTTCATGCTGCTGTCCAGCGTTTTGAGAAAGTACGGTACTGCATATTGTTAGCCTGGGAATAGATCAAAATTCTGAGTACAGTTTCTACTGAACATGTACCTCTTTCGCATCATCATGAAGTTGAAAAGTTTTAAGTTGAACCATAGTAAGCCGAGGACCATCTGTGTACAGGCAAGAAAATCTGAGTCCAGAATTTAATTCCTTTGGAATTTAACATTTTTGGACTTTAACTTGCCAGGGGGTTTAGTTTCTAGTTTTTAATATCTTACTGGAAAACTAAGGTTTATATTTGAAATTGGGGCTGTTATCTTAGTGTTGTAAAAAATAAACTAGACACATTTAACACAGATTAAGGAAGCCAAGGACAATTTGCAAATCGGGCAGCCCCCAGAACCAGAATAGGTCCGGAGCGACTCTGGGACTGCCACGTGGGAGAATAACATTTATGGTCAGAAAAAGGAAAGTGACAGAAAATGGAAGTGAGGTACCGAATCAGCGGGATTGGATATAGCTTGCCATTTGCCTTATTTGAACACAATTTGAACAGCTGGCCACCTGTGATTGACTAAAACTCTGTGATTGGCTGAAACTCTGTGATTGGTACAAGAGTAGATTATGGTCTGTTTACACATCCAGTTAGGTTACAGTTCACTCTGTCCATATATACAGAGAGATCTTTAGGCCAAACTAAAAATATATAAGGGGGCAGCTTTAGGCTAAACTTAAGTTAGCATTAGTATTGTGATTTAAGTTCATTATATAATCACATCACTGGTGACCCACATTGGAAACATGCCTGGGCATAGTTTGGAATCTGAAAGAAAATAGGGACCTTGGGTTCAGCATGGCCTAAGCATTATTTTGTTTGATGTACTTCTCCAGTCTATTTCAGAACCGCCACCCCTCCCCAACTCCCTCCACCACCCCTGTCCCCACCTCCGCTTCTGCCTCCCACCTCCGCCCACTGCCCACACCTAACTGTGTGCGCGCGCACACACACACACACACACACAGTGATCCTGATACTGTCCAAAGGATAGTGGTTAGCATTGGAAAGGTTGGAAAGTACATCAAAGGAAGAGAAGGGCTGCTTTAGTGAGCTGATCTTTCTCCCTTGGGAGACAGACACAATCCTGGTAGCCCATGGCCTTAAGGAAAAAAAAAAAATCAAGTGACTGTTAAGGAGAACAGTTATACCTAGTCTTGATGTTGTCATAAAGAGGGACTTCTATTCCTGACTTTTCTCCACTTCCTCATGCATTCTCCTCCAGGAGAAGAGGATGACCTGTTTGTCCCAAAGAAATCATGAATCAGCTAAGAGTGGGCATGTGTGACCTAGCCCCTCTTTAGGATCTGCCTGCCTACGGAAAATGTATTCTAGTCTACTTTTTGCCATGAAGGTGAGTTACAGAGCAGGCTCTACTCCCATGGACTGGTTTTCAGTTGTGGGAGGGATGTTAGTCTGTTTAGCTGCACACAGCTAAATATAGTTTTTAATGTTTCTTCAAATATAGTTTTTAATGTTTAAAAGTTGACATTTTAATTTGTATCTGTTTGACTCATGTATCTGTCTCTCATTTGGTTCTAAATGAAGAGGAATATTTTGGATCCCCTAAACTCTCAACATTTGAGCATTTGAGACTCAGAGGTGTAGGAACATTCCTAGGTATCAAGTCTAGAAGTATAAAAGATGGAGATGAATGGTGTCTGGGAGGAAAAGCCTTCCAGGAAGAACACATGTACTCATATAATAACTGAAATGTATGTCATGTGAAGTGGTGGGTATAAAGGACCTATAAAAATTGTGAAGGGGGCCCAAGCTATCCATACCTTTCTCCTCTCCTTTTTTTTTTTTCCTTTTGAGAAGTAGCTGATTAACAATGTAATTAGCTAATTTTATTTTAACCTACTGAGTGCTAAAATATGCAAATTCATGTGCAGTTTTTCCAAGAGCAATGAAAGGAACCTGGTTTTACACAGCACAGAAAACATCTTCCTTTTTCATTGTTCTTTTGCACCATAAGTACTTACTAAATGCCCAGTAGATTAAGAGCCTTGGAGGTAATCAGAGCTACTTGGTGACATCAGAATATTTGAGTATTTGAGTACTTCATGTGTTTAGTGTCATGAGATAATAGCACATGAACCCTTTGGGCTTAACCAAAACAGGAAACATGGAGAGAAAGGAACACCAAGTCATCCACTGGGCACATCTGAATTGTTCTGACATCCTAATTATGACCCCAGGCTGTTTGCTCTTCCTTCCATGCCTGCTTTCTCTTCCTTCTCCCCCTTTCTTATCCTTGCTTCGACAGGGAACAGATATTTCAGTCTTTGGCAGTTTATCCCCATTCCCCTACCCATCCCAAAAGACACCCCCATGGTTTTGATAGGTTCCTCCCTTGAGAATCTAGATCCCTGAGGCACTCCTGCCTCTGGCCTTCATGGCCCCATCTGGCAGCTCCTTCCTCCTCAGCTTTCCTTGAGCTTAGGGCTGGCCCTTGGCCTTAGTGCCTGAAGGATAGAAGGTGGGGACATTTTTCCAAGTTGGTTAGCCAGTTTTCTGGCTCAGTGATTGCCTCCTCTTTTGTAGGATCATTGTTTCCCCTTTTTCATTTTTTTTTTTTTTTTTTTTTTTTTTTTGCCAATCAATGAGAGCTTGTAAGGCTGCTCAGGTTGGCCTTGAACTCATGGCCTCGCCTTCACAAGCGCCACGACATCCGGCCGGAGCCACTTTGGGCCCCCCTTTTTCATTCTTACCCCTCCCACTAGCTGTTTATATATGAAGGGTCCAGAATAGCTGTAGCCCTGAAGCTCTCTGGCTCCCCAAGAAGGTTAGACTCAGTTCCATGCCAGACATGTTGAGAAGACTGCAGACGTGCTTTTTGTGACAGTGCATTTCATGATGCTTCACACAAGAAGGTCAAACTAAAATGATTTCATTTTTCTATTTTCAGCTTTTTTTTGAGGTGAGGGCTGCTAGCCTATGAACTTGATCACAGTAGCCTTATTTATTTGGAAACATGTATTAAGTTCTAAGGACTAGACACATTCTTGTATTACATTCTAAAATTTTTATTAAATTGGGGCCTATCCATAGTGTATAGGTATTAATGCAATCATTATATTGTGTTAATAGGGACTGTAAGCCTTAGCCAGAGCTTAGAATTTTATGAACTTTAATTTAAAATTTTATTTTAAGCTTGCCACTAGAAACCTTATGATTAACTTCAAGGGCTTTTTGGCTGTAATGACTGTAATTAGTATAATTATGCATGCTTTCTTTAGCATGTGTCAACATGGTAGTGAGGACATAAACAAACAGCCAAGAAACAGTTGTAGATATTCCCTGCTCATTTTGCATTCATCACACATTGATTGAATGTTTTGTACTTATCTCAAATAGTAGAGGATACCAATAATATAAGTTTAAGAATTACATGGTTCTTGTCCTCCAGAAACCATAGAGTTCAGCAGGAAGGAAATGACATACTGGTATTTGGCAGGCAGAGATGGAAGTTTGGTTTGAAGAAAACCTTTTGTGCTGATGTTACAGCTGCTGCGGTCACTAGCCAGATTCATTGTGCAAAGGCTGGAGGGTTCCACAGTTAGCATGGAAGGGACCAATTAGTCATGCAAGGGTTTCATCCCAGCCTCTGTAAGAAGTAACACCTCAATGGTCGTAGTGGTGTTTTGCCTTTAAATAATCAAGTACTGTGATTTTGTGTCACATGTGCATTATTTGTTAAAACAGAATTATGGTGTGAATGATGGAGCTGTTTCTTGGTGTGGTGGTGGAGGGTGGTGTTTAGACACTGTCACTCTTGCTAGGCATCCTTTGCCTCTGTGTAAGGTGTGGCAATCTAACTAGTCACATCGGCCCTCCCATTTCCCATAGTCTTTGGAAATCTGATGGGCAGCATTGAGAAGTCAGTAAAAGGGGTGCCCTCTAAGATGTCCCTTCCTTTCAAGGAATGTTGTGTATCAAGTCACAAGATCAGATGGGGAAGGAGCAGAGTGACACAGGTGTATCTTTCCTGTGGTTTGGGATGAGGTATAAGTGCATAAATTCCAGCCTGGAAAGGAAGTGCAGGGAATCCTACTATCAGGACATCCTTATTATCCTGACAATAACTTTGGCAGTGCCAGCAGCCCTTGGCATTTTTGTCATGCATTCTTCTCCAACTTGAAATTCAGGCTTAGTGCACGCAGTAAGCCACAGTCAGGCTTGTGGCTACTCCAGGAGGGGAGCTGTGACTCATTCATGAGTCACTTCCCCGGCTTTGGTTTCTTTACAGTCAATTAAGCAAATGAATGAAAACAATTAAAAACAGAAGTTGCAGACTAAAACTAATCAAAGGTTAATAGTAATTTTTGTATACTGTCACTGTTGTTTGCTCTAACCAACTGAGCTAACCGGCCAGCTGATTATCGTAATTTTAAAAACTACTCGGTAAGACAAATCTGTTAGTGTTTGATTTTAGGTCTCTTGTTTGTAATCTAAAGATTAGACCCAGAATCTGATTTACCTTTTTGGTTCTAATCTAGTTATATTGTAATTCTTTTGTTATGCACAACTAATGTATGTATGAAATATAAAATTTGTCATTGGCTAAATGCACTTTCCTCAAATCTGTAAGAGATTTTCCACTATTCAAAAGTGTTACAAGTTGCATTAAGGCATTGTTGATTATTCAAATTATTTTCAGATTTATTTTCCAATTATTAAAAAAATTGTAGGTATATTTTCAGGATGTTTTATCTATCAATTCACATTTTTTGGGCCCCTCCTCACCCTTCTCAGTTCACATATTAAAAATTATTAGTTCATCAAATCTAGGAACTGTAATAATGTCCTACATTAACTTCCCCCCAATCATAAAATTACAGTAAAGTTTCCAAAAGGGGCATAAATGTGTCCTCATCTCTCACATATTAAAAAGCAAAATTCTTCAACTCTTCAGGTATTTTCACCTTCTTGCTGTCCCTGTGCCTCTATCATGGGTGTAGTTCAGAGCCTTGTTTCCCTTCCATTGGACCACAGCCTGATATCCCATGTTTTCTTCCAGGTCTTTGTCATTATAATGGGAACACCTTTTCCCTTTGCTGGTTAACTCCTATTTGTCTCCAAAACAGAACACAGATAATGGCCTTGGTTGGCCCCTCTGTTTTTGGCCCCTCCTGTATGCTTCCCTGGCACTCCCCTTTTGTCATGGCGTACACCACTGCACCCTGTTGTCCCTTTGCCTCTCCCTACCTGGCTGTGAACTTCTTCAGGGCACAGGTGGTTTCTTACTCATTTCTGTAACTGCAATGAGTGAGTGAGTGAAATGTTCATCCTCATTGTTCTGGTGGGGAAACGTATTTCTAGTTTTAGGGACTGAGGACCAAATTTGTGTGTTTGTCAGACCCTGGCTTTTTATTTTGTCCAATCACTGAACATTTCATTGCTCCTAACAGTGTAGGAGAATAGACCCTGTAGTTTCTGTGCAGTAGGTGCTGCTGCTCCTTTCTTCCTGAGAATTATGGATTTACTTCTTTTATATACCTTATTACTCTGAATTTTATTTGCTGACAGTGTCAACTCTGGCTTTCCAGAGGTTTATCTTAGGAAGAGCTCAGTGTTTGTTAACTTGAATGAAATCAAATAACATTTGGCATCATTGCTTTAAAATGAAGGAATAATTAGAAGCAACTGCTTTGATTTGGAGGACTGTAGGAAATGGGGATCTTACAGCTTTAATTGTCTCCAAATGGAGAAGACCTTAGGTATTTATGTTGAAAGTATAACACTGCCAGCTGTTCTCATTGGCAAATTGGCTGATATAAATGTTTGCCAACTGGAAACTTGCCCCATCAGTTAGCTTCATCTGTGGGAGGTGAATGAAGTGATACAGGGAAATTAGAGGCTATTGTTACTAGCGTGTGATGGGTTCATGCACTGCTAACTCTTCTCTTCAAAGCTGCGGATAGCCTTGTCATGAAAGAATTTGTTTCTTGTAGTGTGTCTTCTCTTATTTGCCTCAGTGTGCTTTTGTTTAGCATGTGCTTTTCTCTTAATAACAACCCAGTGATTCACAAAACTCCCCGGAGTGTGTGTTCAGTATGAAATTTCCTGAATGTGATACTGGAAAATGCTAAATACAGCATATAATTAAAATTTCAGTGGTTAAGTTTTCATCGTAACTTATTTTTTGAACTTAGAGTTTCCTTTTCGAGACTTTTGATGTCTAAGAAGGATATAGTTTTTAATAGGGCTATCTGTGTTTGTTAGAACTATACTTTCTTGGTTACAACTACACTTTTCATGGGAGCCATTCCTCCTGGGGACATATCTTTGTCCAAAATAATTAGGAATTCTTAAGTAATTGTTACTAATATTCATCTTAGTTAAATGGCTTAAAAAACAATTCCACATAGAATTATTTGATACACACACATAGCCTGTGTAGTTCTGTTTATGTTTTCATAAACAGAAGGAAGAGAAAGAGTGGCATCTGTTTATGTTTTCATAAACAGAAGGAAGAGAAAGAGTGGCAACTATATCTTCTGCTCTATTCTAAGGGTTTTGGTCCAGATCCACAAGTCTCAGGATTCTTAATAGCAGAAGAGTTTACTATTCTAAGTAGAGGTACATCTGTTTCTTGTTGTAATATTAATAGATGACATCCAGGAAAGTCTTGGGTTTCGCAATATTTTCATCTAGCCATTTCATAGAATAACTTTAGAGAATGTATTCTTATTAGTTCTAAAGGATATAAATATTTAAAAAATAAACCATAGACTTCTTTTAATTCCAGGATAATAAGCATATAAGGCTCTTTTGAAATTTCCTTGAATGAATCCTAATTTCTTGGATTAGAGTTAACAAACAGCTTTTTGAGTATGGTTACTGATGATGCCAAAAACTGTTTTGCATTCAACAAGGCAGCCCAGAGACCAGTGGTAGTGCTGTCATATTTTGATCTGATTACTGTTGTGAGCCAAGCTTCTGCAAAGGACAAAAGAAGAAAATGTAACTTCTGTACTCCTCTTATGATTGTGAAAACATTGCTTTAGCTGCAGATAGCATGCTTTTTAAATCACAGTTTTTAAGTAATGAGATTTAATGTTGTTTTTTGAGACAGGGTCTCATTTTGTTACTCCAGGCTGGTGTGGCATGGTGTACTCATGGCTCACTGAAGCCTTGAATTCCTGGGCTCAAGCCATCCTCCTAACTTAGCCTCCCGAGGAGCTGGAACTACTGGGTGTGTGTCAACATAGTCAGCTAATTTTTAAATTTTTTGTAGAGATGGAATCTCTGTGTATTGCCCAGGCTGATCTCTAACTCCTGGGCTCAAGTAATGCTACTGCCTTGGCCTCCCAAAGTACTGGGGAGATTCAATTTTCATATGTCAATTAAATTTACAGAATTTGCAAATATAGTTGCAGGAAATGGGTAGTTGAGCTTTAACTTTTTTCCTCCTTCTAATTGCTAAACTTGAAATAAGCTAATTAATGTAGATGGACTCTGAGGACATTTATATTCAGAATTTGAAATGGTCAGATTTTAAAGAGCAATGAATGTGTCTAAGATACCCTTTGCCAATAAGGGGTAAGAGGGAGACCAAATAGTTTCTGGAGAAAGGTTATCTTTTGTAGTGAAAAAAACCCCACCACACCACTAACAACCAAATGAAACCTAAACATCTGGCAAATATAAGTATTGTAAGCGAAACAAGACAACAAACAGAATAACCACCCAAACGGAATAATTTAGAAAGAAACTGTTTACACTATACTGTCATTTAGGCCTCAGAATAGTAAGAGGTTTTTAATATATTCACACACATTCCATTATTTGGCATAAGTTTCTTATACATAGGCATATTTATTGGGGAGATATAGTCCTTAATATTGGAATATTAGTTTCCTATTGCTGCTGTAACAAATTATGACAAATTTAGAGACTGATAATAACTCAAATGAGTATTTTTACAGGTGTGGAAGCCAAAGATTCAGAATCAGTTTCACTGCACTAAAGTCAAGATGTTGGCAGGATTAGTTCTTTTCAGCGGCTCCAAGAAGATCAGTTTTCTTGCTTTTTTCAGCTTCCAGAGGCCACCTGTATTCTTTGCCCTTTGTTCCCTTCCTTCTTACCACATCACTTTAATGTCTGTTTCCATCATAACATTGCTTTCTCCTGTTCTGTGGTCAAATCTTACTCTGCTTCCTTTTTATAAAGACTGTTGTGATTATATTTAGGACTCACCCAGATAATCCAGTATCATTTCCCTATCTCAAGATCTTTAATTATGTCTGCAAAATCCCTTTTGCCATAATGAGGTATTATTCATGAGTTCCAGGGTTTGGAATGAGTACATCTTTGGAGGCCATTATTCAACCTGCCAGAGCACTTTCACCAAGTCGTTGCAGCATAGCTCCTATGGAGCTGTGTCCTCTAAATCATACTGCATCGTTACTGTTTTGTTCCTGTCAAATCACATAAAGTCTGACATGTTTCTGCATAGTCTCTTTCAGGTTTTGTCCATGCAAACTGACGTCACTCACTCCCAGGTAGAGGACTTCTGCCACTTTCTCCATGACTGCTGCACAACTCGCTGAATCATAGTATCTTCAGCTACCCCTTCTAAGGTGTCATTCACCTTGAAACCCTGAGAAGTATGTCTTAATGCCCACTCTTGAACTTGTGTGGCATCTCTAGTGCTATGATTTCGGTGCCTTTTGTTAGCTGTTGTGGTGAGTTAACGTTGTTACTAGCACATAAAGTAACATCAGATAAAGTAAATGAACCAATTGGCATATGCCACTGAAGCTGAGGAAAACACAAGTGTGGGCACCAGAAATGCCCAGTGCAATGTGCCAAGCTGGCTCTTGTTGCCTGTGTGGGTATGAGAGCTACCGTTGTGCTGTGCTGGTTGGCCATAAGAAAAACATTAGCTATACTGTTAAGAATGAAATAGATTTCTATATTTTTTATATAGAACTGTTTCTCAGATTAGTTACATAAGGGCAGTGCTTAATGTTCAAAGCACAAATGTGAAATAAAATGGTGAGATATTGAATTACTGAGAATTAGTCCCTTTACCCCTTAACCAAACCCCCAAATGTGTGGCATTGAATTAAGGCTGCTTCCATGGTATAATGCTAGTTGTTTTTACTCTTAGTGTCAGTTGACTGTTAATAATGGCTGTGTGATTTTGAGCAGACTACTTAAGCTCTCTGGGCCTCATTTTCTTTATTTGTAAAGTAAAGAATTATTTGACTATAGTTCTTTATAACATTATTTCAATCATGTGTTTTAATATCCATGAATAATCTAAAGTATATAAAGTAAAATCTGCATCATTTGAATAGTCTAAAATTATTTATATTGGAAAACTTTAAACATAAAGAGAACATGAACTCTCATAAACCCATCAAATTCAGCTGTTATCTAGGTTATCACATTTGCTTCAACCATACCCCTTTATTCTGTAAAAAATATATTTTTATTTTTAATTGGCACATAATTGTACATATTTATAGCATACAATTTAATATTTTGATACATATTTACAAGGTATACTTATTCTTCTGCCTATTAAAGCAAATCCCAGGCATCATGCTACTTTTGTCCTTACATGCTTTGATATACATCTTTAAATTTTTAAACATTTTCTTTTTTTTTTGAGACAGAGTCTCACTCTGTAGCCCAGGCTGGAGTACAGTGGCACGATCTCAGCTAACTGCAACCTCTTTCTCCTGGGTCTTGGTTCAAGCAATTCTTCTACCTCAGCCTCCCAAGTAGCTGCGATTATGGGCACGAGCCACCATGCCCAGCTAATTTTTCTTTTTGTATTTTTTAGCAGAGACCGGGTTTCACCATGTTGGCCAGTCTGATCTTGAACTCCTGATCTTGTGATCTGTCTGCCTCGGCCTCACAAAGTGCTGGGATTACAGGTGTGAGCCACCTCACCTGGCCTAAACATTTTCTTAAATAGTCAGAATGCCATTATTACAGCTAACAAAGTGAACAATTTCTTGTAATAATCTGACGTACAGTCTGTATTCAGATTTCTTAGATTTTCTCAAAATCTTGGCTCCAAAGAAGGATCTAAACAAAGTCCATTTAGATCCTTATTGCATTTGGATTTTACCTGTGAATCACTTTTAATCTAGCGGTCCTTTTCTCTAGGTAGTAATGTAATCAGGAAACCTGGTGACTTGGCTTGTAGACTTTCTCACATTCTGGATTTGTTGTCTTGCTTCCTAGTGGTTCATTAACTTGTTCCTCTATATATTATAATATATGGCTCTGAAGGCATGAATATATTAATATTCAACTATTTTTGCTAAGATACATCATAGGCGAAGCAATGTACTTCATTTTGTACCACATCAGAGGTAAATAATGGCTGTTGCCTGACATGTAGAGTTGCTAAGATTGATCAGTGGGTTTAGATGGTGACAGTATCATCTCTTCAGTGTAAAGATTTTCATTGACTTTTCATCAGTTGTGTAATTTATTATTAATCTTTTGCAAAATGGTGGTTAAAAAAGTAATTAGTTCTTTATTATTTTTTGACTGGAATTCTTTTGTAAAGAAGAATCTTTTCTTAACTAAGTAACCCTGCAGTCTAATACATGTGGGAAGGACAGAAGTGGTTAGGTAATTCTTTTTCTTTGATTATCAGTTTTCAGAGTAAGTCATTTCTAGTAATGACTAATTGATTTTTATTTTTGAAGTGGGGGCAGATTTTCTGTTGTTTTAAGTCTCATTCTGAGTTATATTCAATGTGTTTTTTGTCAGGGTACTCATAATTCTTTAAAATTTTTTTTTAGTTTTAATTCTTATGGATACATAGGTATGTATATTTATGGATTACATGAGATATTTTGATATAGGCATACAATGTGTAATAATCACATCAGGGAACATAGGACATCCATCATGTGAAGCATCTGTCCTTTGTGTTACAAACAATCCAGTTATACTCTTTTAGTTATTAAAAAATGTACAATTATTTTTAACTATAGTCACCCTGTTGTACTTGCTGAATCTTATTCTTTCTATGTTTTTGTACCCATTAGCCATCTCTACTTTCCCTCCAACCACCCACTACCCTTCCCAGATTCTGGTAACCATTCTTCTACTCTCTATGTCCATGAGTTCAATTATTTTATTTTTTTAGCTCCCACAAATAAGTGAGAACATGCAAAGTTTATCTCTCTGTGCCTGGCTTATTTCAGTAATGACCTCCAGTTCTGTTCCTGTTGTTGCAGATGACAGGATCCTTCATGGCTGCATAGTATTCCATTGTGTATAATTACCACGTTTTCATTATCTATTCATCTGTTGATGGCCACTTAGGTTGCTTCCAAATCTTCTTTAAGCTGATAACAACTCTGTTTGCATAAGCAAACAAGCAAGAAGCAAACTGATAAAACTCTACATTTTAACTTGTCCCTTCACTTTTTAACTTTTTATGTCTTACTGTACTGTCGGTATGGAAAACTTGCTGTAGTTACTATTTTTGATTAGTCCATCATTTAGTCTTTCTACTTAGGAGTAGTTTACGTACCATAGTTGAGGTGTTATATAGTCTGTATTTTTCTGTGTACTTCCTATTACCAGTGAGTTTTGTGCCTTCAGATGATTTCGTATTTCTCATTTATGTCCTTTTCTTTCTGATTGAAGCATTTAACGTTTCTTGTAGGACAGGTCTGGTGTTGATGAAATTCTTTAGCTTTTGTTTGTATGAGAAAGTCTTTATTTCTCCTTCATGTCTGAAGGATATTTTCACTGAATATGCTATTCTAGGGCATAAGGTTTTCTCCATCAGCACTTTAAATTTGTCATGTCACTCTCCTGGCCTGTAAGATTTCCACTGAAAAGTTGACTGCCAGATGTATTGGACCTCCCTCCATAGTGTGTTATTTGTTTCTTTTTTCTTTCTACTTTTTGGATCCTTTCTTTGATTTTTGGGAGTTTGTTTTTCAGATACCTTGAGGTAGTCTTCTTTGGGTTGAATCTGCTTAGTGGTTTAGAACTTTATTGTGCTTGGATATTGATACCTTCCTAGGTTGGGAAGTTCTGTGTTATTATACCTTTGAATAAGCTTTCTGTCTGTATCTCTCTCTACCTACTCGATAAGGCCAATAACTCCTAGATTGTCCCTTTTGAGGCTGTTTGCTAGATCCTTTAGGCATACTTCATTGTTCTTTATTCCATTTTCTTTTGCCTCCCCTGACTGTGTATTTTTAAATAGCCCATTGTCAAGCTCACTAATTCTGCTTAGTCAGTTCTGATAAAAACAGATGCATTCTTCAGTGTGTCATTCCATTTTTAAACTCCAGAATTTCTACTTAACCTTTGGAAATTATTTCAATCTCTTTATTAAATTTATCTGATAGAATTCTGAATTTCTTCCCTGCGTTATCTTGAATTCCTTTGAGTTTCCTCAACATAGCTATTTTAAGTTCTTTGTCTGAAAGGTCACCTATCTCTGTTTCTCCAGGATTGGTCCTTGTTACCTTAGTTCTGTAGGTGAGGTCATGTTTTCCTGGATGGTGTTGGTACTTGTGGATGTTTGTCTGTGGCTGGGCATTGAAGAGTTAGGTATTGCAGTCTTTGCTGTCTGGGCTTGTTTGTGCCTATCTTTCTTGCAAAGGCTTTCCAGGTTTTCAGAAGAACTTGGGTATTGGGAGCCAAGCTGTATCTGCAAACCCAGTAACGCTGTGGTTCTTGCAGAGTTGTACAGGTACCACCTTGATGGTCTTGGATAAGATCTGGAAGAATTCTCTAGACCACCAGGCTGAGACTTTTGTTCTCTTCCCTTACTTTATCCCAAATAGAGTTTATCTCTCTGTTCGGAGCCACCTGGAGCCAAGGGGAGAGTGACACAAGCACCCCTCTGGCCACCACCACTGGGACTGTGCTCTGAAACCAGTACAGCACTGGGTCTCACTCAAGACCAACTGTAACCACTCCCTGGCTACCACCTATGTTCTTTAAAGGGCCTGGTGTTCTATAGTCAGCAGGTGGTGAAGTCAGGCTTGTGTCCTTCCCTTCAGGGAAGCGTGTTTTCCCAGACCCCAGGTGGGTCCAGAGGTATCATCTGGGAGCCAGGGAATGGAGTCCAAAACCTTAGAAGTCTACCTGATGTTCTGTTGTACCGTGGCTGAGCTGGCACACAAACCATGAGACATAGTTCTTCCTACTATTCGTTCCCCTTTCCACAGGCAGAGGAGCCTTACCCCGTGGCCAGCATCACAGGCCCGTAGGGAGTACTGCCAAACTACCACCAATGTTCTCTTAAGGGCTTGTCATTAATGCCACCTGGCCTAGGACTCACTTTTCAGGGCAGTGAGCTCTCCTCTGTCCCAGGGCAGGTCCAGAGCTAAGGCCTGTAATTGGGGACCCACCAGAGCTTACTTGGTGCTATATCCCCCTGTGGCTGAGCTGGCACCTAACGTACAAGACAAAGTCCCCTTTGCTATTCCCTCTTCTTTTCTTAAACAGAAGGCATCTCTCCCCATAGCCACCACAGCTGGGAATATCTTGAGTCTCATCTGATGCCAGTAAGTCTCAGAGTCTGTTCTGAGGCCCATGGTGTACTATGTGGGTATTGATGCTGGTTATTCAGGGACCCAAGGGCACTTTAGTCAGAAGGTGATTGGTCCTGCCAGAATTGAGCCCTTTGCTTCACTGCAGTTGTTACCTTGTGGCCCAGGGTATGTCTAGAAATGTTGTCCAGGAGCTAGGGCCTGGAAAAGGGGCCTCATGAACATGGAGCCCTATCCTACTGTGGCTGAGCTGGTATCTAAGATGCAAGACAAGGTCCTCTTTACTCTTCCACCTTCTCTTATCAAGCAGAGGGAAGGATTCTCTTTTGGAACTGCGAACTCTGCAGCATGGGGTTAGGGGAGGGGTGTGGTACAAGCACTCCCTTAGTCTCCCAGCTGGTGTTTCAGTAGGTTGTGTTTCCCCACAGTCCCCTGGCTCTCAGTTCAGTTCAATACTAGGAATCACCTAGAAGTTGCAATCCTTGTGGTCTAGACGGCCTTTCAAGTGTATGTTGGGCCCCAGAGCACTTTAGCTTATGGTGGTGAGGCTTGTGGTGGGGACTCAGGTTCTGATTGCTGAGATGAGCAAGCCTCCTCTGACTAGGACTGGTTTAAATACTCCCGTCCTGGGCAAACTTCAGCTGAGTTCAGCCTGGTTTGGCTTTCTGCTGTGACAGAGCAACACTGAGTTAAATGCAATGCCTCATATTTGCTGCACTCTTTCTCTACCATGTGCACAGATTCTTTCTCTGTACCACACAGCTACTACCAAGGGATGGGTGGCATCCATAATTCCAGACTGCCCTTCCTATCCTCTTCAGTGCTACTTTCAGTGATATGAAGTTAAAACCAGGTACTGTGAGTGCTCACTTGAGTTTTGGTTCTTATGAAGGTGTTTTTTTTTTTTTTTTTTTTTTGATGTGTGTGTGTGTGTGTAGATAGTTGTTAAATTGGTATCTTTGGAGGAGACAGTTGGTGGAGCCTTTTATTCCACCGTCTTGGTCCACCCTCTACCCATTATTCTTTTTGATGTTCAACTTGTCCTATGTTTGGCAAGTGGGAGCCCCTTGTTGATTCCTTTTTTTTTTTTTTGAGCTGGGGTCTTGCTCTGCCACGTAGACTGGAGTACAGTGGTGTGATCTTGGCTCACTGCAACCTCCACTCCTGGGTTCAAGCCATTTTCCTACCTTAGCTTCCTGAGTAGCTGGGATTATAGGCTCATACCATCATTCCTGGCTAATTTTTGTATTTTTTTTTTTTTTTAGTAGAAATGGGGTTACCATGTTGGTTAGGCTGGTCTTAAATGCCTGACCTAGGTGATCCGCCAACCTCAGCTTCCCAAAGTGCTGGGATTACAGGCATGAGCCACCACACCTGGCCCCTTGTTGATTCTTGTAACAATTTTTTATATCAGTTTTAAAAAGATGTGGTAATGTATACATGTTATATATAAAATAACATTTTTTTCTTTGAATTATTTTTAATTATATAGTTCAGTAGCATTAAGTGTGTGTCCACATTATTGTGCAACCATCACCACCATTCATCTCTAGAACTCATCTTCCCAAGTGTAAAGTCTGTAACTCTGTAACAGTAAACAGTAATTTTCTATTCCCACTTCCCCTAGTCATTTGTAACCATGGTTCTACTTTCTGGCCCTATGCATTTGACTACACAAGATACCTCATGTAAGTAGAATCATGTCTTTGTGTTCTTGTGACTAGCTTATTTTACTTAGAATAATGCCTTTGAGGTTTATCCATGTTGTATCATATGGCAGAATTTCCTTCCTGAAATTTAAGGTTGAATAATAGTCCATTGTATGTATATACCATATTTTGTTCTTCCATTTATGTATTGATGAATGCTTGAATTGCTTTAATCTTTTAGCCATTGTGCCTAATGCTGCTCTGAACATAGGTATACAAATTCAGCTTTTAAATTAAAGTGTAATATTGGTTTGTGTACCTTCTTTAAATAATTATACAGCTCATTGATAGTCACAAACTGACTCTCCTATATAGTTAGCATAGAATATTACCAGCACCCCAGAGTCCCACTTTTGTGCCTCCCTCAGGCCTCAAAGGTACTTTCATCTTGACCTTCAACATTATAGATTGTTTTTTCCAGTCTCTTTTAAGTGTATGTAAACAGAATCACACATAATGCGCTCTTTTGTGTCTGGCATCTTTTGTTCAATATCATGTTCTGAGACATATCCACATTGTCCCATGCAGCAATATTTTGTTCATTTTATAAATGTACCATATTTTTCCATTTTTCTGCTTTCAAATTTTAGTGTTACAATACTGCCTTGACGATCCTAAATATATCTTTTGCTGAATGTATACATATCTTTTGGGACACATTTCTGTTGCATATAGAATTAGGAGTGGCTTTTAACTGTGTCACTCTAGCTGTATTACACAGCATTTGCCAGAGTTTCCCTAATCTTAATGTCTTTATGTTGTTCTATGTTTAATATTTAATATGCCAAGGATTCTCCAGGAACATATGGTCACAGGTTTTTTCCCCCAATGGCATCAGTAAAGAAACAGGAGAAACATTTTACCATAGCATCAACTTTCCATATAGGAACGAAGGCACTATTTTTAGCTACTACTGTCAATAAAATCAATTTGGTCATATATGCACTTCTTTACAGCTTCTTTAATTTTCTTAATGTATATTGTATTTGTATGATCAGAAGTTCTAAATGCCATAGATATTTTTGGTGGTGATATGCTGGGAAGTTGACAAAAGTTGAGAGGTAATCAGGAGGTAATATTTCCTTTTTGCTCATATGGCCACTTTAATGTCATTAAAGCCCTGTCAGCCACCCAGAGAACCAGCTCTTTTTTTTAATTGAATGTTTACAGGTTTTTTTTTTTTTTTTTGGTCCTAATATTGACTGGAGGGTAAAATTGGTTATCAAGCTGACATTATTTAGTAACATTCAAAATTCTTTATGTGAAAAGAATTTATAACATTTGTAATTTAGGTATGGACATTTAGTTTTAAAATAGCAATTACATAGATTTACTTGTTTTTGATTCTTTGTCTTCAAAACTGCGATGGATTGTTGACAAATTACATTCATTTCTCACCAGTAAGATTCTATAGGGAATGGGAGAGAAGAGAGAATTTGCCTCAGTGGCCATATCCCTTCTCCAGATTATGGAATTAAATGTTCTAAAACCTGTTCTGAAAGCTCCTGAATGAAAAGTCCAAAACAGTACTGTTTTAGTTGATTTGGGCTGCTGTAGCACAATACTATAGACTGGGTAGCTTATAAACAACAGAAACATGTCACAGTTCTTGAGGCTGGGAAGCCCAAGAAGAAAGTACCAGCAGATTAGGTGTCTTGTAAGGATCTGTTTCCTTATAAGGATTACCTGATTTCCTTACCTGATTCATAGATGGCACCTTTTTATTGTGTCTTTACAAGATGGAAGGGCAAGTGAGTCCCCTTGGGCCTTGATATGGGTTAGCTTTTGTGTCCCCACTCAAATCTCATCTTGAATTTTAATCCTCAGGTGTTGAGGGAGACCTGGTGAGAAGTGATTGGATCATGGGGCAGTTTCCCTCATGATATTCTCATGTTAGTGAGTGAGTTCTCACGAGATCTGATGGCTTTGTAAGGATCTAGCATTTCCCCTGCTTGCACTTCTTTATGCTGACACCACGTGAAGAAGGATTTTGCTTCCCCTTCACCTTCCTCTATGATTGTAAGTTTCCTGAGGCCTCCCCAGCCATGCAGAATGGTGAGTCAATTAAACTTCTTTTCTTTATAAATTACCCTGTCTTAGGTATTTTTTTAAATAGCAGTGTGAGAACAGACTAATACAGGCCTATTTTATAAGGTCACTAATTTCATTCATGAAGGCTTTGTTTTTATGACATAATCGTCTCCCAAAAGGCCTCATTTCCTAATACCATCACCTTCAGGATTAGGATTTCAACATATGAATTTATGGTGGGAGGAAGACGAAAACCTTCAAACCATAGCAAGTTCTGTGGGGTAGGAGGCAATTCCAAAACAAAACCCAAACACACAGAAATATACTGTATGAGTCCATTTATATAACATTTTAGAAAATGCATATTTATGGTGACACAGCAGATTGGTAGCTGCTAGGGACAGGAAGGGATGGAAGATAGATATGACAGAAGAGCATGAAAAACACTTGGGAAGCTGTTGAGGGTGATGGAAATCTTCACCCCCTTGATTATGGTGGTGGTTTCATAGATGTATACACCTGAGATAACTCATCAAACTGTGCTCTTTAATATGTGCAATTTATTGTACACAAGTCACACCTCAAAGCTGTTAAAAAACAGCAATGATGTAAATTTTTTTCTCTTAATATTCTTAAAAATTAATTTGATGATGGTTAGGAAATTACTATTTTCTAGGCCATGTTGCAAGAACAAAAAGCTGACGTATTTTATTTATACAATATAACTTGTGTAGATATATATTCATATAATACTTTAAAAAGTGAAAGTCACAGTATAAATCTCACAGTGTACTCAGGATATTGCTATTTCTGTTAGAAAATAGACTTTCTGTTTTTAACTTCAGTAAAATTTGCCTAAAAATCTCTTCTATGGCTTGGATAAACTGAGCAATTTTTTTTTTTCTGGATGCTGAGACACAAAACAAGACATTAATTTCCAGCTTATGGAGCTTTTTCCTGCCAATCAGTTACATAAATATATATTATGATACAGCTTGATGTGGACAGTACTCAAGTTGTGTGCAAGGTAGAGTGATAGATGAGCTCAGAGGAGGGAACTGTCAACCCTCTGGCTGGAGTGGGGTGATGTGATATGTGAGGAACTGGCTCTTTTCCCGAATACAGTTTTGACAGATGAAGTAGATAAATAATCTGATTCATGAATTTCACAAGCACTGAATCTTTCTCAGAAAGATTTAGTGTCTATTCCCT
The DNA here is from genome assembly GCA_031835075.1 of Saguinus oedipus. Taxonomy (NCBI): domain Eukaryota; kingdom Metazoa; phylum Chordata; class Mammalia; order Primates; family Cebidae; genus Saguinus; species Saguinus oedipus. The sequence continues at coordinate 105,009,259 of CM063175.1, read as the reverse complement.
TGGGTCACGTTTGTGAGGCAGGTTGAAGGCCTGGTTTACACAAAATCTGAGAAGACATTAAATAACTAGGTTAAGGTTATCCTCTATGAACTAGTGTGATAGTAGGGAATAGCACTAATCTTTTAATTTCTCATACTTTTAATACCTTTTCACTGGTTTTACAGATTAAGGAAATCAAAGCCATATATTTAATGCCTTCCTATTTGCAACTTTTCTTAGAATGTTACAGTAGATAATTTCACCTTAGAACTAAAGATTGGGAGGATTTTTACATGATAAGTAATTTCAGATGTTAGGAGGGTTTACCACCAGAATCTCCATTTAAAACTTTTTCCTCTGGGTGCTTTGTTGAAATTGGAAAATGTATGTCTAAGGGATGGTTGGTTATGGAGTGATGACTTGGTTGTCAGGCAGGTTTCATGTTTGACTAGAATAAACTTTGCTACCACCTGCCAGAACTTTATTGTGTTTAGGTCTTATGAGTAGTTCTGGGATTTAGCTTTCTAGGCAAACATTCTTGCAGATTGTTTCCAGCTTTTGATCACTGGGAACCTTCTTAAAATACAGAGGGGGGAAAATAGCCATGTTTACCTTTCCCCAGTTCCTTACCCTCTGCTATATGAGAAGTGCTGTAGGGCAGGCATAAGTGAAGTATTATGGAGTGTGTTTCACAAAAGTGTGTGATGCAGTTTAAAGATTGGAGTAGTGTGTTCATATACAGCAATTAACCTGGTGATTAGGGCAAGAGTGAAGGCACAGAGGAAGGGGTACATAGATCCTTAAGGCCAGGCTTGGGATATCTGCAGCAAGTGATGAGAGAGCGGATGGGATTGCAGTAGCCATGTATGACATGCAGATGAACTTGCCGGAAGCCACTGAAGGATTTTAAGTAGGAGAATAATATAAATGGAATTTTGTTTTAGAATAAGCCTTCAAGTAGCAGAGCAAAGGTGAATTGTGGTAGAGAGGGAAGCCAGTTAAAAAGTTTTGTGATAGTATCTGTACAAAACACAATATTAATTAAAAGACTAATAAGTTTTATGCTATTTGCTTATTTTGCATATAACACAATGTGAAATGTGAAGAGAATAAAGTGTAAATAAGACTTTTGTCTGTGCTTAGCTATCTTAAAAGCTACAAAGAATATATATATATATATATGTATATTTTCCAGGGAAAATATGCTGATCACTGTAAGAGGTACAAGTGAGGTTCTAGGAAATTCAGTAGGGGGAGGACCCCTTGTCACTGGAGTAGAAGGAAATATTTGTATTTTCTTTGAGCTCACTTTAATTTTTTTCAAAAAGTATTTCTTTAAGAAATTACATAAAACAATTTTGCAATAAAATATAAGGAATAGGTGGGGAGCTTTTTCATCAAATAAATAATTTGGAGAGTTCAAAGTACTTGGGTAGAATTTCCTGATTTAGAAACAGATTATTCAGAGATATATAAATTTATGAGGTATCATCATTTTATAGCTTTTCAGGTGAGCAAAATGCCCTGTCTCTCTCTCCAAGGCAATAGTTGGTGGACATGCTTACCAAACTTAATTTTGTTTTTTTAGACAGAGTCTTGTTCTGTCACCAGGCTGGAGTGCAGAGGCACAATCTTGGCTCACTGCAACCTCTGCCTCCCAGGTTCAAGCGATTATCCTGGCTCAGCAGCCCAAGTAGGTGGGACTACAGGGGCATACCACCATGCCTAGCTAATTTTTGTGTTTTTAGTAGAGACAGGGTTTCACTATGTTAGCCAGGATAGTCTCGATCTCTTGTCCTCGTGATCTGCCTACCTCGACCTCCCAAAGTGCTGGAATTACAGGCGTGAGCCACCATGCCTGGCCCACCCTTAAGTTTTTGTTTGATTTTAGCCTCATCATTTGGGGAGAAGAATTTTGTGCCTTTTTGCCCCAAAGTTTATTAGTGGATGGCCGTGTTTATACCCTGTGTGTGATAATGATTAACTCCTATACATTTTATCTAGCTTTTCAACTTTTAAATGAAGCTTGGTTTAATAAAATCTTTAGATGGTAACATTGTGCCAGTTCTGTTCTCATTTTATCACATGCTATACATTAAGCCTAGTTCAGCAGAGCATTATGCTACATTCCCTTGTCAGTGAGTTATAGATCTTGAAATTTCACACACTGTGTTCTGGAAAGAAAGCATAACTGTTTCCTGTCTGGTTGAAATGCAAACAAAAGATATTTCAGCTGCTTCTGTAATAAGGAGATAAGGCCAGACATTATGAAAGAAAAGATTACCACTGATTTTTTTTCCTTTTATTCAAGTGATTTCAAGGAATTATTTGATAAGAAAGTCACCTCAACTGATGAAAACCAGTGTTAATTTCCTCTTTCACTTTTTTTATTACCTTTATTAAGGTAATGTTTTTCATGTTTCTGAGTTCTGTTCCTGGGACACTGATTCTGTTTTTTTAAAATTTTCTTTTGTTCTTATTACGATATCACGTGGTTTATGGTGATTTCATCAGATAGTTTAACTGTTAAGAAATTGTTTTTACATATTTATGGAAATAAACATTCTGTAGGTCTTTATATAACATGTTAGTATTTATATGTTTCCTTATATAACTATGATAAAATAAAATGCTTACAATGTTTTATAATACTTAGAGGAAATTATCCATAATGTATATATTCTCCTCTGTGTCTTCCTACTGGTCCATCCATCCATCCATCTATCCATCCATCCATCTAAAGTTCAGGTCTGTCAGCTTGGGCAAGCCATCTAACTTCTCCTGGCCTTGCTTTCTCATATAAAACAATAGTCTAGTAGAAGATAAACTCTTAGACTTTTTGTACTTACATTGCCTGATTTATCCAGGGTTTTAGGCAACTTTCCAATTTATATTAAGAATAGGCTAAAAGGTAAACTATCAGAACTTATCAGCCACATGAAAATTTCGTTAAAATAGGCTTACTGGAGCTACATAATAGAATTAGTCCAGTTACAATACATTTGTATTACTTTCCACTAAATGCAATCACATGCTTAAATTGATGAGTAGTAGTATCATAATTCCATAATGAATTTGATTCAAGCAATAGTTATATTAAATTTTCTCCAGAAAAATTCATAACCATTCAATAAAGCTTTACTATATTGTCATCTAAAGGTAGATGTAAGTTTTGTTTTTAGAATAACTATTGAGTATATTTCAAGTCATTGATTTCTTTTCTTAGTTATAAATTTATAACCAATGACTAATGATTTATTAATTTTATGAAAAATAAAACATACATTGGAGAATAACTTGCGTGGTAAACTGTATCCAGTCTAGCTATAGATATAGGTAATTTGAGGTACATTTTTGATATTTTTTCATTTGGCACATGTAACTGTGAAAATATATTTTAAAATATGCCTTGTCCAGCTATGGTAAGCTTGCGCCTGTTGTCCCAGCACTTTGGGAGGCTGAGGCTGGCAGATCACCTGAGGTTAGGAGTTCAAGACCAGCCTGGCCAACATGGTGAAACTTCCTCTCTACTAAAAATACAAAAAATTATCTGGGCATGGTGGTGGGCACCTGTAATCCCAGTTACTCAGGAGACTGAGACTGGAGAATTGCTTGAATCCAGGAAGCAAAGGTTGTAATGAGCCAAGATTGCTCCCTTGGACTCCAGCCTGGGTGACAAGAGTGAAACTCTATCTCAAAAAAGAAGCCTTAAGAGTACTTTCTACTTTATGGTTCATTTTCATGGAGTGGTTTATTTTTTCCATCAAAATACCTAATTAATTCAGGTACAGTGAGAAAATGCTTCTGAAATAAAATGTTTCAATATATTCTTGGTTTCTTCTGCCTCTGACATCATTTATCCACAGCCCCTCCCCCTCTCCCTACCTTCATTGACTTTGGCTTGGTTTGTAATAATCTAGGTTTACATTTTTGAAACATTAAATGCTCTCAGAGAGCTAAATACTTGTCTATGTTGGGTTCAGATTTGTAGGGACCTCCTAAGCTTCGCAGTCCCATTTACCAGGTCTGCTGTTGGTAAAATCGTTGCCACCTGCACTCTGGTTTCTTGTTCCACTGCTTTTATGAAATCATGGTATTTGGGTTTTTCATCTCATTCTGTAATATTTTTATTTCCAGCGTGTCGTCCCTTTCTTAGTGTGCTATCTTTCCCAACCCTGCCTGTGGGTGTTCCTGTTTTCCAAAGATGCTTTTCACATTGTTTGTTCAGACCTGGACATACATTATTATTTCCCTTCCTTTTGGCCAATCTGAAAGCTATTGGAGAGCAGAAACTTTGTTTTATTTCCCTCCTCAGGTTAGCCTTGGGGTTCACATAGAAAAGGTATTCATGAAATATTGTTGAATAAATAATTAACTACTATTCTATTCCATTACTACCCCTTCCTTGTTAATTCTTGGATCTGTGCAGCTCAGCCCTTAATTCATATAGGGTGAGCATTCCTTATCTGAAAATTCAAAATCTGAAATACTCCAAAATCTGAAACTTGTTGAGTATCAATATGTGGCTCAAAGGAAATGCTCATCAGAGTATTTTGGATTTCAGGTTTTTGGATTTGGGAAGCCCAAGTAGTTTGTTATTCGAAAACATTCCAAAATAGAAAAAATTCAAAATGTAAAACATTTCTGGCCTAAGCATTTCAGATAAGGGATACCCAGCCTATATTCCAACTTTGTTCTTAGACCTTTTCATGCCTGACTGTCTGCTGGACTGTTCTCCTTGACTGTTCTTCTGTAACTTCAAACATAACATGTCTGAGATGCAGTATCTTTCTTGTATTCTGCTTTTACTGATGGTATCGTCATTCTTTTAGTCAGGTTTGAAAATGTCTAGCATTTTTAAAAAGCCGTGGTGCCCCTTTAGGATCCAGTAGTATAGTGGGTCAGATCTGTAAGCTGAATCAGATAGGCCAATGGCTAGAATTCTGGCAGTTACTTAACTTGTTGAATCCTTGTTCCCTTATCTGTAAAGTTCCTGCTTCTTGGACTTGTTTTGAGGGTTGTGTGAGAATGTTCATGAAAGTGCTTAGTGTGGTCCCTGGTATGTGGCACATGCTGAGGGAGCTGTCTGTGATTCCCAGTGTGTCATGAGGGGCTTTTCAGAGGCCTCATTACTTTGGTGAGGCTGCTGCTGCTGCTTGAGTACAGGTTCTCATCTGTTGCATGGATATTTGCAGCAGTGCCCTCTGCTCTGGCCCATGCAGGACTCCACCAATAGATTTTGATTATTTCCTTCGCTTTAGAACCCATGATGACTTTCTGCACCCAGTTTGGTCAAGCCTGTGCACACCTCAGTTTGATATTTAAATTTTTGGACAATCTGATCTTTACTAACATTTCTAGCCTTATTGTGGTATCTTCTGCGTGAATTTCCAGTCACTGCCTTCACACTTTCCATCTCCTCAACTTGTCTTGTGCCTCACACACTTTTCTCTCCTCTCCTTTGTTCTGTCTAGTTTTCCCTAACCATCATTTATGGCCCCTGATTCTTACTGTCCGTGATGTTTCTCCTGACCCTTTCTTGTGACATTGTTCTCCTGACTTAATCCCTGATTCTTATTAGTTCATTCACTCACTGCCTTGTAAGGTAGTAATTTTAGGTGCTTGTTCTAGTTACAGGCACTTGGATACACTGGTGATCAGAAAAGAGACACTCCAACCTTCCCAGAACTTATGTTGTTTATCAGCATTTATTTTACAGAGAATCATGTTTTGTGACATCTTTGTATAATTTGCATGTATTTATTGAACTCCTATAATTTTTTTTTCCCGGTACAAATTGAAAATTACCTGGGTATTTTAAAGCTTTTAATATTTTCTTTAATGTCTTATCTGATATTTTACACAGAGAAGGAATTCAAATATTGGTTAACTTTAGAGGGTCAGTCACATTCATGGCTTGAGGTTTAAAACTATATCTTCGAAAATGGAAAGCATAACTTGCAATGTATTTGAAATCATATTTGTACATTATGCTTTAGGTATATGTTTCTTTTTAAGAAAGATCTGTAACAGCATAGATTGCTTGTAGTAATTAAGATTTTTCTGATAAAAATTTGACCATGAGTGAGTGAACAATATGCTTGTATTCCTACCAATGGTAGGTAGAACACATTTAATATCACTTGAACTTACCAGGAAGTCTTTTTCTGTCCTTCTTAATTTTTGTGTAACACTCCCTCTCCCTTTTAATGTGATGTCTGAGTCAGTATTTGAAAAATATTCTATATTTAGAGCAACAGGCAGTTAAGTCTTAATAGTTTTTGTTGCTGGGGAAAATAATAGAAGCAGTTGATGATTGTCACTTTCATGGCTTGGAGGCCTTCTCTGACCTTCTATACTGAGTTAAATGCTCCCCTCAGTGCTCTTAACATGGAAAGCCCCTGTGCTTCCTGTTTTGTGATGCCTTCCAGAGTTATAATTATTTGTATAGTGTCTACCCTTCCTTCTAAACCACATGCTTCATGATGGCAGGAGCTGTTTCTGTTTTCTTCAGGACTCAATTCCCAGGACCTAGAAAGTCCACAGCACATATAAGGAGCACTCACCAAAGATGCATTGCAGTAAATTTGGTATTTATTCACTAATCAGAGACTTACTGCATTCCTGTAGCGGTCAGGGACTGAGCTAGGCTCTGGGTTTGCACTGGAGAATAACGCATAGCCCCTGTCTACAGGGTGCTCATCAACTAGCAAAATGTGCTAAGTTTGTCTTATTTAACTGACATTTATATACTGTTTAAAGTTTTGGTAATGGGAAGAGACTCTCAAAGAAAAGAGGATAAGGCTGACTGGAAATGATTTAATAAGATGCAAAAACCACAATCAGTAGTGGGGTCATTTCCAAATCTTAACTCCTTGCCCCAGTTTTTAATACAAACCCAAAAACGCATGAGCCAAGAGAAACAAATTTAATTTCTGATAAGCCAGAGTAGGTGCTGGCTTATCAAAAATTTTACTCAAAATTTTTACTGAAAAATTTTGAGTAAAGTCAGTTTTTTTTTTTTTTTTTTTTTTTTTTTTTTGAGACGGAGTTTCGCTCTTGTTACCCAGGCTGGAGTGCAATGGTGTGATCTCGGTTCACCGCGACCTCTGCCTCCTGGGTTCAGGCAATTTTCCTGCCTCAGCCTTCTGAGTAGCTGGGATTACAGGCACACACCACCATGCCCAGCTAATTTTTGTATTTTTAGTAGAGACGGGGTTTCACCGTGTTGACCAGGATGGTCTCGATCTCTTGACCTCGTGATCCACCCGCCTTGGCCTCCCAAAATGCTGGGATTACAGGCGTGAGCCGCTGCGCCCGGCATTAGATTTTTTTTTAAGCCTCAAAATAACCCTGTGAAGATGTACTGTTTCACTCAATAGATGAGGACATTGGGGAACAGATTAAGTAACTTACCAGGTTCCCACAGGATTGGAACTGCCTCTGTCTGATCTCCAAATCCTTCACCTAAGATCTGTACTGCTTCCAACCAGTAAACCACATGGGGGTGATAGTTACAACTGGCACCTACTCTGTCTTATCAGAAATTAAATTTGTTTCTCTTGGCTCATGCGTTTTTGGGTTTGCATTAAAAACTGCGGCAAGGAATTAAGATTTGGAAAGGAACCCATTCCTGATTGTGGTTTTTGCATCTTATTAAACCTTTTCTAGTCAGCCTTATTCTCTTTTCTTTGAGACTCTCTTCCCATTACCAAATTTTTTCATGGTGGTACTTTTATTTGACTTTGGAAACTGTCTAGTCTATATTTTGGGCCTATTCGATTAAGTATAAAAATATTTTCTTGGTATTTGGGTTCTCCACAGTATGAACAATTTCTGCTCCTTTTAACCACTCACTACTCAAGTTAGTCCCTAGTGAGGCCTACAGATGCATTCCTACTTTTATAGCTTTCTTTAGGCTCTCTCTGAAATGCCTTCCACAAACTTTTGGCCAAGTAAAATTAAAAACGTGTTCTTCTCTTTCGTTTCCAAAGTAAGTTTCACCTGCAGAGTTTGCCCTTCAGTCCTTTGCTAGCCTCCAGGCCTTGCTGCTGCTTTATGCGTGCTGGTTTTGTTCCCTGGTGAGACTTTTAATTTCTGGAGCAAAAGGACCAAATCTTGTTTTTCTTTTCTGTCTTCCACAGTGTCTAGTACAGTGCTGGGTGTAGGACCATGCCTACTAAGTAAGCAGTAAAATGTCGGTTGAAGTAACATTAATTATAGAGTTTGTACTTCCTAATTATAATTGAAAACCTCAGTGCTTTCCAGACATTGTGGCACACTGGAGAAAGGCAGCTGGAGGAGCCACAGTCTTCTTTAAGAACAGAGACACTTCTCATTTGTATTGTGCATGACAGGTTATGGAGTGCTTTCATGGGCATTAGCTCACTTAATCCTCAAGCTAATTTTATAGGAGAGAAATCATTTAATTCTCATTGAGGAGTGACGGCATTAGGACTCCCATAAATCACGTGGCTGGAGCTAGGACTTGGTGCCAACTTGTGTGACTAGTGCCTGCCACAGGAGAGACAGGAGCAACAAGCTGTGAGCTCCAGAAGGCAGGGCCCAGTAATGTTTATTCCGCATCACTGTTGCAAGATAAAATTGAGGTTCTTGTGTCAGCTGCCCATTGAATTTTCCCATGTGTGCATTTCTGTCTGGCTCTGCGGGAACTGTTGAGTTTGTCTCGTCTATTGCTAGTATTTCACTACCCATTAGCCATTTACATTCATCTATCTGTCATCCCTTTGTGTGTTTGTATATAAACAATAAGACATTTGCAGTCATATAAAAACCATCTGAAGTCTTCAAAATAATTTGTGATGTTATAAATTAACATTTTTTTAGTGCCTCCTTAAGACTCCACTCTGCCAAGGTTCATGATTGCTCTGTATAGGTTGGTGCATAACTGTATGGATGGCATTGGGCTAGAGAACTCAAATATTATGATTTTGAGAAAGACATTCTTTTGTGTACTTACGTATTTCATGATTGTTTAAAAGCTCTGATCATCTTTGGAATTTGTCCTTGGAAATTTATGAATACTTTTAGGGGCAATGCATTTCCTTCCTTTTGCCTCATGAAGTAAGTTCTTGGTGCAGGAAAGGAACATATTTTTCTAGTTATCTGATTATAATTTAGAGCTTTTAAATTTTTTATTGCTGTTGCTATGAGTGATTAGCAGTGTACTTTCAATTTTGTACTCTTGTTTGTGTATACACCTGGGCACAATGGCATGCCAGAGGACCATCCAACTGGATAGTTCACACTTAAAATGACGACGTCTTCCATATGGGCATTTTATGTCTTTGGCATTCTGACGTTTTTCTGGGGAACATTAGCTTGTGGAATTTATCTTAAACATTTCCTTTGCTTTTGCTTTGTATAATCAGATGCCAGAACAATTTAAAATAGGATTAAAAATTTAAGACATTAAATATAGATGGGGATTACTGTAGACAGTATGGACTCTACAAAGAAAAGACCTATTTATGCTCATGATGGGATATAACCTATTTATAGTTTAAAAAACCTACATAAAAAATTATAATAGTTTAGTTTAGAGATAGTATAAACATGAGATTGCCATCTTCATTTTAGCCCTGGAGAAAAATAAACAAGGAATAGGCATGCTGGCTTCTTTGATCCTGAGCATATGATCACTGTACCAAGTGGTTTTGATGCTGTGGAAAGTGTGGTTGTGGGAAAAGTGTGGCTGCGATTTTTTTCAGTTCAACCAGAGATGAGTAGTTGAGACTTCTTTTTCTTAAAGGAATCTGCTAGAGAGATGTGGTTCCTAATGGTCAACCAAATTTGCAGTTGCCTAGTAGTGCACCTGTTATTCCAGAAGAGGTGCAGATGCAGGTATCTAGTCCCTGACCTAGAGGAGCTAGTTAATATTTTGATAAGAGAAAACTTAAGAAAATTAGATCTAACTTACATGGTAAGTAGATCTAACTTAATATTTGTGAAATGAGAGATCAGAGAAGGGAGAGAGTAGGGGAAGTGGAGAAGCCAGAACGATTGGTTGGGAAACTGGATCTCAGGCTTTTCTCTCTACCATTTGTCCCAGCAGGCCAGAGTCCTGAGGTCCTGTCCACTCTCAACACATGCCTTTAATACTCTTTCAATTTTATTTTCGAAGACCTTTTCAAAAATCAGAGGATAAGGCTTTAAGTTGCTGGTATAGGGTCGTTAGGAAAAAAAATCAGTGATGCAAATATTAAATATTAATCACTGTCTGCCTTGGTGGTATTCCTTATGCATTTTTTAAACCTGAGGTTATTGGAGTTTTCTTCTTCAAAATTACAAAACAAAATAGCAGTTTTGTTTAATATTTTTTAACTGATAAATTATCTTTTGAAAACATTAGTCTGCCTTTGAAGTTGTTATTTCTGTGTCAGAAAGAGATTTTTGTCAAATGTCTCCTTTTTTAGAAAACAATAGTGTTAGGTGTGTTTTCTGTATGTTCTACAAATTTCACAAAGCTTTCATTCTTCATAGGAAACTAATGCAAAAAAAAGAAACACCAGAAAACAAACAAAAAAACAATTGGTATTTACTTTCTTTTAAACTTCTAAGTCATGTAGCCCCTGTCTGGTTGCTCTGTGTTATTACTACATCATGGGACTTAACACCTTTTATCAATATTCACTATATTTTTGTTTAAAGTAGTGCTGTTTGCAGTAAGTTTATTGTGTTTGCTTCTAGATAATGTAATTGATGGACAGAGGAATCTAAAGGACCTGTCCAATTGTCTAAATTTGTGAGTCAGAGTGTTTAAACACAGACTGACAAGAAGTTTTATTTTACGTTCTACCTAATATTATATGCCAGTTAAGAACCTGTTTCTTTCTCACTTGGCCAATCTACTAACAGTTAATTCTCCCCTGTCAGATAATAGTGCTACTTTTCTTGCTCTAGCAGCTGTCTCTATGGTACATATTGTCCCATAGAACACATTCTCTTTAAAATAGAATGAAGATACTGAGCATACCTTTAAATGACTTGATTTATGCTTCTTTATTCATCTATCTATCTTAACCATTTTGTAGACTTAAAAATGATTTAAACCATTTTCAGAGTGGGTTAATACCCTTCTACATAACACGTTCAAAATTTGTCTGCCTTCCGTAGTGTTTATGGGAGATACAGCATTTTATTCTATTAGGCATGGCTACATGGATGACCCACTGTCATTTTGAATTTTTCCCCTGTGTCGAACTCATTATTTCTTTGTCTGCAAGTTACTTGCATTGAGCTTATGTTTTATACATAGCTCATAAGAAAGAAAAAACAAAGGAATATAATACACACATATATACATGTTAATGTTAGTAAAGTTACAGGTAACCCTTTATTTTCTAATTTATCCTTCTTTGTATTTTCCAACTTTGAGAAGCTTAGATAATATTCTTTTCATAAAAGGAAAAGAACTGTAAAATTTCTAATCTATTTGCTATTGTTTTCTTTTCTTAGAAGTTGAGAGGCAAAGGGATTCTGCTTTATTTTTCAGATAATAAGCAATTGAGTGATGTTTTATTTGTTTGGTAGTGTTGAATAGAGAAAGATTCTGCCTAAGTAAATTTTATATGACTCAACCCTCCTTTTTTTATTTTATTTATTTATTTTTGTTTTGAGACAGTCTTGCTCTGTGGGCAGCCTGGAGTGCAATGATATGATTCCAGCCTCCTGCAGTCTCCTAGGTTTAAGTGGTTCTCCTGTCTCAACCTCCTGAGTAGCTGGATTACAGGCATGTGCCACCATGCTTGGCTAACTTTTGTATTTTTAGTAGAGATGAGATTTTGCCGTGTTGCCCAGGTTGATCTCGAACTCCTGACCTAGGGTGATCTGCCTGCATCGGACTCCCAAAGTTCTGGGATTACAGGCATGAGCCACCACACCTGGCCTCAAGCCTACACTTTAAAAGCTGAGACTTTTAAGTTTTCAAACTTGAGATGAAAACCTTATGTTATTGGTGTTACATGTTTTAAAATCCATTGTGATGAAACACAGTATACTAAATTGAGTTTGACCTTATCCTGGAACCAGGGTCATTACTGTAACCTTCAATTATTGTACTTTTGGCCTTTCCCTTGCTGTCAGCTGTCACTGCAGCAGTGCTAATTGGGGCTTTTGCTTTTAATCATGTAGCTTAGCAAAAACAAATAGCATATAATATTTTATGTAGGTTGACTTACTAAATTCTGAAGAATCATCTGAAATCTTCCTTCTTGGAGTGAAAAGTATGTGGTTGTCTTCTTCAGCACATGTAAGAGGTGATTTTATGACTTATGTTCCTATATTTGTTTTAATAACTGATGACCCATGGAAGATGTTTGTTTTTGCTTTTACGTTCTTATCTGTATATAAAAAAGCTTAGATGCATATTGGTAAGGTCTTGGAATTAGATAGGCCTGGATACAAATTACACTGATACCTCTTAGTAGCTGTATAATCTTGGGCATTCAGCTTAACCTCTTCAAGTGCATTTCCTCTTCTGTAAAATGAGGATAATCATGCTTTTATCATACAGCTGTTGTGAGGATTGAATGAAGAATTCATGCAATGTGCTAGCATAGTGCCAGCACATTGTAATTGCTCAATATTATCAATAATAACCATTTTAGTTATTAATTTGGCTTTGACTGATGCCTGCCACTTCTTAATTTCATTGTTCAAATAATCTGTAACTGATTTGAATGTGAAGCTGAGCAAGCTTGATATTTGAAAGAAAAGATTGTTATGAAATATTTAATGTATTTTTAACTGATTAGAAAGATTTTCTCACCTTCTTAGAAGATAACACAATTAAATAATGTCTATATATGGCAGAGGGTCTGAATACCTGCATTATATTATGATATTAAAAAGGAATCTTTGCAAACTACCTAGAAGAATCCTGAGAGGTTAAAACTGAGTGTGTAATTAGGTAGACTTGGTAATTTGTTAAATGCAGCAAGAAAAATGAGATTATACCATAGGTTTTTAGGAAATTTCCCATGTTTTAAATGAAATTGTCTATGAATTCTATACTTTGCTATATGTGATGAGTATGGAATTTATAATTTGTACCAATTGGATTAAAATGGGTCTAGCAGGTTTTTAAACTTATTGTTGATAATGAAAATATAAAGCTCTGAAAAAATGGTGACCAATTTTTTTTCATTGTCTACTCATCATCTTTCATTTAACTTGCATTGATTTAAAATCCTTTAGTGCAGTTAACTGCTATTATAAAGTCTATTGAAGTAAATACTCATAACCATTTTTTTACTTATACGACAGTTGCTTTTGGAGTAGCTGGAAGAGCTATGAAACATTACTGAGGTACCTATATTTTGTTTTTAACCCTTTGGAGGATAGTTTTCTATGTATTAAATGTCCACTTAATCAGTACTATAGCTCTTTTTGAAGAGTCTTAGAAATGAACAAGATAGTATAACCATTGAATACAAAATTTTGAAACTGTTACTCAGTGAAAAGTTTCTAAAATAAAGGGCAACACCTACTCTGAAAAAGCAGTTGTTTTTAGATAGCAGATAAATATTTTCCTTTCAGTTACTCACAGGATCATCAATCTATCAAAGTTTTTCCATCATGTCTTTAATGGGATGTAAATTACATAACTTAATGGAATAATTAATATGAATAGCAGTTATACTTATATAGCAAGTGTTTGTTATTTTGCTGAGGTATTTAGAGAAGTTTTTCCCTATACTGAAGACTTCCAGAATATTTTATATTTTGTGTGTTTCCTGTGCCGAATACTTCTAAAATGTTTTATATTTTGTGTGTGTGTGTTTGAGAGGGGTGAGAGAGTTTGGTGATGGTTATGTAAATTTTTTAAAAAACTGCTTTTTCTGACTCCTTTTATATCAGCTATCACATCTTACTCCTGCTACTATATTTTCTTCAGTAGCCCTTTCTTTTTAACATGGAACACAGGTAATCAAGGTTTTTAAAATTGTGCAAGAGAAGTGTGCATAATTTAGTGCTTACCAAAGGCCTGAAGAGTGATGAACTAAAAATCTCAAAACCTCCTCTCATATTACAAATGCAGTACACATTTATTTTAAAAAGCCAGAAAATGTTAATAAGAATAAAAAGGTCATTTATCATCTCACATACTAGAGGTCATTTCTTTTTTAAGCTAAAACAGGAAAAGGTAAATTGCTACAAGTATTTTAGCAGGAAGAGCATTAATACAGGGAAAGAAGATTGATAATCACCAATCTTACTTTGAGGATATCAAGAAATCTAGAATCATAGGAAGTCATGACCTGTGATGTCAGCCACCTATAGCCCTACAGTGGGTGATTATCAGGAGCTTTCCCCAGAAGCCATGTATATATCACTCTAACATCTGTCTCCACTTCTACCAGCCACTGCTGGGGGAAGAATATGGTTGCTTCTCTCCAGTGTTCTTACTTTCACGAGTGCTTTTCATCCACAAAGCCTAAGCCAAAATCCTGCTTACAAGGAATCTGGGAAATGTAGTTTTCAGGCTTCCAGCCACTGTGAAACAGCTTGAAAGTATAGGGATGATATTGGTAATTTTGTTATCAACAGATAACATCCCCTGCAGCATCCTTCCAAATTCTTTCTTCAACACACATATGCTACTTACAACTGAACACTTAATCCGGACCATAGATAGATTTATGCTGTTTGGTAATTTGCTTTTATCACTTAATTTAGTATAATGCATCTCTTTCTAAACTCTTTTATATTTTAGTTTGTTTTCTGATGCTGTAACAGAATACCTAGACTGGGTAATTGTCAAAGAACATAAATTTATTTCTTACAGTCTAGATTAGGAAGCCCAAGATCAAGGGGTTGTATTTGGTGAGGACCTTCTTGCTGCATCATTCCCATGGTGGAAGGTGGAAGGGCAGGAGAGAGAGAGAGAGAGAGAGAGAGAGAGAGAGAGAGAGAGAGAGAGAGAGAGAGAGAGAGATAACAGGGGTCAAATATGTTTTATGACAATCACTCTCGTGGTAATGAATCTACCACTTTTATAACAGCATTAATCCATTCATGACCTAATCACCTCCTAAAGTTCCTACCTTTCAGTACTGTTGCTTTGGGGATTAAGTTCCTAATACATGAACTTTGGAGGACACATTTAAAAGATGGCAGTTATGCATATATCTTAAAATTTTTGTGTTAAAAAGGAATATATTAATATTTTTTAGTAAGCTGCTTTTATCACTTATGATGCTATCAACATCTTTCCGAATGGCTCTTTAGAACTCTCTTGTTGGATTTATTAAATAAACACCCAGTACTAGACAATTTAGATAGTTTCCAATTTCTTGCTATTATATCAGTAATTTGCTGTACATCCTTGTGACTAAAACTTTGTATATGCTCTTTTATTCTTTAGGGAAAATTCCGTGCTCTATTGGCATGGTCTGTGGCCTTTTCTGGCTTGTATTTTGCTTCGTCCTGAGTTCTTTTTGCTTACTTCCATTTGTCAGGTAATGATACCAGAAAGTTGTTAATGAGACATAACAATTTAGGATAGTTTTAATGCTTAGGCCCTTTTGCATTCAGAGTTCTTAATCCTCAATCATATATGATACTCGGACCTCCACCTATGCTTTATGTAAACATTAAATGTGTCTTAAACTAAGAAAGCTTAAGAACCACTGCTAAAGATTAATTCTAACTTTCCAAGCTAAAGAACAGGAGGCTGGACCAAGGGTCTCTAGAGACTTTACCTTTTTCGTTTTACACTTCCCTCTTTCCTTCTTCCTTCTCTCCCTTTTTCCTTCCGTTCTACTGTGATCATAAAACAATCATTAAGGTATTTAGTATTTACACATGATCTGTTATTTTATACAAGACTTCCCAGTTGTGAAGCTTATGGTGACCTGTGTTCCTTGCTGGCCATTTCAGCCTGGGTGACAGAGTGAAACCGTGTCTCTTACAAACAAAACAAAACAAAACAAAACAAAACAAGCTTTGGCTTAGGGTTGTGGCCTCTGGCTACGGTTACAGGCCTTCTGCCTTTCCGGAAGCAGCTGTGATAAACAGGGGTTGCTGGAAGATCTCTTCCTTGGGGGGTCATCAGTGGATCCACCAGTAATAAGGATTTCATCATTGGCAGGAAGACTTTTGCAACTTTCAGTTTAGGAGATTTTCCTTTTAAAATATAGAAGTAGTTCTTTGGTGATCTCAACATTCTGGTGGTGCCCTTTTCTTCTGACCTTGCTTAATAGACTCTTCACTTGTGTTGAAAGCAATTCTACAAATACCAGCTTTTATCTAGTGTTTACATGGGCAGTCATACTTGACTATGAATTCATCTATTAGTTTTTTGATTATTACACGTGTCTTTAACATTTTCTTACCAGAATAGAATTCATTTTCCTAACTTTTTTGTTTAGAAATGGCTTAGTTTTATTAGGAAGATAAATGATTTTATGTCTTAGAAAGCAGTATTGAAGCCAGCAGCAAAACTTAATTATCTGAAATGAAATACAGATGATTAAATTATTTCCTAAAATCAATAAAATTGAATCAACTGAAAAATCGATGTGCTATATAAACATGCCTTTTAAATTATTTCCCATGTCTTTGTGGAATATTGGCTCAGAGGTTTGCAATCAAGGTGGGATTTAAAGTTTCATTCATAAAAAGTATTCTGTATTTTTTTTTGTAAAGATATCATAGGCCTTTAACAGTAGCTTCCATGAACAGGTACTGTTCCCATCTCCGCTCTTCACCCCCACTCCCAAAGTGGTTTTGTGGGTATAAAAAGGTCTTGTCTCTCTTCTTTCAGGGCCACAGGTTGGAGAGACGTGAGTCCTCCATGGTCGCCGGCAATAAACCCTGCAATTTGGCATACTTTTGTCTTGGTGTTGACTTTCTGTGCTCGGTCTGATACAACAGTACCATGGGCCTACTATATACACTGGGGAAGCATTACAGCTCTATAGCGATTTCCAATTTGGTCAGCTATACAAACAAGACACATATCTAGAAAGAACAGATACATGTAGATTTATGGCCCCACATACCAGTCCTTAACCACGTGCAAACAGAAATTTAGAGAATATCATGATGGCCACGATTTGAGAGAGAAAAATTCCTTGAGCAAGTGGTGTATAAAGGGCATTCTAAGGTAAGTATGGAGGAGCAGGTATTCTAGGTAAGGCTGACTTAGGTTGTGCAATACACAAAGGTTCTGTATAAAATATGTCAGTGTTCTCCTTCCTGCCGGATACTGCAGACTTGTATATGTTTTATAACAGTTTTCAGGTAGATAATCTGACTTCTCTAGACACCTTGGCTCCTTGATATTCCTCGAATATCCCAGGAAGATTTCTTCCTTAAGGCTTTGCACTGGCTTGTTCTTCTGTCTGGAATGCTCATCCCTCAGATATTCCCTATTTAAGCCTTTGTGTAAATATCATCTTCACGATGGAACTTACCTAGTGTATCCTATTTAAAATAACTATTTCCCTTACCTGCATATAACCATAGTATAGCATTTATCAACAAATATTGAATATAATGATAATCTCATATAATTCATATGTTTATTATTGTGTGCCTCTCTCTCCACCCTCTTAGATCAAAAGAGAAAGTGTCATGGTAGTAGAGAAATTTTTCTTCTGTGCATTTTTAGTTTACTGATCTATATCCCAAGTGCCTAGAGTATCACGTTGGTATACAGTAGGCACTCAGATATTTGTTGAATGAATAAATGTATGCATGAATAAAGTTGAGTGACATTCACAGAACAGAAAGGGCAGGAGGCAAAACTGTTAGTCACATAGTAGGTGAGGGCAGGAATAAATGCAGGAGAAAATATTATCTGAAGACTGAGGAAAAATACAGTGACCACAGTGCAGAATCACAGAGCAGTCAACTAAGAAAAGAAATTAAAAAATTCAGCCATCAGATTTTGCAGTTGTGAGGTCATTGGTGATTTTTGTTTCAGTTGGGTAATGTGGATGATGAGGTGTGTACTAGAAAAGTACCAAGGAAATGAAGACATTATTCTTATGTGAGACTGTCCATGTTTGGTATCCACCTGCTGGACATCATTCAATCACATCACACATATGCATTTATCTAGAGGGACAGCTTGGCATCTAGCAGTAATGTGGTATTCTTTAACAAAATCAGCATTTTAACTCAATTGAGGAAGGAAGGAAGGGAAGGGTGCCTTTTCTGATTGGTAGGGTCATTTGGCCAGTGTCTGCTTAGTGGTCCCGAGTGGAGGCAACTCCACAAGCTCTTTTGGGAACTGATGTCTGATGGAGGAGGAAGATGAACTGATGGAGGATGTAAGGTGGAAAATCATAGAACAGGTACTGGGTAGGATAGGTTAGCCAGGAAGAAGTCAAGAATGGAGATACTAGTAAGTGAAGTGTTAAGGGCATCCGACGGCAGGTTGATGAGGGCATGGGAATGGTAGGAGGGAAAGGGGAGTAGTATGAGGTGGGCAGCAGAGGATTGAGAGGAGCTGCTGATGGGGCTGTGACCAAGAGAGCAAGAGGTCAAGAATGACTTCAGGCCGGGCGCGGTGGCTCAAGCCTGTAATCCCAGCACTTTGGGAGGCCGAGGCGGGTGGATCACGAGGTCAAGAGATCGAGACCATCCTGGTCAACATGGTGAAACCCCGTCTCTACTAAAAATACAAAAAAAAATTAGCTGGGCATGGTGGCACATGCCTGTAGTCCCAGCTACTTGGGAGGCTGAGGCAGGAGAATTGCCTGAACCTAGGAGGCGGAGGTTGCAGTGAGCCGAGATAGTGCCATTGCACTCCAGCCTGGGTAACAAGAGCGAAACTCCGTCTCAAAAAAAGAAAAAAAAGAATGACTTCAAGGCCATAAGGGTGAGAGGTGAGGCAGATTAATTTATTTACACAAATGGGGGTGTCCATTCTCAGGAAATATAAATTTAGTTTTAACCATGCTTAATTTAAGATGGTGGGGAATGTTAAGTTAGGAATTTCTGGTAGATAGAGTTTTTCTACAAACATTAACAGGGGACTCAGTTTTGTTAATTTTTAGTGAAAATGATGCAGTAGGGATAAAGATGCAGACTCAGCTTCTGTACTATCTTAGGCGAATACCCTCATTGCTTTCTTTGCCACCCTGTGAAATTGGTATTGTTATCATCTGAGGTTAGAGAGATTTTATCATTTGTCTGGCATCTTGCAGCTTATGAATGATAGAGCTGGAGGTCAAATGTAGGTCTCTTTGCTTCCAAAGCTCTCATTCTTAACCCATATTCCATTCTGTGTTCTGCTTGCACCCTCAGAGGTCACATTTGGGGGTGACTAGGAAGTCCATGTGATTGGGTAGCACATCTCTTGCAAATATGGTATTCATTGTTACAGCCCTTGTTTTACATTCATTACTTCAAAGATTATTTGGTCTACTTGGATCATACCTTTGTTACAGCTGCAGAAGCTTCCTGCTGCCTGAATTCTTTTTTGCTGGTTTTCTTCTGAAAGATTTAAGGCGCATTTTCTTACAAGCCAACTGCTCATATTAAAAAAAAAAAAAATCAAATATCCTGCTACCTCACTTTTTTCTCTATACCACATTCCCATGTCTTTGCTTTTTTCTTTCCTTTTGGTATATCACCCGACTTTGTTGAGAAGGCTGGAGATACATTTCAAGCCCTTCCTAGTCACTTAAAACTATTTCTTTCACACTAGCAGATTATCTCATTTCAATTCTGCCTTTATGGTTTAACCAAAAACCTAGTTTAGTAATGCAGCTGTATTAGCCATTGGGATTTATCCTTTGGTGTAATCACATCGGTATCCATGGCTGAGAAGTTATTAGGTTCTCTATCTGGTATGACAAACACAGGAATGGATATAGATGAACAAGTTGTCTTATATCACAAGATTCCACAAGAAAGTCTGTAGGATTTCTTTTTTCTTGATTCTTTAATTTTATTGGTATCTTACTGGCCTTCTCACCACCTCCCCTCTCTTCTTAATGCATAGATATACCATAAGACTTATAACCTCATGGCAGATGGCATACTTGGTATAACTTCATAAATATTTTCCTAAAGGTTTAAACATGTAGGACCTCAGGTTTTTCTAAAATATGTAGAATTCAAAATAAAGTTATAAGTCAGTGTAATGAATAAATGCATATTATGGAGAAAATTCGCCTAAAAAATTCCCTACATAAGACTAACAGTACTTCAGTGCATGGCAGTAGTGAAAGGGCAGGAAACAGGGGATGCTACCAAAAATAGATGTGTTATTCTTCCTGAATGTAAAACATTATATAATTGCTTACAAAAGCAATCATCATATTTACACAAATGACACAGAATGGAAGATGAGTAAAGTCATAGAGTACAAACAAATTGAAATAATTATATCTCCGTCTGTTACAATGATAACGTAAAAAGATCTTGTACATTCAATCACAGATGGCCTTTTAATCACTTTAGAAACTTAGAACAGAAAACTAGGTAAAGTCTCTAGAGACCCTTGGTGCTGCCTCCTGTCCTTTGGCTTGGAAAGTCAGAATTCATCTTTAGCAGAAGTTCTTGAGCTTTCTTAGTTTAAGGCACACTTAGTGTTTCTCTGAGTTTTTATTTAACTTCACTTATAGGCCAAAATAACAGCAGGTTTTGTTTGTTTGTTTTGAGATGGAGTTTCACTCTTGTAGCCCAGGCCAGAGTGCAGTGGTGTGATCTTGGCTAACTGCAGCCTCTGCCTCCTGGGTTCAAGGGATTCTCCTGCCTCAGCTTCCTGAGTAGCTGGGATTACAGGTGCACACCACCACACCCGGCTGATATTTGTATTTTTAGGAGAGATGGGATTTCACCACATTGGCCAGGCTGTTCTCAAACTCCTGATCTCAGGTGATCCACCCCCTCGGCCTCCCAAAGTGCTGGGATTACAGGCTTGAGCCACTGTGCCTGGCCCAGTTTTGTATTTAAGTAGTCTAAGCAATTTTAATAAATATGTCCTAACAACATAGTCGTTCTGAAAGAAAATAATACAAGTACATTGAAAGGAAAATATTTTTATTCTTAAATACCCACAGTTATATCGGACATGTGTGCCTGTTGGGCACTACATAACTTCTCAAATCTTGTAATAAAATTGCACACTATCACACCCTCATTTTCTCTTCCACATTGATTGTTGTACTGTGTTTACTTGTTGATCACAGCAGCTGCTGAATATCCAGCACAAAGATACACCACTGAAAGGAACTTAGTGGGATCTAATGTTAAAATTACACAGTAATTTGAGCTAGGAGTTCATGCAGTATCAGATGCTGAATATTCCTGTGATTTTTTTGTGTGTGAAAATTAAAAATATCCTGCAGTGTCTTTGAGTTTGCTGTGGTATTTAAGGATACCTTGGTACATAATTTGGGAACTATCAACCAATAATCTTAAAGTAGTAGGTTATAGGACACAGAGCAGAAATTATTTGCTTCCTAGTGCTTTTTAATAGGTAAATTGTCCGCTACAGTACCTGGGACATAGCAGCTCCCCAGTTGGTGTAAATTGTTTTTCCCTTGCCATACTGTCAGCTTTTATAGCCATTATCTTTCATGGTGGTCTGATTTATATTTACAGTCCAGTAATCTTTGGTAAGTACAGTCTCACATATCTTACTGCCAATTGTTTGATTTTAAGTGGAAGTGGGCGACACATTTATTACTGAGTCTCTTTATAAAAACCTTATTTATGTAAAACATACACAATAAGGAAATGCAGTCATTAACAACCGAAGGCTGTGTGAGTAAAGAAACAACTTGTAGACCCTATTTTCTTGGGAGTTTAGTTACACACCACTACCACCACTACCACAAACAGTTTTGTGTGAGATGTGTCTGGTAAGTTCACAGAGACCACAAAGTCCCTATTGTGATGCTATAACCTTGGTTAACTATGCGTATCTTCTTCATGTCCTGGTGAGGATAGCTATTTCAGAAGATCATTTATAGGACCATTTAGAAAAATACAGTATCAATCACACTGCCTGTTTTAGCATGCTTCACTTGTGGTTTAGAGGCAGTGATCCCTCTGTAACAGGACTGCACTAATCAAAGGCTCTCATGGTTTACAGTTATCTTGACCGCAGAGTGAGTGGATTGAATATGGATCTGATATGGTATGGCCTCCTCAAAGTCGAGACTTTATAAGGTGTAACATTTCACTTTGCATGTGGAAGAGAAACTTCTCATTTCTACCTATTAAGAGTTGAAGGTCTAAAACCAATTTGCAAGTACTGTGTTGATGATTTAGTTTTTAGCACATTTTCCAAAAGCATGTAGAGAAAATATCAAATTTGCATGCAGTAGTAAGGGGTAGTAAAGGTAACTTCCTTCTGACATGTGGCTACAAAGTATACCATGCATATACTTTGTGACTACACTGTGCCATGTTTTCACTTCTCATACCCTGTTAATTTTCAGTAGATGTCCTAAGTGTTGAATCTTGTAATCCATGTACCAAATTAATTTCTATCCATATATAACTGTTTCAAATTATTGAAAATGTCTAACCTTGAGCCTTGAGCTTTACTCTGCAATGTGTTTAGTGCAGGATTGAACTCCTTGAAAAGTGAAGAAGAAGAAGAGATAATTTTAGGGAGCTACAAATGCCTGCTGATATATATTAAGTAAGATGAAAGTATATGAATATAAAAAAAGAAGTTTTATGGAGAAAGAATGGTTGAAAGACCTAAGGAAATTCTTGAAGAGGTCAGGTTTCAGGAAACTAAAGAGCCACCCAGCTAAGATACAGATCAA
The DNA here is from genome assembly GCA_031835075.1 of Saguinus oedipus. Lineage (NCBI taxonomy): Eukaryota > Metazoa > Chordata > Mammalia > Primates > Cebidae > Saguinus > Saguinus oedipus. Next base: position 104,986,514 of record CM063175.1, on the reverse strand, counting down.
AGTAAACCTTATGTTTATTGCTTATCTGTTCTGGGAAAATCCGAGGCAGCCGAGTAGGACTTCTGATCTGCTTTCAAAACCTAATTCACTGGTTATTATTAATTCGGCTTTAGGCAAGTTACTTCATTCTCTAACCACACATACTTCACCTAGAACAATATCCAGGCAGGAATGGGAACAATACCTATTTCATAAGATAATCCTTAGGATTAGATGAAGTAACACTGGAGAGGACTTAACTCAGCCTTGATACATCATGCTGCCTTAGAAAATTCCAATCAATGCTTTCTCTTTCCTGTCCTACATAGCTCACATGTGGCTCCTTGTTTCTTAAACCTTCCCTTAATGTGTAGTTAACTGTGCCATCATCTGTGCCTTTGTAGCCATTCACAACTCATCCTGTTATAGCACTTATTAAATTGTATTATTTATTCCTGCCTCTCTTGCCTAGTGGGCTGTAAGGTCGTTGAACATGAGGGACAACATCTTATTCAGCACCTTGCACAGAACCTAGTAAGTGCTCAAAAATGACATGCAGTGAATGAGGTGATTGCATGGCCACTTGCCACTGTTGGCTCAGCCCAGACTTTTTTTTTATTAATATATCTCTACGACTGTGCCCTTCACACTCTTTTCCGTGTTTCTAGATGCTTGGTAAAATAAATAGGTACTATCATAATTATTTTCAGGAAATAATAACTGCATTGGGGAAAAAGCCGTCCAGGAAACTTTTCTGCCCCCACACTTCTAGGTAGGACAACCATGTTTATTCTTTGTGCCCTCTGAGACCCACATACATACTTGCATCATCTTCATCATATACTTGAACCATTTATTGAACTTGTTTGTTTTTCGAATGTAGAGTAAGCTTCTTGAGAGAAGACATTGTATCTAGTTCATCTCTACATCCTTAGTACTCAGAGGGTGTTTGTTGACAAATGGACTGGGTGTATCCCTTTCTTAGGCTGAAACATTATTATTTTTTAGAATAAAGAATCTTCCCATTACTTAAAATACTTTGTTTTTAAATGGAACTACCTTGCTTAAAATAGTTTAAAAGGTGTTTTGTTTTTTATATTCATGTATAATATATAATTGGTTGCATGAATATTTTATTTACATATTTTATGGGAGATGTGTTTTCAGTAGATATATTTTTGTAGGAGATACATTTTAAATACCAACAAAACCAGTACTGTGAAGAATCTGCATCATTAAGTGTAATAAAACGTATCACAGTAACAGTAATCCGCTGAATGCTTCCTATTACCCTGCAGGGACCCAGAGATTGAAAGCTTTATTTAGGAAAAGTCATCTTTATGGTAATAATGTAAATGAATGTATTAAGTAACAGAGCACTTACAAAGAGATCATTGTCTAAAGGCTTGGTTTGTAGGGCAGAAAACCATGCTTCACTTAGAAGGCCACTGGCCACGGTGGAAACTTGCTGTTTCTTCATAGAGTTGATAGCAAATATTTTTTTCCATGTATTTTTTTCTCACATTTATTTTTCAAAGTAAAAACAGATTTTTCATATTTGTAGAATTATTCTATTTATAAAAGTAATTTCTTATAGCAAGAGTAGAAATAAGGGGAATTCTCACTACCCAGAAATAACCATTGTTGAATTTGTTGTGTATAATTCCCTATAAGTATACATGAATTATATATATATATATATATATATATATATATGTATTCACATACTCACACCCGTTCCCCCATATTTTACAAAATGAGGTCATAGAAGAGATGCTGAGTTTTGATCTGCCTTCTTGTTTTTTAATTTAATAATGACATTATTTACCCAAAAGTGTAATAAAACCTATTTTTATCTAAAATCACTGGAGAATAAAATATTATACCAAATAGTTTTCAAGTTAAATAAGGGTTTTCATTCTCATATTTTTAAACATTTTAGCTTTTAATAAAAAATCTTTTAAGATGTGGTACACACTGGTGGTTGTGAGACTTTGGGTTTTATTGAACAATGTAGGGAAAAGAATGGGAGGGGATTTTAGAAGTAAGGACAGCAATAAAATTTCATAAAAAATGTCTTAAAGTCTGCTACCACTTTCATTTCATAAAGGAGAGGACCGATTCTAGCATCATAGATGAAGGAAGAGTTTAATCTCAGAATGCCAGACTGCCATTCGGGAATTACCAGCACGAGGCCTCAGATAAGTGGTTCTGAGGAACTGCAGTCCATGGTTTATGTGTACTCAGTTACCATAGTGTCATCTGCAGGATGAATGCCCATGACAGGAGGCCAAATGGTGTAACTGGAAGTCCCAGAGAAGGATAAAGCCTTCTTGACTTCCCTGGGACCCTAGGATCCCTGGTGCTATGTGGGTAGCTCCTTTCTCGCCTCACTTCCTCCCTTTCCTTCTTTCTTGGCATTCTGAGCTTTCCATATGCCTTTGCCAGGGCCTGCTTCCTCCTATTCCCTCCCCTGTTGCTTCTGATACTCATTTCATCTGTATTTTCTCTCTTTCTCCTTCTGAATTTTCAATTCTCAAGGCTTTTTTCTGTAAAGAAAAGCTGATCTTTTAAAACAGTCATCTTTTCGTATGAAGTATGTACATGCCTTTGACTACTACATACATATACCTACATGTGAAAGTAGTAGTAGGTAAATGTATGTCGTAGTCAAAGGCATTTATTGATTTAGTTGTTCATCAATATATATATATATTTACTGCTGTATCTCTAGGTAACAGAGATGAAAGGCCAAGCCCAGCCTCCTCCCTTGGGAATTCTCAGGACAGTGGCAGTTACTTTGGGCCTTACGGCACTTAAAGCAGGTGTCGGTGCTGCTCTGGCTCCTTGTTTTGCCATCTGGGTACTGTTTAAACCTTATCATGAACTATATAGGTTTCTTTGGCGAGAGTCTGTTTTTCTCACCCTTCTGTATGTTGAGTTTTGAGCAGTGTCTTGTACAGAGCAGATTTCTTTTCCTGTCTATTTCTGGAGAGGGGCTTTTTCAGGATCTGATTAATGATTGGAGTCAAACTCGTTAGTCTCACATGTAGTCCATTGTAAATTAACTGACAAATGTTTCAGATTTCCAGTCTGATAACAAAAACTGTATAAGTCTGAAAAGTGTTATAAATGGACCATGACATTCCTATAGCCATTGTTTTTTTAAAATATCTTATCCCTGATTAATAACGGAGTGCCAGTCTTTTTAAAGATAAGATTACAATGACCATATAGAATCATGCACCTCCAACTTCTGCCAATCTTGATCTTAGAATATTAGGCTTGGGTTGTGATTAGGTTTCTTGTGGCAGGAGGTTTTGTATTTGAGGAAATAAAGGACTTTCTAGAAAACAGATACAGGAGAATAAATCTGTGAGTGAATACCTTAAAGTCTCTATGTAAGTTTTTTTTTTAATTTTTAATTTTTAATTAATTAATTAATTTATTTATTTATTTATTTTGAGATGGAGTTTTGCTCTTGTTACTCAGGCTGGAGTGCAATGGCGTGATCTCGGCTCACCGCAACCTCTGCCTCCTGGGTTCAGGCAATTCTCCTGCCTCAGCCTCCTGAGTAGCCGGGATTACAGGCACGCACCACCATGCCCAGCTAATTTTTGTATTTTTAGTAGAGATGGGGTTTCACCATGTTGACCAGGATGGTCTCGATCTCTTGACCTCGTGATTCACCCGCCTCGGCCTCCCAAAGTGCTGGGATTACAGGCGTGAGCCACCTCGTCCAGCCGTTTTTTTTTTTTTTTAATTCACTAACACAGAACAATAATAACAGTACACTAAATACAGACAATGTACATGTCATTTTAGATATCAAGTTAGTAATAATGGCTGCTGTGCAATTAATTTGATGAATGAGGGCAGTGATGATCCTAGTTACATTGGAAAATTAATGGTTCTTGGGCGGGGTGGTATTGAGGAGAGGCACCCTACCTGCTTTTCTTCTTCTTAAGGGGTCAGTTCTTAAGGACTTGCTCAAAGTAAGTCTCTGTCTCTAAGTGGAGAGCTTTATCAATTGATTTCTTCTTAACAGTTGATATGTGTCCACTATGTTCTGCCAAATGCAGGTTGCGAAACAATATTTTATAGAAATGGCTCCGTGGTTCTGCAGTGCTCTGGTTCCCTAAATTGAACATTATGTATCTGTGTTGTTCTGATGGAATTAGAGTCCTGCAGGTGCGTGTGGCCATGGAAGAAAGTGTGTGGCAGCACCTCTGGCAGGGAGGGTTACTTCCTGCAAGAAGTCCAGGCTGAAAATGGATCCCCGTGGGGCCACATTTCTGGTGCCACTTCATTGAACACTTTCTGTATAGCAGTAGTTTCCTGGTGTTACTGCTGAATTGTTTCAGGGTAAATAACTGTGAGTTCCATATGCACAGTAACAATACAGTTTTTATATTGTTATGTGATTTATGTTTATTGGATATAAAATTTCACAGTCATGTAAAAATATGCCAAATTTATAAATAATTGATTTTTGAGCAAGGACATATGATTGGGGTGGGATTACTATTCAATAAAAATGTGACTATATTATTTATTATAAATCTTTTACAAGCATATAGGAATCAGTGACATGGCCAATGTCACTTTAATATCAGCTTTTCTTTCCTGTGTCATTAGGTAGTCTTAAAGTATAGTGAGGTATTTAGTAACTTCATAGTTTAGTAACTGTGAAGCCAGGCTGCCTCAGTTTGAATCTCAACTCCTCTAACTATTGGCTGTATGACATTGGGCAAGTATTTAACATCTTCCTGCCTCTGTTTCCTCATCTTTAAAATGGGGATAGCTGTGAGAACTGGGTAAGATGGCTTAGGATAGTGTCTGACAGAGTAAGACCTTTATAAATATTAGTTCTACTGATTATTATTTTCCAGATTCCTACATTGTAATAGCAGATGACAAGCAATGTGAAAAAGTACCTTTATAAGTACAGTGTAAGTGGAATGCAAATGTTAGCAATGGTTTTCTACACCTTTGAGGAAATAAAATTGACTTTAGTTTCCCACTCACGTCCTGTGGGTGAGAGTCCAATTCTTCCTTCAACAAGATTCTGAAGCCTTAGGTCTTAAGTTCTCATGGTCACTGCAGCCCTGTGTTCCTGCTCCTGCTTTCCATAGCTTTTTTTTTTTTTTTTTTTCCTCTGGGTCCCAAACTGACTTGGACAAGAAACCCAGTCTCTTCCTCTTGATTTCTCATTTCCCCAGCTTCTTTCACTAAGCATTTGGGTGGGCAGTAGACTTCATGGGAGACTTTGCAGTGGAAGTGGAGGGACTGGAATCCATTGTAAATAATTTACAGCACCTTTTGTGTTAAAGCTCATGTGACTATCTGATAGAATAGAAGGCAGAACTTACATATGGTAAAGAAATTCTAACTGTGTGGTAGACTGGGCCACTTCAGGCAACGAGAACACCAGAAATGAGCATTTATTCTCCTCTGCCATTAGGAGTGCTTCTATGGGGGAAATGCTTGGGAAAGTACATTTGATAATTGCGTCAAATAGTGAACAAATAGTTTGAAATTTGTCTTTCAGTCACTGTTCTATAGTTTGCAGGTAACACACTATAATATTTGTATCTGCCATTTTTAAAAGTTAAGAATTATTAGGAAAGCACTTATTGTCTTTAATTATAGAGTAATATAACCAGATTGTCTGTCTGTCTGTCCTTGTCTCTTTTTGGGAACTACTTGCCAAGATTTAGGAATCATTTTGTTTCTCTAAACACTTAATTTCATAATAATGAAATTTCTTATGTAATAAGATTTGTATCACTTCCCTTATTATGAGATGGCAGCTTGTTTTAATTGGGATGTCTGAGAACTTATAATGAAACTTGCTGTAGTCAGGAAGATATCTGTCCTAAGAGGAAGACATTTTACTTAATAAATTGGTGCCAGTTTAAATTTCTGCCTTTTTTTCTTCTACCTTTCCTCCTTTGAGTAGTGAAAATTGCATTTTTATCTAGCTTTAAAATTCGCTCTCTGCAGTGAGAACTATGGAATATTTTCTCAAAGTGATCTCTGTGTGAAAATTTAAATTAATAAACATTTAACATACCATTATTTGGAATATGAACTTTAATGAAAATTCTTGCTTGAGTAAGGAGTGTTCATTTACAGTCAACTATAGGAAATAATTTATTTACAAGAATGCTTTTGAGGGATGACACTGGTCATCAATGAATTGTTGTACCCCAAGTCAGTATTCTCTGTGTGCTTTCACTGGGTTGGTGCTACTTACCTTCACTTGCCAGGAGTCTTTCTTTACAGAACCGATGTGTTCATGGCAAATCGTGATGCACTGTTCTTGCACAGAGGTGGCCCTGACATTTATTTCATGAAAGAGTTTTCTTATTTTGTCATCTTGTGCGGGTATTAATGAACATAATAACCTACCTAGGAAAAAAAAGTTGGATATGGTAAAGAAGAACAATGCCAAATTTACTGTTTGATATTTAAAAAATAAGTTTCATATAACCTTGCTCAGAAGAACACCAATATGGTTTGGCTGTGTCCTCATCCAAATCTCTTCTCAAATTCCCACAGATTGCGGGAATGACCTGGTGGGAGGTCATTGAATCACGAGGACAGGTCTTTCCCGTGCTGTTCTCATGTTAGTGAATAAGTCTCATGAGATCTGATGGTTTTATAAAGGGGAGTTTCCCTGCAAAAGCTTTTTTTGCCTGTTGTCATCCATGTAAGATATGACTTGCTCTTCCTTGCCTTCTGCCATGATTGTGAGGCCACCCCAGCCACTTGGAACTGTAAGTCCATTAAACCCTTATTCATGCATAAATTACCCAGTCTCAGGTATTTCTTTATCAGCAATGTGAAAATGGACTAATACAAATGCACAGGCTTGTAAAAGTAGATTACTTTTAAATAAACACTTTTACCCTGCGTTTTTAATTATAAAGTTAGAGAAGGGTATTCTTGGGAAAAGTATTTTCCTAGATATGTAAAAAACTTTGAAAAGGAGCAAATGTTTAAAATTGAGGCTAGCACAGTATTTATAGAAAATCTTTTTAAATGTTATTATATAAACTTGCTCAAAAATAAGTCACTAAGTAAAGTTGTAGTGCTAAAAATGAAAATGTTCATGACAGAATAACTGGCCATGGGAACATCTCACTGAATTTTATTATATTTGTAAGTTGACACTTGAGCTTTAGCAACTTGACCATGTTTTTAACTCTGTATATTTTGAAGTTTTGCACTCTCTGATTTTAGTTGACCTATTTTAGCTGTTTCCAGAATCACCTAGAATATCTTTTGTATTAGTCATGAACTGGAGGCCAGGTAGTGCTCAGCCTAGTGATAAACCCCATATAAATGGGCACATGGGAAAGTAACAGGCAGTTAGTGTTGAAATATTATTGCTGACATTCAAAATGGGTATAGGAATAGAGGGGAATCTAGGCCAACAGAAAGGTTATCTTTGTCTTCCTTAGACTTGTGAGGACATGGGGAGTATGACATGAGCAAACCTAATACTTGATTTTCAGAAATTCAGGGAAAAATATTCACTTACAAAATAATTTTAGAATGCCTATAATTTTTAATGAATTCATATTGATTTAGTGAATTTATTATAGTCTTTATGTATAGATACAGAGTAGTTTATGTCATTGATTTTTTTTTGCAATTAATTTTTTGTTTTTTGCCTAAATTCAGGTAGCAAAGATGAAATGTTGGTTAAAGAAACAAACAAAAAAAAAAAAAAAAAGGAAAAGAAAGAGAAAGAGAATCAGAAAAGGAAGTTTACAGGAGAGTAAGAGATGGCAATGATATTGCATCTGTACAATACCCTCAGATTAAATGCTGCTCCTTAGACTATGAACTCTTTGGGAAAAGACCTATCTTCTCTTTGTATTTTTAGCATCTAATCTTAGCCTGTGCTTAAAGTGGTACCTAGCACATAATGGATACTCAGTCAGTGCTTAATGAATGAAATCAGTTAATGAAACTTAGATTTCTTATTGATTATCTCACCTAATACAAGTCCTTTAAGGGAAACCTAATTTTCCGCATATTATAAAAGGACAAACCAAGACTCTCTTGGGTTAAACTACTGCCTAATAATGATAATTCCACTAACATTGGTATGCCATTGTGACATATTAATGGCATAAAATTAGAGATATATTTTTATTTCATGATTTATCATTTTATTGTTAGCAATAAGTAATATTCAGTGAAAGCTTACTGCTTCTTAAAATTATATTTGAGAGGTATAATTTCACTAGACTAAATACTATCTCTAAGGAAGACAGAATCATCTGCATTTTATAATCTGGAGCTTAAAAGGATAGGTTACCTTTCAAATTTACCTAGCTCTAGTGGATGGGTGACTTGAGAGCAGCCTGGTCTGACACCTGAGCCGGTTCTTAATGACTACACTAAGTTACCTCCTTCTGGTCACACAATTATTGATGGCAGTCAGGATTTGCATTAAGGTCTTTTGTTCCTAGTTTTCTTTGCCTGTGTATCCTCTCTCTCTCTCTCTCTCTCTCTCTCTGTGTGTGTGTGTGTGTGTGTATGTGTGTGTGTATCTCATTTGCCTTGTGGTAGTCCATTATCAGGGAATATAATAATGACCAAAAACCTCAATTCTGTTAGTATAGAATTTGTGAAAGATATTTGATTAAAATGATCTAACATCTAAGAAGAGAGAATGACTATCACTTCCTGGATTTGCCATGCAAGGCTTAACACAGAAATGTAACAGCTTGAAGAATGAGGAATGCGCCAGGTAGAGGAAAAATAAATGAAGAATGGCTATGTAATGTATTGTCCAAAACAGATTTAAAGAAAGGGGCACTAGCAATAATTGTGGTAGGACAAAAGGGCTTGAACCAGGACCATCTGTGGTGAACCAGGACAATGGTCTTCATACAGAAAAACTGTCTTATGTACATGTACAAGTGGCTGTTGTTTAAAAATCATGTAACATTTTAAACAGTGTTAGATTATAAAAATAATAATAAAACCCCACACCACATCTGCCTTATAGGAGTAAAGCGGCAATGAATAACTACTGAAGAAACAGCCTATAAATACCTACTTAGGAAGAAGAGAATTCTAGAATGATCTAGCATAGTCTATTGAGGAAGTTGTATCATCTGAAAGTATTGAGGGAATGTGTTCTCTTTCCGGGTCCATGATGGGGCGTAGTTTTAAGGGCAAGAATTTCCCAGTGCCATGCCCCCCTCCCACATCTCTCCATCCGGGAGATTCAACGGTTTATGTTTGAATTTTGCAGGCACGGAAAGAAACTAAAAGTCAATCACTTAGCAGAAGTTTAAAGGAACTCCTTTCATTGGCCAGAGGAACTTGGGAAGGTGGGAATTTCTCCCAGGATAAATTCCCCTGCTCCTTCACCCACACCAGATTTCTAACTCTCTGGAATCCACTCCCACATGGTGGGAGCTCCCTCTGGGATTTCCCCTCTGGAATCCCCTTCCATACTCTTTGTGGAAGCCTTTCTCTTCTTCTCCTTTCCTTCTCTCTTCTCTATCTAAATAAAATCACCTTTCTGCAACTCTTGTTGGGTCCGATATTTACTTTTACGAGCATGTGACACACCTGCAGTGGCCCCACCACTTATTCTTTAAGAGTTTGGAGGCCAAGAACCCACAGGAACTGTGCCTCACCGGCACTCAAGAAAAAACCCAGTTACAGTATCTTCCTTTTTGGCAGAAAAGTGGCTAGGTTACTTGCAGATTTGCAGACCACAGAAGTTAAGGTATTTGCTAGAGTTAGGGATAAAGAAGGATAAAACATTTAATTCATTGAATTAATTTCACTGTGAACATTTAACTTAAAGAAGGGAGACTAATAGAATTGTGGGAATTAACAGAATTCAAGTTAGTTTATCCATTTATGTTTCCTTGTTAGATTTTTTTCTTGCCACTGGAAGTGAAACACTGTTAATTCACTATTAAGCCCAAGACAGAAATAGTGTATATGGTGGGAATGTGAGGAGGGGTAATGGAGTTTGATTGGATTAGCAAGTTTCTGAAGAGGATGCAAACTCTCTTTGATTTAGAGGTTGCAGGGTATATTAGAAGGCTAAGACAAAAGTGAGAAAAAGAAAAGACCAACAAATATTTCTTATACTTAATTGGATATTCTTCAATCTGGTTAGTATTCGACATGGCTAATATTTCCAAAAGAGACACTGCATAGAAGTGGTGGTATTTTTTAAGAAAATCACATGTTTGTATTTATAAACATACAGATAATGATATAGGTACATGATCCATAGTATAATGGGTAGCACTCTAGACTCTGATATATGTCCACAAATCTGACTCACAATTTACTACTTCTTGCTGATACGGTGATGTTAGTGCAAATCCTAAGCATTGATACGATACTTAGAAAAAAATATACAATTTTATTTTTATAAAATAAAGATTGTGAAATAGCGAGCAGAGCTAAAATCTGGAATATAAGCCATAAATAAATTTCTCAATCAGATAATAAAAGCAGGTAATAAAATTAAAATAAATGGGTAGAGTCTCCCAAATTCTGTTAATTTCCACAGCCAGATGTCTTTAGTCCTCCTTCTTTGAGTCAGATGTTCACAGTGAAATCAATTTCAATGAATTAAATGTTTTATCTTTATCCCTAAGTTTATTAAATACCTTAATCTCTGTGTTCTCCAAATCTGCACTTTTTAACTTAGCCATTTTTCTGACAAAAATGGAAGATACTTTTAGACATACAGCTTCCTGAATAGACTGTGCTACCTCATTCTAGACTCTCGCCTAAGTAGCTATTTATAGGCTGTTTCTTCAGTAGTTATCTATTGCCACTCTACCCCTGTAAGGCAGATGTGATGTAGGGTTTGCTTTATTAATTTTTTTATATCGAACAGTGTTTGAAATGTTATGGATCTTTAAGCAGCCATAACAGTATATTTAGCACCTTCTGCCTAAACCAGTTTTTTTTTTTTTTTTTTTTTCTGTATGAAGGCCATTGTCCTGGTTCACCACAGATGGTCCTGGTTCAAGCCCTGTTGTCCTACCACAATTATTGCTAGCATCTCTTTCTTTAAACACAATCTGTTTTGGACAATAAATTACATAGTCATTCTTCATTTCTTCTTCCTCTACCTGGAGTATTCCTCATTCTTCATGTCATTACATTTCTGTCTTAAGTCTTGCATGGCAACTCTGGGTAGTGATAGTCATTCTCTCCTCTCAGATGTTGTATGATTTTAATCAAACATCTTTCATAAAATCTATCCAGTTGTATAGAATTATATAGTAACAGAATTTTGAGGTTTTTGGTCATTGTTATATGCCCTGAAAAATAGCCTGCTACATGGCAAGTGACAGGTCACACACACACACACACACACACACACACACACAGACACACACACACACACAAACTGTACAGGAGAACTAGGAACAAAAGACATGGATGAAAATCCTAGCTCTGCCATCAAGAATTGTTGGCCATAAAGGAGATAATTTACTGTAGTGCTTAAAAATGGTCCCAGGAGTCAGACAGGTCTGCATTCAAATCATACACCTGCTGGCCCACTGGCACTGGGTAGGTGAATTTAGGAAGGTTGCTTACCTTCTCTAATCCCCAGACTGTCAAATGTAGATGAGCCTATCTTTAAATTTACATAAAATTTGGAGATGATGCTAAATTCAGAGGAGTGTGGGTGCAGAGTGAATATCAATTAGGTAGAAATATAGACAGAAAATAGAATGTGATTCAGTACAGAGAAACAGTGATTGATGTATACGAGAATAATTTTGTTTCAAAGTGAATCAGGGTAGGCCGGGTGCAGTGGCCTTCGCCTGTAATCCCAGCACTTTGGGAGGCCAAGGTGGGTGGATTACCTGAGGTCAGGGGTTTGAGACCAGCCTGATCAATATGGTCTCTACAAAAATTGAAAAATTAGCAGGGCCTGGTGGTGGTACCTGTAATCTCAGCTACTTGAGAGGCTGAAGCAGGAGAATCGCTTGAACCTAGGAGGTGGAGGTTGCAGTGAGCCTAGCTTGCAGCATTGCACTCTAGCCTGGGTGAAAAGAGTGAAACTTTGTGTCCAAAAAGAAAAAAAAGGTGAATTAGGGTATAGAAGAAGCCTGCTGAAAGGCATTGAGAAATAAAGTGGTATTCTTCTTTGTAGTCGGGGGACGGAAGAAGGGAGGGTAGGTTGCCTATTCTAGTGCTAAGTATTTGGTGATCTGAGCTGCAGTTTAAATACTGTTTTTGTTGGTTATTTCTACATAGAAATTATATAGGCCACTTTTTTCTGAAGTTGATTTCGCTTGTGGGGAATGTTTCACTTCGTTTTTAGTTGCACTGCAGATTACCGCTTTCAATAAAGAAGGTATTACAGTATATGGTTAATAACAGTGTTCTCCGATGTATTTTATTATGCCATTATGCTATTATTATTATTCCTGCCATTATGCCAGTAGGCATAATAAGGCAAGTTTATAAAGTAACCATTAGTCCTTTCATTTTACTTTATATAGAAGTATTAACATAGTATTCTTAAGTCTGATCTTAAAGATATTTTACAAAGTAATCCCCCAAAGTTTTTGTACAGAACCAAAACAACAGCTTGACTGGAGGTCAGAGAAATGGTTATCTTGTAAAACTAATAATTATTTCAAGTTTAATGATAAATCTTTTCTACTTGTTACAAAACGACAAAGAAGAAAATGAACTGGAAAAATTAAAGATATGCCAGAAAAATTATTATGTAATTAGTTTGGGTAAGCAGATCAAAGCACCTGGGGGTCATGAAAAATCAGGGAGGGCCAGGTATCTGAGCAGGGCGTGGTATTGGTATATGGGTTGTGGTATCACAGTGGCACCATTCGGAAGTGGCACTTATACACCTTGGCTTTCTGTGAACAGTAACCAAGGGTTTTGAACTAAAAGTTAAGACACATGCTTTGTAAAAGATTTTTCAAAACATTCTGAATATGAAAGGCAATATGAGGAATGTAATTTGGATATTCAAATATGGGTATTTTGGGGGCATTTATCATGGAGATAGGACAACATTGTGGAATTTACATTTAATAAAAGATCCATAAAAAAACCAGAATGAATGGTTGCTGATTTTATGTATTGGGCATATTTCTATCCCAAAGAATAATTCTTGTGTATTTGATTTAAAATTAGATTATTTATAAGAGTATTCTTGCTATTGCTGTTTTTAACAATATGCACTGGTGGGTCACTCTAGACAAAAGAAAGTGCCAAATTCAGTCTGTGATTGAAGCCATTCAGATCAAAGCTGACTGACTGGAGTTTGACTGAAGTGTGTCCGCCATGTGGGTAACAGTGCAGTCCTCGTGGCTACTGCTTGCTGCCAGGGCTGGATGCAGCCTCAACGGCTAAGGGATGGGGCCTGGGGCTTGGGTTGGCCCAGAGCCTTAGGATTGAGAGCAAACCTGGAGAAGTTCTCTTTGACCAGTGAAAACATACTAACAAATGTTTCATCTATTTCTAGTTTAACTTAATAACTTGTATTTACTTTCTTGTTTTACTTTACTTTGTTTCCTTGCCTTTGAATAAAAATACAATTGGTAGAACATTTATTAATATAATGGTTTTGGATGTGGTTTTGTTATATTTTATTTAAAACTTTTCTAACAGTTTTTCTTTTCCATAAGTGAAGGTTTTTGTTTCATTTTTATTTTGTAAATTTGAGTTTATACTAAACACTGCCGAGCAGCAGCAGATATAAAAGCATGATCTCCTGGGTGGGGGTGTGCTGCTGGAGAGGGCAAAGGTTGAGGAACGCAGCAGTGTGATGGAAGTTTCCAGTGTGGTTGGAATTGAAGGAAGAAAGTATAAGTTTGTACAAACCTAGATGAATAAGATTCATAGGAAGGGAAAAGCTGTTTTGGAAACTACCCACTATACAGAACCCATCTTAGCTCAGTCATCCTCTTAAATTTCTTAAAGCTTTGGGGGTAAAACCAAATAGAGGAAGTCCCCAACTTTGTTCCAAAAAGTTAAGTTGGTTGTAGTATGTTTTCCTGAGGAGTGGTGTCATGCTGGACATTCCTTAGAGTGGAACACAGATCTGGATAAATGGCAGGTGCCTGCAGTCCAGTCCTAAAGCTGCTGTAGAACCTCCTCCCCAAGAGGCCTCATAATGGCAGGGAGGAGTGCCGGTAGGAGAGTTGGATTTGTCTCTACACTTGTTAGCTACCCTAGGTTTGGGTTGTTTGTGGCATCTCAATTTCATGGATAGAATGGAATAATGGTGTCTTCTTCATTGAGTTATGTGTATTAACTGAGATACTCCAAGGCAGGTTCTTAGGGTCATGCCTGGGACATGTGTCAATACTGTAAGTTGTTTGTAGGATGCAGTCATTGCAGTGAGACATTACCTCGTCAGATAAATTAATTCTGACTTCCAGTTGAACTGCTGCATTTCCTCCAAAACTTTGGCCAGGCCTTTGCTTGTGCTAGTCCCCTTGCTTCTCACTATACTGTTCTCATGACCTTTTTGTTCATAGTTGGATGTTCAGTTCAGCCAACTTCCTTGGAGATACGAATCCGAATCTACCTCCCTTCATTGGAACTACACCTAGAGTTACACTGGGATTGACATGTCCTGTTCATGTGTTTCTTTCTTTTTTTTTTTGAGAGTGAATTTTGCTCTTGTTACCCAGGCTGGAGTGCAATGGCGCAATCTTGGCTCACCGCAACCTCCGCCTCCTGGGTTCAGGCAATTCTCCTGCCTCAGCCTCCTGAGTAGCTGGGATTACAGGCATGCGCCACCATGCCCAGCTAATTTTTTTGTATTTTTAGTAGAGACGGGGTTTCACCATGTTGACCAGGATGGTCTCAATCTCTCGACCTCGTGATCCACCCGCCTCGGCCTCCCAAAGTGCTGGGATTACAGGCGTGAGCCACTGCCCCTGGCTCATGTGTTTCTTTCCTTCACAAGATTATCATCCTCTTCAGGACAGAACTTGTGGCTCCCAGCTCCCTCATTTGGGAAAGTCTGTCATATAAGAGACCAGAATATTATCGTTGTCGAAGTCATGGACTTGGGAGCCAACAGCCTGGGATAGAACTTTGCCCCATCACTTACTGGCTATGTGACGTAGAACCAATTGTTTTACCTGTCTGTGCCCTGATGGCTTCATGTGTAGATGGGAATTATAATGGTAGTTACCTGATGCAGTTAAGTGTTGTTACAAGTCAAGGGCAGGTTAAGTAAGGAGGAAGAGACTTAGACATGAAGAGGTGGGTAGGCAGGTAAATGTGCCTCCTAATTTGGAGATAATTATCTTTCTGTAGGTTTGTTTTGCTTGACTATTCTGTGTTCTCCCAGTGATAATTTCCAATTACTTATTACTTTACTCATGGGTATTTAAAATGTAATGTTTTCGAATTGTATTTTTCTTTTCCTTTTTTTAAAACTGTTGATACTTTTTAAATAAGTTGTAGTGTGGAGAGTTCAAATTACAGCATAACAGAATTCATTTAGTAAACTAATGTAGTCTGCCATTAGCATGTCATAAAGCAGTATTATCCAGTTAAGGAAAAATATTCCATCTCAAAAAGATAAAAGAAATTAAAGCATAGGACTTACGTGTTACCACAGACTTTTCCCTCATTTTGAGTCTTGTGCTCTAATGAGGAACAACACCAGCTCCCCTCCCCCTGGGGTGAGGCCAGCATGGAGATGCTTGTTCCCTGTTTCACAGGGAGCTGTTTTCCTGGCTGGTGTGCAGTGCCGAAGCTCCTCTGTCTCAGAAGGGCAGTTCATTTCTAGCCCACATATGGATGGTGTGAGATTCTGTTTCTCACCCTCCATGCTTGTGTTAGCAGCTGCTACCACCACCACTACTAGTCCAGTTATTACCACTACTTCTATTCCACTGTTTTTACTATTGATTTTACTATTGTTAAACCACCACGATTTCCACTGATATCAAAATCCTTACTTTAGGTACTGTATTCTATTACTTTTTTATAGCATCTGCAGAAAGAAATGCTTGTTTTCCATACCCTAAGTGGAGAACCTTGTAAGCTTTCTTTGGAATGTAGATTGGGTCATATTTTTAAAAATTTTTATATTTAGAAAATTGTTTAATTATTTGGGCCAGGCATGGTGGCTCATGCTTATAATTCCAGTACTTTGGGAGGTTGAGGTGGGAGGAGAATTTGAGCCCAGGAGTTCAAGGCTAGACTGGGAAACATAGTGAGACCTCATCTGTACAAAAAAATAAATTAGTGAGGCAAGGTAGTCTAGAGGCTGAGGTGGGAGGATCACTTGAGCCCACAAGATCAGACTGAGGCTGCAGTGAACTGAGATTGCACTGCTGCAATCCAGCCTGGGCAATAGAGCAAGAAAGACCCTGTTTCAAAACACACACACACACACACACACACACCCTAAAAATATTTTTAATTTTTGTGGTTACATAGTAGGTGTATATATTTACGGGGTACATGAGCTTTTTTGGTACAGGCATGTAGTGTGTAATAATCACATCATAGAAAATTGAGTATCTGTCCCCTCAAATATTTATCCTTTGTGATACAAACAATCCATTTGTACTCTTCTAGTTATTTTCATATGTATGGTTAATGACTATTGAGTATAGTCCCCTGTAGTGCTATCAAATACCAGGTCTTATTAATTCTTTTTAACCTTTTTTTCTCTTTTTGTAGACTGGGCCTCATCTCTGGCTTGCTTTGAGCTAGCTGTCTTTGGCTAACAAAACAGTTGAGTGCTACTTTCTTTCACTAAAGGCAGTCACGTGCACCGCTTTCATTAGCAGGTTAATTAACTTAGTGAAATCGATGATTCAGGCTAACTTGGACCTCTGTACTTCTCAGGTAATCAGTGTTTCAGCTCAAAGACTAAAAATACAAAAGGAAGAGTACAGGTGCTGCTTGTTTTCCTTTTCTGTGTCCAGGGGCTAATGCAGCGATTGACAGAAAAACCTTTGAAACTGAGTTTCTAAGTCTAAGTTTCTGCCGGGGAGAGGGGTACAGTGCTCCCTCTTACGAGGACAAGAGCTGTTGAAAGCAGCAGAGGGCTTGTGTGTGTGTGTTACGGTGACTAATGTCCAAGGGCCCCTGAAAAATAACTTGGCAACTTCCCACTGAACACGCACCAGAGGCAGGAAACACAGACTAAAGATCATGCTTACGAATGTAATTGCCTAATAATTTGAAATATTTATTGATATTATCTATAAATATTAACATAACTTCTAAAAATGTTCTTAGGTAACTTAGAAAAGACACACTGCTACATTAACATGAAGTAAGAGGATATGATGGCAATTTATTGTAAAATTTTACTGAGTTCCCTGACTACTAAGAAATGGTTGCATTTCATTTTTCCTAGAGATAAACTGCATCAGCATTCTTGTATCAATTTATTTGAAAACATGTATGTGCTATAAAAGCTATGGGATACAAAGCTGATATAGTTGTTTTCTTTACTCTCAAATATTTACTATTTCATAGGGCACTAGGTGGTCAGACAGATATATTATAGTCAAGCACAGTTATTACCATAACAGGTATGAGCCAGGTGCTGCAGAGCAAAGAGGGTGCATGGGTTTTCACAATTTAGCCCTGTATTTGTGTGCTTAGCCATTTCAGTATAGTTACATATAACTTATGAAAATATATTATCATTGAATACTGCAAAAAAAAAAAACCCTGTTAACTTTAAATGGTAAATTACTGTATTTTTGAATGAATGACTTAAAAATTACACATTAAAAATGAGTTGTGGCCTGGACAATAATCAAAACAAAAATATTGGCTTTTAATTTGCTGGGAATGGGGAGGTTTTGGTTTAGTGAATTGCACATAAGGTTTGAGCCAAAGAACAGCCCTTCTCCATTTATCTCTTCTCTGCATGTTTTTCAGAGTTGTCATTTACTTGTGATATTAGCATCAGTATGAAAATAATTTGAAACTTCGTATTGTGCAGTCCTGAACTGATACCACGTGCAACATACTTATTGTGTAATTCAGGGGACATCTGAAGATAGGATTTCTTAGAATGAGGATGTGATGCCCCCTCTGTTGGGACCCACTGATTCACAGGGGAAAAGGACAAAGTCCTCATTCAAATAAAAATTCTTCTTCTTTTATTAAATTTCAAGGAGATGTAAGATTTAGCTTACCTAGCCGGGCGCGGTGGCTCACATCTGTAATGCCAGCACTTTGGGAGACCGAGGCGGGCAGATCATGAGGTCAAGAAATCAAGACCATCCTGGCCAACATGGTGAAACTTCGTGTCTTCTAAAAATACATAAATTAGCTGGGGGTGGTGGCGTGCACCTATAGTCCCAGCTACTCGGGACGCTGAAGCAGGAGAATTGCTTGAACCTGGGAGGCATAGGTTGTAGTGAGCAGAGATCCTACCACTGCACTCCAGCCTGGCGACAGGGCGAGACCCTGTTTCAAAAAAAAAAAAAAAAAGATTTAGCTCACCTAATTTTAAAAGAGAGATAAAGAGAAGACGTGGTGAAAAGGACAGTAGAAACCCCCAGTAAGAGAAAAGCTTGAAGTTATTTTCCTTCCACCTCTTCCTCCTTACCAGTTAAAAAAAAGGGATGATCTGAGCCCTTTAGAGGGGACAGAGGAGGAGCTTTAGCCTGATGTATAATATTAGGATGTTTTAGACCTTGATGGTGTTAAACTTTCTTCTTCAGAAGTCACATGCATCAGTATTGAGTGCTTTCTACCATTTTCCTTCCTCACCTTGGAATACGCAAGCTATTCTTACCTTCCTGAAGAGGCAGAGAGGCTAAGCATGATTGTTGAAGACACATGGCTTTGTTATTGGAATATATCACTTTTCACTGGATATACCTGAGAGAGAGGCTATGCAGCATCTAATTACTGGGAGTTTGCATATGTGAAGACCAGAATTAACTGACTTCTTGACCTCCTTTTCACATACTATGTTCCCCAACTTGCTAAGTTACCATTTTCAGTGAATGCCCTGCTATCCATCCAGTGCCCAAGGCAGAGAGAGGCACGGTTATAATTCTAAGGTCTTCTGTTTTCTCTCCCACTTCTTTCCCAGTCACGCTCAATCAGTTACCAAATATTTCTTTTCCATGTAGTCTCCTAGAGTTCTTTCCATTTCTCCTCTACTGTTGTAGTCTAAATCCCATCATTTCTTATTAAATTATATAATGATGTCTTGATTGTCCTTGTCTTGTCTACCTATGCCACATCATCTCTCTAGTAAGAAGTAAAACATTTAGTTTTATATGCTGCAAAAATGGAGTTAGTATAACATAGTAGTTAAGGATATAGGCTCTGTAGTCAGGATGTCTGGATTTGAATCCTGATTTTATTACTTTGGCAAAAGCTGTTATGTAAACGTTGGTAAATCTCTAAGCCTCAATATGTATTAAAAAAGATAAAGCTTTTCTGATTGAATTGTTGTGAGGATCGAATGGCATGAACATTTAGTATGTGGTTTGGCACACAGCAAGCACTTCAGCATCACTACAGCACCAATAATCATAAAGTGCCAAGCTGAGTATTCCACTTTTTTTTTTTTTTGGAGACAGAGTCTCGCTTTGTTGCCCAGGCTGGAGTGCAATGGCATGATCTCAGTTCACTGCAACCTCCAAAACCCAAGATCAAGCAGTTCCCATGCCTTAGCCTCCCCAGTAGCTGGCACTACAGGCTTGCACCACCACACCTGGCTAAGTTTTGTATTTTTAATAGAGATGAGGCTTTGCCATGTTGGCCAGGATGGTCTCAAACTCCCGACCTAAGGTGATCTGCCCGCCTCGGCCTCCTGGAGTGTTGGGATTACAGGTGTGAGCCACCATGCATGGCCTCCAGTTTCCTAATTAAGACCTTTTAACCTCATCTCTTCTTCTAGGATAAAACCCAGATTGCTTTGGCATGCCATGGAAATCCCAGCTCCCCTCTCCTGTTCCGCTGTCAGTGCTCTTGTTCAGAGAAGTGTCCATCTCAACCACTTCCACTGCCCCATGTGGTCCATGCTTTCATGCACATGCTTTGCCATTTACCTGGAGCACCCTCTCACTCCAAGTCTGGAAATTGCCTTTCTGCCTTCTGAACACCAACCACTCCTTCTCTTTGTTAGGTGACTCCCACTCATCCTTTCTTACCTCATGTATCAGTTATTCAAGAAAGTTGCTCCCTGATGGTCTAGGGCTCTCAAGGAGCATTTGAATTTTTTTTTTTGAGATGGAGGCATGCTCTGTCACCCAGGCTGGAGTGCAGTGGTGCAATCTCGACTCACTGCAACGTCCCCCTCTAGTAGAGACAAGGTTTCTACTAAAAAGATGGTCCTGGTCTCTTCACCTTGTGATCTGCCCGCTTTGGCCTCCCAAAGTGCTCAGATTACAGGCGTGAGCCACCATGCCCGGCCTTGAATGTATTCTTCATTGCACTTGCCACACTACTGTGCAACTGTGAACTCACTTATCTATATGTTCTCTCTGACTATAATAAGCCTTTGAGGGTAGAGTATGGATCGTGTTTTCTTTTCCTGTACCCAGTTCTTGGCAGTTTTTATTCAGTTAACATTTTTTTAATACATTAATCACCACCCAATTGAGGATTTGTTTCATTAAGTTTCATTATGCCTAGCACGTAAGAGGCACCTCATGAATATTTGTTAAATGAGGATGCATGGCTATTTAAACTTTTGTGTATCCTTAATTGGCAACTTTATATGGATACACTGACTATTTAAAGAAATTTAAAGTTACTTAATTCTAAGTACTGATATTCTCACAGATTCTAAAGTTAACTCATGTAAATAAGTTAGATGATTTAGCAAAGTTGTACAATTTTTTTTTTGTCAAAAATAGGTTTGGTTATGAAACAGTGAGGTAGATTTGCCCTTGTGACTCATAAACTATCTCTGAAGGCAGTATATTTGAAGCTGCTTCAGATGATTCAAAGGTCTAGCAGATAGCTTCTGATCTCAAAGAATGAATAGATTGGGGAAAAAAACCAACTTATACTCACATAATATTGTGCCAAAACCACCAGTTCCATCTCCAACCGTAAAATCATTCATCAGTTTTCTTCCGTTATCTCAAGTTTCTTTTTGTCTGAACACAGTGAGATAAGAGTTGGCTTATTATGCAGTCCACAAAGAAATTATAGGATTTTCTAAGAGGAACATTAGGGGACATTTAGGCCAATCCTGTGTGTATTAGCCTTTCTGTTGCAAGTGATAGATTGCTTAAGCAAATGGTGGAGGTATTAGTTCTTCTCATGGAATTGGCTCTTGTAATCTAGGAGCAGCATGGTGCTCAGGCTGGTTTCCAAATACTATTCATTGTTTAAATGGAAATAAGACTTACGTGGGGAAATGGCTGATTCCAGAACTACAGCAGTAACATGTGAGATGGGCCTGGGACAACTTCATATAAGAAAGCAGTAAAACAAAGATTAATGTAATGATTAATTATGCCAAAGGGAAACATGAACCAGTCTGAAGGGACCCCCAGTGGCCAAACTTGGGACAAGAAGAGCATTAAAAAAATAACGATGGCAATAAATTATTACACAAATAGAAAAAGGGGAGGGTTAGGGGAAGCTCTTTTTTCTTTCTTTATTTTTTATAAAAGAATACTAGCAAATAAATAATAAAAGAATGATACAGTTAGAAAAATCACATTTTAAAATCCCATGTGGAATAATTGAAGCATGGATGATCAAGGGATGCTAATCCCATTGTGAAAAATTATTGGGAAATAGGACAGCCACATGGTACCACATCTTCGCCCCTGGGTTACTTACTGGTATAAAGGGGGGACGTGTGCCTTTGCAGTGGAGAGATGTGGCAGTAACCATTTTAACCAAATGATTGAGTTTAACCTCAGTAACAGTGGGATAGCCTAACATTTTGTGTCTTCTGAGGTGATGAAATATGAAGTTCACAGAAAATACTTTTATCAAAACCATTTAATTTGAATCTAGATTTAGCCTTCAGTTCACAGGAAATACAAGTGAAAAAATAATAGGTTTAATGATACCATGAAGAAACAATCAAACAAATGCAGAATTTGGGACATATTGTAAGACTACCAGCCTGGACTCTTCGTCATTAAAGAAGAATAAAGGCAACAGGATTTTTAGATTAAATGATACTGCAAAGATAAAACAGCGACATGCAGTGGTTAAAACATGATTGGATCCTAGACTGGGGAGAAAAAACAGTACAAAAAGTGGGCAGCTGAGGAAATTTGAATGTGTAATGGATATTAGATAATATGAAATTATTCATTTTCTTAGATATAATGGTATTGTTGACCTGTAGGAAAATGTTCTTATTCCTAGGAGATGCATGTAGAGTCAGAGTATTTAGGAGTCAAGGACTATTTGTAATTCATTTTCAAATAGTTCAACAAAATAAATTTTATAAATATATAAGGGGTATGCATGCAAAAGCATATATGGCACTATATTGCAATTGTTGCACAGATGGAATGTTCATTGTATTATTCAACTTTTGTTCTGAAATTAAAATAAATAAACTGGAAAAAAATCAGTATGGTAAAAACAAAGCAAAATCCTGGAGTGGACTGCTGGCAGGCTGGCAGTCTCACTTCCTCCATCCCTCAACTCTGTTCCTGTATGTGCACAGAGCCAAACAGTTGTGAGCACCGAGTGAAGTGTGAACCTAGTGTTAGTCAAATTTTGGAGCACTGGGAAAAACTCCTGATAAAGTAATAGAGAGGAAGAGCTTTGTCTTTATTTTTAACATTTCCGTTGTCTGTAATGTTGTAGGTATTCAAAAACTGTTGACTGAAAAATACATAAATAAAGTGGTGACCAAATTTGAGGATTGCCTGGAAAAGTGAGAGTATATTAGTGACTTTCAAATTCAGTAAACATTTGTGGACTTTAGTAGAATTGAACTAGTTAAGGGAAAAGTAAGTTTAAGATGAATTCCAGAAGTAAGGGGAAGGCCTCTTTTTAAATCTTCTGTGCATGCAATATTTCGTATTTTAACTTTCAGTAATAATACTTGCTTTTCTGGATTAGTGATCAAAGCACTTTAGTGGAAGTCTTCTGCAGCTTTCCCTATAGGTGGGGAATGTTTGAGTTTGGTGAGAAATCTTCAGAGGGTGGCATATGCAATTATACTTTGTTCCTTTGTGAGCTATGAGCTGGGCAATTAATTATGTAAATGCTGTTGCAAGAGAGCAGTTGCATAATCCCCAAGAGAGTAATTGTTATCTGTCTTGGCAGAACGCTGGGCTTTTAATCTGTAAATAAGCAAATCTATGTGGAAGAGCTACATGCAGAGTTATTCTGTGTCTTAAAGGTCTCTTATGAATTTTTTAAAGTGAAAGCACTAACTTCATGTGCTGATTAGCTGATGCTTTTGTGTTTCAAAAGGTTTATGATGCTTCCCTTGTAGTTTTAATCCCTCCTGAAATATTTAAGCTTCTGAGAATGATTCTTGTAAAAGGTACAATGTGTCTAAGTTAAGACTATTAATAATCTGAATATTACAAGTGTATTAATGAAGCAAAAAAGATATGCTTTTTGCAAATAAAAAAAACAAATCAAGATAAACAAAGCAATGAAATGAAACATTGGCAACACTTTTAAAAAAGCAAAGATACAATAATTAGCTAATATGTTGCTCACTTTTTGATGGTTAGTAGGTTTTTTCCATTTTTAAAAACTTTATTTTGATATAACTTATATAATAAGCTCCATTTATTTAAAGTTTTCATGTATATGCCACTGCAGCTAATATTTCCAAAAAGAATTAATTCACTTTTAGGGTATGTGTGTATTTTGTTTAGGTGCATGTGAGCCTTTTAGATACTAAAAGCAAATTTTAACTTTTGTTTTTTTAAGCAGTCAATAGCATCTGCCTTCCCTCCTATATAGTGTTAATGAGCTGTTATAGTGTTAATTAGCTGACCGTGCTCCTCTCTAAGGTCAGTTTCTGCACTTGAACTCTTGATCTCTCCCCACTTTGCCTAATCAGGACTACATTTGGGGAACTGTCCCTCCTTTGTGACCAACTCCCCCCACCTATCAAGTTATTCCCTTCAAAACAGAAACATGTCATGACTTCATCTGCTATTTCTTAAAACTCTTGACCATTTATCTGTTCTCCTCTGCAGCAAAACTCAGGTGTCTATATTCTATCTTTACTTCTTCTTTTCTGTCTTTGAAACCAACTCCAAGAAGCCTTTCACCCTAGTCCTTTATATAGAACCTGCTTTTGTCAAGGTACCCGTGACTTTTACACTGCCAGAGTCCATGGGCAGCACTTGGTCTAAATCTTATTTGGCCATCTGCAGCATCTAACATAGTTTTTCACTCCCTTCATCTAGAAACACTCTCTTTACTTGGGTTCAGGAAAGCCCTATCTTCTGGTTTTACTGCTTCCCCACTGGTCACTCTTACTTAGACTCCTTTGTGAGCTCCTCCTCATTTTTCTGTGTGAAGTAAACATCTATCTCCTGGACCCCACATTTATTGGATGCCTGACCTTAGGCATATCAGAAGCTGACCTTGGGCGTTATCAGATTTAACACAGTCAAAATGTGACCACACTCTGGTCTTTCCACAGTTGTCTCTCACCTGGGTTATTGTAAGAGCTTTCTGTTTGGTTTTTCTGCCTCTATCCTTGCTCTAGTCCCTTTCATTCTGTATTCAGCACAGCAACCCCAAAAGACCTTTTTAAACCATCAGATTATGTCCTTCTTTTGGCCCAAGGCCTTGAGGTGTACTCCCTTATAAGTCAGAGTAAAAGCTGTTCAAGAAGGATCTTCATCATCTGACCCCATTAGCGTTCCATCTCTCCTCCTGTTTCCCCTGTTACTCACTCTGCCTTGCTGTATTGACCCCTTTCTCAGACATGCTCAGAGGCCTCTCTGCCAGGGCCTTGGTAAGGGATGCTTCTTTAGGCTGGGCTCTTGTGTGCTGTGGTTCTGCATGGCTTGCTCCCTTTGCACCTCCACTGTCCCCTTCTCTGTGAGACGTTCTCTAGCCATCCTGTTTAAGTCCCCCCACCCAGCCCCACCAGCTCTCCTGATCCCTCCTCCAGGCTTTATTTTTCCCTGTTGCACTTATCACCATATGAAAGTAAAAATACTTGCTTTTTTGTGTTTATTCAACTGTTTGTCTGCCTTTTCACATTATAATATAAATTTCACGAGGGTAGAAATTGCCTTGGTCACAGCTGTGTCACCTGTGCCTGAGAGAGACTGCATGCTCGGTCAGTACTGCTGACTCAGTAATTGAAAAGCAACCTCAAGGCTGCTTGATGCTTTCTTGTCATTTTTAGAGCAGTCTGAGTGTTACAGAGGATATATAACATTCAGAATAATTAACTCTGTGCTAACAGCTCTTTCCCATTCCTCAGTTTCTCTGTTTGAAGAACATAAGGACATTTCTCACGGCCTGTTGTGAGACGTTTGGAATGAGGAAAAGTGAACTCTTCGAGGCATTTGACCTGTTTGATGTTCGTGACTTTGGAAAGGTAATTATACTTTGTTTTTAATATTACTTTTTAACTGGAGAACATTGAAGCAAATTGTTTGAAATCTTGAAGTAGGGCATGTAATTTAAGTGGTTTATGTAATTCTGTATTATACAGTTGAATTTCACATGTAGATGGCTTAGCACAAACAAGCAGAAACCGTACACACAAAACAACAACAAAAAAATTGGCATCAACTTTCCAAATGGGATTAGAATTATTTTGTAATTAAAGTAGTATGGGGGAAGGAATCTTTTCTCCAGAGGTAATTTTTTTCTGCTAGTCACCTCAGAGGGTAGGGTTACTATTATCTGCCGTTTAAATCGATCACTGGGCACTCAGGGGTAAGGACCAGTATTCTTTTCCTCCAGTCTTCTCTATAGTTGAAAGCTCCTAATTTTTGGAAGTTGAGAATGTTCTGCTGTTTTTTTCTCTATTTTGACACTTGATTAGGTGACATGGAGAAGACATGAATCACAAGTGTTTGAGATTGTTGAATAATTTCTGTTGCTTGGATTTCAGCAGATAATTGTTGGATTTCAGGGACATTTTTCACATGGAAAGTGTTTTAATATTTGCTGTTATTGTATGCACACTGAACATGTGTATAATAAGTGAAAAATCATCCCTTAAAAAATTATGATCATTTATTGTGAAGTGAATGAACATAAAGCCCTCACAGGTAACTAGCCATAAAAGTCCGGTAATTAAGGTGACGAGAACTTCGGCCCATGCTGATGTAATTGCATTATGAAAATAAGCACATGATAAGGAAAAAACTAATGCTATTGAGAAGTTTGTCCTTGCTCTTGTAATTCAGGTGCTAGTGTCTTATCAAAAGGCTGTTTGAGAGTGATACTTTTTTGATCTCTGAGATATAATATTTGGGTTAGAAAATAAAAACCAATGGATTGCTCTTTGTTAAACAGTATAAACTTGAAACAGCAATATAGGAAATTAGATGCTGAAATACAGCACATATGGGGAAGCCACTATATCTGGGGAAGGGAAAGGCCTGGGTTCTCTCTCTGGTCTTAACCCAGGGTCATTTTGTAATCTAGAAGTCACCAGCCTTCTCGGGCAGCAGGTTGCCTTCGAGCTTGCAAAGCTGTACAAAGGGAAGCAGGGATAAGAACATGGTTTCTAAGATTCCTTTAATCTCTGGAAAGCTATGATTTAACTGTCCTGAGGTCCAAAAATTGATGGAGGAAAAAAGATGATAATAAGTACAGGGAACTGAAAGCCAAGCCCTTACTAAGTGAGGTGGTAGCGTATTTTTCTGTGGCCATGAAGCACAGGTGGGGTGGACACTTCTCTAAGCTGTTGGCCCTGAAAAACACCAGAGATATTTCTGGTTTTCTTTTTCTTTTATCCGTCCCCCTATTCCTCCTGTACCTTTAAATAAAATCTTCCTTTATTTTCACCAAGAGAGGAAATGAAAAATGAAAATGAATTGGGGAAATGAAAATGAAAAAAGTTTTGACTTTTTAAATCTCATTAAGGAACTATTTATTTTTCATTTAAATTTGCAAGAAATAGTGTTGATAAATATTGGAAAAATATGTAAATACTTCAAAATGTATGGTGTTCCAGTGGAATAAGATTGCATGCCAGATTGATTAGACAATGGAAGCTTTGTAGGGGAGTTGATACTACAAAAAATTGAATGTGAAAGCATAAACTGTATGCTTCTTAAGGATAAATGTATTTTTGACTGCTTAAAATATTTTAGCAATGGTAGATCTGAAAGAATTAAACTTGAGATTGTGTTTAGAACTTGAACCTACATTGTAGTCACTTAGGTTTTGCTGCTGCCAAGATTGGAGTAGCTATCTCTTTAGAGAAAATCTGCATCCCAAATTGTATATCTATTAGGGATTGAAGCAGTGGTTTGAACTCAGGTCTAGCTGATTCTCTACTATTGTACTACAGTGCAAACATTCAAATAGCACATAACGTGTGCTTAGCATGTAATGAGGGAATCATCACATCAATTCTAATATGTAAGTACTATTATTTTTCCCATTTCTGGATCCTAGCTTGTGAGTAATGGAACTGGAATAATTCATGTAGTTTAAAATTTTTAAGTTGAAAAAATGTTAATAGATTATTAATTCAGCAACAAAATAATTTCTGATATGAAAATACACATTTTAACAGGATGTGGACAGGCTATTTTCCTTCATTTCTTAGGATTTAAATAACTTTTTGTTAACTTAAAATGAAAAATATGTGTGTTCTCCTGTCTGCCTCAATTCCTACAATGGTGAATCTGAACTTCATATGTATTTCACACCTTTTTGCTTAAGAATATATTAATTGTAATAACAGTACCTAGTGTTTTTATAGCATTTTGAAATTTTCAAAGTGCTTAGTATTACTGACCTCATTTGATTCTCATAATAGTCTTGCGAAGACATTCTTTAGATGAGGAAGCTAAGACATGGGGAGGTGCTTAGATAGTGATTCCAGGGTCTCCTTGCTTGGGAAGAGGAACAAGATCTGGAGCTCAGGCCTCTGGCTTCTCAGTCCTGTTTTTCTTGTCCAGTGTCTGTGTTTTGGGTCTCACTGTTATGTGGATGGGATGAACTTAAAAGAATTTATAAGATTAAAAAACACAAGTGATGTGTTACTTGGCATCTAATTATACTTTTGAAAGAAAGGAGAGATTTAGGATACTGCATGAGTCTGCAAACTAGTGGTGGTTCAAGTTATTAACTCTAAATAGTCACGTGATTCACAGATTCTCATCTATACACGTGGAATCAATTCTTAGCTACACCCTCTTCCCTGTTTTCTCATTGCAGTGTTTGCTCACTAATCTTTGTCCAAGTTCTTCCTCTGTTTGGGGTTCAGGAAATTTATTTTGAATCTTAGATTGATATGGATGTGTTTTCTTTTAGAAAATCTTGGGAACAATGTTAACGTGAATGATAATTTGTATTTTGTTGAGATGGTGAAGAGCATCCATTTGGGGTCCTCTAGAAGAGTTTATGATAATGCTGCCTTTCAGTGTTACCTTTAATTCTTAGTATTGAACTCTTTACTCAATAGTAATTCACTTCAAACTCAACCAACATCAAGAAAAATTAGAATAGTTTGAAATGCTTTCTATGCTTTTTAAATAACACAGGAAAGAGGAGTGAGTTTAGTAACTTGAACTTATTTAAGAGTCAGCAGAGGCCTTGAGGTTAAATGTGACTCTCACTCTTCAGGGTTGATAAATACTGAAAAGGTTCCTGAAAGAGGGAGAGTTCTTATCTAAGACTGCTGAGGTCTGAGGGGGAATGGGGGAATGGGGGAATGGGGCGTGTTGGGGGTTTATGTTTTGAAAAACCATTTTCTTTCTTTTGATAAAAAGGAATCTCTTTCTGGCTTTCTGGCAACAAAACTAAGTAAAATCTTGTTAGTTAACTTTTTGGCTTAAAAATAAGTAAAATTATTCCCCTCCAGAATAATATTAGAAATTACCATATTATTTTGGACATTTTAACAGTATCTATAACTTTGTTCATTTCCATACTGTATATAAAGAATTTTTCATAACTGTTTCAATTGTCATTTTATGATTATATTGCTCTTTGGAAATGTTTCCTACTGAGCTGTCTGTTGGCACATTTACAGTACAGAAGCACATGGGATATTTTCTTTAATGAGACCATTTCTAGAGAGTAATGGAAGTCAGGTTGCCGCTGTCCAGATAAGTGACTAAAGTCAGCTCCTTACCCTTGCTCTGGGTGAGTGTAAGGGCTTGCTTCCCATGACACACTGTTGTTTCAAGTATTGTAAAGCACTTTGCAAGTGTAAAGTTATGTATTTTCTTAAACTAAAGAGTATCCACACCTGACCTGTGGTAGTTCCAGTTGATTTGAATTGCAATAGGATAGTTTCATCATGTTCAGGTTCAGGTCAAAAGGAATTCAGAGCATCACCTTAGGGGTTAGTCAGGGATACAGGTAAGAACGTTATTGGGGTGGGGGTAGAGAGTGTTGCCATTTAGTTAAGAATTAAACTAAAGAGCTTCTTCACAGCAAAAGGAACAGTCAGCAGAGTAAACAGACAACCCACAGAGTAGGAGAAATTCTTCAGAATCCACATATCCAACAAAGGACTAATATCCAGAATCTACAAGGAACTGAAACAAATCAGCAAGCACAAAACCAATCCCATCAAAAAGTGGGCTAAGGACATGAGTAGACAGTTCTGAAAAGAAAATATACAAATGGCTAACAAACATGTAAAAAATACTCACCATCGCTAATGATTAGGGAAATGCAAATGAAAACCACAATGGGATACTACCTTACTCCTGCAAAAATGGCCATAATCAAGAAATCAAAAAATAATACCTGTTGACCTGGATGCGGTGAAAAGGGAACACTTCTATACTGCTGGTAGGAATGTAAACTAGTACAACCACTATGGAAAACAGTGTGGATATTCCTTAAACAACTAAAAGTAGAACTACCATTTGATCCAGCAATACTACTACTGGGTATCCAGCTGGAGGAAAAGAAGTTATTTATATCAAAAGATACTTGCACACTCATGTTTATAGCAGTTCACAATTGCAGAAAGTGTGGAATTAGCCCAATGCCCATCAATCAGTGTGGATACAGAAATTGTGATGTATGTGTGTGTGTGTGTGTGTGTGTGTGTATATATATATATATGTACATATATATATATACACACACACACACACATCATGAAATACTACTCAGCCATAAAAAGGAATGAATTAATGGCATTTGCAGCAACCTGAATGGAACTGGAGACTATTATTCTAATGTGGGAGCTAAGCTATGATGATGCAAAGGCCTAAGAATGATACAATGGACTTTGGGAACTCGGGACAGTGCAAAAGGGGAGTGAGAGATAAAACACTAGAAATTGGGTGCAGTGTACACTGCTTGGGTGATGGGTGCACTGAAATCTCACAGATCACCACTAAAGAACTTACTCATGTAACCCCTGTTCCCCCAAAACCTGTGGAAATAGAAAATTAAAAATCAAAGCAAAACGGTTTCTGAGTTGGATCTTGGTTTGGATTCCAGTTAAGGTCCTGATTAGTATACAGTCTTGGGCAAGTAACTTCTTTGAGCTTCGGTTTCCTCATCTATGTATTGAGTTTAGGTGAGTATTAAATGAAATCATGTACGTCAAGTGCTTAACAGAGCGTCTAGGTTCAAGGTAAGTATTCTTACCATTACTATTATTAACACTATTATTGTCTTTAATGGTTTTGGGATTCGTTGGTAAACATAAGTGTCGAATTTTGAATTAAGTGCAAGAAAAATTGATATTGGAGGGGGTGAGATTAAGAAATAAACTTCATTCTTTCTAATGTTGTACAACACTCTTCTGTTTTATTTTGCACAACCATCTTTTCTCTTACCTTCTGTGGCCTTGCATCTCCTTTGAAAAACCACCCTTTCCTCTTTCTCACTTACAGAGTTTGGATGGTTTAATCAATTATATCCCATGCCTTTGAACACACAGTGATGGTTCAGGAATGGGGTGAGTCACTCAGTTGGGACCAATAAGACATTTGCAAGGGCAGTTTTATTTTTCTCCCTTCCGGATACAGAAGACTGTAGATGTGAGTCTGAGGCTTGGTGGAGCTATAGCCATCTGGGTACCACATGGAGTTTCAAAATGGACCCATTTCAGAGGGAATAGAGTTGAGGATGAACCTAGTGACATCATGTGAAGTGAGAATCAGGCTGTGCCCAGAGCTAAATACATATCTATAGGTTTTTCCATGCCATGAACCAATACATTTCCTCCTTTTCTCTTTTTTCAGCCAGTTTTCATTATTTCCCTAACCAAGAGTAAGATAAATCTAAGTGATTCACTGTGTTTCACCAGTTAAATGATTTCAGGATTACAGATATGTTAACTTTTGTTAATGAAAGTTCCAGGCAATTTGGAGACCATTTGTTAGGCTCTACATCTTCTATCATATACTGAAGAGGAGATATGAAGACAAAGTCCCAGAGCCTATTTTGCAGCATGTAAATAATTAAATAGAAGTACTGTCCCAGCTTCATCGTAAATGCTTTCTTTTTCTTACCATTGATTCCAGAAATATCATAGATCATGAGGTTTAGGTCACCAGAGGCAACGCAACAAGCTGCTTGAGAGCCTGCAATGGTTTACTACTACCCGTCTATCCTCATGAACCTCTGCCTGGCTTTCCCTGTCATGAGAAAAACCTCCCAAGAAAAGGCTCCTGAGCCTTCACTGGCTACAGGTGGCCCCAGGGACCTCACCTTGGCATGGCTTGAAAGATCCTTATTATCTAGAGCATACACATTAATCAACACCTGGAAACATGTTTTAATATACACGTATGTAAACAAGAAGAATCATCTTAGTGTGTAAATCTTTTTAGTTACTTGTTTGACATAAAACAAGTTTGACATTTCTCTCGAAGTATGTCCCACCCAAATTATCCAGAAATCTCTGGGCTTTACATAGTCAGTGAGGTTTAAATCAGTCTTGCTTCAAAGCCCCACAGGAGCTTGATCTCTTTGTCTGCTGGTGTGGTGCAGTTGCACAAGACTGGTACTGTGTGGTTCTTGGGAGAGCTTTAGTTCTCTGATGCTAGCAATGCCCTTCTATTTTCAGCCCTTCTCAACCCCATCCTGCCCACACCACTTTCCTTCATCCCTATAGCATTTTAGCTTTTGCATTGAGCCTGGCCAGGCCCTGTCTCCCTGGCTTTGGGATGAATTCTATTCAGTGGCTCCTTGTATTCTGTCAGCAAGCTTGGGTCAGGTACTCCTCATTCAGCCCTTACAGGGTACCAACCTCCAGTCTTAGAGCAGCATTTGGGATCCCCAGTATATTTTCTCCCTCAAGTCTCTTGAATTTTCCCCCAAATTAGCCAACTTCCAGCATAGAGCTGGCTCACCCTGGCAAGGAGACTGTCAGGAGTCAACCTCCACTCACCAAGGCCGCCTTTGCTTTGTCCCCCTGAGCAGTAGGAGGCTTGCCTGTATTTACATGACTAAGGGGGAGCTCTGCAGAGATTCCTCCCTGAACAAAGATAGCTTGTTCCAAGGCCATTGTTTTTTAGGCAGAGGAGGAGGGAACAGTTCTAGCCTTTCCTAATGTATGTGTCTGGCTGACTGTTAACACAATTCCCGTATCATTAGCACGATTCCCCTCCTTTGTTTTTGGATAGAGTTGACCTTTGTAGCAAACTCCTCATTTTTTCACTTTTGTAGGGGTATTTAATGCTTGGCAGATTTTCCCATTCTTACTCCTCTTACAGAGCTTTCGTACCCAAGCCATGCAAAGACATTTTTTTTAGACCTTAGTGATTATTCAAGTTCAGTTTTTAGTCTGTTTCCTAATTATTTTTGACTCAGTTCAATAAACTCTTTACTCTTCTATAACCTAAAGACAGTTGAAAACTTCTGGAATAATATTTCCCAAATAACTTTGCAAGGAATCCCATTGTTCCAAGAAATGCTAATAGGAAGCCTGGAGAAAAAAATTCTTGTTCCAGTGAGTTTTGTGTATTGTATTTGTGAGATATAGCATAGTAAAGGAACTGAAAAGTCCTGCAGTGAGGAAAATACACTTTTGTTTACTCCGGAATTTCTCATATTTGCACTTGATTAGCTATTTAGGTGTCACATGATTGCTTAAAACTCATTATGTATGAAACTGAAGTACTTTATTCTTTTTTTTTTTTTGAGATGGAGTCTAGTTGTGTCACACAGGCTAGAGTGCAGTGGTGCGATCTTGGCTCACTTTAACCTCCACCTCCTGGGTTCAAGCAATTCTCCTGCCTCAGCCTCCTGAGTAGCTGGGATTATAGGTGTGCACCATCACACCTGGCTAATTTTTTATATTTTTAGTAAAGATGGGGCTTTGGCATGTTGACCAGGCTAGTCTTGAACTCCTGACCTCAGGTGATCCACCAGCTTCTACTTCCCAAAGTGCTGGGATTATAGGCGTGAGCCACCACACCTGGTCAAAATGCCTTTTCTTTATCCCTCATTGTTTTTGCCTTTTAGTTGAGGTACTGATCACTGGGATTATTGTCTCCTAGGTATCTTCCTGCCATCAGTTTTGAATAGTTTCAAGATAATCTTCCAAAAATGTAGAGCTGATCATTTTATTAATGGGTTTGTTACCAGTGGAGAGTATCCAAGTTACCAGTGGTGAATCTGTACAGGTCTACAGGAATCTCAATTTTTGCCCCCTCAGGAGAAAGAATTTGACTGAGGGGCATAACACAGAAAAAGAGTCCAAGGGAAGTTTCAAAGCAGGAGTGGAAGTTTATTTAGAAAGGCTTTAGAACAGGAAAGAAAGGAAAGTATGCTTGGAAGAGACCCAAGTGGACACCGAGGTCAAGTGAGGTATTTAACATTCATCCTAGGACTTTAGAGGCTGGCCCCTTCCCCATGATTCTTTCCTTAGGGTGGGTTGCCCACAAGTACAGTGCCCTCCTTATTTTTGGGAAGTGAGCACACACAGTGTGTTTAGGATGTTGTACGCATGTCCTTCTGAGACTTTCTTCCCTTTTCTGGTTTGGTGCCCCTGGAAAGTATGTACTCTGCCATTTTGTCCCTCCCTGCACACACCCAGGAAATTGCTTCTCCCTGGTGCCTGCATTCGATTAACACTTTAGTGCAACAGGTGCGGACCATCAGGAAATGGCTTCTCCCGGTAGCAGCTGCCAGCTTATCACTTTTAGAGAGGCAGTGTGATAATTGCCAAACCGTCATCTGACATTCCTAGTGGGTGGGAGAGCCCTTTCCTGCTCACTCATGCCTATCTAACTACCTGTACCCGGGTTAAAACTTGATAGTGATCCCTGTTGTTTATAAGAGAATAACGTCTAAACACTTTTACAAGCCACACAAGATTCTTCATGATCAGGCCTCTGCCTACCTTTCTAACCTTATTTCTTACTTTCCTACCCCCATTAACTCCCTTGCTTAAGTCCTACATATTACTAAAGTCATCATGACTCACCAGATTAATATTTATTAATATCGTTTCCTCTGCCTGGAATGCTCTTTCTTTTCATATCCTTTAGCCCCTTGTCTGCAGTGACTCAATTCAAGATCACATACATTCATTACAGTCATACACACACTGCTTAAAACATGAGAGTGTGTGCTTTGTCCAGAGCTCTGGACTTAGCTGGTTCTTGGATGTATTGAGTCTTTTGGGACTGGCTTTGCTGACTTGTATCTGCTCATTCCCTTCATTTTCAACTGGGACCTTCCCCCTCCTCTGCCCCACAGAAATTGGACCCTGACATATTACATTGACTCTTTTCTTCAGCTAATTCTGAGACTTTGAGAGCAAGTCAAACTGACTTTCACCCTACCCTGCCCCAGCCACCTGTGTGCAGGAGAGTTGATCAGCCTCTCAGAGCCTTCACATTTTGATCTGTAAAATGGTCCTGATGAGGATCCTTACTTCATGGAATTGCGGTGATGACTGTGAATCGAATTCTGTGGGAAAAGCAACCAGTGAAGTGTGGGCAGGGGGTAAGGCTCAGCCAGAGGTAACTCCCGAGTAATTTACCCATCGTTTCCTCATTGGGAAGTGTTTGCCACATGCTGCTTTATCAGGCTGGAGGAGCAGGGAGTCAAGACCACCTGCTCTCAAGGCACTGTCACTGTCCCTCACTATCCAAGTTAAGGAAACAAACAGTTAAAACATAAACAAAAATTTACAGCCAGCGATAAGTGCCACTGAGGAAAGAAACAGAGTACCGTGATGAGCGGCTAGAGGAAGCCACTTTAGACAGACTGGGAAGAAAAATTATTTGAAATACCAGTGGCCCAGTGGGAAGAGGATGCTAGTACTACTATACATTTATTTATTATTTTTTGAGACAAAGTTTCACCCTTGTCGCCTAGGCTGGAGTACAGTGGTGCGATCTTGGCTCACTGCAACCTCCACCTCTCTGGTTGAAGCAGTCCTTCCGCCTCAACCTTCCGAGTAGCTGGGACTGGAGGTGCATGCCACAACAGCCAGCTAAGTTTTGTATTTTTTATAGAGACAGCGTTTCACCATGTTGCCCAAACTGGTCTCAAACTCTTAAGCTCAAGCAATCTACCCACCTGAGCTTTCCAAAGTGCTGGGATTATAGGTGTGAGCCACCATGACTGGCCCTTTCACTCTGATTTAAATTAAGTTTTAAATAAGTTATATAGTACATTTTAACTAGATTCTATCCTACCTCTTCCAGTAGATCCCCTTGGGCTAATCCTTTAACTTGGCCTCACTTTTTTCGACTCTGATATTTTCTGATTCTCAAGTGCCACTTATTGGTAGATGTAATATGTATGCATTGCGTTTTGTAGAGTAATGTTTTGCTTTGATGATTCTTAGTTGTGTAATCCTCTCTGAAAACATCAAGGCTTAGGCTTTCTCATACCTTTTAAGTTATTTATTTATAAGCTCTTTTGCAGAGACGTTTAAACCTGGGTATACTTCATTTTTGGTGATATTGGCATTCCCTTAAAATTGTAAACTTTTAGAGAGAGAAAAAACTTGACCGTACATACACTTCTGGAGAGAGAAAGGCATTATAAAGAGCTAAAAGCATGATAAAGATTTCTCCTCGGTTTTACAACTGCATTTGTCATAGCTACTGAGAATATTTCCAAAATTGGAAATCTAGTTTGAGAACTGAAATGGAACTTCTCTTTGCTCTTTCAAGGATTCCTCTACAGACCAAAACAGTGAATCTTTTGAGTATGTTTTTAACTCTATTTTTTTCTAATATCCATGTAAATATGCACACAGAGGTTTACACACATACCGAGATATATGTATCTACCTACGTAAGTAGAGGGAAAGTCATTTAGGAAGGTGCTGAAGGGGAAATCTACATAGAATTTTGGGGTTCTGCTGATAATCCTCGTAGCTTGAACATAAGATGTAACTGCAGCAAGCTGGATCTTGAGGTCCAACAGAGACTGGGGCCAGAGTAGGGGGGCCCTTCAGGCATAGCAGGGTCTGCACTGATTCTGACAAAGGGCCAGTGAGTACTTTTTTTTTTGAGACAGAGTCTTGCTCTGTTGCCAGGCTCCAGGCTGGAGTGCAGTGGCGTGATCTTGGCTCACTGCAACCTCCACCTCCCGGGTTCAAGCAATTCTCCTGCCTCAGCTTCCTGGGTAGCTGGGATTACAGGCACACGACACCATGCTCAGCTAATATTTTTGTATTTTTAGTAGAGACAGTGTTTCACCATGTTGGTCAGGATGGTCTTGATCTCTTGACCTCATGATCCGCCCGCCTTGGGCTCCCAAAGTGCTGGGGTGAGTACTTTTTAACAGACAGACAGGAGATAACCTGCTGAGTGCTTGAGCTAAGCACTATGTCAGTCGGGGAGGCTGTAGTGGGCAATCGTAATGCCAGTGGTAGGAGGAGCAGGCTTGAGACGAGACAGTCTGGTTGAAAAATGATGCAGACCTTTGCTAGACCAACTGTAAAAGAGGCCCAGAGTTTGAGAGATTTGGGATGTTTAAGAATTGATGTGAGTGGTGAGAGGATAAGAGAGAGGAGCGAACAATGAGCCCTGGAAACCTGGCAGGGGGAAAGTAGGGTTTATTGCAAGGGAAATAATGGAGCAGGAGCAACTTATAAATGTTATAATGTTATAAACTTACAATGTTTTTTAAATTAATGTAGCAGAATTCTAATGGCGTTTACTCTCAATTTCTGTGGACGTATTTTACAACTGAGTAGATTTTTAAAAATGATTTTTGCTATATTGTGCCATCCTAAATTTTCCCTGTGTTCCTTTTTTTGATGTTCAGTTGGTTGCTTGGTTGGGTTTTTTGATACTTACTGATTATCTACTTGAAGCTTGGTCCCTGGTTGAACACTTAGAAATTTCAGGTTTATAGTTTCTATTAAAAATGGACAATATACTCACTCATAGGCGGGTGAGAAAAATGAGAACACATGGACACAGAGAGGCGGTCTGTTATACACTGGGGTCTATTGGGGGGAATGGGGGAGGGACAGCCGGGGGGGCTGGGGAGGGATAGCCTGGGGATGAATGCCAAGTGTGTTTGAAGGGGAGGAAGGCAGCAAAACACACTGCCACGTGTGTACCTATGCAACTATCTTGCACATTCTGCACATGTACCCCAAAACCTATAATGCAATTAAAAAAAATAAAAAAAATGGACAATATTTTCTTTCTGTGTAATAGGAAAGCTTCTAGGAATATTGTCTGTACTTGTCTGAATATCTGTCTGTATATGTGAGTATGTATATGCTCACTAATATGTATATTCTAATTCCCAGCCTCAGTTGTTGGCCCATATCCTATCTGAGCTGTGTTCAGAGATCCTTGACCTTGTCACATTGGCTTAAGGGTAAGACGTGGTTTAGCCAAGTTATGTATAGAGGTCACTGAATCTAATTTTCTTTCAATAAATCGTTACTGTAAATATGATGGATGAGAAATCTATACGGATAATTGGTAATTCCAGTGCATGATATATTAATAGCCAATTTACTTATCTACACAAACAGCAGGAGGCAGAACTCTCGGCCATCAATCCTTTGACTGTTGTGCCTGTGTATTTCCTATCAACAAGATCTCCTAGAACAGGAGGATGGCATTTTCCATGTTTATTTTCTGTGTCTTCATTTTTTTTTTTAATGGCTTATGCACATCTGTAAGAATAAAAGAGGCTGGTGTTTGCTTCCCATGCGTAGTTGAGAGGGGTGGTGTGGGAGTGGAACTGGAAGAATGCTCTCATTTGCACAGGATTAGGCAGAGGAAGTGTGCACCAGGAGTGGTATAAGCACCAAACAACCACAGGA
The DNA here is from genome assembly GCA_031835075.1 of Saguinus oedipus. NCBI lineage: Eukaryota > Metazoa > Chordata > Mammalia > Primates > Cebidae > Saguinus > Saguinus oedipus. The sequence goes on along the minus strand of CM063175.1, from coordinate 104,948,194 downwards.
AACAATGCTTGGCAGTCACTGCAGCTGGGTAGAGTCTGGCCACTCAGGCTTCCTCTAGATAGAGTTTAGTTTCTGAGTCACTTGTTTTCCACTTAAAGCACCTGTGTCTTTGGAGAACGCCATTGAAGAAATATTAGTTCATTATGGGTCTTTCTCTGGTTTGCCTTAATGTCAATGAGGCAATGTCAATTATTATGCTTTTTGGACATGAAAAGTTCTGGTGAATCAACATAGTGTCTGAGGACCAGTGGTATCAGGACAGGCCGGTGCATAGAACAGTCAGAAATCATTAGGTTAGAATAAATGAATGGTATTTAAATCTTTCATAATACTCCCCACTGAAGTGTGTGTGCATGTCTACACACAATTAATTTTACACAGCAATGTGCTTGTCGACCCTAGGTGTAGGCTTTACGTTGCTACTCTCATTATGTCTTTCTGTGTAGAGGAAATAAAGGATGCCGCTTGCTGCTTCTGAGTAAGCAGGTGCCTTATAGATTGTGTGCTAAATCATTTGCACTCTTTGAGCTGTCTTTTAAAGTAGCTGCATATTCATAATTCATCTTAGACAAGGTGATGACTCTAGAATGGTTGTATTAGGATATGAGTGGACATAGGATACTATTTTCATTGGTCAGTCTAGGTCAAATTTTAATGATTGATAGCACTGGATATGGATTGGGTAGAGTAATAAAAACATATGTAGAAGGCTAGATTCATGTTAGAATTAGCTATGCATCTGCTGCTTATATCTGTAAAGTTTAACAAGGATTCTTTAGCAAAATCAACTGCTTATTTTTCCTAAGAGCCTTAGGCTTTTAGGAAGAAGTGGCAGACAAATTTGAATTTATTGGCTGTCAGATGATAAAGTGCAGTTTCCTGGGGAGATAGCAATTTAAAATTTTAGCAAAGTGACTATAAAATATAATGATGAAAGGGAGATGGTATTAATTAGCATTGGCTTTTACAAAAAAATTGCTGAAGTGTTTTTAGCTTTGTTTACTTGGATTTTGTTCAGTAGACTGCCCGCAAGATTTTCCAAATAAATAGATGTGTAGATAGGTAAATGAGCAATCAAATGCCTGTATCCCTTTTTTTCTATACTCTTTTGGACTCATGGTGGGAATCCCTTCTGCAGTATTTGAATGATTCCTGGTGATCTTACAGAAATTCCCTTAAGTATCAACAGTTCCAATTATGGATCCAATTATGGGCTAATGAATTATTTAGAAATTCATCACTAATAATAACACATAATCTATCTTTCTGAATTTTCTATTATTGGTTTTAGAGCAGCACAGAATTAATTTCTACACTTTCTGTAGGACAGTCCTTCAGATATTTGAAGACTGTTACCATGTTTCTGTAAATCTGTTCTTTGTTGTCTTTTTTTTTTTTTGGTGTGTAGAAGACAGGGTCTCATTGTATTTCCCAGGCTATGCTCAAAGTCCTGGGCACAAGCAATCCTTGTGCCTCAGCCTACCTAGCAGCCGAGAGTGCAGGTGAGCGCCACTGTGCTCAGCTTCTCTTCTTAAAATGAGATAAGCATAGTCTCCTCAATTCTATCTTTTTTGATTATAACTTTCTAACTTCTGTGGATAATTTGTGATGTTTTATTATGATAACACACAGGAAGCAGCACAGTTAAAGGTTAAGAAATTTAAAATCAGGCCGGGCGCGGTGGCTCACACCTGTAATCCCAGCACTTTGGGAGGCCGAGGCAGGTGGATCACAAGGTCAAGAGATCGAGACCATCCTGGTCAACAATGTGAAACCCCGTGTCTACTAAAAATTCAAAAATTAGCTGGGCATGGTGGTGCGCACCTGTAGTCCCAGCTACTCGGGAGGCTGAGGCAGGAGAATTGCTTGAACCCAGAAGGTGGAGGTTGCGGTGAGCCAAGATCGTGCCACTGCACTCTAGTCTGGGTTAACAACAGCGAAACTCCGTCTCAAAAAAAAAAAAAGAAATTTAAAATTGAAGAAGAGAATAGAGGTCATTTAAAGAAAGGGACACTATCATTATACCACGTAGTTTGAGGATTACAGTGATCTCTCAGCTGCTCTGAAGTCAACAAATAAAGAAACCCAAACAACAGGTTCATCCAGAAATGAGTTCATGAACTAGCTTAAAGCCTTTGTTCCCAGTGTAATTTGAAAAATGCTAAATTAAAAGCCCAAGAACTTAAATTATTGGAGATACTCAAACACATAAAACCTAGAAAACGACTGCAATTATCACTCATATATATACTTTTGAAAAATTATCATTCCTGTCTCTACAAAATATATATGAAAACTAGCCAGATGTGGTGGCATGCATGTGTAGTTCCCGGGACTTGGAAGGCTGAGGTGGGAAGGTAGCTTGAGCCCAGGATCAGGATGCTGCAGTGAGCCAAGATCATGTCACTGCAGTTCAGCCTGGATGATAGAGTGAGACCTCATCTCAAAAACAAACAAAAACTAACATTTGGCCGTATTTGATTTATCTACTATCTATTAAAAATACATACATATTGCTATTTTTGTTGAACAATTTAAAAGTTAATATAGGTAAGGCATCATGACATTTTTCTCCTAAATACTTCAAATGTTACAGTTCTCAAAATAAGGTTACAAGAGCAGACTGGCCAACATGGTGAAACTCCGTCTCTACTAAAAATACAAAAAAAAAAAAAAAAAGAAAAAAAAAGATAGCTGGACATGATGTTATGTGCCTGTAATCTCAGCTACTTGGCTACTTGGGAGGCTGAGGTAGGAGAATTGCTTGACCCAGGACCTGGGAGGCGGAGGTTGCAGTGAGTTGAGATCATGCCACTGCATTTTAGCCTTGACTACAGAGCGGGACTCCATCACTAAAACAACAACAAAAAAAGAGCCGGGCTTGGTGATACACACCAGTAGTCCCAGTTATTCAGGAGGCTGAGGAGCGAGGAGGTCAAGGCTGCAGTGAGCTGTGATGGTGCCACTCTACTCCAGCCTGAGCGACAGAACAAGACTCTGTCTCCAAAACCAAAACAGTGCCTCAAGAATCTTTGAGAGTTTTAGAGCCTTAGGTGCTCGACTGCTAGAGATTTTTACCTGGCTAAACAACAACAAAAAAAGAGAAAATAAAAACACCAAAACCCAAGCAACAAATTATTAAGAAAGTATTTAAGCCATTTAAACTTTGTCAAAAATGTTAGAGTTCTGATTTATTCCTGCATAAAGGAACTGTATAATTTCAAGAACATTTAAAGAATGAGATGTCATATTCTTGTCCATGGGATTTCGTTTCTATGGAGAGTTTACCCAAATATTGTTTGCTGTTACTCACATTTCCAGGATACCTTCATCTAGAGCAGCAGTCCTCAACCTTTTTGGTACCAGGGACTGGTTTCGTGGAAGGCAAGTTTTCCATGGACTCAGGGTTGGGGGAATGGTTTGGGGGTGGAACAGTTACACCTCAGATCATCAGGCATTGGATTCTTATGAGGAGCACACAACCTAGATCCCTTGCATGCACCATTCACAGTAGGCTTCATGCTGCTATGAGAACCTAATGGCTCTGCTGATGGAGCAGAGGCGAAACTCAGGCAGTAATGCTCACTCACCCACCGCTCACCTCCTGCTGTGCAGCCCTGTCCCTAACAGGCCTTGAACCAGTATCGATCTGGGGGTTGGGGACCCCTGATCTAGAAGTTTCACTGCTTTTTTGTTTCTTAGATGGTATTTGACTTAAATGTTTCTTAGATTTTGATTCTAAGAAAGATAATAAAATTTCAAAAGCAATAGTTTTAAGGATGGTTTAGAGTAGAATAGAAGGCACTTCTTTTTTTTTTTTTTTTAGAAAATTTTGTGTTATTTTCAGTGCTGCCAATATGTTGATTTCAAAAAGAAGATCACATTTTTAATCTTAGCCCTCGATTAGTAAAGAAACGGAAAGAAATCAATAAGTTTTTTTTATAGTTGAGTGGATTTTCCTCCTTTGGTTTAAATTGTGGTGGTGGTATATCTTTAGGAGTGGTTAACTCACTTGAGAGTAACAAGAATTCCCTAAAACTCAAAAAGTATAAAATGTATAAGCATATTCTTTATTATGTTTATTATTGCCAGAGTGAGTGTAGTTTGTTTAGGAAAACATTTTCTTTACCTGTGTGCTATTATGTACTTGTTACATAAATAAAATCTGCCTCAAAGTTGGGTCTTGTAAATAATCTAATATTTGTATCCTCTTTTTAATGAAAAATTTCCCATGTAGTCCATATAGTTTTCTTCTGCATATTTCTCTCTCAAGCTTCAGATGATCTAAAAGGAATCTAGAAAGCATTGTTCATTTATCCTTTAAGAGGCCTAGCAAAGTCTTTTGGTAAAGTTGACAATTCTTTTTCTGAGACAGGAATCAGGCACAGTCAGTCGATAACTTCCCCCCTTTCATTCTGCATTCATTCTGAATATTTCATGACAAAAGCTTTTAGTTTTGTTACAGAAAAAAATGCAAAGCCCAGATTTGCCCAAAAGAGCATACCCACAAGAAGGTGTACGGCAGTGAAACAGAAGTTGAAAAGTGTTGAAATGGAGGCTGGGCATGGTGGCTCACGCTTGTAATCCCAGCACTTTGGGAGGCTGAGGTGGGCAGATTACGAGGTCAGGAGATCAAGACCATCCTGGCTAACACGGTGAAACCCCATCTCCACTAAAAATACAAAAAAAAATTAGCTGGACATGGTGGTGCATACCTGTAGTTGCAGCTACTCAGGAGGCTGAGGCAGGAGAATCACTTGAACCCAGGAGGTGGAGATTACAGTGAGTGGAGATTGTGCCACTGCACTCCAGCCTGGGTGACAGTGTGAGACTCTGTCTCAGAAAAAAAAAAAAGTGTTGAAATGGATTTTTTTCCATACTTCATATCTTCCATTGTTCCTAAACCTGCACCATTCTAACAAAATTCAAAATTCATATTTAACTTTGGATTTTTAATGAGAATAGTAAAACAATAGGAATGGTGTTACTTTATTGTTACCTTTAGTATTACTTTAAGGAATGACTAATTTATTTTTTGGCTAAAAGTAATATATTGGCAATGTAACAATACCAAGGAAATCTTTACTTTTGCGGATAGCTTCTCTTTGGTACAGATGTTTATACCACTGAAAGTTTAACTTTTTAGATTTTGATATAAGTGAACATAGGCACATAAGATCGTAGAATCTCAAGGCAGTCAACTGTGCAGCAATCATTTCAATTAATTAAGTAAACCAATTTAAGGCGAAAAAGAATGGCTCATTATTTTATCTACTTTGTACGGTTTTGAGCAGGATTAAAACAGACAATGCCATATGTAAGGTTTTCAGCATACTGCCTGTCATGAGTGTGCTAGAAAAATATTAGTTTATAAAATATGTGTTTAAACTTGATTTATGGGACAGAGATGTTTTTTGCATATTTCTATTTACATATTTTTTCCTCCATCTTTAAATGAAACCTCTTTTCACTACAGTTTGTATTGCATACATCCCATCAAATTCAGGTTAAAGATACATGCTTAATGTTTTTGAGGAACCCAATGAGAGTTAAAGAGGGATGAAAATAGAGAGACAACAAAATACATAAAGCATTTACTACTGATTGCTCCATATTTATCAGTGGTCATGTAATAATTCATTACCTTTTTAAAATTAGATGATAAATTGGCTGAACTGTATGAAATTGCTAATATTTGACAAAAATTATAATTTCTTGTGGTTTAATCCAGTTCTGTGACTCTGGCTTGCTAAGAAGACAAGGTATTTGTCCTAAAATGAGAAGAGCTGTCAGTGTGGATGGTTGAGTTGATGTTTCTGCATGGCCTTTTTTGTTCACTTGTGTGTACAACTATAGCCATATAGTATATATTGCAGGGTGTAAGATTTTCCTATAAACATTTTCCTTTAATGTTTCCTTTAAGTTCCAAAGAGGAACTTAGAAGCAGAATTGTGTGTAATGGAAAAGATTCTTGGAATGAGTCAGGGGATGTGGGTTTGCATAATAACTATAAAGACTTTTTCAGCTCTGTCTCTGATTGCCTGACTTCTCATTTGTTAAATTATCTTTCTGCTAGTCAACAAAAACTTAGTGTTGACTATTTGGAAGTCCACATTATCATTGATAGGATTTGCTTTTAGCAGGTTACATGTGCTAACTAATACAATGTCTGTACTCATCTCCCTGATTCTTTGCAAAATTGTATTTCTATAGTGGTAAATGATTGTCCTTAGTAATTATTGCTTAATATTGTTATATCTGGCTTACTACATTTTAATTTTCTCAAGAATTTTAATTTGTGGTAGCAAAGCTAGACAGAGGTAAGGTTTTTTTTCAAGCATTTATATAATTTATGGAAAATTAAAAATGTCTGAAGGTAGGAATTGAGGATAAGAACTTTGGAAGATATTTTTGTTGTTGTTGCTCCTTGTGTTCACAAATAGTAACACCTGGAGTAGCTCATCTCTGGCATCTTTTTAGTAACACATTTCATTTTGCAAATGTAAACTTCACTCATTGCCTCAAAGGATGATGTTCAAACAAACCCTGAAAATCAATGAAGAATATTCTACAGGTCTTTGAAATCTTGTGCAAAAAGATCACATGTGAACAAATTTACAGTTTTCTGTTCCATAGAAGTATGTCACAGTCTTTGTGAAAGTCTATTAAGAACAAATCTAATGATGATTTATTCTTCTTTGAAGATAAACCTTGTGAGTGCATGGGAGGGTGATGAAATAAGTTTACAGACATTCCCTTTGCTTAATTCTGTTTCCTTGATCATTCATGGGGAGATCGTGAAGTTGACAGGTGTTCCCTATTTAGCATCGTAAAAATCAGCTAGACTAATCTTGTTTGATAGTTGAGTATTTTACTTAATACTCCTGTCATGTTAGCATTTATTTTTTAGAAAGGCAATTCTGAGACTGTGATTGACCTCGAGAATATGGGGAGAAATTTATGGCCATTTTTATGACTGATGACAAGGTTTCACACATCTTTAGAATGGATATGATTTTTTGAAAAATGGCTTGCATATTTGCCTTTATACTTTTTTTTCTCTTCGGCTTCTTATTTTTCTTCTTCTTTTTTTTTTTAGAGAGACAGGATCTTACCATGTGTATTAGTCAAGGTTCTCTAGAGGGACAGCATTAATAGGATATATACATATACATATAAATATATATAGGTACATATATGAGAGTTTATTAAGTAGTATTAACTCACACCATCATAAGGTCCTGTAATAGGCTGTCTGCAAGCTGAGGAGCAAGGAAGCTAGTCTGAATCCCCAAGCTGAAAAATGTGGAGTCTGATGTTTGAGGCCAGGAAGCATCCAGCTTGTGAGAAAGATGTAGGCTGAGAGGCTAAGCCAGTCTAGCCTTTTCACGTTTTTCTGCCTGCTTTATATCTTGGCCATGCTGGCAGCTGATTAGATGATGCCTACCCAGATTAACGGTAGGTCTGCCTTTCCTAGCCCACTGACTCAAATGTTTATCTTCTTTGGCAACACCCTCACAGACACACCTAGGATCAATACTTTGCATCCTTCAAGCCAATTAAGTTGACACTCAGTATTAACCATCATACCATGTCATCCAGGGTGGAGTGTAATGGTGCAATCCTAACTCACTGTAACCTCAAACTCTTGCTAAAGTGACTCTCCTGTCTCAGCCTGCCAATTAGCTTAGGACTGTAGGCACACACCACACCACACCCAGCTAATTTTTAAATTTTTTGTAGTGATGAGGTCTTACTATGTTGCTCAAATTGGTCTTGAACTTCTAGCCTTGAGTGAGCCACGATGCCTGGTCTTTCTTCATGCTTAGAAATTGCTTGAATCCTTAGATTTTTGTAGTAAAAACCAAAAATCTCTTATTTGCTTTTTTAGATAGGTTGCAGCCAATGTTTTTTGAGAAGCTGGTTATTTAACAAGAAAATTAAACTTGAGAACAAAATAAAGCCTTATCAATTAGTTATCATAACTTTGATAGGCAATTTAAATTAACTATTATAATAGTAACATTGATTTTTTAATATTTCTGTCCTGGGGGAAAAGTACCATTTAAAATTTCATGTGTCTCTTAATCAGCAACTCAGTATATTAGATAGAAATTTCAACTAACTAGTCATAAAAAAAGTTATATTCCTGCTTTGACTTTGGCTCAAATCAGAAAATTGTTATGTAAAAATTTACAGAATAATGCAATACCCTCTATTCAATAACTCCAAACTGCTAAGAATATTATAAATGTAAGCAGTTTTCAGGAGCATAGCAATGCAGGATATTTTCACTGGAATGATATAAACCATAATCAATTATATTTCTATGGCTGCCGCCATTACCATCACCTTCCTTCAGTGTCTCACCTTGTATTTGGGAGTCCCAGATTTTGAGTAGTTCTGCTGCTTACCAGAGGCTTATCTCTCATCTTGCTTCTCACCTGCTCCACCTGTGTCAGTGTTCATTTCTGAGCTTGCTTATGAGTGTGCATGGGGTGGTCCCCTACTCAGAAGATGCCAGACTGTGCTTCTGTTACTTCCTAGCTGCCTCTGCAGCCTTTGTGAGGGAAGACTGTTGGGCACCACTATGGTGGTGAAGCCTTTGGACCTCAAGCACCACCCTCTTCTGGGTAGAAGTGGAAGGAGCCTGTACTCTCAGTTCTCTCCACAAATTTTGCTTTCCCTGGACTCAGCAGGTATTTTTCTAGAGTTGACACACAGGAAGAGCTGTGGGACATCTTCCTGTATCTTGCCTTTGAGTCCTTTTGTTTTTTCCTGGTTGCTTTATTATTAGGCTGAATTCTTTTACATTAGATTTCATAGTCCCTCATGCTATTAGATTTATTGTGGGTTACCCTGCTAGTCCTAACAAGGATATCAGTCATATTTGAAACTCGCAAATTTGGGATAGGCTCCAGTTGTTACACAAGTCCTGCCCCTGCTCTTAATGAATTTAACATATAAATGAAATGAACATGCCTGGTGGGGTGGCTCATACCTGTATTCTCAGCACTTTGGGAGGCCCAGCCCTGTGTACCCCTTGAGCTCAGAAGCTAGAAACCAGCATGGGCAACATGGCAAAACCACATCTCTACAACAAAATCCAAAAATTAGCTGGGTGTGGTGGCATGCAGCTATAGTTCCAGCTACTCAGGAGGCTGGCCTTGAACTCAGGAGGCTGAGGTGGGAGGATTGCTTGAATACAGGAGGTTGAGGCTGCAGTGAGCCATGATTGTGCCATTGCACTCCAGTCTGGGTGATGGAGCAAAGACCCTGTCTCAAAAAAAATAAATGAAGTTAACAAATAACAGATTTATTGGAGCCTTTTTTTGTACAGACAGACAGTGGAGTACTGTTCACCAAACCCATTTCTTCTTATTTTGGGGTACATAGGGAGATTAAATTTCCAAGCCTCCTTGTAGTTAGACCTAACCATGTAACCAAGTTTTAGCCAGTGGATTGTATGTAGCAGTAACGTGTATAATTTCCAGGCCTGTTGCATAAAAACATTCGGTATGCTATCCTCCATGCTTTTGTTTTTGTGTGATTTCGCCACATATCAACTGAATACAGAGGTCTTGGCTTTAGAAGATGGCAAAGGCACAAAAGGGATGGATGCTGGGTCGCTATGTAGGAGAAAGTCACCTGCTAACTGGGAACTTTGCTGGATTATTATGTGAATGAAATTAAACTTTAGCATGTTAAAATATAGAATTTTAGGGTTTGTTACAGCAGTTAGTGTTATGCTTTCACATCATTTTTCAGCAATTCTCAACCTTTTCACCTTCACGTACCTGAGAGATGAGAAACTCCCATCATATTCATGATTCACTATGGCAGGAAAAGATAGTTTCAGGAAGGTCAGGGAGGTCATTGTGATGACATACTGCAAAAGTGGTTGAACAGGAAAATTGCAGAGAAATGCCATTAGCTTTAGCAACATTTAGACCACTGTTAAAACAGTTCAGTAGAGTGGAAGTAGCAGCAGATGAGATTGCAGAAGCATGAGAAGTAAATGGTGGATGAGCAAATGGAAGCAGTGAATGAAGTTATCCTAATATATTAGATTCCATCAACATAATCATAAATCGCAAAATTTGTGTAAAACAAGGGAATTGTTTTTCGTTGAAGCTATTTTTTTTTTTTTTTTTTGGAGTCAGAGTTTTGCTCTTGTTACCCAGGCTGGAGTGCAATGGCGCGATCTCGGCTCACCGCAACCTCCGCCTCCTGGGTTCAGGCAATTCTCCTGCCTCAGCCTCCTGAGTAGCTGGGATTACAGGCACGCACCACCATGCCCAGCTAATTTTTGTATTTTTAGTAGAGATGGAGTTTCACCATGTTGACCAGGATGGTCTCGATCTCTTGACCTCTTGATCCACCTGCCTCGGCCTCCCAAAGTTCTGGGATTACAGGCTTGAGCCACCGTGCCTGGTGAAGCTATTTGTTAAATAGCAAGGTTCTTCAGCAATGCAGCAATAAGCTATGTATCTGTTTGCCTAGGGTGGTGTAGGGTTATGTCTGTTAACCTAGCATAATTTTCTTCTTATTAGTATTTTTGAGACAGTCTTGCTCTGTCGCCCAAGCCGCAATGCAGTGGTACAATCTTGGCTCACTATAACCTCTGCCTCCCCAGTTCAAGCGATTCTTGTGTCTCAGCCCCCAGAGTAGCTGGGAATACAGGCACACATTACCACGCCTGGCTAATTTTTATATTTTTTGGTAGAGACAGGGTTTTGCCATGTTGGCCAGGCTGGCCTCAAAACTCCTGGCCTCAAGTGATCTGCTGGCCTCAACCTCCCAAAGTGCCGGGATTACAGGCGTGAGCCACCACACCCAGCCCCTATCATAATTATTTATAGTGACCTTTCACTCTTAGCAATATCCCAGCTTAAAAATAAAATACAGTTACCCCTACACTGTGACAACTTCATCTGCACAGGGGTTTCGGATCTGAAAGAGTGTCTGGTAAACACAGAGAAAGTTAACTCATAAATAACTTGTCTGTGGAACGTTCTTTAGTTACCTCTTATAAAGGAGTTAAAATTCCGTTTCTTGGTTTACTTAAGGACATTGTCAAATTAGCCATAATACAGGATTGTATTTAGGAAATAGAAAGTTGGATGTCCTTCATTGATCTTGATTCTCTTTTGATCTATTTTTGTTTCTCTGGCTTTTCTCTTTCTGTGATGGTCCTTCTTTGCCCTGCTTTGCCATCAAAAATAATTTTTTTTTAAAAGACTTTAAAAGAACTTGCAGCAATATAAATGATTTTTTTCTTTTTTTGGTGATTGAGGGATGGGAGAAGGATCTTTCTGAGTATAGAAATAAGAACTTGTACAGAAGGTGATAAATTTTCATTTATGAAAATGGAGCACTTATGTATCTCAAAGAGTACCCACAAATAAAATGCACATATGACCAACTCTGACACAAGATATATTATTTATGGAAAATATAGTGTTAAAAGTTTTATTCTTCAAAAATAATAAATAATGGATTATAATAAAAAACAGTTATCTCCTAAGTTGCAGCATAGATTATTGCATTTAGTACCCCCAGCTCCATATCTTTTATTATTTCTCAGATGATGGTTAGGTCACTTGCCATAGCCACATGACTAATAAGTGATAGAGGAGGGATTTTGAACCCCTGTGGTCGGATTCCAGAGCACAGGCTCTTGACTGCTGCTCTTCGAAGCCTCAAAAAACACAGATAGTTGTTTTTGCCCACATCCATGTGCACATATTTGCATACACTTATTAATACACATGACCTGTAAACATGCTTTTAAACCTGATTAAAATGGCAAAATCAATACAAATTTTATTTTAAAAAACCCTACCTTCATTTTTGTCTGTTAGATTAGCAAGTCTTTTGTTCCTGTGCAAACACTCAGAATTGATAAAGGTGGAGTGAAATGTTGGTGATCCTATCCTTTAATAGCATTTGTATGGTGAAGTGCACTCGTAAGGGCACTGATACAGTAGTTGCTGATATACCGTTTTTGGTTAGGATTTGCCATGGTGGATCCAGAACCTTAAAATTGTTTATGGTCTTTGACCTAGTAATTATGCTTTTAATACATTATCTAATAAAATAAATATTCAGAGAGTCTCACATATGTAAGATACCAGTTGATAATGCAATGTTAGTTTAATAATTTTTAATAAAAACTAACTCACTCATTCAATAGAAGACAGTTGGTTAAATGAGTTTTCAGAGCTTCATAAAATGGAGTACTCTGCAACCATTTAAATATTTTAGAAGAATAATGGAATGAAATAAATCCTCACAATACATTAATGAAAAGTGTCTAATAAAACAGTATGTAAACCATAGTACCCGGTTTTATTAAGATTATGTATTTAAGCCTGGAAGGAAGCTTACCAAAAATGTTAACTGTGTTTGTTTTTCACCGTCTGGATTAGAGGTGGGTTTTATTTTTATTTCTTTTCTATTTTACAAATTTTTATATACAGTGAATTTGTTTTCCTTAATTAGGGACTCATTTTATTTTAAAAGTACTTAAAGAAGATTTTGAAGAGTTCTTTAGGAACATACCTGTGTCTTCAAATTATTTCTTTGGGAAGATTGAGAATTATGCATAGAAAGGAACAAGGAAACTAAAAAGGAAATTTCATCGTTTGTATAAGGGAAAAATATATAGTCCCATGGTAAACGTGTATTTTTTTTTTTTTTTTTTGAGACAGAGCTTCGCTCTTGTTACCCAGGCTGGAGTGCAATGGAGCGATCTTGGCTCACCACAATCTCCGCCTCCTGGGTTCAAGCAATTCTTCTGCCTCAGTCTCCCAAGTAGCTGGGACTACAGGTGCACGCCACCATGCCCAGCTAATTTTTTGTATTTTTAGTAGAGACAGGGTTTCACCATGTTGACCAGGAGGGTCTCGATCTCTTGACCTTGTGATCCACCTGCCTTGGACTTCCAAAGTGCTGGGATTACAGGTGTGAGCCACCACGCTGGCCAGTTGGAAAATGTATATTAAAGGTACAGGTGCAGTCTTAGTTCCATTTTCATAAACAATTCACACCTCTAGTAGTCATTCCTCTTGCCTTCGTTGCTTAGCACCAGAATCCCTAGCTGAAGGTATGATAGCTTATTTGTGCCTCTGAACACAGCCTTTCCAAGAATCAGTTCTGCTTCATTGAGGATTGCAGATTAAAAACAATCTCACTGTAATGTAATTGAAATTGAGAATTACACTTCCATTTTATTGTATCTAGTAAAACCTGAAACTCTTATAAAACTTTTTTTTTTAAATCAGCAAACTCGTAAAATAGTATCAGTTACTCTATTTCCTAAAATATTATATGTAGAAAGTGCTATACTGTATTGATCACAAATTTTTCTAAGTGGGTAGATTCACGTATTTGCGGAAACACATTTAGCTGATGCTGCCTAATGGTGAGATTAGATACATCTTTAAAAATCTTGTCTGTTATATGTTTATTTCCAGCAACATCCTGATTTGGCAAGAATTATTTTGCAGAGCCTGTTCCCTTTGGGGACAGCATCCTGTGGGAGCACTTCTGTTTCCCTTTGACTTCCCGTGTACTTAAATTGCTCTTAACAAGTAAAGGGTATGTGGTGACTTTTTTATCTTGCAAATAATATGAAAATCTTGTTCCTCTGTGGCTTACCGTAAAATGACTAAACTGCTTTTCAGCTTAATAGACAAGGACATTTAAGATTAAAGGCATAATGAAAATAAAATGAAAATTCACTATTGAAACAAAAATTTGCTTTTTTTCCTAAGTATTTTTCTAGTTCAAGTAGGCTGGGTGTTAATCAAATTAAAACGAATAGATATAACAGTGACCCTTTTATAACACATCTGTTTAAGGCCAGATGATACAGATGATTACAAAGGCTTGTAAGCCAAGTGATAGCTCTTCTCCTTTCCCTCCTCTCACTGGTCCCTTGCTTCTAGCTTTGGGAATGAGGGCCAGCTTCCTTGTTCATGTGGCAGCTGCTTCTCTGCACTTATTCCCAGCTTTGTCTTGTTTCCAGCTACACCTTGTGCCCCTGCTGCTTTTGCTGCTTATTGCCACCTAGAATTCAGGACAACTTTTCTCCCAACAAGTTATGTTGCTATGGAGGGCAATGCCAAGGGCACGCTTATCTTTACTTTGCTTGGTTTCCCACTATGCAGCTATCCCAAAGGAAATATATATGTGTGGTAGCCTTTGTTAGATGTTTGCAGATAATAGGGAGGAATGACAATTAGGAAGAGAAATCTTAAAAATGGATGATCTGTCTGGCTCTACAAGTTCAAAGAAAGAAAACTTTTTTTTTTCTTTTTAAATTATTCTTAGTTCTGGATACATATGCAGAACATACAGGTTTGTTACATAGTGTATATGTGCCATGGTGGTTTGCTGCATGTATCAACCTGTCATCTACATTAGTTATATCTCCTAATGCTATCTTTCCCCAACCCCCGACACCCTGACAGGCCCCTATGTGTGATGTTCCTTGCCGTGTGTCCATGATCTCATTGTTCAACTCCCACTTATGAGTGAGAACATGCATTGTTTGGTTTTCTGTTCCTGTGTTAGTTTGCTGAGAATGATGTTTCCAGCTTCATCCATGTCCCTGTTAAGGACATGAACTTGTCCTTTTTATGGCTGTATAGTATTCCATAGTCTATATGTGCCACATTTTCTTTACCTAGTCTGTCATTGATGGGCACTAGGGTTGGTTCAAAGTCTTCGCTATTGTGAACAGTGCTGCAATAAACATTCATGTGCATGTGTCTTTATAATAGAATGATTTATAATCCTTTGGGTATATAACCAGTAATGGGATTGCTGGGTCAAATGGTATTTCTAGTTCTAGATCCTCCAGGAATTGCCACACTGTTTTCCACAATGGTTGAATTAATTTACACTCCCACCAACAGTATAAAGCATTCCTATTTCTTCACATCCTCTCTAGCATCTGTTGTTGCCTGACTCTTTAATAATTGCCATTCTAACAGGCGTGAGATGGTATCTCATTGTGGTTTTGAATTGCATTTCTCTAATGACCAGTGATAATGAGCTTTTTTCATATATTTGTTGGACACATAAATGTCTTCTTTTGCAAAGTGTTCATATCCTTTGCCCTCTTTTTGTTAGTTGTTTTTGTTGTTGTTGTTGTTGTTTCCTGTAAATTTCTTTAATTTCCTTGTAGATTCTGGATATTAGACTTTGTCAGATGGATAGATTGCAAAAATTTTCTCCCATTCTGTAGGTCGTCTGTTCACTCTGACGATCGCTTATTTTGCTGTGCAAAAGCTCTTTAGTTTAATTAGATCTCAATGGTCCATTCTGGCTTTTGTTGCCATTACTTTTGGCATTTTAGTCACGAAGTCTTTGCCCCTGCCTATGTCCTGAATGGCATTGCCTAGGTTTTCTTCTAGGGTTTTTTTTTGGTATTAGGTCTTATGTTTAAGTCTTTAATCCATGTTGAGTTAATTTTTGTATAAGGTGTAAGGAAGCGGTCCAGTGTCAGTTTTCTGCATATGGCTAGCCAGTTTTCTCAGTGCAATTTATTAAATAGGGAATGCTTTCTCATTGCTTGTTTTTGTCAGGTTTTCAAAGATCAGGTGGTTGTAGATGTGGCATTATTTCTGAGGCCTCTGTTCTGTTCCATTTATCTATATATCTGTTTGGTACTTGTACCATGCTGTTTTGGTTACTGTAGCTTTCTAGTGTTTTGAAGTCAGATAGTGTGATACCTCCTGCTTTTTTTTTTTTTTTTTTTTTTTGGCTTAGAATCATCTTGGCTATACAAGCTCTTCTTTTGGTTCCATATGAAATTTAAAATAGTTTTTTTCTAATTTTGTGAAGAAAGTCAATGGTAGCTTGATGGGGACAGCATTGAATCTATAAATTACTTTGGGCAATATGGCCATTTTCACGATATTGATTCTGCCTACTAATGAGCATGGAATGCTTTTCCATTTGTTTGTGATCTCTCTTATTTCCCTGAGCAGTGGTTTGTAGTTCTCCTTGAAGAGGTCCTTCACAATCCCTTGTAAGTTGTATTCTTCGGTATTTTATTCTCTTGGTAGCAGTTGCGAATGGGAGTTCACTCATGATTTGGCTCTCTGTTTGTCTGTTATTGGTGTATAGGAATGCTTGTGATGTTTGCACATCAATTTTGTATCTTGAGATTTTGCTGAAGTTACTGATCAGTTTAAGGAGATTTTTGGGCTAAGATGATGGATTTTTCTCAGTATGCAATCATGTCATCGGCAAACAGGGACAACTGGACTTCCTCAATTCCTATTTGAATACGCTTTATTTCTTTCTTTTGCCTGATTGCCCTGGCGAGAAATTCCAATACTGTGTTGAATAGGAGTTATGAGAGAGAGCATCCTTGTCTTGTGCCAGTTTCCAAAGGGAATGCTTCCAGCTCTTGCCCATTCAGTATGGTATTGGCTGTAGGTTTGTCACAAGTAGCTCTTATTATTTTGAAACATGTTCTATCAATACCTAGTTTATTGAGAGTTTTTATTATGAAGGGGTGTTGACTTTTATTGAAGGCCTTTTTTGAATCTCTTGAGATAATCATGTGGTTTTTGTCATTGGTTCTTTTATGTGATGGATTAGGTTTATTGATTTGCATATGTTGAACCTGCCTTGCATCCCAGGGATGAAGCTTACTTGATAGTGATGGATAAGCTCTTTGATGTGCTGCTGGATTTGGTTTGCCAGATTTTATTGAGGATTTTTGCATCAATGTTCACCAGGGATATTGGCCTGAAATTTTCTTTTTTTTGTTGTGTCTCTGCTAGGTTTTGGTATCAGGATGATGGCCTCATAAATCGAGTTAGGGAGAAGTCCCTCTTTTTCTATTGTTTGGAATAGTTTCAGAAGAAATGGTACCAGATCCTCTTTGTACCTCTGGTAGAATTCAGCTATGAATCCATCTGGTCTTGGGCTTTTCTGGTTGGTAGGCTATTAATTATTGTCTCAATTTCAGAATTTGTTATTGGTCTATTCAAGGATTCAACTTCTTCCTGGTTAACCTTGGGAGAGGGTATTTGTCCAGGGATTTTCCATTTCTTCTAGATTTTCTAGTTTATTTGTGTAGAGGTATTTATAGTATTCTCTTCTAGTAGTTTGTATGTCTGTGGAATTAGTGGTGATATTCTCTTTATCATTTTTTTATTGTGTCTATTTGATTCTTCTCTCTTCTTTATTAGTCTGGCTACTGGTTTATCTATTTTGTTAAACTTTTCCAAAAACGAGGTCCTGGATTCATTGATTTTTTTGAAGGGTTTTTCATGTCTCTGTCTCCTTCAGTTCTGCTCTGATGTTAGTTATTTTTTATCTTCTGCTATCTTTTGAATTTGTATGGTCTTCTTTCTCTAGTTATTTTAATTGTGATGTTAGGGTGTCAATTTTAGATCTTTCCAGCTTTCTCCTGTGGGCATTTAGTGCTATAAATTTCCCTCTGCACACTGTTTTAGCTGTGTCCCAGAGACTCTGTTACATTGTGTCTTGGTTCTCATTGGTTTCAAAGAACTTATTTATTTCTGCTTTAGTTTAGTTATTTACCAAGTAGTCATTCAGGAGCAGGTTATTCAGTTTCCATTTAGTTGTATGGTTTTAAGTGAGTTTGTTAATCCTCAGTTCTAATTTTTTTTGCATTGTGGTCTGAGAGACTGGTTATGATTTCTGCTTTTTTGCATTTGCTGAGGAGTGCTTTACTTCCAATTATGTAGTCAATTTTAGAATAAGTGTGTTGTGGTACTGAGAAGAATGTATATTCTGTTGATTTGGGGTGGAGAGTTCTGTAGATGTCTATCAGGTCCGCTTGGTTCAGAGCTGAGTTTAAGTCCTGAATATTTTGTTAATTTTCTGTCTCACTGATCTAATATTGACAGTGGGTGTTAAAGTCTCCCACCATTATTGAGTGGGGTCTAAGTCTCTTTGTAGGTCTCTAAAAAACTTGCTTTATGAATCTGGGTGCTCCTGTGTTGGGTGCATATATATTTAGGATTGTTAGCTCTTCTTGTTGCATTGATCCCTTTAGCATTATGTAATGCCCTTCCTTATCTTTTTTGATCTTTGTTTAAAGTCTGTTTTAAAGTCAGTATGCAATCATGTCATCGGCAAACAGGGACAACTGGACTTCCTCAATTCCTATTTGAATACGCTTTATTTCTTTCTGCAATCCAAGAGTCTTGGATTGCAAACCCTGCATTTTTTTTTTTTTGCTTTCCATTTGCTTGTTAAATATTCTTCCATCACTTATTTTGAGCCTATGTGTGTCTTTGCACATGAAATGAGTCTCCTGAATACAACACATCAATGGGTCTTCACTCTTTATCTAATTTGCCAGTCTGTGTCTTTTAATTGGGGCATTTAGGCCATTTACATTTAAGGTTAATATTGTTATGTGTGAATTTGATCCTGTCATTTTGGTGCTACCTGGTTATTTTGCCATTAATTAACGTAGTTTCTTTATATTGTTGTTGGTCTTTACCATTTGGTATGTTTGCAGTCACTGGTACTGGTTGTTCCTTTCCATATTTAGCGCTTCCTTAGGAGCTCTTGTAAGAGAGGCCATGTAGTGACAAAAATCCCTCAGCATTTGCTTGTCTGTAAAGGATTTGATTACTCCTTTACTTATGAAGCTCAGTTTTGCTGGATATGAAATTCTGGGTTGAAAATTCTTTTCTTTAAGAATGTTGATTGTTGCCCCCTACTCTCTTCTGGCATGTAGGGTTTCTGCAGAGAGATCCACTGTTAGTCTGATGGGCTTCCCTTTGTGGGTAACCCATCCTTTGTCTCTGGCTGCCCTTAACATTCCTTCCTTCATTTCAACCTTGGTGAATCTAATGATTAGTGTCTTGGGTTGCTCTTCTCAAGGCGTAACTTTGTGGTATTCTCTGTATTTCCAGAATTTGAATGTTGGCTTGTCTTGCTAGGTTGGGGAAGCTCTCCTGGATTATATCTTGAAGAGTGCTTTCCAACTTGACTCCATTCTCCCCATCACTTTCAGATATACCAATCAAACGTAGATTTGTTTTTTTTTTGTATATTCCCGTATTTGTTAGAATCTTTCTTCCTTTTCATTCTTTTTTCTCTATTCTTGTATTCATGCTTCATTTCATTAAGTTGATCTTCAGTCTCTGAAATCCTTTGTTTTACTTTATTGTTTTGGCCATTGATACTCAGGTGTATGCTTCATGTGCTGTGTTTTTCAGCTCCATCAGGTCATTTATGTTCTTCTCTAAACTGGTTATTCTAGTTAGCAGTTTCTCTAACTTTTTCCAAGGTTCTTAGCTTGCTCGCTTTGGGTTAGAACATGACCCTTTAGCTAAGAGAAGTTTGTTATTACCCACCTTCTGAAGCCTGTTTCTGTCAATTCGTCAAACTCATTCTCCATCCAGTTTTGTTTCCTTGCTGGCAAGGAGTCTTGTTTTTTGGAGGAGAAGAGCTGTTCTGGTTTTTGGAATTTTCAGTCTTTTTGTGCTGTTTTTTCCTCATCTTTGTGGATTTATCTACCTTTGGTCTTTGATGTCGGTAAACATTGAATGGGGGGTTTTGTGTGGATGTCCCTTTTGTTAATGTTGATGTTACTGCTTTCTGTCTGTTAGTTTTCCTTCTAACAGTCACAACGCTCTGCTGCCGGTCTGCTGGAGTTTGCTAGAGGTCCACTCCAGATCCTGTTTGCTTTGGTATCACCAGCAGAAGCTGCAGCACAGCAAAGATTGATGCCTGTTGTTTCCTTTGGAAGCTTTGTCCCAGAGGGGCACCTGCTGGATGCCAGCCAGAGCTCTTCTGTATGAGGTGTCTATAGATCGGTGCTGGGAGGTGTCTCCCAGTGAGGGGGCATGGGAGTCAGGTACCCATTTGAGGAGGCAGTCTGTCCCTTAGCAGAATTCAGCCAATGTGCTGTGAAATCACTGTGCTCCTCTCTTCAGCAGGCAGGAGCCTTTAAGTCTGCTGAACCTGTGCCCACAGCTGCGCCTACCCCCATATGCTCTGTCCCAGGGAAATGGGACTTTTATCTATAAGGCTCTGACTGGGGCTGCTTCCTTTCTTTCAGAGATGCCCTGCCCCCAGAGAGGAGGAATCTAGAGAGGCAGTCTGGCTACAGCTGCTTTCCAGAGCTGAGCTGTGGTGGGCTCCATCTAGTTCAGACTTCCTGGAGGCTTTGTTTACTCTGTGAGGGGAAAACTGCCTACTCAAGCCTCTGTAAAGATGAATGCCCCTCCCTACACCAAGCTGCAGCATCCCAGGTTGACTTCAGACTGCTTTGCTGGCAGTGAGAGTTTTCAAGCCAGTAGATCTTAGCTTGCTGGGCTCTGTAGGGGGTGGGATCCACTGAGCTAGAACACTTGGCTCCTGACTTCAGCCCCCTTTCCAGGGGAGTGAATGGTTCTGTTTCAGTGGCGTTCCAGGCACCACTGGGGTATGCAGAAACTCCTGCAGCTAGCTCAGTGTCTGCCCAGTGGCCTTCCAGTTTTGTGTTTGAAACCCAGGGCCCTTGTGGGCAGGCACCCGAGGGAATATCCTGGTCTGTGGGTTGTGAAGACTGTGGGAAAAGCATAGTATCTGGGCCAGAATGCACCATTCCTCAAGACACAGTCCCTCACAGCTTCCATTGCTTAGGGGAGGGAGTTCCCTGACACTTTGTGCTTCCCAGGTGAGGCGATGCCCCACCCTGCTTTGGCTCACCCTCCGTGGGCTGCACCCACTGTCTAAACAGTCTCAATGAGAGGAGCTGGGTACCTCAGTTGGAAATGCAGAAATCACCTGCCTTCTGCCTTTGCCTTGCTGGGAGCTGCAGACCAGAACTGTTCCTACTTGGCCATCTTGCCCAGAATCCAGGAAGAAAACTTTAAAAGTTAGTCTCTTATAGATTAGTAAAAATTATGTCTCTTATAAGATAGTCCCATCATGAATACTCCTCAGTTCCCAGCCTTGTTTCTTCGTTGCGAAGTTCATTCTCTTCTCCCTTTTCCAGGAAGAATCATCTTTTCTGAACCCCTGCCTTGTAGGGGTACGTTTTACCCTAGGATTATCTGTCGCAATTGAACAGGCACAAGACTCCCCCAGCAATGCATTTGTTAGTGTCTGAGTTTATCAGTCTGAATATCACCATGTGGGGAGAGGGTACAAAAAACTTGGTGCAGACAGTATGAGATGACGTTTGCCTTTCTGTGTTCCAGCCACTTCTGAATATTCCTTGGTAGTGTGGAGGTTTAAATACATCTCTTCATTCTTCAGCCGATTGCTGGTGAATTGAACCACTTTCCACACACACACACACACACACACACACGCGCACACACACATATGCACATTTTTTAAAAAATATCAAACAGTAATTCTAAGACAGAAGTCTAAATCTATAGATGACTAGTGGGGACTTAAAGTTGTAAGTGATAGAAATCCAATTTGAGCTACCACTAGAACCAATAACTAATGTTTATTAAGTATTAACTGTATATATGTGCTGTGGTAAGGGTTTCCCATATCTAGTCAAATTCTAGTGGTAGTTTTATTAGTAAGTACTCTTATCCTTATTTTACACATATAAAAACTGAAGCACAAAATGTTTATAGGCAACTCAAGATGTGTGTATAAGAGTCTGGATTTGAATCCAAGTAGCCTGATTTCAGAGCTGTCAGTTTTAATACTGATCGCAGAGCATTGTGCCTTAGGTTGAGCATAATGTGAAGAATTTGACTCATAGTTTTCACCATAAATTGAAACAGCCCAACCATTGGGAAGGGCAGAGTAAAGGTAGACTTCAGGAGCACGTGGAACCAGGAATTCAACTGGCATTCTCTCTGTCTTTTATCTCTACTTTTCTCAGTAGGTCTGGTTCAGCTATCATCCTAGACAAGGTTCCTCATCATGATAGGAATATAAACACTTGATGTTAATATTTACATATGAATGGAATTAATCATCATTAATTTTCATATTAATGATGTTAATCATTGGGGAGACTGTTTCTACAGTAATAAAAATCGGGAGAAATTTCTGGACAGATAATGATAGCTGCCTAAGTCTGTGTCTCCCTCCCAAAATATCCTCCAAACAATACAGAACAAGAAGCAAAAATTAAAATGCATAAAAATGACACTCTCTGCATAACTAGAAAACCAAGGACACCCAAACTTCAAATTAAGAGTAAGTTTTTAAAAAAGAAGAAATGAAATACCATTGAGCTATTGCTCATACCTTGCCTCAAACCTTTGCCATGAACAAGGATGGTTTGAAAAGCTGCATGGGAGAGAAAAGAGGTGCCCAAGATCAAAGTGAAACTACTGCCGCAGAAGTTCACCCCATGGGTGGAAGTACTGAAATGATTTCCATTTTGGCTCACAAAGGCCCAACTATGCACTGTTTATAAGAGACACGCCTAAAACCAAATGATTCAGAGGTACTAAAAGTAAGTGGGAAGGACTGCAGTCGCCTCACTTTGAGTTAACTCTTCACTCCTGGGCCACTCAGCTGTGGCCAACAGTACAGAGTGCCTTTTTTTTTTTTTTTTTTTTTTTTTTAAGCTATTCATCTCACAACTCCCTTCCCTTGCCATTCAGCTACGTCCAAGGAATTGGACTCATTTTAGAGTTTGGGAACTAAATGTTTAAAGCAGTCTCTTAAACAAGAGAGGTTCCATACTCAGAAAGGTGAGGTACTAGGTAGAAAATATATGTATTAAGATAAACATTTGCTGGAAATTGTTTTTCAGTATTCTCTTTGATATTCTCACTAAACTGATTTTTGTTTTTAAGTAATTTGGGGCATGAACAATGGCAATATAGAAAAATTTATTACTAGGTAATGAAATTAGAATAATGCTATCTAACAGAAATATGAGAGCCGTAAATGCAAGCCATGTATGTAATTTTAAATTTTCTAGTTGCTACATTTAAAAGGGAAAAATTAATTTTAATAATACATTTTATTTAACTCAACACACTCCAATTAAACATAATCAATTGAAAAGTATTAATGAGATATATATTTTTCCAAACCCAGTTTATTCTTCCAAACCCAGTTTGTATTTATACTGATAGCACATAGCAATTTAGACTAGCCTCATTTCAAGTGTCTAAAGTGTTGGACAGCTCAGACTCAGAGAGAAGAACAATCATTTAGTTATTTTAGGACAATAAATGAAAAATAATACTTGAATCCTAAAATGTGGTTTACATGGGGTAATATATTTCTGTTTCCCATTGCAGTTAAAACATGCCCTATCTAATGCTTTTATTTTGTGTTTTTTATGTTAATGATGCCTATTTGAATTGGGACATATTTATAGCTTGATCTATGGCTACCACAAGCAGTGATGAGTGGAGAAAGATTGTTTTCTCACCTCCTTTAGATCTCTGTTTAGATGTCTATGTTATAGATGCCTTTTCTGAACATTTGAAACAAAGTAGCAACCCCTACCATTTCTCCTCAGTCTTCTGACATTTCTGTGCCTTTTATATTGCTTTAGTTTTGTTTCCATATTTCTTTTACATCTGATATACCATTTATACTTCTGTAATTGTTTCTTTTTCTAACTCCCCTTACCCCTATATACACTAGGATATGAACTTTGTTGAGGACAAGAACTTTGTGCTATATTCACTGCTAGGTCACCACGTCCTAGAACAGTACTGCACATAACTTAGTGTTTCCTGAGTGCATGAATGAATGAAATTAGGATCATATGGCATTCCTATTGGTGTGTGTACTGGAAATCCCATCATCATTTCCCTGTGTGGTCTCCCTTTGGTACATGCCAACTCTTCCCCACCGTGCTGCTGTCAGTCAGTTTAAATCTCAGTTCTTCTAGCTAAGACCATGGCAGTAGCCTCCTTGTGGTCTCACTGCCTCCAACCTTCCCTTTTAAGCTATTTGATTGCCAGATGAATGGGTTTTTTTTTTTCTTTTAAGCATCCCTGAACATGATGATCCCTTGCTCAGAGTTTTCACTTCCTCCCAGTGGTTTATAGTTCTTCACACTTGCTTTTAGGAGTCTCTGAAATATGCTGTACTTTTATCTCAGTCTGTTGCCCGCTAGACAGTTTGCCTTTTATTTTAAAATACTTTCAGTGCTTTCTCCTCTTCTTTTCCTTTGTATCAACTGTTTTTTATTCCTAGACACTTTTTTCCTTTCGTGCCTCGACCAGAACCCTTGAATCAGCTTTTGTTGCTTCCTTTATTTTTCTTTGGGGCATGTTAAGAACTTTAACTTTGAGTACTTCCTGATGGATCGATCATAGAAAGGCTGTGAAATATGAATAGACAATGAACTGTCATCAAAGCAAGACACTTGGCCAGTCTGCCAATGGTTAAGTATCCTGGAATGGAGCATTTGTGGCTGCTGAGAAGGAGATGTGTATATCTGTTGAAGTGCAAGTTCTGTCTAGGAAAAAAAAGGCACTTTATTAATGAACATACTTTGATAACCTATTCTCTTACTATCTTATGTATTTAAGTGGTGCCAATCAAGAAAGGTCTTTGCACAACTTCTTTAAAATATACATGTTGTTTTATAGCAAGTAAAAAGTAACCTGAATGCTTTCTAGCATATTGAAGCACCAACTTTTTATATATTAAATTTAAAGCAGTGATGCTTACTTTGCTAACAGCAAAACATTTACGAGTTTCTATAGAGAACTTTAGGAAGTATTATTTCTGATTCTATTTTCTGGAAGAAATTGTGGATTATATTTTCCTTGATTGTTTGGTTAGAATTCACCAGTGAAACCATCTGGGCTTGATGTTTTCTTTTGGAAGGTTATTAATTATTAATTAGACTTCTTTAGCTGATGCAGGTCTATTGATATTACCTATTTCTCCTGTGTGAGTTTGTGTCCTTCAAGGAATTGTCCCATTTCACCTAAGTTATCAAATCTGTGGGCCTATTGTTATTCATGGTGTTCCCTTGTTATCTTTTCAGTGTCCATGGAATTAGTAATAATGATCTCTCCTTTATTACTGATATTGGTAATTTGTGTCATCTTTCTTTTTTCTTGGTTAGCTTAGCTGGAAGTTTCTTAATTTTATTGATCTTTTCAAAGAACCAGCTTTTGGTTTTATTGGTTCCTCCTGCTGTTTTCCTGTTTCCAATTTTTTTGATTCCTGGTCAAATTTTTAGTATTTCTTTTATTCTGCCTTCTCTAAGTGTAAGTTGTTCTTTCTCTAGTTTCCTAAGGTGGAAGCTTTAGATGATTGATTTTAGACCTTTCTTCTTGTTTAATATATGCATTTAATGCTATAAATTTTTCTCTAAAGACTGATTTTGCTGCATCCCATGCATTTAGACAACTTGTAGTTTGATTTTCATGTAAAGTATTTCGAAGTTCATTTGTGAATTTTTTGACCCATAAGTTACTTAAGAATGTGTTGTTTAATTAACAGATATCTAGACATTTTCTAGCTGTCTTTCTGTTACTGATTTCTAGTTTAGTTCCATATTGTCTGAGAACATACTTTATATGATTTCTATTCTGTTATGTTTTATTAAGTGATTATTTTTATAATAAAATAGGTTACCAGTTTTGTATTTTTTTCATAAGCTTGAAGGAAATAAAGTTGGTTTACACAGATGAATTAAATCAGCCTCTGCCCTGTAGTGCTTAGTAAATTGGCAAGAAATGCTAGCTTATGCATTTTACTACTACAATATTCTTTTTTTTCTTTTCTTTTCAATTTTTATTTTAGATTTTAGGGGTCCATGTGCAGGTTTGTTACAGAGGTATATTGCATGATACCGAGGTTTAGAGTATGAAGGCATCTGTCACCCAGATAGTGAGCATAGTACCCAGTAGGTAGTTTTTCAGCCCTTGTCCCTCTCCTCTCCTTGCTCTAGCCGTCCTCAGTCCTCTTGTTCCCATCTTTATGTCCACATATAGCTAATGTTTAGCTCCCATTCATAAGTGAGAACATGCATTATTTGATTTTCTGTTTCTGTGTTAGTTCACTTAGGCTAATAGGCTCCAGCACCATCTATGCTTCTGCAAAGGACATGATTTCATTCTTCTGTTTTTAATGGCTGCACAGTATTCCATGGTGTACCACATTTTCTTATCCAGTCTACCCTTGATGGGCACTTGGGTCAATTCCTTGTCTTTGCTATTGTGAATAGTGCTGCAATGAACATACAGGTTCATGTGTCTCTAGGTAGAATTATTTATTTTCCTTTGGTTATATACCCAGTAATTGGATTGCTGGATTGAATGGTAGTTCAACTAGACTCTTAGTTCTTTGAGAAATCTCCAAACTGCTCTCCACAGTGGCTGGACTAGCTTACATTTCCATCAACAGTGTAAAAGTGTTCTCTTTTCTCCATAGCCTTGCCAACCTTTTTTATTTTTTGTCTTTTTATTAAAAGCCATCCTGACCAGACGTGAGTTTGTATCTCATTGTGGTTTTGATTTGCATTTCTCTCATTAGTGATGTTGAACATTTATGTTTGTTGGCCACTTGTGTGTTGTCTTTTGAGAAGTGTCTGTTTATGTCCTTTGCTCACTTTTCAATAGAGTTATTGTTTTTTGCTTATTAAGTTCCTGGTAGATTCAGGAACTTTGTCAGATGCATACTTTACGAAAATGTTCTTCCATTCTGTAAGTTGTCTGTTTACTCTGTTGATAGTTTCTTCTACTGTGTAGAAGCTCCTTAGTTTAATTAAGTCTCATTTGTCAAGTTTTGTTTTTGTTGCAATTGCTTTTGAGGACTTAGCCATATATTTGCCAGGGCCCATATCAAGAAGAATATTTCCTAGGTTTTCTTCTAGGATTCTTATAGTTTGAGGTCTTACATTTAAGTATTTAATCCATCTTGTGTTGATTTTTGTATATGGGGATAAGTAGGAATCTGGTTCCATTCTCCTGCATATGGCTAGCCAATAATGCCAGCACCATTTATTGAAAAGGGATTCTTTTTCCTTTTTCTTATTTTCACTAACTTTGTCAAAGTTAAGATTGTTGTAGGTATGCAGCTTTATTTCTTGGTTCTGTATTCTGTTCCATTGGTCTACATGTCACTTTTTGTAACAGTACCATACTGTTTTGGTTACTATAGCCTTGTAATATAGTTTCAAGTTGGGTAATGTTACGCTTTTGGCTTTGTTCCTTTTGCATAAGATTGCTTTCGCTATTTGGGATCTTTTTTGGTTCCATTTGAATTTCAGAATAGTTTTTGTCTAATTCTGTGAAAAAATGACATTGCTAGTTTGATAGGAATAGTGTTGAATCTGTAAATTGCTTTGAGCAGTATGGCCATTTTAATGTTACTCATTTTTCCAATCAGGAAATGTTCCTTCAGTGCCTAGACTATTGAGAGTTTTGTCATGAAGCGATGGTAGATTTTATTGAAAGGTTTTTTCTGTGTCTATTGAGATGACCACATGGCTTTTGATTTTTGTTCTGTTTATGTGGTGAACCACGTATATTGACTTGCATATGTTGAACCAACATTGTGTCCCAGGAATAAGGCCTCCTTCATTATGGTAAACTAGCTTTCTGAGGCTTCTAGATTTGGTTTGTTAGTATTTTGTTAAGGATTTCTGCCTATATTCATCAGGGATATTGGCTTGAAGTTTTGTTGTGTTTTGCTTTTCCCCCATTGTTTCTCTGACAGGTTTTGGTATTAGGATGATGCTGACTTTGTAGAGTGAGTTAGGGAGGAGTCCTTTGTCCTTGATTTTTTGGAAACAGCTTTAGCAGGATTGGTTCCAGTTTTTTTTGTGTGTGTCAGGAAGAATTTGGCTGTGAATCCATCTGTTTTTTGTTGTTGTTGTTTGTTTGTTGGTAGGCTTCTTATTACAGATTCAATTTCAGAACTTGTTATTGGTCTGTTCAGATTTTCAATTTCTTTCTGGTTCAATCTTGCAAGGTTGTGTCTTTCCAGGAATTTATTATTTCCTCTGGCTTTTCTAATTTGTATGCGTAGAGTTATTCATTATAGTCTGAGGTTCTTTTGTATTTTTGTGGGATCAGTGGTAATCTAATCTTCGTCATTTTTGATCATGCTTATCTGTATCTTCTCTCTGTTTTTGTTAATCTAGACAGTGGTCTAACAATCTTATTTATTCTTTCAAAGAACCAACTTTTGTTTTTGTTGACTTTTTAAATGGATAGTTGCATCTCAATTTCATTTAGTTCTACTCTGATTTTATTTCTTTTCTTCTGCTAGCTTTGAGCTTTTTTCTTGTTTTTCCAGTTCCTTTAGGTGCGATATTAGATTGTTAACTTGAGATCTTTTTAACTTTTTGATGTAGGAATTTAGTGCTATAAACTTTCCTCTTAACTGCTTTTATTACATCTCAAGAATTTTGGTATGTTGTGACTCTGTTTTAATTAATTTCAATGATTTTTTTTATTGCCACCTTCATTTTGTTGTTTACCTTAAAATCACTCAGGAGTAAGTTGTTTGAATTTATTGAAACTTGCTTTGTAACTGAATATAGGGTCAATCTTAGATTATATATCGTGTAGAAGAGAAGAATGTATATTCTGTGATTGCTGTGTTAAATATTCTGTAGATGTCTGTTAGGTCCAAGTGATCAGGTGTTAAGTTTAAGTCCATAATTTCTTTGTTAATTTTCTGCCTCAGTGATCTGTCTAATGCTGTCAGTGGAGTGTTAACATCTTTCACTATTATTTTATGCTTGTCTGTCTTTTCATGGGTCCCTAAGAACTTGTTTTATGAATCTCGATGCTCCAGTGTTAGGCATATATATATTTAGGCACATGCCTGTGTTTCCCTAACCATAAGGGGTGTCCTGATGGGCTGTGCTTCCCCCTCCCTTAGGGGCAGCCTGAGCTGGAGGTTAGATTGACAGGAGACCTGCAGAACTCTGGAGGCCTGCTGGTCCTTTCTGCTTGGCATAGTCAGAATGGGTTGTGGAGTATGTCTGTGGGTGGTCTGTTGATGTAATAGGTCAAGAGTGGGATCTCTGGGTAGGACTGTGATGCTGTGGGTGTGCAGCTGGCATGGTATCCATAGCCCAGGGTTTTTTGCCCAGCAGACAGCTGTGGGGACTCCCTTCACCCCCCACACTTGCTCTCCATTGACTGGTCTCCGTCTGGTGGCTGCTGCAGAATCTGTCCCTACCTGCTAGTTTTGTCCCAAACCTTCTTTGCCCTGATCATTGGGCTGTTAAATGTTCTAGGCCAGGAGGCTAAATTGGGCACAGGCTGATGTTAGCAGACAGGCCACACTGTTCCCAGACCAGCCCTGCAGAGGGAGGCATGCCCAGCTCTCACGCTGGTGCACAAACCCCACATCTCACTCTTCTTAATGTTCAGAGTGGATGCTCTTTCCCAGCTTGAGGACCAGCCATAGATCTCAGCTTGCCACTCCTGAACCATCTGCTCTAACCTTGGGAGTTGGAACTGCCGTGAGGCTTTGTTCTCTAACTGCTTGGCACCAGCTGTGATATGGGAGCCGTAGTGCTCCTAGGCCTCCAGGAAAGCACTCATGTGGGGCGACTGGCAAGGCACTGAGGCTGGGTAGTGGAACCTGTGCTGTGTGCATGCTCTTTTGGGAGCAGCCAGGCAGAGGTCTGGGTAGGGGCTGCTGGACAGGGTAACATGCAGTACAGACGTGCCCCAGTCCTGCAGAAAACATTGCCTGGCTTTCTCCTGACTGAGCAGTCAGCAGGGGTTACAGCTACTTGGAGGAAGATGGAGAGCCTTGAATGATGAATTCAGTTACAGCATTTTTCTGTAGCTGCCCTATGTGCAAAACCCCTGGGTTCCATGCAGGCTGGAGCTATCTCTTCCTACTCTCTGGGCAGATCACCCTGTCAGTTCAGAAGCCTGTGGGAGTCATGGGATCTCTTGTAGCCAGGATCCCAGAGGTTCATGGTGAGAGTAGGTTGTCCAACAGTCACTTCACTCACTCCTTCCTTAGGAGCTATTCAAGGCCGAGAATTAGTCCTGGCACTCAGCAACCCCATGCAGGGTTCCCAGCTTCCTTCCTCATCAGCCTTGATGTCCTCATTGCCTCTCTGTTACCTCTGTGTCTTCTCTTCAAAGATCTGTTTGAAGTGTGTTGGTTTACTCAATATTTTGGTCTCTTGTGGTGGGAGAGGGGCTTCCCGGCTGCATCTAGTTGGCCATCTTGTCCCCCCTCCTCCTATTAAGGTATGTTTTGTGGCCTGAAATGTGGTCTGTCATGGTGACTATTCCATGTGAGCTTGATACAAATGTGTATTCTCCTATTGTTTAGAGTTGTCAAATAACTTGATCTAATTGACAGTATTCCAGATTGTCAATTGAGTATTCCACATTTCCTAGAGTAACTTTCCTGTGTCTTTACTGATTTTCTGCAATGGACTATTTTTAAAATTCCTGCTTTAGAGCACTGCCTGGGGCCCACTGGTTTAAGAGTTATGGGGCTAATCCTGAAAGGGGCTAATTTATGACTTGAGAACATCAGAGACGTTGGGTACTAAAGACATTTACAATAAGTATATGTGGTGTTTGAATCATTCACAGGTGTATCTTGCATTCATTTCCCTTTAAGGGATGTATATTTTGTGTGTGTCCTTGATGGTGCAATTTTTAAAGGTAAAGTGGGTTTATGGCCATACAAAAATGCATAATAAAACAATAATTATTTACACCAAATTGTTGACTGTAGTTAAAACACCTGGTTCTTCTTTGCAGTTCCCTATAGTTTATAATGTCTTATAGTGGGTGAAAGTGTTTTACTCTTGAAAAATAACTAAAAGTTTATTATTGTATGTTGAGACCTGATACTGCCTCATGTGAGCAGTGAAACTAAGGAGTGGACACTGTGGACAAAATTGCGTGTGAATAAGCATTGCTATAGCTAGTACTTGATTATTTGTAATAGTCAAGGAAGAACTTGAATGTAATTTTTAATTAAGATTCATGCAATAATTGTAGCACCATTTTGAAGCCACCATTGTCATCCAAATGGATCTTTATGATTTTTTGCTATGAATTTCTAGAGGCTAAAATATATGTATTTCTCATTAGGTTTTCACTGTTATATCAAACTTTTTAAAGCTCTTGATAGTGAAAACTCAAGCACACAAAATAGAATAGTATGGTTCTTTGAACTATAGTCCTTTTTCTAGCATGAATGCATTCAGTTAACAATTTATGTTATTTGCTCTTCCTAACTTATGATTCAGCAGTTTAAATTTCGTACAGTGTAATCAATGGCTTACATTTTCTACAGTACTCCTGTTTTTGAAATTTCCATAGCTTAAATATGAATCTTAAAGCATAAAGACCTTGGAAAATATAAATTAGTTGCAAGGTAGACACAAGGGGAGCCATTTCTACTGAGGTGTTAAAGAAACCTATTATATTACATCCTGAATATTGTATAGTTGGAAGAGTTCATAAATTTTAGAAAAAGCTTTAGTAATTTAGAGTTTGTGTTTTAAATTATTTTATAAAAGACTCAGGTAAAAATGAAAATGATGACTTTGAAAATGCTGCCATGTAGAAACAGGAGGTGGTCAGTGGACTGCCTTTTGAATTGCTGTGAGACTTGCAGGTGGTTGTTCAGACTGTTAAAGACCCGGTCCTCGAATTCCAAATATTTTTGAAGGTTCTTTGTGTTCTTACCATTCTAACTGTTCTGCTGACGCATTTGCCGACTCCAGGCACCTGCTTGTTCACAATGAGTCTCTATGCTTCCTCCAGCATTATATTTAGAAGCTGAAAGAAACCTGAGACACCTTTAGTTACCATCTTCTAATTTCTCAGGAGAGAACTGAGGTCCATTAGATCATTTCCCCGGCCATTCTTGTGTTGCTCTTATAACCAGAATGAGTCCCCATGGCTGCCAGGTCCTCTGCCACTTCCATGGTTACTTGCCAGATCAGACTGACTTTACTTCACACCTGGATGATTACATTTGCTTCCAAGCTCATCTAGTTGTTTTAAGTCAGTCCTGTGAGCCAATTCAACAAGGTTTTATGGACTGAATAGATGTTGTAGGCAAGGCTGTGGTTTAGGTTCTGTACCAGTGACTGGTCAAGATTCCTCAAGGAGCTTCTCTAAATAGGGGGCGATTTTACATACCTAATCTCAGCAGAACCTTTCTCCTGAATTGTGGGAAAAAAAATCTGGTTGTTACTAGGGTTACCTGAGAATATGACTAAAACAAATGTAAATCTATTAAGTGTATATTGAGGTCTATTATATACTAGTATGACCCTGAGAGCCAGAATACCCTAAAAATAGGGGTCATACTTATGTTTTAATAAGCTCTGCTCTGAACAAGTGCTCATTGTTGATAAAATATAAATGTGCAAGGAAGGTTATATCTAAACACTCAAATGAACAACATGAATAAAATGGCTGAAAATCAAATGAGAGGAAACTAATAAAGATGAAGTAAAGCTTGAGATGAACTATTAAGGTTAAATATGAATTGCAAGGAGAGGAAAGATCATTCCAGAGGACGATATTGGGAATAAGCGTTGCAATAAATATGGAAGGAAAATTTCTACTTATTCAATTTTGCCTGTAAAGCTATGCTTATCTTTGCTCATTTTGCATTTCCCTGTCAATTTTGATAGCCTTTTCTTTTCTCAAATAATACTAAAACAGTTTCAAATCACTCAGTTCCATTAACATTGAGTTGGTAATATCAAATTGGTATTAGTGTATAGAGACATATTTCATATATTAGTTTTAAGTATTTTCCACATGCTGTTTTTTGTGTATTGTTTATAAAAACAATTTAAAAGACTATACTGAAAAGAACTCCTAATACTCTTTTATTTAAAAAAAAACTTACAAAAACCTAAAATTTTTTTCTATCATTTACCTACTATTTTAGCAAAATCTTATTACTGGTTGAGCATCTGAATTGAAAATCTGAAATCCAAAACAATTCTGGTCCCAAGCATTTCAGGTAAGGGATACTCAAGCTGCAGAAGTATTTGTGGTTTTTCGCCACATCTGAGCTTTACTTATATTGAGTGAAGATTTTAAGTGGAAATCAGTATCACAGGTTTTGGAATAATCAGCTAGTTTTAAACTAGTAAGGATACAACATTAGGGGCCCAAAGTGGCTCCGGCCGGATGTCGTGGCACTTGCGAAGGCGAGGCCAAGAGTTCAAGGCCAACCAACCTCAACAACCTTACAAGCTCTCAATGATTGGCAAAAAAAAAAAAAAAGATACAACATTATATACAAGTTAAACTTAAGTTGTATAAGCCAGCTGCGATGGCTCACTCCTGTAATCCCAACACTTTGGGATCCTCTCTAGGTGGGAGAATTTCTTGAAGCCAGGAGTTCAAGGCCAGCCTGGGTAACATAATTGTTGTTTGATTAACTGGCAGCAGCATTGCAGGTGGTAAAGAATTTACCAAGACAGTCATGGGTAAAAAAGGAAGATTTGTTAAAGAAAGAACAAAGCTATGTTGCAAGGGTGCAACAGACAGCACAGCAGAGAAAAGGATGTCCACAAAGAGATGGGCTGGAGGGATGTTTTATAGGGTCATGTGGAGGGGGCTATGTGCAGAATGAGGTCATGTTGCTGGGGCTACCTGTAGAGTGAGGTAGTTGTTGTGCCAGTGGGTTGTTTGTGATTAGCTGTCTCTCAGAGCAATTGTTCTCTCTGACCTGGGACCCCCTTCCTCGTTGTTGCTTACTTATCAGGACTCGACAATAGTGAGACCTATCTCTACAAAAATTTTTAAAGCAAATTAGCTTATAGTGGTGGTCCATGCCTATAGTCCCAACTACTCAGGAGACTGAGGCAGGAGGATCTCTTGAGGCCAGGAATTGGAGGCCATAGTGGGCTATGATTGTGTCACTGCCCTTCACCCGGGATGACAGAGCAAGACTTTGTCTCAAAAAAAAGTGTTTAAGTTTGTCTTATTCACTAAATATTGCATGGTCTTTTGTGCATGAGAAACTCATAGTTTCTAGAACCTCTTTTCTGATTGTCAGGCTTTTCTGACAATGGCCTTTAAAACCTACTGAATTTTAAAAGGTGAAAGGAATTTTATTTAAAGGAGAATCTAAATCTTCAGTTAAGGAGTTTCAAATAGTTTTTCTCACTAACATGGAGTGCTTTTATATACTGTTTCACTTAAATTTAGTTGTTTAAATGAAATAAAACTTGTATGTACTGAGTAAAATAGCAGATATCTTATCTCTCAGTTGTGTGTGGGAAAAATCATTCCAAAGGGACATATGAAAGGCCCCTTGTTTTGATTAAAAGATAGAGAGCAAGTCTGTAATCTATTTGGACATTGATAATGTTCTGTAATTTAAAAAAAGGTAAGCCAGATTGACATTGTAAATATTGTTTTTAAGATTTGAAAATTGAGGTTTAACATTTTTTAGTTTTATTCTCATATGTGGATTTGGTTTTCTGGGTGGATATCTTAGGCTAAAGTAAAAATAATAATAAATAAGTAAAGTCAACTTTGTTAGGCTACTTGTGACTGCAACTGCCAGATGCCCCCATTATGAGAAAAAAAAAACTGTGGTTATTTTACAGGAAATACTGTACAGGACTGTGGTCTGTGCAAAGGAAATGCCCACACAGAAACTAAAATACTGTTTGTACTTAATGGTGTACTTTATGCTTGAAGTAAAAATGAGTTGGTATAAATAAACTTTACTCTCCTAGGTTTTATGTTCAGAATTAATTCTAATACACTTTAATGTAGAGCATGGCAATGACTTTGTATTTTTACATGGCTTGCTGACAGAATGCAGCTAGGAGAGGAACCCACATAAAAGCTATATAAATCAGGGGAACAGATGGTTGAGGGACAATTGTTTGACTTTAACAATATCACACAATGAGTCAACCCAGATTTAAAATATAATAGTGCTGTAGTAAGCAGCACTGTTATCCCCTTTCCTTTGCTCTGGAGACTAGCAATAGATTTGTAATTGTCCTATTGTAATTCTTTTCACAAATCATTTAGTTTATTTTGCTAACATCTCTCTGGGTAACTGGCTCATCATGGCAAATGGACCAATTTACATGGCTGGAAAGGAGAGCAGAGTGTGCATGCTGCTCTCCAGCATCCATTATTTGTTATGTGGCAAGCTTCTTTTTAGAATTCTTGACATTTAGTCACCTGCATAAAATAGGGCTGAAAGGGGCTTTGCAAATGATGTAGTCCAGACTTCTTATTTTGCAGGTGTATCACAGAGTAAGTTGAGGTTTTTGAGATTGATCATATGTAGACAGGATAATGGCCTCCCTAAGATGCCCATATCTTAGCCGTGAAACCTATGAATATGTCACCTTACATGGCAAAAAGGACTGCAGATGTGATAAAGGCAAGGGCCTTGAGATGAGTAGATTATCTTGGATTATCTGTGTGGGCCCAATGTAATCATATGGGTCCTGAAAAGCAGAGAATCTTTTCTACCTGACTCTGAGAGCGATCTCCATTGCAGGCTTTGAAGATGGGGTAAGAGGGCTATGTGTCCATAACATCTGGATTGTGGGCAGTCTGTGGAAGGTGGAACAGGCATAGAAAGGAATTCTTGGCTAGAACCTCCAGAAAAACCATACTACCCTCCCAACCCTGTGATTTTTATAAGTCAGAAATTCGACATGCATCTTACTTAGCCCATTGAAATGCATGTTGAATTTTTGACTTACAGAAGTGTAAGTTAATAAGAGTTGATTTAAGCCACAAGTTTGTGGTAATTTGTTACAGCAGCATAGAAAACTAATATACTCACCATGTTAGAGGATAAGCCAGGCCTAGACCTCAGACCTTCTGCGTTACAGTCTAGGTCTTTTTTCAGGTGGTAAATGCCCTTTATATCACAAATCCTGTACCCTTGAAAGACAGAAACAACTTGACTTTTCTTCCACAATATTTAACACAGGAATAGGCAAAAGAGAGGTACCCAGAGAGTGCTTTTTAATTGATGTCTGAGCACCAGAGGTTCCAGAGAGGAGCTAGGTGCCAGAATGAATCTTGCTGTGTACTATTTAGTTCTTAAAGTTCACTCACCAAAACTCTCTTGATTCAGGAGTATCCAGAATGCTGCCCAGAATGCCTAGTGATTTAGTGACTGCATGTCTTGGGTGTTTTGAGTCTGGTCTTGACTCCTGTGTCCCAGATAATCTACCAGTGGATGTACAGTTGATAGGCCCTTACGAGTAATTATCAAGCCTCTAGTTTGTCTGGAATAGGAATTGGCCATTAACTAGTATGAAATAAATTCAAGATACTAGTAAAAACATCTTTTAGCTCCTGTTTGAATATTGATTCTGACTTCTCCTAAGGTTCTTTATTAAAATTTGTAGTCATTCACAGAAATGATAAGACTGTTTCAAATAAAATCAATGCTTAAGAAACCTGAAATTGGGGCCGGGCACGGTGGCTCACACCTGTAATCCCAGCACTTTGGGAGGCTGAGGCGGGTGGATCACGAGGCCAAGAGATTGAGACCATCCTGGTCAGCATGGTGAAACCCTGTCTCTACTAAAAATACAAAAAATTAGCTGGGCATGGTGGTGCGTGCCTGTAATCCCAGCTACTCAGGAGGCTGAGGCAGGAGAATTGCCTGAACACAGGAGGCGGAGGTTGCAGTGAGTGGAGATCGCGCCATTGCACTCCAGCCTGGGTAACAAGAGCGAAACTCCGTCTCAAAAAAAAAAAACAAACAAACAAAAAAAAAGAAACCTGAAATTGGATAAGAGCAAGGACATAATTCATCAGAAAACCTAATCCAGGGACTTCAGATGTGTTTGATATCATCTGCCAATGCTGATTTGTTGCTAATAGCTTTCTGGAACTTTATTGGAAAGGATTCTGTGGCCAAGTCCTTGATCAAGTAAAATGAGTTCTTTGATCATGTCTGATTTGGGCAGCTGGAGTGATGCTAATCTACTTCCTCGAGTTTTCTCTCCCTGTATCAATCAATTTGTTAATCACTGTTTCCTGGGTGTAATATTTCAGCCAGTTATAAATCCATCTAAGTGAATCATACCCCACTCACATTTCTTCATAGGACCTAATTGGGAGAGATACACCCTGACTGGTGTGATGACAATTTCAAAGTGTGAAGTACAGGGAACCGTGACCTCATTTGTAAGCTGTTCTTTAAACTCCCACCTGGGGAATAAGGAAGGATTTGAGAGAAGGCAAGAACTAAGTGTCAAATAGTGTTGTTCTTTCCGTTCCTTAATAGTAGTAAGCGGTTCTTTCATGTTATCTCTGTCTGGCTTAGTCATGGAAAATTTTATTTTGCTGAAAGGACCCTTGTCTGAATGTCATCATAGATAGTTCAGGATAGAAAACAAGTAGATAAAACTAAAAATATATGTATATTAAAGCGTTGGGGAGAAGGCAAGAAATACATGAGAGGATGAGAAACTATTACAGCATACTAAGTTTTAGGTTCATTCATATTTTTTACTAAAGATTTTAATAAGATTTATATAGCAAATGATAGATAAAATTAAAATGTTATTTTAATATAAAAAACTGCAACAAGTGATAATATTTAGTGCTTGGATATTAAGCTGTTTATCTGCTTTTAAAAATATAGACTCAGGCCAACATTACGTTTATTTTCCATTTGTTTGCTTTGTTACATTAATACTGGTTTTAGATTCGATCAGCAAAATCTATTTATTAATGCAGACAGGATCTCTAAGATTTCACCTTCGTAGCTCCTGCAACAAGGTCCTTGTGAAAGCACTTTAGCTGTAATGATCAGTTGACCCGTCTGTTGAATGTCATAAAGCTTAAGTGCCTGGAATAGCCCTTGACTTTCACTAACATTGGAAGTTCATCAGTGAACTCTTTTCTAACTGTTTGCCAGTGAACTGCAGTACACTAGAGCAATAATGAAAATATGACCTTATTTCTACTTTTTGTGACAATTTTCATTTTTTTTCCCAAAAATGACTTACTTTATTGCATTGAGCTCTACTGTGAACTATAAGGCAGGAGGGCTCATATTCTTATTACTGCTATTTACAAATATAAAACTCAACTTGGAAGGACTGATGACCCTCTAAGGCTAGGAAGCAATGAGGTAAAGAGAAACAAATATTCAATCTTAGAAATGTGAGTTATAACTTAGTGGAAAATACTTATCCAAGTATTTACAATCTCACAGGTTTTTAATCTGTGTAGCAAGCAGCATAATGGAGCAAATGATTCCTTTCAGATAGAGATTTACAGTATAGTAAATGTGTAGATAAATTTACAACATTGTAAGGCAGTATTTGGTAAGTAGTAGAAATCAGTAGATTTAGCTCCTTAAATCTCCTAACCTTAAGACAATAACAAGATTGTTATTGTTGATCCCACATTTCATTAAGAGGACATATGCCTCTGCATTCTCATCTATTATTGTTGCTGGAGGGGCTAAAGGATTATAAGAAATGATTCCTTTCCTCCAGCTTACCTATAACCTAATTTTGTAGATAAGGATTTACAACATAGTAAATGTGTAGATAAATTTACAACATAGTATGGCAGTATTTAGTAAGTGTCTTGACAGTGTCAGACATAATAACATGATTTGTCCAGATAAGTCCAAAAGGGAGGGTCAGCTTTGGCCTGAATAAGCAGGAAGAAATTCAATTAGGAAGTGACTTTCAAGCTGAACTTTGAAAGGTGACTGAGATTTGGATAGGCTGATATTCTGTGAGAGGCTATTTTATTTTGATGGAAAGAAGAGGATTTTATTTTGGCAGAAGCATTGAGGTAGGAAAGGTCGAAGTGTTTGCAGGTAGGGTGGTAGACCAGTTCTACAGAATATTTCTGTAGGAGAGTGGTTATAATCATTATTTCACATGGGAATGAGAAAATACTAGATTTTTCTTCATCATGAGTCTCCCTACATTTCCTTCCTGTTCAATTTATTAAAGAGGAATAGGCTCAGAGAATTTTTTCCCACAAAGGTACTATCTTTGACATTAATTCAAATATTTGGTAAAGGGTACTCATATAGATTCTCAATTTTGTTTTTATCTTTTTTTCGTTTTTGGTTTTTGTATCCCATAATTTTATTAAACAAATTAAAACCTGTAGAAAAGGTACAAGCAGAGAAAAGGTATGCAATAAGGACTCATAAGTGTGACGCTACTTGCTACACAGTCATTTTAGACCCACTTATCTGTATGCCGCAGCCACGCCTTTTTGCATGTAATCTAGATCAGGGATCAGCAAACTTTCTCTGCAAAAGGTAAGACAGAAAATACTTTAGGCCTTTTCGGCTGTGTAGTATCTGTTGCAGCTACTCACATTTACTATTGTGGTAGGAAGGCAGCCATAGACAGCACATAAATGAGTGGGCATTGTTTTGTTCCAATAAAGCTTTATTTACAAAAATGGTAAGACAGACGTGGCCCACCTGTGGTAGTTTGCTGACTTTTAGTGTAGAGACATACAAGATCATCTCATTTCAAATAACTGGACCCTAGATTTCTTCTTCAGCATCTGTGGGTTCTTTTACTCTTAAAATAGTGTTCCTGTTCTTCTATTTTTTGGGGTTAATATTGCTTTTTATTATGTTATTTTTAATTCTTAATAAGATTCTGCATGGGGCCTAATAAATCATTGTGACTAACCACTTAGTTATTACTAGTGATTACAAGGAATATATTGTATTGGTTTATAGTTGAGCCATACTACCTTTTAAAATTAATTTATTAAAATATTTTTAAGCCAAAATCTTGACTGTCTTATTTAACTGAAAATGCTGCATAGATAAAATGAATTCTTGTTGTAAGTACAGATATAGATAGTATATATGTTCCAGTATTTTAATTAGGGAACACCTGTAGGTTGCTTTATTTGTTTGGGGGTTCTGCTTCCTGAGAATGCCGGCAGTGTTTATCTGTGGTTCCTTTTCAGTATCTCGCAGAATATCTTGTACATTGGTTCTGAAAATGTACATGCCGTTGTCCATTTGACCCTCCATATACGGCCATCTCTTTAGTTGTCACCTTATTCTCATTTCCCTTTCCCAGAAAAATTTCTTGAAATGGTGATGCTACGTGCATCTCCACTTTATCCCATCTCATTTGCTTTTCAGTTTATTCCATTCTGGCACTTGTTCCCATCACTACATTAAAATTACTTTTATTGACCAGGCACAGTGGCTCACGCCTGTAGTTCCAGCACTTTGGGAGGCCTAGGCGGGTGGATTATGAAGTCAGGAGATTCAGACCATCCTGGCCAACATGGTGAAGCCCCAACTCTACTAAAAATACAAAAATTAGCTGGGCATGGTGGTGCATGCTTATAGTCCCAACTACTTGGGAGGCTGAGGCAGGAGAATTGCTTGAACCAGGGACTTGTAGGTTTCAGTGAGCCAAGAACACGCTACTGCACTCCAGCCTGGCGACAGAGCGAGACTGCATCTCAAAAATAAAACAATTACATTTATCAACATCACTCATGACATTTATATACCGTACCCTGGGACACTTCTCTACCCTCATCATAATCAGCCTTTTACCAGTATTCTACTCAGTTCACATCTCCCTACTTCTCAAAATCTTCTCCCTCTGCTGCTTTGCAACGACACTGGATGAGTCTGTTTGGATTGCCATAACAAACTGCCATAGTTAGAGTGACTTGAACAACCATGATTTGTTTCTCACAGCTTTGGAGGCTGGAAGTCCATGATCAAGGTGTTTGCAAGTTGGTTTCTTGGAGAGCTCTCTTCCTGGCTTGTAGATAGCCACCTCCCCACTGTATCTTCTCGTGACCTTTCCTCAATGGATGGGCATGAACAGGGAGCAAGCAAGCTCTCCGGATTCTCTTCTTATAAGGGTACAAGTCCTGTCAGATCAGGGCTTCACCCTTATGGCCTCATTTAATCTGAATTACTTTCTTAGAAGCCCCATCTCCAAATACAATGATACTAGGGTTTAAGGCTCCAATATGGAGCCTCCACAAAACTGTGGAGATATAGACATTTGTTCATTAACAGTCTGCTGACTTTTCTATTCCCTCACTGGCCATTCTGTCTCTTGACTCGCTTTTCTTCCACTGCTTGAGCTCTGAAATTTGGAGTTCCACAGGCTCTATTCTAATCTTTTTTGTTGTTGTTGTTAATGCTACCCAGCTTACTTGGGGAGTCTCAGCCATTCCCATTGCTTCATTTAACATTTCTATACAGATTCTCCAAGATTTTAATCTGCACAGTAGATCTCTCAGTTTCAGACTCACAGTCAATGCACATCTCATATGAACTCAAATTTAGTATGTCAAAAATGGAACACTTAATTTTGAAATTCCTATATGTGCTTCTTCCACATCCTTCATTTTAGAAAATGGAAGAGTCATTATCTGCAGTTTCTAAAATTATAAACCTGGACACAATTTCTGATTCCTTCATATCTATCATCACTGATGTAAGCAAGTTTTCCTGATTCTGTCTCTAAGAGTCACCTTGCATTTCTCTACCTTTTTCCTTTTCCTTTGGACTTTGAGGCACTTTTTCATCAATTGGATAGTGAGTAAAAGATTACTTCTCTTGACTCTGCAGCCTAAGTAGCATCTCTGAATCCACATTCCCACAGTCTTCCCTGTTATATCAATTTCTTTTATTGTCTTCCTAGTATCTTCTCACCCAAAATTTTATGGTTATTCTATTTATTTGCTTACTTTTGTCTCCTCCTTTGAGAATGTAATATTAACAGAACAAAGAAGGGTCTTGTTAACTTCAGTCTTCCCATGTCCACATTACCTAGAAAAGTGCCTAGTATATAGTAGATGTTCAAGACATATTTATTGGAGAAGGGATCATCCTCTTTTGCTACTGTTTTAGTTCATGCCAACATCATCTTTTGCCTGGACTGTTACAGTAACCAACTACCCTTATTTTTTAAAGAGATCATTTAATTACTTTTTCCCTTTTTTTTTGTTCCTCTGCTTTCTTACTTCCTACTTATCCCTTTAGAAATGCAGATATAGCTCTTTGCCTTCTCTTCTCCATACATTCTCTACAGGGCAAGTTCTTCTAACCATGCGCTCCAAGATGGATATCTTCTTGACAGTTAACAATTTATAAACCAAAGTTTGCCTACTATGGAACCCCCGCCCACCAGGAGTTTTGCCTCAAGAGATGAGAGCCAAAAAGTATTCCTGCTAGTCTCTCCCACCTGGCGAGTTTTTGCCCTAGTCCTGCCCACAAAAGCGCCAGCAGTCACC
Source organism: Saguinus oedipus (assembly GCA_031835075.1). NCBI lineage: Eukaryota > Metazoa > Chordata > Mammalia > Primates > Cebidae > Saguinus > Saguinus oedipus. The sequence goes on along the minus strand of CM063175.1, from coordinate 104,906,048 downwards.
AGCTCAGCCACTCAGTAGATAAGGCACTGGAGCTAGCACAGGGACCCCAGTCCCGGACTTTCTCCCCTGCATGCCATTTCTCTTTATAAGTGCCCACGTTCTGCTCCAAAAGCAAATCAATACACTTAAAGGCAGGGCAGCTGTACTTCTTCCCTTAAGATAGCTTTGGAATAAGTCACTTTCTTTATACTAGACCTTACCCTTGTTAATTGGACTCTGTAAGCGGAGAGTGAGGAAACCTGCATTTCAGTTACATGCCTCACTAATCAGGTCTCCCTTTTCTGCTGTTGTCTTTTTGCAATCTGTTGCCATAGAGAAGCCGAAGTATCCTCTAACAGGAAACTTGTCTTGGCTTTTCCATGCATGTATGGCCCCTGCATATTCTTCCAGCCTTCTCTCTCTTCTACTCATCCATTTTACTGTGGGCATGGCAGCTGCCTACCAGCTCCTAGAACACACCACACACTCCCACCTCTGAGTGTTTTACTTTGCTGGTTCTCTTCCTGAATTCTTCCATGATCTTCACATGACTGGCCCCTTCTCTTTGAAGCTTTATGTCACAGTGCCAATGACATCTGTTTAGAGAGGCTTCTTCTATCTTAGTTGGGTTTTTCCTCCTTCACTGGCTCAGCACTAAAGAAGCATTTCTTCACAGAACTATTGTCTATAATTGCTTTATATCTTTGTTTACTGTCTTTCCCATTTTTGGCTTCATGAGGAAAGACATTCTTACTTTTTATTGTATTTTAATGTCTATCATACTTCCTGACAATCAATGCTTATTTGCCAAATCAGTGAATACATATACTATAACATTTATATTTTTCCTTAGATGTCTGAAAGTAATTTTTCTTGAGAAATTTGTCTTCTAAGGATCTAATAACAATAATGATTAAGGAAATTTGAATGACAAAATTAGTAATGTTTCTACAATATCTTCTTCTATAATAAATCTAAAGTGAGTAAATCTAATTGCTTTTTTATATTGTATTTATCCAGAGACAGCTTCATGAGTCAGAGGTGCCTCTCAATACGTGACTTACACAAGACAAGGGATTTATGCAGTCAGCTGCCTTTTTATACCTATAGTCATCTAGGTCATTAGGCAGTTTGCATTATTTTCTCTTAGTTATATAGGTTTTAAAGAAAACTTGTCCCTTATTATACATTAAAAAGGGGGTAAGCTACTATTTTTTTCTTCTAAGTATATGAACTGGAAAGATTTGAAAAATGGGTGATCAGATAAATGAAGGTCAGGTTTTTCCAATTTTTAATTTTTGTGAGTACATAGTAGGTATATATATTTATGGGATACATAAGATACTTTGATACCTATAAGGCTTAATAATCTCATCAGGGTAAATGGGGCATCCCATCTCAAATATTTATCATTTATTTGTGTTACAGATATTCCAATTAAACTCTTTTAATTATTTTAAAATATGCAATGAATTTTCTTTAACTGTAATCACCCTGTTGTGTTATCAAATACTAGATCTTATTCTGTCTAACTGTATTTTTGCACCTATTACCCATCCCAGGCCCTACCGCTCCCACTCCCCTTCCTAGCCTCGGTAACCATTCTTCTGCTCTTCTGCTCTCTATCTCCATGAGTTCAGTTTTAATTTTCAGCTCCCATAGATGAGTGAGAACATGTGAAGTTTTTCTTTCTGTGCCTGGCTCATTTCACTTAAGATAGTATCTTCCAGTTCCATCCATGTTGTTGCAAATGACAGGACTTCATTTTTTATGATTGAATAATACTCTATTGTATACATGTTCCACGTTTTCTCTATTCATTCATCTGCTGATGGACATTTAAGTTGCTTCCAAATCTTAGATACTGTGAACGATACTGCAATAAACAGGTGAGTGTAGACACCTCTTTGATATACTGATTTCCTTTCTTTGGGGTATATACCTAGCAGTGGGACTGCTGGATCATATAGTAGTTTATTTTTAGTTTTTTGAGAAATCCTCTTACTGTTCTCCATATTGGCTCTACTAATTTACATTCCCACCAACAACGTATGATGGTTCGCTTTTCTCCATATCCTCATCAGCATTTGTTACTGCCTGTCTTTGGATAACAGCCATTTTTACTGGGTAGAGATGATATTTCATTGTAGTTTTTATTTTTATTTCAGTGATGTTGAGCAGAAGGTCAGTTATTTTTGTATGACAACCCCAGACTTGCGAAAAGAAAAAAAACAGTTTTTATTTATAAGAACTGTTATCATAGATTTTAATTCCACAATCATCATACTTCCTTATTGATAAAACAGTTTAAAGGAAGTACTTGGCAGGATATATTTTTAAAAGGCATTATGAAAAGCTACATAAATTTCCCCAATCGAATTTTTCCATTTAAAAGTTTAAGAAGTGATATATTTTCACTTTTTTCAGAAAGTGCAATTTGAGGCATTCCTATTCTCATCGCCAGGCTTTAAGATATATTAACACTTCGTCATATTTGTTTCATATCATTTCTGAAAAAAGTTTTGAGACAGGGTCTTGTTATGTTGTGCAGGCTGGTCTTGAACTCCTGGCCTTAAGCAATTCTCCCACCTTCAGCCTCCCAGGTAGCTGGGATTATAGCCTCAAGCCACTGTGCATGTCTCTCATATCATCTTCTGTTTTTTAAAAAGAAGAATTAATATATTACATATGTAATGGAAGTTTTATTTTTTATTATATGAGGTTTAGGCCCATGATTGTTTCTTCTCTCACTCCCAAGAGTTGAATATATGTATTTAATCTGCATAATAGCAAGGGAAGAAATAATTTCTGCTTCTAAGAGATATAATTTGAAGGGGAAAAGATAGAATGTTGTTAAAGAGAAAGTACTTGGTTTCCTTAAAGCAATCTATTTTGCTGTTTCATCTGGAGCCCTGTCTGAAAGGTTCAGAAAAGTTCATAGCTTATGAACGTTTTTTCCAAACTTGAGTTAAAAACAAGGATCACTAATATTTAAGACAATAAAGTAATACTTTTTTCATTTCAGAAATTCTTGTGTTATAAAACTGAATTGAACAAAACCCTCTCTATGTATTTTGAGTATGAGAATCAAGATTCTCAGGGAAGTGAGGCAACTGAGTGAGGCCTATAATGTCATGTTTTTAATATTTTTCTAAATGATGGTAGCATGCTGAGTGAGGAGGGATGTGCCCAGTGGGGAGACTAAATAACCAGCTATCTAGAAACCTGGCATCATGAGAATGTTGTCAGCTCTCAACTATATGATATTACTTTATATTTTTACTGTGTGTGTGTGTGTGTGTGTGTGTGTGTGTGTGTGTGTGTGTGTGTATGTAGTATATATAGTAAAAGAATATATATTTACTCTCTGTATATATTATATATATATATATATATATATATATATATATATGTGGAGAGAGAGAGAGAGAGAGAGAGAGTCTTAAACAATAATTACACCATTTGTGTGTTTTACATTCATGTATTAGCATTATTTACATAAATGACAAAATTCAGCTTGGTTTTTAAAAAATGCTTTTCAGAGTAATCTCTTCTGGAGATTAATCCCTGGAGGCATATATAGCTTTAGTTTATTTTAGCTGTTCTAAATAATAGCAATATATTATAGTTTGTTTTTCCAGTCTGTATTCCTCCGTCCTTTCCCTTCCTTTCCTGTTTCCTTTCCTCTCCTTCCCTTTTTCCGGAACTTGGATCTGTGTGATTCCTAGGTAGTCATTACTGAAAGCATGATCAGCACTTTGTGGTTATAAAAAAAAAAAAAAAAACTGCACTGGGTGCATTTCCACTAAATGTATAGAGAATATATCTGAGGAAATGCAGTAGCACTTCAGTTAGATCCTGATTGATTGGTATTGGACCCGTGGAGACTGCTAGATTAAACAGGAGGCCGATAGTCTTTCCTGTGGGAGTTTTGCCTTTGGGTGTGTCCATCATCAGCTGAATTATCACTGCATTCAGATCAGCTCTAGGGGAAGGTTACTTCTACCACATGGTCCGGATGAACCTGCCCTGCTCTCCTCACTCTGGTAACTTGGCTGAGGCGGGAATCTGATCCGAGCAGCTGGCCCAGTTAGGAGTCCCCATGTGCTGATTAATGACAAGTGTGCTCCCTGTTGTTTGTTTCAAATTAATTTCCTCTGTGTGAATGGTGTCTGCAGCTTATGGAGATGGCCTTTGGGGAATTAGTCTCCTAAGTCTCTGGTTGCCAGATGAAATTGTGAAGTTGAGTCCTGAGAGCAAACTCAGAGCAGTAAATTGCATTTGTTTCCTCTCTGAAAACCTCTTGCCTGCTATGAGTTTCTTGCCTTTTTTTCCCCTCTCCTCTCTTTAGTTTTTGGACTTGGCACAACTATAGATTTATGTTAGCTTTGAGTGATGCGGTCCTGTCTGCTTGTCAGCACCTTCTCATGTTCTGCCAGCCACATGGGAGGGGCTCTACGCCTTGCCTCCTCACCCCTGCCTGTGGACAATGCCTCTTCTCTTGCAGTGTGGGCCATTGCTGGGCATCACTTAGCTGGTTTGGTTTCCCTGATTCCCTTTGTCTATCTCCCTTCCATCTGAGTAATTTCAAAGTTTAGCTCTGATTCTGCCTCTCCTTTGTTCCTCATGAACTTTTGATGGCTCTCCGTGCTACAGAGAAAAGCGCTCATTCTCATTTATAACAGGGTTGCACATTATAAATGTTCATAAAATATTTGCAATTTGACTGGGCTACAATTAGAGCTGTATCAAGGATCTCCAGAATCCAGACGATGCCTGTGCCATGCTGACTGTACCATCTAAGAACAAAGAAACGGGTGCTGCTACAGTAATGCTCTTTTCTCTCTGGGAATGTGGTCTTCCTTGCTGCACGTGTTACATATTTTATTCCTTCTGTATTCTTTTCATTGGGAGTTAGGTAGTGTTGATTTCTCAGACTCTTTGGTTGTATCTAATTATACTGATGATTCCACCTCAAAATGTTGCTGAACTGACAATGGTCAAAGGAAACCTTCAAAAAGTAGTTCAAGGAAAATAACGACGAGGTTTGCTTATTTTTCAGTTGCCAAGAATAACATAAAAATCTCTTCGGGAGGGAGAAAAATCACAAGAGCATCTCACAATACTTCTTCTCAATTGCAGAGTAGAGTGAGTATAGGTAATAATGTATTATATTTTTCAAAATAGCTAGAAGAGAGGACTCGAAATGTTCTATCACATCATAGAAATTATAAATGTTTGAGGTGATGGTTATCCTAAATACCATGGTTTGATTATTATCCATTCTATGGTGGTAACAAAATATCACATACATAAAAATGTAAAAATACTATGTATCAATAAAACATTTAAAAATTATGGTTAACCGTAGCAATTGGTTTATTCAGGAATTAGTGACCTCTAAAACATAATATGCCAATTTAGATTATTTCTGATTTGGATCCCTTTGCTGCTAAGAGGCAATACAGAGGAGTAAATTTGCTTTGCTTATGCTGTCTCCTTTCTAGAATGCTATCTCTGTTTTTTCAGATGTCCAAATTCTACCCTTTCTGGAGTGTAGCCTGTCTCCCCTTTTCCATGAAGTCCCCATGCCTTTCCATACTTCCTTATTAATTTTTCTTTTTTTATACTTAAATATTTGTAATATGCATTTCATAGCTTATTATTTAGTGGCATTTTCTAATTTTATCAGAAGTTTTTAATTCCTATATTCTTATATCTCTTCCTGTTTGAACCCTCATGCCAAATCCTTAAGGAAAAAAAGATGGCATAGACCTATTTTTATCCTATTTCTAGCGCTGGACCCATAATAGGTCCTTATTTGATGATTAATTGAATGGGAAATGAACCTTAGATATAGATTTCTAGTAGGTGTTAACATTTTGCAATCATATTATTAAAAAGGAATGTGATTTAACAGTTCTAGACCAGTCATTACTGGAGCTTCTGAGCACTAGGTATATTATTCTCCACATAGATTTGAATGCCATTGAGTATATTAAAAATAGTTCTGTATAATGACTTGAACCACAACTGTCTCCCCCTAGTATTGAGTAGGTGCATAGTTAACTTCCACTAATCCTATTCTTTGGAAATCAGCTTAAAAATGATAATAAATAAAACAGCATTTTTCAGAGTTTTTTTTAGGTAATAAAAAGGGGCACATTTGTGACACGGATGCTCTTCCTAATATTTTTCTCCTCAAGTCTGTTATAGGATTTTATATTACATATTTCTGTGGCGTCTCTACATCGGGATTCTCATTGTGCATGAATCTATCTGTGCACAAGAGTGTCATCTCTGCCAGCAGCATCTGACAGCATTGTAATTTAATGTATTCAGCTGCTGTGCTAAGTTTCAGGAAGTTTCCTATAAGCCAAAACTTGTAAAGATTTCTCTCCCTTTAAATTTGTGTTAATGATATTATTTTAACATTTCTTTTTTAAACATAAATTTTCTAAGAAAATGTGATTTTGTTTAGTGTTTGCCATTATAGAAGCGGTTATTTTTCCCAAACTAGACTTTATTGTAAGACATGGCATGCTTAATTTGTCCACTCGTAGAAAATGATGTGAGCTTATGGCTGCCTGTTGCAACTTGAAACACCTTAAAACCAAAATCTCAGGCCATATTATTTAATTTTTCAATGATCCTTGTTACATAGGAATTCCTACTAGAAGTCAAAAGGCAGTTCTCAGGGGAGCCCTGAGTGGCATGATGTAATGTTCTCCTTTGATTTGTCCTTTTTTATTTTTCTTTGCAGTTATTTGATTTGTAAGAATTATTTAGATATTAAAAGCATCAACTGTTTTTAATATATTATGTTGATATATAGTAGTTCTGCTTTTTATGAATTCCAGTTATTGAAATGGTCCATTGTATTTACTTTCCATAAGATATTTTAAATATCATAACTTTTAAAACATTTTTAATAACCTAGAATCTTTTTTTGGTATAAGGTAAGGAAATAATTGATTTTAAAATACGATAATTTTAGCCAGTTTTGTTAAGCATTACTACCAGGTCTCTTTCTTTTTATTGATGCCTAGCCAGATTTTTCTCTCATTCGCTTTTCTATATGAGGCTTTTCCAGAGCGTCATCCTATTTTAAAATAAAATGTCAGCCTGCTTCTTTCACTTTGCAGATTGCCAGTCATGCCCAGTTTCATACCCTGTGCAGATCATGTGTTTGGCCTCATTCTTTTTTTTGCCCAGGTCATCTGTGAGTGTAAGGCATCGAGAAGTCCTGTAGGCATCCCTTGAGGTGATCCTCTTTGAAAGATAACCTGTTCACCAACTAACTGGCTTTAGAATGATATGACTTTGTTTTCTGAGTGTGGAAAGTGATTAAAAACTAACCAAAAACACCTTGTCAATGTTATTTCTTTAATCTCTATGCCTTCTGTGTCTGTTTTAGAAGGAAGTAAACTGTCAGTTAATTCAGAGCACCTTCGTGAGTAGGGAAAAGACTTCTCAAAGTTGAACAATCCACATGTTCCCAAAGTGAAAAGACTTTTTGAGAGTATCTTCTAGTTTATTATTTCTTTGTCTCTTAGCACTTTTTGACTTTTAATGTTTCCATTTTTCTTTTATTTTCTTCCATTGTCATGGTGGTTCTCTATGCTGCCTTTGCCTCATTTTCCACCTTCTTCCCTTAGAACTGGTCCTGTTGCCGATTGTTTCTGTTTCTCACCCATCTTTCTGCTGTCTTCTTACTGTTTTTTTGTGGGATGATCTCAGGTTATCCTGGATAAATGGAAAACATGTGTTTGGAACCTTGATGTAACATGATTACCTATTGGGTGATTATAACTGGATCGAAAAATAAGATTGTTCAGCTGAAGCACTGAGGGAAAACCTGTCTCTTAGATTTCCTTACTGAAAAATCCCAAATCATAAGAAACAGATTTTGGTCTTGTCATATAAATATAGTGACTAAGGCAACATTCACATGAAACTGTGATGTTTTATAAAATTTCATGAGACAGTAAAATTTCCATCTCTCATAGTAATTTTTTAAATTATCATAATTCTTTAGTTATAGCTATAAATAGAGTATGTGGAATTGAAAGCATGACTGAAAAGGGACTTGCTCAGTTTCCTGGGCAAGAACTTCACTTTCTTCTGGTTCTGAGAAGGAAACATACAACTCCTGTCACTCCTTTCTGTGTGTGTTTCTTCTGTCCTCATTGCCTTGTGGTCTTCTGTGGTTCTGAATGTGTAGAAAGCACTGATGGAGAGATGTGAACTCTCGCATAAAAGCAGGAATGCCTGAGTGATACCCCACCTCTATAGTGAGTATTCCCAGCTCCCAAAGGCAAGGTTGAAAATCCTAGTCTAGGCTACTGCTGTTGGAGTCCAAGTATCTCCAGGATTTACCCTTTCAGTGGCAATTTATTAGCAGAATTCTAATCAACCTTTGCTTTCATTGAAAATTGTTTGTTAAAAAGGAAGAAGTTATTTCAGAATATATGGTCTTTACAAACACATAAACTTCTAGAAACATTTATAACTGAAAATATGTTGTTTTTACTACAGCATATCATTTTCTAGTAGCAGTAAGTTATGCTGTAGCTTGACTATTCTTAAAACCTTCCTGGCAATGTTTCTCTAGGAAATTGAGATCCTTACAATTTTTAGTTTTCTTGGCTATAATTTGCAAAAAGGAAAAGTTGTTTTGTAAATTCTATCATTCTCAATGTCATAATGTTTGGGTTATTTGATAAAGAACTGCAGTATGAGTGAAAATTTGATATTCTAAAGTATACAATAAAATGGGGCTGGCCTATAAAAATGCATTGTAATTTGTACAGTGTAGTGCCTTTGCATAGTGACTTTTATGCTGTTGTTTTGGAATGTTGTTTGAATATCTCTTTCATCTTTCAGTGCATTTCGAATACATTTTTCTGGTCCTTTCCCTTAATGTGTAAGTTCATTGGTTTATAGATTTTAGTTTTCTTAAAAACATTTATAACAGGGTATTGCACGTTATAAATGCTCATAAAATATTTGCAGTTTGACTGGGCTACAACTTACAGCTGTATTAAGGATCTCTAGAATCCAGATGATGCCTGTGCCGTGCTGACTGTACCATCCAAGGACAAAGAAATGGGTGCTGATACAGTAATGCTCTTTTCTCTCTGGGAATGTGATCTTCCTTGCTGCATGTGTTACATATTTTATTCATTCTGTATTCTTCTTTTCATTGGGAGTTAGGTAGTGTTGATTTCTCAGACTCTTTGGTTGTATCTAATTATAGTGATGATTCCACCTCAAAATGTTGCTGAACTGACAATGGTCAAAGGAAACCTTCAAAAGTAGTTCAAGGAAAATAACGACAAAGCTTTGCTTATTTTTCAGTTGCCAAGAATAACACAAAAATCTCTTCAGGAGGGAGAAAATCACAAGAGCATCTCACAATACTTCTTAAGGATCAGAGGCAAGATCTGTTAATATAATAATTCCCTTCCCTTTGAGCAGGTTGCAGTCAGTCTTGTGAATAGTTGAGAATAGCTTATTTGCAGGGAAGTTATCAAAAATGCCCTCATCATTTGGCATTATTTGTCATGAACAAAAATGTTCATACTCTTTGGTTCAGAAAATTATTCACTTCTAAGAATTTGTTATCAGGAAATAATTAGACATACGGATTTAGATACAAAATTATTATTATTTTCATTGATTGTAATTGTTAAAAGTTGGGAAAAAAACTTTATGTGTTCAGTAATAGGGTATTGACTAAATGCCTTTTAGCCTTTTATGCAATGGAATACTGTGGAGCTAAAAAATCATCTTATGTGGCAAAAATAATGGAGCATATACTCTGGGTCACTGGCAACGCTTCAGATTATACAAGATTTAAGTGTCTTGTCTTATATTTTAGTGTTCTGGAATTGAAGGTGACTTGTAAGGGCAGCCAATCGTTGATGGGTATTTGAATCATGAATTGAGATTTAGGGCCAAAAGTAACCTACCAATTTAATTAAACTAATAGATGGCATCTTAGTTTTTATACTACATCATTTCCTTTTTTCTAGTAGTCATGAAAAATGTATACCAACAGAAATATTATATTATAAGAAAATGATTTTTGGAGTTCGAAAAGCAATTTGAACAAGATGTGTCTTTCTTGAGTTTTAGTATTCTATGCACATTAATTATTTTTGCCTTGTCTTTCTTAATCACTTTTCATTAAAAGAACTTTCTTCTTAGACCCGTCATGTTCTCTTCATTCATATTTGTCATTTCTGTGTTCAATAATAGCCCTTGTTCATGAGCAGTTTCTAACCATTAGCATTATGTAGCCCATATGTATCACATATTTCTGCTAAAGATGGATATTTTAGCACTAAAACCTTAAGAAATCATAATGTGCAAAGCTTCCTAGGATATTATATAAAATAACTTTGAGACTTAATTAAATATGTATACAGACAGCATTGTTTCTAAACAAGCATTTGGATTCCAAAATCAATCATTATTGGTCAGGTTTATGAAAACTATGTTTTGCCTGAAATCTGAGCACTATATTTCTGCAAATTGTTAAATCTCAACACTTGCTACTTATTTGTAAATGTACAGGTTCTCTGTAGAGGAACAGTACTATTTGATCAGTTTCTGTTCCTGCTGATCCTAGACTTGTACACTGAAACATATTGCCACCTTCACTGCAAAAGAGGGAAAAAGCTCTAAGAAGCATCTTGTATTGCTTTTAAAGGAACATGTCATAACTTATATTGAATTTCAATGCAAAGTTAAAAGATCAAGGATGTATATGGATTGCTAGTATCTTTTTGGTCTTAGATATTTGCAAAGCTTAGTCAGACTTAGGAGGTAGGAGTGTGTATGAAGCAGAGTGGGGCTGGGCTATGTGCTGTATATAAACCATGAAACTCTAGGGGTACCCTGCACAGGGATGTGCTGCGTGAAGATTGCACAAGGCCACGTGCAGGGGCCCTGGAGCACTACGATCCTGTTTCTGGCTTGTTCCCCTTGAGAAGCAAGTGTGTGATGTGGAATCAAATCAGTGCTGCTAATCAAATCTCTTATGAGTATCTCTAAAAGCCCTGTCTCAAATATAAGAGAAGAGAATAAATCAGATTCTTTTAATGTGGGGAATAATAACATTTTCTACTGTATAAGGAGAAGCAGCAGAGTTAGGTTCTAAACATTGAACCTAACTGCAAAGGAAAGAAAGTTGCTGCGGCTTCCGGCTCTACTCTTTCAAATATCTATTTAAAATGAAATATTTGACAAAGGATCAAGAGGAAAGGGTTAGAATTTGCAGTGGAATGACCTTTCTTAGAGAAGTACTCTGATTTGAAATGATCATTTGACACCTAGAAACCAAAAATTTCTATGGCTTTAATGTGCAGTCGTCTTTCTATGACCATGGGTTCCACATTCATGGATTCAACCAACCAGAGATGGAAAATACAATGAGAAAAGCGTCTGTACTGAACATGTACAGCCTTTTTCCTTGTCATTAATCCATAAACAATTCAGTATAACAACTATTTATATAGCATTTACATTGTATTCTGTATTATAAGCGACCTAGAGATGATTTATAGTATATGGAGGTATGTGCTTGCTTATACACAAGTATGACATCATTTTATATCAGGGACTTGAGAATCTGTAGATTTCACTATCTGAGGGAGGACCTGGAACTAATCTTCCATGCATTCTGAGGAATGACTATAGTTCTTTTTTGGGGTGATGAGCACTAGAAAATAAAATGCACTGCACATTATAACATTTGTGGTTAGGTTAGGTTTGTTCTACAGTGTTTGAGCAACACCTCATTTGAAGAAAACGGTGGCAGTTAGGATTGTTCACTGTGCTTTATTACAGGGGATTTACACTCAAAATATTGGTATTTTCACAGCAAGAAAAATTGTGCCAAATATTTCAAAGTATGTGCTTACCCTCAAGGGTTGAAGATACTAAAAAGCCATTATTGGAGACTTAAGTTTCAAAATGGTGGTGTAGAAGCAAGCTGGCTTCAGTGGCCCCCACAGAAAACCAGAAACAATGTACAGCACCAAGATTAACATCAGCAGTATCTTAGAACTCAATATGAGGATGAGTCAGTTCCTGGGGTCACAGAGAAGTGAAGACACTCCAAGCAGATGTTAGAATATGACTTCCATATCTGTCATGCCCTTTTCCCCAGTCAGTCCAGCAATAAGCACATGGAAAATGTTCTGTAACTCATGGTTTCTAACAGTGGAAAAAGTGAGATTGAGGTGGGTAGCCATCTTCCCCACTCACTTGCATTCCCTCACAGGACACCTGCCCTGCCAAAACCCACAGGAAGCAGCACAAGTAGCTGAAGGGAGAAATAACCTTGAGGATAGCCAGAGACAAAAGGCAGAGGCAGGGCTACCATCTGTAGCCCTGGAAACTCTGCTTTGTAACATGGCCAAAGGAATGCCAGATCAGAGTGGCTGTTCAGTACCATGCTATGGGTGGTACATTCCACAGATTTCCTGGGCACAAACCCTGAGCCAGCCTCCCCACACCGCTAGTATCCCCTTTGAGACCTCCCTCATTTGAGATTAGTAGCACACTAATTATTTGCTAGAGCCAAGGAAAACCTGGGCTTAAGGTGCCATCGAATACTGAAAAGGAGGCCACAACCTAGCAGAAAAAAAAAAAGAAAAAGAAAAAAGAGAAATGTAACAGGTAAATTACAAAGAATCTCTAAGCAAAAATACTCAACAAAAAACAAGCCAGAGAGAGAAGACTGGAATAAATACATAGAGGTGCATCTGCAAGAAACAGTAGCAGACAGGGACCCATGACCTCCCCAAATGGACGAAGAAAGGAACCAGTGACTAATGAAACAGCAATATGTGAGCTCTCTGAAAAAGAATTCAAAAATAGCAATTTTAAGAAAACTCAGTCATCTCCAAGGTAACACAGAAAAGCGATTCATATATTTGCCAGAGAAATTTAACAAAGAGATTGAAATAATTTAAAAAAATCAAACAGAAATTTGGACCTGAGAAATACAGTTGCCGAGCTGAAAAATTTATTAGAGACTCAACAGCTCAATAGCTCAAGCAGAGGAAAGGATCAGTGAGTTCGAAGACAGGCTATTTGAAATGATACAGTCAGAGAAGAAAAAAGAATGAAAAGGAATGACAGATCACCCATGAGTTATAGAATCTTAGCTCCAAATATGAAATCTAAGAATTATTGGTGTTTGAGAGGGAGTTCAAGAAGAACAAGGAATAGAAAGATTGTTCAAAGAAAAAGTAGAAAACTTTTCAAAACTTGAGAAAGGTAAATATTTAGGTACAAAAATGTCAGAGAAACACCAAACAGATTCATCCCCAATAGGACTCTGCCAAGGAGCATGATAAACTGTCTCAGGTCAAGGACAAAGAAAGGATTTTAAAAACAGAAAGAGAAAAGAAGCAAATAACATATAAAGGAACTCCAGTTGGTCTGTCAACAGACTTCTCAACAGAAACCGTACATTTTCGGAGTGCTGCAGGGGTTGGGGGAACACCCCCACCCCCTCTGCCATCCAAGAGGACTGTTTCAGCAAAGGTATCCTTCACATATGAAGGAGAGATAATCTTTGCCAGACAGACAAAAGTTGAAAGAATTGTCTTAACCTTGTCTTACAAGACTTGTCTTACAAGAAATGCTGAAGAGATTTTTCATTCTGAAAGAAAAAGACTACTGTGCTTAAAAAAAATGAATATATTAAACCCACTGGTAAAATTAAGTTCAGATACAACCCAAGAATACTTTAATACTGAAATGATGGGCCGGGCACGGTGGCTCATGCCTGTAATCCCAGCACTTTGGGAGGCCAAGGCGGGCAGATTACTAGGTCAGGATCAAGACCATCCTGGCTAACATGGTGAAACCACGTCTCTACTAAAAATTATGAAAAATTAGCTGGGTGTGGTGGCGTGTGCCTGTAGTCCCAGTTACTAGGGCGGCTGAGGCAGGAGAATCAATTGAACCCGGGGGGCAGAGGTTGCAACGAGCTGAAATCTTGCCACTGCACTCCAGCCTGGGCGAGACTGAGACTCTGTCTCAAAAAAAAAAAAAAGGGAAAAATACTGCAATTATGATGTACAATATACTCATAACTTCAGTGTGAAGCCTAAAGGACAAATCTATCAAAAAGAAAAATAGCTCTTTTTGTAAGTTGTCATCTCTGTAAAATGACTTGTTATGTCTACAAGATGTTTTTGTAAGCCTTGTGGTAACCTAAATGTTAAAACCTATAATAGATATTCTAAAAATAGAAAAAGCAATGAATTAAAACATGTTACCAGAGGAAGTCACTTAACCACAAAGGAAGACAGTAAAAAAGGAAGAAAGGAATTACAAATCAACCAGAAAACAAGTGACAAAATGACACTAGTAAGTCCTTACCCATTAGAAAAAGCACTGAGTATAAATGGATGCAGTTCTCCAATTAAAAGTCATAGGCTGGATGAATACGTAAAGAAAGGAAACCCAACTATATGCTTCCTATAAAGAAACCCACCTAACCTATAAGGACACATATAGACTGAAAGTAAAGGTATAGAAAAAGATATTCTATGCAAATAAAAACCAAAAAATGGGGGAATATTTATACTTAGATTAAACAAATTATTAAAGATTTTAGACTTTTGACTAATAGAGATAATGTTCACTATATAATAATATAAGGGTTAAATTCAGTAGGAAGACAACAATTTAAACAATCTATGCACCCAGCCAGGTGCGGTGGCTCATGCCTATAATCCCAGCACTTTGGGAGACTGAGGTGGGTGGATCAAGAGGTCAAGAGATCAAGACCATTCTGGTCAACATAGCAAAACCCTATCTCTACTAAAAACACAAAAATTAACTGGGTGTAGTAGTGCACACCTGTAGTCTCAGCTACTCAGGAGGCTGAGACAAAAGAATGGCTTGATCCTGGGAGGCAGAGATTGCAGTGAGCTGAGATCATGCCACTGCACTCCAACCTGGTGACACTGTCTCAAAAAATAAATAAATAAAACAAATTTATGCACCCAACACTAGAGCACTAAGGCAACATTGGTAAATCTGAAGAGAGAGATAGTCTGCAATAAAGTAACGTCATGAACTTCAACGCTCCACTCTCAATAATAGACTAATCATCCAGATAGAAAAATCAACAAAGAAACAGCAGAGTTAAACCACTACATTAGACCAAATAGACCTAAGTGACATTTACAGAATGTTGCACTCAGCCGCTATAGAATACACATTCTTTTCATTAGCACATGGAAGATCATTCAGAATACACGATATGTTAGGCCAGGAAACAAGTCTCAGCAAATTTAAAAGAGCAATATATTACATATATTTTTTTACCACAATGATATAAAATAACAAATCAGTATCAAGAAGAACCTCTCTGAAATGAGACAAACACATGGAAATTAGACAACATGCTCCTAAATGACCAAAGGGTCAATGAATAAATTAAGTAAGAAATTTAAAACATTCTTGAAACAAATCTAAGTGGAAATATGACATACTAAAATCTATGGGATACAGCAACAGCAGTACTGAGAGGGAAGTTTATAGCAATAAGTACCTACATCAAAAAATATAAAGACTTCAAATGAACCAATGCACCTCAAGGAACTAGAAAAGCAAGAACAAACTAAACCCAGCCTTAAAAATGAAAAGTTGGTTTTCTGAAAGATAAACAATATTGAGAAACCTTTAAATAGACTACCAAAACAGAGAGATGGCCCAAGTGAATAAAATTGGAAACAAGAGAGGAGATAGAACAACTGAGACCACAGAACTCAAAGGAATCATTAGAAACTATTATCAGTATAGGCCAATAAATTGGGAAAACTAGAAGAAACAGATACATTTCTGGACACTTACAACCTGACAAGATTAAGCCCTGAAGAAATAGAAAACCTTAGCAAACCAATCAGGAGCTACAAGATTGAAGCCGTAATAAAAATCTCTCTTTAAAGAAAAGCCCAGGACCTGATGACTTCACTGCTATATTTTACCAAACATTTAAAGAACTGAAACCAATTCAACCCAAACTCTTAAAAAAAAAATTAAAGAGGAAGAAAAACTTTCAAACTTATTCTACAAAGCTAGCATCACTCAATACCAAAACCAGACAAACACAAAACAGAAAATAGACTGCAGGCCAGTATCATTGATAAACAGACAAAAGTCCTCAACAAAATACTAGCAAACTGAATTCAGCAACACATTAAAAAGATCATTTACTATAATCAAGTGGGATGCATCCTAGGATATGATGATAGTTCAACATATGGAAATTAATAAATGTAATGTATCCTCTTAAGAACAAAAACTATATGATCTTTCCAACAGGTGAGGAAAAAACATTTGATAAAATTTAGTATCACCTTATGACAAAAATCCTATGCTTAAGTATAGAAGGAACATAACTCAAAATAATAAAGGCCATATATGACAAACCCACAGTCAATATCATATTGAATGGGGAAAAATTGAAAGCCTTTTTGCTAAGATCTGAAAAAGACACAGATGCCCATTTTTATTCAATATAATACTGGAAGTCCTGGCCAAGTAGTGAAGCCAGAGAAAGAAATAAAGGCCATACATATTGGAAAGGAAGAAGTCAAATTATCTTTATGTGCAGATGACATCAGCATATATTTAGAAAAATCAAAAGATTCTACAAAAAAAAAAAAAAAAACCCGTTAGAACAACAACAAAAAAAGGAATCAGCAAAGTTGCAGCATACAAAACCAACATGCAAAAATCAGTACCATTTACATAAGCCAACAGTGAACAATCTGAAAAAGAAGAAAGCAATCTCATTTGCAGTAGCTACAAAGAACATAAAATAACTAGAATTAATTAATTTATTTATTGTATTTGGGCTCTGGGGTACATGTGCACGTCTTGCATCCTGCAGGATTGTTGCATAGGTACATACATGCCATGGTGGTTTGCTCTCTCCATCCCCACCCCAGTCATCTATGTCAGGCATTTTTCCTGGTGTTATCCCTCCCCATCCTCCCTGTGCCCACCCCACCATCTCTCCCCTCCTCTCCCCTCCCACCCCCCAACCTAGCCCTGTGAATGTTGTACCCTTCCCCGTGCCCAAGTGTTCTCACTGTTCAACACCCGCCTATTGGTGAAAACACAAGGTGTTTGGTTTTCTGGTCTTGTGTCAGTTTGCTGAGAATGATGGTTTCTAGGTTCATCCATGTTTCTACAAAGGATGTGAACTCATTTTTTATGGCTGCATAGTATTCCATGGTGCATATGTGCCACATTTGTTTTGTCCAGTCTATCATTGATGGGCATTTGGGTTGGTTCCAGGTCTTTGCTATCATAAACAGCACTGCAGTGAACATAAGTGTGCCTGTGTCTTTATGACAGAACGATTTATAATCCTTTAGGTATATATGCAGTAATGGGATTGCTGGGTCAAATGGAATTTCTATTTCTAGATCCTTGAGAAATTGCCACACTGTCTTCCATGATGGTTGAACTAATTTACACTCTCACCAACAGTGTAAAAGTGTTCCCATTTCTTAGCATCCTCTCCAACATCTGTTGTCTCCAGATATTTTCATGATTGCCATTCTAACTGGTGTGAGGTGGTATCTCAATGTGGTTTTGATTTGCATTTCTCTAATGACCAATGATGATGAGCATTTTTTCATATGTTTGTTGGCCGCATATTTGTCTTCTTTTGAAAAGTGTCTGTTCATATCCTTTGCCCATTTTTGGATGGGTTTGTTTGTTTGTTTTCTTGCAAATCTGCTTTAGTTTTCTGTAGATTCTGGATTTTAGCCTTTTGTCAGATGGGTAGATTGTGAAAATTTTTTCCCATTCTGTTGGTTGCTGGTTTACTCTAATGATTGTTTCTTTTGCTTTGCAGAAGCTCTTAAGTTTAATTAGATCCCATTTGTCTATTTTGGCTTTTGTTGCCATTACTTTTGGTGTTTTAGTCATAAAGTCCTTGCCTGTGCCTATGTCCTGAATGGTTTTGCCTAGGTTTTCTTCTAGGGTTTTAATGGTGTTAGTTGTTATGTTTAAATCTTTAATCTATCTGGAGTTAATTTTAGTGTAAAGTGTAAGGAAAGGGTCCAGTTTCAGATTCCTGCATATGGCTAGCCAGTTTTCTCAACACCACTTATCAAACAGGGAATCCTTTCCCCATTGCTTGTTTTGGTCCAGTTTATCAAAGACCAGATGGGTATAAATGTGTGGCGTTGCTTCTGAGGCCTCTGTTCTGTTCCATTGGTCTATATCTCTGTTTTGGTACCAGTACCATGCTGTTTTGATTATTGTAGACTTGTAGTATAGTTTGAAGTCAGGTAGCTTGATGCCTCTGACTTTTTTCTTTTTGCTTAGGATTGTCTTGGCTATGCGGGCTCTCTTTTGGTTCCATATGAAGTTTGACATGGTTTTTTTTCCAGTTCTGTGAAGAAGGTTATTGGTAGCTTGATGGGGATAGTGTTGAATCTGTAAATTACTTTGGGCAGTATGACCATTTTCAAAATATGGATTCTTCCTAACGATGAGCATGGAATGATTTTCCATCTGTTTGTGTCCTCTCTTATTTCCTTGATCAGTGGTTTGTATTTTTCCTTGAAGAGATCTTTTACCTCTTTTGTTAGTTATATTCCTAGGTATTTTATTCTGTTTGTAGCAATTGTAAATGGGAGTTCGCTCATGATTTGGCTCTCTCTTTGTCTGTTATTGGTGTGTAGGAATGCATGTGATTTCTGCACCTTGATTTTGTATCCTGAGACTTTGCCAAAGTTGCTTATCAGCTTAAGGAGGTATTGGGCTGAGACGATGGGGTCTTCTGAATATACAATTATGTCATCTGCAAATAGGGACAATTTGACTTCTTCTTTTCCTAATGGAATGTCCTTTATTTCTTTTTCTTGCCTAATTACTCTGGCTAGCTCTTCTAATACTATATTGAATAGGAGTGGTTAAGAGAGGGCATCCTTGTCTAGTGCCAGTTTTTAAAGGGAATGCTTCTGATTTTTGCCCATTCAGTATGATATTGGCTGTGGGTTTGTCATAAATATCTTTTATTGTTTTGAAATACGTTCCATTGATACCTAGTTTATTGAGAGTTTTAGCATAAAGGGCTGTTGGATTGTGTCAAAGGCCTTTCTGCATCTATTGAGATAATCATGTGGTTTTTGTCTTTGGTTCTGTTTATGTGGTGAGTTAGGTTTATAGATTTGCATATGTTGAACCAGCCTGCATCCCCAGAAGGAAGCCTGCTTGATTGTGGTGGATAAGCTTTTTGATGTGCTGTTGGATTTGGTTTGCCAGTATTTTATTGAAGATTTTTGCATCAGTGTTCATCATGGATATTGGCCTGTAGTTTTCTTTTTTGGTTGTGTCTCTGCCAGGTTTTGGTATCAGGATGATGTTGGTCTCATAGAAAGAGTTAGGGAGGATTCCCTCTTGTGTTGTTTGAAATAGTTTCAGAAGGAATGGTACTAGCTCCTCTTTGTGTGTCTGGTAGAATTCAGCTGTGAACCTGTCTGGACTTGGACTTTTTTTGGTCAGTAGGCTATTAATTGCTGCCTTGACATCAGACCTTCTTATTGGTCTATTTAGGGTTTCAACTTCTTCTTGGCTTAGTTTTGGGAGTGTTCAATTGTCCAGGAATTTATCCATTTTTTCCAGATTTACTGGTTTATGTGCATAGAGTTGTTTGTAGTAATCTCTGATGGTAGTTTGTATTTCTGAGGAATCGGTGGTGATCTCCCCTTTATTGTTTTTTATTGCATCTATTCGATTCTTCTCTCTGTTCTTTTTTATTAGTCTAGCTAGTGATCTATTTTGTTGATCCTTTAAAAAAAAACCAGCTCCTGGATTTATTGATTTTTTTGAAGGGTTTTTTTGTGTCTCTATCTCCTTCAGTTCTGCTGTGATCTTAGTTATTTCTTGTCTTCTGCTTGCTTTTGAGTTATTTTGATCTTGTTCCTCTAGCTCTTTCAATTTTGATGATAGGGTGTCAATTTTAGGTCTTTACTTGTTTTTCATGTGGGCATTTATTCCTATAAATTTCCCTCTAGACACTGCTTTAAATGTGTCCCATAGCTTCTGGTACGTTGTGTCTTCAGTCTCGTTGGTTTCAAAGAACATTTTTATTTCTGTCTTCATTTCATTGTTTATCCATTCATCATTCAGGAGCATGTTGTTCAGTTTCCATGTGATTGTGTGGTTTTGAGTGCTTTTCTCAATCCTGAGTTCTAATTTTATTGCACTGTGGTTTGAGAGACTGTTTGTTATGATTTCTGTTCTTTTGCATTTGCTGAGGAGTGATTTACTTCCAATTGTGTGGTCAGTTTTGGAGTAAGTGCAATGTGGTGCTACAAAGAATGTGTGTTCTGTGGATTTGGGGTGGAGTGTCCTGTAAATGTCTATTAGGTCTGCTTGGTCCAAATCTGTGTTTATGTCCTGGATATCCTTGTTGACTTTCTGTCTCGTTGACCTGTCCAATATTGTCAGTGGAGTGTGAAAGTCTCCCACTATTATTGTGCAGAAGTCTAAGTCTCTTTGTGGGTCTTTAAGAAATTGCTTTATGTATCTGAGTGGTCCTGCATTGGATGCATATATATTTAGGATTGTTAGCTCTTCTTGTTGCATTGATCCTTTTACCATTATGTAATGCCCTTCTTTGTCTCTTTTGATCTTTGTTGGTTTAAAGTCTGTTTTATCAGAGACTAGGATTGCTACCCCTGCTTTTTTTTTGCTCTCCATTTGCTTGGTAAATCTTCTTCCATCCCTTTATTTTGAGTCTATGTGAGTCTTTGCATGTGACATGAATCTCCTGAATACAGCACACCAATGGGTCTTGACTTTTTATCCAGTTTGCCAGTCTGTGTTTTTTATTGGGGCATTTAGGCCATTTACATTCAATGTTAATATTGTTATGTTTGAATTTGATCCTGCCATTTTGTTATTGGCTGGTTGTTTTGCCCATTAGTTGATGTGGCCTATTCATTGCATCACTGTTCTTTACCATTTGGTTTGTTTTTGCAGTGGCTGGTACTGGTTGTTCCTGTCCATGTTTAGTAATTCCTTCAGTAGCTCTTGTAAGGCAGGTCTTGTAGCGACAAAATCTCTCAGCAATTGCTTGTCTGTAAAGGATATTTTTTTCTCCACCTATGAAACTTAGTTTGGCTGGGTATGAAATTCTGGGTTGGAAGTTCTTTTCTTTAAGGATGTTGAATATTGGCCCCCACTCCCTTCTAGCTTGCAGAGTTTCTGCTAGAGATCTGCTGTGAGTCTGATGGCCTTTCCTTTGTGGAAAGACCTTTCTCTCTGGCTGCCCTTAGGATTCTTTCCTTCATTTCAACCCTGGTGAATCTGACAACTAAGTGCCTTGGGGTTGCTCTTCTTGAGGAATATCTTTGTGGTGTTCTCTGTATTTCCTCAATTTGAATGTTGGCCTGCCTTGTTAGATAATACCTTGAAGAGTGTTTTTCAGCTTGGATTCATTCTCCCCATCACATTCAGGTATGCTGATCAAGTGTAGATTAGGTCTTTTCACATAATCCCATAGTTCTTGGAGGATTTGTTCATTTTTTCACTCTTTTTTTCTCTACTATTGCCTTCACCTTTTATTTCATTGGTTTGATCTTCTATCTCAGTTATCCTTTCTTCTGCTTGATTGATTAGGCTGTTGAAACTTGTGTATGCCTTGCAAAGTTCTCGTGATGTGTTTTTCAGCTCCATCAAGTCGTTTATGTTCTACTCTAAGCTGGTTATTCTTGTTAGCATTTCATGTAACCTTTCTCAATGTTCTTAGTTTCTTTGCATTGGGATAGGACATAGTCTTTTAACTCAGAGAAGTTTGTTATTACCCACCTTCTGAAGCCTGCTTCTTTCAATTCATCAGAATTCATTCTCTTTTTTTGTTCCCTTGATGGTGAGGAGTTGTGAGCCCTGGGAGGAGAAGAGGTGTTCTGTTCTTTGATGGTTTCATCCTTTTTGCCCTGGCTTTTTTCCATCTTCGTGATTTTATCTCCCTTTAATCTTTGAAGTTGGTGATTTCAAGAAGGGTCTCTGAGCGGACAATTTTTTTCTGTTGAGGTTAGAGCTGTATCTTTTTTGGCCTGTAGAGGGCGTTGCTGGGCTCTCTAGGATTCAGTCAGGTTTTTGGGTGGGTGGTCCTTCCCTGGAGTTTGTTTGCAGGTGAGATTGGCCCCGTCTTCCCAATGGCGTCACTCCTTCCCAGCTGGATCTTTCTGGTTGGGGTCAAGCTGGTGTATTTGCTGCCAAGCTCTCTAGTGAGGGCTTCAGTTTGAGTTCTGTGGAGGTGGGACCTGCCAGGCCTTATGGTCTGTTTTCCTGCTGTCAACTCTGCCTCCTGCTGTGGGACGGCCTGTCCCGCTGGCGTTAGTCCAGACTCACATCCAGGTCCCTGCGACAACTTGCCGCACCCCACGGTAGCCGCCGCTTAGATTTGCATCGACTGCCCACTGTGCCCCACCGTTTGGCAGGACTCTCGTGGACCGTGGGTTGCAGGAGAGATGAGGTAAGCGCAGGATCCGAATTGGAGCACCAAGGGGGTTAAGTCCCCCCAACCCTCCGAGCCAGCTGCACGTTTCAGGTGGGGACGCATACCCCTATCTTGATTTGCCCTCCTGGGTGGGCCTCACCCTGCGACTCCTTCCCTGGGCCTATTTTCAGAGCCCTTTCAGTCCCACAGAAACAAACCCGACACCTTGTTTGGAATCGTGAAGTCCTCTAGCCCTCTGCGTCTCATTCGCTGGGACCTGCATTCTGGTGTTGGCTTCTCTCAGCCATCTTGGTGCCCCGAGAACTAGAAATTAGTTTAACTAAAGTGGAAGATCTATATAACATAAACCTTAAAATTTGATGAAAGAAATTGAAAAGGCACATACCAAAAAATGGAAAGATATTCTATGCTCATGGATTGGAAAAATTAATATTGTTCTGTTGAAAGAACTTCAGGCAAATTAAATATAAAGGACTTTAGTTGAGCCATGAACACTCACGAATCTGGCAGCCCCCAGAATCACAGCAGATTCAGAGACTCCAGGGGTACCTTGCAGTCAGAATACATTTATAGACAAGAAAAGTAAAGTGTTGTACAAAAACTGGAATTGAGGTACAGAACAGCTGGATTGGTTACAGGTTGGTGTTTGCCTTATTTGAAAATAATTTGAACACTCAATATGCTATGAGGTTGAAGTATGGCCTCTGGGATTGGCCATGCTCAGCTATTATTACAGGTGCATGCTTCTGAGTTAGGTTTTCCATCTTGTCTACCTATTAATTTGGGTTGCAGTTCATCCACAAGACTCTAATATAGAAGTATAGAGTGTTTCTCAGGCCATACCTAGTTTGCTTAAACAGTTCAAATGGCAGTGCTACCCAAATCAATCTATAGATTGAAAGCAACCCCTATCAAAATAACAATGATATTCTTCACAGAAATAGAAAAACAGTCCTAAAATTTATAAGGAACCACAAAAGACCTTGAATACCTACAGCAATCCTGAGCAAAGCTGGAGGCATCACAGTATGTGACTTCAAAATATACTACATAACTATAGTAACCACATCAGCATGGCTTGAAAACAAACATGTAGACCAGTGGAACAGAATAGAGAACCTAGATAGAAACCTACACATTTACAGCCAACTCATGTTAGAGGCTCCAAGAACACACAATGGGCAAACGGGGTTTCTTTAATAAATAAACTAGATAACCTTTTGTAGAAGAATGAAACTGAACCCTTACCTCTCATTATATACAAAAAGCAAAATAGAGTAAAGACTTAAATCTAAGACCTGAAACTGTGAAACTACTCAAAGAAACATTGGGGAAATGCTCCAGAACATAAGTCTGGGCAAGGATTTTTTTTTGTGTGTAAGATCTCAAAAGCACAGACAGCCAAAGCAAGATAGACAAATAGGGTTACATCAAGCTAAATTGCTTCTGCACGGCAAAGGTAACAATCGGCAAAGTGAAGAGAGACCTCACAGAATGAGCAAAAATATTTGCAAAATATTCATATGGCAAGAGATTAACAACCAGAATATATAAGGAACTCAATAGCAAAAGAACAAATCCTGATTTATAAAATAGATAAATGGGTACTGTGCTCACTACTTGGGTAGTGGGATCATTTGTCCCCCAAACTTCAGCATTGTAACAATATTCCCATGTAAGAAATCTGCACATATACCCCCTGAACCTAAAATGCAAGTTGAAATTATAAAAAATAGGTAGACTGAGTAGAAATTTCTCAGAAGACATACAGATAGCTAATATTTATATTTAAAAAAATTCAGCATCACTAATCATCACAAACAAGCAAATTAAAACCACGATGAACCATCATCTCACTCCAGTTAGAATGGCTTTTATAAAGAGGGCTGGTGAGGATATGGAGAAAGTGGAACCTTCATATACTGTTGGTAGAAATGTAAATGATACAACTATTATAGAAAACTGTTTGAAGATTCTTCAAAAAACTAAAAATAGAATTAATATATGACTCAACACTTCCAGTACTGACTATATATCCAAAATAGTAGAAATCAATATATTGAAGAGATATCTAAACTCCCATGTTTAGTGTAGCACTGTGGAATTGACCTAAGTTCCAGTGAGTAGATGAATAGGTAATGAAAATGTGGTATATATACACAGTGGAATATTATTCAACCATAAAGAATGACATTGTCATTTGTTGCAACATGGATGGGAACAGAGATCATCAAGTTAAGTGAAGTAAGCCAAGCACGAAAGTCAAATATTGTTGTCATTCATATGTGGAAGCTATAAAAGTGGAGCTCATGAAGACAGAGCAAGATTGGTGATTACCAGAGTTCAAGAAGGGAAGGAGGGAGGGAGGGATGAATAGAAGTCGGCTAATGACTACAGATACACAGTTTGATAGGAAAAAAAGTAAATCTTAGCCTGTGATAGATCACTAAAGTGAATGTAGTTAATATGAATCAATTGTACATTTCAAGATGGCTGGAAGAGAATAATTCAAACATTCCCAGTATAAAGAAAAGTTAAATATTTAGGGTGATGTATGCGCCAATTGCCTGATTTGATATTTACGAATTATATGAATGTATCATATAAGGTATGTATGAATTTTTACAATGTATGTGTCGTTTAATGTATGTATGTATCATATAATGAATGTGTGAATTTTTTTATTGATACATACTAGCTGTTCAATATGCATCCACTGTGCATCAATGGACATCTAGTATGCATCAATAAAATTTTTTGGAGAAAAAAATATGAGTGGAAAGTAAGCTACTATGTTAATTTACATGTTATTATATATTTATGCCAGACAACCATCCCCCACCTTCATTTTTGCCTTGGTTCATATTTAGTTAAGTTACAATTCTAGCAAATCTGTTTATGAAATAAATTAAATTGAGGAACTTTTAAAGTTATGTTTGTGTTACTTCAATTTTAGATATTTTTCTACATGACAGAACCTGGTGTCTTTTTTTTTTTTTTTTTTTTTTTGATAGGTGAACACGAAAAACAGAAAGGGCAAATAAGGAAACTGGTTTTGAATTAGGAAGCTTCTTAAAATCAATTGAGTTTTCAGTATATGCTAGGGGACTAACCAAGGTACAAGTGAAATGATGTAACTCAAAAGTGAAATCCAGAACTTATATAGCTAAATGAATAGTACTCTTTCAAAGTTCTGTAATTATCATGGGAAAAAGTAAGGTTGCTATTGCTCAAAGAATTTCTGGGTCTCTCATTTCTGTGTTACCATGTTTTCCTGATAAGCTGTGCTTTCATCACTTTTAAGTTTTGGACTTCTGATAGTATTTTGTTTGAACAAAAGTCTTCCACAGAGCAGTAAAGAAAAAAAAAAACCCTGAAAATTATTGCTGCTTATTGTATAACTCTAAAACCATCTTTGCATTAAAAAATATTCTTCTGAATAAAAGTTTAGATATACATGTCAGTAAAATTTCTAACAGTGTAGAAATGGTAAAAAATAAAAACAAAAGTGCAGGTTCATAGCAGTTTCACTTCCTAGATGTCAGGAAGTTGACAGTCTGGTGCATGTTCTTCCTGAACATCCTGTTTATTGGAGGCACAGGCGCCACCTGGCTGGGAATTGGGAAGGGAGCTGTGGGAGCAGGGGCCACCCTGGGCAGTGGTCAGGTATGAGAACACCCTTCCTATTTCTATACAGGTGTCCTCTGTATAGAGCAGGGGGAAGGCCAAGAGACTTTATTCAACAGTCTAGCTGTTGGATGGTGAAATTAAATAAATATTCAAACATAACATGAATCATGAATTCAGCCTTGTTAGAATTTTCCCTTGTTGGTTTCTGTTCATTACACAAGACTATTTATATCAAATAAATCTGTATGTAATATTACTTTTTTGGGGAGGGGGACGAAGTCTCATTCTGTCACCTAGGCTGGAGTGCAGTGGCACGATCTTGGCTCACTGCAACCTCCGCCTTCCAGGTTCAGGCAATTCTCCTGCCTCAGCCTCCTGAGTAGCTGGGATTACAGGTATGTGCTACCACGCCCAGCTAATTTTTGTATTTTTAGTAGAGACGGGGTTTCACCATGTTGGTCAGGCTGGTCTCAAACTCCTGACCTCGTGTTCCAGCCACCTTGGCCTCACAAAGTGCTGTGATTACAGGTGTGAGCCACCACACCTGGCCACTCTTATTTATTTATTTATTTTTTGAGACGGAGTTTCACTCTTGTTACCCAGGCTGGAGTGCAATGGTGCGATCTCGGCTCAGCACAACCTCCACCTCCTGGGTTCAGGCAATTCTCCTGCCTCAGCCTCCTGAGTAGCTGGGATTGCAGGCATGTGCCACCATGCCCAGCTAATTTTTTTGTATTTTTAGTAGAGACGGAGTTTCACCATGTTGACCAGGATGGTCTTGATTTCTTGACCTCCTGATCGACCCGTCTCGGCCTCCCAAAGTACTGGGATTACAGGCGTGAGCCACTGCTCCTGGCCCCCACTCTTATTTTTTTTAAAGTCAAGATATTATCTAGATTAATATTTAGAGAAAAGCAGAGGGCCAAAAATAAATAAACTTTGAAACTATGCTCTTGTGTTAATCTCTTCATGGCTATTGCTCTGTCAGTGGCTCTCAAATATGGTCCCTGGACCAGCTAAGCATCAACAGCCTCTGAGAACTTACTAGAAGTACAAAATCTTGGTCCCTACTAAGTTGGAAACTCTTGTGGTGAAGCCTAGCAATCTGTTTTAACAAATCTTCCAGGTGATACTGGTGCAGGATAAAGTTTGAGGGCACTGCTCTATATACTAGCCAAAGTTTAAAAAAAAAAAAAAAATCAACTTGGTATTTCTCTTCTCTCATTTTCCACTAACTTTTACCCCAATCTAAATATCATGATGTTACTGAGAAATAACATGATTTTTCTTAAGAGCTGAGCTTTCAGAAACATCTCTGCTGTTAGAATGCCATTCTCCACTGTTGTCTACATAACACATTACTAATCATCCTTTAAAATTTTATTCTAGCTTAACTCACTGGAGAACTTCCACTGACCTGGAAATCCAGCTGGGCTAGACTCTTACACTTTTTGGAGCCCTGTTTGTAGTTCTTCAAATTTCATTGCAGTAATCTGTTTACATGCCTCTCTCTTTTCCAGGGTATTGGGAACTCCCTGAGGAAAATGACTATGCCCTTTCACCCCCGACACCTAGTGGAATTTATGACACATGCAGATACTCAGTAAATAAATGAAGGATGAAATGAAAATAGTCATAACTTCTCCAAGATCGAGAATTACTAAGAGGCAAACTAGTGTTATGAGAAAGCTAAAGTGGCTTGGTTTGAATTATACTGACTGTATGTTAGATTGCTTAGGTAATTTCTCTGACAGTTTTTTTTGCTATATAAAATTGGCATAATTCCTACCTCACAGGTTCACATAGAATTTCTAATACACAGTTAATGCTGAAAAATGCTAACTGATAATCAAATAAAAATTAGTAACTTATTGCATATTCTAGTAATTTGAGGACTGCTATCTTATTTTGAAGTCATATGGGAATATTTTTCACTTATTTAAAAAATTATTTTACTCATCAGAACCAAAACACACAAACGATTGAATTTAACTATTTCATATTTTGAGGAGAAAGTAACAAAAATGATTCAGATATATAAACGGCAAACATTTTAATCAATATGCACTCATGATTTTAAAAAGTTCTTATATGGTAAATTTGCATTATTTTCTTTTTGTAACAAATAACAGCATGTCTATTTCTTGAACTTCACTTGTCAGACTACCACATAACTTAGTGACTCTGTCACGATTCCCAGGAATTTATTTTGTGAGGCTTTTAAAAATGTATACATGAGCATAATGTACTCTTAGAAATATTTGATCCTTATTTAGGCCCAAAACAGATTAATATATTTTTAAAGGAGCCAGGCATCAGAAAATTTTTGCCACCATATATTGAGAAAATTCAATATATATACATTTTAGTGGGAAAAAGATAGTGCCTTTCCATCATATTAGGGATGGAATCTATAATCTATCATCAACTTCTAAAATATGAATATATATGAACAGTCACATACATTGGCCTCCGTATACATGTCTTGTTTTTCATAAGAGAACTGATCCCGAAAAAAATAAAAATAAAAATAACTGATGAGACTGGGTCACTGTTTGCTCACTGATAGGAGTTGGAAGCCATATAGCTTTGTTGGGTAGAGTTGAAGTTAGAGATCCAAATAACTCACGCCCCTCATTTTAGAGATGAGGACCTGGGGCGCAGAGAGAGCATGTGGCCTGGCCATTGTCTCACTGCAGGTCAGGGCTGCAGTGAAGATTAGAATCTCTGTACAGTCTCATGCTGGTTACATAGCATTTTGAGGCAGTCATATTGGCAAAACATCTGTCTAAGGAGTCACTTTGTTATACTGTTTGATACTAGGGGCTTTTTGATGTGACCTGAAAAAAAAGAAAGATTAAGCTTTTCTGTTTTACTTTTCTGTAATTCAAGTAATCAGTCACTCCATTCTTGAGCTTTCATCCAATCTTCTTCCACTCTGAGAGTTAGGATGTAATGGAATGGGTGTTAGCAAGGAGGTGAGATCAGTATGGGAATCAGAAATTTGATGGAGTCAGGAATATCTTTTGGCTCATTACTTTATAATAAGCTCAGTTCTTTTTACCTGACCTCGTCAGAATGGTTGTTTGAAACATGAAAGTTGAAATCTCCCTCTGGCCAAATCATAAGGATTCAAATATTCTTTATCTAGGGCTCTTTGCATCAGCTCACATTTCTGTTTCTAAACAAAGTCCTAATGACTTATGCAAATGTTTATAACTAGATATGAATGTTTGAGTCTGGGCTGCCCCTGTAGGGGGTTTTCCTCTTGATTCACATTGCTATCAAGTATTCTCTGGTGGAAATAACCTTAAAAGATCATTCAGATTACAAAACATCTTACCTATACCATATTTTGACAAGACATTAATTTTTTCTTTTTTCAGGGGAGAGGTGGGTTAAGAGAGAAGATAATAAAAAGAAAACAGACAAAGTACCAAAACAGAAACTGTATTACAATTAGATCACAACATATAATTGCATAGAAGCCAATGTATGGTAGATCTACCCTGGTTCTTTCTGTCCAGAGAATTTTGTTGTTTGATATTCCGTAAGTGTTTCTATATAGCACCGAGGATACGTTAAGGTTGCCATTACGGCAGTGGTTTAAAGGACATAGTTTACTGAGTTATTTAGACATGAGTTATCTTGGTAGCTTTGTCTATATACAAGTGTTTTCTCATTAAGGATTTCTGTTCCATTCCTGGAGACTGCCAGGAGGCAAAGTGGTTTGGTGGATGAGAACAAGCATTGTTGTCTGCCTTCAGAGAGTGGCTGGCAAGAGTATCTAGAAGCAGTTTCCAAAGAAGGGGATGGTGGCCGCAAATAACTCTAATGCAAGGATTTGGGACTTTAGTGACCTCCCTTTTCCTCTCTATTTGTCAAGTAAACTGTACCCATTCTTCCAGGTGCAGTACTTCATCTGAGGCTAAGCTGAAATGAAATACCAATGAAAGACTGTCAGAGAACAACCTTGAATACTCTTCCCAACCTGGTGCATTAATGTCATACCCCACACTCACTGGCGTCATTTTGCCCATTAGGGCTGAGCTACTTTTCTACATCCTTTGAAAGGATTATTTTCTCTGTGCCAGTTCTTGGTAAATACTCAGACCCTAAGGGAAATTCAGATTATCCTGGATTAACCACATACACTCAGAAGAGCTAATGACTGAAAAATGCTCCTTGTTCATTGCAAAATATCCAAGACCCAGAGAAAGAAGTCTTCCAGGCCTCCTAAGGTAGAAATTCCTTTTAGGATTTTAAGGCCACAAGTAACAGAGTTCTAAAGCAGTAGATCTTATCACACTGTTTCAAAAATAACTATGTAATTCAACTACAGTTTCTCCTTAAGAGAAAATCAGCAAAGACTTAGAATGAGAAAGAGAGAGGAATCTCAAAAATGAAACTAATCACAAAAGTCAATCTTCAGCTTCTTTCTTAAATCAAAATCAAGTGAATTTTTAAAAGCTGATTAAATTTAATATTTTTCTAAAGGAAAAAATGTATCATAATCAGGCAGAAAAGAGCAAAAGCAAGATGAAGGGGAAAAAAAAGATGAATTAAGCTATTTCCATAATCCTGTTTTATCAGTACTGGCCCATGTGTGTGTGGTACAGCACACACAAACCACAAATAGTTTCAAATTCCTCAACAGAAACCACGCTATTCCTGGGCCAGCCCAAATATGTGGATCTTGCCTGATATGAGCTCAGGGCAGCCAACTTGATGTGGTATGTCCCTCTCACATGGATCTTGGAGCTTCTTGACAGTTCTGGGTCAGTTATTTCAACCATTGTCAGCCAGACCTATCTTTGGTCCTCTCTGGAACAGAGTGAACTTTCTAAATAATGACTGGATTTAATCCTCCCTGTAAAAACTGTCTTCTGCACAGCAATTAACTAGAGTCAGATCAGATTTTCTAGAGTTTGCTCAAGCTAGATCTGCCTCTCTGGGATTTGATGTGTCCAGTAGCACACAAGTCCAGTTGATCCCTTTTTCATAATGCTTGTCATATCTGCTTCCTTTACTATCTCCCAAATTTACTCCCTAATCAATTCAGAGCTTAGGCTATTGTTAAAACAACTTCCTCAGTTTAGGCTTCTTTCTTTGAACTATCTTCTATAGTTACTAGATTAGGGTTCTCTACACACTCCTGCTTGACAGTTCATTCTCCAGCTAAAATATCTTTCTTGGTTCATCATAATATAAATAATAAAATCTAGACCCCTTAGCCTGGTGTTTAAAACTGCCTACCTCCAACTTGCGACTTCAGTGTATCTCATATCCCCCATTCTGAATCCAAGCTCCGTACCTCTGAATATTTATTTCCATCATGTCTGCCACTCAGCCATTCCCTCATTCAGATGTACTTACTGAGCATCCCATGTGGGGGTCTAGATGCTGCGGATACTGCAGTGAGTAACGCTGACACACTCCTTGCTCTCATGGTGCTTGTGCTCTCATTCCGAGAGACAGATACTAGATAGGTGATATTTCAAATGTAAAAATTTAGGACAGGTATAAAAAGGTGATGGAATAGAATACAGACATTCTTTCAACTCCCATAGCCCTAGATGGCTCTGCAATGTATGTAGCACTCATGACAGACTGTTTTGATTTTTGTGGTTTTAGTTACACACACTGGGGCAGATCACCCGTGATGCAGCCATTGGCCCTACTACTCACTACCTCGGTGAGCATGGGCAAGTTCCTTTTGTCTTTCTCAGTTTAGCAGTCTAAAACGAGGATAATGTTATTATTCTGTTCATAAGGTTGTCTCGAGTGTTTTATAGTGTCTATAAAATGCTCAGCACAGATCCTGGCCTGTGTGTCTTCATGTGTGCATGCATGTGTATAACATATAGTGACACTTAATAGCTTACCATTGTCATTTTTGTTTGGACGAGGTAAATTTTAAGTAATATAAATATTTATACTGATAAACAGAAAACTCTTAAACCAGAATATCATTACAGCCCTGTAATGCCCCATACATTATTGTAATGTACACTTGAATTATACCTTACTGTTTCCTTACAGTCTACTTAATTGCAAACCAGAAGGAGTTGTAAAGCTGATATCCTCTAGGAGCAACCAGATACTTCTTAGTCCGGTTGTGTTAACTATTTCTTTTGTATTCAATTTGATAGTGCAAAAATATTTTACATATACATTAATTATTTCTCCTAGCTAAACAGTACGCCTCTAAGTTTCAAGCAAACACGATATGGAAATAAATTATAGTTAACTGAGATCCTGGGATTTTTTTTTTTTTGACATTTTATTTTACATAAATTTGTACCCAAATGCTACAGTCTCAACTTACTAGTAAAGTTTTTAAGCAATTCATACAGTGACATAATGGGCATTCCCATTCTAGTAAATAGTACTAGTGGCTTTGTTACCTGTTGAAATTTATGTGTATAGTTGCTGGTGACTGCTGTGATACTATCTGTTTCTGGTGCACACCTGTAGTTGGAGCTACTGGGGAGTCTGAGATGGGAGGATCCCTTGAGCCCGAGTGTTTGAGGCTGCAGTGTGTCACTGTACTCAGCCTGGGTGACAAAGTAAGACCCTGTCTCAAAAAAAAAAAAAAAAAAAAAAAAGATATAAGAAGTTACCATTATGACGTGCATATTATCATATGAATTTGAGCAGTATTTTTAAAGGAATTATTTTAGGCTATGAACCAGCAGCATTTATATTTCCATAATACTTAATGTATTATAACACTGAAAAGTTTTCTTATAATAATACAGTTAAGGTTTCTGTTTTGGCAAAATGTGAAAAAATAAATACCCAACACTTGCTTTAGCAGTGTGATGGTGAAGTCAGTAGTAGATGACTTTAGGTGCTGTAGTCATTCCCAAGGCATGAGACCCAGCAGAGGGTTCAGTGGAACAATGAGGAATGGTTTAACTATTGAAGTACTTACATTCCTTGGAATTCAAGATATCCAAGGATTAATGAGTGCTATAAGTCAAATTATAATTAAAGGTTGGAATCCCAAGGTGCTGGCAGCATTGCCTGCTTTTAGCAGATCTGAATATTCACATCTAGGTTCAAATGTAGGTTGTCATTTGCCTGCTGTCCTTCTAGAAGGCACTTTACTTCTCTGACCCTTAGAAGGTTCTCATTTCAAAATGAAAATATCATATAAATCATGGGTTTTGTGAGATTAAATAAAACTAATCACTTAACCTAGTACCTGATAATCGTAAGCATTCAATAGTTATTTGCAAAGTTAAAGAATGCAGAAAAGAAAGCTGATTCTCTTGGACTTCACAGTTTCAAAAAGCTATTGTTTTCAAGCCTGTGATTTTCAACCCTGGCTGCATACTAGAATCGCTGGACAGGTTTTTAAAAAATTCTAATCCTAAGGCCCCATCACAGACTATTTGCGTCATATTCTCTAAAGGTAAGGTCTGGGCATTGGTGTTTTTTAAAAGCTCCACAGGTGTTTCTAACATTCAGCCAGGGTCTTTGCCCTTTGACAACCATATCTGTGCAGTTGTCTGCCTTGCCCTAGCTGAGTATGCTCTGAAAAGCCCTTGAATGTATTTCCTCCTTTACACTGTGGTGCCCGTGTACTCTGTCACCTGAACTACTGCAGCATTTTTTGGGTTCACCTGTGTACTCTGTCACCTGAACTACTGCAGCATTTTTTGGGTTCACCTGTGTACTCTATCACCTGAACTACTGCAGCGTTTTTTGCATCACCAGTCTCTCTTCCTTTTAGTCTGTTGAACTGCCAGCACAGTTCTCTTTGAAAACAAATTAGAATGTGTTACTGCCCTTCTTAAGAACCTTACCTGTAGCCTGTCAAATGAAGTTCTGATTTGAATGTGGCACACAAGGCTATTGGCAATCTGAATCTATACCATCTTAAGATACATGGGAAGTCATTACTGTAACTTGTGAAGTTTGATAAATGCAGCTTAATCACAGCAACATGCCCTGAGTTGGGAGGTATATATTTTGGGGTCCATTTTTGCCACACTTTGGCTCTCAAACTTTGGTGAGACGATTGATGTATAGAATTCAGTGTCTTTCCTTTTTGGAAGAAAGAACAATAATAAATAAGGCTTACAATAAGTGGAAGGAAGGAGTGATGTAAGACACTGGAAAACATTCATATTTTTGTATGGAAATGCTGTAGCAGAAGGCTTGATCACCCCATTTGTCATTCAGACCCCAATTCGCCTGTCCCTCAGAGAACTTACCTTGAACCCCTAGATGGAGACACATCCCTTCTCCTCTGGCACCGTGTGCCATTCCTTTGTAACCCTTCTAACCCATGTAATCGCATGTGTGTATTTTTGTGACTGTTTGCTTGTCTGCTTCCCAACTCTGCCATGAATACTTTGCAGACAGAGGCCTTGTCCAGTTTCCTCAGTGCATGTCTACAGGGCTGAGCCTGGCATGTGGTAGGTGGTGAGTTTCCAGGTAGGCGACCATTGGGTTGACTGAGTGAGAAAATAATCAATCAGTTGATGTGTGTAGGCAGTGGGGAAATGGGAAGTACATAAGGGCTGTGTAGAAGGGTATTTTCCTCCACCCTCCAGGGCTTGCCACCTTTTCATGGTCCTTTTAGCTTTCTTCTGGTTCCACTGAAGAGGCGATGGGCCTCTACAAGTGCAGGCTTTTGCTCTGCTTTGACCATATCAAGCTGTGGGGGCTTTGGGATGCCATGTCATGCTATATTATCACCTGCATCTGTGGAATGAAGAGTTTGGCAGTTTGGGCCGGTGTGCATCTGTTTTGTTTCTCACTGTGTTCTGGGTGCTCTGAAGAGTTTTGTATAGACTTGTCTTGTTCAGTATGGTTGCTATTAACCACGTGTGGCCATTGAACACTCAGGTTGTTCAGTGTGGTTGCTGTTAACCATGTGTGGCCATTGAGCACTCAGGTTGTTCAGTATGGTTGCTATTAACCACGCGTGGCCATTGAGCACTCAGGTTGTTCAGTGTGGTTGCTATTAACCACGCGTGGCCATTGAGCACTCAGGTTGTTCAGTATGGTTGCTATTAACCACGCGTGGCCATTGAGCACTCAGGTTGTTCAGTGTGGTTGCTGTTAACCACGCGTGGCCGTTGAGCACTCAGGTTGTTCAGTATGGTTGCTATTAACCACGCGTGGCCGTTGAGCACTCAGTTTGTTCAGTATGGTTGCTATTAACCACGCGTGGCCGTTGAGCACTCAGGTTGTTCAGTGTGGTTGCTATTAACCACGCGTGGCCATTGAGCACTCAGGTCGTGGCTAGTCTGAATTGACCTGAGCTATAACTGCAATATACACATGAGATTTGAAGACAATATTAAAAAAAAACTAAAATATCTTGATTTTTATATTGGTTAGCTGTTGAAATGATAATATCCTACGTATCTTGATTAAAATATATGATTAAAATTATTTTCACCTGTTCTTATATTTTTCTAACATGACTTTAAACATATGAAGTAATGTATGTGACTTACCTATTTCTATTGACTAGCTCTGGTCCAGACACTACATTTCTTCCATCATGAATTTATTTATCTGTGTTTCATTTGTTCAGGCACATATGAAAATGAGCACTTTTAAGCAGTATATGAAATGACCACTGTTACCACACCAACCAGAACAGAGACTTTAAGGACTGAGATTTTACTGTAGCCTAGTAGGCAGTGAGAACTTCTGTTAGATGCTTTGAAATGTTCACAGATGCTTCATGCTTTTCTTTGAGCAGTCCTGAGGCTGGGAAAAAAGATGGAGTATCTTTGGACTGGAAATCTGTGGCATGTTCTCCACAACGAAATCCTATCATTCTGGCTTTTTTCTTTCTGGGACTTTCTGCATTTCTTCCTTTAGAGTGGTAACAGCTATGGACAACATTCAGGAAGCAGTGATCTTTGCCACTGAGTTGTGTGACTTTGACAGTGAGCTGAGTTTGGAAAATGTG
This sequence comes from Saguinus oedipus, assembly GCA_031835075.1. Taxonomy (NCBI): domain Eukaryota; kingdom Metazoa; phylum Chordata; class Mammalia; order Primates; family Cebidae; genus Saguinus; species Saguinus oedipus. Next base: position 104,869,968 of record CM063175.1, on the reverse strand, counting down.
TTGACTTTGCCCCAGCTGTGTGATTTGTGGGCAGCTCTGAGCATTCATTAATTTCTAAGGCCCTTAGGTCATACAGAACTCTCCGAGTGTGTTTTAGATCACATCAACAATTTCTCCTCCGGCCTGATGTGACCACATGGGGCATGTCCATTCAAAGGGAGTTCATGTGAAAGTTACAATGGCTTTCCAGTGAGCTGGTGATGATGCTGTCTGCTACATTCCCAACCCTCTGCTGGAGTTGCTACTGTAATGGTTCAGTGAGTAATTGGTGTTTACCTACAGAGTCTGTAAATAAATTCCATTCTTTGTATTGAACATATTAAAATTGCCGTGTCATCTTTGTAGCTTATTCTTTCTACTCTCTGCTTAAAGGCAGAGAAGGATTTACAAATATGATTACATTTTCAAAATGAAAGTGTTTCTTTTACAGTCGTGTACAAACAATTCTTTATCATTTGCTTACTAAGTTTAAGACACCCTAACAGACCAGCATAAATTCAGGCAGAGCGGAGAATATTTAGAAGTAGAAAACTGCTTTCAGGCAGGTAACTCTGCATGAATGAGTTCTAAGTTTTATCTACTTTGCTGTTTGAACCGGTGATGTTAAAACAGTGTATGAGGAAAGTTTCTTACCATCTTTTACTTGGTGTGAGAAAATTAGCATTACTGGTTCCAGTTTGCTTTTTTTCTGCCTGCTTGTTGGTGGGAATGTGTTAATTTTGAAACTGTCTCTGTAAATTATAGTCGTGTGAATTTTGTGCTCTGCTGGAATTTCTATGTGTACGTCTGGAGTCAGTCTGGAGCACAGTAGGCAAAGCAGTTGAGTGTGGCTGAACATGGGAGTGTGTGGAGGGTGGGCAGAGTGAGGCTGGAAGTGGCAGGGCAGCAGCTTCTCAGGACTCCTGAGTGTGCTGCTAAGTATCTGGCACTCTGCACTTAAGAATGATGGGGTGGGTATGGTGGTAATAGTGGTATGGTTGCATTAATAGATTTGAAATGTCATAAAACCTCTATGGTAGCCAAGTGGAGGATGAAATTAAAGGGAGTGAAATTGTAGGCCTGGAGACATATTGGAAGCTATTCCAATAATTCAGGCAAGAAGTAGAGAGGGCTGAGACCATAGCAGAGGCACAGGAAGGAAGAAGGAATTGGATAGAGAGTGTGAAAAGGATGAATTGATAGAATTTAGATCTGCTACTTACATCTAGAAAGTTTCCCCATATCTGGCCAGGTGAAGGAGAGGAAAGGGATTGTGGGGTCCTTGGGCATGGGGAGGAGAAGCAGGTTAGGAGGAAAAGATGCACTGTTTGGGGTCTTCAGAGGCAGAGTGCTAAGGTCAAGAAGGCAGAGACAGCAGGACCATAGTGGTGTGGAAATGCCTAATGAGACAAGTACAGGTTTGTTTGCTTTAAAAAAAAAAATTACTCAATGACCATCTTTCTCTCAGAATCTGAAAAATCAGCACTTTTACTCAAATAAGAAATATATCATTCAGGAAATGACAACTACAAAAAGCTTCTCAGAGAATAAGGTATTCACTGGAGTGCGACATGATGATGGAAGGGGTGGGCCCTGAGCATAGTCGTTCCTGCCCATCAAACTTGTATTAACTTGAAGGAAGAGAGTCTGGAAAATGTCCAGGTGCCCATCAAGATGCAGACCAGGATCACCTCTTTTAAAGATGCCCTTGAACCTCTCTAGCTCCCTCTGCCCCGCAAGGGGTGCAACTGGCCTTGCTGTCTCCCCTGGGCTTCAAGTGTAGCTTGTCATACTAGTCTGCGTGTTCACTTAGAGTCCTTCACCATTATGGTGTTTCCTATTAGACTGTGGGTTTTTTGAGGGCAAGAAACTTTGTATCTTCATTTTGCTACCCACAGCTTTTAGAATGTGTATCTTTCTGATGTATCTAGCACAGAATGAAGTGTTCAGTAAACACAAGAAACTTACAGGGGAGGTAGTGAAGTGGAAGGAGCAATATCCAGGACAGAAGAAAAGGGACCTGGATTCTGGAACTCACTCTGTTACTGTCACTTCTTTGACCTGGGACGAGCTAGATTTTCTGGGCCATGGTATTCTGATAGGGAAAGAAGTTTTAGTGAGAATCTGGAAAATCTGCGAATGGTCCTTCAGAGGTCTCTGGATTTCTTGAGATTAGATGCAGATGTGTGTGTGTGTGTGTGTGTGTGTGTGTGTGTGTGTGTGTAGATAAGTGAGTTTTATTTATTTATTTTTTTTGAGGAAATGAGCAAGAACTTTCATCATACTCTCAAAGGGATCTCTAACTTAAAATAATTCGTAACCACTGAATAAAAGGTGATATCTCGAGAATTTCTGTATAAGATAGACTTGTGGGTCTTGGGCATAGGCATTCAGCTAAAGGACTTGTCTGAAGATTGCTATGAACAAACACACCCTAGTTACACAGACTTCTGTGTTTATTTGGGGCAGACAGGCATGTCTCCTCTGAGCCCATCCTGTGTACTGTCCCTTCTTAGAACTCTTTCAGTTCTATGTGAGGTCGCAGTCACATTTTGTTTTCTGAAGTACTTTACAAAGACCGAATCTTACTTTACAGATAATGACGAGGGTGACAATGACAAGGGTGATGTTGGCCGGGCGCGGTGGCTCACGCCTGTAATCCCAGCACTTTGGGAGGCCGAGGCGGGTGGATCACGAGGTCAAGAGATCGAGACCATCCTGGTCAACAAGGTGAAACCCCATCTCTACTAAAAATACAAAAAATTAGCTGGGCACGGTGGTGCGCGCCTGTAGTCCTAGCTACTCAGGAGGCTGAGGCAGGAGAATTGCTTGAACCCAGAAGGCGGAGGTTGCGGTGAGCCGGGATCATGCCATTGCACTCCAGTCTGGGTCAAGATCGTGCCATTGCACTCCAGGGTAACAACAACGAAACTCTGTCTATATACACACACACACACACACACACACACACACACACACACACACACACACACACACACACACACACAAAACAAGGGTGATGTTGAAATTAGGAAAGAGTGAAAGTACAGGATAGTCTCCTATGCGCATATCTGTCTGTCTGTCACTTCCTTTAACATTGACAATAAACTCATTTGGTAGGTGATGTTTAAATTATATTACTAGGTAAGGGAACCAAGGCACAGACATTTATCTTCTTGACTCCCATCCTTACCTAGCTAGTAAGAGGCGGAGCTGGTATTTAAACCCAGAAAATCTGACTCTTGAGCCTGCACTTCTAATCAGCCCAGTATATAACTTTCTTAAAGGCACATTCTTCTCTGTAGTTTCACTTTTGAAGAAACAAAACATAGTAAGTATAGAATAATTCTTATATTATGACTGTAACCAAGGACAGCACAAACTATAATTTGGACCCATGTGCCCTCCATGGATACTCTCCTCTCTTGAACAATGGAAATGTATTCCCCATGGTTTGCGGTCTTCTTGACACAGAAATGTTTTGTTGATCTTATCTGGCTGTGCCCATAGAGCAGGTGCTAAGGACGTTTTTCAACAGCATCCCACAGAGAAAGCAACAAGCAGGTGCTTCAGGAAATCTCTAAGATGTTGCTGGAAGTGACACTAAGCTGCAGTGTATACTAATGGGGGTAATTTGCTGTGTGAAATTAGAGTTTCAGTGAAAATTACGATAATGAGTTCTGTTGATTTCCTAGGAGAGTTAAGGTGAAACATGTTCGTCTAAAGTTTACCGTCTGGTCGGGTTTAGAATTAGGCCTCATTGTCAGAGAATCTGGTGTCTGGAATGCCGGGTAGTACCAGGCTCCGGGCCACCTCTGGCTTGCAGTTGACCTGGTCTACAGACTATGCTTCTGCCTGAATTTCTCCACCCAGCACTTGCATATCCACACTCCCAGTTCCCTTTTCTGGGGCCCACATTTTTCACCATAACCCCACAGGGCACTTGCTCCGAGTCTTCAGGAACTAGGATGCAACATCCACGCCTGAGCCTCTACAGCTAGTTAGCAACTTAATGCTGTAGGAATGTGATGCTGTGGACCTCTTCTTGATCCCCTAAGCTTATCTTGCATTTGAGCTCAAACCTGCAGCTGCCTGATTGCCCTTGCAGAGCCCACCTCCCTGTTGTAAGTACCCCTTCTCTTGAATTCCTTTGAAGCCAGCCTTCCATTTGGGTCTGTTACGGGTTAAGAGGTGAGACTTCAGAATAGAGAACTCAAGAAGATAAATTCATAATTAGCAACTTTTTGAGACCTGCATGTTGGTATCACGGCTTCCTCTGGTTACTATTAAGCCACAGTTAAGCTGTGGCTTTCTTAACTCAGGCCCTTAGAGTAGCTGTAACATACTGCTCCTTCATACATGACTTGTTTTAATTACAAGTAATGTCGACAGCACTAATGTGCTAGAGAAGCAAAGAGTGAATATTTGACAGAATGTCTCATGGAGATAATGGTTAAAATGGGTAGTTTTATCGGTGTGCAGTATCACCATTCTGTTTTTGAAAGCTGTTTTATTTTGTGGTTTTAAAGTGACTAAGGGATGATAAAAATAAAGAGCTCAAACAAAATAAAAATCATCATTGGTTGAAAATGTTTCATAGGGGAACATGTCAGTGTTTATTGACTATAGGTTTGAGTAAATAGGGAACACTTTCTCATATTTAACGTTTAATTTTCACAAAGTGTTCTTCAGTTATTTATTCACTCCTCACTTGTGCCAGGTTGAGTCCCTTACATATCTGGACACGTATTATCCCTAATCTTTAAAACAGTTTAGCAAGTTTTTACTCTTTTATTTGTTTGAGCCAGAAATATTTTTGTGTCAAGTGGTTGCCGTAAGCCTGGCTGTGAACTAGGTGATGGAAATACAATAGTGAAGAATCACTTTGATTTTCCTGCCCTTAAGGAATTTTCCACTGTCAGATTGAAAGACCAATGAACAGATCACTAGAATGCCTTATGTTTTAATATACTCTTCAGGGGTGTCTAAATTATGCCAATATTTTGCCATATTGAAGCAATATTCATGCAAATATATTGAATATCATGTGTTTCTTTTGTCCTAATCATCCCATTTAAAAATCTTTCATATAGCAATAACTGCACATAATTGAAAAGATCTTTGGCAAGAAAAAATAGTTGTAGATTTTGCAGAAAAATGTTGAAAAAGCTAATTGGCAAGAGAATGATTAAATCGTTACTATTTAACTGAAATGTTATGCAGCACTAAAATGAATAAAGTTGATATATACATATGGCATGACTCTGCTTTATTTTTCTTTTCTTTTACTTTTAGAGATGGATTCCCAGCTCTATCGCCCAGGCTGGAGTGCAATGGCATGATCTCAGCTCACTGCAACCTCCAACTCCTGGGTTCAAGTGATTCTCTTGTCTCAGCCTCTTGAGTAGCTAGGATTAGAGGTGACTGCCACCACACCTGGCCGCTTTTTGATATTTTTAGTAGAGATGGGGTTTTGCCATGGAGGCCAGGCTGGTCTCGAACTCCTGACCTCAAGTGATCTGCCCGCCTCACCCTTCCAAAGCGCGGGGATTACAGGCTGTGCCACTGTGCTCGGCTAACTCTGGTTTATTGTTAACAACAAAAGCATGCTGTAGGAGAATCTGTAAAATAGGAATACATTACTTAATACAAGAAAGGAAAAAAGAAAAATTCTGCCAGAATCACACTAGATTTTTAGCTGTGGTCCCGTGTAGGCAGAAGAGGGAGGAGAGGTGTGAGGGACATCTTTTATGTATTACTGTATTATTTCAGTCTGACAAAGTAAACATGTATTCGTTTGAAATATTTAAAAAGCCAATATATTTTCATTTTAAATGAGGTGATAGACGCTGTGGCAGAGTTATATCCAGGGTCCTATGGGGAGATAAAGGGGACACAGCCCAGGGCGAGAGAAGACTCCCTGGAGGAGTGGGTGGCCTTACTGCTTTCAGGATTATAAATGTCCATCACGTAGAACAGAGAGAGAACAAGGGCTTTCTGCTCGGGAGCATCCTGGAGGCTTTCCTGGTAGCCGGCCTGGGGGCTGGCCACCTCCAGAGCCTTAACAGCTTGCCCAGGTCATCCTGGGTTCCTCTTCTTCCCTTAGTCCTCACACAGCACCAGCTACCATTACTGAACACTTGTCCCGTGTTGCCGTCTCTCCTGTCTCTGTGGTGCCATCGTGGTTCCATCTCTTCGCCTCTCACTTGGACAGTTGAGACAGCCTGCTTAGGTGGTCTCTTGGCCCCATGTCTGTTCCCATGTCCTCCCACCTCAGTCTGCCCTTCACTTTGCTTTCAAAATGCAGTTTTGACCCATGATTGCCCTTCCCACACTTTCTTAAAGGTCCTTCCTAGCTTCTGGAATATAAGCCACCCTTCTAAAGCAGGTTTTCAGAACACTTTGTCTGCTTTTCTCACCTGCCTCACAAAATAGCTCTTGTTTATGTTATCCAGGATGATTTTCATCACTTTACAGATGCCACACTTCTTACCCACCAAGGGGTAGACAAAGAAAGAAAGAAAATTCTCAGTATGGATTTACTCTAGTTTATTGTTGGCTTATTGATTTGAAAGCATTCTTACTAGCTACCTCTGTTTCTGGGAGTTAATGTACCTCAAATTTTGCTATTATTTTGAGGTAACAAGTTAGAAATTAATACGTTGCAGGAAAATAGTCTTCTTAGTGTCCTTGGAGTTTTTTTTTTTTTTTTAATGCCGGCGGGGGGAGGTAAAAGTTCTCGAATGGATGGCAGATCAGAATCTCCACAGAGGATTGAAGGATCTGGCTTTAGTTTGTGTATTTGTCTATTCCAAATCCGGATACACTCCGCCTTTATAGAAGACACATTGTTCTAAAAACACCACATTGACTAAACAGTCTTTATTTGCTTTGGCTAAACTTAGAGTTAACGGATGGACCCAGGGTACAATAGGATAGACACAAAACTGAGTGCCAGTTCTCAGACTCACTTTAGGATATACTGCATGCTGTCTTTCTATTCCTCCTCATCTGCTGAATATGTATATTTGTTATTTTTCTTTAGTGAATAGTTATAAATAAGCCTTGTTAAGCAAAAATTAGGAGTTGGTCTCAGTTTGTTGATTTTCAGAAATGTTTGTCCTAATAAACACAATTTAGGACTAAACTAATAGACTATCATCTGGCACCCTCTGGTGGACACTCATGAAAAAAAAATCAAGCTATAGTTTTCTAAGAGAGGAAGTCTGTAGTGGAGGGGTTGTCATTGTTCTGGTTGTTGGGGGGCAGGAAGGAATAGAAAATGCATTCTAATTTTGTACATACATCATAATTATTATAGAAAATATTCCCAAGGAATAAAATGCATTGCTATATAAAATACATAATAGAATAGCAATAATAAAATACATAGCCATGGTACTGCTATTGCTATTTTTATTGTTATTCAGTGGTGATATATGCTGGGACCACAGAGTAAACTGTAATCTGAGGTAGATTTCACCCCGTAGCTTTCTAACAGTCCTGTATTAGGGTAGAGTACATGCTAAAGTAAAGCAACGTAGGTAATTCAAGGGTCTGGATACTCTACTGTTTATTCCAGAACTTCCCCAAAGCTAGACTTTTCACCTAATAGTGAATCATTTTTATATTTTAGCAAGTGTTTTTATTTGAATTAATTTTCATAAATTTACTAGTATTTGTTCATTCTTAATCTTCTGAATTTATGAACTCACTGACAATGCTTTATCTTAATTTGGGGGAATTAATTGATATCAAATTTTATCTGATTGGTTGTGTATGTTTTGACACTAGATACTCAACACACTTAACCAGGAAGAAATAGCATGAAGGGTTTCAATTGAATTTTCATTCTTTTGTTTTTCTAGGGTCACTGCTGGGGGCTACGGTTAGACTGTAGAATTTTGGGATCAGTAAATTAGCTCATCTAGTCACCATGTCCTTTGCTTCTTTCTAACCCTTTGGAACCATACTAAAGAGTTTTACTCCCTTCTCTTTTGTTTATGTAACAGATTTTCTTAATTTTTAAAAAATTAACAAATAAAAATTGTATGTATTGATCTTATACAACATGTTGTTTTGAAATACATATACATTGTGGAATGGTTAACTGGAGCTAATTAACATGTGCATTATATCACATATTTTTTATGGTAAGAACACTTAAAATATACCCTCTGTAGTTTTCAAGAATGCAATACATTTATCTATATATAATTCAATTAAATTTTATTTTTGTATGATTTATTTTATATAATAATAGAAGTTCACATTTACCAAGTCAAGCATATGATGGGCATGATCTCATTTAATTCCTTAAGTAACTCCATGGAGCAGTTAGCTGTTGTCTGCATTTTACAGAGGCCAGTAAAGGTGAGCATAGCTGAAAACTCATGAGTCGGGGCCCCAGGTATTCTTACTCCCAAGCCAGGAATTTTTAACTACAACCATATATATGGGACTGCTTTGTGAAGTGGGTGAAATGTAAGTGTATGTGTGGCTGGTACTTTCATGAAGCGTCTACAGAATGCTGGAGACTTCATTTTTATGCTTCTGTCTCTGAAGTAAGGAATTAGATTACCGTAATTTAGAAACAGATTTTTGCCTTTTCTCCTTTTTTTACTCTCATTCTGAATAGGCCTTATAGTAGAACTTCTTTAAGCTGTATTTGTTAAATTTTTGAGAGCTAGGATGTATTATGTCTATTATCATATAAATAGACGTGATGGCAGGGCCTGTGGCTCACATCCATAATCCCAGCACTTTGGGAGGCCAAGGCAGGTGGATCGCTTGAGGCCAGGAGTTTGAGACCAGCCTGGCCAACGTAGCGAAACCCCATCTCTACTAAAAATACGAAAATTAGCCAGGCATGGTGGCATGTGCCTGTAATCCCAGCTACTTGAGGGAGGCATGAGAATTGCTTGAACCTCGGAGGCAGAGGTTATAGTGAGCCAAGATCGTGCCACTGTACTCCAGCCTGGGCAACAGAGTGAGACTCTTTCTCAAAAAACAAAAAAACAGACTTTATGAGAAAATTACATTTTAGGTAAATGGTTTTCTCACTAAGTCTTCAAAAGAGACAGCCTTAGGACAAAAGACTGAAGGAAGGATAAAGTTGCTAGCAGGGCACATTTAACAGGTTTAGGTACTAAAGATCTTTATAAGGAATCTTTGAAGCAGATAATCAGGTTAATTTAGAAAACTTTTTCTGAAAACACTCGGAATTAAATTAAGGCAATTTCCTTAAAGTTGGTGATTATACAGAATAAGTACTATTTAAATATTTTACATGCTATCTTATTTAATCCTACAATAATGTAATGATTGTTAATAATCTAAGTATTATAGGCATTACCTAAATGATGAAACTAAAGCTCAGAGAAATTAAGTATTTTGCCCAAGGTTAGCTATCCAATAAATGGTAAACTCAGGATTTAGACTCAGGCGGTCTAGCTTATGAACCCATCCACACCGTAACCTGCTTTGTTATACAACTGTCCAGTAGAACTTTTTTTCACATACACATGTATGTGGCTACTGAACGTTTAACATGCGGCTAGTGCAACTGCAGAACTGGATTTTTTTTTGTTTTTAAAATTTAAATTAATTTAAATGGCCTCTTATGGCCAGTGGATACTATACTGGAGAATACAGCTTTCCAGAATCTTTCAGTTTCTGTAGAAGTAGAGATATAATTTGCTTGGGGTAACCCAGGCTAACTTTGTGTTATACCGATTAAGAATCTGCAGCTCAAATGGGTTGGTCACCTGCTCAGAATAATAAAGGAACAAAAATATAATCCAGGTATTTCTACTTATCAAGCACGGCCCTTCTCATTCTGTACCTCTTTGACATCTGCAAATACATGTTTCTGCTGCTATGGTTAATATTAGATTGGAAAAGTTTTGGAAAAAGAAATCTTACCTTTTCTGAACTGCATATTTAGTTAATATTTTCCTCTTTTCTCAGGTTATAGAAACATTATCACGACTTTCTCGAACACCTATAGCATTGGCCACAGGAATCAGGTAAGCTCTGTTTCGTTGTTCACGTGTCCCATTGAGTTCAGTGTAAGGATTCTTTATTAAATGGTTGCTATTTGTGAAGCACCTTGCACACAGGTAGTGTGTCTCATTCATGAAGAGTGCCTGGTATGTAAGTACCCAGTACACATATGAAATTAATCAAGCAAGGTAGAACTTATTCATAGAGTTCAGTAACACATTGGCTAAACGTCGTTCTCAATTCACAGGTGACTGTCACTGTCACTTGTGTGGTTCTTTTTTTTTTTTTTTTTTTTTTCCACTTTCCTCCAACATTTCTGTACATATGAATCAAGGTAAACACAAATGCTTAAGAAAATAAATATTTTAAAATATGTTGTAATATGTTTATTTCCTATAAAGTAGAACATAATAACTTATAGCTTTTAGGAGTTTAAGAAATAATCAGACAAGTATAAAATATGTGTACAAGAGTGTGTATTGAAGGTTCAGTAGAAAATTAAAAACTGGGAAGTAAATTGGTTAAATATAGTATGCCATCTCCTTGCGGTGGGTATTATGCATTTGCTAAGCATGCAAATATAGATGTGTATGTTGTGTTGAGTCTTCTTTGTTTCAGATACTACACACTTAAGTTAGATCAGTCAGTAAAGATGTATTATGTAAGTAACACAGGAAATAGAAAGAAATAGTCTCTACACAGCCAGGCCTCATGCAAATGGAATGGATTTTTTGCCTTCTTTATTCAGTGCTCCATATTTCTGTCTCCAGCCATCACAGCCATTTTTCTGTGTCCAGCTCACATTCCCATTCTAAGGGAGAGGATCCAAGCAGGACTTACCAGGGTTCTCTGCGCTGGCTACAGAGCATAGTGCATTCGGGAAAGATGCCCTGCCGGTGTTCAAGACCTTCCTCAGAAATGCGCCGTGAATTTGACGGCTTTCTATGTATGTGGTCTGTCAGAAGGATACACGTTCACAAACTCCTTCTAATTTGCTTTTCAACACATGCATACCTTTCGTGGTACTATATATTTTATGTTATATGTAAACAGACTTTCTTTAAAGCATGATCAAATTTTTATTCTTGATTCTGAAAAAAATAAGTTTTTTTCTTTTTTAATTTTTCTCATCTGTATTTTCTACAATGAGCTTGCATAATAAAATGTGCCTTAATTTATAGAAAATGATTTTGAGACTATATTTCTCACACGCTGATTTATTTGAAAAACTTAGTCTCCTCAAATGTCTTCAGTATTAAATTAATCCATAAGTCAGTGTGAAACTCAGCTTTTTAATATAACTATTTAGTAATTATTTAAAGCTTATTTATTATTTTGATAGATCCTCTTGTTTTTATGAAACATGTGATATGCCGGCTGCCTGAAAAGGGTAGAATTTTTGGCACGATATACTTACTGTGAATTCGTTAGACATAAATTTAAGGCATTATCCTGGTGTTATGAGAAAAGCACGTAGTACCATGAGTCAAACAGGGAAGCCACACAATGGGAACACGAAATATATTAAAGTGTGATTTTCTTGAATAGGGAACATAGAAAACACTCTGTTTTCCCCAAGGTCTGGTTGACTCATTTGCCTTGTCTAATAAATGAAAATAAAAAATACAACTTAAATACACTAAAGTCCGAGCGGAAATGTCAGGGTGAAAAATGACATTTCTGTGTCATCGTGCCCTGCAAAGGCACAATGAAAAGTGGCTGAATTACTGAGACATGTAAGAATTAACCTTAAATTGGCAATGGAAAGCTTTACAAGAAAACGTGCTTCAACTGGTTTTTCATTCCCGTTGTGTGTCCCCCGTGAAGAATAAAGAAACATACCGCAATGAAGTAAAATTTCAAGTTTCTCAAAGGCGTAACAGAAGCAGTAGATAAAACTGGAGTTAGCCTGTAAAGGGCAAAATGTTTTTCTCTTCCACTAATTTTCATCTTCACTAGTGAAGTGAGCCACGGAAGGATGATTGTTACCAAATTATTTGTCATCAGATCCCATAGCTGAAAAGAGAGGGTGCTGAAGGCAAGGGCACACACACGGCTGTTCGTTGTCTGATTTGGGGAGCTGCAGTGGGTGAGGTGACCCTGCAGGTATGTGGCAGGTGGGAGATCACATAAGCATGTCATTATGCCCTCCCCCGTACGTGTGACCGTGGTGACTACCTGTAACTGCTTCAGATGACTTCAGGTGGCAGGTGTTACAGCCTCCCTAGAGGAACCTCAGACACAGCCACTGAGCAGGCACTTTGGGGAAAGCCCTAGACATTGTTAGACATGGTGACTGATCTGACCATTTTGGCAGCAGACAACTTACATATTTAGTGAGAGATAAATGCCCAGCCTGATTGTTGCTCATTCACTCATGTTTTCTTCCCCCCTCCTCCTAGGCCTTTCCCGACAGAAGAAAGCATTAATGATGAAGACATCTACAAAGGCCTTCCTGATTTAATAGAGTATGTTGAACATTTTGAGCAAAATTTAGCCACTGTCAATTTATGTGTCCATTGTGGGTTTTAACTGTGGATATTAAAGTAAGCTATCTGAAGGAGGAAAAGCGTCTCAATTACTGAGACATGTAAGAATTAACCTTAAACTGGCGATGGAAAGCTTTACAAGAAAATGTACTTCAACTGAGTTTTTGTTCCTGTTGTGGTGTCCCTGTGAAGAATAAAGAAACATACTGTAATGAAGTAAAATTTCAAAGTTTCTCAAAGGCATAACATAAGTAGTAGATAAAACTGGAGTTAGACAATTACAGAACAATTAAAAAGAAATAAGACCTGCTGCTGGAGTTGTGGGACACATGATGCATGCCCTATAAGTTCAAGGAAGGGAGAGAGAAGTGTGGGTTGGAGCTAGCTGGGATGTTTTAGTAGATGGTGTTCTTTCTGAACACAGAATCCTTTAGGGCTTTATTATTTAATAGTCAGGAGAGGCAAAAGGTCCCTGTAGCCAATTATCTTCTGCGGATTGACTTGTACAAATTACAAATAAATATAAGCATGATCCTTACTCCTCAAGGAACTGATGACATAGATCAGGCATGTTTGCAAAGAATCATAATAAGAAATAGATTATGCCCCAAGGGAGATTCAAATGCTATGGAAATTCATCCTTCATTCATCTACCCTTCCTTATATACCCAACACACTGAGCTTGTTTTAGCTTTGTGACCTTTGCACATGCTGTTCTTTCTGTCTATTTGACTGTCCTTTCAGCATTCAAGTCTTTGCTCAGATGTCCCTTTACAGAGAGGCCTTCTGTGACTACCATGTCTAAAATTGCTACCACCCCCTCCCGTTGCCATGTTTTTACAGCATTTGCCAATGCCCGAGACAGTCTTGGTTTGCTTCCTTTATTGCTTGTCTCCTCATTAGAAGGTAAACTTTGTGAGGTGTGGGACTTCGTGGCTATATTCCCAGAACTTCACAGTGTCTAGCACATAGTAGGTACTCAATAAGTATTCGTTTTCTGAATTAGTAAGTCAAAACTGCATCTAGCATCTATCGTTTGCCAGGCATTACACCTGGCAATAATGATAAGAGTTTACTGAGTGTCCATTTGTGTGCTAACCAGGTTACATGCACTATCTCATGTAATACCACAATATTATTAGGTTGTTATTGTATCTTCACAGTTCAAAAGGGAGAAAACTGAATTTTGAAAAGCCTAGTAAATTGCTGGAGGTGATATTGTCAGTACATAGTAGTCTTTGGATTTGAACTCACACAGCCCTTATTCTAGAGCAGAGGTTGTTAGTCATGGCACCAGCTTACAGATACAACCTGACTTGCCCCTCTCAGAGCTTTCAGTAGAAGAGCAGAGGAGGCGAGCGCTGACTGCGCCACATGGATGGATGGACAGCAGCTCTTTCCAGGACAGGTGCCATCAGAATGACTTTTGAGTCTTATATTTTAAATATCGATTAAGAATAGTTTTTTTATCTCTTAAAATCTCTAAGAACTCACCAACATTAAGCAAGATAGTGCCATTTCTGTTTTACTGAATTGGTTACAGTCTTCACAAAGTAACTTAGATTATTGGCAGTGTACTCAGATTACTTAAAGTAAGGAGAATGTATAATTTCCAGTGCCGTGATGATATTCCTTTTTAACCCATACCAGTGGTGACTTACACCTATAAATTTTTATAGCTTCCCCCATCTTGTTTTTTTCACTGATTTTTTTTCTTTTTGAGACAGAGTTTCGCTCTTGTTACCCAGGCTGGAGTGCAATGGCACGATCTCGGCTCACCACAACCTCCATCTCCTGGGTTCAAGCAATTCTCCTGCCTCAGCCTCCCGAGTAGCTGGGACTACAGGCATGCAACACCATGCCCAGCTAATTTTTTTTTTGTATTTTTAGTAGAGATGGGGTTTCACCATGTTGACCAGGATGGTCTCGATCTCTTGACCTCGTGATCCACCCACCTCAGCCTCCCAAAGTGCTGGGATTATAGGCGTGAGCCACCGCGCCTGGCCTCACTGATATTTTTAAGGCAGAATTGATGTCAGGATAAAGCAGGAATTTGGCGAAAACCTTGGTTTCCTGAATTGGCTGCTCTGAGATGCCAGCTCTTGCTCTGTGAGAGGCAGTCTGCTTTAAATTTCTACCTGGTGGTAGAAGGTCCAAATGTATTTGAGGTATTAAAAATTGTTTATTTAATATGCCCAGGCTGGTCTTGAATTCCTACCCATCTCGGCCTCCTAAGGATTACAGGCAAGTTAGAGTTATCTTTGTAAAAAAGCAAATGTATTGTATTATCCCCAGAAATGCTTAGTTTTGAGTTTGCCGTGACAGCTTGATTTTTAGTCTCAGATTTGTTACAATTTCTATGGGAAGATATACCTAATTCTAACTTTTGGGGCTGAATTCACCCAAAGGGAAACCCTCGAAGTAAATACTGGCCTGGTCCCCACTGTGGAGGCAATTATTCTTTCCTAAGTTGGAGAGAAAGCCGTGGGATGGAGTGGAGAGGGCAGGTAAAAGCCACACTATACAGTGTCCTCAGTTCTGCTACTTATACTATCAGGGTGTCAGACACGCACATATGTAGCTGGCCCTAAGACAGAAAGGCTAATATCAATTGTTGTTGATTTATTGACCATTTGAAAAATATCACAGCTCTTTTCTTTTCTGGCTCAGAAATCAGAAATTGTCTACCAAGCTGTTAGCAAGAAAAGCATTGTATTTTCTTTTAGTATAGGATTGAATAACAAAAACCAAACAGTTCCAGACCAGTCTTGTGTGTGTGTTGCATTTGTGTGCTTGCATGCACATGTGTGCTCACACATGCATATCATTCTTATAGGCCTTAAAATAGAGAAAAGTTGGCTGGGCATGGTGGCTTACGCCTATAATCCTAACATTTTGGGAGGCTGAGGCAGGCAGATCATCTGCAGTCAGAAGTTCGAGACCAGCCTGGCCAACATGGTGAAACCCCGTCTCTACTAAAAATACAAAAATTTGCTGGGCATGTTGGCATGTGCCTCTCCCACCCACCTGGGAGACTGAGGCGGGAGAATTGTTGGAATCCAGGAGGCAGAGGCTGCAGTGATCTGAGACCGTGCCACTGCACTCCAGCCTGGATGACAGAGCGACACTCCATTACCTCCCCACCACAAAAACAGTAGAGAAAACTCTGTGTGAATGTATATGATTCATTCTTTACTGTCATGGGAAATAGTCAAATGTAAGACTTCAGCAAGGTTGACATTTTTTGCAGGGGTGGTGATATTAGGAATTAGAACCAGGAGTGCTGGGATTAGGATTGCCAGAGAAGTGAATTTCAGTCTGTTTTTCTTCAGAACAGGATCCCCTCCAATGTAGAACCTGTTTTTTCATCATTTTATATCTCAGCTCCCTCATGAACTCACCAGACCTCTCTGTCCTTTCATGTGATACAGAAAATGTTCAAACCTATTTACCTGCCCTACTGTACTCTGGTTGGATTGCCTGCCTAAACCCCTCAGTATGGAAATTATATTACTGACAGTATGACTCCCCATCTCCCTAGTCTCCCAAAGTAGAAATCTCTTTCCTCTTCGCTCCTTCTCTCTCTCTTATTCTCAGCAGTCACCAAGTCTGGTTGTCTCAGTCTCCTACGTCTCTCTGTTCATCTCCTCATCTGTCTTTACCTTAGTTACAGCTCTGAATATTTGCTCACACACAGTCTTTCACTTCTTGGCTTACTGATCTCCTTGCCTGTCTTTCCCCCTCCAGGTTACCCCCATGTAAAACCCTTGTTGGCTCCCTGATGCCAAGGGTAAGGTTGAGCTCACAGAGTGCATGGTCCTTTACAGTTTGGTTTCAACGCTTCTCCGGAGGTGGGGGCACCCTACTCACCTGGTCACACTGAGTGAGGTTCCATGGGTCCTCTTGTCCATCTGCCTTTGCACATGTTAGTATCCTTTATCTGGACTGCTGTCTCCCTCTGTTAATTCAGTGTGTCATTCCTGCTGCCCTCTGAAGTTCTAGGAGAGTGGAAACTGTGCCTGCCTAGTCTGCAGCCATGTCTCCTGGCACACAGTACTTTTACAGCAAATATTATACCTAATGAATACATTGATAAATATAGGTAAGATCCAGCTCAGATGTAGTATCTTCTGGGAAGTCTTCCCTAACTTATTTAGTGAGAGTTATTCTTTCCTCTGTTTTGTTGCATGTACAGAATTACACATGCCCACCTGCTTGCCTGCCTGCCTGCCTGCCTTTTTTCCTGCCTGCCTTCCTTCCTTTTTTCCTTCCTTCCTTCCTTTTTTCCTTCCTTCCTTCCTTCCTTCCTTCCTTCCTTCCTTCCTTCCTTCCTTCCTTCCTTCTTCCTTCCTTTCTCTTTCTCTTTCTCTTCTTTTTTTGTTGTTGAGAGAGAGTCCCACTCTGTCACCCAGGCTGGAGTGCCATGGCATGATTTCTGCTCACTGAAACCTCCGCCTCCTGTGTTCAAGTGATTCTCTTGTGTCAGCCTCCTGAGTAGCTGGGATTATAGGTGTGTACCACCTCTTCGAGCTAATTTTTGTATTTTTAGTAGAGTTAGGGTTTTACCATGTTGACCAGGCTGGTCTCAAACTCTTGACCTCAAGTGATTCACCCATCTCAGCCTCCCAAAGTGCTGTCATTACATACAGGCGTGAACCACCACACCCAGCCCAGAATTTCGTTTGTAGGTTATATGCTGTTCGCCATACTAGACTAGGAGAATTCCTGGGCCTTCTTGATCTATACATTCTTAACATGGAAAATCCTGGAACTCAGACATTAGTAAATGTCTTTGGGATGGATAGATGGCTGGCTGACTGGATGAATGGGTGGGTGGATAACTAGCTCTGGAATGAATTTTTCTCAGAACAGAGTTCTCTGAAACTTGTTACCCACAGATCCCTCTCCCTTAATATACCTTCCTTTTCTCCAAGTGTTTGACAGTTTATTCCTGTCAGATACCTTCAAATAATCCTTCATGACAAACATAAACAACCGTGTGATTGTACCTACTTTGAAAAATGTTCCATGTTGCAGAGTGACATTTACAGTTACATTGTTTTTATTTGTGGATGTATCAATTTTTAATGTTCTATCTGCACAGACCCAGGAGAGAGACAAAGGACTGATAGTATTAAAGAAATTGAATTTCTTTCTCAGAGATATGAATGCTTGTCTCCAATATTTGAAACTGGTGAATCTCAATTCTTTGAGATCATTGGTTAATAGAAGGCATTTATACGTGTCTTCGACTGAAAGGAAAAACTTAGGGAGTAGTAACAGAACATGCAGTGACCGAATGGGTTTACACTCTCAGCTGTTGGAAAGATGCAGTAGTTATTATGTGAGTGCTGGTGGAAACTTTAGAAACAGGGATTATTTAGAAATAGGGATTATTTTCAACTGCCGGGAGACAAGCAGGAGATTTTAAATTGTTTATTCAGAACATTTGTTACCTTGGGAACCTTGATGAAAGACACAAACAAATAAAACAGTTAAAGGAAGGGTCTGATTGATGGGGAACTGGTAGGTATCCTCTGAGTGGGCTTGAAAGAGCACAGTTTAAAAACCACTGCATTAGATCCTATAGTAACACCGCAGTAACTGATGCTTTTAAAAGACCATTTATGACACACTAGATACAATTTAATTCTGTTTGCTCCATATTATACCCTTTAATACAGTTGATGAAACCGAGGTCTTGAACTATGAAAAATGGGAGGCAGTATGATAGAGTGGGTAAAACACTTGCAGTTAAGACAGACTTGGTTTTAAATATTGGATCTGCCAGTGACTAGCTGGCTTGTTTATAAAGTCAAGTAACCTTTTGGTCTTTCAACGTCCTCATCTCTTTAATGGATTAAATAATAACGCGTACCTGATAATGTTGGATGAATTATGTAAGATAGTATATGTAGAATGATTATTTCTGTGCTTATATACAGTGACTACCCAGTAAATGATAGCTGCCACTGCCCTCATTGTTGGATTCTGTACTTGTTTGTCATTGTACCTACTAAGGGGGACAGAGTCATAATGTAAGCCTTTTGAACTCTTCCCACTAATTCCGTTTTATTTCCTTTCTGGATATTCTACTAAAATGCAGTAGGCTATTTCTAGCGATTGCATTTACTGCATAATAGAAAATGACCTATATCATATCCTTTGTTGTAGTGAAACCCTTGTGGAAGATGAAGAAGATCTCTATGACTGTGTTTATGGAGAAGACGAAGGTGGAGAAGTCTATGAGGACTTAATGAAGGCAGAGGAAGCACATCAACCTGTAGGACTTTTACTTGTTTTTAAAGTTACTCTGAATATTTTATTAGGAAAGACTAATTAACATATTCATTTATGTAACCTCTGCTGGGATTTTTTTAACCTTTGCTTGCTTATAGCTATATAATTATGACTTGTTACTGCATTTGGAGACATATGCATGGCCCTTCAGAAGTCAAAACAACCATAGGGAATCTTCGGTCTAATCTTTTCATTTTGCTAGTAAGGAAACAAAGTCCAAGGGAGAGAAATGAAATGCCACCCAGCTAAATAATGGCAGGGTGGTAGTAGAATTGAATTTTAGGGATTCATGAAATTATACTTTTTTTGTTTTTGAGCCAGAGTTTTGCTCTTGTTGCTCAGATTGGAGTGCAATGACGCGATCTCAGCTCAATGCAACCTCCGCCTCCTGGGTTGAAGCGACTTTCCTGCCTCGGCCTCTCGAGTAGCTGGGATTCCAGGCATGCAGCACCATGCCCAGCTAATTTTATATTTTAAAAGAGATAGGGTTTCTCCATGTTGGTCAGGCTGGTCTCAAACTCCTGACCTCAGGTGATCCGCCTGCCTCGGCCTCCCAAAGTGCTGGGATTACAGGCATGAGCCACTACACCTGGCCAAAATTATACTCTTATAAAAGTAAATTTCTTACAACATAGGTAAATTTTTCCCTTTAAATTTGATATAAGATAAAATATATATTAAAGAGTATTTCTTCACATTTGTTAAGTGTTAATTTGTAGTACCATTTTTCTTTTGTTTCATGATAAGTCTCCTGGCTTTCCTTCTGTTATGTAAATTTAGTTTCAGACATTGTCGTAGCCAATATGAGTCCTCAAAACATTATGTGCTATTAATATATCTAGAACATTCAGAAAGGATTACTTTGGATTATTTTCCCATTTACAATTTGAAACAACAAAAAAGTCAGTTGCTTAGGCTCTTAATACATTTTTCTTGTATATTAAAGACTTTTCTTCATTAGCTGCATGGTAATTTTTGTTTCTGCAGTGCTTCGATGAATGTGCTCAGCATTCTCTATGCTTCTACTTTTAATAAAATGCTAGTGGGTTGTCCAGTAGCTTCTGTGGAATGGAAACGAGTTACCTGCCCGTGTTTGGGAAATATAATGAAAGTGTGGTTTAACCACTGCCCATGCTGACAGATCATCTGTGGCAGCATTTTCATAACGTTTTTAGTTGACAGAGTATCGTCTGTTCCTCCTATACTTGTTAACTGCACTGGATGCCAGCACATTTTTCACTGTCTCCCCCAAGGGCAGTCCTCACTCAGCTGATGGTGTGAGCAGTGATAATAATTTAGATGGACAGGACTCTTCCTGGGCACTTGGCACAGGGCTAAGTGCTTTACACTGTTTATGTCATTTACCATTCCTTAGGGTTCATACTATAATTCTCTCTGTTTCGCAGATAAGAAAACTGAGTCACAGAGAAATTTAGTGATTCCCTCACAGAAAAGCTAATAACCAAACCGGTATTGAACCCAATTCCATCAGATTCCAGAATCTTTGATTTTAGTGTTGTGCTTTACCACTTCCAATCTTAAATACTTAGTTAAAAAGTCAAGCAGTAAGATGTTAATGTTGGAAAAAATATTAAAGGTTTTTACTTACTTACTGAATACCCTTTTTAGTTTTTGCAGTTATTTCTATAGTATTCATAAAGCATGGTGTACTCCAACTTCATTAACATTTTTATTACAAGATGTTTTAACTTAAACTGTCTACATTCAGAAGCTTATTTTTTAATCTAAATCTTTTTCATTTATATCTTTCAAGATTTTGTAAAAACAGCAAAGGTACCTCACAAATGCACTTAGGTGTCTTAATTGCATGTTTTATTAGAAAGGAAAGTTTAAGAAAATCAGCAATGTTTTTTATCTCTACCTCCTGATTAATATATGAATTTTATTAAATCATTTTATTTTCATAATTCTAACTGCAGAAATGTCCAGAAAATGATATACGAACTTGTTGTCTAGCAGAAATTAAGCAGACAGAAGAAAAATACACAGAAACTTTGGAGTCTATAGAGAAAGTAAGTCATTGGGTATTATCTTTGACGTCCACATACTGCCTAATATAGTTAATATATTAGACTCACTGTTTCTTCTGAATGTGTGTAGAATATTCCAATTTTAAGGAGACATTTTTATTTAAAGATCTCAAAGCAGATTTATTCATTTTACAACTATTTATGGATGTCTTAGCACCTGAATGGCACTGTTTCAGGGACTAAAGGTCTAGTAATAAATACAACAAAACTTCAATTCTCATGACACTTTTCCCATGGGAGAGTTTAGAATGTAAGCAAATAAATATGCCAGATGGTCATAAGTTTCCTGAAGAAAAATAAGGCTGGGGCATACAATAGTGACTGGGGGAGGACTGGTGGCATTTTATAAAGAGTGGTAGTGGAAGGCCTCCATGACAAGATTCAATGGGCAGCTAAGTGAATTGAGAATATAAGCC
Organism: Saguinus oedipus; assembly: GCA_031835075.1. NCBI lineage: Eukaryota > Metazoa > Chordata > Mammalia > Primates > Cebidae > Saguinus > Saguinus oedipus. The sequence continues at coordinate 104,848,728 of CM063175.1, read as the reverse complement.
GTGTACATATGCCAGTGAAGATAATTCCTGGGAGAGAGGAAAAGTGTTCAGCACGTGCTTCAGGGACAGCAGCAGTCAAGTGTGGCTGGAGCAGAACAAGGGAAGGGGACTAAGCATGAGGTGGGAGAGTTAGGGGCCTCCAGGCCACGCAGGGACATTGGGGAGTGTTGTGAGCAGAAGTGACATGATGTAATTTAAGTCTTTAAACTCTCATTTTGGCCCTTGTGAGGCAAGAGTCGTAACTAGGAGAAGAATTAGAAGAAAATTGTGTTAATCAAGACGACAAAAATGATGGTATGGGTAGTCAGCTTCTGAATAAATTACAAACATAGAGCCAGCTGGATTGGATGATGAATTAGGTAAAGGATCTGAGAAAAAGAGAGAAGTCAAGGAAGACTGGTAGGTTTTGGTATGAGCAATTGCAAGAACAGTGAAGATTACAGAGATGGGGAAGGACAGGCTTGGAAGTCAGGAATCTGTTAGAACCTGTGAAATTTGTGATACCTATTAGACTTCCAGTGGGATTCCTTGAGAAGGGTGTTAGGTATATAAACCTGAGGCATTAAGGGGAAAGATTGAATTGACCTGTAGATTGGGCCATTATCATCACACAATGGCTGAAGGCCCTGGGACTAAGTGAGATCACCCCAGGGAATACATGTTAGGGAAGAGGTTTGAGGCCACCTCTCGAGACTCTCACATCTAGAGGTTAGAGAAAGAAGTGAAGTTATGGAAGCATTGTTTAGAAGAGTAGGAGACTAAATTAACTAGGGAACTGTAGTGGCATTGTGTAGCATTACAGGCACAGTTGAGTTTTGTGGTCATATTTAAAATTAGACTATCAGTAATGTCCATGCTTAACTTCTTAGGTACAGACACAAAATGTGTGGCAAGCTAGATTTGATTAGGGTATTGTTTTTCTAGAAAAGCACAACAGAAGAAGAGAGAGCAAGAGTATTTGTAGGGAAGCAATTCATGGAGTATAAACTGGGTTGGGAGGGAAGTGAGGACATGAGGGAGGTGGACAGTTATTGAATTGGCTCACCCCATAGGGCTGAATCCTTCCTTGGAGAAATAAGCTGTAAAGGTAGGATGTTGTGGTTAGAGAGTTGATTCCTTGAAGTTAGTGCTATGGAGCATATGATGTTGTTGATGATGATGAAGTCTGTTGGTATGCCGTAAGATTTAGGAGTTGAGCTAGAGTGGAGCACAAGATTATTTGTGGTCAAGGAACTGAGAGACCAGTACTGGAGGGATCCTCTGCACAGATTCTGAAAATGGCAAGAATGAAAGAGACATGTTAGGCCAGAAACTAAAATTCTCAAGGAATAATTCATAAACTGTATACATAGATTATTGAGCTCAGGGATCTAGAATCTCCACAAAATATTTGAGACATGTTACTCTGTAAGTCTTCATATACATCTTAAAATGTTGTCATTGTTTGCCAACTCAGACAGTAGTATTCTTCCTTCCTTTTGAAAGCATTTATTGTCTAAACCTTTTTATTTTATACTTTAAATGTATTAATATTAGCTTGTATTTATGTCTTTATATCTCTATTCACTTGTAAAATTTTTAGAGAAAATATTTTCTACTTTTTTTTGGTGTTTATAATGCTGATCAACAACTGATTTTCAAAAAATATTTGTTGTTTGTTGGTGAGAAACTATTATATAGATTGGGACGAGTTATACTTAATTACTATTTTCTTCTTTCCTCGTAGTATTTCATGGCGCCACTAAAAAGATTTCTGACAGCAGCAGAATTTGATTCAGTATTCATCAACATTCCTGTAAGTAAAAATATGCTAGCTAAAATTGCGGTATACTTTGATAAAATCCTCATTTCCTTAGGGGGTTCCGGATCCTTATTTTAACACTGTTCTGTATTCTTTAATAATTTTGGCCCTGTTATTATTATCGTTATTACTATTTTGCTTTTCTAGTTTCTATATCCTATTTTCTTGAAATAACTTATGTATCATATCTTTAACCAAAAGTCAGTCAACATGTATGAAAAACACAAATGGATAAATGAGTTTTATGTATTATTCTTGACTGTTATAAAAAGTAGTCTCAAATAATCTGGGGGTCCCCTTCCACCCCACACTTCCCTGTGGAGCTCTGTTGCTCTTCCAGCTCCTCAGACCTTGGGCCTCACTACATCAATTTCCCCTACTTTCCTCCATTCCTCCACGTCTTCAGCTTCTACTGTTTGGTGCGTTCTGCTTCCAATTGTATCAACTGTTAACTCCTGCTTCTGAAATAGACTACTTCCTTATGATTTGACAGACTATTTTAATTGTAAAGTTTGAGGAGATTTTTTTTTTTCAGTGACATTTATGTAAGCATTTCGAGTTTCAGGGCGCCTTACCAGAAGCTTACAATCTTAAAAGGATATTTGCCCAGAAATCTAGAAGCAAGTTAAATGCCATGCCAAGTGAGGTAATGCTGGGCAAGATTCAAGTTCTCAGACCTCTAGGACTTGATTTGGTTTATACACCCCTACCCCCATACACGTGCGCACACATACATGATGAATGTCTATAAGCTTTTATGCACAGGCCTCTTTGTATTACCTGAACAGTTCTTTATATTTTGATTCTGTTGTGTTCTTGTTGCTCAGCAGCAGTTGGTAAGCAATGGCATGCAATCCTTATCCCTCATTTTGGCCGAATGAAGAAATTCTTGTTGATTTATAACATGCACAATATCAGATGAAATTCTAGCATTAAACAAACTGCACAATTTGGGCAGATAAGGATCTTGGACCGCTTAAGTATGGTCGTTATAACTTAGAGCCCACATCTTCATGTTTACTTTCTACCCCACTAAGGAAAGAGCATGCTGTGGAGTCAGCACATGCTCCAAGGTACACAGGATGAGATAATGGGAGAACTGGCACCTAGTTCAAGTTGCCTCATGTCCTGGCTATGACTTGTATTTACTGCTTGACTGAAAATTAGTTGCTTATCGGGAACAATGTGAAATTCTGACATTTTGAGTTGCTCCAGTAAACTAATACAATTTATTTTCTCCTTATTTATGCCACTGGTTGTCTGGTTTCAAGTAATTTAGTCTGATTATTGTTAGCTTAGCACCAGGACACCACTCATTGACCAAAGTACAAATCTACATTTCTGTGTCACAAGGACATGAGTCATTACTTTGTCCTGTCAATAAAACATTAGGCACTTGGACAGTTTTATTTAAAAATTTACAGTGATTATAAAACAAAAATGAGCTGTACATATTTTCACACAAGGAATAAATTATCCTTTAATAACTAGTGAGATAATTTTTTCTTTCACAGGACACTGACATTTCAAGTCAGATCTGAAATTGCTGTTTCCCATCTGCGTGGCCTGTCTCCCTTTCTTCCCTTCCCTCTCCTCTGTCTTCCTCTTACCTTCCCTCTTTTTGCTCCCTTCTTTCCCCTGCTCTCCCTCCTCCTCTTCTACTCTTCTCTCTCTCTCTGCTTCCTCCCCTTCCTCCCCCTTTCTCTCCCTCCCTCTCCTTTTCCCTCCTTCTTTATTAGTGGAAGCAGTTTTTGTATTGAGAGCATTCAGCATATCCTGAGTGGCAAGTCTAGCAACCAAAGGGATTCTGGGTTTGGGGCATAGTTTTTGGTTCTGATTCCTACTTTCCTTTCACATTGTTTTCTTAGGAACTTGTAAAACTTCATCGGAACCTAATGCAAGAGATTCATGATTCCATTGTAAATAAAAATGACCAGAATTTGTACCAAGTTTTTATTAACTACAAGGAAAGGTAACTTTTGAAGTTTAAGTTTTGTGGGCCTTAGTTTGTAATTATAGTAAGGGTTAGTATTAAAATAGCTAACAAATAGCTATGACTACTGTTTATTACACTACTACCTAGTAGTACTTAGAACATGAGACAGTTACTTTCAGGGTGGTAGTTTGAGTTCTATACGTGTACTTAAAAGAACAAAAGAATAAGAAGAAAGTGGAGTGGGGGAAGGACCCAGTATGGTCCTTATTTTTTTTGCATTTCAAATTAAAAAACTGAGATTCTTTTATAGGCTTTATCATTACTGAGCAACATAATCTTCAGTAAGTCATTTTTAACTCTGAACCTCTGTGTCCCCATCTGTAAACACTGGAGGTAGATTGGCTGGTACCTAATGCTTTCACTTTTCATCCAACTCTGGTATTTTATGACTCTCTGTTTTAGAGTATTAGATTCACAGAGTCAGTTTCCCTTTCTAAGTTAAAACAAAAATCTCCTGACAACTTTATATGAATTGGTGTGTCAGGAAATTTTGCTTAAAATATAATTATCTCTCTTTTCAAATCAAGCAACATATTTCCTACTACTAAGAGGTGGATAATGAATAGCTTTACATCAAGTCTTTGATAAATATTCACATCTTATTAGTAGTTTTTTTTTTTCTAGTGGAGAGTTAAGAGAAACAATAAACCAACTGAACTTTTTGCAAAATATTTGTATTACTACAGAGATACCTTTCCTGAAGTGGGTCAGATTCCATGTGATATGAGGTGTCTTCTGTCCAGCACAGTTCAGGTCTCTCATTTTCCTCTCTCCAGATGATTTATGTTCCTTAATTAAAAAGTAGCAAGGTGTAGATTTATTAATGAAGGAGTTGTACGTAGGGATTGCCATGAAATTGTAGTGGAAAATAAAACTTTGTGAGTGTTTAGAGATAAAAAGATTTATCTTTAATAAGAACTTTAATAGAAATTTTTAATTTTGTTTTTGAGATGCATTTATGTATACTCAAATAACATTAAGAGTCATTAAGCCAGTTTGTAAATTCTACCTGCTATCAAAATGTACATAGAATTAATTTCATTCAAAGTTGAAACTAAAAATTAGTCATTAATATAAAAATGAGTGACCCTCATTCTATGACTGTGTATGTGATGTATATTAAAAATAATTTCTACTGCTATTTTGGGTATCCCTAACTATAGTTTCAAAGACATGAAGATTCTGCCTTTTCCCGCTCCAGTTCATTCTTGTTTTATGTCTTACAGATTTCTTCCTCTTTTTCCCTTTCAGATTGGTTATTTATGGGCAGTACTGCAGTGGAGTGGAGTCGGCCATCTCTAGTTTAGACTACATTTCTAAGACAAAAGAAGATGTCAAACTGAAATTAGAGGTTCCTATTTACTTTTTGTTTGTGACATAAAGCAAAATAAACCTAAAAGCAATGTATTACTCCTTATGATCAGTGCAACAGTACATTTCCCATTATTTTAAATACAATTTCACATCAATTTTATAAAACATTTAAATAGCTCTATAAACTAGTAATACTGTAGTAATAGTAACAGTAGTAAAATCTAACATTTATGGTCCTGTGTTTTATATGCATTATCTCATTAGGTCCTTCTGACTGTGAAATAGGTTCAATTAATCAATAAGATGAGAAAACTGAAGTTCAGAGAGATTATGAGTAACTTGCATAGATAGTAAGAGGTGCAGGACTAGTGAGATATGCTAGATATTGTATATGTAGATTTAAAATCTTTACTAGTTAGCTGGGCAAGATGGTTCTGCCTGGGCAAGGTGGCTCCTTACTACCTGAGAAGCTGGGGCAGGAGGATCACTTGAGCCCCAGAGTTTGAAGCTTCAGTGAGCTATGATGGCACCATTGCACTCCAGCATGGGTGAAAAGGCAAGAACCTGTCTCAAAAACAACAAAATAAAAAAGATGTTTACTAAAAATAAGACATTTAGAGGCCAATGTATTAAAAGGACATGGATATTACCCACAAGAAGGAAGAGAAGACAAACACAAATATGATAAATGAAATAGCATGTGAGAAGCCCCGTATAATAGGGCTCTGTAAGACAGCATCTACCAACGTGAGTGTGGGAAGATTGTAGAGGATTCATCTGAAAAGGCAGCATTTGAGTTACATCACCAAAGAATGGGATGAGCGTTGACAGATCAGATTCTATGGAGAGCATTCCTGAACAATTGGTATGTCTTGACCAGAAGAGTTGGGAAAGTTTGAGAAATGGCAAGTAGGCTAGTATAAACAGAGTACATGATCACAATAGACTATAAGTCTGGAAACCCAGGTTGTGTTTTATGTACATCATACTTTTTTCTGAAGAGGAGTTCATGCTTTCCAAGAACTTTTGAAACATGATTGTCATATGAGTTATCAACCTAAATGTAATGTTCATGTATTTGAATTTTCTTACATTTCAGGTAGAGATATATAGCCAGCTCTTAAATAATGGTGTGTGGCTCATTTGCCTCTTTAAAATCCCCTTTCCTATTCTTTGTTCACTGTAGCACACAGAAGAAAAGGAGCAGATAATTTTCAAATCAGAAGCCCTTCATTGTTTTGCCTCTCTAGCATGATTTCAGAGCTCATAACTCCCTCAAAGGGAAACTATTGGTTAGACAGTTTGCACATTAACAGGCCACCAACTAACTGTAATAGATACATAATCCTTTTGCTTTGTACCTTAATATTCCTTCATTATGTTGACTTTAAGATTGGAGGTAGTTTGAGTAACCAGTAAATAACATCCTTGTAACACTGTTAGTGCAAACAGTTCCTGCTCCTCTTTGGAGAATAGAGCCTCCTAAGTGTACAGCTGTGAGCCACTGTGACTCAAAATATGATGATAAAACTTTACAACTCGTATACCTACTTCCTAATAGAACAACATTAAAGCAGTTTTTCTTAAAAATATAAAATTGTGCTTCCAGATAGGAGTCAGCAAGTTGTCCATCACACCTGCATTATATTCTCAGTCCTGCATGAATGTTTTTCTTCCTGCTTTCAGAGTTACTCTCAAAGTTTTGCCCAATGGGCATACTCTGGGACTCTAAGTATGTAGGTTTTGGAGTCAATGTTCGTCTTAGGGAAAGAGGACCTCAGGCTGAGTTTGAAAGGCACAGGGTGAGGTCCCTGCCTGTTCTGTCCTCAGCTTGAAAGCCCACACTTCTAACCATAGTCCTGAATTGAAAGCATTAAGTCAGATACTTAATGTAACACTTCAACAAATACTCAGTTGGAACTGTTCCCCACAAGCCACAGCATGATAGAAGGAAAACTGCCTCATTCTTGGTGTCTCTCTGCCTTCTTTGTGTCTTCTGTTTTGTCGTTATTTTTGTTCGTGTTGATTTTATTTTGTCTTTTTCTTCTCTACTTTGGAACCAAGATAACATGGGGTGAAGGGTGAAGAGTGTATTTATGTTGCCCTATAAGCCTGGCTCATCTTACCCCATTTTTTTTCCCTTTACAATTGAATTGAGGCTAAACAAGGTACTGGATGTTTTGAAAGAATTCTTTCAACACTAATAAGCATTTTACACTTCACCCTCTGTCTCCCAGGTATAGCGAATGCCAACAATGTCGGTTTCTTTACTTCCTGAGCCTGTAACTTAGATTGTAAAGGAATTAACTTTTTTTTCTCCTTAATTTTGAAACTAATTTTCTTAACATAGTAAATTTTAAATGTATAATATATCTGTTCCTAACAGCATATTGGGATGGCATAATGTAAGAAATATAAACCACAACCTTAATTCCAGGAGCCTTAAAACGCAGCTGAAGAGATAAGACCCACTCATTACAGTAAATTAACAATTAAACTTCCTGTTTGAGACCCATGATCCAGAGCTCTCTGCAATCTGTAGAAGTAAGAAACTGGTTGAAGTAGTTGTCCTTCTAATGAACTGCAGCAATTGATGACACAGCTAACATGTCAGGATGTATCCCCAGTTCATTTTGCCTAATATCTGTAGTCAAACATACTCATTAAGTCACTGATTGTTGGAGTTAATGGTGTTTGTTTTGGAGCCCCTGATAATATATCATTCCATGTGCTAGAAAAACTAAGTGTGGGCAAAGAAGAAACAAACTTGTAAGCAAAAGTGTATTTTCTTAAGCACAGCGCCACCCATGAACTGGAAAGGTCCTTGGGCTGGGATGTGCAATTGTGTGAGGATTTTGGACTTACGAGGTTGCTCAGTAATAATTATGTTTGTATGGCTTTTTATTTATTTATTTTTGAAGAACACCATGGTTATGTGAGAAACGGTAAAATCAGAAAAGTGACTTATCCAAGGTTACACCGCCAAGAGTTGCCCCACCTTTGGCTTTATATTTATTCTTTGACACTTCAAGTTCAAAGTAATTTTCTCAAAGTCATAGTTATTATCAAAAGAGCAAACTAGCCAATACTATTTTAAAATAAACTTTTAGGAAAGAAAAGGGTGAAATTAAAAAACAAATACAATCTGAGGCTTCTAAAAACTTGGAGTCTAGTAGTAGGTTTATAATTCAGCCGAGTTTTAAAGTCAAATATTTCATTCAGTTCAGTAAATACTTATTAAGCAAATACTACATTTTTAGGGGCATAAAGCACAAATTATGTTAGGGGTGATATTATATATGATAATTAAAAGACAAGACAGAGAGTGTACACAATTTTGATTGTAATTATTATAAAAGGCCTAGAATTATAGTTCTTAAACAGGAAGATACCTTTTTCTGGAGGCTGAACAAAGTTCATCATAGTTGAGGGAGCTGAATAAACCAAGACATAAGGGTGGGAAGGCTAATGACAGTTTTGATGAGTAGGGATGTGTTCTTGATGCCTGTTATATATAAGTCCACTGGGAGACACTGGTGGGAGCTACAGCAATAAAGACAAACTGAAGAAGACCCTGCGGGGGGTGGGGGGCGGGGGGCGGGGCATTATTTTGCACTAGAGAAAATAATTTTCATACACAAAGTAGTTCTATTTGGTTCATATTTTGAGTTAAAATACTACAGGATTTGTTTGTTTTTTAATTGAAGGTATTTTCTGTTATTTATGGAAAAGGATTGTTAAGGAAACAAGCACACTCATTTATTGTATAACAACTGTTCTGCTTATGGGTCTTTGCAGCTTTTAATGTTTATGACTCCCTAATAAAGTTTTTTTTTAAAAAAAACATTTCATTAGGAATGCTCCAAAAGAGCAAATAATGGGAAATTTACTCTTCGAGACTTGCTCGTGGTTCCTATGCAACGTGTTTTGAAGTACCACCTTCTCCTCCAGGTATGTAACTTAAAACAGTTTGTTTATTGTCCATTTATTCACTCAGCGAAATATTAATGAAGCAAGCAACTACACGGCAGATATTCTATGTGTTGGGCCCAATCCCCGTAAAATTTTGAATTATTATTATAGCTAAGAGGGAAATCACAGAACAGCTGGACAGTTTTTTCTTTTTAGCAAAGATGGTTCAGTAGCTGCCATAAATCACGTTTTGTGTCCTTAAAACAGGACTGACTAGAAAATAATTAAAAGCAAGTCAAAATAAAAAAAAATTTTTTTCAACCAAGTCTTCTGTAGTTATCAGTATTCATTTATGAGCATCTCAGTGTTGCAGTGCATTTGAATTTAGGCAGATTAATCATATTAGACCTTTTGCCTTATAACAGTAAGCTAAAGAGATTGTGTCACATTCCATATTGCTTTCTACTATACTAAATTATAATAAGACTACATTTACTTTGAAGTCCTTCTTGTTATACCCACAAAGCTTGTGGTTTCCACGGTTAGTCTTCTAATGAGTGTGGAGAGTCTTATAAATTTAATTTGATAGCTATACCAGGAGACTCATTAGTTCTGCTCCAAAGAAATATCTTACTGTGTTAGTCTGTCAACTCTGCTGATGCTTGTGAAATGTCATTTTAAAAAGATATACTACCTGTATGTGAAATATAATTTTGTGTTGGCTGTGCTTTGTATATCTTGTATATTGAATTTCTTGAACTGCAGCTGCAAAATTATTAGTCATCTCTATTTTTGTTCTACTGAGAAATCAGAAAAATTCAAACCCTGATTATTCCTTAAAAATGCATTAAAACATTTATGAGACCAAAACTCAAATCAACTTAATCAAATTGGATTTTATGAAAAAATAATAAGAACGACTCAGGCAATCAGTTTCCAAGGCATCCTGGAACTAAAAACATGTCCCAAATAAGATAATAATTTATTTTGTAACATTGGTATAGTCAAATATTGATTGAAGAATTTAGAAGGTATAGCTTGTAAAAAAAAATACCCGTTTTGGTCCTTACAGGGTTTTACACAGACTTATGAAAGTATGAAATACAACCATACTTTTTTGAAATTCAGCAAACTTTTCCCCCTAATTTCCCTTGGGTTGTTTTATATTTAAAATTTTAAGAGTATGTTTAGTTCCATGATGACTTTTTAAAATAGTGTAAGTTTTATTTTGGATACTACACATAGATAAAAATTCTAGAAATGTTTCTTCTATCTCAAAAGAGTATGGAGTAAAACTTATTTGTTGTCTATAAATTTGTTGAACAAATGTGAGTATCAGTTTGGACTTTTTTTTACTTACTACTGTACTTTAGTGGCAAAGTCACTTGAAATGCTTGATGATTTGAAATCACAGATTTACAAAGTTAGAATATTTTATAGTAGGTGATTGGGAACTTTAACATGATTTTTATTTAATAAAGTAAAAGTAACTTTTAAGGAATAAAAGAATAGAATTTTGACAGATTGATTATATTTAACAGATTCTGTCTTTAGGTCCTGTTTATAGCAGAGACACTAGTATTGAGTTCATTGAAGATTTTTGAGTGGCTTCCCTGTGCCAACATAGTATTAGGCACTCATGGTATACGACAGACCCTACTCTGATAAAGCTCATCGTTTAGAGAGGAAGTGTAAGCTCCCAGGTAACACAGTATGATAGGTGCATATAAGGTCCAGAACTGGCACAGTAAAAGGCCTAAATAATTCTGCATAAGGAAGCTGGGGACCTGAGCAGAGGCCTCTGTCATAGAAGACCCCCCAGAGGATTAACTCTTGAGTTGGGCTTTCAAGAAAGAGTAAGAGATCAATAAGCAGATCAGAGGGGAAGAGCTTTGTAAGCAGAAAAAACAAAATTTCTGATGGGATTAGATATTAGAACATATTTTAACAATTGTAATTAATTTAGTCTGAATAGAATATAAGTTGTTTAGGGGGAAATGGAGAGAGAAATTGAGAGAAGTTTTGCGTATTTCAGATCATGAGGAGTCTAGGGGTTATGGGTGACAACCTGAAGCTTTTGTGGGGCATCACAGAAGTCTGAGTAGGGTAGAAACAGGATCTGATTTATATTATAGAATCCTACACCTGATGTCAATAGGGTGACTGGACTGGAGTGAGGAGAGACCGAAAGTCAGAAGCCCATTATGATTACCTGATTTTTGTTTGTTTGTTTTAAGAGACAGGGTCTTTCTCTGTTGTCCAGCCTGGAGTGCAGTTGTGCAGTCATGGCTCACTGCAGCTGGACTCAGGCTGCCTTCCTGCCTTAGCCTCCCAAGCAGCTGAGACTACAGGCTCATGCCACCCTGCCCAGCTAATTTTTTAAAGTTTTTTATAGAGATGGGGTATTGCCATGTTGCCCAGGCTGGTCTGAAATTCCTGGACCCAAGTGGTCCTCCCACCTTCCCCTGGAAATGTGTTGGGATTACAGGTATGAACCACTGTGCTTGGCAAATAATTATCTGTTTGAAAAAGGGCAAGGATCTGAACCTAATTAATGGCAGTGAGGATGGTTTCAAGGGGCAGGATCAAAGTTGACATCAGTAGGACAAGAGAGAGAGAACAGGGACAAATCTGGGACACCTTTTAGGTTTTGGCTTAAATGAGTACACTCATGGAAGTGCCATCCTTCAGTAAAATAGAAACAGGATCAAATATTGGATTCTGGGTAAAGATGGGTTAAATTTGCAGAATGTTGGATTTGAGGATCCTTTGATATGCCGAAGTAGAATCATTTAGTTGGACAGATGAGTCCGGGACTCATGCATCAGTTTTGGGTTGAGCACATACATTTGACAGTGATTGCCCTGTGAAGTGATAGCTGACATTATGACAGTGATTGTGATAGAATTTGTACGGTATGTAAAATATGGGAAAAAAAGAGGACTAGGGTGGAAATCCAAGGAACAATAACTTTCTAAGAAGCAGATAAGAAACTATGAAAGACTGAGGACCAGGCAGAAATTTGGGATGGACAGATGAATGACTGTAACGGCAATAACAACAACAAATGGAACATCCCAATGTCCCTCAAAAGAAAGGAGGGATGCAGACAAAGGAATCGAAAGCTATAGAGAAGCCAGGAGTAAAAATGAGTACAAAGTATGATTTTAGTTAGCCATTATGGAATCTTTCATAAAAATGGGGATCACTGTCAGTGTAATGGTGATGGATAGAATTCAGATTCATCTTTGAAAAGAAAATGTCTCATATTGTGTCTCATGATTTTTTGGTGTCTAGTTGGCCTTCTTACAGTTTGAATGGAAATGGAACCCAGGCATATTAGGTTTATCACATTATAGAGAGAAAAGCAATAATAATGGTTTACTTGTAAAAATATTTTATTTAGTATGTGTTAGTTTTAATTTGATGAAAGCAGTACTAAACTATATCTTCCACCTAGGAACTGGTCAAACATACCACCGATCCGACTGAGAAGGCGAATCTAAAACTGGCTCTCGATGCCATGAAGGTAGGGCAGATTTATCAATAATTTGTTTGTATTTTTTATTCTTGCCTAAAAACAAAAGAATTCAAACTGCTAATATATATACATGTAAAATATTACAAGATGCTAATGTATAAAACACATTTGTTTTTAGTGGGGACAGCTGCATTTTTTTTAAAACTGGAATAGATATCCTTGCATGGAGTTAATTGTCAGACAACGCATAAAACTAAGATGTATATTAAAATCACTTTTATGCAAGTATATACAACTTTCATAACCGTGAGGAATTATTTAATATAATGGTTTTATTTCCCATTCTTTTCATGGTGACTAATAGAAAACATTGCCTTGTGTAAGCTACAGGCAAGCTGGTGGCTTCAGAACCCCATGTGACTTATTTTCCTCATATGAGGATATCTGCCAGGTTTTCCCTTGTGGCTGCTGTGGCTTAATACACGTGAATTTCAGTTTGTTAGGTTTTCAGGTAAATATGAAAATCAAGAACTAGGAATAGATAAAAACAGACATTTTGAACCTGCTGGGGAATATATAAAACCTCAGTTTCCACATTATGTTGAATAAAAGTGACTTTGAAATGAAATAATACTTGCCCATAACTTAAACATAGGCAAATATTTGTTCTTAAAAACAAAATGGCAAGGTGACCCTGCTCAGAGCAGTGCATAATGACTTAACTGTGTCCTTGTAAGAATTCGTGTTAGCTTTGCTGTTTGGCTGATTGTCTGCCACTAGGAAACATCACACAATTATTTATTATATTTTTTTGCTACTTAAAAAGTCAAACCAAGTTTAAGTTTTAAAAGAAGTCATTTATAGATCTAGCCTATGAAAAGTCAGACTTCCAATTAGAACAGAGTTAGGAATTGCTTTTTGCAGAGTTCTGTCCCTACTGTTGCAGATGAATTTAAGAGGGTATAGAAAAAAGAAAAAGAGCTCAGAAAACAGGAAAATCTGGAGCGCATGTAACAAAAATAGCTAGTTACAGTATGGAGAGATTAGCTAATGTTTCCTCAAATATGAGAAAAGGCGTTTTAAAATAGGTGAAGGCACATGGAGAGACACAGCCAGCATTTTTTGTTCACTTTAATTCATGAATTAAATTTAGTTCCAGCACGTTGTGCTGTTTAGTTCCTCACCTCTCCTTTCCTTCTCCTGAATCCATAAACGGATTAACTCTTTAAAGTTGAGCTGGCTTCCTTGACTGAATGTTCTCAGGAACCAAGAGGACTTTAACTGGTTGCAAAAAAAAAGTCGTGCTAAATTCATTATGTAACTTTTGGTTACTTTTCTCCCTGCCAGTCCTTCATGATTGCCCTTATTCTAACCTGTGTAAAAATACCATGCTCTCAAGGTCAGTAATTAACGTGCTTGGAATTTCTATTCTTCTGACCTAGTTTTCTTTTTATTGCTCAATGGAAGTATGTTTTGTTTTGTCTTTTGAGGCAACACCATCCTGACTCTTCTCAGCAGTGTGACAAATGACAGCTCTTCAGTCTTCCCAGCTGTACTTCAGACATTTTAAAATTGCCTCTGTGATGCAGCTTTGATTGACTGGGCATTCATTTTATTGTCTTTGAAAAGTTATAGTGGTTTCTTTTACCACTAATGGAACTAATGATGTGTTTTCTTTCAAAGCAGTCTGCATCTCTAATCTTAGTGTGCCTTCTTTTTCTACCCTTTTCTTTATTGTCTAGGACTTGGCACAATATGTGAATGAAGTGAAAAGAGATAATGAGACCCTTCGTGAAATTAAACAGTTTCAGCTATCTATAGAGAATTTGGTATGTAATTATCTTTCTATCCAGCTTCCCCTCACCCCCACATCGGACGACATTCTAGGAGTTGTCTTTGAAGAGAAGATAGTTTACCTTCAAGTTTCTGCTGTTGGAGGTTGTTGCAGTCCCTGGGTTTGGCAGTGTTCATGTGGGTGTCTGGAGCACCTGCGACCTGTCCCTGTCTAGGGACTTTGTGATGGCTTGTCCCTCTTACTGTAGTCACACTCTGCCTCTTCTCCCGGCAGTCTGAATCTAAACATGGGAGTCCATTTTTTTTTTAAGATATAGGTGATATTTTATTTTTTTGTTACACTTTAAGTTCTGGAGTACATGTGCAGAATGTGCAGGTTTGTTACATAAGTATACATGTGCCATGGTGGTTTGCTGCATCCATCACCCTGTCACTACATTAGGTATTTCTCCTAATGCTATTCCTCCCCTAGTCCCCCCAAACCCTACTATCCCTCCCCCACCCCCGGAGGGATGGGGTGTTTGTTTTTGTTTCTTTTCTTTCCCTCATCCCTATACAAAAACACAGCCATTTCCTATTCACTTATTTGTTTTACATGTATTTGCTCAGTGACTGATGACCAAGATACTTTGTTTGGGGCTGGGACTGTAATTGCAAACAAGATGGTCTCAAGATTAAGGAGACAGTTAAAAAAAAAAAAAAGAATTAAAAATGGCTATATTGAAATTAGTGCTGTGAACTGGCTGCTATAACTGAGAATTATAAGGGGAGTCCTAGTTTAGATAAGTTGGTTGGAAAAAAATCCTTCTGAGTCATTTGAATGAAACTTGGAAGATAAGAAGCAGCCAGCCACATGAAGATCTCGGGGGAAGCGACCTGGGCAGAAGCCATAGCATAGGTGAAATGTTCCGAGATGGGCAAGAGCCGAGTGTGTTCAAGAAGTTGAAAGGTAAGAGTGGCTGGAAATGGAGAGTAAAGGGAAGGATGGTGGGCTCTGAGCCATGAGGGGTTGGCAGGGCAATGGCATAGCACAGCCTTGTAGGCCAAGATGCTGAGTTGGGATTTTACTGTGAGGCAGTGGGAAGCTAGTGAAAGGTTTCTATCAGGGAGTATTACAACAGACTGATTGACATTTCAAGAAGGCCCTGTAAGCCGGCAGCCCGGCCAGCAAGCTGTTGGAGTGGTTTCAAGAGAGGATGCAAATAGAGATGAGTGGATTTAAGGTACATTTTTGGTAGAGCAATTTCATTACTGCTTTCTCTGAAACACTGTGAACCTGTCTCTTTCTTTTCACACATACAGCCACATACCCATTTCAGGACACCATCATTTGCAGCTGACTGTGCAGCTTCCAGTCACAGTAGCCTCATCACCTCTTTACATAGTTGCAGTTCCAGAGTGTGGATTTCTCAGTTCACTCTCTCAAATTTGTCAAGTTTTTTTTTGTTGTTGTCTTCAAGATTCAGTCAGTATTCCTTGTCATGATATTTAAGGTTCTCAGTGATCTGGACTTAAGCTATTTTCCTGAACTCATCCAGCTAATAACTGCCCTTACTCTTTACATTGTGGATATTTTGCTGTATTTTAAGGTTTCCAATTTGCCATACATTTCTATAGTTCTGCCTTCAATTGTAATCTCAGAGCCTAGAATGGTTTTTCCTATAATTCCCTGTCAGATTTATTCTGGGTGCATCTGAAATAAATCACTTTTCCTAATCTCCTCTTGTCTTTCCTCTTTAGATTTCCATAGCATATTTCTCAGACAGCTGTGTAGCATTTTGAAAATTGTGGTAAAATATATATAGCATTGGTCAGGTGTGGTGGCTCACACACATAATCCCAGCACTTTGGGAGGCCGAGGCAGGTGGATCACCTGAGGTCAGGAGTTCAAGACCAGCCTGGCCAACATGGTGAAACCTTGTATCTACTAAAAATACAAAAATTAGCCAGGCATGGTGGTACGTGCCTATAGTCCCAGCTACTCAGGAGGCTGAGGCAGGATAATTGCTTGAACCTGGGAGGCAGAGGCAGAGGCTGCAGTGCACTCCAGCCTGGGCAACAGAGTAAGACTCCGACTCCATCTCAAATATATATATATATATATATATATATATATATATATATATATATGCACACACACATATATGTATGTATGCATGCATTAGTTTATCATTCTAATGATTTTCCAAATGTGTAGTTCTGTGGCATTTAATGCATTCACGATATGATATAACCATGTCCAAAACTTCATCTTGCAAAACTGAAACTCTGTATTCATTAAATATGAACTTCTTTCTCCATACTCATTAAACATTCCCCTCTTTCCCTGGCCCCTGGAAACTACTATTTTACTTTCTGTCTCTATAAGCTTAACTACTCTGGGCACCTTATATAAGTGAAATCATACAATATTTGCCTTTTCATGACTGTCTTATTTTACTTAGCATAATGTTTTCATAGTTCATGCTTGTTGTAGCATGTGTCAAAATTTTATTTTTTGATTTCTATTTGTTTAAGGCTGAATAATATATCATTTTATATAAATACCTCACTTTTTGTATTCATTGATGAACATTTGGGTTGCTTCCTTCTTTCAGCTATTCTGAATAATACTGTTATTATTATAACAGGTATACCAATATGTATTCAAGTGTCTGCTTTCACTTCTTTTAGTTATATTTACTCAGAAGTGGAGTTTCTGGGTTGTATGGTAATCATGTTTAATTTTTTGAAGAATTGCTATACTATTTTCTTTTTTTTTTTTGAGACAGAGTTTCGCTCTTGTTATCCAGGCTGGAGTGCAATGGCACGATCTCAGTTCACCGCAACCTCCGCCTCCTGGGTTCAGGCAATTCTCCTGCCTCAGCCTCCTGAGTAGCTGGGATTACAGGCACACGCCACCATCCCAACTAATTTTTTGTATTTTTAGTAGAGACGGGGTTTCACCATGTTGACCAGGATGGTCTCGATCTCTTGACCTCGGGATCCACCCGCCTTGGCCTCCCAAAGTGCTGGGATTACAGGCGTGAGCCACCGCGCCCGGCCTTGCTATACTATTTTCTACAGCAGCTATACCACTTAACATTCCTACCACCAATGCACAAGGGTTTCCGTTTTTCCACATCCTTACCAATATGCGCTATTTGGTTTGTTTGGATAATAGTCATCTTAATGGTTTTAAAGCAGTATCTCATTGTGCTTTTGATTTGCATTTTCTTACTGATTAATGATGTTGAATGTTGTCTTTGTGTGTTTATTGGCCATTTGTATATTCTCTTTGGAAAAATGTCTATTCAAATGCTTTTCCCATTTTTGAATCAAGTTATTTTTTGTCATTATGTCGTAGTTCTTTATTTGTATCCTGGATATCAATCCCTTATAAGACACTTGGTTTGCATAAGAAACCTCCCTGGTTTCTTATGTCTGCTGCCTTTTCACTCTGTTGATATTGTCTGTGATGCAGAAAAGTTTTTAATTTTGACAAAGTCCAATTTATCAGTCTCCGAGAAATCATTGCTAAATTTAGTGTCGTAAAGCTTTTCCCCATTTTCTTTTTTTTATCACCATGTTGGCCAGAGTGGTCTCAATCTCCTGACCTTGTGATATGCCTGCCTCGGCTTCCCAAAGTGCTGGGATTACAGACATGAGCCACTGCTCCTGGCCTTATTATAATTATTATTATTGAACATATTTTATTGCACTTTAGGTTCTGGGGTACATGTGCAGAACATGTAGGATTGTTGCATAGGTGCATACATGGCAATGTGGTTTGCTGCCTCCATCCCATCACCTATATCTGGCATTTCTTCCCATGTTATCCCTCCCCAACTCCCTACCTGCTTTTCCCAATTTTCTTTTAAAAGTTTTATAGTTTTAACTGTTATGTTTGGGTATTTGAAACATTTTTAGTTATTCTTTATGAATGGTATAAGGTAATGAAGTATCTACCTTTATTCTTTTACATGTGGATATCCAGTTTTCCCAGCACCGTTTGTTGAAAAGGCTGTTCTTTTCCTATTGAACTGTCTTAACCGTGCTGAAAATTATATGACCATGTATGTGAGGGCTTATTTCTGGGCTCTCTAGTATTCCATTGGTCTATATACCTGTTTGTATGCCACTGCCACGTGATTTTGATTACTGTGGCTTTTTAATAAATTTTGGAAGCAAGTCAGTAAGTGTGAGACCTCCAACTTTGTTCCTTTTCAATATTGTTTTGACTATTCAGAATCCCTTGGGATTCCACAGGAATTTTAGAATGGAGTTTTCTATTTGTACAGAAAACAAGACTGGGATTTTGATAGGAAACATTTATTTTGTATTTATAATAGTGTTAATTAATCACATATCTATCTCTGTCCTTTATTAAAATGAAATTTCTGGATGGTAGTGATTTTCAGTCAATTGTTTCTTCCCCCTAGCATGTACAGTAAGTGCTCATAAACAGTTAAAAATAATTTAGTTGGCCAGGTGCGGTGGCTCACACCTTTTATCCCAGCACTTTGGGAGGCTGAGGGGTGTGGATCATGAGGTTAGGAGATTCAGACCATCCTGGCCAACATGGTGAAATCCCGTCTCTACCAAATAAATAAATAAATAAATTAGCTGGGCTTGGTGGTGTGTGCCTGTAGTCCCAGCTACTCAGGAGGCTGAGGTAGTGGAATTACTTGAATGCGGGAGGTGGAGGTTGCAGTGAGCCGAGATTGAGCCACGGCACTCCAGCCTGACAACAGAGCAAGACTCCATCTCAAAATAATAATAATAATAATAACAACTTAGTTATCAGTTTCTAGGGAAATAGCTCACTATTTTAAATCATTAAGTCAGAGTTTTTCATCCTTGAGGTCCTAGCTCAAGAAAGCCAGCCTGGACTTTATAGACCAAATTAGGCCCCCCTTTCTGTACTCCTTCATGGCAATTGCGCATTTGTAATTGCATGCTTCTGTGAATATTTGTTCCTCCACTGGGCAGTCCACTTCATGAGGACATTGTCTGTATCGTTTTGCCCTGTATCGTTTTGTACCTGTTACGGTGGGTGGTACGTAGTGGATGCTCAAAATATATTAGTTGCCAGAACTGTCTCATAATTTGGATTCTTCCAGTTGAGTCTTTCTTTTCATTGCTGACTCATGCCTATAATCCCAGTACTTTGGGAGGCCGAGGCGGGTGGATGACAAGATCAAGACCATCCTGGTCAACAAGGTGAAACCCCGTTTCACCTAAAAATACAAAATTTAGCTGGGCATGGTGGCGCGTGCCTGTAGTCCCAGCTGCTTGGGAGGCTGAGGCAGGAGAATTGCTTGAACCCAGAAGGCGGAGGTTCCAGTGAGCCAAGATCGTGCCATTGCATTCCAGTCTGGGTAACAACAGTGAAACTGTCTCGAAAAAAAAAAAAAGGATATATACTAATTAAAATCAATTGATGTCCTTGATATATACCCCTTGGGATTACAGAGGATAGACTTGTTTATCATGTAGACCTAAGCTTTTTAGAGTGAGTATGCTTAAAAAATGTAAAAATGCTAAAATTCGTAATGTAATAAGGTAGTTGTCCTGAGCAAATGTCTCTACTAATATTTGTTTTTATTTTCATGTGATTATGAAGAACTCTGACATGTACATTTTATCTTTCAGAACCAACCAGTTTTGCTTTTTGGACGACCTCAGGGAGATGGTGAAATTCGAATAACCACTCTAGACAAGCATACAAAACAAGAAAGGTGAGAAAAGAATACTATTTTGAAAATAAGTTTCATGTTAGAAAACTGAGAAGACCTTAAAAACAATTCTTCTAGTGTGAAGTAGAGGAAAAAGGGAAGAAATACAAGGAGACAGACCAACCCATGATTTCTAAAATTTTTAAATGTAGATTATCTTAGGTATTCCCACCTGGGTTCTGGTATCTATTAATTTGTCTAAGTTATTAGGAAGGAATTAACAAGCATAGATGATCAGCTAGGATACATTAAAGTGAGAAGAGAGATAAAATAACAGCAGATAACTACCATAAAAACATAATTGAAATTTTGGAATATATTTTTAAATAACTGAAAATAGTAGAAAAATGCCCTAAGAAAGAAGACTACGTGAGAATCATGTAGTAATTTTTCTTGAGGGAAATTTTCAGATGTAGTCATTGAAGTTTAGTAAGCTTGACCCAGAGTCGTTAATTATGTATATATTTGATCTTCAAACCGATGTTTTTTGTGGTTGACAATGATCATTTTCTGGAGTCTTTGGAGAAGAGAAAGCCAGCAGGGGGCAGCATCAGCTCTTGCTTCCATTTTGATACCCTGGCTTCACCGGTCCTTTAAGCCTCTTGGGAGAAATAGACGTTAAAAGTGATGCAAGTGTTACAGCCCTGTGAATGTGTCATTATCATTGTGTATAAAAAAAAAAGTATGTGGGTTAACCACTGAGAATTTATGAAAATGCACAAGTATTGATGGTATGGTTATAAAGTTTATTTCTCCCCCAAGTTACGTTGTTCTTAATAAGAAAAAAGAAATATTAACATGGAAATTTCACCATAACTTTTCCAGTTTACGCTTTGCTCAGAAACCATTCAATTTGTGTTTTTAAGTGGTCAACTAAATCATGAGGAACAACATAGAGGGTAAAAGCACAGCTTCCAAAATGAGACCTGTTCATGAATCCTGTTAACATGCCTCGCTAGCAGTGTGACCTCGCTAGCAAATTATCTAACTTCTCTCAGCCTCAGTTTCTTCCCCGGTAAAACGAAGATGGTAATGGTATCTACCCAGTATGTGGTCTTGGGGATTTCAATTGAGTCCTGTTTGGGAAAGGGATGAACAACACTTCTCAAGGCATTCTGACTGATTCCTAGTAACTTCAGTAGAAGCTGTTACTGATGTCATTAATGTATTGTATAAGTTTTTAGCTTTTAAATAAAAGACAAAGGTAAGTGCTCATGAACAAACTTTATGGCTTACCTCAGTTGTTCCTTTCAACAACTCTGCAGTGTGCATATTACTCTTATTATGATTTTTGCCCATTTTTAAAATGAGGGAACGAAGGTACAGTGATGCCATTTACATGGTAAAGGGAAGTTCCAGGATACACACAGTTCTTATAACCTCAAATCCCCCATTCTTTTCAGTGTGTGATACTGCCTGTTGTCTTTAATGCAAAGAAAAAACATTTGGTTGCTTTAATTATATCTTACCAGAAAAAAATTAATGCACATGCTTCTAAACCATTTAAAATCAATCAATCTCTCTTTCACAGGCATATCTTCTTATTTGATTTGGCAGTGATCGTATGTAAGAGAAAGGGTGATAACTATGAAATGAAGGAAATAATAGATCTTCAGCAGTACAAGATAGCCAATAATCCTACAACTGATAAAGAAAATAAAAAGGTGACTTTTTGGAAATAACTGTAATTTACTTATAACCTTGAATATTCAGGAAAAGTATCATAATATAATGTGAGATGTGGCTTATCAATCCAGATGTTTTTGTTTCTAGAGATTGATTAGGTACATGCCTTTGTGAGAAATAACTGGATAATGCCACAGCTGATCTGATTATTTCTAATGCCCTACTGATCCAGATAGTAAAATGCATTTGGAATAGAAATTGTTGTAAATGTGAAGTTGACTACAATCAGCGTGATTGTTCAGTTTGTATGTTGATAATATTAGGAGGGGGTTTGGGGTAGTTATGGTGGTATTCTTGTGAATTTAGAAACATAATGCTATAATGATGCATATGAATCTAAAGAATATTAATTTTAACAGTGGTCTTATGGCTTCTACCTCATCCATACCCAAGGACAAAATGGGTTAGAATTTTATTGCAAAACAAAAGATTTAAAGAAGAAATGGCTGGAGCAGTTTGAAATGGCTTTGTGAGTATTTCTGTTTTTAAAGGTACTTTTATTTTTACTACTTAAATAACTTATGAATAGTGAACAACCAGTAAGTGTATTCGAATGCTTGAAGCATGTGTAATGTGTGCAGAGACAGGGGAAACGTTTTGCTCTGAGCATGAGCGCTGCTCGGCTGTTGGCTGCTTGATAACTTCGGTCTCCTAGGAGAGGAGTTTTGTTGAATTCCTTCAAAAAGAAGAAAGAGGGAGCTCTAATCTTCTGTTTGACTTTCTGATACGAATGTTTTAGTTTTTTAGCTTTCAGCAGCCCAAGAAAATATTATTCTGATGATAAACTTTTAATGTAATAACTGTATTTTTAATGATCTATCTTTAAAGGAAATAACCTGCATGTGGCCATACACAGACAGACATGTAAATATATATATCTTATTTTTAATAGAAAAGTTGAATTATTCTCTCTGTTTTAACTCTTTTTGAATCTTGGCTAAAATGCTTCATGTATTTAAGGAATGCTTTAAGGGCTTGATTTCTTTCAGTGTTTTTTAGTTCTATTGAGGAGGAAGCTCAATGAAGAGGTGGAAAATAAATCAACCCTGTTTCAAAAGGAATGGCATACAGAGATGTAATAACCAAGAATATGTCATTATAGTGCTTCTTTTTTGTTTTGATGTTTAAGGATGGAAAGGTACACAATGACCCTTTTTGTGGAAATATATGGGATCCCCTGAAATAAAACTGTTAGAAAAAGGTGAAATTAAGGAAAACTACATTTGGAATTTGTTTTATTTGGGTTCTAAGATTATTTACCATTTGTTGACAAATTCTATCAGTTTTTTTCCTTTAAGAAATGCTCATGTTAATGTAAACTAGAGGTAGGAATGGGATGTTTTATTTTGGCTTCAAAAATAGGAAAATAAAGATTCTGAAGATTACTTTATCTAATATTTTGAGAGACAGGATTCTATAGCCAAAATATTTAAGCTTATAGTCAATTCTATGCATCTATTATCCCTGCCATGAACTGGCTGCGTGATGAAAGCTAAATTATTTAACCTCTCACAGCCTCAGTTTCCTTATCTGTAAAATAGGGATGATATTTATTTCAAATTCTAGTTAACATATATCAGCAGAGTGCTAGCCAAATAGTATAATTGTAGCCATATGGTATTGAACAATACATGATATCCATTGTTATTGCTATTATTAATTATTATTATTATTATTATTATTATTATTATTATTATTGCATTTGGGATCCTAGTATACTTATGAGTACTTATAAAATGACATAGCATCGGGGCTGGGCGCGGTGGCTCACGCCTGTAATCCCAGCACTTTGGGAGGCCGAGGCAGGTGGATCACGAGGTCAAGAGATCGAGACCATCCTGGTCAACATGGTGAAACCCCATCTCTACTAAAAATACAAAAAAATTAGCTGAGCACGGTGGTGCATGCCTGTAGTCCCAGCTACTCGGGAGGCTGAGGCAGGAGAACTGCCTGAACCCAGGAGGCGGAGGTTGCAGTGAGCCGAGATCGTGCCATTGAACTCCAGCCTGGGTAACAAGAGCAAAACTCCGTCTCAAAAAAATAAATAAATAAACAAAATGATATAGCATCTTCCAATATACTATTTTTTCTTTTTAGGAAGTCACTTGGAGTTGAACAGTTGGAATTGAAGTGATAGGATGCTGGGGTTAGTGATAATATGCAAAGACAGAGCTGCTCTTGAGCCTTTACTCATATATGCTAGGCTAGCATTTTTTGATGAGTTTGTTTTGGCTATATAATCTTTAGATGAGTGAAGGAATTTCTGCAGAGGAGCAAAGTTGAATTTCATGTCCCAGAGCAGGCAGGTTCTTTGGACTATATGATAGACCTATATCAGTCACTATTTTGTTCAGTTGCCATAAAACAGACAGTTCATTTTTGTATATAAGAGACTTGGTGGCTAGGTGCGGTGGCTCACACATGTAATCCCAGCACTTTGGGAGGCTGAGGCAGGCAGATCACCTGAGGTCAGGAAGAGACCAGCCTGGCCAACATGTAAAACCCCGTCTCTACCAAAAATACAAAAATTAACCAGGTGTGGTGGCATATTTCTGTAGTCCCAGCTACTCAAGAGGCTGAGAAAGAATAGTTTGAACCCAGGAGGGGGAGGTTGCAGTGAGCTGAGATCATGCCACTGCACTCCAGCCTGGGTAACCCGAGACTCTGTCTTAAAAAAAAAAAGAGAAAGAGAGATTTGATAAGATAAATGCTATTATCATCATTTGGCTTCTCTGCTTATGACTGGCCACCGTGTAGTCTAAGATAGCTGCTGGAGGTCTAAAATCTATGTTCTAGGTACCAGAAAGGAATCTCACTTTTATGGGTGCCTTGTAGAAATACCACCCACTTCTGTTACATAATACTGACCAAAGTGTAGTCATGTGGCCACATCTGTCAAGGGAGGCTGGCAAATAAAACATTTATTCTAGCTAGGATACTGCCTACCTAAGAATCAAGGTTCTTTTACTATGGAAGAAGGGAGGAATGGGTAGTTGCAGGCAACTAGCAACCACTGCCTTGCAGGCTTATGCGTATATGAATATGTATGCATGTAAATTATTCCACCACAGTAAGGGTGGCTGCAGCACATGCATGGAACCTGGGATTCTTAATCTTTCATTATTTTTTGAGCACCTCAGCAATATAATAACACACCAGTAGAAGTAGCTTTTGTATATTAGAGTTCTGTTGAACGTACATGCAGATAGTGACAGGGTAGAAGTATATTTTTGGAGAATTTCTCTAAGTTGAGGGCTTCTATAAATAAGGGTTATATTATATATGGTAAAATAAAATCTGATCAGGCATCAGAATATCCCTTTGTTCTATTTCCTTTATTTTTGAAGTTCGTAATATAGGAAGGCCCTGATAATGTCTGCTTCCAGGTTTGTAAGACAGCTTTTGCCCGTCTGGTACTCAAAAAAGTAGAATAATATAGGTAAGTCCTGAAGTTTGATTTTGCCTATGGTTCAAATTTTGCTGCTTATCCAGTATTAAATTTCTAGGATTCTTATTTGATAAGTCACAGAGAAAAAAATAATAAATCCTGCAGCATCCATGACAATGCATGAAGAACGGCAAGCCTTGTGTATCTCCACAGGATGTTTTCTTCCCAGTGTCTTTAGCATCAACATGAGTCCCTTGAGTTCCCCTAGAGCACTCTGGACTACTGCTTTAAGGAATTCTGAAAAGGAAAGGGAGGCATTGGTGAGAGGGTGGAGGGAAACCAAGGGAGCTGATATTTTTAAGAGTGTTGAAATGCTTGCCATTTCTATTTACAGAAGACAGCAATTCTGCTGTTTATAGGATGATTGGATCAGTTTTGTTTAAAATTATTGAAAATCACTGTTAAGGCACTTGAAATACTATGTTAAGGCTCTAAATTAAGGCTCTTAATTTAGAACATTAAATAAGGCCATGGAAAAGCATGAACAATAATAAATAATAAGTATCCATTGAACAATTCTTCCCAGAGGTGACCTACATCTCAGCCTCTATCTCTCCCAAGCACATCCCCATCCTTGCTCAGCAGTCATGTTCCCTGACCTTTTTTGGCCATAACCATTTCTAGCATTTAAAATATGCAGTGAACCACATTAGAACCTGGCAGACCTCCATAGGAAAGGCTGAACAAAGGGAAAAGCAGCAGTGACCCATTTGGATAGGGCAGGAGGACTTTTTCCCCCTTTTAAAATGAGCAATGGTAGCAGGACTGATGTTCTTGAGGTTGTTGGGAAAGTCACTGAGTCAAACAGACCAAATAAGAGTACAGGGGCCGTAATCTAAAGAATGTGTTTAAATCTTTAAGAGGCTGATTGATATACATTGATTACTTTTATTTATTTAAAAAGGTTTTCTTACCACTGTCTTTCACAATTCCATTTAGTCATCTGTGAAACAGGATGGCAAGTAGTTTTATTGGGTTAAGCTGGTTTTCATAATGATGCTGGAAAATATGGATCTAACTGCCTATAGCAATGTTCAAAATTTTGTTAAGAAGCTATGGATATGTTTTCCCCAAATCCAATATATCCATTTTGCTTTTATGGATTTTTCTGTGAGATTTAAATTAATAAACCTTGTCATACCCATTTTGTAGCTCAGGAAACTAGCAGTCACAGGAGCATTTGAGCAAATTCTACAAGTTTGATGCTGTATCATTTACAGTACAGTTGAGGATCTCAGTTCACAGGAGTTTCTTGATCTATAAGGATGCTGAAATAAGCAACTGGACCCATATCTTGGCATCTATAACTGGAGTTTGTATTTTTTGTTTTTGTTTTCTCCCTGTGAATAGGATCTAGCAATCAGAGAGGTTTCTTAAATGTCCCAGGAATAAGTGAAAGCTGGGTAAAAAATAAAGAAGCAGAATTATATTTAGGTTGGTGCAAAAGTACTTGCGGCTTTGCCATTACTTTTAATGGCAAAAAAAAAAAAAAGGTTATTTAAACGACAAGTTAACAAAAGAAAAGATAAATAAGAGGCATACTGTAAGCGTCAGATACGGTAGAAACAGGTAGATTCAGAGTCAGTCTCCATAAGTGTTTTTTGAAGGGAAATGAAAGGTCCACTTGCCTAGAATTTCTTCTGACCGACCTTGGTCCAGTTCTTGAAATCTAACAATTCACATTTACCCCCTTGAATGAAGAGAGCCCCTTTGAGATGCATATGCCGTCACTACTATGACTAAGGTTGCTTGACTGTGTAATAAGTGCTTGGCACAGTTCTACGTGGATTACCTAAGTGAAAATAGCATAGAGGTCAGGCATATCTACTGGAGTATTAGCCCAGGATGTATATCTTTTAAACACAAGGACTAATGGTAGTGGGAAGAAGAGAATGTGAATGGGGGATGGAGATTCTAGAGCTGGGGCTGGACTCTGGGACCGGGATGCACTATCCTATTGGTCATCTGGAGGGGCAGCCCCTGCCTGAGCTTTTGCATTTCCCAGAATGAGCCCTGAGAGGAGCTTCCCTTTTGGGATGGGGCAGGGAGTGAGAATGTAGCCTGTAGCCGTTAAGCTCCACAAATCACATTTAATCTGAGGTGCAGTGTTTCTTTCTAATTTATTCCCCATCTACTTCCAGAAGGAATTTGAAGTCACTCACAATAAAAAGCACACATGCTGCAGAATTAAAAAGAAAAATTTAAACAATCAGAGGTCAAATAGAACAGTGTTTCCAAGTATTATCTTCAAACTCAGGCTCCACTAGACAAGAGTATCTTCTTGAAGTTAACTTTCTGTAGTTTATATGAGAAAAACAGCCTGTTTCTCACATTTCAAATCTAGGTTTATATTTCATCAAACATAATTTGTTTTAATCTAAAGATATTGCTCAGATATTTTAAATACCAGAGAGATAATTACCAGAGGAAATTTTATTCATTCTGCAGATATTTATTGTGCACTTGCCTTGTTGCTAGACACTGTTGGAAGCCCTGGGCATATAACAATGAGGGAGCTGTTGCAACTGAATTTAAATATTATTATTTCTAAATCTAATCATGTTCTGTTAGTATATAATGGATTACGTTTCAGGACTGAACTTTTGATACTTCTATTCAAATCATCTCTTCCTTCAACCCCATTTACTTAAGGATCAACATATGGAGTCCCAAGAACTACACTTGATACAGCCCCCTCCCTCCACTTGTAATCAGTCTCTCACCAATCTCTGCACATCAAATCTGAACACCTGCCTGAACTCTCACTTGTCACCCTCTGGTTTGTGTCTTCTGCATGTGTCATTAGCTTCTGCACTCCCTGCCTTCTCCCAACCAGTCCTTCTTCACAAGTATCAGGATGATCTGATGGTATTCTGCCCCACTTAGAAAGCTTTGTTGGTTATTTATAGTATTTGCTATAATATCAGAGTTTTTGCTAGGATAGAAGAAGGCCCTGCATGGTTTTATCCCATGAGTCTTCCCAGCTCCATTTCCCATCACTTTCCCCTGTGCTCGTTTAAGTTCTTAGAAATGTCCAGGCCTCAGATATTCAAACATAAGCTTTCCCTGCCTGGCCTCCTCTTTCCTCTTGTTCTTTGGATAGCTGGTTCTATATCCTGCAGACCTTGGCTGTAAATGTTACTTTGTGAAGGAGATCTCTCCTCACCCCTATGCTAAGTAAGTAATACCACCTTTCCTGTATTCTCTCATAATTATATTTATACTGCCAGAGAAAAATTATCCAAGCATGCTGTTTACTGCCTTCTCATAGTCCAACAATCCCTCTGCTTGTTAGAATCTGTTCCTTGTGGGCTCAGTTTTACTTCTCTTTTCTCCTGAAGAATAAGGATACCGTTTTGTTTATTAGAGAAGTTAAGTTGAACCACATGGTTAGAGCTGTGAGAAAGGAGAAGAGAAAGCCTCATGGATCTGGGGGTGAAAGAAAGTGTTGGGTTTGGTGTGAGTGAGGCTCTGGGATAGCTATGGAATCTGAGGGATTTGGGAAGGGGAAAAGGCCTTTTGAGATGCATGTGTTTGAAATCTCAATTTATCTTTCCTTGATGTTCTTTGAAATGCTAAGTACAGGATGAAATTATTTTTTGGTTATTTTGGTGTACCTTTAGTGGTCCAAGGCTGAACTGCCTGGGCCCATGGAATAATGGGCTTGCCATTAGATCTGTTTGCCTGTTTAATGTCTGTTTCTTGCATGAGGGCAGAGATCTCATCCCTGTTGTTCATGTGCATGATCTGTCATATTTTTGTTGTACGTTTGAAATTTTACTCTGTAAGTTTTCTGACAACCAAGACAATGAAAAAAAAAACTTGATGAGTTTTGGAATTCTTACTGTCTGACAAAATATTACAATAGCCCTTTGGGGGAGAGACTTTTTCCAGTATGGTAAGAAGTCTATGTAGTGTGGATCCTTAGGTAGGAGTTGTTGAAAACATTCTCTACCAGCAGCATTAGATTTTTGAAATTCTTGAAGTTGATGTTATAGATCAGTATTTCTCTTTTATGTAAGCCTTCAACTGTGCAATTGCAATTTTGCTAAGGCGTTTTTATAGACACCTAACCTGATGCTGTTCCTTCCAGATGTTTCTTTCTAGTAGTCTGGATTGCTTGGATAAAATTTTTGAAACCAAACAGGATGGGCAATTCTCTTATTTCCTGGCCTGTCTTTTAAGTAGCACTGATTGTATTCATTTGTATACTGAAAACTGTAAAATAATATGCAACTCATGTGGTACTAGGAGCCTCCTTGCTCCTTGGACATGTAGACAGAGGTTAGTCCAGATTCCAGTTCTGCAGCCTGAGGTGCTGAAAGCCCACCTGCATTCTCACATTTCTCACTCCGTCCATGTTCTTGATTCAGTGTGTGTGTGTGTGTGTGTGTGTGTGTGTGTGTGTGTGTGTGTGTATTTTAATTTCCCCACCTTCAGACCCAGGAGAAAGGATCCACTCTTTTTCCATTTTCCATCTGAAATCCATTCACTGTCTATTTTTTGGGATGCCAAAAGGCGTCACAGTGGGGCTTATGTCATGCACCTGTTCCCTCTGCTGTTTCACTGGTCTTTGACACCCTCAGCAGCAACTGGAGCATGACCCTCCCCACCCTGCACTGCTCCCTGCAGAGGACCAGCACTCCTCACCTCACTATCCCTTTAGGGAGTGACTAGTCAGGCCAGAGTGCCTCCCATACCCATCCTGAGGATTTAGAGGTATAAAGCCATGTCATGTTACCCATTATTCAAAATCAAGCTCTCCAGTGAGTGTTTCAAAAGAAATGAGTCTTTGTTGTTAATTTTTGAAAGGCCCATGTTTCTATCATTAAAGGTTTGGCAACAAATTTGACATTTGACTGTGAATATTTAAAAGATTCACTTTGTTAATATTTTTGCCCAGATGGAGATGCCTACAGTATCTGCATGAAGCTGTCAGAGTTCTAAAGCAGGCCTAAAAACAACAACTACTACTATGAGTACTGCTAGTCCTCTCTTCCCTTCCTCTCTCCTCCTCTCTCTCCTCTTTTTCATTTTCTTAATCAGGAGGTTGGTTTGGATCTTCTCTAGTGTATCAATAAGTTTCTGTTGAGACAACAAATTTCATCTCTTAGAACAAGGGCCGGCAACCTTTTTTTGTAGGGGGCCAGAGAGTAAATGGTTTAGGCTCTGTAGGCCATATGGTCTCTGTCAGAGCTACTCAGTTCTGTCATAGTTAAGTATGAATGTGGCCATAGGTAACACATAAATGAAAGAGTGTGGTGTGTTCCAGGAAAACAATTGGTGGTTGTATTTGGCCAATGGGCTCTAGTTAGTGACCCCTGCCTCAGAGCACAAATAAAATGACTTTAGCCTAGAGAATGAGCGAATATCTGTTACCACAAAATGATCTCACCTGTAATGAAACCATGCTGTGGCCTTTTGTGGAAGTGTGATTTTGTTTGGTTTGTTTTCTTTTTGTATCAGTGATTCCTGTTTAGGCTATCATGATGATTTAGCTCCAAAATGCTTTTTACTCCACCAAAAAAAGTAATAAACCTGGGTGAATTATCTATATTTGTCACTATTGTCTTTTTACTGCCTAACTGGATATGAAAAAATATCTGCTCAAAGAACAGACTACATCTATTCAATTTCTAGTTTCATTAAGTTTTATTGCATGGTTTATTGAAAAGGAAAGGTCCCACAAAGTCCAGGCCAGTAGCAGCCATGTGCTAAGTTTTTCTCTACTCAGAAGTCAGCCACATCAATAAAAAGCATTTTTTTTTTTTTTGAGATGGAGTCTCGCTTTGTCACGAGGCTGGAGTGTAGTGGCGCGATCTCGACTCACTGCAATCTCCGCCTCCCAGGTTCAAGCGATTCTCCTCCCTTGGCCTCCCGAATAGCTGGGATTACAGGCACCAGCCACCACATCCAGCTAATTTTTGTATTTTTAGTAGAGACAGGGTTTCACCGTATTGGCCAGGATGATCTCTATCTCCTGACCTCATAATCCACCACCTCAGCCCCTCAAAGTGCTGGGATTACAGGCGTGAACCACCACTCCTGGCCAAGAAGCATTTTTTAATCAGTCATTCTCTTTGTGCTCTGGATGTATTTTCTTCCCAGCAGCAGCAATACCATTTGTGCCCATTATTTATTCTGAAATTTTTTCCCTGGAGAGCATACTAAGGAAAACCAGAAGGGGAAGAGGAAGCCTGTGGTGGTGTCAAGAGTTGACCAGAGGGGGCGCCTTCTTGGGTGAGCTGGATGTGGGGATGAACTTTTGTCACATACTTTGGCATTTTCTTAGCGTCTAAAGCCTGTCAGTGTCTTGAAACTGGAAGCCTTACCAGCATAATGGCCAAAATATCAGTCTATAAACCATCCCTTTGTCTGCCCCATGCGTTGTTTTTTTCTTGAGAAAATCATTTTATCTAAAAACCTTATATTCTTCCTCCTTAAAATGCTTGCATGATCAGTTTTTAATGTGAAGAATTTGTCTATGGGTGTGGAATCCATGCCGGCACCATCCGTTGCCTCTGGGCTGTGCTGAGTCTCATGGTACTGACCTATTCACATTAATCTCCCAAGTTGAAGCCAGCTCAACTATCTCTGAATCTAATGTATTGTCTATAACCTTTCAAAATTGGCAGTTAAGTCAGGATAGGGAACTATACTGGCAGCAATAAAAGGAAGTAGGACACGGGACAGTGCTCAGAAAAATCACAGCTGTCATGAAATGGAGTCTTTCAGTAGCCTGTTTGATCCAGAAACACGAGAAAGTATTTCATGCATGACAAAGCATTAGTAAAAATTAAATAGTATTCTTGTTTTGTTATTGCCTTGTGGGGATCAGTCACTCTTCTTTTTCTCTGGTTATGTTTAATACATATTTGACACTTTTTGGCATTCTTGAACATGCTAATGAGGAAGGAGAAGTCACAGGCAGGAGGAAGAGCAAAGGACAGATATCACAATTTTCATTGACAAATAAGCATTATCCTGGTTAAAACTAAATGCAAATAAAATTAGTGAGCTGAATTGGTGTCTCCAGCTTGTCTGGGTAGTGTAGAGATTTACTCAAAGAGTAAGATTGTTTTGGAATTGTTTGTTGTACTAAGTCAACTTAGTATGGTTTCCTCTAAGTAAATGACAAAATCTCCACTACAGTGAGTTCTATGATAATAAGCAAGCTTTAACCTGTAAGTCTAAATCTAACAGTGTCACATGTACTGATTTTAGGCTATTTCTTGATAAGAAATGATTAGGTCATAAGACTTACTACTTTGGGCTATACAACACAAAATAAGCTGCAATTGGAAACTGGTAATCCTTGCAATGGAAACAATGGGAGAAATCATATAAACTACAGAAAGTAAACTTCAAGAAGATATTCTTGTCTAGTGGAGCCCAAGCTTGAAGATAATACTTGGAAACACTGTTCTGTTTGACCTCTGATTATTTAAATTTTTCTTTTAAATTCTGCAGCATGTGTGCCTTTTGTTGTGAAACTTGTGTATTTGGCAATACATGCCCAGGAAGTGTTTTAGGCACTAGGGATATAATGATAGACAAGTTCACTTCTCTTGTGAAGTTTACGTTGTCACAAGACTTATATTTTCAAGTCAGCATTATAATGTTCATGCAAAGCAGTGATAAATTGCAAGGTATATGAAATAGTTGATACTACTACACATTATTTTGATGTGTGGAGAATGGGATTCAAAATTTCAATGTAGAAGGGGCTTGTGCATGTAATGCTGATGGACAGATTTTCAGAGTTATTCAGTTATTCATCTGAGAAAGACATTTGCAACTGAATATTTTTTCTCTTCACTTAGAAGTAAGTTGCTGTAAGTTAAGTATATGTGCTTTTTGCTTCAAATAATTAGGAAAAAGATGCCATTTGACACCAATAATAATTTAGAAAAATTAATTTTTTGTAGTTTTTTTTTTCTCATGGAGTCTGAACACCTTTTCATTATGATCATATCCTCAGAAACTATACAGTTTTATAAATTCATACATTCCCTGAAAAGGAGATTAAAGTTCCTCTATTTTTTTTTTTCTTTTTTTTCAGACGGAGTTTTGCTCCTGTTACCCAGGCTGGAGTGCAATGGTGCGATCTCGGCTCACCGCAACCTCCGCCTCCTGGGTTCAAGCAATTCTCCTGCCTCAGCCTCCCGAGTAGCTGTAACTACAGGCGTGTGCCACCATGCCCAGCTAATTTTTGTATTTTTAGTAGAGACGGGGTTTCACCTTGTTGACCAGGATGGTCTTGATCTCTTGACGTTGCGATCCACCCACCTTGGCCTTCCAAAGTGCTGGGATTACAGGCTTGAGCCACTGCGCCCGGCCTAAAGTTCCTCTATTTTAACAGTTCACTTCTTGAGTCTTTTTTATAGTTTCTTTCCAAGTATATCTTGTGCTTGGATGCCTCTTGTGGTGAGGGACTTACTACCTCTGAAATTGCTTGTTTTATCTTTGGTTAGCTTTCACTGTAGAAGATTCTTCCTTATAATGAGTTGAAACTTGTCTGTTAAAGTATAGTTTCCTAATATCACTTCTTGGGCCCAAATAGAACTTGTCTAACTCTTCCTTACCTGGAAATCTTTCAGATACATGAAGATAGCTATCCCTCTAAGTCCAGGCTTAAAATATATTTTTCTTTATGAAAAAATGAAACTTGGTTTAGGAAGATTCTTTCATTAACCTAGCTTACCATTGCTAATCAGGATCAGGTAAAAGTTAGATACATTGAAAGTTTAATTTCACCTCAAAATTATAGGCAAGGTACAATGAATGCTAGATGCTGGTAAAATGAAAGCTAGATGCTGTTGTACACACACAGACACACACACACACACACACACACAAAGCTAAGTATAACAGTTTATCTTTTCGAGATGTTTAGAAATCACTTTGGAGACTTCTGATTGAATTGTGCATAGCATTTTAATATTCTGCTTTTGAGTATTTTCAGGATGGCTGCAGATTTTAATAACCTCATGATAGAGTATTTAGAGTCTAATGGCATGTAGTGATAATTCTTTGCTATTATATAATGCTTTACAGTTTCCAAAGCATTTTTGGATAAGGCTCAGTCTGATTCTTAAAGAGTCCTGTGAGGTAGCTAGGAAGGTATTATTCCTTTTTAAAAATGAGAAAATAGTAGACAGATTAAGTATTTTTTTTATTTCCTTAGCAAGTGACAGAAGCTGAGCTTGAATCTCAGTCTGGGGCTTTTTGTCTCATACCACACTGCCTCATTTGTAGCAAGAACACCTACTGTTCTCTAAACAGGAAAGTTTCCTTTTCAGTTTGTTTCGTAAGCAAGAGGTATTCCTGTGTAGTACATTATTCACTTGATGAAAAATATGATTTAGAGTTTAAATACTTCCATTTATTTTTTAGTGATTGCTGTTGGATAAGAATTTGATATTTTTACAAAATCAAATAATAAGTAACATTGTTTATATTATTAACAACCATCTGTAAGGATAATTTTTGCTTCAAAGAATTTCTTTAGAGCAAAGTCCACCAAATCTTAATTTACAAGTTAATTTATTTCAAGATTTTTTCATCACTTTATGTCATCACAGGATTGAGCCTAATATGATTAATGCAAAGGTTTGATTTTATTTGGTTTTGTGATGTTTTCTTCTCTCAGTTATTTAGATAAGATTTCAGTTTCAGAATTTCAGTTCTGTTTTTAGAGGTAAAGGACCTGGGAAGGAAAGCCTCATGGTCTGAGAATAAGCAGCAGCCAGTTATCAGGGTGGATTCAGATGAGTATTAAATAAATATGTGTTTCTTTTTATCCAGAACTTTGGTAACATTGGATGTTTATTACGTCAGTTGCTGAAGGTATGAACACAGTATGATAACGCTGTCATCTTCTCCTTCAGGATACGCTTTAGACTGAGCGTTGACTAGCTTCTCCTTCCTAGAGAGAACCAGATTTGAAGTGGTTATCTAAACCACGTGTTTGACCTGTCACTTATTAAAACAGCAACTTTCTTCTAAACATGTTCCCCTAAGAAAACACTAAAGGTTGGGAGCTCAGATTTTTGGCCTCAAAGTAGCCAGACTGTTCCATTGGTCAGTGGTGGTTCCTGACTAACTCCTGTCCGCTTATTGATATTTATCTGTAACACCACTGTCTGTACAAAGCAGCCAGCTCTTTGAGTAAAGAAAGGTCATTTCAGAAGCCACAACGCCCTACATTAATGATCTCTAAAATAACATTTTCCAGTAAAAACAACACTCTTTACAGTTTGTTATAGCAAACAATCAAAGATAAATTTTGTGTTTATTATTTTTCCAATCTTTCCTTGTATCATTCCAATGATATAATTCATATTTGGTGACATTAGCATTGTATTCCAAGCATGATACTATGCTTTGGATGCTCATCTCGTTAACTATTCACAAAATTATGATGGAGCAGTTTACCCTGTTTTAGCAAAGGAGAAAACTAAGAATCAGAAATGTAAGTAACTTGCCTGAGCCACACAGCTCATCACTGAACAGGGATTCTGCCATGCTCCTTCAGTGCTCCACGTCATAGGACATGCTTTACCCATTCCTTTCTTCAGAGTTTCTTCTTCAAATTGCTGGTAAGGAAGAACACTTATATTTTATTAAGTTCAGGTTTTCTATCCCCAAACCTCAAACTATGGACTTCCTGCATTTTTCTTACTTCTCCCTTGGATAACAACAGCAACCAGAAACAAAATTCTCTCATCTATTATCATATACCAAATTTGCCTTATGTAGTCTTTGACTAATGACTTGTTGGTCAGAATAAACTCCAGGATCTGTTCTCTGATAGTACATTAATAATATATATGCATTAAAGCTGCTTCACAGAGAGTATTTGAACTTTGACATATTGAACACGGGCATTTTAAATTAAAGCTGTTGCTGTCAGTGCATTTTAAAAACTAGGTAGCTTCAAAATAGTGTTTCCTACATAACAAAGTAGACCTGAGGTCATATGTAGTTTACTAAGGCAAAACTATGCCTGGCCTGTTTAATTGTGGTACAGGTTTGAATAGAGTTTTCCAATTATCATGACCTAAACGTCTTTCAGACTGAGAAAAAACTAAACTGTTTTGCAGGGTTTTGATTTGCTAGAAGAAACACCATAGAGCAGCCTAATGGATTTTCTGCATACTCTAGGAACTAGGAATAATGAATTTTAAACTCTTCTGAATCCTTCAAGACAAGAGACTATCAAGATGAAAGTGATGCTTGGTGACAATTATAATTCTATAGTTGCACCCTTGGCTTGCATTATTGTTTCTTGTCTTGCAAACACTTTTGTATCAGGTTATATTAGCTAAGCAATCTTTTTGCTTGTGGCATTAGACTCATGCAAGTTTATAAGTAGTGTGTGGTAAGCCTTTCCCCTTGTATAGCTGATTTGGGGACATAGTTTTACACAATACATATACATATACATATACATATACATATACATATACATATACATATACATATACATATACATATACATATACATATACATCTCTCCTCATGAAGGATTTTCTCGAGGGCTGTGTAATAGAAAGAGTCCCAGATTGGAACCACAGAGGTCATGAGCAACACCTACCCCCACCTCACTCCTGCTATTTTGTAGATAGATCAATTCACAGATTAATTTTCCCTCAAATGCCTACATACTGGATGATCTCAGACTTTGTATCCAGTCAGACCCAGAAAACTTCCTCTACAGAGTAATTTGCCCAAAGCCACAGGAGTAGTAAATGGTGGAACCGAGACTATGAAAGAAACTAGGTCCTTTAATCCCTGGCAATTCCTCTTCATTCAGGACAGATCTTGTGTTAGGTGAGTACCTTTCCCTAAAATGGGGGTCTCACTCTTTGCTCTATATCCTTGTCATGAAAAGCTGCCAATTCCTTGTCCAGAGGCCAGTAGGTTTGGGATAGAGGAGGAAAACTCAACCAGCCTCCAGTGGATGTTAGCAATAGGACCTGTTTTTCCACCATCTGTTTGACATTAAGATACTGCTTGCTGTTGACATTGCAGATTTATTTCCAGCAGGCCACTCCTGACTCCTGAACACTTGATACTAGCATGAAACCTTCTAATTGCAGGATACAGTGAAATCCAAAGTGAATTAGAAGTTTAATTAAATTTCTTGCTTGTTTAATTGTTTAATGTGTCGCGTAGTCCAACTTGCAATTCCATATTCAATTATAATGAAACTCCCCTTAGACTGAGTTTGTCTTGGGGTTTGATGGTGACTCTAAAAAGGGTATTGATGCTTTAAGAGAATTCTTGGTTTTATAAAATTTCAGTGTAAGGGATTGAGTGTTTTAGTATTAGGTTTGTATTGACTCTTGATATTGACACAAGTCTGAATGTGCAAAGCCCACAAAGGCTAAATCCCATAGGCTTATATTTAATTTAAAATATGGCTAGCTGGCCATTTTGAATATACTTGCTGGGTTGACAATCTGAATACTTGACTGATTGGGAAATAGTCAAATATTAATTTTAAATGTTCATTAGTAGACTGTTTGTAATTGGTTTTTAAATTCATTTGGAAAATGAGAACTCACATTTATTTAAAATTTCCAATAAACCTGATTTCATAAAGGTGTTTGGAGGTTAAATGCCTAATAATTAATTTATGCTTAAGTCATATTTTTAATAATTTGGAGGAAAGTTAAAGCAGCTGAGAATAATGTTAATGATGGAAAGTAATGAAGGCTTCAAGATTCCAGGATTTAATTATAGAGATCATATTCATCATCCTAAAAGCAGAATAGAAAACTGGATTGAAAAGACATCTTAGTGGATCTTAAAGAATGCTGGTCAAGGAGAACAAAAGTGAGGAAAGACCCAAGCCCTATCACTGACTTGGCCCAGACAGGCCTCTCTTCCTCCCTGGAACAATTCATTCATACTTGAAGAGGGATTTGAAAACTATTTGTAATCTATTTTTGTTTTGCATGGCAAAAGAAGGTAGAGGAAGTGTGGATGTTAATCTAATCATGGTATAAAAATAATGGTGCAATCACATTCCCTTTTATTTCTACCCAACCATTGTTAAAATGTTTTCCTCTTGGGCTTATTCTTTTTTTATTCTAAAAAATAATGTTAGATGGTTAGTACTCATTGTGTGAGTGTGTGTATATATGTATTTGCACGTTTTTGTGTGGAAGTAAACACTAGACAATGATAGTAGGGTCCCTTTGGGAACATTAAGGTTTTCAACCTAAAGGTGATGAATGCCCTAAACTTTGTGTCACTCTGTAAACCAATAGGAAAATTAAATTAGCAGGCTTTATTCCATCTGTGGAAATGCAATGATGCTAAAAGAATAATCAAAATCTATTTAATCAATCTAATTATAAATGAAGAGATTGCTTACATTTAAAATCTTAATAAAGGAAATGAGGTTGGTAGTCTATGCTGATTCAGTAAAACACATATCTTCCAGAGCCAAAGAAATTAAATGTAAACCCTTGATCAAAAAGCATAGATAGTGTGATCCAGAAAGCTTGATTACTGCTAGCTTTTAGGGAAGAAGGCTTTTTGATATTACAAGCACAAGAAGGCAGAGCATTATTATGTAGAGAATTGATTGATTAATTTAATCAATGACTTTCTCAAAGATGGTTCTGAGACATGACTGGGAAAACTGAAATGAGCATGACTAACAAAACTGAAATGAGCCAGCTTGCCTTTGGCGGTCAGCACCACTCCATGAAAGTGCCTGCAGAGTGCCTCTGCCAGAGCACAGAGGACTTTCTGGGGGAATTCCTGTAGCTTGCACAAGAATCAAACCTAAACAGAGTTTAATGAAATTCTACTTTAGAGTGATTTGTTTATCTTCTGTGAGCAATTTCTTTCTTCTTTTTATAGATTGATTTATTTATCTGTTTGTGTATTCCTCTAGTGCTTTTCCTCATCTAAACCAAAAACACTTTGTAAATATCAGAGCTCAGATTTTTAAAAGATCATTGATTTTTTTCAAACACCCTGAAGGTAGGCTGTCACACATTATTATTTATTTCTCGGATAGGGATATTGATAGCATAATATTAAAATCTTTCATTAGATAACTTTTTCTGGTCTCGTAATAACCTAAATTCAATGCAGTTTTTTGTTCGTCTTTATCTGTCACAATTGTTATTTAAAAGTACCCACTACCCAGGATAGTATGGTTACCTTGTTGCTATCAGGAAAGGGAATAGTAAGTCAGTAAAAATTGTCATTGGTCTGAAACATTCTACTGTGACTACCAGATATTATAGTTGCCCAGGAGACCCAGGAAATGGGCTTTTGATTAGCTGTTGAAATTTGCCGGCTGGGCATGGTAATTCACACCTGTGATCCCAGCAATTTGGGAGACCTAAGGGGGCAGATCACCTGAGTTAAGGAGTTTGAGACCATCCTGGCCAACATGGTGAAAATCGATCTCTACTAAAAATACAAAGTTAGCTGGTGTGGTGGCGCATGCCTGTGAGCCCAGCTACTCAGGAGGCTGAGGCATAAGAATCACTTGAACCCAGGAGGCAGAGGTTGCAGTGAGCCGAGATTGCGTCAGCCTGGGCAACACAATGAGACTTTGTCTCAAAAAAAAAAATAAATTAATTTGCCTAGCGTTGGGAAAAACAGCAAAGGAGAAAGGACTTACAGAGTGCCTACATGAATTGGTTATGAGTAACACATAAACAAGGAGAAACACACTGCGGAAGGTCGCAGGAGGCCTCTGAGGAGGAAGGCCTCTCCATGCCTCATGTTCCGGTGCAGGTGACCTCGGCTCTGTTACCATAAACATTGTGGTCAGGAATGTAAAACCGCTCATAGCACTATGACGTAGCCAGACTTGTAGGCTATGTTCCATCAGCTGCACATAGATAATAAGCTAAAGATAATCACACGTTCTTGTTTTGTGAAACTCCCAAACCGCCACTGTTATCAATCCTTAGGATGACACACCAGTTCCAGCTCACTGATTCACTCCACCATGACTCTACCCCTACCCTGTAGATCAAAGTGATTATAATCAATAAATGGTGTGGATGATCAGAGCTCAGGGCCTTCACTGTTTTCTCCAAAGTGGTGGCCCCAGTCCTACTGTCTCTCTTAATCTGTCTTTTCTCCTTCCTTTGTCGCCACCAAACTCGGGGTACCCACGGGTGATGTAGGGCTGGTTCCCTGCATTCTGGTGCCCAGCGTGGGTCTCATGGATCCCTACGTTCTGGCCCCCAGTGTGTGAGGCTCATGGATCCCTGTGTTCTGGCACCCAATGTGTGGGGCTCATGGATTCCCTACAGCCTAGCCTAACGAGCTCTTCAGAAGTTTGGTCAAAAGCCAGTAAATGGTGAGTGCTGTGTAGACCTTCCACAGGGTCCTTCTCTGTTCTCTTTACATTAGGCTGCATACTTCGACTTGCCATCACCATCTCTATGGAAAGCTCAGTTCAGGATCAGCAGTCTTCTTGATTCTGAAGAAAACCTCTGTTCATGAGGTTAAGGACCTGCTATTGATGACACCAGTCACACAGAACAATCATGTGAAGGAAAAATAGGGGGAGGTCTTTACCGTTTCCTCCTGGGCTACTGTTAGTGTCTTACCTGGTCTTCCTGCTATATTGTAGCCACCTGACTCTCAACAGACTGTTGTAAGAGGGACCTCTCTAAACTGCTTATTTCTAAGCTGACATGCCTCTCTCCATGGCTTTATCTGTCATTTCTGACTTCTTTATTCACTCCCAATGTCACTGTCTTGCTTTAGGTCTTAAGGCTCTTCTACCTGGATTACTGTGGTCATCTCTGTAACTGTCTCCCTGTCTCTCATCTCACCCCTTCTACAACACGGCTGCTAGAGTTTCCTAAATACAAAGATGATCTGGTTATCTGCATACAGTCCTGCAGTAGTCACTGCTTGCCCACAGAACAAGATCAGATTTCTGGAGTATGCACAAATGGCGTCTACAGTCCAGCCTATGCTCCACTCTAACCTTTTGTTTTTCCTTTTCACCATATCCAGTGTTGAAACCAGAATGAATTCCTGGCAGCTTCCAGAACATGCCAGGCTCCTTTGTACCTCTGCGCCTTTCATCACAGTATTCTTTACTGGCTTGGGATCTGTTCTCTGCTGGGCTTTGCTAGGGAACATCTATTTTTTTTAAGACGCAAATTGAATGCAACTACTTTGTTTTCAGGTGCCACCCCCATGCTCCATTCTGTACTATAGGATTGACCAATTTTTCTTTTATTCTCTACCGTATCTTACACCTTTGAGGATTACTTTATCAGGTTTGCTTCTTTTCATGTCTCTATCTTCATCCTAGATTGAAAGAACTGTAAGGCCAAGGGCCATGTATTTTTTTGTCCCAGTACAATGCTTAGTACACATCAGGCACTTAATAAATACTTGTTGAATAAAAGAATGTCTGAAGCAGCTGAGTAATAGTATGACAATTTTCAGATTCTAAGTGCCATATAACTTCAGAGAAAGGACAGGTCATTATGCACTACAGTAACCTGGGAAGGTCTCAAAGAAAAGTAGGGACCTATGTTACAGGGATAGATCACATTTGGAGTGGTGGAGGGAAGAGAGACTATTCATGACTATGAATAATGGTTTGCAGCTGTGACTGAGGTGAGCATTTAAAGAGTACCCTGAATAAATGGGTTTCTTTAGCTTACGATTAAATACTACTATTGGAGATACCATTTTCCTAATTAAAATTTTCTGCTGTTCTTCATGACTCACATAATAATTTCCATACTCCTTAATACTGGGTTAAGAAAAAGTTCACTCTGTTAGTTGCTTCATGAGCCTTGGACAAGTTGCTTGACCTTTCTGAGCTTCAATTTAGAAATGAAAAAAAAGGAGATATAATATCTACCTCAAAATGTGTGCTGTAACACTTACCATTTATTCTGTTTGTCAAATGTCAGGTACATTGCAGGCCACGTTCGTGTGTTAACTCCTGTAACCTTTATGTCAACTCCATGTCGGTTAGGTCATTGTTTTCTCATTTTGCAACAGAGGAAAAATAATGGTGCCACCAATAGAAATATGGAAATGTAGAACACAGGATCTCAAATTGTTTTGGAGGTTGGGAAGGAACAGCTCCTCTGCATAAGGTGGCTGGCAGGAGTACTTAATGACACTAGCGCAGCTTTGGGTTTAAGGGAGAGTTGGGTCTGCTAAGTTGTGGGCTCGTCCGTGAAGTTGTTTGGTTTCCCAATTTAGCATTAGCTCAAAAGCTGGAAACATTACTTTGGAATCCTGTGTAATAGTGAGTACCACTTTCTGGGAATTGGGATGGGACAGTAAGAGTGAGGGCATCACGTAGTTGGAGCTCTGAGCTCAGTGCGTTGAGTATAAGCCTAAGCTGAGGGCCATGGCCTGCTGCAGAATGTTCTCACGGGCTGGGGATGCTTTTCTTATCAGTATTCCGTGGATGGGCCAGATGAAAATTCCAATAAATGAAGACCCCTAAAAGTTGTCTCTTTTTTATTGAAGGCAGGGTCATAGAATATAGACTTGGAAGGCATTGGCTTTGGAATTCAACAGGCGACATTTAAATCATGGTACTTAGATTTTTTTATTTAGATGACCCTTGAAAAATTGTTGAGGCTCCATGAGTCTCAGTTTCATAATCTGCAAATGAGCATAAGAATATTATTTCATGAGTCATTGTGAAGTTGAATGAGAAAATGCATGTGAAGCATGTCACTGCACTGTTGATGTGCAGTGACTGGGCACCTGTTTGGTCATTGCCCACAGATTCTAATACATGAGACAAAGGAAATAGAAATAAATCACAGTAAGTTAAGTATTCCATACAAGATAGGAAATAAACCAAAGTGATTTTTTGTACTTTTTTTTTTTTTAAGACAGAATCTTGTTCTGTTGCCCATGCTGGAGTGCAGTGATGCGACGATCTCAGCTCACTGCAACCTCTACCTCTGGGATTCAAGTGAGTCTCATGCCTCAGCCTCCCAAGTAGCTGGGATTACAGGTGCCCATCACCACACCTCGCTAATTTTTTGTATTTTTAGTAGAGACCCTGTTCTGCAATGTTGGCTAGGCTGGTCTACTCCTGGCCTCAAGTGATCTGACCTCCTCAGCCTTCCAAATTTCTAGGATTACAGGTGAGCCAATTTTTGTAGTCTTACACACCACTTAACATAGAATATTTCACCTATGGGCCCTCTAATTACATGTTTTGTTCTCCTTGCAGTCCGCCCCATCCTGAGGCTATCCAGAGTTCATTGTTTTATTAGAATAAAAGACATTCCAATCACTCAGGGAGTTTAAAAGGTCTTAGTACCTCTGTGTCGGGAACCAGGGACAAAGACCAAATGTTAGAACAAATTATTCTAGAACCGCTATCTACAAGGGTTTTAGGAGCTCTATGGCAGGAACCAGGGGCAGAAGACAATGTGTATATTTTAAAAAAATTTTTTTTATTTAATTAATTTAATATTTATGAGACAAGGTCTTGCTCTGTTGCTCAAGTTGTAATACAGTGTTGTGGGCTGGGCACGGTGGCTCACCTGTAATCCCAGCACTTTGGAAGGCTGAGGTGGGTATATCATGGAGTCAGGAGATCGAGTCCTTCCTGGCCAACATGGTGAAATCCATAAAGGTTACAGGAGTTAACACACGAATGTGGCCTGCACTGTACCTGACATTTGACAAACATGGTGAAACTAAAAAAAATTAGCCAGGTGTGGTGGTGCATGACTGTAGTCCGAGCTACTCTGGAGGCTGAGGCAAAGGAATCACTTGAACCTGGGAGGTGGAAATTGCAGTGTGCCAAGATCGCACCACTGCACTCCAGCCGCAACAGAGCAAGACTTCTTCACAAAAAAAAAAAAAAAAAAAAAAATACAGTGGTGTGATTGTAGCTCACTGCAGCCTCGAACTCCTGGGCTTAAGCAACGCCCCCCAACCCAACTCAGCTTCCTGAGTAGCTAGGACTGCAGGTACATGCCAGCATGTAGGATAATTTTTTAAAATTATTTTTTGTAGAGATGGATGGGGTCTTTCCACGTTGTCTAGGCTGCTCTTGAACTTCTGGGCTCAAGTGATCCTCTGCCTTGGCCTCTCAAAGCCCTGGGATTACAGGCCTGAGCCACCACATCCAGCCTATCTTTCTTATTATTTCACAACTACTTCACTGAACAGGCAGTGTGTCAAGCAGCCAGGCCCA
The DNA here is from genome assembly GCA_031835075.1 of Saguinus oedipus. Lineage (NCBI taxonomy): Eukaryota > Metazoa > Chordata > Mammalia > Primates > Cebidae > Saguinus > Saguinus oedipus. The sequence goes on along the minus strand of CM063175.1, from coordinate 104,804,381 downwards.
GATGGAGAATCCAGGTGTATGTTGGCAAAAAACAGGGTAGGTCCAACAGGAGGGTGGTGGCGGACTGTGGAGAACTTACTTGAGGGCTGAGCTGGTGGTGGCTGCAGCATTTTTATGGGATGTTCCCTATTTGTGTGGGAAGATAGCCCCGAAGGTGAATTTGTGTGGAGAGAAAACACCAAAGGGCACCACCACAGCATAAGCACAAGTTAGGGGAGGCTGTGATATCAGGTGGACACCTAATGCTTGTGGCCGGGAGGACAGGCAAGGCTCACGGGAGTAGCTCTCCTTTTGTTGTTGTTGTTTTTCGTTTTGCTCTTCAGGGATAAATTTATTCTACAACAGCTTTTAAGATTCTATTGTATGTCAAGTCCCATTTATGGGGATACAAAATACAAATAAGGCGTCCTCAGGTTGGATACAGATAGCCAGCCAAAATTTACAGATAATTACAAAATAAGATGGCTGAGTCTATAATGGAGCCAAACAAAAAGGACCACAGGAACACTAAGGGATAAATTAAAAATCCTGCCTTAGAGATTCAAGAAAGGCTTCTCAAAGGAGATAGCATTTGAGCTGGGTCCTCAGGAATGAACAGGAATTCTCCAGTGGGAAAGGTCATTACGAGTGTAATTAGAATTACTTAGTAAGTGTACAAAAAAAAAAAATATGAGAGGATAATAGGGCTTTCTGCAACTACTTTTCTAGATTAGAGGATATCTAGTTCATTTCATCCCTCCTTAAAAGCAAGCCCAAGGTATCTTAAAGGAAGAAAGGGTGCCTCAGTGCTGCTCTTTGTCAGAGAACCTCACTTCATGCCTGAGCTTGGGAAGCTCTGCAGGCCCAGGCACATCCTCGTATACTCAGCAAACAGCCCTTCAAGGTCAGGGATTCCACTTATATTCTCAATGGACACTCTGGAGCACAGTAGTCATTCAGTAAATGTTTTTTGAAATAAGCCCATTTGTTAGAGTGTCTTGAAAATATTTTTTGAGGGTGGTTTGATTTTCTTTTTTGAGACAGACTGGCACATGTGTCTGTTTCAACTCAGCGAGACTGTTCCAGTTTTTGTCTTAGGAGTAGCCATTTGAGTTTTACTGTTCTGTGTGCTTTTTGGCCTCATTTGGGAGTTTAAATTATTTCAAAATGGATAGAGACCGTAGAATAGAGAATCCCCAAATCACAGGACAGTTTGAAGTTCATTGACAAGGATAGTGAGAAAAGTGTGCTCTGCAGAATATTTTACTCTGAGTTTCTCTAATGTAATTAATTTTGAGGGGGGAAGAAAACCCAATATTCAGCAGAAAGGCAGGAATAGAGGATCAATCTAATACTTCACGGTGGAGAATGAAGCTGTGTTCAGGCCACTCTGCATACTCTGAAACTCTTTTGTTTTGTTTTTTTTTTTTGAGATGGAGTTTCGCTCTTTTTACCCAGGCTGGAGTGCAATGGCGCGATCTCGGCTCACCACAACCTCCGCCTCCTGGGTTCAGGCAATTCTCCTGCCTCAGCCTCCTGAGTGGCTGGGATTACAGGCATGCGCCACCATGCCCAGCTAATTTTTTGTATTTTTAGTAGAGACGGGGTTTCACCATGTTGACCAGGATGGTCTCGATCTCTTGACCTCGTGTTCCACCCGCCTCGGCCTCCCAACTCTGAAACTCTTAAGCACAACTGACTGCAGAAAATATGGTTGTCTCAAACCCCCATTTACTGTCAGTTCTATTGGACACACAGACAGCAACCTTACCAGAATATTTGAAATCTAGCCCAAATCTCAGGGTTTCTGGACTGTCTCAAACCCCCATTTACTGTCAGTTCTTTTGGACACACGGGCAGCAACCTCACCAGAATATTTGAAGTCTAGCCCAAATCTCAGGGTTTCTGGATGGTGATACTAGTTTGTAACATTAGTACTTGCCTTCATCTGCCAAGAAGACATTTTAAAAGTCATTTGCAATTATGGGTCCATCTCAGGTTTGGGTTTGTTTTCTTAAGGGAAGTATTGGGGGCTGCTATCACCCCATATTGCTGGCTGGAGACACAAAGCAACAGGTTGAGTGAACGGTGACCCTCAGTCATTCTGGGTCTGCAGGAAGCTGAAAGCTAGGCTGAGATTTCCACTTAATGTGAGCAGTTTTATGTCAAGGCATCATCACTGATTGATTGATTGATTGATTGATTGCTCAGGAACAGCATTTAGAAGCTTCAAGTTTTTCCCTTTCTGTAAGGTAGCCTTGATGCCTAGGTGTTGTGATTACCTTTGTGGAGAGAAATAAACTTCTGGGTCTGTTTCTACCCATCTGCTCTTGGGTTGAAAGCATAGCTTTCATCATGTTTCTTTCCTTCTTAAGTGTCTGATGTGTTTCTCTGCTGCCTCTACAAGCACCCATTTTCCTTCTGTCTCCAGTCTTGTGCCCCTTATGCCTACCCTGCCCTGGTTCTAAACATGGGAATACCTTATTTTTTCAGTGCATTTCATTCCTTCCTTCCATCTCAAATGCTGACAAAGTCTCAGAAACCCTAGACCTTGATAAAGGTTGTTGGCCATGTTCTCATCTGTCCACTCCTGCCCTGCTCTGAAAGGTTCTGTAATACTAAGAGAGACATATAATAGCAGCCAGTATCTTTGGATCTGTTTTCTTACTTTAATTATTGTGCTGAATGGATATACCCTCCCCTTACTTTCCTCCTCTACCATACCTGTCCAAATCTATTTGAATTCTGTTAACTTCATGTTTTCTCATGCCCTGATTAAGTTTCTTATGCCTAAACTTAGTCTTAAAGCATGAAGCCATAAATAATTCTGTCCACCCTAGAACTCTGGACATTAACTCAAAAACTTCCTGTAGCAAGCCTATGCTCTGTTGAGCTTACACCTGTAAACACTGATCTCTTCTGTAATACAAGTTTTAGTTGTATCAGCTCTGCCCTGTGTATGCCAAGAATAGGATAGCCAATTATCCTCTCATATCTTACCTTCTCTGATAGAGAAGTCAGAGTTGTTGCATTTTGCTCTCCACTGAGAAAGGCAGTTCTGTGACAGCTTGACACGTGGCTCTCCAAGTCCTGCTCACGTTCTCACTTCCTTCACAAATTGTTGATGTATGTGAGTCTTGTCTCCTCAAATGCATGGCAGACTCATAGAGGAGATGTATCTTCATAACCTGTAAGTCCCACTCGGCCTAGGATGTTACCAAAGCACTTTTAAAAGTCTTTTCTGGTGGGCATTTTGGTCACAATAATGTTTATAGTGAATATCCTTCTTTATTTTATTTATTTATTTATTTTGAGACGGAGTTTCACTCTTGTTACCCAGGCTGGAGTGCAATGGTGTGATCTCGGCTCACCACAACCTCTGCCTCCTGGGTTCAGGCAATTCTCCTGCCTCAGCCTCCTGAGTAGCTGGGATTACAGGCACACGCCACCATGCCCAGCTAATTTTTGTATTTTTAGTAGAGACGGGGTTTCACCATGTTGACCAGGATGATCTCGATCTCTTGACCTCGTGATCCACCCACCTCGGCCTCCCAAAGTGCTGGGATTACAGGCTTGAGGCACCGTGCCCGGCCCCTTCTTTAATAAATATATTTAACATTTTTTAAAATTGTACTTTAGGTTCTGGAGTACATGTGCAGATCATGCAGGATTGTTGCATAGGTATACACATGGCAATGTGGTTTGCTGCTTCCATCCCTCCGTCACCTACATCTGGCATTTCTCCCCATGTTATCCCTCCCCAACCTCCCCATCCCCTGCTGTCCCTCCCCTATTGCCCCCAAACAGACCCCAGTGTGTGAAGCTCCCCTCCCTGTGTCCCTGTGTTCTCATTGTTCAACACCCGCCTATGAGTGAGAACATGCTGTGTTTGATTTTCTGTTCTTGTGTCAGTTTGCTGAGAATGATGGTTTCCAGGTTCATCCATGTCCCTGCAAAGGACATGAACTCATCCAATACTATATTGAATAGGAGTGGTAAAAGAGGGCATCCTTGTCTAGTGTCAGATTTGAAAGGGAATACTTCCAGTTTTTGCCCATTCAGTATGATATTGGCTATAGGTTTTTCGTAAATAGCTTTTATTATTTTGAGATGTGTTCCTCTGATACCTAGTTTATTGAGAGTTTTTTAGTATAAAGGTGCTGTTGAATTTTGTGGAAGGCCTTTTCTGCATCTGTTGAGATAATCATGTGGTTTTTGTCTTTGGTTCTGTTTATTTGACGTATTACATTTATAGACTTGTGTATGTTGAACCAGCCTTGCATTCCCAGGATGAAGCTTTCTTGATCGTGATGGATAAACTTTTTGATGTGCTGTTGCAATAGGTTTGCCAGTATTTTATTGAAGAGTTTTGCATCTATGTTCATCATGGATATTAGCCTGAGGTTTTCTTTTCTTGTTGAGTCTCTGCCAGGTTTTGGTATCAGGGTGATGTTGATCTCATAAAATGATATGGGAAGGATTCCCTCTTTTTGGATTGTTTGGAATAGTTTCAGAAGGAGTGGTACCAGCTCCTCTTTGTATGTCTGGTAGAATTCAGCTGTGAATCCTTCTGTACCTGGACTTTTTTTGGTGGGTAGGCTATTAATTGCTGCCTCAACTTCAGCCATTGTTATTGGTCTGTTTAAGGTTTCAATCTTCCTGGTTTAGACTTGGGAGGGTGCAAGTGTCCAGGACTTTATCCATTTCTTCCAGGTTTACTGGTTTATGTGCATAGAGTTGTTTGTAATAATCTCTGATGATGGTTTGTATTTCTGTGGAATCTGTGGTGATATCCCCTTTTTTGTTTTTTATTGCATCTATTTGATTCTTTTCCCTTTTCTTTTTTATTAATTTGGCTAGTGGTCAGTCTATTTTGTTGATCTTTTCAAAAACAAGCTCCTGGATTTATTGATTTTTTGAAGGGTTTTTTGTGTCTCTTATCTCCTTCAGTTCTGCTCTGATCTTAGTTATTTCTTGTCTTCTGCTAGGTTTTGAGTTTTTGTCTTGCTCCTCTAGCTCTTTCAATTTTGATGATAGGGTGTCAATTTTAGATCTTTCCTTGTTTTTCTTGTGGGCATTTATGTGAGTCTGATGGGCTTCCCTTTGTTGGTAACCCCATCTTTCTCTCTGGCTGCACTTAGCATTTTTTCCTTCATTTCAACCCTGGTGAATCTGAGATTATATGCCTTGGAATTGCTCTTCTTGAGAAATATCTTTGTGGTGTTCTCTATATTTCCTGGACTTGTATGGTGGCCTGCCTTGCTAGGTTGGGGTAGTTCTCCTGGATAATATCCTGAAGAGTGTTTTCCAGCTTGGATTCATTGTCTCTGTCACATTCAGGTACACCTATCAAACGTAGATTAGGTCTTTTCACATAATCCCATACTTCTTGGAGGCTTTCTTCATTTCTTTTCACTCTTTTTTCTCTATTCTTGCCTTCTCATTTTATTTCATTGAGTTGATCTTCGATTTCTGATATCCTTTCTTCTGCTTGTTCGATTCAGCTATTGAAACTTGTTTATGCTCGCAAAGTTCTCTTGCTGTGTTTTTCAGCTTCATCAAGTCATTTATATTCTTCTCTAAGCTGTTTATTCCAGTTAGCATCTCGTCTAACCTTTTTTCTAGGTTCTCAGTTTATTTGCATTGGATTAGCACATGTTCTTTTAGCTCTGAGAAGTTTCTTGTTACCCACCTTCTGAAGCCTGTTTCTGTCAATTCATCTTACTCATTCTTCATCCATCTTTGATCCCTAGCTGGTGAGGAGTTGTGGTCCCTTGGAGGAGGAGAGGCATTCTGGTTTTTGGTGTTTTTATTCTTTTTGCACTGGTTTCTTCCCATCTTAGTGGCTTTATCTACCTGTGGTCTTTGTAGTTGGTGACTTTCAGATGGGGTCTCTGAGTGGCCATCCTGTTTGTTGATGTTAAAGCCATTTCATTCTGTTTCTTAGTTTTCCTTCTAACAGTCAGGCCTGTCTGCTGCAGGACTGCTGGAGGTCCACTCCAGACCCTGCTTGCTTGGGGATCATCTGTGGCGGCTGCAGAACAGTAAGGGTTGCTGCCAGTTTCTTCTTCTGTTATCTTCGTCCCAGAAGGGTACCTGCCGGATGTTGGCCTGAGCTGTCCTTTATGAGGCGTGTCTTTGGGTATATGGGGGTCAGGGAGCTGCTTGAGGAGACAATCTGTTCCTTATAAGAGCTTGAGTGCTGTCCTGGGAGCTCCATTGTTCCATTTAGAGCTGCTGGGCAGGTATATTTAAGTCTGCTGCAGCTGAACTCATAACTGCCTCTTTTCCCAGGTGCTCTGACCTAGGAAGGTTGGCTTTGTTTATAAGTTCCTGATGTGCTGCTGCATTTTTTCAGAGATGCCCTGCCCTGCACAGGGTAGTCTAGTCACAGTCTGTCAGCAGAGGTATTGCTGAGCTGCCGCAGGCTCTGCCCAACTGCTGTGTGAATTACCTTGGTATTAGCAGACTGCCTTGGTAGCCATGGATGTCCTTCCCCCCACTGAGTGGACTGTCCTGGGTCTAGCTGCACTTGCTGCAAAACTCTTAATCCAGAGCATTTCAGATTGCTTGTTTTGTGGGGGTGATACCCACTGAGCCAGATTGCCTGGTTTCCTGTCTCTGCCCCCTTCCTTTCAGTTGAATGGGTGGCTCTGTTTCACAGGTGTTCCAGGCACCAGTTGAAACTGCTGCCCAGATTTGTGTGAGTTTCTGTGCACCAACCCAGGGCACCAGCCCTGCTGAAAACACTTGTCACTTTTCAGCATAGGAATCTCCTGGTCTGTGGGTGGTGAAAACTTGTTTGGAAATGCAGTGAGCACTCACCCTCTGTGTTGTTCTTGCTGGGAACTGCACTCCAGAGCTTCTCTTATTCAGCCATCTTGGATCCTCCCTATATTTAACATTTTAAAGTTCTTTTTCTGAAGAGTGATTTTTTGTTTTGATGGATAATGGTGGCCTTGATACATTCCAGATTTACAGAAATCCTGATCAATTTATTCTGAACTTCTGCACATAGAGTTTAGTATAAAACCAAGACTTTGTATTTGAAGGATGGAATGTTGATTAAAACGCCTTTTTTATGCATAATCATTTTAGCATTTGAAGAGGAAAACTTTACAGAGCTTCTCAGATTACCTTTCAGATTTCTTTCTTTTGTTCCCTAATATTACCTTGTAACAATACCATCTCCGTCTCCATATGCTTCTAAAGCACATTAATTCCACAGCAAACTTCATATTATCAGACATAATTTAAGATGTGATACAACTTAAATTCACTGTGCCAGCTCAGCATTCCTAATTCATGTTATCTACAGTGTTTGAATTATAGTTCAGATTTATTGGACCAGAGAATGAGAAAATACAAATTCTCTAGGATCGATTTCTCACATGGAATGGCTGACACAGTGGGAGACATGTTGCTGTTTAAAACAGAACTTTCAGACCTTCCCACCCCTGTTCAGTGACAAGAGAATGAACAATGCATTTTAATGGAAAAATTGAACTAAAGCATGATAGTTCAACTTAACTGGAGAACCATGATTGTTGGCTCCAGAAAATTCACTATTCTCAGAGTTTGAAAATGACTGGCACATAATAGGCACTCAATTAATTTGTTGAATGCATGACCAAGTAAATTGTATTATAAGCAAAAAGAAGTTTTAATATACTTATTACATGCTTAATACAAGAAAAGCGTTATCTCAATTTATTTGGGATATGGTAATGGGTAGATCATCCTTTAAACTGCTCTTACTTGATGAGGCCTCTAGCTTTCCACTAAATGTTTGTCACTTATGGTAGCAATAACGATAATAGAAGTAGCATCTAGCATTTATGTAATGCTTTTTGTCATTTAGTAAATACTATTTATTTATTAAAACACACACATATATGTTCTCTCTTGTCTTCAGAACAAATTTGAGTGATCGGTGGAACAGGTTATAAAGAAATGTGGGATCCCTCTTCCTTCTCCCACTCCTGGATGTTGGCCTTATACAGCAGGAAGAGCAGATAGAATTCTTTGATTGGTGGGGAAACTAAAAATAGAATAATATTTTATGTGCCAAAAGCCACACTTTAAGTTTGTAATAAATATAAACCTAAATTACAGATAGTCTCACCATTTTTCCACTTTAAATTTGTTATAGATTTAACTGACTTTACATTTCATTCAATAATTTCTTTCAATGTCACTGAAATGCAGTGATGGATGTATATTTAAAATTACTATAAAGCCAATGTTGAATGAAATAAAGAAGTGTAACATATAGTAGATAAGAAAATACCATTTTTCAGAGCCAAGCATGATCTGATTTTTATCAGTATTTTGAAAGTATTTATTCATTTCCCTAGATAAAAGACTGAACGTGATTTGGAATATAAGGAATAAGATCTGGTTGTGATTTATAGGTCTCTTTTGTTTTCATTCCTTTTATGACTCCTTAGGAATAGGTGAAGATGTCCCTTCTGAACTCTTTTTTTAACTTGGTTTTTGAAGGACCTGTTTGTTTTTTGTTTTCTTGCCCTTTTAAATAACCAGCACCATAATTAGTATGCTGTGGTGTTATGGGAAGAAATTATGAAAACACAAGGATTTAGGACAGTTTACTGAAAGATTATATGAATATATCTTTTGTACTGATTTGGAGGATTTAATTTCAAAATATAAGATATTTTAAAAATAAATACTTGGGTTTTATTCTGAAAATTTTCATATTAATGAAAGAAAGAAAAACCTACCACTTAAAGAGAGCTTTAAAAGTGTATCTTATGGGAAAGTCTAACCTTCCCATAAGATAAATAAAAGCATCAGTTTTATTTTGAGATTTTGGCTAAGATTTTACTTGGTTAAAGAATGTTTTCTCAGAACTGGAGATTTTAGGAGTGCCTATGACTTGACAGAAACAATCGGGATAGACGATTCTGTTGTTTAATGTTTAGTTGGTAATTCTAAAGGAGTAGGACATACTTTGGTAAATTGGATGCATGGTCCAGTTAGCTTAATCATCTGTCTTGCATGCTGGGGACTATATGGAGAATGATTCCCGTCCATCATAGTGTTGGTCTCAGATCAATGTCTATTTCAAACACCTTCAGGTCTCCTTTGGTCTCTAGGATTTGCGTGTTTGTCTGACTTATCTTTAGTTTTTATGGAAACATAATTTATATAAGCGAACATCTATTAAGGTGATAGCTTTTTGTTTCAGAAATGTCTTCTAAAGTGTTTGGCCTGATACTTCTAGAGCTAGTATTTGAATATTTGGCACAAATATTTGCCTTATCTACATATAAATTTTGTATGTTGAGAATAATTAGTTCTTAAATTCAAAAGATACCTGACTAGCCAAAACGTGATATCTGACTTTACAGGAGATGATGAGTGTTGAACTGATGATACATAAATGGAATATGTCCTGAAAGGCTCCGCATAGAATTGATTTTATTGAGTAATACTTTGGTAGTATGTCCTTGGCTCAAATCAAGAAAAGATAGAAAGGGAAGGCACATAGTTGTATTTCTAATGATGTCAGTGAAGACATTGGTTATATATCACACAATTTCCCTTTTATGAAAACCTTTCAGAGTTATCTCTTTTCTTTTATCTTTTCCTTTTTTAGCCAATTTCATATGTGAAATGATAGCTTGTAATTTAAACATACATTTCTTTTGGATACTAGTAGGTTTTATGTATTGATTTTTTTTTTTTAAATAAATTGCCCTGCTAATTTTCTTGCTATTTTTCCAATTGGGATGTTTGTTTTTTTTCTTAAGGACTTTCAGTGGCACTTACATATCACAAGGACAGTAATCTTTTACCCTACAAATTATAAATGTTTTTCTGCTTTCTCTTCTACTTTTTTATGCTTTTTAATTTAAATAAAACTTTGGCTTTTAGTTTCTTGAATGCTTTTATTTCTCTCAGTTAATTTAAAAACTTTATATAGAACCTAAACATTTTATGTTAGGGTTTTTCTTAGACATTTTCATGCAGAAACCAGTTAACATAGGAGGCTTGAATTTGCTGTCTTTAGAAGGATCTGCTTGCAGGGTCGTCTTGTCCTTGGCTGTCATCTGAGAACTTGGCTTTGGAATGTTCCCTGTCGTACTAAGTGATAAGGTTATTTGGTGTGCCAGGTTTACTGAATTTCGTTGTGCCAATCTGCCTAGACTTTAAAAAAATGTGATTTATAGTGAGCACTCACTTCCTTCTGGGTTTTTTTTGAAGACTGTGGCTGAATATGTAGGCAGAGAGTGTCTGTGTGACCAGTCCCTCCAAGATCTTTGAACTCTGAGTCTTCAAGGGGTTTTTCTAGACACAGATGCTACACAATACTGCATTTCTCTGCTAGAGAGCATTAGAAGCTTATACAGGGATCTCTTCAGGTCCCACTTGATGTCTTCATCTCTCATTAGTTGTATCACTTTTAATGTCTTCTCTTAGTTTTTCCCAATAGTCCCAATAATGTCATCTCCAAATGAAAATTCTGTATACTTCTTTTTACAGTATTTATCCTTTACATTCATTTTTCTTGTCATATTACAGTGATTAGATCTTCCAGAATAACATTGAAAAATACAGTTGACTTCAGAGCTTTATTTTCCATATATTTGTGATAGGGTTTTATATTAGATATGTTTTCTATTATCTTCAGTTTAATATTCTTTATCATAGTAAGAAACTATCTCTCAATGTCTGTTTAGTTTCATTATTGGCACACAATACATTTTATTAAAAGTCTTTTTTGATATCTGTTGAGACAACCCAATTTTTTTGTTTTTTAATAATGTGATAAATTGTCACATACATTCTAAAAGCTGTATTTAAAAAGAATCATGATATGGCTAAGTATCCTGAAGACAATAAACTATCCATTTTATTTTAAATGATTTTTAAATCTTGCTATGGAAAAGATTAACTTAAGTAGTATGCTTCTTGTAATTTATTGCTACTTAATTAATAGAAGTTAATAGAGGATGCAAGAAGAGATCCATCTTGTTACATCATGGAGAAAAATAATTTTATATATTAATAATAAATAAAAATAAGATTGTTTAGCATTTTCTTAAAGGACATTCTCAAAGAAGTAATCTGTATTTAGTATCTGGCAAAATGAATACTTTCTGTATTTTCACGACACAAACACACACAAAGCTATGTGTGTGAATACATTTTATAAATCTACATTTTTTTAGTACACAAAAAGCCTGTTGCATTCGGACAGGTTTTTTGAAGCACTGACATTTGCTTCCAGCTCTCTTATTTTTACTTTCAATGCAATATGATGAAATAAACTATTTTACATATACTACATAATTTCCATAATGTTCATACTGGTAATACTTGATTGTTAATACTGATAGAGCATGAGACAGCATGATGTCCTAAATTGGTTCTCATCTTATTTCCCCTGTAATTGGCCATGATCATTACAGATGATTTCATCTTGCTAGGATTTGCTTCCTGTATTCTATAACTATATTTCTAAAATGATATAGAGATTTAAAAATTCACAGTTAAAATAGACAAAAATGTTTAATTTAAGCATGTTTTTTAAAATAATATGTATTATTATTTTACATTGTATTACTAACTACACTGTCATACTTATTACTGAAATATTAGTACCATTACAGTTTCTTGTGAAAATATTATATTAATCTGTTCTCTCTCTGCTAATAAAGACATACTGAGAGTGGGTAATTTATTTTAAAAAAAGTTTAATTGACTCAGTTCAGCATGGCTGGGAAGGCCTCAAGAAACTTACAGTCATGGTAGAAGGGGAGGCAATCACATCCTTCTTCACGTGGCGGCAGGAAGGAGAAGAATGAGTGCCCAGTGAAAGGGGAAGCCCCTTATAAAATCCTCAGATCCTGTGAGAACTCAGTATCATGAGAACAGGATGGGGGAAACCACCCCCATGATTCACTTATCTCCACCTGGTCCTTCCCACAACACATAGGGATTATGGGAACTGTAATTCAAGGTAAGACTTGGGTGGGGACACAGCCAAACCATATCAAAGATTAAATATTTCTCACAATGAAGAGAGGATATATATAGGTAAATATAAATTCTAAGATTTAATGGAAATTTAGTGAATCATGATTTTCTTCAGTGTTCTTTCACATTAAGAGAGAAAAATTTTGGCTTAGTAAAGTGTCTCTGTCTCTACTTCCATCTTTCTATCTGATAATGTGGGACAAGGCAGCTTTTGAAAACAAATGAAGAAATGCTACAGTAAAAGCATATTTTCCTGATTTCTATCAGCTGTTAATATCTAGCATTAATTTTCCTAGTAGAATGTTTGATAACAATAAAGAGGAGACTGGTAAAAAGGAGAAGACACACCCTCCACATAGGTCAGCGGAGAGGTGGACATACACGTGCTTTTAATGCTACTTTTAGGGCTTTACAAAGTTACTGAACGCCTAGGAGGTCTACTTAACTGGGCATCAGATGTTATGTAAAGTGTTGTGGAGGCTGATGCATTTTAATTTCAGCATTGCTCCCATCTGCTTCTGTGCTAACTGGCCCTGCTAAACCTATCTAACATTATTGTCTAGTGTGTCTATATTAGGGCTCTCTAGAGAAGCAGAACAAATAGGATAGGGTGTGGGGGGTAGGTGTGTGTGGATGTGCGAGTGTGTATATGTGTTTGTATGAGTTTTTGAGGAGGTATTTTTAAGGTTGAATTGACTGAAACTGGCCACAATTTCAGGGAATGAAAAATTGAATCAGAGGTTAGGTTAAGAGAAAATAAATATGTGGTGGGTGTGAGGGAGAGGAAAAAGGTCCCTGTGATTCTGAAATTCCTAGGTTAGAATGGAGTAAATGAATCAGCTATGTCAGGAAATACATTGAAATTGAGTTTTGAATGTGCTGCATTTGAGATGCCTGAGGAGCAGTTGAGAATGCGTATCTGGAGAACAAAGAGGTTCAGGCTAGTGCGACTGTGGGGTCCTCAGCTTAGGCCTGTGGTGGAGCCAGGTGAGAAGAAGAGACAAGCTAAGGAGAACATGTAAACCGATATGAAACCCTAAGTATCAGCATTCCTTGCCCATAAATATTTGATTGCCTGATTAGCTATATTAATAATGAGTTTTATGTGAAGCAAAAGAAATGGGAACATTTGAGTAATCTACAGTATTCTCCTAATATTCTCAAAAGTAAATTGTTGTATGTTAAGGCGGATCACTAACCGGGAATTATTTATGTATATCAGCATGACTGAGTGAGTTAACTCATCTGTTTGACACTCAGCACTCATCTGCAGACAACCCAACCCCACGATTGGTTTTACTATATCTACTCGTGTCTTACTGTAAGGAAATCTCTGTGTAGTAGCAGTGGAGTTGCTTGTTTGTTTTCTCTCAACTAAATGTGATGTCAATCCTGTATAAAATCTCACTTCTTTCCTTGGCCCCTGCAAACCTATGTCATCTCTTTGCTAATTTGGCTCCAGCTGAAGGAGGCTTCTTTCTGTTCCTGTCTAAGGGCCTTCACACATAGTAGTTACTCAGTAAATACTTCTGAAATGGATGAATGACTCTGCCTTGTAGATTTGTTCTGAGAAGTAAATGCGAAAAAGTGTATGAAGAGCCTAATGATGTACCTGGTGCATTAGAGGTATGAAATAAATTATTTTATTTTTTGTTTCTCCAAATCTGTAACCCTAACATTTCTCTCCTTTTCTGCTCCAATCTACTTTCCCAACACTTCTCCAGCCAGCTTACTCTCTGGTTTCTGCACCCCCACAGGCCAGGGATCATATGTGATCTCTTCAGTTCACATTTAGTGTGGCTTCACGAGGCAGACTTTTGACATTAATTAAATTCTTACCTGTTTGAAAATAATTTACATGAAGTAAACATGTAGGAGTAAACATGTAGGCTGAAGGAGACATACTTCTATTTGAAAACTCCAGGCTGATGAATTTTTTTTTCTTTTTCTTTTTTTTTTTTTGAGATGGAGTTTCGCTCTTGTTACCCAGGCTGGAGTGCAATGGCGCGATCTCGGCTCACCACAACCTCCACCTCCTGGGTTCAGGCAATTCTCCTGCCTCAGCCTCCTGAGTAGCTGGGATTACAGGCATGTGCCACCATGCCCAGCTAATTTTTTGTATTTTTTTAGTAGAGACGGGGTTTCACCATGTTGACCAGGATGGTCTCAATCTCTTGACCTCGTGATCCACCCGCCTTGGTCTCCCAAAGTGCTGGGATTACAGGCTTGAGCCACCGCGCCGGGCCCAGGCTGATGAATTTTTTAAGTTGCCAAGGCTCATTGAATGAAGCCATAAGTACGAACTGAAGAGATCACAATTTAACATGTGGGGTTTTCATATGTGTCTTCTCTTGAGTAACCCCATTTCTTATTACGTATAAATAATTATATATGAATTCCTAATCCCAAGGACACTGAGCATAGAAATTGTTGTGCTGGAGATTCTCAGAATAATGAGTATCCTCTGAGGACTTGGTCACAGACCTACAAAGGGAATCTTTACCACTCACAAAGTACTATCATGATCGCACCATTACTTTTTTTTTTATTTTTGAAAGGAGAGAAGGAAAGATAAAAAAGTAGTGAAGGAGAGGAAGAAAGAGGAAGAAAAGGAGGGAGAGAGAACAGGAATGTTGCTTTATTCTAAAAATGGGTATTAATAATGGCCGATCAATATTTCATTTAAACCTCTGAGTCGGTGTGATGTGGTATTGACAAGAATGTATGTTTTGTGTATTTAAAGTGGAGAGCTCTATAAATATTTATTAAGTTTACTTGTTCCGGATCTGAGTTCAAGTCCTGGATATCCTTATTAATTTTCTGTCTCATTGAGTCTAAGTGTCTTTATAGGTCTTGTGTATCTGAGTGTTAGGATCATTAGCTCTTACTGTTGCATTGATCCTTTTACCATTATATCTTTGTTGCTTTAAAATCTATTTTATCAGATGCGAGAATTGCAACTCCTGCTGTTTGTTTGTTTATTTATTCATTTATTTATTTATTTATGCTCTCCATTTAGTTGGTTAATCTTTCTCCATCCCTTTGTTTTGAGTCTTTGTGTAACTTTGCATGTGAAATGGGTCTGGATGTAGCATACTGTTGGGTTTTGGCTGTATCTTTTGTTTGGGGGATTTAGTCAATTTAAATTTAGGATTACTGCCATTTGATGTTAACTGGCTGTTGTATCCATTCGTTGATGTAAATTCTTCTTTATGTTGATGCTCTTTACTTTTTGGTATATTTTTAGAAAGGCTAATACTGGTTGTTCCTTTCTATGTGTAATGCTTCTTTCAGAAGCTCTTGTAAAGCAGGCCTGGTGGTAATAAAATCTCTGAGTACTTGCTTGTTTGCAAAGGATTTTATTTTTTCTTCACTTATGAAGCTTAGTTTGGCTGGATATGAAATTCTGGGCTGAAAGTTCGGTTCTTTAAGGATGTTGAATATTGGCCCCCACTCTCTTCTGGCTTGTAGTGTTTCTGCTGAGAGATCTGCTGTGAGTCTGATAGGCTTCCCTTTGTGGGTAACCTGACCTTTCTCTCTGGCTGCCCTTAGTATTTTCTCCTTCATTTCAACCCTGGTGAAACTAACAATTATGTGCCTTGGGGTTGCTCTTCTTGAGGAATATCTTTGTGGTGTTCTCTGTATTACCTGGGGTTGAATATCGTCCTGCTTTGCTAGGTTGGGAAAGTTTTCCTGAATAATATCCTGAAGAGTATTTTCCAGCTTGGATTCATTCTCTCTGTCGAATTCAGGTACACCTATCAAACGTAAATTTGGTCTTTTCACATAGTCCCATATTTCTTGGAGACTTTGCTCATTCCTTTTTATCCTTTTTCTCTATTCTTGTCTTCTTGTTTTATTTCCTTAAGTTGATCTTTGACCTCTGATATCCTTTCTTCTGCTTGTTCAATTCAAGTGTTAAAACCTGTGCATACTTCTCGGAGTTCCTGTATTGTATTCTTCAGTTTCATTAATTCACTTATATTCCTCTCTGAATTGTCTATTCTTGTTAGGATTTTGTCAAACCTTTTTTCAAAGTTCTTAGTTTCATTACATTGGGCTACAGCATGTTCTTTTAACTCACAGAAGTTTCTTATTATCCACCTTCTCAAGCCTGATTCTGTTAGTGGAATGCACTCGTTCTCCATCAACAATGCACTCAACAAGCCTTGTTCCCTTGTTGATGAGGAACTGTGATCCTCTATAGAGGGAGAGGCATTCTGATTTTGAGTATTCTCAGCCTTTTTACGCTGGTTTCTTCCCATTGTTGTAAGTTTATCCACCTGTCATCTTTGTAATTACCAACTTTCAAATTAGGTCTCTGCGTGGACGTCCAAGTTGTTAATTCCCAGGGCCGAAATCTGAGCAACCCACTGTGCCAGCCTAAACAGCAGCGTTAAGACTGATGGTGCTTTTCTTCCCCGGGAATCTCTGGTCTGGCTTCCTTCTTGAGTCTGTAATAGGCGACTCTGCCTTCCTGGAGCTCTAAACGTCAGACTGAAGGGGAACCAGTCCCGTTTACTCTGCACCAAGAGCTGCCACGCCGAGGCGCCTGCAAAACCGCTGCACCGGCCACAAGAGTTGCACTGGCGACCCGTGGGGCTCCTCCACTGTGAATCTTCTGGTCCGTGAGTGACCAAAATTCGTCTGAAAGTGTGGCGTCCTCTCGTTTTCTGCGCTTTCACTGGGAGCTACAATCCCGAGATGTTAGTGATCAGCCATCTTGGATCATTCCACGATGGCACCATTATTATATGGATTTGGAATCAACACTTGCATAAATTGTAGCCATCATTGATTGGACACTATGGGTCAGGCAGTATTCTAAGCATTTTACATATATCACTTTACGAGTTTATTTTATTAGTATTCCTGTTTTATACTTACTAACTTGCCTAAGGTCACTCTGCTACTGTTTGGCAAGTTAGGATGTAAGCCCAGGTGGTCTAGTTTCAGATTCCTGTCCTTACCCATGCTTTTTATTCAATACTGCCTTAGCAGCAGTTTCAGAGTCATAGAATTAACATCTATTCTTTAGGGTTTGAGTCTAGATTTTAAAAATAATATACCATTATAGTTTTCAAATAATTCTAACAGTTTCTTTCTACTCTGTACCTACCACTTCAAGTCTTTTATCCCATAAGAGAGCTACTGTTAACAATATATTCAGAACCTTTTTTATCACAAATTTTTTATGAAACATCTTAGTGTGCTGGTGATTCACCCTTTCAGTTGTTTGTTTTCTGAAAGTTCAGCTTATTCGTACTTGGTGAAAGTTTTAAATACCAATGGTCCAGACACGACTCCAGTATGTTCGTGTGTGCATGTTTATGTTCCGTCTGTGTCCAAGGCAGACTTTTGAAATCAGTTAAATTCTTACCTGTTTGGAACTTATTTACACGAGTTTCTGCCTGAAGGAGACGTACTACTGTTTGAAAACTCCAGGCTGATGAGTTTTTTTTTAAGTTGCTAGAACTCCAACTTATTTGACAAATCATCTATGACCCTATCACTTTGATGCTCAGAAACAAATGAACCAATAGCCATTCCTGGCTAAGGAAATGGGTTTTGATGGAGTTTTCAATGCATGGCTTTATGGCCTCAAGAATCAAATGTTTTCTAAACAATGTGAAGAAAATTTTGTTTCTAGTTCCTTATATTTTCTCTATGTCTCCTTTTCTGCAGAAAAGCTCTGTAATTTTTAATCAGTAACACAAAAATGTCCATAATTCTCAGCATGCAGTGGAACATTTTCCTAAAAAGTGAGATCACCAGAAGCAGAGAGCAGAGAAATCCCAGATGGCACTAATATTTGATTTCATTTTTAGCACGCTCATATTCAGCAGATGGATTGGTAGGCTGACCTCTCTGACACTTCTGCATCACTGCCTGCTACTCCAATTGCCTTTGTGAATGTTTTTTCATAAGGCTTCGCCTGGTACCTCAGAGATTGATGCCTGGTTGCCTGCCTGTGTTATGCTTCATTTCACCAGGGTTCTGTGTGGTTGAGAGTTGCTGTATTCTATCAAAGGGGAAATCCTGGCTCATCAGTGTCTCAGGCTTTTCCTACAATCTCTCAAATTGCGTGTAGCCTCTTGGAACACATCATCTTAGCTTTCTACGTGCACCCCTGATTTGTATCCATCTTTAATCTTAGTGTAATTCTTCCACTTTCTTTTGCCATTGAAAATATAGCAAAAACCACAGTTCCTTTTGCACCAACCTAAATAGCTAACTCAAGAATAATGTAAAAAAAAAAAAAGTTAAAATACCTGCTAAGCACAAAAATTTGAATATTTTAATGTGAATATTGCTGATCTCCACCTTGAGCTATAGTTTTAGTGGCCAAGAACAAAGACCTGAGTTAGAGTTTCCAGTCATTCCATTTTCCTTAAGGGTAAGCTTTACTTTAGAGTAAGTGTCTATGTTATTTATAAGCTAGTGATATTATTCATGCCAGGCAGTTAGGATTGGTGTGAAGATTAAATGAATAAATGAATGTCATATGGTTATCACAGTATCTGACACAGAGTAAATGCACAAAGAATATTGGTTTGTGGTGTGCAAAATAACTTTTGTATATATAATATAAATATAAAATGAATGATAAATTATTTGTTTTGTTATTAGATTGTGAAATGTTAAGAAATTTTTAATGATCATACTAATGCTGTGTTTTAAAGCTTTGTATAAAATTACCGTATTCCTTGTTATGGACCATTATGATGTCCACACATCTATTTAGAGATGACCATCTTCTCCCACCTACCCTCACTTGCTATTTTCAGTGGGGTGACTACAGACAAGGAACTATCCAATAGCATGAGTATCCAGTGGGTTGTTTTTTTTTTTTTCCAGGCAGGTTGACCTGTATGGCCATTCTTTAAAGTTCTCTGGGAATACTCAATTCTGAGGAGGATTAGGTTGCTATGTCCTTCCAGGTTACTTGTTCCCACACAACCAGATTCTGGTACACATTTTAATGCATAGCATACTTTTGACTTAGAAAACATTGCACATTTAGCAGTTACTTTGCTTGAATCAGATCTCTACCTGATGTAATTTTGATGAATTTAGGGTTTAGATGACTAAATTGCAGCTTTGTTGTGAAACTTTCTATAGAGAGTTATGTTTTCTACTTTTTATAGGTCTAATATAAGGCCAGACTATGCAGACTCCAATTTCCATGACTTCAAGATGCACACCTTCACTAGAGTCACATCCTGCAAAGTCTGCCAGATGCTCCTGAGGTAAGCTTGCTCAGTCCTGGTTTTCAGTTTAAAGGAATGATGTAATTGCTAAGTGTTTCAGACTTGTCTAACCTTCTAACCAGTAGGTTCTAAAGTGGGGATTTTGCTTTAGCAGTCTGGATCCCACAAATCTTTGCCAGGCCTTCTGCCTGGACAGTCCTTTCAGAAGCTCTGGCAAGCTCCTCACTCTCTGCCTGAAGAGCACTGCTGATACCTCTTTTCCTCTTCGTACACTAATGATTTCATATGGGCAAAATTTTGCACCATTTAATACACCAGTCTCTAATTTTACCTTTCAGGGGAACATTTTATCAAGGCTATTTATGTTTTAAGTGTGGAGCGAGAGCACACAAAGAATGTTTGGGAAGAGTAGACAATTGTGGCAGAGTTAATTCTGGTGGTAAGTCATGTTTATTGTTGCGATTCTGTTTTTAATGAGGACATAAAATTTGCTAAACATAATTAAGGCCTAATTTACTCTGAATATGTGTTTATTGTAACATATCTGCTTTTGAAGCTGTTTATAAGCACAATTAGAAAAATGCTTGTAATTTACGTGTCTTTTCTACGTAACTTTGTTTTAAATTATTTAAAATTCATGTGAGTTTTATACATACCTTGGAGACAGAGGTCTTCAAGAGGGAGTTGGGTGGTTTTATGTCACCCATTTCATTAAAAGCCTTAAATAAATTACTAAAACCGTACAAATATAGCCAAAACAAATCAACAGAGTGACAAAACAACAGAAAAAAAATATTTTTCACTTCTATCTTTAGTTCTTAAATTTCCTTTTTATTTTAAATATTTAGCTCAGAAATGATAATGGTGCCAGAAGTAAACATCACACAGACTAATTCATGAATTAATGAATTGAATACATTGTCATTTTGCAGAACTTAACAAAGAGATATATCTTTTGGATTTTATGTAAATATTTTCCCCTTGGTTTTTAAAAATAATGCTGCATGATTGTTACATGAGCTGGTTTCTAAGACTGTTGGCAATTATGCATTCAGCCTCCTATTGCCTTTCTGTGCTCCTCTTGGGCTCTCTTCCTTCTCTTTCTTTTCTGGCTTCTTTATTCTTTTTCTTTCTTCTTTTTTCTCTTTGTCCTTTTCCCCTGAGTTTCTCTGTGTTTTTAACAATAAGAACTTTCAAAATCAGTAAAACTTTTGAACACAAGAAAGGATCTTTAACAGCTTGAGTTCAAAAGGTAGCCATGTCAACCTTTGATTTTCCCAAAGGAAAAGTTGGACATTGAATTATTTTGGATGATGTGAAAAAGAGTAAAATAGAGAATAGCTCATTTCAGAGCTGAGTTCAGAAAATGGGCAGTTGTAGAAAAGGTGAATCCTATTAGAAGATTGAGATCACAGCACATTCCTCCGGGACATTTTTAAAGCACCCTGTGTGCCGTTCTCTGTGCTAGGCTTGAGCAGCTGTAACGTGACAGATCTTGGCATGAGTTGAGTACCTACATTGTGCCTGCCCTGCCTGGGTGCTCTACTGAGCATCTTCTTGCATGAGCTCATTCCATCTTCAGAATGGCCCAGCACATTTCCTGATGGGGGTCAGATTGCTCATGCAGTTTACTCAAGGCCTGTTAAATAAACTTACTTCTTACATCTGTTGGAAGGCCAGAAACAGTTTACAAAGTTGTAAAATATAATAGAAATAAAAATTATTGTTGTTATTTTTTAATTGTCAAACCCAATATAATTTATCACTTAAATTTTTTGTTGTTCCATCTTTCTATGTCCCACTCTTTAATTTCTTTGGAGACAATTAACGTGTTATTTACTCATGGTAGGCTAATGTTTATATAAATCCCAAGGCCCTGTCTTGATGAAATGTCTGTGAAGAATGTAAAATGATCCCATAGTTGGCTTTTAAAGGAAATAGTGTAGGAAAATAGTTCAGAGTCAAGCAGAGAGAGTTGAAATCCTGGCTTTGACATTTGCTAGCTATGTGAGCTTGGGGAATTTACTTAAATATTCTGAGCTTTTGTTTGTTCATCTTGTCAATTAGAGGATTATGATGAGGATCCAGTGAGATAATGTTGATTCTTACTACAGTACCTGAGCAAAGTAAGAACTTACTATTTTAATCTAAGGTGATATAGTGAAAAGTCAGGTTTTTTTGTTTTGTTTTGTGTTTTTTAAGACATGGGCTTACTTAGTATTTTTGTTGTTTTTATGATCTGGAGTACATGTGGATGGGAAAGTTAGTGAGCAATCTAAGTTGCTTATTCAGTACAACCAAGATTCAAATCAAGGCAGGCCAGCCCCTGAGTTTGTTCTTACCACTGGGCTCTGCTACCAGTTAGGTGAATTAGCTGTGATGATAACGTGTCAGATGTGTCAAAAGCCCACTACTGAATCTTAATAAGTAATCATGTGCTTCCCATTCTCTGTGAAAGGGAGTGATTTTCTAATGTTTTCTTTTTTTAAGGCAAAAACACTTTTAAATTCAATTAAATTAGTAACTACCACATGTTTTTAGGTTTGAGTGTTCTGTAGTGTTGCAAGAAGACATCCATTCCTGGGGACCATGCCTACCGTCTTCCCATGGAAACTCTCCAGGCTGGATAGACTTTAGTCACATTCAGTTCTAGGGCCCCTTATTTTAAGATGAAGAAACTAGGTCATAAATATATGAAAATATAATAATTAAGAATAATGCTGTTAGTGCCCCGCGGATTGTAGATGCTTACTTAGACAGATACCATCAATTAAAAAGTACACCGATGGAGACATAGTTTACTTTAATAGGGCTTTTGCATGGAGAAGAGTGTGATATGATTTCAGCAGAACTTGTCGTTAAGGGAAATCATTCCAACAGCCAAATTTAAAGCAAATGAGTACTACTGATTTAAGGGAAACTCAAATGTTTACATAGTTCAGACTCCCCCATAACATTAAATCATAGGTGGTTTGAAATTCACCCCTACTTTCCAGAGCTTCATAGCAATAATGTTTAACATAGTCTAACTATACTCTCAAGCAACAAAAAGAGATCCTGATTGACTTAATGTGGGTCAGGAGTCCACTTGTGGTCTAGAAAGCTGTGACTAGTAGGAGTTGTGACAAACATTGGATAGTTGGCGTGAAAGGCAATTCTAAAAAGGGAGTAGGCAGAGGTTGGTTAATGGATATAAAAGTACACAGATGGGAAGAATAAGTTCTAGTGTCCTATAGCACTTTAGGCTGACTATAATTAACAACAACTTACTGTATATTTTCAAATAGCTAGAAGAACAGATTTTGAATATTCTTGACACAAATAAATGATAAATTTTTGAGGTAATAGATATGCTGATTATCTTGATTTGGTCATAGCAGATTGTATACATATATTGAAATACCACCCTGTACCCCATAAATATGTATAACACTGTTAGTTCCCAGCAGATTGTAGGTAATGCTTGCTTACACAGATATCATTGATTGAAAAGTAGCATCATTTTCTAAATTTTCTTATGTAATTCACTACAAAGCAGGAAAATTTTTTAAAACCTCTGGCTTTAAATGTTTCAATTAAAACTAATAAAAGAAAAAATTTATGAAGGGGGGCATACCATCTTTATTCAACAGCAGACATGTTTCTAGAAAGGGATGGTCAAGTAGAGAAGAGGCACTAATTGTACAAAATGACAGGGTAACCCAGGGGCTAAATGAAAGCTAGAGAATCTTTTACCATACCTTTTAATGGACAGATCTGTAGGACATAACACTGAGGCCTTACCTTACTTGACCTTTCTTTTTCATTTGACACTGCTAATCATCCTCCTTGATGCTATCCTTCACAACCTGTCATGCCCCCATGCCATCTTTTGGAAATCTGATTGGCTTTCCTGGCTTAGCTGTAACCCACACCTGAGGCAGATAAAAGTCCATCTGTACATAAAACTTCTCTCCTGAAATATGGATTTTAAATTTCCATCTTCTCTTTACGTATTCCCTCCGAAGTGTCTTGCAGTGACCTCAAAGGTCCCATAACTAAAATCAACCTCATTCGTCATTAATACAAACTTCCCTCTCCTATGTCTTGTCTAAGTTAAAGGCCCACCATCCATATACTCCCACAGACCTGGGTGTCACTTTTCCTCATCTTGATTCACTTTCCTGTTCTTCTTAGCTCTCCCATAAGTCTCTCTAGAATGTACTGATAATGGTGTTGCTATATACAGAAAAATCTCATCTTTTGCTTGAACAACTCAAAAGTTTCCTAACTCTCTGCTCTGAATCTTATTCTTATACAGTTTATAAAATGATCTTTATTAGAATTAAGTCTGATTGTTTTCCTTTTTCACATACCCTACTTTATGTTTCCTACAGAATAATGTTCAAACTTTCCAATATGGCCGACAAAGCTCTGAGTAATTTATACAGCCCGAGTTTGTACCACTTCCTCTCATCCCCCAACCTGTAACACAACTCTGTTTAACTACTCACAGTTCCCCAACCACTTTTTTTCATGTCTATGTGTATGTATCTAAGCGTATTTTGTTTTTCTCTTTTACTGTCTTTCCTTTTCTTTTCTGTTTTGTGAACTTAATGTTCATCTTTAAAAACTCAATGCAAATGTTGCCTCCACTTTGAAAGCCTTTTCTGATACTCCTAATGCCTGGGCTTTATTAGTTTGTCAGTCCTCTGTACTCCCCTGGCATCATATATTTATTTACTTTTACCACATTTATTATAATTGACTCTAGGTTCATCTCTTCAATTAGACTGTGGGCCTTGCAAGGATAGGAACCATACCTAATTGGTGTATTGACCTCAAGGAAGTAGGGAGGAATGCTTTAGTGAGTGGATGGATCAGCAAATGGACAGGCAAATGAGTAGAACTGTAGTGCAGCAGGGCTTCCAGGCCCAGAGGATCACTATAATCTTAGAATCGACAGAGTTTGGGGATTGTATAGGTTTTGGTTTCACCTTCGTAGAGACCAGAGCTTGACTAGTTGATGGAAAAGTGGAATTAAAAACCTTACCTGAGTTTCTGGCTGGTACTTTCACAATGAAAGACAGAAAATTAGGGAGACCTTTTAGAGTAGGTAGACCTTTTAGATTTCTTTTTAGTGTTTTTGCAAGGAAAAGCTCATGGCCTAAGCATCGATCATTAGGCCTTTGAAAGGAAACACCTGGGTTAGTTAATAAGTAGCAAGAAAATGAACCAATTCACAGAACACCTGATGACAAAAATGCCTCTCTTTCTGGATAAATCTGCTCCCTGATCTGATCAGTCCAACTGTTAGAGATCTCACTTGGCTTTTACTATTTCCTCTCCCTGAAACATGCTCCCTTTTCTCCGAACAGGTCCAAGGACTACCCTTTCATTACTTTCTGTCCAAGCTCTTTGCCGATCATTAACCTCACCTCGACCACGCAGTGGTAGCCTGAATTAAATTGTTCTCTAATTAGTTGCTATGTAGGTTTTATACATTTGCCAAAGTTTGGCTATTGTGGTAACAAACCCCCAGGTTCCATAGGTGTTAAGATATAAAAGTTTATTTCTCACACATACACTGTTTGCTGCAGGTTCAGTGGCCTTCAGAGCAGCTCCCTTCTAAGCAGGAAACCAGATCAGTTTGATCTTCTGACTGCCAACTTGACACATGGCTTCTAGGGTTGCTGATATACAGACCCGTAGCCTGGAAGTAAGCAGTGCCATTTTTTTTTAATCAAGTCCATTGGCTAAAACTGGTCACATGGCTTCAACCTAACTACAAGGGAAGCTGGGCAATGTAATGAAACACATGGACTATTTGGTGTCTGTCTCTACTCCTATTAGATTATATGCTCCTTTGCTGTTCGGAATGTGTTTCTCATCTTTTGGGTCTACCCCTTAGTACCTAGTTCAGAGGAATGGCACTTAATATCAGTTTGTTGTTTCTTTTTCCCAATGTAGGACTATTTCAGTAGAATATAATTCTTAATGGTGTTATAGGATGTGATTAAATATTAATTATTAAGCATTTGAAGTATCACTCAGTTCTTTTTGGACAAGTTAGCCCTTTTTGGATGTTGTCTTCCTTGGGTTGAGAAACTTTATATTTCATGCTCTATATCCCTTAAATTTATCTAGTCTTCATTCACCCTGGAAATGATAATTACTTGACAAAAACTCAGTGCGTTTCTGAATGAAGTACCTCATTTGTATTAATATATGATTATGACAGATTATTAACTCAAGTACATTTGAAGTATGAAAAAAAGATGTGTGAAGTTTATTTTGCTAATAAGACAAACTATGCAACTTGGAAACAAATTTGAAGGTTGGGCGATTAGTTTATGTCTTAACATTTGAGGATTTGCATGGATACAGAAGGCAGGCAGTTCCAGTCTCCTTTTTGCTGAACTTGAGTTGACTCCTTCACATTCACTATGACAACCTCAATGATCAACACATACAGGAGCTCTGAAGTGTGTGCCAAAACTTTCAAAGTTAATAATGAATAGGTATGAACCACACTATGCAAGCCTCTCTCAACAAGTCACTGCAAAGCTAATGTAACTTTAGGGTGCCATTTCCTTCTCACAGTACAGCACTGCAAAGGTCTCATCCCAGACAGCAACCTCTGTGAATATTTGCTTTTTGCCCCCACTATACTACATGGCTAAGCCCCACTGGTCTCCCCCTTCTTACTCTAACATTGACCAATATAGCTTGCTTTGCATCCTCTCAGTTTAAACAAAGTAACATTGGAAGGCAAATATTGCTGGAGCATATGACTTTGGTTTAATGCATCTTTTCCTTCAGTGAGAATGCAAGCCTCAGCTGCCCTAATGTTTAACCGAAGCAGATCCTCATTTGCTTATCTGTTTAATCGCACTTTTATCTAGGCCAGCTGCTGCTCCTGCTGCTGCTATAGGCACTCTTAATTGGAAGGATGTTTCTGTTGTATCCTAGTGCCTTATAACTGAGATACTGCTACCTAGAACCTGCACACATATTGGTATCTGAACTGGGCTTCTTTATAAATCATATTGTCCATTTTAGCATGAAAGATAAGCTTTCAGGATACAAGTTTATTTCAGACTTCTACTGCTAGACATTTTATCACAGTTTTATATGAACTGAAGATTGATCATTGATTTTGTAACCAAAAATGACTTTAGTTCTGTATAATATTACTTAAAACTCATAAAGACAATTTTATACTTGAGTAGGTATTATTCCTTCCATCTATTTGGGTCAGTTTAATGGTACATTAATAATTATTAATGTGAATTGGAATCTATTATATGGTTGTATTCCTATTAGAGCCCTTGAAAAGACTGAAATCAAAGCCTCTTTCCAAGTATTATTTATAGTTTATGGTTTGCTTTATTTTCTTTTTTAAAACATTGCTGTATATCTGAATAGTGAACATAACATTTGTGAAAGTGAACACACTTTCTTCAAAATTTGCTCAGTCCAACTGTGTTTTAGTTGTCGAGTCTCACAGAATCCTTCAAAAACTGTACTGGTAATTACTTTTCTGTGGCCCCTGTTGAGACAGGCAGTCTTACTGGACATTGATTTGTTTAGTCAGAATAGAACTTCACATAAGAGACAAAGGTAATTGCACAATAATGTATGAATTGAAAGCCATTTGTATTGAAAAACAAAATATGACTGAATTTTATATTTAAACAAGTGAAAATTGTTTAAATATTCACTTGAAATTTAAAGCCTCCATGAAAATTGTTTCTCTTGCACAAATAATGCACATTGAGCTCTGTGCTGGCATTGAAGATGGAGTTCTGCAAAGGCTCCAAGCACCTCAGTAACAGCACTTCTCAGAATTACATTAAACCCGTTGGGACATGATGAAAGCACGCAAGGTATAAACCCCTTGAGGGCCCATGAGTCACCATCTAGAAAGGTTCTTGAAAGGGTAAGAACATTTTCTAGTTTGATCAATAGGAGCCTGAGAAGTAGGCTGCAGGGTAAATATAAGTTGAGGATTAAAAACTTTTGGAAACTTGAAGAATTGAATTACAATCCTAAGAAAGTTCTCAGGAGAAAACGGGAAACATAGAAAAAGAGACTTTTTCATCCCATCTCAACCAGCAGCCAACCTTTCTTCTAGGTCAGAGTACAGCCAAGATAGATTTCATGATAACCAGCCCTAACTATCTCAGCCCTATTGCAGAACTAAGTCATGAACAGACTTTTCTAGAGATCCAAGTGCCCACCATAATAGTTTCGGGTACATACCAAATGGAAGTAAAAAGGGAGTTGCAGGCTTCAAAATTAGATCAACTTTTCCATAGAATACTTCATACCAAAAGGTTCTTACTCCATTTTCCCAGACAGAATGAAGCTTTACTTTGAAAATATATGTATTTGCAGTGTTGCAAATTGTATTTTCCCAGACAGAATTAATCTTTACTTTGAAAACATATGTATTTGCAGTGTCGCAGTGGAGTTTTCCTTTCTCTCCTTTCTATTATTTCAGTGTCAGCGGACAGGCTATTACATTAATATGGGTGTGACAATTTAGATTGTGTTTATAAAGGGGGCAGTGCATTTAATGGCATACCCACTGTGACAAGCTCAAAAGTATAAGTACAGGAGCCTGGCTAAGAATTTCTGAACTCAGCAGATTCTAAGAGTTTTTGATACTCCTTTGGCTTTTGCCTTATTCTTAGAAAATTTACAGAACCCTACCATGAGACGTAATTAAATAAAAACAGACTTCCAGGAGCTACTATTTATGTGGTACACTCAGCATGATCAGACTGAGTGCAAACAGCTCTATGCCAAATCCATGAACGCAGCAGGCCTCTTCTTGGCAGAAGGGTGAACGTGGTGGCCATGAGGACAGGAAGGAAAGGGAAGCCCTACTAAAGGACTCATGCCCTTGGAGTTGCATCCAACACAAAGCCCCTTTTCTATTTTTTCTATCTGGGTTACACCGAGGAGGCTTTGTATAGAGCGGTTCTTAATGCACCCAATCAGAAATATGAGGCAAGTTCATTCTCTTGATGAGACACCGGAGGAAGAAAGCAGGAGACAATGACAAGGGGTAAAATAAAGGAGGAATAGCTGAGTAAGGTAAACAGCTAAGTCTAGTTTGTTCCCAACGTGGTACCAGTCTCATCAGTGATGTGTCTGGGTGTCACAGCCTCTGGTGTCCTGTGATGGATCCTCACTTATACCAAGAGCTGGCCACCTGGCAGCCAAACCCTACATAAGATATGAAGAGCCTGTAAATGCAGGACTTCTGTTCCTGAATCTGCTGCTCTGATGAGGAGGTGTAAGTGACTACGTAGCGAGGTGACCACTGTAAATACCATTGTTTCCTCTTCCTGGAGGTCACCCAGAGAACCCTCATGGAACATGTTGTGACAACTACTGACACATGGAGTTATCAGGTTTTACGCCACGAACAATACATTTAAAGTATGTTGTAAAAGACTTCGCAAGGACCTAAAAGCACTTCTATGGGAAGAATCAGAAAATAATAATTATTTTTGAATTGAAATTCAGGTACACACTCATTTATGAACACTGAACCCAAAAGAGCTGAGTTTTCCTTAATTTTGGGTCACATAGAAAGCTTTTCTCAGTTTCCTTGGATGGAAAACTTAAACTGCCTCCTGTTTAGTGCTTCCTGCAGTTTTTGATTCTCAGTTCAGGCTCTAACTCACAAGTAGGGGAATAGGGATATTCTGGCATATATAGGTCTTTCTGGGCAAACCAGTGAAGCAAGTCTCACAGCTGTTCTGTTAAGAACCCAAGTTCCCCTAGCCTGGGTTCTAAGCCTGGGCCAGCCAAATGACACCTTTATAGAACCTCTTACCAAACCAGCACTGTTGGGCAATCTTTCTTCTGAAACATTCTGAGTTTCTAGTGGGGAGGAAAATAAATGAAATAACTTTTTGTCCAGGAATACTCCTTTGTAAAGGCTGATTTTTAGGTCTAGCAAAGACACCTTCATAGAAGGCAGTTATCTGTGAAAGCCAAGGTGATGGAGTTTGAAATTGACAAAAGGATGAGGACTTAACTTTTCTTCTGAAGGTGACTTTCTGCCCATGGATCTTCCATTTCCATTAATCAGAAGTAATTCCTTAAAAAAAAAAAAAAAGCTGGAGAGAAAAGAAAAAAACAAACCAACCTCCCGTTCCATGCCCCAGGCAATCTTGTTGTGTAAAGCAATCTGTGGCAGCTAGCAGCTAGTCAGGTGTCCTGGCAGGAGTTTTTCCTTTCAACTCTGGCTGCGCCCTTCTTAGACTCTCTTAAAGAAACATACTACAGAGCTCCCACTTAGTTCTACTCTTTCTCTCCTGATGTCTCTCTGTGGCATCTTTTCAGATGCTTCTTTAGAGGATCATTTTGGATGGGGAAAGTATAGGCACAAGCTTATGATGATGAGGGATTTCCTGTCAGTCTGGAGAAGTTGGAACATGTACAGGTGCTCCTGGGTATGGGGAAAGGAAGCAAGTACTCTGCCCACCAGTTTTCCAAGTGCCTTGTGTGCACTCTTATTTCCAGAACAATCCTTTGCTCTTCTACCACTATGCACACCCAAAGATCTCGGGGCCCTTATAATCGTTAGGCATTTTCAGGGACTGAAATGTAATGAAGGAATTGTTCTTCCTATTTCTGGAGGTAGACTAAATATGAAAGGAAAATGAGCATTAGACTCGATCCTGACTCAGTTTTTCTTTTAAGTTTCATCTTTAAATCAAACTATTTCTCCCAAAATTAAACATAAAAGTTATAGCCACTTAACCAAAAACAATTCACATGAAATGTTGTGCTATGTATAATTTGCAATTGTTACAAATAGTCAAGGCAGTACCTTTGTTAGCTTAGTGTTTTTAGATTCTTAAAAGGGGATATGTTGAAAGAAAGGTTGCATTTAGCTTTCTCTCATGCATATAAATTTAGTGCAAGCCCGTTTTAAGGAGCTTTATGTGGTAGAATTGACATTGCTTAATAAACAATTGAAAAAGTTAAGCATAACCTAGAAGTCATTTAAAACAGTGAGTCACTTTCCTGACAAGCCAATAAGATAAGAGGACCAAGGTTGCAAAATAATTACTAGCCCAGCCTGAGGGACCCTGGAAATATATTGCAGGTATCAGTTAAGAAAACAAAGCAGTGGTGTTTTACCACTCTGCAGAGAACAAGCTAAGGTTGCTAACCAAACAAAATAACTTCACACTGACAATGCCAATTTTTACATTTCTTTCAGAACAAGGGACACTCAAACTACCGGAGGTAAGGTGAACATTTTATTTTTTTTAATCCTTGCTTTTCAAATTGTTAACTAACCTAACCAAGCTTGAGCTTTTACACTCTTATATGTGCCTTTTAAAATAAATAGAAATAAACCGAAATAGAGGGAACAAGCCAAGTGATTGTGAACAAAATGCAAAAGTTAAATCCAAGGAATTTTCACAGTCACTGTCCGAAGGTCTTAGGTAGAGAAAAAAATGTGAAAACTTAATAGAAGACTGTGTATGAAATGGGACTCGTATAGAGGGAAGAGTGGTCTGTATCCCCAGAAGCTGGTAGATGCATCCCCTGTCATGAACTGTGTCACTGCCCGACATTTGCCGAATTACTGAAATTTCCTAGAATTACTGCAAATTCGAACATTGTTCATCTAAGGTTATGGTTCCATGCTTCTAGTACTTTTCCATTTGAGCACATAGATAATTGTTATCATATCCTATTGATCAAATCAAGATCTGGTAACATTTCCTTTTGGTTTAACACAGTCGCCTAATGGCTTAGAAGTATGTGATCTCTCTTACCTCTCAGAATAAAGTTACATAAAAAATTAAAAAAATAAAATTATTTTAAAATACAAAAGATGATGGGATGTATAGGAAGTAATAACAAGATGCCCATTATTAAATACTTTCCTGTTGAAAATGCTCTCAATTGTGTTGTTTGATGTTGTTTATATAGAGTTCCCCAAAGTTATAAAATTTCAGACAGAAAAGAGTTTTTCTTTAATGGTTTCCAGATAACCATTGCCTTTATCTTCAACCAAAAATAACAGATTTCTCACCTGACTGCCCGCACCTCCCAATCGCCATAGCAAAACATTTTTAAAGATAATAGAAGAATAAAATGCAAACTATGTGTGATTAGTTATATGAACCCAAAGTTCAGTGATCTGAAAATTCCAAAATAGTGATGAAAATTATGATTTGTAAATTAACATCTTACAGTTAAAACCTCTCTTTAAAAGTGATACTAGTATGTTTTTAATCTAACATGTAGTAAAAATAATAAAAAGTACAGCAAAATATAAAAGGTGCTTGTCTCTACTTTTTTGCATAAGTACGTAATTTGAACATATAAGATATCAAGAGTATGATATAAAGAGGCTCATATGCACCTAATCAGTGTATCTGTTGACCATATTTTAGAACCTAGAGTCTAGACCAAAGAATGCATAACAAGGTTTTTTTTTTTTTAATAGGCCATACAAGTTCTTTTAGAGCTAAAATAAATTAACCGGAGAGTTCCTTTAGTGTTTCATTGACAGGTAAGATTTTTCATTAGGGTTATCAGGATTCTTCCAGCAGTGCCAAGGATCTTGCAAAGCAGCCTTCTTTCACTTACTTTCTCATGCTATTATTGTATTATTGAGACAGAAACCTTGTAGGGTTCTGAACTTTAACTCAGTGTTACCTAACATTTATCCTTTTAGATATATGTATTATTTTTCCAAGGAAGATGGTTTCATTTCATTCTAATTAAGTAATGTGAGGTGGGCGTACTTACAGAAAGAAAATGTGCTAATAAGAAGTGGGTAATAATTTTCATGTGATACTAAATAATTCTCACAGGCACTTTTATACTCTTTAAATTATATGTAGGCACATTATGCAAGGAATTAATTTTCACATTGATTTTTAAAAATATATAACATCAATTTTTTTAGTGACTTGCTTTACTCTTCAATATAAGTATAATTTTTATTTACTGTGTGATTGTATTAATAATATCTACTTTGTGTGGATGGGGGATTATAGTAAGCTCTGAGGCTAGCCAATCCATTTGGAAACTTGAGTTTGTTTTAAGGGAGCAGTATAGCAAACTAATATTAAGAAACAGCTCTCACCCAATACCAGGTGCGTTCACTTTCCAGGGAAGATGCT
Organism: Saguinus oedipus; assembly: GCA_031835075.1. Classification (NCBI taxonomy): domain Eukaryota; kingdom Metazoa; phylum Chordata; class Mammalia; order Primates; family Cebidae; genus Saguinus; species Saguinus oedipus. The sequence goes on along the minus strand of CM063175.1, from coordinate 104,772,031 downwards.
TGCAGCTGGTCAGGAATCTCCTCATGAGTAAATAGTGAAGCACTTTTGTAAGCTCTGTGATCTTAATTTTTCTTCCTCTCTTGAAGACCTTTTTTCTCTCCATGTACCAGTTTATAGGCCTCTTCTGCTTCCCTTTCAATAGTTATGATTGTGAATTTTTAATTTCTAATTTTACACTTTTTTGTGAAGTAGGTCAGTTTTCACTAGCCACAGGATCTGTGGGGTATCCATAACCGTACCTGGGCTGTTCATCTCACATCCCATTCCAGAGTGGACCTTCAGAAAGCTCCGCTGGCTATAAGAAGCAAGTTTATTATCAAATACATTGATAAACTTGCTTCTTGGAGCCAGAGGTGCTTTCTGAAATCCATTTTTTTTTTTTTTTTAAAAAAAAGAGAGACAAGTTAATAGGTAATGAAGCGAGAAATAACTTCCAAGTGCTAATAAAATTGAGTTTGTTTGCTTTTCCCCCCCCACTTTTAGGTAGACCAAAGGAAATTGAGAAGGTTCTGGAGACTGATTCTCATGGTGGTGTGAGGCTGTAATTGAGAGCTCCAGGGGTGGCTGGCTGCTAGATGTGCTCTCCCCTCCTTTCCCTTCTCTTCCTGCTGGGGACAAGGGCCTGTCAAGCCCTGTCCTAGACTTTTGGGAATATAGATTGGGGAGGGGAGCATAGGCTTAGAGATGACAGGATGATAATTGAAATTTGCACTTTAAAATTATTCAAAATATGATCTGCTAACCATCTCCTGTTTTTTTCAATATAAAATACTTTTTAAGTTCTTTTAAAGTATAAAAATCTTAGACTCTACAAATACAGTTGGTCTAGGAAGCTGAAAATTCCTCCTATGTTTATTTTTTAAATATACTGGATCATAGTTTATTCCACTGCACACCCTTCCTGTAGAAAGGTTTCTGTTTTCAGAGTGAATGATTTTCAGTGGCTTTTTAGGAGGAAAAACCTCAAATATAAGTAGTAAGGCACTAACAGAGTAGAATAATTACTTTCTGTGAATTTAAACATTTAAAATAACTAAAAGCTAATAATCTATCACTTAATAATTTCTACCGTGTGGCAGTAACTGTTTCAAGTATTTAAGGTAAATTAACTCATTTAATTGTCACCACAAAACCTATGAAGTAAGTGCCATTATTATCTCCATTTTATAGATGAGAAAACAGGCACAGAGATATAAAATTAACTGTGTTCAAACTGAATTTGAACTTAGGGAGTATTAATCTAGGATCCATTCTCTTAATACTTGCAATGTGTATCCTATTTTAATTCCAAATTCAAAATATAAGAATGCAGAGGTGCTCTTGAAGTCAGGTTTCTTTTTCACATTTTAAATTTATAGTTTCTAAAAGGGACTAATTTAGGGATTCTAGGAATCAAACCGAAGAGTTAAATGTTTTTTTTCTTGCCTTCCTAGTACTTTGGTAGTAGAAGGTGTAAGATCAGTAGAAAGTTAGCTTCTTGTTGTGCATTAAGAAGATGATGTGATATGTAGGAAGTAAATAGCAAGATACCCATCATTAAATACTTTCCTGTTGAAAATACTGTCAATTGTGGTGTTTGATGTTGTTTATATACAGTTCCTCAAAATTATGAAAGTTCAGACAGAAAATAATTTTTCTTTAAATTAGTGTTCTTTCATTTTATCAGACATGAGTCTGTAACTCATCATGCTTCCAATTTTTGTGCCTTGGCTACGAAAAAGTCAAGAGCAAAATTTTCCTTTCACTCACAATGACTCTTGTTATTATAGTTTTTCTAGTGCAGCTGTCTACCCTGCTCAACACAGCTTCAATGTTGATTTTAATGATCCTAGCAGTCTTTTACAAATCCATGTTGGAAGTAGTTCGGTAAAAACAAAATCACATTTAAAAAATGTCTCCAATTTGCTTTTACCTGAGAACTCTGAGAATCTGCTGGATATGGCTTTGAGGCCCTTAGGAAGGCTGAGGAAAAAAAACAAAACAAAACATTTCATCCATTTAACTTGTGAATGAAAACAACGGAAAGAACCCCAAGAGAAATCCATGGCTAATGTGTGCTTAGCACAGCCAAGTCTGCTCTGAATGAATGTCTCCTCACACAGACACAACCCAGCACATATAAAAAGAAAATTGCTTTTGTGAAAATCTAGATTGTATGATAGCCATAGACTCAGCATTTCATCCAGTTGCATAATAAAGAAATGAAATCAAGCCCTTCTTAATTAATGAGATTACTGTACTTATTAGGTGGGAATGAGTTTAATTCTTAAGAAATTAAATATGTAACCATGAATTTTCATAGATTTAAAATCTCTTAGTTTTTGTAATGCAAAGTTTTTTTCTTATGGCTTCATTTTCTATAATAAGAATTTATTTTTATGGTTCACAAACTGCATATCTGTTTTGTTTTTCAAAGTTTTCAGATACAACTGGTCTATAATTAAAACACTATTCTCATTTAAGTGTTTGCTAAAATCAGAGCTTCAGATCTTTGTTTTGAGGTTGTATGTCTTCTTCAGTCTGGTCTGTGAGTCCCCATAAATAGCTGAGTTAGAGGTTTAGGAAATCAGTTTAAGGCTATTGTTCTATGTCTTGACTGGGAACATTTTCTAACCAAGATAACTGCTGAGCTTTGTTCTCTCCGCAGTCACTAAGACTTTTAAAAAACTGAGTCTCAGTATCTGGAGTTGGCAACCAAAATATTTTTTTTCTTACTGTTATAAGGTACAAGTGACTTATCAAGTGTAATGATGTGCAAGTGGAAGACTTATTTTAAAAAAAAGGTTAAATTATAAAAAAACAAACTTTAATACTCTGATCAAATTTAGTCATACTTTTAATTGGAAAACGTGCAGCATTCATTTGCTTTCCAAAGTGCCAATAGTAATACAATTTAATAATATAACATTACCAACATGTTTTTCTTTGCTTTGTTTTCCTTTTCTGCACAGAAACGGACCAATGGACTCCGAAGAACTCCTAAACAGGTGGATCCAGGTGTGTTTCTGATTAAACATCCCATAATGATGGCTTCAGCTAAGTGCTTATGAAAGTATATGGGAATTGCTGTGGAAAGTCAGGCATATTGTTGGCCTTTGTTCCTCATGGTTTGGTGTATAATGTGTTACCAGGAGGTCACAGTGTAACGTGTAAATCATTCACATGATGAATAACTACCGGCAGCCACCAGCATTGCACTCTTTTCACAGTCAGCAGTTGAGCTGGTTATTTGCTAACTGAACAGCCTCAGGGTGCCTGGTTAATGCTCACATATCCAGCACCCTCCCTGTGTTCCTTTGTAAATCTAGTAAAAAAAAAAAAAAAAAACCAACCAGCTAGCTGACTCTTAAAAATTACTGTTTTCTAAGTAAGTAGGGGAGGGCATAAACCAGGCGACTGGTAACCACCCCCCATCAGAGAAAATTTCTTCATTCTGTATCTATACTATTTTATGATAGCAGCATGGTTTTTTGGGACTTTGTGACAGGTTTCCTCTCTGGAGACCAATTATTTGTCTGCAGAAAACATTCAGTTGTTTTCTATTTAGCATTGTGAGATTTGCCCTGTCATTTTGTTAGTAGAGTTATTTTTTTCATCCATTATGCAATGCATAATTAAACTCCTTCCATAGTTTAATTACCAAAGATTTTTTATGTATGCGATCCTTTTGTTGTGAGTTAAAGGTATTCACAGTTAAAGGATTCCAAATATATGAACTTGATACTAAACCAAGAGGAACATGAAAAATGGAGTAGCTTTGCTGGAAAATAACCTGGATTATGTGTTTCATTTTGTTTTTTCATCATAAGTGGTATTCACCTGGTTGTAAAGTTTAGTTTTCAAAGCATTATAGCTTATAACTGAAACCACACCCATGGTAGTCTTGCCAGTTTATGAGCTGTTTAAGATTTATAGGAGCTTTGTTGCCTCTGGCTAGAAATTGCCTCACTTGTGTCCTGAGACCAGTTTAAATCTTTTAACTACAGAACGCAATTGAAGCCATCAAAAAAAAACAGGGGTTCTGGTTTACTTTTTAATAGTTCTGTCTTTCCCAAGACAATATCCTTTGCAGCGGACTCCCTGCAAGAATATTTAGAAGTGACTTTCTCTATTATATTTAGCAGGAGTATTTGAGTGTGAGCATAATGTTTGTGTCTTATTTTGTGTGAGTTATAGTATTGCTACTTCAGAAAAATTATTTAACCTTTATAAATGTTCTTTTTTTAATGTATTTTTTCTTTCTTCTCCCCTCAGGGAAATGCATTTTTATATTTGTAGTTGGTCAGTAGAAACATATTTGACTCAACAATGTATAGCCAAAATTTTCTATAATCCCTTAAATTATTTAGATTAGAATAGTAAATTCACAGATTATAAATACGGCAAAGTAGAACAACAGTAAAACAGATTTATGCTCCTGTATCCTAAAGGTGATGGCTTTGTATAGGTACAATTTTTGTTTGTTTGTTTGTTTGTTTTGGTATTTTTACTTGTCCAAAGACTTTAGAACTTCATGAAGAATAAACTTACAAGAAAAGTACTGTTGTATGTTATGTTTGTAAGAACATAGGTAATAGTTTTCCATTAGGTATAATAAATGTATATGAGTATATTTTTTCTTTTTCCATATTTTTGGAAATTAAAAAACCAAAAACTTGATGATTTTGCCTGTTGAGGCTGCTGATATGGTAAGCCTATTACTCCCCATAGCTGTTTTTGATTTAGGCTTGACTGATGTATTTAAAGTTGCTTGACTTGCATCTCTGCCTCTTTCTGCTGGTTAGTTGCAAAGCTTCTTTGTTCAAAGTTAACTCTTACCTGATGGCCATCCTGCCTTGATCCTCATGTGGCTGTTGTTTAGAAATTTTCAGACAAAATGTTGAAACAAGGGATCAGTGAAGTTGAATCTGCATAGACAAACTGCTTCCATGATGCATTATTTGCTATTAATGTTTTACCATGGAAGTTCCTTTTTTTTTTTATCCTATAATTAATTTAGTTAACATCTTCAAGTGCCAATACATGACTTTCCAGGGTCTCACTTAAAGTGGCATATAAAAACAGCTGATTAAATATTTTAGGCCAGGTGTAACCACTTCACCAGGTCCAAATTTCAGAGCCATGTACAAAGGTAAACTATGTATATTCTCCATAGCCCTTTTGCGTTAAAAATGAACTTACTGCATAGTCCGATGGGTAGTAGATGCTTAATAAATGCTACGTGAAGCAGTAAGTGATGATATACTTTTTATGTATGCATTGGCATTCTTTCTTTTTAAATTCCTCTTGTTGATAGCTAATGAAACACGGCATAGTCTGGCAGTGGGAAGGATGGCTCTGAGCCATGTTGCCTGGACTTGGGATGGCCTTAGCTGTTTACTTGCTGTTCGAACTTCAGCAGTTTGCTTCCTCTCTCTCTGCTGTAGTTTCCTCATTTGTAAAAGGAAATTTATAAGAGGACCTAACTTACAATGTTGTTGTGAGCATTACATGAGTTAATATATGTAGGCTGCGCATGGTGGCTTGTCCTAGCACTCTGGGAGGCCAAGTGGGAGAACCACCTGAAGCCAGGAGCTTGAGGCTGTGGTGAGCTATGATGGCACCACTACATTCCAGCCTGGGTGACAGAGCAAGACCCTATCTCAAGAAACAAAAGAGCATGTAAAGTACTTTCTGAGGTGCCCAGTATATAGTAAATGCTAAGTATAGCAATTACTGTATTAACTAGTTTATATTAGAGTATGTTCTTTAATATTGGACATTTTGTCATGTGAAGGAGAATAACATTTCCTCATTATTTCTTTGCAGATAGACTCTGAATTTTATGTTGAATTTCTGTTGAAACAAGAAGCTACATAATCATAGTCATTTTCAGATTTGTTGCTATTTCTCCTTAATCTAATGGCTTTCATGATCTTTTACTTATCTTTACCAATAAGCAGTCAACTGTAATAGTTGAGAGGTTTGGGTGAAATTATTTGTGTTTGTTATTGCAAAAGAAGCAAAGAAAGGCTTCTAATATTCAAAACATATATTGTAGGGTTTATTCAAATTCAAGAAAGATGTGAACTCTAGGTTTGCATTGTAGCTTGTTAGCACATTTAAATCATTTACTCCTTATTAATAATTGTGATTAATCTTTATTGGCAATATTTGTAAATGGCTTTGCTCTTTTTCTTGTCTATTGTGTGCTAAGAAATGTATCAACTTATAATCTTGACTGCTTTTATAAATATACTAATGTATTATATGCAAATTCTGGTAGCTCTTTTGGATTTCTTAAATATAGCAGGGAATTTTCATCGGTTTTTACTTTTCTTCCTAAGTCAGATGTTGGTATTAGGAAAATAACATTTGTAACAGACAGATCAATTATTTCAGGAACATGGAGGTGCTAGGCCTTTTTCAAGAACATGAGATCATAAATCTTAAGAAAATCTGAGCACTGGTATAATGTTTTTCACCTAAAGTGGCACTCAAGGTCATAGTTACCAATTAAATTTTAATACTGAGCTTAAAATTCTTTCTGTCTCAGTATAAAAGATACAAGATTTATTTCAGTTTGCATGTGGCAAATCTGTATACCAGAGTGTGTATTCTTTTCATTGAGTCCATGTTTTTAAATAATTGCAAAATTGTCTTATATCTGTGGACCTCATAGCATCTTGTATTTAAGCCTGCAGTCACTAGCTTTTAAGCACTTCGGACCATCATTCTGTGTTGTACTGCCTACAGATTATATGGAGGAGATAGGAAATGTTTAAATAGCTTACACCCTTTCTGATCTTAAGTTACTCTTGTGCTTTGTGATAACCTTGAATAGATAATTGTTAAATTGATGAGTCCTTTCTGACAACTCTTGTTTCTCAGATGCTCATTGTTGAACTCTTGATTACAAAGAGATGTACATGGCTTAGAAACACTGTCTTTTCTGATTCACCAAGGAGATTTCTTACTGTTTCTTAGCAGAGACATCTTCAAAGATGGTCACTTTCTCTTTCAGGTGGATAGGACATATAATGACATATAATGCCATTCCCAGTTGTTCTCGTCTGAGTAAAGGAATCTAAGAAATCTTTCTTTTATTACCAATTTCATTTCTTACGTGACATTAAGCACAGCATTGTCATTAATTATCAAACATAGTCTTTTTCCACAAATAATTTCTATCCTTCTTAGGAAAGGAATAGATACACAAAGTTTTGATTGCATAAATGCATGTATATAAATGTACACATAAAATTTTAAATACTATATACTATTTCATATATGGATTTATTACTGTATAGAAGTGCCTTAAAAACAGTTAGTGAATAGTTTGACAAACATGTAAAAAGATCCAGGATTATACAATACATGCAAGAAAGTAAAACAAATTGGGAAAGACAAATGTCTCAAATTGCTTTTAATCTGGGTTATGTATAAATGTTTTCATTTATATGAATAAAAATGTTATAGTGGTTTCTTGAACTGCATTATAATTTAATATCATTGTTTTTAATGTTTTAATTTCAAAGGATTATGAAATTTATTCCAAGTCTAAACAGAATTTTTGATTGCTTTTAGGTTGGATTTTAAATATAATACCAAGATGCTCAGTAGAGAGATTTTATATTTTTGTTTCCAAATAGAAAACATTGAGAAAATTAACAACACAGTGTTTTTAAAAGCACTTATCTAAAATACGTTTTATATCTTTTTAGGAGAGAGACAAATACATATTCCTGAAGGTTTTAGTAAATGATCTTTTGTCTGTAATAAATAAAGTTTCCATAGATTAGAATATTTCCATACTAATCAGTCAAACCTGCTTCTGTCTTTTCTATCACCTCCAAAACTAATTTCTCATCAAACATAAATCCTAATCTAAATATTGGGAGCATAATCATAAATGTGTAGAAATGTATTTCACATTGAAAGAAATGAACTTGAAAAAACTGGGACGGTAAACCCAGTGATTAAGATTCATTGCAGAGAAATGAGAAATCCAAGCTGTGAACAAATGCTGAGAAGCATGCTCTGGTTTTTAAAATAGCTGACTTTTTTTCAAGCTTCTATTAAACTATGGACAGTAAGACTAGTTTTGTACTATAATAGTTGATCTTCTTGTTATTTTCAAGACTACCTTTCTGATTTCCTTTACTGGGATAACAGATTTCAAATGAGCTCCACAGCCCCTTGCTCACATCTTCCTTGGTTTGAGGAGGATTTACTTTTCCCCTTCAAGGCTCATTCCAAGTTCACAAAGGATCACTCCTGCTGTTGTCTGGCAGGTCTGTGCATGCCTTGCCAAGCCCAACTTTCATGCTGGTCAGGTACATTCAGAATCAGAACAAAGGTGAGGTGAATACGTGGAGATGTGTATGTGGTTGCTTTTAGGTGGAAAATACACATCAGTGATATGATTACAGAAATAACAGAACGTTTGAATTATAATATTTAGAACCTACTCTGGGCCATTTATGCACTTCTAACAATTTCTCTTATGGTACTAGTTATGTTTTAGAAGAAAAAGTATGTATCTATTAAATATTTTTGAAGAAATTTCTGAAAAATAGGTATTGAACCTAGTGAGCTACTTTTAACATTTATCATCAATAAACTATTCCTTACTTAGAATATCAGATAATGGAATGGGCTTCCTTTGCCATACCTATGGCCATGCTGGTTTAATACCATTCTATTTCAGGAAAAGAAGTATATGCCATGAAAAGCTAAGTAGATAAAGAAACTTCAGAAATTTTTTATGGGCCAGCAACCTCTGAGAGGCAGATAATTGAGTTTTAGCACTTAAGTCTGAAGTAACTTCAATGAAAGGAACCAACTAGGTCAAAACATATTGACTTTCTATAACAATATTTGATGCAAATGATATCTAATTGATTTCAGGCGAGGACATTGATAAAGTAATTCTTGATATAATTTATGATCTTATTTGTACTACAGTTCTGTGTATGAATAGCGAGATTTTTATCAAATTAATTAGAACCCTGGAGTGCTGCTTGTGGAATTTCTGTGAAAATGACTCATATTGCCAATTAGTTATCTTTCAGCATATTCAAATCAAACTGATTTCTAAATTTTTAATTTCAATGAAAATAAAATCTTAGGTTCTTATTGTTTTTATAGATTATTTTTCTTTTGAAACTAGTTCATTTTGTTCTCTATAGGTATTAAAAATATGTGGAAGTTTCTCTGCCTTTGAGTAATTTTGCTGGAAAGTTAAGACATACAAACATAACATGTCTAAGTAATGTTGTGTAGTACACGATAAACTTCCAAAGTGTGTGATACAGGTTATGAATGGTCAGGTTGACTGCAGGCAGATGAGGGAGAATATTTTGCAAACTGAAGGACACAGGACAAGAAAACAAAATATCTAAACTTCACATCGGTTAAAGTGAATTTACTAGAACTACATATGTTTTAATGAAGTTATCAGTCTGTTCCTAGGTTTGGGTCAGTTCAGTTCTATACCAACCAATATGCTTTTGATTACTAAGTGACAAAACCCATTTCAAACTAGCTTAAGGAAAGAAAAAAGAAAAATGAGAGTTTCCTGAATTAGGTAACTAGGAATTTCAGAGCGTGTGGGCTTTAGGCAGAGATGGGTCCAGGGACTCCAACTGATATCATTAGGGTTCGATTTCTCTTTGTGTCTCAGTTCTCCTTTCTCCTCTATTGGCTTCTTGTCAACATGCACCTCACAGAGGTTTTTCTCATGTGGAGGCAAAGTTGTCTGTTAGCACCTCTCAGTGTACCTTGTCCCCATAGCTGGTGAATTCCGAGAAAATAGAAGACCTTTCTCTAAGTAAATTCAGCAGAATCCCAACGAGGGCTTTAATTGGCCTGGCCTAGACTATGTGCTCCTCTCTGAAGCAATCAGTGCAGCCAGAATGCTCTGTTGATTGGCCAGTCTGGCTTCTGTACTCACTTCGGAGATGGGAAATGGAACTGAACTAGCTTGTCCACATGAAATTTGTTTTCTATAATTCTGTTTACAAATGAATGTGAGAGAGGAAAGATAAACTTGGTTTTAGCAGATTATAATGTATACCTATTATTTTGTGCAACAAATTTCAGCCAGCTTTCATCCTTGGGCATCTTTGGCTAGGTTTTCTGCCTTCTCCTACCTCATCCTTTTTCCATTTGTAGGATCCTCTGATTGTTCTCTGGTATCCAAAATGGTAAATCTGGAGAAATGAACTTAAAATAGGAACTGGGGATTTCCAGCAAAGGCTTATTCTTAATGGAAGCTTTTAGTTTGCAGTGATAAAACAATAATTTTCTTGCCACATATTTGATCATCTTGTAACCCTTCATGGTACCTCACATATCACGTTGATATTCTCCTTTGAATGTGGGTACTGTTTTTAGACAGTGATCATCCTTTCTTTTACTGTTAGCTACTCACATGTTAGTATAGAGTAGTCTATGAGATTAGAGAACTGAGGAAACAGAACCTAACAGCATGTTTTGTGGGGACAGAAATGAAGAAAGATGCCATCTCCCTAAAGGAAGGGTCATGGTAAGAATGTGGGGGAGCCAGATAATATAGCTCTTAAGGCATTAAATTTAAGCTACAACCTGCTTCAACAGCAATGAAAGAGTAATGAGGAAAAAAAGAGAAAAAAGATATTTTAAAATTTGATCTATATTAAACATTTTCATGCATAACAGCAGTTTTAATCTCCAGGGGAAGCCCTGTGCAGTGGTGTAGTCTAAGGGTTCTGCAGTGGCACAGATCTGGATTTGTGTCCTGCCCCTCTGCTTACTTACCTGTATTTTCTATTGCTGGGTAACAATTTACCCATGAATTTAGCAGCTTAAAACAACACACATGTGTTGTCTCAGTTTCTGTGAGTCAGAAATCTGGGCATGGCTTAGTTGGGTTCTGTGCTTCAGGGTTTCTCACAATAGTTCACTTAAGATATTGGCTAGGGCTGGATCTCATCTGAAGGCTCAACTGGGGATGGGTTCGCTTCCAAACTCACATACATTGTTGTTGGCAGGATTCCATCCCTTTTGGACTGTTGAGCTGAGGGCCTTATGACCTGGAACACTTGGCCAGAAGCTGTCCTTAATTCTTTACTACATGGACCTACCCACCATGGATGCTTGCTTCATCAGAATGTACAATCCAAGAAGGTGTTAGGGCTTCATTGCAAGGTGGACATTAAAAGCTTCTATAATATAATTACAGAAGTGACATCCTATCACCTTTGTCCTGTTCTTTTGGCTACCCACATTCAGGGAAGAGGATTAAGTATGTTAATATCAGGGGCCAAGGATCACTGGATTGGGGTTTTTAAGCAGAGGGAACCAAAGCTCTGAGAGGTTAAGTACTTCAACCAAGGTCACACAGTACTCTGTGGGTGCCAAACTTAATTGCAGCATATTTGGCTCTAGAGACCTTATCCTTCTCGACATCTTTGTATTTTACTTATGTCAAGTTTTGGACAGAGAAAAGCTTATTTCCTGTGATCTAGTTGTATAGTTCTGTACAAATTAGCAGTGGGATCTGGTCTGATTTTCAGAGTTCATTAGTGGCTGCTGTTACCAAGCAGATTTATGAGTTATTTTATTTTATGCATTGTTAATTTTGAAAATGTTAATCTGAAATTGCTACAGTATTTCAATTAATTTGGACGATTACAACTTAGCACCAGAAGAATCCCTAGCAGAAGATAAGGCAGCTAATTAGAGATTCTGAAACCAACAACTGTAGACACTGGCACTGAAACATGCTGTGTGGATGACACCCAGCAGAACTCACTCTGCTTAACAGTTTGGAAATGGAAAGAATAATTTCTGGCAGTCTCAATATTAAACTTGAATGCAGTTGAATTTTTTTAAAGGTATTTTAAGGAGTTAACTATTTAAATTGATATATAATTTTTAAATATGCAGTTCTGAAAAACTATGTTCAGATTATTTTGCAGTGTTGTCTTTTGGATAAGTGCAGTGGTGACAGAACTACAAGAGATATTTGTTGTCAAAGTAGTATTTAAAAATGAGGCAGCATACACTTTTAAAAAAATAACACTTGAGCTTCTTTGCTAGAATTTTGCATTTTGAAAAGTTTATTCTACAGTATTCAGAAAATATAAAGAAGTATAGAAAAGTTCTCTGGACAAATTGCCTATAATCCTCTCACTCAGATAATCGCCCTTTCTACTTTTGTTATACACTTTTTCCCTTATGGGTTTCTTCTTTATGTGCAGCCACATGTTTACTAAATGCTTGTGTTTCCAGTTTGGTATTTTCTTTTCATCACTTAATTTTGTTTTATTGAGTATATTTGTGGATTCATTTATTCTTTCAACTGTTTGACAAGTATGCTGACTTGGTGTTAAGTATACAACAATGAACAAGATGTGTTCATGGAGAACACATGGTGAAGATTTGAGATCAGGGAAATACAGAGGATATGCTTAAAAGAGGCATAGATTTTAGATATGTGGGTATCAGGAAATGATGTCTAATCTGGAATCCAGCATCTGAATGGAGATATGAGGGTTACAGGCAGAGGGAAAGGCCCAGAGTTGGAGAAGACTCAGAGGGTTGGAACAGTAGAGCCATTCACAAAGAGAATGTAAAGAAAACCAAGGCAAGATCTTGGTTGATGCACATCAAGGAATTAGACTTTATTCTGAAGAGCAGATTGAGCCTTTGGAAGAGTTTTAACCAGCAGATCAACACGGGCAGCTAGGACTGGTTGAAAAGATCATCGTAGCTGTACTTACTCTTGAATCATTAACTACTCTTCAAAAAAACAAAAGAAGTGAATTTTAGTATAACTTATTGTTAGACATTAGTTTTTCTGGTTTTTATTTTTCTACATGCTTTGAGGAACATCTACAGATGAACATGCTTTACCATATGGTTGATTATTATTTAACAATGGAGTCATAGAGTTACAATATTTGGTTCAAAGTATATCAACTCCTAGTTTGGATGTAAATGCTGTCAAATTTATGTTTTAGAAATATTACATTGAATTATATCTCCACATATTATTAGAATATGAGAATATGTCTTATTTTATGCATGCCAACCTTGTATCATTCTTTTTACTTTAAGTCATTTGATAGGAAAATAATAGTATCTTACAATCATATCATTGTAGTTGATACCTTAATAGGAATGTCTTGATTTTTAGTGAGATAGACTATTTTTAATGATTTTGGCTATTTGTATTTTTCTCTATGAATTACCTATTATGTTTCCTCATACTTTCTATTTAAGAATTGGGGCTTTTCTAAATTATTTGTAAGAATGTGTGTGTGTGTGTGTGTGTGTGTGTGTGTGTGTGTGTGTGTGTGTGTTACCAATTTTGCATTTATTGAAAATATTTTTTCTGGCTTGTTTCTATATAAAGTTTTAAATTGACCAGGGGTCAAAATTATGGACATTTTATTTATGGTCTCTTTTATTCCTTTTATGCTTAGAAAATTTTCCCTCCTCTGACTTCTATTAAACACCTACTTATAATTTTATTGTTCAGTTTTTGTAGCAATTGACCATTTAACTTATTTGTAAGTAAAAACCTATTTTACTTATTTAACTTTTATTTATTTCAGGAATAGATTTTAATTCTGCAACTAGTTCCAGATGTACCTCAAAATGTTTTTCAGGATTTACATTACAAGATTTTACAGAATTTACATTTATCTTTTTCTTTTTTTCTTTTTTAAGGCAGAGTCTTGCTCTGTCACCCAGGTTGGAGTCCAGTGGTGCGATCTCGGCTCCCTGCAACCTTTACCTCTCAGGTTCAATGAATTCTGGTACCTCAGCCACCTGAGTAGCTGGGATTACAGGCATGTGACACCATGCTTGGCTAATTTTTTGTATTTTTAGTAGAGGCCTTGTTTCACCATGTTGACCAGGCTGGTCTCAAACTATTGGCCTCAAGTATCTGTCCACCTTGACCTTGCAGTGTGCTATTACAGGCACGAGCCACTGTGCCCAGTCCAAATTTACCTTTTTTATGTTGCATAACAACCACATTATATTATACACATGACTTTCTAAAATCCTAAGTTATCTTGTGCAAAACATGTCACAATATATGTTCCATTTAGGCAAAAATTACATTTTAAACAAATAAGTACTTAATATTGAAACAATCAGGGTTTTTTTGTTGTTATTTTGTTCTTTGGGGTTTTTTGTTTGTTTGTTAAATATGACAAACTAAGGCTAACTTCCCCAAGGATTTGTGGAAGTAGGAAGAAAAATATTCTGTGGCTCTGCCTTTGAGTTCAGAGTAGCTCCTCCCATTGTTCTTACTTCTCTTTGTACATATATGTCTCCCTTAATTTTACAAATCCTCCTCATCTTAATTTGCTCTGCTGCTCCTGGGGGCGAGACTATACCTATTATTTTAAAAGAGCTTCAGGTTTAATACATTTTCATCAAGGTATGAAAATTTCAACTTCTACTTTGTTTGAAATATGGAATAGATATGCTCTCATTTCAAAAACAGTGTGGAGATTCTACACTTTCGAGTTCTAATTTGGAAAGTCCTATATGTTGCCATGAAAATATTAGGTGTTTAATAAATAAACTTCCTGGGAGAAGTCAGTTGTAAGCAGGTAGAATAATGACTTGGATTCCTGCCTGGCATGTTGACCCTTATGATCTGTTCAGAGAACATGCTTCTGAATGTCCAGATAGTAACAGTTGTGATCGTAGCTGCTTCTTATATTACATGGCCCAACAAAATTGTGTGATATCTTCAGTTCAGGACAGAACTTTTTCTTTTTGGGAGTAAGAATTACTCTTTCAGTTTGTCTAGAGGACATCGACATGGTTAGATAAAAATGAAAACTGTACATGTATTTCACTACATCCACCTGCCATTATGGTGCTAATATTACAGCTTTTCCCTCCCAGAGGAAGTAACATTGCCATGTTCAAAAAATGTAATGCCGTGCTTTGGGGATCCCAGATTTAAACATGTTGTGCATCTTCCATTTAAATTCAAGCAGTATCCAAGAACAGAATCTGGCCAATGATTTTGAGAAAACGAAATGGCAGCACCTTCTTAGAATTTCAAACTGTTCAAGGATTTTTTTTTTTTCCTTAGCAAAAACAGGAAGAAATTGAGAGAAAAAGCATATGGACTCAGGTTGAGCTTGTGAAGTATTTTCAACTCAAGTCAGCACACTTTACTCATATTTGTAGTGTGACTTAAAATTAATTTGGGTGAAGCGCTTAGATTTGAGGGAGGAAAAAAAGTCCCTATCTGGGACTAAATCAACATTTGTGGCATCTCATTAATTTCTGCCTTATATAACTGCTTTTCCCACCTAAAGAGAAGCTACTGGGATGAGAAAAGTTTATAATATTAATGCCAAGTGCAGATCTTGCCTCTCCCAAAAGGAGTTCATTAATCACCATCGAAGCACAAGAACAAACATACTTCATGTCTCTTGCCAATTTTTTTCAATAACATTTCTGAAAGACAAAAAAACAAATGTTTAATCTTCATTTGAAAAGGTTTTAATTTGGCTGTTATTTAATTTGTGATAATGCTATGTAAATTTAACATGCTCTGAGAATGCCCAGGCATAGTATATGGAAGTAGAATATGTTGCTTAAGTTTAGGCCCGTGGATCAGAGAGATCTGGATCCAGATTCTTGGCTCTGTTACCTCCTCACTGTGTGGTCATAACACAGGCAAAGCACTTTAAGCACAGTGCTTGGCACAGGATAGCTGGCCAAGTACCAGCAGTGATGGAAATTCTTACTCTCACTGGTAGGAAGCAGTATGGACATAAGTTTGAAAACATGACTTTCAGTCCAAGCTGCTGTGCAAATCTTTGGAGAATTTAATAAGCTTCAGTTTTCTGATCTGTAAAATGGGATGACAATAACTGACCCTACCCACATCCACTGGCACAAATGATATAATGTCTTAATCAAGATAGAAAACTGAACCTAGCTATAGCATACAAAATCATGTAATATAATTTTGAAAAGTGCCAAGTTATGAAATCTTTATTTTGCCATGTGTCTCAGATTCTAAACTGTAGCATTATTTGGGTGATCAGTATGTAATATTGACTGTGTTTTAGAGTTAGCCATGTAATTACTCTATCCTCTAAGAAGTTTTTCATTACCATTTACTGGAAAGTACACAGCTCTTTCTTTACAACTATTGCTTTACCTCTTTCCTTCTGTCTTCTTATTTAAAATTCATGAGTAATACAGCATATCACCAATAGATGAAAGGGATGACAATCTGAGAAAAAGAAGAAAGAACTAAGGTAAACCTCATGCTGGAAAACAGAAACACCAATTTAAACAATCATAAATAGGAAAAACAGAAAACCTGCTGTGCAAGGAAAGCTCTAGTCTCCCTTTGTTTACAACCATCAGCTACCAAGTATCAGAGACAGGAATGGAACCACGGTGAAATTTTCAGGCACTCTTGAAAATGTGTTGATTTCTTTCTTGTCTCTATTAGAAGATATGCCCTGTTTTGTTCATTTCTTTATTTCTATGACCACTGCTACTAGAAGCATTGTAAAAAGCCAAAAGAAGAACAAAAATTCTTGAGGACATACAGCGTTGAGGTTTCTGAAAATCACAGGAGACAGATGAGACTGGTGTCCAGCAACAGAACTGGGTAGCTATTTTTGTCCCCACTTCCACAGTGAAGGATAAAGAAGAGATCATATGGACACTTAGTAAGGATTACTTCATTTTTTAATTCAAAGTAGTTTGGAAAGAAGACTTTGAGCAGAGTAGAATAGCAGGAGGTTTTTGTAAGGTGAAATAGAATGAAAGTGCAGCCAAGAATTTTTCTGTCTTCAATTTTAAAGAGCACAGGCCTGACTCATTTTTCTTTTTTTCCTGTGTTCTTTTTGACCTTCTTATCAGCTCTTGACTTTCTCCCTTGGGGATTTTCTGTGTATAGTCAGCGCTGACTTCCTTAGAAATCCTAAACTCCACGTCCTTATCACCAAAGAGTTGAAGAGTATACAGATAAACACGTTGAAATAAGTAGCTTGTGAACTAATGTTACAGGATGCTTCTGTAATAAGATACTGCCAACTAGAAGCTAAAATAAAGTGAAATTCCATTTAACATGTGACAGTCAAAATTTTATGTTTCACCTAAAAATATAAACTAAAGTTAATATTAGACATTAGAAATTCCCACTGAAACACCTACATTCATTTAATGGTATATTTCTTTAGAATTGTTACTTTCCTGCTATCTAGACTGTCCAAACATAGTTCCCAGGACTATACCTGTGGTTTCTTTCTCTCACTACAATGAGAAAAAAGTTGTTGGTTTGCTGATGTCTTATTCTACACATTTCATTGTATTCTGTGACTGCAGATTCATCTTTGTATATCAGTCAGCATGTTGGTGAAGTAGCCATGGAAAGAATATTAGAGCAATATTTGTTCACATACTAGAGGTTTTACAAATGTTATTTTTAATTTTCACAACAAAACCTGTGAGAGATATGCCCATTTTGCAGATGAGGATGCTATGCTGAGAGTTGTGACAGGTGTCCAAATTCACATAAGTAATAAATGCTGAAAATGAGCATTTTTAACCAAATCGTTATAAAATGTCCATGTATGTGTTTCCATAACTATCAGAAGCATTGTATGTTTTCAGCTAAATTAGGAGTCTTGTAGGAATGCACGGGCTAAATCAGTGCACTTTGTCAGAAGATTTATTTTGTAGCTAGGCTGACTTCAGTGATGGATCATGCCAGATGCTCAGTGGAGGGAGGAAGTGAGCTGAGGTAGGCTAAAGAGAAATAATCTCCATCAAATTGAAGAAGGATAAACACTCTAAATTGTCAATATCAAATGAAAGGAGAAATATGACCTTGACGTGAGGGCTTCTAGATAGGGTTGCTATCACGTGGGTCCTGGATGAGAGAGGACCGACTGAGGTGTGATTGGAGAGCCTGAGAAAGAGCTTCTCTGAAGGGCCCAGTTGGGCAAAGGGCAAGTAGACACTGCAGATGATCCCTCGGGTCTCTGCCAACCTTGGGATGCTACGATTCCAGGCAAGGAAGGCAGCTCATTCCATATAGCATCTTAGATCTTTCATTAGTGTGCCTTTGATTTTAATATGATTAGAAAATAAAATCATAGCAAAATATCAGGAAATGACCCGAAACTAAAGTAATAAATGCTGCTTCTGTTTGTTCTTTGTACTGTCTTTTCCCTTATTGTCTTCATTAGGATTTGTGTGGAAAACAGTATTTTAAGCATGATGTTGCTATTTTAAATAATTTATAGAGGATGATTGTTTTTCTGTGTTGTGATTTATTCATTGTGTGTGTATGTGTGTAATAATCCTAACATGAACCATCATCAGAGAAACCATTATCACTCAATGATGGCAATAAACCTTATAATAAATTCATTTACATTATTTTGTGTAAAAATTCCATCTCATTTCTTAGGCACATATGGAGACCTTGTTGGATTATGTTTCCTGCATTGCTGCCCCGTTACAGGCATGCTCTTAAATGTGTGTATGGGTAGCCAGACAGTATAAGTAGTTTAAAAATGAGTTTTGTAATTAGCGTTGCCTGGCTCAGTGCTTTGCCTCACTAATTATCGGTGTACCCTAGTCCATCCTTTGTTACTTGGGGTATTATTAGCATCCACCTTCCAGAATTTCTATGTATCAATTAACTGGGATTATATATTGTGGAACATTAGCACACTGTTTGGACTTGGTCTATACTAACAAATGGTAGATATTAGCATCACCCTGATTTTTGCCACCGTCTGTACAATCCTGGAGCAGAAGTGTAGAAGGTGAGCTAAAACCTGTAGAGGCAGGTTCTGGGTACCAGACTCCTGAGGTTGTGGCCATGCTGTTGTCTTGTTTGTTTTGATTTTAAGTTTCCAGATCCATTAGAGCAAAGGCAGCAGTACAAGATGCTGGCTCTTACATGTCTGGTTTATGATGCTTTTTGGAAAATCGATACAGAAACTCTAGAGCCAGGTTGCCTAGGTTTGAATGTAGTCTTCACTGTTTACCAGCTCTGTGACATTGCTCAAGTCACTTAAACCCTCCGTACCGTAACTTCTTTAAAATGGAAATAATAAGATGTACTTCATAGGGTTGTCATGAGCCTTAATCGAGTTAATATGTCCTAAAGTCATAGAACAGGGCCTGACACATGAAGAATGCTTTGTAAGTGTTAGCTAGTATATTTAAAAGAAAAATATTTTCAGTTTTCTAGAGATAATGATACAATCTTACAAATAGATCATTATGACATTTAAAAGGCTGTAGATTTGTGTTTAAAGGGAACTGAATATGGGCTAGGCAGATAGTACAGCATTTTCGGAGTAAAAACCAGGCACAGTTTGATGGACTTAGAGGGCAGTGGGCACAGTTACTAGCTGTCTATACAATGATATACACTGCAGAAGGTAGCTAGTAGGAATTTCAGTCCCTAAATTTAGGAGTTCATCAAATACACCATTGTGTATTTTCTTAAAATCAGCTTTATTTCGACTTTGAGCCTTTATCCCTTTGGTTGAGGTGTGATGACTGCCTGTTCGTGTCTCATGTGGAAAAGTGCAATGTCTGACCAGAGAGTGTTCTGAGGCCTAGGACCCAGCAATCCTTGGTGCTTATTAAGCTGGTGAAGTCTTACAGCCTCCCTAGACAAGCCATAGAGTAGTAAGCAGTTCCTGGGTGCCCTGGGACCCATAAACCTCTATATTCTTCTGCTTCTGTGGAGTTTCCTCTCTTCTCTCTTAGTTCTGTCAAAGGTTGATACTTCTATATCCTCTCTGCTGGGACACACTCAGCATAATCTTTTCAGTTACCAGGCTTTACAAAAGACAAAGAGAATTTGTGACTTTACAAGCTTTTGCTCACTACCCTGCAGTGCTCCCCAAGGCAAGGAAACAAAGGTCTTAACTGCCTGCTTGTAAGTGGGAGAGAGGGAAAATACTGTGGAACACATGCAAATTAATATCTCATTAAATGATCTTGCTGTAGAAATATGAAACAGGTGAGGGGTCAGGAGCCATGGTCATCTGCTGTGCTGCTTCTGGAAATAGTGGCTCCTGGTCCAGTCATCACAGATTGCACCTGCCTGCCACGTTGTGGCCATCACAGTCCTGGAGGCCCACACACCAATTTCCAAATTGCAGATACCACCTTGCTTCAGGTCACTCTGGTATTCTCCAAGGGATATACTTTTGAGAAATAAGACATTAACCCTTATATTTTAAGTAAGAGTGAGAACATTATTGGTTATTCATAAGTGCCAGTAGCCAGTTGTATGACTTTGGTAGCTCATTTAACTTTTTTGTACATTATTTTACTCCTGAAAATGGGTGGGTTGGATTTGGTGATTTCAAATACCTGTTCAAATCTTGGTATCCTAATCTTCTTTTTTTTTTTTAATTTTTTATGTATTTAGGGGGTTCAAGTGAGATTTTGTTACATAGATGTATTGCATGGTGGGGAAGTGAGAGTTTTTAGTGCACTCATTGCCGGAATCATGTACATTGTACTCACTAAGTAACTTCTCATCTCTCACCCACCTTCCACTCTCCCGCCCCTCCAAGACTCCAGTGTCTATTATTCCACTCTCTATATCCATGTGGACACATTACTTATACTTATAAGTTATAACCACTTATACCTGAGAACATGTGATATTTTTCTTTCTGTTTCTGAGTTATTTCACTAATCATAATGGCCTCTAGTTCCATCCACGTTGCTTCAAAAGACATGGCTTCATTCTTTTTCATGACTGCATAGTATTCCATGGTATGACACATTTTCTTTTCTTTTTTTTTAATTGCATTTTAGGTTCTGGAGTACATGTGAAGAACATTTAAGATTTTTGCATAGGTACACACATGGCAGTGTGATTTGCTGCCTTCCCCCGCTTCACCTATATCTGGCATTTCTTCCCATGCTATCTCTAATATTCTTTCTATAGTAAAGTGGAAGGGTAAAGCGAAGGGGTAAAAGAAGAGAATTTGTGTGGTGAAAATATTGGCATAAAAACCCCTATTCTGCAGGCCACACGGAACTATTTTACTTACGAACCTAGTGACCCTGGGAGCATTCTCTGAAAATACTTTTCCCCTTCCCTGTTTTGTTTCTGGAACAGATTCCCTTCTCCTCACAGTTCTACCTTCCGTAAACAGTTGCATTTACAGATAATATCCATCCCCCTTGGTTTCTTTATGTATCACTAGCGTGTCTATAAAACAGAGATAGCAAGAGCTGCCATGCATTTTGGTCATGTAATTCTGCAACCAGGAGGTGACATAGTAGGTGTGCAGCAATACTGACATGGAGGGATCCCTCCTCTCTCTGGATCAGGTTGGGACAGAGTGCTTCTAACATTGACCTGTGAGACACTGACTCTGCCCTCAGCAGGCATGGCTGTGTGCAGTCAGGTATGTAAAACTAGTTGGATTCCACCCTTGATCTTGCGGTGTAACTGACCACATCAAAGTGTATTTGTGAGTTATAATTATTGAGGTATGTGTGTTATCTCCCTCGCTAGGCTGATAGCTCCTTTGAAGACGAGCACCTGGGCTTTATCTTTAAAGATTCTTGGGAGATTTAGTGCAGGACCCTTCACACAAAAGCATTTAGCAGTGCTGTGTCAAGGAGGGTGGATACAATAGGAGTAGGCTACCTACTATTGGGGAAGGTTATTTTATCACCGACACTGCTGAGAATTGCTGGCCTATGTGATAAGAAAAACCAAACCAGCTTTGATTAAAAGTCAGTTTTATTATTGTTTTCAAATTATCCCCAGACAATGTACTCCTTGTTGTCCAGCCTGGTATGGACCATTCTCAACCCCCATATTTTCCCACAGTCTAACCCTTCTTCTACACCACTGGTATTTAGTAAATTATTATTCAGTTTGCCGGCTGTTGTAACCTCTGTCCAACTGTTCATCCTGCTTCCAATCCTGACTTATTTTATTGACTCCCCAGACTATCATAAGAATTATTTACCTAAAGGAGAGAGATCATGGCCTCTCTCACTTAAACTCTTCAGCCCATATTCAGAAACAGTCTACAGTATATTACCTATAAAAGACCCCCAAGATCTGATTTATACCTAACTTAATCCTGCTCCTTCTGCAGTAGCAGAGATCTGGTAATTTTCCACATATACTGAATTCTTTCTATGCTCTTGTTTCTGGACAAAATAACTTTACTCCTCTATTTACTCTACTTCTATATCAGGTTAATTTCTATGTATCATTCATCCATCTAAACTTAGTTCCAATATTTCCTCTTCCAAGAATCCTACTTTATGGTACTCCATATCTGGTATGCATCGTGGGTCACTGTCCCATGACAGCACTGATACAGTATTTTTTTTTCTTTATGATCTGGGTGCACATCTACTTTCTACAGTCTTTCATAAGCTCCTTAATAATTGGAGCTTCATATTTTTCTTATTAATACCCATAGTATCTGGAACATTGTAGGTGATCAGGAAATACATATTGAAAGAAATTGGAATTATAAAAGTGAACACTGGTTTGTTGAGTAAAAATTATTTAACCTCTTTCAAAAGCCGACCTATGCTGCTGCTTTTTATACTTTGAAAATTAAGAAAATGATTTGTTCAAGCACTACAAGTTCTCACTTATAAATAGGAAGTGAACAATAAGAGCATATGGGCACATGGTGGTGACAGGGAACAACGCACACTTGGGCCTTTTGTTGGGGGTTGGGGAGGGAAAGCATCAGGAATAATAGGTAATAGATGCTGGGCTTAATACCTGGGTGATGGTTTGATCTGTGCAGGAAACCACAATGGCACACGTTTACCTATGTAACAAACCTTCACACTCTGCACATTTTAAGTACCCTGGAACTTAAAGTTGAAGGGTAAACTTAAAAATAAAATAGGAGGGGAGGGCAAGGAATGCTTATACAAAACAAGGTGAAAAATATAGAAAACATTATGTAATCGCTAATGTATATTTATTAAACCATTAAGAAAGGGGGGAAAAAAGAAAAGAAAATGGTTTGTTAATGAGCCAGCAGTCCTGTTTTACTAGTTGCTTATTTTTGAGACTATTGTACAAAAACAATGAAAAGCATTACGTTGGAGTATTGTTGAGTCCATACTATCTTTATCCTTGTCATTTTTTTCAATGCATAGAAGATTTCAAACCCATAGCATCATAGAACATAGACATGTCTTATAAAGTGATATTTTGATAAGTTTTGCAAAAATCTTCAAGTGAAAATCATTTGTGTCTAATATTAACCACTCAGATCCATATTAGCATAATAGGAGTTTCATTTAGGATTCATAATAGCAGCAGTAGAATATTTCTATGACACTATTTGCTGGAATTATAAAGGGGAATTTGCTGGTACCGAAAGTCAAGGCAATCAAATTTTTAAGCAGAGGTAAAATACTACTAAATGCTTCATTTTGCAAATTGGCATATTTTTTTTTCTTTGAAGCCCTTACCACTTTATTGGCAATTATCTTGAATCTTGTGGCATCTAAGTCTGCCTATTACATTCTTCTAGCTCTAATATGTTTAGTGAAAGAGCTTATCAAACAATTTTTTTCATTATATTCATTTTTAATCCAAATTTGCCTGGAATTCAAAAATCTAGAGAAAGCTTATGGAGGTTACAGAAGACCCAGAGGTATATTTTTAAAGCCCTTCCAATAGAATATTATGCATATTTATTTTGTTAAGAGTAATATTTGGACCAGAAATACTTGGTTTAGGACAGACATTTGTCAACTTTCTTTCATTATAATAGTCTGTTTTTAATGACCCAAATTTACACAAGCCTGTACAGCAGTGTAGAAGTCTATATATTAAAATTCTATTTGAATATCTACAAAGGGAAAGTATTTTTTAAGTCACTGAATACACTTTGCACTGGGTAATCACCCCCAGATGTTTCCAATTAATCCTGACTAACCAGATGAACTAGAGTAACATATATTCCAGTCTTAAATACATTTTTTGGTTTATATAAGAACTTAGATTTACCACATATATTCTTAAAACATAAATTCTTCAGCATATTTAAAATGTGATTAGATTTATAAAAAACTGTAATTGAAAACCTGAGGAAACTTCAGGAGAACACGATCAGCCTGGAGCATCTCAAGAAGCGATGTGCAGGTCATTGCTGTGGATAGTCAGGGTTTCAGTGTTGGAGAATTTGCTGTATGATTGACATTTGCCCCATTCTGAAAGTGCTTTCAACTGCTGGTATTTTAAATAGTAGTTGAATAGGGTTAGCAACTTTTAGCTTCACTTCCTTGCCCATTACTCGTATGATTCGTGTATTTTTCTACCCATTAGACACAGAGAGAATGTGTTTTGTTAGCATTTTTCTGGGAAGTATGGTACCTCGCAGAGCTTTAGGCATCAGCACATAACCTGTCAGTCTGGTTGGATTTGGGCTATAAGAATCTTTAAGACCCGTGGCCTAGAATAAAATCCATTCAACTCTTGGTGCTTTTAATGAAATAGAAAAGATAACTATTGGGCCTCTAAAAACATTCATCATTGAGGAACAGCAGCATTTGTGCTCTGGAAATGCACTGTGTGTTATGAGATAACTTATATCCCTGTGACATTAATGTCTCCACTTCAGGCAGATATTTTTTTCCCTTACAGAAATCCTTTCAGGAAAAATCCAAATTGAGCAGAGCAAAAATTGAGACAGTATTCATTTGTGCATGTTTTTGAGCTTCCCTAATGTTTTAGCTTTATAGCTTTCTTACAAAAACAATGTGTCATATTTAAACATGTAATTTTAATCATTTGGAGAAAGGGGACTAAGTACATTTGTATTCATGTCATGTGGGGAGATATATTTATTGACAGTCTCATTTTGCAAAATGGATTTAATGCTGAAAAAAATCATAACAATTCATTTTTTAAAAATAACACAGTCTCTTTAAATACAGTGCTCTAGTTTTTCAAATTTTAGGTCTATACCATGTAAACAGTATTCACATTATGAATTAAAATCCCATTTGCTTACAGAGCAGTTTAATTTTCTTGCTTATAGGCCTATAATGACTTGAAAATCTAATAATTGTTCATTTAGGAGAGGAAAATACCTTCCTTAATTAATCTGTAATACCAACTTAATTTACGGTAGTAGGTAAAGAAATTGGGTATTACCAAGTCCCAGAACATGTTAGGTGTGGAACAGAACCACAGTTTTAATCATCTTGTTCTAAGGATTTTGTTTACCTTATTTGAAATAGAGAATTTGACAATGCATATACACACAGAGTGGCCCCATATTGCCATTATATTTGTAGAAACAAAATTAAGAAATGCAGGAAAATATCTTTGTTAAAATTATTTTAAAAATCTATTATTTAATGATAAACATTCACATATGCTTTCATTTATTTAACAAACTTTTATTGAGAGATTGTTGGGCACCAAACACCATGCTTAGGATAAACAATTGAATAATTTTCATGGTCCCTGACCTTGTAAAGCTTATATTCAAATGGGGAGAAAACAAAACTGAATTAATATGTAAATTATGTTTAATAGTTTCTGTAACATAAATTCAGAAACACAATTGAACAATGCTGAGTCTGACCGGCAGACCCTGCCTGAGCAATGGATGACAGAACTATGCCGACACAGATGTTTTGTGTGAACACGGCCAGGGACTCCACAGCTAACAGACCCCAAAGAGGCAGGAGTTTGGCTGTGAAGCTCCCATATGCCAGAGAGGCATATCTTTATTTTAGAACAGATTTAACAAAAAATGTCTTGAGCAAGCACCATTGTTGACCCCCAAGTAGAAGAACAGTCATTCAGAGGATGATCAAAGGTTGGTTTCTGTTTCTGGGGAAATAGGTAAACAAGCTATTTAGATAAACTCCTCTACATTCCCTTGTTATCTGCTCTTTGCTATTAGCTCAAGGTAAGAGGATTAGGCTGCCTTCAGCCATAAACCTTTTCCCAAAGCTTTTGCAAAACCTTCTGTCCTTCCAAGAAGGTTTACATCTTTCTCTATAATTTTTCCCACCACCCTGACCAATCTCCTATAGAACAAAGGACTGTACAGTATATCTGCCTGGGAGGGTTGGGAAGACATTGCAGAGGTGGTGCCGTGAAGGACCAGAATGATCCAAAAGCATAGCCTTACACTGTGGAAATTAATGGTTTACTTGGCAAAGGATGGTAGCAAGCACTTTGGGTACATAACAGGTAGTGCAAGAGTGATGTCTCTTGTGTGTGCATGTCACAGAGCTGCCCCACGAAGGAGGCTGATGGGGACTGAGCTCCAGCTGGCAGGTCCTAGCATGGGAAAGTATCCAGGGAAGGAAGTGCTGCTTCTTTGCAGGAATGTGCCATCTACTTGCCAATCTTGCTTAGAGAGGATGCTTGTTCTAAGTCACATAAAGGTGCAGTGTTGGTTGACCAAAGGTGGCTCTGGTGGCTGGAGACTGGAATAGTGTGGTAGGAGAGTGAGGGATGGTGGTTATGCTCATAGTCAGGACAAGGAATTTTGGACATGCATTTCTAGGCAACAAGGGTGTCATTAAAGGATTTTGTTTGCTATCTCCAGTTTTAAAAAAATTATTAAATAATATTATAAAGTTAACTATAAAGTTTAGAAAACCCAGGTAAGGAAAAAAGTTCTCATAATTTTACACATTAGATGTAAGGCATTGTTAATATTGTGGATTGTGGCCCATATCTTTACAGATTTTTTTTCTGTGCTGTGTGTGTGTGTGTGTGTGTGTGTGTGTGTGTGTGTGTGTGTGTTTAAACACAAAAATGAGGTTATATTGTGTACACGGCTGCTTGTAACTTGATTTTTTTTCCTGAACAATATGTTTGAACATTGCACCTCTCCTGAACATTTGATGAGATTATGTCCTTTTGGCTTGTGCTTCCATAGCATTTGCAATTTTTCTAATGTAAAACTTATAATGCTTTATGATATTTGCCTGTATAATTTTCCTTTTGCCTTTTAGACTCTAGGCTTTTTGAGGTTAAGGGAAAGGCTGCCTTATTTATTATTCACATTCTAAGCAGAATATAAGCATTGTTGGGTGCAGTGGGCTTTTAAAAAAAATTAATATGCATGAGGATGAATGAATGCCTTTGGAAAAGAGGAACAAACAGAAGCTGAAAGCTGAAATACCAAGACATAAATTATCTCCTAGAATCTCCTTCCCTTTGCAGCCATAGTGAATGATGTCTTCCATAAAAAGGAAAATGGCTGTAAAGTGAAAGCTTCACTCTGTCAGAGAAGGAGGCTGTAAGGCCACCAGTCTACCTTGGCCTGGTGCATATTTCCATCTTTCTTTCTGTGAAGAAATAGATGGATGTCTAGAGGAGCTGGCACATGAGTTAGTTTCTTTTCTAGTTACTTTGTTTCAAAGCCAAGGGAGCCAAATCTCAAAATGACTTCCCACTCACTTGGATAATTAAGATGAAAATAACAATTATATAACTTGGTGTAGCAGAAAAGAAATCTTCAAGTTTGGCACCTTGAAAGCAGTGTTCACTGTCACCACTGTTACTCAGAGACTAATGACTGTGGGAAAGGTCTGCAAAGAAAGGAATCTCCCTTTCTGAGCATTGCAGGGTTCAACATGCCATGACCTGAAACTGGAACAAGTGAGAATAAACAGGGAAATTAAAAACGTGGTGTGGGGAAAGAAGTGAATAAATTAATTGTGAATCAGATTATCTGTGGGAATACTTTTTAGATGCCAAGGAATTTTCATTTCAGTTGTAGGAGAGATTTCCCTGATACATCATGGCATTTCTGAAGCTTTCCTATGTCTTGAGGTGGGGGAAAGGTAAGTATAAATGTTTGCCCTTTAGAATTTGGCAGTATTCTGGTGATTTGTTCATGAAGATGAGAAGATGAGGGATGGAAAAGGTCTAGTTTAGCCATCAACACTCTCCCTTTGGTTTCTCATTGGAGACTTTATTACCTAATTGATAGATTTTATAGAAAACTATTTGCCTGTTTTAACTCATATGTTAAAAGAAACCTTCAACAGAAAACAAATACAGGTAATAACGTGTTCCTAATTCCCAACATAGTAGCTGATGAATAGTAGAAGCTCAGTAGGCATTTCCTAAGGAATATGACTAAATTGGAATACATTTCTGTTGATTCCAAGAAGGTTATGTAAAAATATAAAATATTTTTATATCTATCTACATATATAGTTATATAAAAATAAAAGCACTTCCTCATAAAAAGAACAGTCACTTTGTCAGTGCTCCTGCATACTTTGAAGAAGAAACTTTGGAATCCCAGGTGGTTCTCTTTTTGGACATTGTAAAGAGCTGAAGTCTATGGGATTCATACAAGTGTAAGTAGTTATTTTTTACAGTTGCATTGTAGACATTAATTTATTGAGTAAGATGAATTTCTTTGATGAATTTATCTAATCTCCATTCACTTTTCCTATGTATACTTTTGAAGTAACAAATCAGACCTTTTATTCTTTAGCTATATTTTATATTATTATCTGTTTCACATTGAACATCCTTTATTGAGGCCATTAATTTGAATGGGAATATGATTTTCTTACATTAGAAAGAGATGTTGAAGTATTGTGCCCGCTAGGTAAATTGAGGCAAAATGGTATTTAATGAAATGCTTATGTCCTCATATAAATTCTATGCCAAAATCAAAACTAAAACCTGTATTGCAGATTTTCTAGTTATATTTCCTCTTAATATGGCTGTACTAATAGCAATTAGTTAGCAATTTCTCTTACATGACTGCACTAATGATTTAGTTATTGGCCATACATTTTTTAACACCAGTGAAGCAACTGAAAATACTGAATATCCAGTATGAAAATGCTGTTTTAATATCCAGTTCTTTTTCATGTTTATAATTAATAGAAATTTAATCATAATATGTGTTCTGTGAATCCCAGAGAATATTTTGCCACAGCCTTTGCATGGAAGCTGTGCCTATTTTGCTCTCCCTATGTTAGCTGTGTGGAACTTTAGTTGACCTCTGTGGCAGTGTCATGCTAGATCAGAAGTAATACGTCCAAGGTGATATGAATCACTGTGGTGTTTACGACAATATATACCCAGAGGCAACTCTTGGGACAAAATGTCAAGAAGAATTAAGTTCCTGTGTATAACAGTTCTTTCTTACCCAGCCTTTTCTATAGCACACATTATTTCCTGAGATAGCCAGAAAGGGAGAATTAAGAGAATATAGGTCATAAAATTTGAAATTCTGCTTGACAATTAAGAAAGGATTCTTATTTGTAGGCCATGATTTAATAGATGTGGAATTTTCTCATAAAGTCCCCTTTATACTACATTGACCTAACCATTGTTAGGTTGTTTTGTTTCATAAGCTGAAGTCTTACTTTAATTATTCAAGAAAATAGAGGCTGGGCGCCGTGGTTCATGCCTGTAATCCCAGCACTTTGGGAGGCCCAGGTGGGCAGATCACTTGACATCAAGAGTTTGAGACCGGGCCGGGCGCGGTGGCGGTGGCTTAAGCCTGTAATCCCAGCACTTTGGGAGGCCGAGGCGGGTGGATCACAAGGTCAAGAGATCAAGACCATCCTGGTCAACATGGTGAAACCCCGTCTCTACTAAAAATACAAAAAATTAGCTGGGCATGGTGGCGCGTGCCTGTAATCCCAGCTATTCAGGAGGCTGAGGCAGGAGAATTGTCTGAACCCAGGAGGTGGAGGTTGCAGTGAGCAGAGATCGCGCCATTGTACTCCAGCCTGGGTAACAAGAGTGAAACTCCGTCTCAAAAAAAAAGAGTTTGAGACCAACCTGGCCAACATTTTTAGCTCTCACATAGGAGGAAGAACTAAATATTTGTTTTTTTTATTCTTGGCTTATTTTACTTAACATAATAAGCTTCAGTTCCATCCATATTGCCACAAATGACAGGATTTCATTCTTTTTTGTGGTTGCATGTACGCTGAATAATATTTCATTGTATATATAAGTCACATTTTCTTATCCTTTCATCCATTGATGGACAATTAGGTTGATTTCCATATGTCGGCTTTTATGAATAGTGTTACAAGAAACACAGGAGTGCAGGTGTCAATTGAATGTATTGATTTCCTTTCTTTTGGCTACATACCCAGTAGTGGAATTGGGAATTGGTGAATCATTCTGTAGTTCTATTTTTAGTTTGAGGAACCTCTATGCTATTTTCTATAGTAGCTGTACTAATTAGCATTACCACCAATAGTATGTGAGGAATCCCCTTTCTGCACACCCTCACTGGCATCTGTTATTCTCTATCTTTTTGAGAAAAGCCATTCTAAATGGGATAAGATGATATCTCACTCTGGTTTTCATTTGCATTTCCCTGATCATTATTGGTATTGAGCATTTTTCACATACCTGTTGACACTAATACACTTTTTTTGAGAAATGTCTACTCAGATCTTTAGCTCATTTTTAAATTAGATGATTTATTTCTTCTGAGTTGTTTGAGCTCCTAGTTATTAATTCCTTGTGAGATGAATGTTCACAAATATTTTCTCCCATTCTCTACATTGTTGATTGTTTCCTTTGCTGTTCAGAAGCTTTTTAGCTTAACATAATCCTGTTCTATTTTTGCTTAGTTGCCTGTGCTTTTGAGGTCTTCTTACACCTTTTCCCAGACCAATGTCCAGGAGCATTTCCACGAGGTTTTCTTCTAATAGTTTCATAGTTTTGAGGCCTTAGATTTAAGTCTTTAATACATTTTGATTTAGATACATGGTGAGATATAAGGGTCTAGTTTTTCATTTCTGCATGAGTATCCAGTTTTCCCAGCACCATCTACTGAAGCAATTGCCCTTTCCCCGTTGTATGTTCTTGGTGCCTTTGTCAAAAATGAATTGGAAGTAAATGCATAGATTTATAGCTGAGTTTCTATTCTGTTCCATTGGTCTGTGTGTCTGTTTTTATGACAGTGGCATGCTGATTTGGTTAGTATAGATTTGTATTATATTTTGAAATCAGGTAGTGTAATGTTTCTAGCTTTGTTTTATTTGTCCAGGATTGCTTTGGCTCTATGTTAGGTTCAGATGCTTTTATGAACTGTAATTGAACAGTTGTACATGTGAACTTTGTGCTAAGTGTGACCGGTGTTTTAATTGAGAACTGAGGTAGGACTAAAAGTTTTATTTCAGTGTGCCTTTTCTGTGTATAACCCTAATTTTACCAGGGTAACCTTAATTTTTTTGTATTCCCAATTAATTTATAGGAAAGAGACAGAATATATTTTTCCAATATTGTAATCCCAAGGTTATAGAGATTTTGAGATTAAATCTCTGAACTTCCTATAATAATCTTAAGGATTTACTGTTGCCTATAAAACTACCATTCTCACTAGAAAATTTTGAATCTTATTCCTTTTCCAGCTTCCTTGGAAAAGAGGAGTGATGCATTCATTAAATATTGAAATCTGAAATAAATACTTGTGAAGGAGGGACTAAACCTTAGAGTTTGACAGTTGGGTAAAAGCACAAATAAATAAAAGTAGTTTAAAAGCAAGTCAAAACTAATGATCAAGTGGCAGTTTGTTTCTATAATACCAATAATTGAATATTTGTATCATTAAAAGCTTAATTTGGCTATGAAAATAAATGTTTATAATACACATTTAGGCAATATAAATATATATGAAAACAAGAGGAAATAGATACTAACAAGTAAACCAGTAACTCTGTGAAGTGCAAGTTCATAATGTAGACTGTCTTGGCTGGACCTGTTATAGGAAAGGGGCCCTAATCCAGGCCCCAAGAGAGGGTTCGTGGATCTCACACAAGAAAGAATGCAGGTGAGTTAGTAAAGTGAAAGCAACTTTATTGAGAAAGTAAAGGAATAAAATAATGGCTACTTCATAGACAGAGTGGCCCCAAGGACTGCTGGTTGCCCATTTTTATGGTTATTTCTTGATGACATGCTAAATACAGGGTGAATTATTCATGTCTTTCCTTTTTAGACCATATAGGGTAACTTCTTGACATTGCCATGACATTTGTAAACTGTTCATGGCACTGGTGGGAGTGTAGCAGTGAGAACTAGGAGAGGTCACTCTCAGTGCCATCTTGGTTTTGGTGGGATGTAGGCAGTTTCTTTACTGCAGTCTGTTTTATCAGCAAGGTCTTTATGATCTGTATCTTGTGCTGACCTCCTATTTTATCCTGTGACTTAGAATGCCTTAATCATCTGGGAATACAGCCCAGTAGGCCTCAGCCTTATTTTACACAGCCTCTATTCAAGATGGAGTCGCTCTGATTCACTCACCTGTAAGACCTACTTGCTCCAGGTATTTAAGCAGCCATAAGAAAGTCAGCATGACTAAAAACAGTGAACAAGTGTGAGGCTGGAACAAGATGAAACTGGAAAGTTACGAGGGGCCAGAAAACATATAGGGTCTTTTATGCAGTGACCAGGAGTTCAAACTTAAATCTAAGCATTGTGGACACGTTTTTAATAGGAAACTTATGGTATAATTTATTGTTTTTTTAAATCAGGCTGCTATGTATAGAATGTTCAAGCATTATATGAGTGGATGAGGAAAAGCCAATTAGAAACACAGTGCTTGAACTGGGCAGTAAAAATGAAAGTGGGAAATGGTTTGATTAGAGAGAAATTTTGGAGGTATAATCAAGTATCTGTGCATGTGTGTGCACATCATATTTGGAAGGGTAGCCTTTGGGAGAGAAAGGGTCACTACCTTCCTTTCTTCCTTCTTTTTTCAAAAAAAAAAATCATTGTGATAAAGAATATAACCTATGTCACCATGGTGGTTGATCACAGTCTAGTAGATATAAACTCTGTACCAAGACTACAAAGAAAGGTGCTATAGTCTGGTATCTACCCTTTATACTAGCTAAATAAATACTATTAGTATATTGAGTGGTACTGAAGCAAGAAGCATCAGTATCTAAACGAGTGTATGTTTAAGGCCCTTGAAATACACTTAAGGGAATGTTGGTAAGTGTTTTAATCTGTTCAGGCTGCTCCAATAAAATACCATAGACTCTGGTTTATAAATGACAGCTTACAGTTTGGGAGTCTAAGAAATCTACAGTCAAGGTGCCAGTAGATTCAGTGTCTGGCAAGGGCCACTACAGATGGCTGTCTTCTCAGTGTTCTCACATGATAGATGGGATAAGGGAGCTCTCTAGGGCCTCTTTTACAAGGGCAGGAATACTGGGGCTCCACCCTCATGGCCTAATTGCTTCTCAAAGGCTCTACCTCCTAAAACCATCACCCTGGTAATTAGGGGTCAACATATGTATTTGGGGGTACATAAACATTTAGTCTATAGCAATGGGTTTCTTAGAAATTGTATTTGAGTTTTAAGGAGTGAGAAGAGTAGTTGAGATGATATTTCCCCTTGGGTAGGGGGTAAGATATTCAGACATCAGTAAGTATAAGCCAGGAAGAAGGTAAAGTATGTTAATGAGAACTTGACCTGTTCAATAAATTTCAAATAATTCACAGAATGAATATAGGAAAGGAGTAATAAAATGGGCTAGACCCTCAAGACTGCATATTATCAAGTTTAAATTTTATCCATCGCTTCATGCAGTGTCACTGACATTTTTTTCTGTCCCTCAAGTACTTTCAAGTTCATACCAGTCTCAGAGCATTCATGCATAGGGTTCAGTTTGCCTGTTAAATTTTTCCTCCCAAATGCCTGCTGTCTTCTCCTCAGGTCTTAACCCTGACCTGATGACCTTCCCTTGAATAAAGCATCCCCCACTCCACACACACCCCTGTCACTCTCTAATCCAGAATCTCTTTCTAAGTGGTTCTTTATGATACTTTTATCTGGTATTATTACATAGATTCACTTGCTTTTTTTTGTGTTTGTCTCCTCCACTAAAATATGAGCTTTATGAGACAGGGATGTATTCAGTCTTATTTATGGTAGCATTCCCAGTGCAACGCCAGAACCAATATATGAATGATCTGTAAATATTTGTTGAATAAATAAATGAACCTATAGAACAAAGAAGGAAAATTAGGTTCCTGCAAAGTGCCTTTAATCATTTTTACTTTTACTCTGTTGTCTTGTCCTTTACATATCCCTTGTGAGTGGACTGATGATGGTTCATTTTGTTTGCAAGAAAGGAAACATGCTTAGTTGCTCTGGGAGCTGGGTGTTTATGGTAGGAGAGTAACAACAGCAGCAAAAAAAGCCCAGGAGATGATCTCAGTAATCACTCTGGACCTTTGCCTTAGAAGAAGGGAAGAGTACGGCAGGCTTTAAGGAATCTTTCTGGACCAACGTTTTTCTTTAAACTGGTGATCCCGTCATCTTTTCTTTACAGAAGTCGGAAATTGTTTTTTGCTGACTTAGATATCTGCCTCCTGCTTCTATGTTCGGTAAAAGCAAATATCCTTCAATGAGGCTGCTCCTTAGACTGTCTCCCCTGGCCTCCTCCTCAGCCACTGGTGTCTTACATGTTAAGCGTATTTATTGCAGTCTTTGAGTTAATCATCAGCACTGAGTTACTTGGGTGTGGTCAGATGAGCACAGTGATGTGGTTTAAATGATTGTAACCTTCTGTAGAAAAACCAACCTGTGGACACTAGCTCACGCGTCCACAGAGCTGCATATGGATGTGTCAAGCTCTAAGAGTTGTGCAGGTTGTCCAATACAATGATTTATTTTTTAAGTTGAGGGCTTTTGAGGCTCTGTTTTTAGAGCATGTTACTGGGAATTATTGCCTTCCTCCTGGAATTCACCTAGTGTTGGTGAGCTCTTGGTTGTTTACTGCTTGAAGGAAAGTTCTGCCTCCTCCTTTCCTGCTTCCCAAGATAAAACCAGACATGCAGCAGGGATCATCCTGAAACTTACATCTACCATGTCAGGAGCCTCTTCTCTACCAGTCTCATTCCCTGTAGGTTGCATAGAATGACTAAGCTGGTATAGTGAAACCTGAACTAAGAGTCTGTAAATTAGATTTTTGTTCCGTTTTTGCTTCTAATTTGCTGTTGACTTTAGACAATTTATTTTAGTATTTAGTTTTATAATGTGAAAAATAAGGTGGTTAGACTAGGTGATAATACGCTTTAGAATTGTGTAATTGTGTTCTTTTTCTGTCTTTAACAAAGGTGAAAAGATAGCTCATGGCTGTGCTTCTGAAACTGCATTTCTTACATCCCTGGAATAGCTGTTTTCCAGGGGTCTGCCAAGTATATGGTATTTTCTCTTGAAGTGTTGACCTTAACAATTTTAGGGAATCTTTTTTTTTTTAAAGAAATGTATGTGTATAACAGAACATAATGTTAAATTTGCATGGATTTTCAAGTAACACATGAAATTTTATAGTTATTTTGTATTTGGTAACCTATAACACCTTTTTAATAAAGGTGAAAAAACCTTCTAAAAGACATTATCATATCTTTCATCCTTGATTCATGATTCACTAATACTCCAGTAGGCAGTGCCAAAGAGTGACTAGTCAGTGATTATGAAGATGGAGGACGGCATCTTTGCCTGATCTTGTTTTCATATGAGCTGTGACAGTGCTATTTCCTGTATTTGAATCATCATTGTTTATAAAAATAATGTTGGCTTTTCCGGTGAAAATTTTAAAAATTATTGATGGGAGTGTTCCCTTTGTGAACAGTTAGTTCTTTAGACCAGTTTGTTTTCCACCAATTTGTCTGCTTCTGTTGTAGCAGATGGTTTCCATGCTGTGGTTCCTTTACTCCTCTCTGAAGACCAGCAAAAGAATAAAAAAGTCATGCTTTCTTAGAAAGAGCCCTGCAAGGTGTGATGGAAGGGGAATCCCAGCACCTAGCATCCCAGGCTCATCCTGGTCATTAGGACCTGATTCTTAGACTGTGGACTTGTATCAGGAAAGGTGCACATGTTAATTTAAAAAAAGATTTAGTTGGTAAGATGACAGGTGGCACTTATTTCACTGTAATTTTCTCAAAAGCAAGTTTGGCAGTGGTGGGCCTTGGTCATGGTGTTTTGCACATGTACCCACCAGAATGTGATTCCCAAATTTGGCTAGAGTTTGGATGTCACACCTAGGAAATTTAAAGAAAAAATAAAATACATGTTTTATGGTTCTGCGTAAGAGTTATGAAAGCAAAATTTCCTAAAATTTTTATGGATATGAATATTTTTTTAAAGTTCCCACTGGATGGAAGACCATGCCCAGTTTTATTGTTATCTTAGAGTTCACCTGTCTATTTCATGGACTGACTATAGGCTGTTTGAAGGCAGGATACTTTCCCTTGCTTTCTTCTGAAACTGCTGTGGCCAGCACTTACGGAATGCTCAAGTCCCATTTGATGAATGAATGGATATGTTATGCTTGTGATTCAGTTTCCCAGGATAAACCATCTACATCTTCTGATATCTTGTAAAACTAATTATTTTTTAATGTGGCTGTGTTTAGATTTTAAATTGGACCTCAGAGGTGAAAGGCCAGCATATTACTGACAGCCCATTTATCTAATAGGCAGCACTCTCTTCTAAGTTATTGCCTTGGGGAAGCCCATTGCATTAGAGCAGTGATATAAGCATCATGAATAGATACTAATCTATATTGTAGCAATCACTCTTCTTGCCCTGCTTAGAAGAAACAGTGGTTGATGCTTCTACAATCAGCTGTTCAGTTCATTGAAGTTTGAAAGTTTATATGAAATTTATCAGTGATTTTCTAATAGGATTCTACTTAGAATTAACTCTTTTAAAAAGCACATGTGTCACTTGGCATGTGTCACTCCTAGTGGTACTGAATTCAGATTTGAAAGGAAATCTTGTTTCAGGTCCCCCTTTTAAAAACACTACTGTGTTGTTTTGGGAAACTCTAGCATTCAACATACATACATGTAGCTTTTGTTTTATTTAACCAGAAACACTATCATTTTAATATTGTTAATGTGTTTGTTAATTCCTCCTGCATAAGTTTGACTTGGAGATCTTGTCTGATTTAAGACCAAGCACAATTACTAGTGTGAACAAAAGTTAATGAGCAAAATTGTCAAGTTATATATTAAGGGCATAGTTAGCTGTACAACAAAGCATTTGTTGTAGGGGATGAAACAAGGTAAAATAATTAAATATCTGGCAGGAGGTCTAATTTTGACTTAGTATTTTAATTATATTCCCTTGGATAATTATAATTGATTACATAAAACTTTTAGGAACTTCTAAGATTGCCCAAATACATATGTTGAAAGTACGTGAGCTTATTTTGCATTTAATGTCTGAAGGTAGTTGCAATATAAATATTCAGATTTCAGTAAACAACACTAACTCAGCTAACACATCAGTTGTAAATACAGTTCTGGAGTGGAGAGAAACTAAACAATTATTAGGTCTGTGTTTTCCCAAGAAGAGAGAAGCAGGTTTCTGGGATTGCTTGTGAGTCTATAATATAATGAAATGTGTATTTCTTGTCAATTTTTAAGGAATATGACTATTTCCACTTAATCAGTGTCAGTGAGGAAACTTAAGAGTTCAACTTTTATGGTTTTGCTACTTTGCATCTCAGAATCCTTGAAGTATGGCAGCCGAGGGAAAATATGAATGGAGTTTTTTAAGGAACTAGGGATTTTAAGCCTGAACAAATTCTGAAAGACTAATCTATAAAAGAAGATTTCTCATCTTCAGCATAATTCCTGATGGAAGGCAGTAGGTCAGTGGAGAAAAGTTACATAGAAATTTTAAAGTAAATTTCAAGACCTTACTAATAAACTCTATGCAACAATGACTGAGTTGTCATGGGGACGTGTGGTGAAAGTTCTCTCCTGGACATTTTTAAACAGAGGTTAAAACCTGTCAGAGGTATATTTTCTAGGGGGAGAAGAAAACTTACATTAAGTTAATACTAATTGGCTATTTGAAATATAAACATCTGTAAATCTAATTTATTCTCCATTGATCTCGTTTGTGAAGTGTGATGCCTGCTGTGGCAGTAGACAGTGTTAAGAATTATATTGATGATTGAGTGTTGATGTCAAGTTTAACCCATTTCCTCTTATTTTAATTGGAATATTTTTATCTTCCAGTTAATGTGTGTTCATATTCTTAGCAATGTAATTGTGCCTTTTTTATAAGAGGAAGAATATTAAAGGACATTTTGGAAATCAACCGTTTATCCCACCTGTATTGTAGAACACCTACTATATGCTAAAATCAGAAGCAAAGGGCAAGGTGTCAGAATTCATTATATCGCTGTGCCCTTGTTTCATTCCTTTTGTCCTTTGATCTCTGTAGCCCTGATAACAGATCATACCGAAATGGGAAGTGCTGACAATCAGAAATAAATCACCAAAGACCACCCTAACAAATGACCCCCCCCCCAAAATGCATTCCATTATAAACTCACAGTTCCATCCACAAAAAAAAGTGTGAATTGAAGAAACACTGTACTTTTAAGCTGATTATGGCTGAATAGAGGTTAGTAACAATGTTTTGGTGGCTACTACCTGGGCTTAACTATAATTCTTGGCAAGAGTTACACATTTTTGCTCTGGGGATGAGGTCAGCAACATACCTATGCTAGTGTGATACTAGGTGAACTTTCTCAAAGAACCTCATAACCAAGAAGAAAGCAATACCAGAAAAGATAGAGTAAATAAAAAACTTAGGAATAAGTGGGACTAGAAAAGCAAAGTATATCATTTCTGCTGTGTAGCATAGCTAGGTCCTATTATGTAACCAGAGTATACTAGTATATTTACCCTTTGTAATGTTAAAGATTATTTTACATGTTGTGGGCATTTTGTGGGCATTACAGTCCATCTAAAAAAGGACATATGAGGCAGCAGTGCTCCATGACTAACACCTTACAGCCTCTTATGGAGCCTGCGCATTTCTGTATTTTAATCCCTAATATATATTTGGGTGGTGAAATGTCATGAAAATTAATTTTTTTCTAAACACTATGAATTTTCAGTCATTTCTTCTTAATAATGATTGACTTGGGCATGTTGACAATAAAGGGAGTACCCTTTCCATCATTTGTCACATGGCACTGCTCCCTTTAATCCCTGTGGCTCTTGGCAACAGAAAACTGCAGTGAGGGCCAGGGCTCAGGACTGGCCCCAATGTCTGAGTCCACATCAGCTACTTGAGGTTTGAAAACTCTTCTTTCTTGACTTCTGCCTTCATTTAAAAGCTGTCAGAAAAACAAAATTACACAGGGAGTCTTCCACATGAGATGCTTTCCTTGCCCTAGATCTGCTCAATAAAACAGAGGGGAACTGCAATTCTCTCCCTCAAACATGGAGTTAACTATCATGCAAACCAGACTTGATTTAAAAAATTACCGGGTGGATCATGAAGTCAAGAGATCGAGACCATCCTGATCAATATGATGAAACCCCATCTCTACTAAAAACACAAAAATTAGCTGGGCATGGTTGCATTTTCCTGTGATCCCAGCTACTTGGGAGGCTGAGGCAGGAGAATTGCTTGAACCCAGAAGGCAGATCGAGGTTGCGGTGAGCCGAGATCGCGCCATCGCACTCTAGCCTGGGTAACAAGAGTGAAACTCCGTCTCAAAAAAAAACTTATTCTACTTTATATTCCATTCTATTCCACCTGTTGGAGTTCTTAATCACTTGTGTGTATGGAATATTTAGGTTTCATTTTAAATTAGCAGTAGCAACTTAATAGAACATGTAAAATAAGCTCTCTATACTGAAGGCATTTGCAATGTATGGAGAACAAGTCTGTTAAACGTTTAACTGAGAGGAGTTACCTGATAGAGTGTTGTATAGGGAAAAGTCAATGAAATTTACTGTTGGTGTTAGGGTGCAACCTTCTGGCATCTGGTAGACAAATGCTTCATGACTGTGAGATTAAAATCATCCCTCCAGGGGTTCTGTGGCACAAGAACAGAAGCAAAGGAGGATGTTGCAACTCCTGACAAGCCTCGGCAGTGCTAGCATCTAAACTGGGGTGAAGGGCACAGTGTTTTTCAACCTTCTGCCTCCTGATTGGATTGATAAACAAGTGTTGTAAAACTTTTCTTGTCTGTTCAGTTTATAGCCACACTTATTTTTCTCCCTCTGGCGTGGTTGTTCAAAAGAATTTTGAGGACTTTAATAAACTGTTTGTTGAAGCATTTTATGTAGCTTTTGAGATTTTTCTGGATAACTTGGACATCTACAACTGAATGACAGTCATTCATCCTTCTTTATATGTTTAGTGCAGCATTTTCAGCCAGTTACGGCTTTACCATGGTTAATTATTCAAATAAAATGTCCTGAAGGGTAATAAGCAAAGGCTTCATTCCTTACATGTGCAAAAAATATGTTTATAAGTGGCCTCTCTTAGCAGGGAGTAGTTTGACCTGTAAATGAAAAAGTGACTGTGAGGTTGTCCACTGTGACCAGTATTGTGGCAGTTAGACCCATGTTCAATTGAAGCTGCTGGTCTCTCAAAAATGAAATATTGAACGGAAGCCTTCATTGCACATTCAAAGAAGTACAAAGAGAAGGAATGGATCTGTATTTCAAATATTGTTGGTGCTATTGGCTTAGACATGTTCCCTTTATTGGGTCTGTTTTGCAAGCCTAAATTTGAGCCTGAAGAGTTTCTCCATATAAATGTCTGAAGTATTGCGGTGGCACATCCATCACCTTTTTTGCTTTTGAATTACAAAGATAACCTTAAGATATGAGCCATATACTGGGCAGTGTGATACATACACCAGAAAGGGTGAACCTCCTCAGTGATGAAATCAGCCAGTGCCCAAGAGGAAAGTAATAGGCAGAAAGGATAGAGTTGATGAAAAAATTGATTCTTTTCCATTAAACTGTACGTGATATGTTTTTTATGAAGCAGGCATCAGCTGAAGGAGAAATATTTTTTCAACTAAAAAGATTGATGTTGAGGGAGAGGAAAAGTATGTCGGGGATCAGGGGATAAATATATGTCGTATTCTATTACCACCTCGTATAATGAGAAAGTTGAAAACCATTCTGTTATAGTTACTTTAAATGTTTACTTGGACTTGGTGATATTAACACTTTTTAATGTTAATAATGGCTTTAAAAAATACATATAGACTTCACACATAATTGTTTTTTCAATTCTAAAATTTGTTTGGCTTATTTTCAGGTTTACCAAAGATGCAGGTCATTAGGAACTATTCTGGAACACCACCCCCGGCTCTTCATGAAGGACCCCCTTTACACCTCCAGGCCGGGGATACTGTTGAACTTCTGAGAGGAGATGCACACAGTCTGTTTTGGCAGGTACTATTGTTACAGGAGAGGGTCCTGATCCAAGAGAGGGTTTTTGGATCTGTGCAAGAAAGAATTCAGGGCAGGTCTGCAGTGCAAAACAAAAGCAAGTTTATTAAGAAAGTAAAGGAATAAAAAAATGGCTACTCTGTAGAGCAGCCCCGAGGGTTGCTGGTTGTCCATTTTTATGGTTATTTCTTGATGACATACTAAACAAGGGGTGGGTTATTCATGCTTTCCCTTTTTAGACCATATAGGGTAACTTCCTGATGTTGCCATGGCATTTGTAAGCTGTCACGGTGCTGATGGGAGTGTGGTAGTGAGGGCGACCATCGGTCACTCTTGTGGCCATCTTGGTTTTGGTGGGATTTAGCCGCTTTCTTTACTGCAGCCTGTTTATCAGCAAGGTCTTCATGATCTGTATCTTATCCTGTGATTGAGAATGCCTTAACTATCTGGGAATGCAGCCCAGTAGGTTTCAACCTCATTTTACTCAGCTCCTACTTGAGATGGAGTTGCTCTGGTTCACACGCCTCTGACACTATCCAAATTACAGTTTGTTAGATGTAATGGATGATTTATTACTGCTTAAAGAAAAAAGACTCTTGTCTTTAGAAACTGCATGCATTCAGCATCAGAAATTTTACATGATGTGGGGAAAATATTTTTTATTAACCTTTTCCATATTTACTAATGCCAAAGTGGCAACAAAACTTGGAACACTCGAGAAAAATGCTATCAATGCTGTGGGGTCATAATTATTATTTTTATTAAAAACTCCTACTTTACCAAGGCATTTTTCCAAACCTAGGACCTGTGGGTATAAGTTAATTTGCATGGCTTTAATATATTAACAGTTCACTTCAGGGGAACTACCTAATTAGCTTACCTGTGGCCATTTCTGACCATATTTACTTTCTGTCTACTGACAGTAATACCTAGAGTGCTCAGAGGTGCTCTGGGTGTTATTCATAA
Source organism: Saguinus oedipus (assembly GCA_031835075.1). NCBI lineage: Eukaryota > Metazoa > Chordata > Mammalia > Primates > Cebidae > Saguinus > Saguinus oedipus. The sequence continues at coordinate 104,729,841 of CM063175.1, read as the reverse complement.
AATATATGAAATGCGAAAAGTAAGTGAGCATGTTGGTGTTTTCCAATGGTGAAATCTCTCTTGGCCTGTGGACTTTAATTTGGTTGAAACATTTTTTGAACTTAGGTAAATGTTAAGATTAAATAAAGCTGTTCAATATCAAATTTTGTGTGTATGTTAGAAATATTTCCCACTGCTGTTGAGGAAAGAATTTGTTAAAAATCTATTGTGCATTGAGGAAAAGTGTGGATCAACAGGTAGATGATCACAAGTGAAATGTGGTTAGACGTAAAGAGAGAGAAATCACAGAAAAGACTCATTGTGCACATATGGAAGGGACAGCTATTTTATTAGCTGAAAACTATTTTATTGTCTGTCATGTATTTATATAAGTATGCTCAAAGATTGAACATTTATCTCTAACCACTATTTCAATTGTGGTAGTCAATGATTTTTCCAAAGCTCCACCATTCTTCTTAAGTAGCCTTCTCCTCCCAAACTTCATCCTTCCCAGAAAAAGAAAAGAGAGAACAGACTTGAATTCCACTACCTCTTCAGACGACTCCTGCATCTCTCAGCCTAACCACAAAACACACCTGCATTTGTAGCCATAAGGTTCTTCATATTCAAGACTTATCTTTCTTCTTGGATTTTTTATCCTGTATTCCATCAGCTGGCTCTTGACTTCTAAATTGTCAACTTTATTCTCTCTACTGGCTCCTTTTCTATAGCATGTAAATATGCTCAAGCTCCTCCAATCTTAAACATTTGACTCAGCCTTTTGTCTGGTTATGCCGGGCACTCTCTCACCCTCTTCCTCTCCACAACCAAAGCTAAGCTCTTTGGGGAAGTAGTCTGTGCTCAGTTTCTACCACTCCATGTCCTGTTCATAAGCCAGTCTCCTGCACTCCTCCTTGGATCATTAGTGTCACTTTATATAAAAACAGCTTTGAGATGGATGGTAAACTGCACATAGTTTAAATGTACAATTTGATAAGTTTGAACACACATGTATAAGTGAAACCGTCACTATAATCAGGATAATAAACACATCCAATATCATCCCTAAAAGTTTTTGTGCCCCTTGGCAATCCCTCAGTCATGCTCTTACCTGTTGCTTTGCTCTGCCTTTCCCAACAACCCTCAGCAACCATTGTCCTGCTTTCAGACTAGAGATGAGTTTGCATTTTTTTTAGAATTTGATGTATATCACATAGTATTATTTCTTGTATGGCTTGTTTCACACCACATGATTATCTTGAGATTCCATCACGTTGCTATGTGTACAGATGGTTCTTTTCATTGCTGATTATCGTTGCATATGTGGAGGTAGCGCAGTTTGTTTACCTATTAGCTTGTTGATGGACTTTCAGGTGGCTACTAGTTTTTTGGCTATTGCAAATAAAGTTTCTATGAACATTCAAGTGTAATTCTTTGTATGGACCCAATGTTCTTCTTTTTCTTCTTCTTTTCTTAATTGTAATTTAAGTTCTGGGGTATATGTGCAAATCTTGCAGGATTGTTGCATAGGTACACACATGCCACGGTGGTTTCCTGTCTCCATTCCCCCTGTCACCTACATCAGACATTTCTCCCAGTGTTATCCCTCTCCAACCTCCCCACCCCCTGCTGTCCTTCCCCTAGCCCCCATCCCCCAACATGCTCCATTGTGTGATGTTCCCCTCCCTTTGCCCATGTGTTCTCATTGTTCAACACCCACCTATGCTCTTAGGTGCTAATACCATGAGCGGAATGTATAGATCATATGTAGATATACATTTAAGTTTTTGAGAAATTACCAAATTGTTTTTCAAAGTCCCTATACCATGTTACATTTCTCCCAGCTGTATAATGAGAGTTGTAGGTGCTTCTTACCCTTGTTGACATTTGGTATGGCCATTTTTTTGTTGTTTTTCTTTTTTTTTTTACAAATACAGGGTCTTGCTCCATTGCCCAGGATAGAGTGTAGTGGTACAGTCCTAGATCACTGTAGCCTCAAATTCCTGGGCTCAAGTCATCTTCCCATCTCAGCCTCCTAAGTAGTTGGAACTACAGGCATGTGTCACCATGCCTGACTAATTTTTTAGAGATAGTGTCTAGCTAAATTGCCCAGGCCGTTCTTGAACTCCTGGCCTTAAGCATACATCCCACCTCAGTCTGGTAGCTAGGATTACAAGCATGAGCTAGTCTTTTAAATTGTATTTATTCTAGCAGGTATATAGTGGTGTCTCATTGTGGTTTTGATTTGCATTTTGTTAATCATTAATTTTTCATTAATAATGTTCAACATGTTTTTGTGTGCTTATTTACCATCTGTATAACTCTGCTGGTGAAGCGCTTGTTCAAATACTTTGTCAGATTTTTTAATGAGTCATGCATTTTTTATTATTTAGATTTGAGAGCTCCCTAGATATTTTGGGTAAAAGTACCTTACAAAATATTTTATTTCTATGTATTTCTTCTAACCTGTGGCTTGTTTTTTTTATTCTCTTGATAATGTTGTACATAAAGCAGAAATTTTTACCTTTGATGTAGTCCAATTTGTTAATTTGCTCTTTTATGGATCGGGCTAATGGTATTATACCTTAACAAATCTTTGCCTCCCCTAAAGTTATGAAGACATTCTCCTTTGTTATCTTCTAGTATAGTTTTAGGTTTTACATTTAGGTTTTTGATTCATTTTGAGTTTTGTTTTGTGTATGGTACATTTAATTTCCAGAAATCTCTGTTGCCATATTCTTATTATTTTTTAAAATTTTTATTGCATTATAGGTTTTGGGGTACATGTGCAGAACGTGCAAGATAGTTGCATAGGTACACACATGGCAGTGTGTTTTGCTGCCTTCCTCCCCTTCACCCACATTTGGCATTCATCCCCAGGCTATCCCTCCCCAGCCCCCCCCCCCGCTGTTCCTCCCCCATTCTCCCCAATAGACCCCAGTGTGTAGTAGACCCCCTCTCTGTGTCCATGTGTTCTCATTTTTCTCACCCACCTATGAGTGAGTATATGCGGTATTTCTTTTTCTGTTCTTGTGTCAGTTTGCTGAGAATGATGTTCTCCAGATTCATCCATGTCCTTACAAAGGACACAAACTCATCATTTTTGATTGCTGCATAATATTCCATGGTGTATATGTGCCACATTTTCCCAGTCCAGTCTATCATCGTTGGGCATTTGGGTTGGTTCCAGTTCTTTGCTATGGTAAACAGTGCTGCAATGAACATTCGTGTGCATGTGTCCTTATAGTAGAACGATTTATAGACCTTTGGATATATACCCAGTAATGGGATTGCTGGGTCAAATGGAATTTCTATCTCTAGGTCCTTGAGGAATCGCCACACTGTCTTCCACAATGGTTGAACTAATTTACACTCCCACCAACAGTGTAAGAGTGTTCCTATTTTTCCACATCCTCTCCAGCATCTGCTGTCTCCAGATTTTTTAATGATCGCCATTCTAACTGGCATAAGATGGTATCTCAATGTGGTTTTGATATGCATCTCTCTAATGACCAGTGATGATGAGCATTTTTTCATCTGTTTGTTGGCCTCATGTATGTCTTCTTTTGTAAAGTGTCTGTTCATATCCTTTGCCCATTTTTGAATGGGCTTGTTTTTTTCCTGTAAATCTGTTTGAGTTCATGGTAAATTCTGGATATCAGCCCTTTGTCAGATGTGTAAACTGCAAAGATTTTTTCCCATTCTGATGGTTGCCGATTCACTCTAGTGACTGTTTCTTTTGCCGTGCAGAAGCTGTGGAGTTTGATTAGGTCCCATTTGTCTATTTTGGCTTTTGTTGCCAATGCTTTTGGTGTTTTGGTCATGAAGTCCTTGCCTACTCCTATGTCCTGAATGGTTTTGCCTAGATTTTCTTCTAGGGTTTTTATGGTGTCAGGTCTTATGTTTAAGTCTTTAATCCATCTGGAGTTAATTTTAGTATAAGGTGTTAATTTTAGTGGAAGGGGTCCAGTTTCTGCTTTCTGCACATGGCTAGCCAGTTTTCCCAACACCATTTATTAAATAGGGAATCCTTTCCCCATTGCTTGTTTTTGTCTGGTTTATCAAAGATAATATGGTTGTAGATATGTTGTGTTGCCTCCGATGCTTCTGTTCTGTTCCATTGGTCTATATCTCTGTTTTGGTACCAGTACCATGCTGTTTTGATTACTGTAGCCTTGTAGTATAGTTTGAAGACTGGTAGTGTGATGCCTCCCACTGTGTTCTTTTTGCTTAGAATGGACTTGGCTATGCGGGCTCTATTTTGGTTCCATATGAAATTCATGGTGTTTTTTTCCAGTTCTGTGAAGAAATTCAATGGTGGTTTTATGGGGATAGCATTGATTGTGTAAATTACTTTGGGCAGTATAGCCATTTTCACGATATTGATTCTTCCTAACCACGAACATGGAATGTTTCTCCATCTGTTTGTGTCCTCTCTTATTTCGTTGAGCAGTTGTTTGTAGTTTTCCTTAAAGAGGTCCCTTACGTTCCTTGTGAGTTGTATTCCTAGGTATTTTATTTTCTTTGTAGCAATTGTGAATGGCAGTTCGTTCTTGATTTGGTTCTCTTTAAGTCTGTTATTGGTGTATAGGAATGCTTGTGATTTTTGCACATTGATTTTATATCCTGAGACTTTGCTGAAGTTGCTTATCAGTTGAAGGAGCTTTTGGGCTGAGGTGATGGGGTCTTCTAGGTATACTATCATGTCGTCTGCAAATAGAGACAATTTGGATTCCACCTTTCCTATTTGAATACCCTTTATTTCTTCTTCTTGCCTGATTGCTCTGGCTAGAACTTCCAGTACTATGTTGAATAGGAGTGACGAGAGAGGGCATCCTTGTCTAGTGCCGGATTTCAAAGGGAATGCTTCCAGTTTTTGCCCATTCAGTATGATATTGGCTGTTGGTTTGTCATAAATAGCTTTTATTACTTTGAGATATGTTCCATCAATACCAAGTTTATTGAGGGTTTTTACCATAAAGGGCTGTTGAATTTTGTCAAATGCCTTCTCTGCGTCAATTGAGATAATCATGTGGTTTTTGTTTTTGCTTCTGTTTATGTGGTGAATTACATTTATAGACTTGCATCTGTTGAACCAGCCTTGCATCCCCGGGATGAATCCTACTTGATCATGATGGATAAGTTTTTTAATGTGCTGTTGCAATCAGTTTGCCAGTATTTTATTGAAGATTTTTGCATCTATGTTCATCATGGATATTGGCCTGAAGTTTTCTTTTCTTGTTGAGTCTCTGCCGGGTTTTGGTATCAGGATGATGTTGGTCTCATAAAATGATTTGGGAAGGGTTCCCTCTTTTTGAATTATTTGGAATAGTTTCAGAAGGAATGGTACCAGATCCTCTTTGTGTGTCTGGTAGAATTCGGCTGTGAACCCATCTGGACCTGGGCTTTTTTTGTGTGGTAGGCTCTTAATTGCTGCCTCAACTTCAGACCTTGTTATTGGTCTATTCATAGTTTCGGCTTCCTCCTGGTTTAGGCTTGGGAGGACACAGGCATCCAGGAATTTATCCATTTCTTCCTGGTTTACTAGTTTATATGCATAGAATTGTTTGTAGTATTCTCTGATGATGGTTTGAATTTCTGTGGAATCTGTGGTGACTTCCCATTATCGTTTTTTATTGCATCTATTTGGTTGTTCTCTCTTTTCTTTTTTATCAGTCTGGCTAGTGGTCTGTCTATTTTGTTGATCTTTTTGAAAAACCAGCTCTTGGATTTATTGATTTTTTGAAGGGTTTTTCGTGTCTCTATCTCCTTCAGTTCTGCTCTGATCTTAGTTATTTCTTGTCTTTGGCTGGGTTTTGAGCTTTTTTGATCTTGCTCCTCTAGCTCTTTCAATTTTGACGATAGGGTGTCAATTTTGGATCTCTCCACTCTTCTCATGTGGGCACTTATTGCTATATATTTTCCTCTACAGACTGCTTTAAATGTGTCCCAGAGATTCTGGTACGTTGTGTCTTCATTCTCGTTGGTTTCAAAGAACTTCTTTATTTCTGCCTTCATTTCATTGTTTATCCAATCAACATTCAAGAGCCAGTTGTTCAGTTTCCATGAAGTTGTGTGGTTCTGAGTTATTTTCTGAATTCTGAGTTCCAAGTTGATTGCACTATGGTCTGAGAGACTGTTTGTTATGATTTCAGTTGTTTTGCATTTGCTGAGGAGTGCTTTACTTCCAATTATGTGGTCAATTTTGGAGTAGGTGTGATGTGGTGCTGAGAAGAATGTATATTCTGTGGATTTGGGGTGGAGAGTTCTGTAAAGGTCTATCAGGTTTGCTTGTTCCAGGTCTGAGTTCAAGTCCTGGATATCCTTGTTAATTTTCTGTCTGGTTGATCTGTCTGATATTGACAGTGGAGTGAAGTCTCCCACTATTATTGTGTGGGAGTCTAAGTCTCTTTGTAAGTCATTAAGAACTTGCCTTATATATCTGGGTGCTCCTGCATTGGGTCCATATATATTTAGAATCATTAGCTCTTCTTGTTGTATCGATCCTTTTACCATTATGTAATGACCTTCTTTGTCCCTTTTGATCTTTGTTGCTTTAAAGTCTATTTTATCAGAGACAAGAATTGCAAATCCTGCTTTTTTTTGCTCTCCATTTGCTTGGTAAATCTTCCTCCATCCCTTTATTTTGAGCCTTTGTTTATACTTGCGTGTGAGATTGGTTTCCTGGATACAGCACACCGATGGGTTTTGGTTTTTTATTCAATTTGCCAGTCTGTGTCTTTTGATTGGTGCATTTAGCCCATTTACATTTAAGGTTAATATTGTTATGTGTGAATTTGATACTGCCATTTTGATGCTAGCTGGCTGTTTTGCCCATTGGTTCATGTAGATTCTTCATTTTGTTGATGCTCTGTAGCATTTGGCATGCTTTTAGGATGGCTGGTACTGGTTGTTTCTTTCTATGTGTAGTGCCTCTTTCAGGAGCTCTTGTAAAGCAGGCCTAGTGGTGACAAAATCTCTGAGTACTTGCTTGTTCATGAAGGATTTTATTTTTTCTTCACTTATGAAGCTCAGTTTGGCTGGATATGAAATTCTGGGTTGAAAGCTCTTTTCTTTAAGGATGTTGAATATTGGCCCCCACTCTCTTCTGGCTTATATAGTCTCTGCCAAGAGATCTGCTGTGAGTCTGATGGGCTTCCCTTTGTGGGTGACCCGACCTTTCTCTCTGGCTGCCCTTAGTATTTTCTCCTTCATTTCAACCCTGGTGAATCTGACGATTATGTGCCTTGGGGCTGCTCTTCTTGCAGAGTATCTTTGTGGTGTTCTCTGTATTTCCTGGAGTTGAGTATTGACCTGTCTTGCTAGGTTGGGGAAATTTTCCTGGATAATATCCTGAAGAGTGTTTTCCAGCTTGGATTCATTCTCTTCATCACATTCTGGTACACCTGTGAAACGTAGGTTGGGTGTCTTCACATAGTCCCACATTTCTTGGAGATTTTGTTCATTCCTTTTTGTGCTTTTTTCTTTAATCTTGGTTTCTCGTTTTATTTCATTGAGTTGATCTTCAACTTCTGATATTCTTTCTTCTGCTTGCTCAATTTGGCTGTTGAAACTTGTGCATGCTTCGCAAAGTTCTCGTGTTGTGTTTTTCAGCTCCTTCAATTCATTCATATTCCTCTCTAAGTTGTCCATTCTTGTTATCAATTCCTCGAATCTTTTTTCAAAATTTTTTTCAAGGTTCTTAGTTTCTTTGCACTGATTTAGCACATGTTCTTTTAGCTCACTGAAGTTTTTCATTATCCACTTTCTGAAGTCTGATTCCGTCATTTCGTCACACTCATTCTCCATCCAGCTTTGTTCCCTTGCTGGTGAGGAGTTTTGTTCCTTTGTAGGAGGTGAGGTGTTTTGGTTTTGGATGTTTTCCTCCTTTTTGTGCTGGTTTCTTCCCATCTTTATGGATTTATCCACCTGTTGTCTTAGTAGTTGCTGATTTTTCAATTGTGTCTCTGTGTGGATGCTGAGATTGTTGATGATGAAGTATTTCTGTTACTTAGTTTTCCTTCTAATGGTCTAGCCCCTCTGCTCTATGAGTGCTGAGGTCCACTCCAGGCCCTGCTTGTCTGGGGTATACCTGTAGCAGCTGCGGAACAGTGAGGGATGATACCAGTTTCTTCTTCTGCTTTCTTTGTTCCAGAATGATGCCCGCCAAATATCAGTCTGATTAGTCCTTTTTTGGGGTGACTCTTTGGATATACAGGGGTCAGGGAGCTGCTTGAGGAGACGGTCTGTGCTTTATAGGAGCTCCAGTGCTGAGCTGTGAGCTCCGTTGTTCATTCAGAGTTGTTGGGAGGATATGTTTATGTCTGCTGCAACAGAACTCATAAAACACCACCATTTTTTTTTTCCCCCTTAGATGCTCTGTCTCAGGGAGTTGGGGCTTTCTTTATGAGTATCTGTTGCACTGTCCTGCCCCACTAGGAGGCAGTCTATTCACTATTTGCCTGCTGGGGCTCTGCCCTACTAGCGTGGGTCCGCCCTGTTGCTGCTGGGCTCCATTCTGCTGTGGAGCGCTCCTCCCTCCTAGAGGAGTCTCTCTGTTATGGCAGGTTGCCTCGGCAAAATGGCAGGCTACATCAGCTCTGAGCAGTACTTCAGTAGGGGCGGATTGCGTCAGTAGTGGCTGACGCCCCTCCCCCACCGGGCTGCCCGTCCTAGATGCCAGCAGCAAAACTCTCAGCCCCGAGCTCCTCCAATCGCCGCCCTGCTTGTCCCCGTGAGGGTGGGACCCGCCGAGCCCGATCACCCAGCTCCGTGCCTCAGAGTCCGTCCTCTCTCTCTCTCTCTTCCTCTCCCCAAGCTGAAAGGTCGACTCTCTCACTGGTGCCCCAGTAGCCTGCCGATAGGGCACTGGGATCTGTGCGATCTCCCGTGCCGCTGCCCACTGCACCGGCTCAGATCACGCTTCCCAGGAAACTCCTGGTCTGGCTCATTGTCCAGGTCTTGTTCAATCACATGGACATGCCAATCTGCCCTTGCAAATCTCAGATTGCCGGTTTAACAGGGCACCCAGACCAGTGAGTTCCATGCCGGGTCCTGCTGCGGCGCCGGCCGAAGCAGCTGCGTGAGCCGGCTGCGCTAGCCGGCTGTACTAGCGTTCTTTGTCTCTCCCACACCTAGGGCTTTCAACGCTCTGTGGGCAAAAAAGGTCCATCCAAGAATGCGGCTAGGACTCACCCTCTGCGCCTTCACTGAGAGCTGCAATCCTGAGTCGCTTCTACGACACCATCTTGCCACCATCTTCTTTTCCCATCTTTATACCAATGTGATGCTGTCTCAATTTCTGCAGCTAATAAGATGTCCTGAAGTCACACAGTGTCAGTCCTCCAAATTTGGTTTTTTCCTTCTTTCATAGATGTTTTGGGTTTTCTTGGTCTCTGCATGTCATATGAATTTTGCAATCACCTTCTCAACTTTAAACCTGTCACCAATGAAAATGCTTGTTGAGAATTCGATTGGGATCACATTGAATCATAGATCAATACAGGACAATTGACAACCTAACAATATTGAGTCTTCTAATCACTGAAGATACTATACTCCTCGTTTATTTAGGTATTTAATGCTCAGCAGTGTTTTGCAGTTTTCAGAGTTAAGGTTGTAGACATCTTTTGTCATATTTGTTTGTAGTTATTTCACATTTCATTTTGATGCTGTTATAAATGAGTTTTATAATGTTAACTTCTATTGTTTATTGGGAGATATAGAGATACAGAAATTCAATTGATTTTTGTAGGTTGATCTCTTATTCTTTAACTCTTATTAAACTCACTAGTTCTTGTAGCTTTCCTTGTGTAGATTCCAGCAGATTTTTTAATATAGACATAATGTTGCCAATGAACAAACAGTTTTACTTCTTTCTTTGCAACCTCTGATTGCCTTTTAATTCTTTTTCTTGACTTGTAGCAATGCCTGGAATGTCCAGTAAAATGTCAAATAGAAGTCATGAGAGAGTATATCCTTGCCTTATTCCTGATCTTAGAGGAAAAACATTAAGTTTCTTTCCATTAAATATGTTGTTATCTATAGTTTCTCATAAATGCCTTTTATTTGAGGACATTGCCTTTTAGTCATAGTTTTCTGCAAGTTTTCAGCAGTAATAAATGTTGGATTTTGTCAAATCCTCTTTCTGTATTAATTGAAATGATATAATTTTTTGTTTTTATTAATGTGGTGAATTTGATTGATTTTCATATGTTAAATCAGTATTTCTTTTCTGTGATTAAATTCCAAATGGCAATGATATATTATCCTTTTTATACATTGTTTTATTTTCTCTTAATACCTTTGTCTGGTTTGGGTAATAATGAAATGTTCAAAGAATGAATTGGGAACTGTTTCATTCTCTTCAATTTTCTAAAAAAGATTTCTAGAATTGGTATTATTTCTTCCTGAAATATTTCATAAAATTTACTAGCTGTCTAGACCAAGAGTTTCCTTAGTAGAAGTTGGGTTTGTTTTTGTTTTTTGAGATGGAGCTTGCTCTGTCTCTCAGGCTGGAGAGGCTGGAGTACAGTGGCAGGATCTTGGCTCACTGCATCCTCTGCCCCCAGGTTCAAGCAATTCTTGTGCCTTGGCCACCTGAGTAGCTGGGGTTACAGGCTAGTGCCGCCACATCCAGCTAATTTTTGTACTTTTAGTAGAAACAAAGTTTCACCATGTTGCCCAGGCTGGTCTCAAACTCCTGACCTCAAATGATCTGCCCCAAAGTGCTGGGATTACAGGCATGAGTCAGTGTGCCTGGCCTAAAAGTTTTTTTAAAAAACAAAAAATTATAAAACAAACATAGGGCTATTTAGGTTATTTGCTTCTCTTTGAGTGAATTTTGGCAGCTTGTGGTTTTCAAGGAATTTGTTCATTTTATTGAAGTTGTCAAATTTAATGGCATGAATTTTTATTCATCATATTCCTTCGTCATCCTTTTAATATCTGTAGAAACAGTAGTTATATTATCTGTCTCATTCCCGATATCAGTAATGTATCATCTTTGCCTGGTCAACCTGACTAGATAGGTATACATTTTATTGATCTTCTAATAGAATCAGCTTTTGGCATTATTGGTTCTATTGTTTTTTCCCCCATATTATCAATTTCTGCTCTGATTTTTATTACTTTCTTTTTATTTAGGGGGGCTTGATTTGCTCTTCTTTTGCTGGTTTGTTAAGGTAGTGTGTTTGCTCACTTATTTCTGTACTTTCTTTTGCTATTATAGGTAGTACTGCAAATTTCTTTCTAAGCGTTACTTTGCTGTCTTCCCTTAATTTTGCAAGGCTGTGTATTTTCATTTCCAGTCAGTTCAAAATACAGATGGTCCTTGACTTATGATGGTTTGGAGTTTTCAACTTTACGGTGGTGTAAAAATGATACACATGCAGGAGAAGCTGTACTTGGAGTACCCATGCAATCATTCTGTTTTTCATTTTCAGTACAATATTCAATAAATTATATCAGTTATTAAATACTTTATTATAAAATAAACTTTGTGTTATATTATTTTGCCCAATTGAAGGCTAATATAAATGTTTTGAGCATGTTTAAGGTAGACTCGGTTAAGCTATGCTGTTCAGTACAGTAGATGTGTTAAATGCATTTTTGGCTTATGATATTTTCAATATTCAATGGGTTTATCAGGGCATAACTCCATTGTAAGTTAAGGAGCATCTGTACTTTCTAATTGTTCTTTCAGTTTCTCTTTATAGGTTACTTAGATATACATTAATTAGCTTCGAAATATATAGGGATTGCCCAGACATATTAAGAATTATTTTATGGCCTTAAATATGATCTATCTTGATAAATGTCCTCTGTGCACCTGAGGAGAATGTGCATTATGCTTTTTGGGGGTGGTATAGTCTACAAATGTAAATTACATCAAAGTAATTGATAGTGTTATTCAAGTGTTCTGTATCCTTATGGATTAATGACATGACCATCCACTTCATCCACCCTCCTATATTCAAGTGTGAAATCTTTGTACATACCATTCCTTTCTCTCACTTGCTCCTTTCCACATCACTCTAGTCATTGATTCCTTCTTATTTTATCTCTGAAATCATTCTAAATGCATTTCTTTCTCTCCGTCTCCACTGTAGAGTTTCTATTCTAATCAGCTGTTGCATGACATCTGAGATTACCTTCTATCTGGCCTGCTCAGATACCTTCTAATGGATCTCCTCACCTCCGGAATCTTATGGTTTGTCACAGCCATGATCCACACCACTGCAAAATTCAGATGCAATTCCATAATTCCTGTTGAAGTTTTTCATTGTCTTCCTTCTAATCAGGCAGAATTCCCTCTTACTTATTCTTTCCTTGTAATAATAATGACAACAATAGCACTAACAGCTAATATTCACTATACATTTTTATGTACAAAGTAGAGGCTTAAGAATACTTTACATTTATTAATACATATGGTACTAATGAAAATTCTACGGAATGAATTACTATTATCCTCATTTTATGGAGGACTGAACTGAGGCAGTGTGAGATTGAGTAGCCTGCACAAGGGCATACAGCTACTAACTTGGCAGAGCTGTGATTTGGACATAGGAATTCTTGCCAAGACTCCAAGCTCTTAACTATTGCACCCTAGCATTTCTTTTACAATCATATTATTTATGATGAAGCTCACGCTGCCTTCCTAAGCTACTTGCATCTTAGGGGTACTGGGAAGGTGGCTGTCTTTATGCTAATTAAAGAAACTAGTTTCGTGAGTTTCTTTCACTGTCACAATCAAATTTGTGACAGTGTTTCAGTTTTGTGATTATTATATAACAATGTATTATTTCTCATAATGCTATGGGTGATAAGGTGGTTCTTCTGCTTCAGTTGATGGTTGGAATGCTGGGAGAAGCTGTGAAGTCCCAAATGCCCGTGTCCACAGAATTGGCAGTTTGTGTTAGCCTCTGCCTGGGAATTCAGTGGAAGCTCTCTGCACATTAACCTCTTGAGTGGCTCCTTATCTTCCTCACAGGATGGTGATCTCAGGGTACTCAGACCTCCTGCATGGTAGCTGGCTCCCAAGAGTATAAAAGGGGAAGCTGCTGGACCTTCTTAAGCCTAAGCACCAGAACTGGTGCAGAACTACTTTTGCCACTTTCTGTTGGTTAAAGCAATATGTGGCCAGCCCAGTACAAGAGGAGAGGACCATACCAGTTGAATACCAGGAGGTGTGGTTCACCGAGACACCAAAATAACAGTGTGCCACAGACAGAAAACATTTTGAAGCTGTATGAGCAGCCCTAAGAAAAAACTGGTTTTATGAGCTGTTCCAAGGGCACTGAAAGCCAATCAGTTTTTCTTAACAAAGAAAGGGACAGGAAGTAGTCAAGCCAACCACAAAATGTTGAAGGCCTTGGTGCGTGTAAGTGGCTTACAAAGTGTGGTGTTTGAGATTCACTCCGAAGGTCACCCAGGAGTCCAGTCGCCACGCCCAATGTATGCTTAGAGGCATTTAGCTTTAAAAAGATAATTTTGGGACCCATATTTTTCTAACCAAGTTCTCTGTTCCTTTCCAACTTTTTTTCCCTTAAACCTTAGATTTGTAAAACTTAACTGTGTAAAGTATCTTTTTTCATGTGTTCAGTATTGTTTTCTGTCACGGTAAGTTTAGATGGTGCTTTCAATTATGTTCATAATGTTTTGAGACTCATTATTTTCTTCATTCCTCACAGCACATAATATTAAAAGTAGAACTATAATTGAGATTCTGTGACAACCAGCCCAGTACCATTTTTTACTAAATGTTACTGCCTCCTATTCTTTCTAGACAAAAGGAAAGACATTGTTAGCTGTCATTTCCTTTCAGCAGCCTATAAGCATGAAGATTTTCTGGTATAGTATTGGAATGGTTTTGGAGACAGGAGCATCATAGAAGTGAGAACCACTGGATAACAAGATATGTGGGTGTGTGTGGGGTATATGTAATGATTAAGAACAAGTAATGCTAATGTTTAGAACAGAAAAACAATTAGCAGATTTATTTCTGATAGCAAATATGTATTGAGTGCTGACTCTTTATTCACTACTCAGACACTGCTCATACTTCCATTACCAATTCCTATCATTGGTTTGACATTAGGTCTCCTGTCTTTAGAAGAACCATTTTTGCTTACCAGCAGCCAGTAATATGTTCAAACTTTTAGACATATGTTAAAAGTTCATCTAGTGTTTCCCACACTGGATGTAACATAGGTCAGAATTGTGTTACAGATACTTCTAAGCCAATCAAACAATTTTTAACCAACAAATGCTAGTTTTATTGAAATGAACCAATGGCAGTACGAGAAAGACTAAAGTCATATATTTGTAGCCAAATAGCTATATGGCTTCAGTCAAATCATTTAATCACTATACACCTTATGTTCTTCATGTGTCACATGAGCGGGGCTATGGCAGAGCAATGCTTACCACCCTGACTGAATCACCTGGGGAGCTTTCCAGTGATGTCAACATAGAACCTTACTTCCAGAGATTAAGACACAGATGGCCTGGGTTGAACCTAGGTATAAGTAGGTTGTATAAAACCCCAGATAAATCTAATGTGGGCCATTGAGGTGATGATCTAATTGGTAAAATTCCATGGCAATTTTGATATTATCCCCAGCTCACTGGTTGTTAATTGGTATTATTAAATGTAGCTACAGAATAAGGTGTCACAGAACTTTGGCTTTGATAGTTACCAAATAAGGGGTACATTTTTGACAAATTAGTATATGATTTAAAAAATCACTTGCTAAACAGTCTTTGTGCTGAACTTGATATAGTGTTCTCTAATCAAAAAGCACTTCAGATCTTACAGTGTCTCAAGGCTGTCATAATTAAATTAGCTTTTGCTTCGTAGACTGGACATACAGAAGGTACATGTAGGAAACTGGGTTGAATCTGCACTTACTCAATGGCATGGTCTAGAATGCCATGGTATTTTTTTTTTAAATTTGAACAAAAGCATTTCTTCCTTATTGGGTGTAAATGTGGAATCATATACCAGTTGATCCTTTGAAGTCATGTGCCTTTAGTCATCTTTACACTGGCCCCTTTTATGTTAATTTGCTGATTTTCATACTCAAAGAAGACATGTACTTTATGACTCGAATCCTAAAAGATGTGATTCCCCCACTGGGAATGCTTTTTAATTGTTTTCGAGGACATAGTTTTTAAGCACATCTTTTTGGTTCCTTCTTAATCTTTCTTCAGAGTGCAGATATTTAACTCTGGAGAAGCAAGTTACGTGTTTAGAAAACGATAGCCTATTTTGCAGAGTGTTACTGACTCTGCCAGCTATTAGCAGTGTGACTTTAAACAGATTACTTACTCTGTGGGTCTCAGTTTTATCTGTAAAGTGGAAGTAGAATCACCACATACAAAATAAAACAAATACACAAAGGAGTTCTAGCACAGTGCTCATTAGATAGTGGCTCCTATCCATCCATCCATCCGTCCATCCATCCATCTATCCATCCACCCATCCATTTTCTCACCCATTCTTCCATCCTTTTATCTTCCCATCCATCCACTCAGACACTTATAAAGTGCCTACTATGTGACTGACTGTTTCATGTTGGACGAACCAGAAACTAGAAAACCAGTCTCTAACCTGGCGGCCACTGTGATATAAGGAATGATCAGAGGTCTGGATAAATGATGCACCTGGTTTTCATTCTGAGTTTTTTATTAAGATTTTGTAAATCATATTGTTACAAATATATCTAGCATTAAAACTATAGATAAAAATCTAGAACATTTTTTGAGATGTTATAGTGGCTTTGTATTTGATTTCAAAAATATCTTTTGTACTAGTTAGGTGCTTTAGCTTATTTGGAAATTTTTAAGAAGTTAGGCTTTCTAACCTGCTTTTTCTGTTTTTGCAAGTGAATGACTTCACTCATTAGTGTGGGAAGTCAGATTTTATAGTAGGCTGTCATGTTTTCCACATGCTCTATGTCAAGAGAATACAAATTATCTTCTACTATGTATCAGAAACTTTCTTTCTTTGAATAGCTATTAATTTAGTCTGTATTATTATTATAACAACAGTAATTTCTAATGCTATTGAATAAATGGGCTATCTGCATTTTCATTATTACTTATTTCAAACAATGAATTATCAATTGAGCTGTAAAAATGTGCTCTGTTCAATCTTTGCATTGAAGGATTTGTTTTGGCAGCATTTCTTTCCTTCTTTGTCTTCTTCTTTTTTTCTTCCTCTTTCCTTGAAAGCTCTCTAAAATTGCCTTCAAGTGAAATGAATATGAAATAGGAAATTGGCCATTTGGGGAACATTTTATAGTGCAGGTGTAAGGCATAGTTTTTACTGAGCGTAACAACATACAGGACAATTATGATCATGTCATCCAATTGATGATGATAAACATGTTGCTTTTAAGTCTTTGTTGCAGTATGTGATAATAAACTCTTAGTAACTCCTGAGAATATCGTTCATGCTGGAAGAAAGTTGTTCACATTACAAACTTTATTTTCCCAGAAAAGATAAACTATACTTATCTTAAAGGAAGAGAAAGCAAGACAGAGAAACAGGCAAATGTAAAATTAGGCCATGTCATCTCTGGTTTCTATTATAATAGAATGCTTTATATGTGTTTTCTTCTTAGAATAAAGCCTGTGAAACAATGAGGATTCTGTGTCTTATATCATGGGGTTTTATTTGCTCCATTGTCATTTACGAATATCCAAATGTTCCACAGGGAGAATTTTGTAAGCTAATTGGAACCAAAAGGCAATTATAAGCAGTAGAACTGTAATCAGTGCCAAAAATAATATATATTTTTATCTACAATGAAAGTTAAATAACTTAGAAAATAGTTGTGATACTTTACGCTTACTAATCATGCATCTACATAAACTTTATTCTAAGGAGTGAAATTTTTTTTTGCACACACTCTGATTAATTTGCAAGGTCTCCATAAAGAGGGTAAATGGAAAATCATGTTACCTTCATTTAGAACTGTGACTTTAAAGGGCCAAATTTATCACCTGTTTGTAAAATGGCAGTTGTAGAATTAAAACTAGATTTCTTTCAGACTTTGGTTCCCTACTTTAGTTCTATATATTAGACCATCCTTCTTTGTTTTAGGAGAGTCAGTTAATTTTTTAACACCACTAAGGAGAGCACACTTTTAAAGGCAGTTTTATTCTTTTTTGGTAGAAAAATCAGAAAACAAAATGTCACTTTATGTATAACTTTTTGTGTAACAGAAAGTCACACAGAAAACAAAAAGAAAGTAAGTTGAACTTAGAGAGAACTTGGAGGTTCTCAGAAGGAAGGAAGCATTTCTAGTCACGCTGATTGAACCTGGGGGCAATGAACCTAGGGGGTGGTGGGCTCTTGATTTGGCCAGGGGCAACAAGATGCTGGGTTCCCCGCTACCATCCTCTCAGCCATCCAGACCCAGTGGTGATGAATGTTCTGGCCCTTGTCTGAGTTTACCTTGTCAAGAATTTTTACTTCCCACAGCACTGCTGTATGTGGTCTTCAAACAGTCCAAATGACTTTCATTTTTTACAGGCATTTTTTCTTCACTTTAAGCTGAAGAAAAAAATGAAGGACTGATGGGGGGATTTTTTTCACAGGATACCCATTTTCTCAAATCTCCAACCATTGATGTATATATGTTACCTCTTCCTGGATTTTCCCTTTCACCCACATTCTGTCAGCTAAATCCTTCTTTACCATCAAGGCACAATACTCGGTCACCTTCTCTGAGGTCTTCTCTGAACCAGAAAGGCTTCTATCATAACACTCATCATACTGTATCCTAAGGGTCTTTTTATCCTTCTTCCTGCCTAGTTAGAGCACTCCAGAAATATAAGAGCTATGACTTTCATTACTTTATTTCAGATGCCTAGAATAAAATGGGCATTCAGTCCATAGGTCTGGAATGAATAAGTCTATTCAGAGTTGTGATCTCCATAATGTGTTATTTACAAGTTTTAAAATGAATTGTTTATTAAATTATACTTTACGATGTCATTTGAAAGACCATTAAAATACTCATCTTCTCAGATTTAAATTTGTCTTTTTTCTCCCAGAATACTTTTAAAACCACTGAATATTGTTTCCTCAAATTTCTTGTCTATAAAATGAGATTTTAATTCTTCAATGACTCATGGGGGGTGTGAGAATCATAGGAAGTAAACTTGAAAAGAGATTGAACAGCAGATAAAGGTATATTATATAATGATTAATGATTTTGAAAGATATGCTTTATTTTCCAGAAATGGAAAAATGATAATCAGGTGGTTTTTTATTTTTCTTTTAGGTGTCCTCTTCCCTATATTTAATGTGAACAGTCTCACTGGCGCAGATGGTCTCGTAGAAGACTGACTATTCTGCCTTCCCAATTCTTACACCCAGTTTTTGAAATTTCTTTAATCAGAGATTAAACTTTTTACTTCATAATTAGACATAAAAATGCAAATGATCAATTCAGAAGGGATTGGTTGATTTAAATAATTATCAGGGTAAAAATCATGAGCCCTTTGCTCAGAGCAAGTTTTGAAGACCCAGGATGCTTCACAGAGAGTGACGGAGACATGGAAGGAAAAAGAGAGATAGGGGTCTGCAGGAAACAAATGTTGCCTAGGGAATGTGACTGAGAACTTAAGTGATCTGTGCAATAATGCACAACCTCATCCATTAACCCTCTGAGGATGGAGAAGGGAGGTGGGCTGAGTGGAGTTAGTAGATCTTTCCTCCGACACCTCTCCCTGAAACTTCAGAAGTCAGTCACTTCAAAGAATTCTTTTCCTGTGCCCTAGATTAAAAGGAGACTTCTAATCCTTTCTAGGCCACACAAGAATATTGGTTCCAATAGAATTTTCTAAAGCTGTGTATTTTTCCTCCTGATCTAAAATTCAAATGTCAGTCTGCATCATAGTCAGAGGAAAATAAGAACATTACAGAAATGTAAGAAAGAATCAGATCTCCTTGGTTAAGGAAACTGATTCCAGACACCAAAAGACTCATTGCTTTGAGTTTTAAACCAGACAGTACACATCTCTGGGAACTGGTAAGTGTTTTTCCCTTCAGACTCCTATCCAAGGGCATTTCTTCATGCAGTCTCAAACTTAGATTTTATCATGGCAGTGATACTTTTTAAGGCAGTGTTGGAGCCTGTTTTCCTGGTGTCCTTCTGCTCATCTTGGCTTTTCTTCTAAACTTCCTCTCACCACCGATGCATTAGCCCCATCCCTTGTGTAAAAACAGTAGAAGCTAAGGAAGAATTGAAATTGTGGCTGTGGGGATAAAAAGCTGCATGAAAGTGCAGAGGCTCAGTCGGTATTAGTATGTCTTGTAATCATGAGACCTTAATTTTGACAGGTATTTGCCTGTAAATACTGAATTAAATCATAGTCCCTAATTATAGGAAAGGAGAAAAAGGCAACATGTGACTATACTAGAACAAGGGAGGCCTTGGGAGAGATGATTATAGAAGATGATAGGCATTAGCAAAGGTCTGTAAGAAACATTTTCCCTGGGTGATTGTCAACTGGCTTTGATTAAATAGATCATAAACTGAGTTTGCAGGAACGTTTCCAAGTGTACAGACTGTGTTATGGGAATTGGCAAGCCTCCTGACAAAGTGGGTGAGGTCTTAATTGTTAATTCTTAAGATGGGCATTTTTGGTTAACAGTTCTTACTTGTATTTTTCCAATACTTGGTACAGAGCAATGTAGGTTATAACGTACCTAGATGAGGATCCTGCCATTTGAGTAGAAGTTCAGACAAGGAAGTATTACCTCTACTTTTCTGGAAGGTGAGGGAGTGTAATTATGGGGGAAAGTTCTGAGGACTTTTGTTGCGGTCCTTTTTCTTCCATTATTTTATTACCGTATAAGCTACATTCTGCCATAATTACTAAAACTTTGTGTCAATCACAGAATACTTTCAGTGGGCCATAAATTTGGAATTGCATCTGACATGATTATGGATTTGATACCACAAGCGGTTTCAGTAGAATGTGCATGTGCACATGCCCTTAAGAATTGAGGCCAATAATTTATCAAATTATAACATATATTGAATTTTAATTATTCATAATAATCTGAATTCCTGAAGAACGAATTAATGAATGCAATTTCTAACAAGTCAACTCTTATGTGCTTTGGAAAATAGACACTGAGTTAAAATTAACATCACTAAGGAACTGAAAAGTCCTTGTCTTCTATAAATAAATGCTATCAGATTAAATTACTGGCCTGGCATGGTGGCTCATGCCTGTAATTCCAGCACTTTGGGAGGCTGATGTGAGTAGATGATTTAAGGTGAGGAGTTTGAAACCAGCCTGCCCAACCTGGTGAAACCCCATCTCTACTAAAAATACAGAGATTAGCTGGGCATGGTGGTGGGCACCTGTAATCCCAGCTACTCGGGAGGCCAAGGTAGGAGAATCGCTTGAGCCTGGGAGGCGAGGTTGCAGTGAGCGGAGATCGCACCATTGCACTCTAACCTGGGTGGCAGAGTGAGACTCTATCTCAAAAAAAAAAAAAAAAAAAAAAAGATTACTGACTGACACATACTATCCCCAAATAAGAATTTGTGGATCAAATATTTTTTTTGCCAACCATAACTGAGTGGAGTATTGTGGGGATGTTGCACAAGTGCTTATGTAAGCAAAGAACTTTGGTGGTAGCAAAGACATTGGAAATCCTTAGGTCATGCTCTCCATTTCACAGGTGAGGATATTGAAGTCAAGAACGGTTGAATGACCTCCTCAAGATCAGAAGGCCAAGAATAAAACCCAGGCTCCCAACTTCCTAATCATATCAAATTATCACCTCGTAGGATTTTTTCCTGTTCAGAAATTTCACAAAAATTACGAAAATAACCAAAGCAAAGATGAATTAAGGAAAGACATTGTCTGAATGAGATCCTTGAAGATCATATCCCTCGTCTATTCATTTTTCATTCCTTAGTATGTAGCAAAGTGCCTGGTGCATATTAGGAAGTCAGTAACCTTTTCTTTAAAGCACTACTTTTGTTCTTAGTAGAAAAGTAACATTCTTTAAAAATGTCTCATGCTGCCATGAGCATTTAGTGTGTATGGTGCTATGATTCAGAATATTTTCTTTGTAATTACTTATGATTAAAATGGCTAAGGATAGAAAAACATTCATTTGTTGTTTGTCAGTATTAGAAAAGCAAATTTCTTTGGACTTTTGTTAAGCCTGGATTGTTTTTTGGTTTATATGGCTTCTCACCAAGATGTGGTAGAACCTGGTTCTTTCCAGATTTTGTATTAAGTAACAACATGAGTTTTGGCTTACCTACATGTGGACTGGTTTTTCCTTGCTGATTTTTTTTCTATCATTAAAGGTATTCTCTTGTTTACTTCATACACACACACAGTCAGAAGAGTATGATTTAGGATTGTATCATGTGCATCCCACCCAGTGATACTTTGGAGAAAAAGCATTAAGACAACCATAGTCAGAGGATTCCCTTTCTTACTGTAGCAATGCAGGAACCTCACTAAATACATATTTGAAAAACAGAAAAAAATACTCTATAAAGTCTCGTTCTAGTGTTATATTCATCTCAAATCTACCAAGTGTAGAAGTACAGCTTATGGCTTTTAGTGTTTTTTTTTCTCAGTATACATTTCACAATTTTTAATTTTTAAGGGTTTTTGAGACTTCCATCTGCCAAAATTTCAGAGATTTAGTAAACACAATTTTGTGTGACTTGGAAAAACCATCAACTGTAATTGAGGCCTTTGTCATATATTTTGATGATTCAATGCAATTATAAACCCATACAAATTGAAGGTAAATTTAATTTCAGAGATCCTAGACCAAGGTGAAAGTTTCTTGGACTTATTCAGAATTCTAAGCCAATGGCAGCCTCTTTACAAGTGAACTATGCCAGAAATATAGACTGTCTTTTGAACAGCCTTATGAACTTTCACTGTTTATACATTGGACAACAGTTAAGAATCATATCCCCTTTTGACTAAGAAATAACAAAAATGCATAGCTATGGTTTTATTCTTTTGTGTGTGCACATGACTATTTTGGAATTAATGGTAGTGACCACCGTATATCCATATGCAGATGTGCTTGGCAAATTTTCAAGGTTTTCACTAGGAGAAAGTGCATAGCTTACTCATCATATAGGAGGCAGTTAACAATGAAAGAATATACGTACTTCCAAGAAACCATTTCAGTAAAAGAATGGACTACCAGGAATATAATATTTCCTGTTCAGGTGAAAGTGATATGAGAGTCTATGTTTCTTGTGGCTTAGCAAGTTTACCGTAATATAAAGAGAGTGGTGGGATTATATGCAGGATTAGACATTTCTATTTTAATAACACATGAATGGTCTAAATAAAAAAGGAATACTTAGAAATGAAATAACTGATTGAAAATAATCAAAAAGTAATATTTTAGATAAAATAAACCAAGTTTTTAACATTTGCAGAATAGTTTCATGCATGTTAAATCTTAGATCCTTGCAGCAACCTGGTGAGGCATGTGTGGCAGATCTTGTCATCATCCCCGTTTTACCACTGCACTGAGATTTGCCAAAGGTTGCACATCTTTTTATAGCAGAGCTAGGAATAGAACAAGCTCTTCTGATGATACATTCCTATGATACTGCCTTTCTGTGTTTTCCAAGAACTATCCCTTATGTATATCAAACTGATGATGGTTACAATACAATATGCAGCTGTGATTAAAAATCTCTCCTTTCCTATGGCCAGTTTTTGACTGGGTCTTTCCCTGATCACCTCCTCTTTTCTGTTTTGTTTTTTTTTTTTTTTCTTACGTGTCCTCACAAACTTCATCAGAATAATTCCGAAAATATTGTGTCCATCCTTCCTTCCTTCCATCTGCCCATGCAATCAATGAACTAATTTATGTGTACAGTGCATTCACCTATATACCCGTAATTCATGGCCATGCTGTACATCTTCTTTCCCCAAACCTTCAACGTGTGTATTTCTGACAGTGGGAAGTGACTGGGCAGAGTGACAGTTGCTCTGACCATTACCCATGTGTGATAAATTGCTTAGTAATCTCCACAGCACCATCGTGCATAAGTTGGGAGTGTTTAGGGCATTGTAACTTGGAAGAATTTCCAGTCGTTCATAAATAACCATTAATCTGTCCCTTTTACATTCAGCTTTCCACATCTGTTTCAAATTGTTCAGTGCTATTCCAGGAGTGCATTAAAGCTCCAATCCAGGTAGTATTAAGGGGATAAATGAGCCACAGGGAAGAGACACTGTATTTTTCTCAAAGCAATTCTTTCTCCTTTTTTAGAGAGTTAGGAGCCAAGCAATTTATGATGAAGATTTTTGGAAGATATGCTTTGTCATTTTAAGCCATCCTTGTCTGTGGGCTTAAAAATGAGGTTTTAGCTCTAGCATCCTGCATGCCTTTAATGTATTTCTCTGTACAGGCAGATTGTGAATATCATTTCTATCAGCAAACCTGAAGTAGTTTCAATTCATTGTGATTCAGTGTGGATTCTTATTTAAGAAAAATGAAGAATAGTTAAAACCTAAGGTCAGTTAGAAATAAATAAGTACCTGAGTATGCATTTATATTTGTGATACCCAGGAATGTCAGAGAAAGTTGTCAATAATTTTAGTTTGATACGTTTTTCTACAGGAAAAAATTTGCTTTTCAGGAAAAGGGCATTATTATGAATTATTATTTAATATTATTTTGCTTTATGTCTGCTCCAGGTAATTTAATGAAAATTATAAAGGTGCATTTTTTCTCACCATATTACTACCCATAAGCTATTTTTTTCAGGTGCTTTCTAAAGAAAGTATTTCATAAGAATGACCCAACCTGTACTGTTAGAT
Source organism: Saguinus oedipus (assembly GCA_031835075.1). Classification (NCBI taxonomy): domain Eukaryota; kingdom Metazoa; phylum Chordata; class Mammalia; order Primates; family Cebidae; genus Saguinus; species Saguinus oedipus. The sequence goes on along the minus strand of CM063175.1, from coordinate 104,706,003 downwards.
TTACAAAAGTCTCATCACATAGTACAGAGATGCCCTGCAGAATAAATGCATATAAAGATAGCACGGTATGGTGTATCAGATGACACATAGTATGAGAGAGGAATGTTTTCAAGTTGACCTTGAAGATGCTAAGGGAGTTACAGAACAAATATCAAGCAGGAGGATAACTAAAAGATGATTCCATATCTCTGGCATTTGTAATACTCATAAAAGGGATGACAAGCTGATTATCTGACCCATAATAAAATGCCCACACAGTAATGTAAAGAAGAAGAAAATTCAGTTGCATGTCCCTCATCAAGGTCCCTCATATCATCACATAAAGTACACTAAATCATTGGATATCAAGTTGGTCTATTTCATAGTTACAATCTGCAATTTCATCCATGCATAGGGGATTGACAGCTGCTCTACCCATTAGTATTAATGAATTACCAATGTACATCCCACGCACATCTACAAGAAACCAAAGAAAACCCCTCCTACACATTGCTTTGTTTTGAATCCTCCAAATGTTGTAGGCTAGCTATCTTTTAATAAGTGGAAATTATTGAATATGGTACATATTATCCCTCATAGCTAAAACTGAGGAGACTGGGAATTAGTTAGTAATTGTAACTTTATTCATATGGTAAAACAAGTTAAATTATCTCTCATCTAAGGAATGCCTAAGACCATTTAAGGAATGTGACCTGATCTGCTAGGGCATTTTATTAAAGAAAAAACAATTCAGAATGACATTGGCAGCCTGTTTTGTGAAACTTTTTCCCTCCTGAAGGACCTACAAGAGTGTCCTTTAAATGAGATGAGAAAGAACAAATGAGTTTTGATATGATGACTATGTGTCATATCTGATGACTTGTTTACCCAGAACGGTTTCAGTTTATACCTTTTGTTCTGGCATAATTATCAGTCACTACCCATTTACTCTCAAAAGGTCTTGATTTGGATAGAAAATTATATGTTCAACTAGTTTGAGAGCATTTCTTATACAACCACGGTGTCTTTGTCAACCATCTAGCATGATTTCAGTTCCCAATTATGTCTTTAGTGTGGAACACCTGTTTCTACAAAGGAAGAAAGAAAGAAAAACTATGCCAGTCCATACACCTTCATCAGCTAAAAAATTCATCTCTTTTTTTCTACTCTTTTAACACTGTCCTTATAGAATATGTCAAGCAAGGACAGGTGAAAGAATGCCACCATATAAATATTTTCCTGTAGAAACAGGCAGCTTAACGTTTTTTCAATGCTTGTCTGTGTGAAAAAAAATGTGACACATAGTCATGGGTTACTTAATGACAGTGATACATACTAATAAATGCATCACTGTGCAAATGTTATGGAGTGTACTTACACAAACCTAGAGAGTATAACCTACTACCTACCTAGGCTACACATATAGCCTCTTGTTGCTAGGCTACAAACTTGTATAGCATATTACTGTACTGAATGTTGTAGGTAGTTATAACATTTGTGTATCTAAACATAGAAAAAGTACAGTAAAAATATGATATTATAATCTTATGGGACCATCATATATAAGGTTAGTCATTGACGGAAATGTCATCATGTGGCACATGGCTGTATTTTGTCCTTTTTAATGAAGGGGAATTTAAGGCCATGTTCCTCGTTGACATGGAACTATCAGATTGAGTTATATCTTCCCTTAGAAACATTTATTAAGGGCCTACTCTGTGTCTGACATCTTGTTATACAAAAATGACTGAGAGATTGTCCCTCATGTCAAGGAACTCACAGTCTATTAATAGAGAAGACCTTGTTGAACAATAATTACATATACTATTAGAAGTGAATACTACTAAAGTACTACTAATTTATGTACCACCAAGGGTATGGAAAAGTGTGGTGGGAGAACAGGCATGGGATTCAATCTGGGATCTGCTCTTGGGGAAGAGATGACAGAGTACCTGATGTGCGAACTGAGTTTTAGAGGAGGAACAGAATGAAGGTATCAATTTACATGAGGGGCTCTGCATCAGGTTTGCTCTGAGAAAGTAGATGGTATTACACTGGCCAACATACACGGTCAAAAAAATATCCTGTACGCTGCATTCTGTAGATGAAAACCTTTTGTCGTTGTTCTGAAGAAGAGTGGAAATTGGCAGTTTACTATTTTTACAATAGCCATAATTTTCCATTTTGTTGGTACACCTTCAAATGTACTTTGGAAGACCATTACAGAACTCTCTCTCTTTGCCCTTTCCTCTGCAAAACAGACTTATGTCCTTTTTTACTCTCAAAGGTCTTGTTTGTTTTTTTAAGCATTTTTATTCTTTTCTCTTCTGAAATTGATTGGTGTATGGTTCCCACCACACAACCTTATATTCTGCACTCAGCATTCAGGTAGCATTGCAGTGCATTTATGTATAAAGGTCTGGCTAGTGGGTATAGTCCTAAATGTCATACTTATTTACTTGTATCTCACTGCCATGCTGAAAATAAAGCATCACAGGGCACTTGATAAACACAGCTCACTGAAAGAAACAGTTCATCCAACCTTATAGTTGCTGCTGCCATCACTTCAGGTCTCTGATTCTTCTCTCTCCTGATAGTTTCTTTCTGCCTTGCCATTTCACTAATTTCTGTAAATTCTGTCTTCTACCTTCTCTCTACATTTTATCCCATGAAGTCTGTGTTGTTTGGATGGATTCTCCAATCACCTCCTACTTCCATCCTGCACACTTTTCCCAGTCTTTAACTCAAAAACAGATCATCTTCTTTTCCTGTATCTAATCCAGTGGCTACTTTAACAGACTCAGTTAAACAGTGTCTTCAGCACCTGTTTCTACCCCTCCAATCCCTGTCCTTACCATGGTATCAGTTAAATAGTGTCTTCAGCACCTGTTTCTACCCCTCCAATCCCTGTCCTTACCATGGTATCAGTTCCCTCATGACATTCTCAACTCCAAAAGTGATATCCATCCAGGAGCCATATTCCACATTGGTGCAAGTTTAAGTCTCCTAAAACAGACAACACCTTTAAAGAAATGCCATCACCAATGATAGAATCCAGCTATTATTGTCAAATTGTTTCCTATTTTTTATCTTTATGTCCCACTGTCCTTCATGAGTCTCTATTATGCTTGTACAGAGAGGCAACCCTTTAGAGAGTTTGATTTCTGGCTCTGTACTTGTTAGCTCTGTGACCATGGGCAGATTATTTACCTTCTTCATGTCTCATTTTCCTCATCTGTAATGTGCTGATAGTAATTGGACCTACCATAAAGGATCATAGCAAAGATTAAATATAACACTCATAGAAGTCTAGCACATATTAAGGATTCAATAAGTATTCGTATTTTTGCAATTTCATGGCAAAAACAATGGTGACATTTTCACCAACCTAATAGAGACCTAGTCTCTAAAATCTTAATGGTCTTCTTCTGTTAATAAGTATCCTATTTCTTTTTCTTAAATCTGAAAATCATCTAAAACTTACATCACACTGTTTTCTGTTTTCACATCTTGACATATCATCTTGCTAGAAAGACATTCTCTTGTCTTCTATTAGACCAGTAGTATCCATTTATATGGAATTGCTAATTATATGCCTTCACAAAATTCATATTATCTGCTTGTACCAATGAATATAAAGGCTAAAGACAGAAACTGCCATTATCTCTCTAACACAAGGGTCCGCAATCCCCAGGCCACTAATCGTGACTTATTAGGAACTGGGCCACACAGCAGGAGGTGAGCAACCAATGAGCAAGCATTACCACCTGAGCTCTGCGTCCCATCAGATCAGTGACAGCATTAGATTCTCATAGGAGTGCGAACTTTACTGTGATCTGTACATGTCAGGGATCTAGTTTGCACACCCTTTATGAGAATCTAATGCCTGAGGTGAAACAGTTTTCTCCTGAAACCACCCGCCATGCCCCCAGCACCCACCCCACCTCGCCCCACATCTCTGGTGTCAAAAACTTTGGTGTCCACTGTTCTATAGGAATGAGAGAGTTTAAAGCTAACAAAATGGAAGGGTGGATCGAAAAATAAACTTGAATTATTTTATGCTTGTGACCTGAAACCAGATGTAAAGTTGAACAACTGAGAAAACTATCTCTGCTTTTGCTTCCTTTTCTGAGCCACGGTAAGTTAATGCTCAGGACTGGATATAATGCATAAGGAATTCTAAGGATCCTAAGCAACAATACTCTATGTATGCTACATCCTGGGGTTATCATTTGCAGTAAATTTTTTCTTAACATTGGCATTTTTTTTCTTATTTAGGGCAGAAATTTAGCATCTGGAGAGGTTGGATTTTTTCCAAGTGATGCTGTCAAGCCTTGCCCATGTGTAAGTACTAGTATCTTAATTTTTTCTTGCTTCGTTTTGTTTTTGATGCTGTGATTAATTGTGCAAAAATCTACAAAGGATGCTGGCCAGGTCAGTTATTAATTTTACTAATATTTTCTAGAAAAATTATCATTTTCAACATCATTATGATTCTATTGTCAGAATGTTTTTAAATGTTAAGAAAATATATACAAGAGGCAAATTTAACTTAGTAGAACTTATAAAACTAAGTTGTCTAAAAGGTTTTGGAAGAAATAAACCACAGCTACAAATTAGATGCAAGTTTCTAATTAGATACAAGTTTCCCCTTTCCCACTGAAATGAGAATGGTATGGTCGCTTCCAGTCACTTGGGTTGCAGGGTGACACTATACTTCAACTGATGTCTTTGAACGCATGCTAGAAAATTAAAAGTCCACAGACTCTTCAATTAAATGTCTAAATAAATTTTCTATACTTCAGTGTGTCATTACTGTTCATATGTCATAACTGAATTTTTTGAAAATATCAGATGCAGATAAAAGGAGAATAAATGAACATTTACTCAATACTATGGATGAATGTAACCTAAAATGTACTCCCTGGTGTGTTTGATATTGATAAATGTCTGTGTAGGGTAACATGATTTTAATGTCCTAAGTTAGTATCAGGATGATATTTTTCTACACAACTTTTTAAGTTGTTGACTCCAAGTTAATGAAATTCCTTTACTAATATGATGGAGATGATTGCCTGAGGGGGGAAAAAACTCTCCTTAAACTATATTGCTTGCTATATTTCAGCAGTTACTGAATTTCTAAACTGGACATTCTTTTTAATGTTAGAAACATGAAAATCCGCCATCCTTGATTTTAGAAAGTACACTATAGGATAATTTACTCTACTCATTCAAGCTTTATTTTCAAAAGCAAAAAGAATAGAAAAGCAGCTGTTATTCTGTTGGTTCTGTGTTCTAATATCACATTCTTTTATTTTAGGTTTAGGGGTACATGTGCAGGTTTATTATTTGACTAAATTGCATGTCATGGGGGTTTGGTGTACAGATTATTTTGTCACTCAGGTTCTAAGCATAGTACCTGATAGGTAGTGTTTAGATTCTCACCCTCCTCCCACCTTCCACCTTCAAGGAAGACCCTGGAGTCTGTTGTTCCCTTCTTATGTCCATGTGTACTCAGTGTTTAGCTTTGACTTATAAGTGAGAACATGTGTTACTTGCTTTTCCTCTCCTGTGTTAGTTCACTTATGATAATGGCCTCCAGCTCCATCCATGCTGCTGCAAAGGGCATGATCTTGTTTCTTTTTATGGCTGTGTAGTATTCTGTGGTATATATGTACCACATTTTCTTTATCCAGTCTACCCTTGATGAGCATTTAGATTGATTCCATGTCTTTGCTATTGTGACTATTGCTGGAATGAGCATATGCATGCATATCTTTATTTGCAGGACAATTTCTGTTGCTTTGGGTATATACCTAATAATGGGATTGCTGGGTCAAATGGTAATTGTCTTAATTTCCTTGAGAAATTGCTACAATCCTTTCCACAAAGGCTGAACTAATTTACATTCCCACCAGCAGTGTATCAGCATTCCCTTTGCTCTGCAACCTTGCCAGCATCTGTTATTTTTTTACTTTTTAACAAAAGCCATTTTCACTGAAGTGACATGGTATCTCACAATAGTTTCAATTTGCATTTCTTTAATGATTAGTAAAATTGAGCATGTTATCAAATGCTTGTTGGCTGAATGTATGTATATCTTCTTTCTGAAAGTGTCTGTTCATGTCATTTGCCCACTATTTAATAGAGTTGGTTTTTGGCTTGTTAATTTATTTACATTTTTTTAGATGCTGCATATTAGACCTTTGTCAGATGCATAGTTTACAAATATTTTATCCCATTCTGCACATTGTCTGTTTACTCTCTTGATAGTTTCTTTTGCTGTGCAGAAGCCCTTTAGTTTAATTTCCCATTTGTCAAATTTTGTTTTTGTTGCAATTGCTTTTGGCAGCTTAGTCATGAAATCTTTGCTAGGTCCTATGTCCAGAATGGTATTTCCTAGGTTGTCCTCCAGGGTTTTTATGGGTTTAGGTTTTACATTTAAGTCTTCAATCTATCTCAAGCTGATTTTTGTATATGATATAAGGAAGGGGGTCAGTTTCAGTCTTCTGCATATGGCTAGCCAGTTATCCAGCACCATTTATTTAATGTTTAGCTCCCACTTATCAGTGAGAAATATGTTATTTGCCTTTCCTTTCCTATGTTAATTCACTTATGATAATGGCCTACAGCTCCATCCATGCTGCAAAGGACATAATCTTGTTTCTCCCCATTACTGAACAGGGAGTCCCAGCCCCATTGCTTTTTTTTGTCAGCTTTGTCAAAGATCAGATGGTTGTAGGTGTGCAGCATTATTTCTGGGCTCGCTGTTCTATTCCATTGTTCTATAATGTTGCATATTTTTTGTCTTTGATTACATTACAGTCTTGAAAGATTATTGAAGTTTGCTACAACTCTTATTTAATTAGATAAGCTAAAATGATTATCTAGTTTTTTGACTTTGTATGAACAAGATTCAGGCTTCCTATCTATAAAGTAGTAATGTATATATGGAGGCAGGTGGCAGGATATTATACATGCTAACTTTAAGAAGTTTAAGAACCTAAACACATCACATCAAGAATGTTAAGCATTGAATACACCATGTAAATAATGCCGCAAACCTTCAACTTCTGTTTATGGAACTGTTTTTGTTTACAGCCTCTTGAATAAGGCATAAAAATTAGCATTTGAGGTTTTATTTTAGGGACACGCTGGTACAAAGTAGGTATTTTATAAATTACTGTTGAATGAATGAACAAAGGAGTAAAAAAGCAAATGCAAGTCCCTAGCTGTATATACGACATTACCAGTGGTAGACACTAAGTAAATCAGCCTGTGGAATCATAGCAAATGATATTTGCTGACCCAAAAAGTGGCTAGAAGGAGAAATACGTTCAGAAATTTTAAGATGACAGAATTGTTTTATAGTAGCACGTAGCTACTTTAAATTTTACTGCTTAGTGAAATTACAGATTAATTTTTTAATTAGAGGACAAGTTAAATAAAAGTAAGTAGAAAGATGAGAATTTGAAGGAGACGGGATACTTTGAGGAATTTGGAAAATAGTATTGCTTTTGATTCTGGGATATATTATTTATCAGGGGTCTATGAGTAGTGCTGAATATTCCATTCTGGGCTTAAAATTTATTTTCCTGCATATGCCACATCCGTCTCCTCAAAATTTCTGTGGTATGCAGGTAGAAACATAGAACTGAGGGAAACACAGGCAGTTCATAAATGAGTCAATATGGTCAATTATTTTTAGCAATATGGTAACTAGAGACAAACCTGGAACTGCAGTACAATGCAAACTTGGGTAGAATCTCTGATTCCAGGAGCGCTTAGTGGGTAAACTAGGAGAAAATCCATCCCGCTGACAATGATATGTCTACCTTGCTATGGTTCAGGATTAGAAAACAAAAAGGAAAGCAGTCTACCCTGGGAATTTCTTACCTTAAATCCAAAACCATCTAGATGAAGGGCTGTGATTAATACCAGCTCTACTACCTAAATAATTCTAAGCTAGAAATGTAGTTTAAAATTATTCCAGATTGTGCCACTGCACTCCAGTCTGGGTGACAGAGCAAGAATCATCTCAAATAAAAAATAATAATTAAAAAAAATTCCACATTGATTATCATCCCAATGAAAACTCATATTCTTTCTGGATTGGAGCCTCTTTGCACACATTCCTCAAATGATTTTTATACATAAAGTCCTGGGGAACATATACTCACAATGTGGAATCATTACATTCATGCAGAAACAAATCACCTTGTACCAAGGTCAGCAGAAACAATAAAATATATAGTTAAACCCACAAATATAGCAAATATTTGAATTTTAGATTCAAAAATGTATGCTTAATATTCAAAAATTCAAAATGTTATACTTAATATGGTTTAAGAAATTAAAGGAAAAAAAATCTTAAGAGGAAAGCAAGACACTATATAGTTAGGCATATATGAAAAAGATTCAGGTATAGTAATTGAAAGCCTTAATAGATGGCATATCAGACACAGTTGTGTAGAAAATTGGAGGAAAAATCTGAAGAAATTTCTCAAAGAACAGCTGGAGTGATGAGATACAAATACATTTAATAGAAGGAGAGAATAAAGATAATTGCAAAAAAAGCAATATTCAAATAAACAATGGCTGAGAACGTTCCAGATTCTATAATAAAACTCTTATCTTGAGAGTCAAGAAGCGTATGTTAAAATTAATTAACACCTGGATACATCATAATGAGACTGGAGGACATTAAAGACAAAATATTAAAACTAAGAGAAAAGACAGATTATCTATAAAGGCTTGATAATTAATTAGACCCAGCTAACAACAGCAGTAATAGAAGCAACAAGAATTTCCACTTCTGGTAACTCTTGAACAGCTCCTATTGGACCAGTCCTCCCACACATAACTACAAGTTGTGGACAAAATATTACAACAAAACTATTTAAGGGCACTTCTCAGGAGAAGAGTTGACACTTGGAAAAAGGAGTGGTACTAGGGTGAGTTTATTTGTTTTATGGCTAACTTGAGGGAAGGCACTGGATTGTATCATTCTGGGTGGCTAAAATTCAGATAGAAACCTTATGGTATTTCTATAAGGTTGTGTTACAACCTTAAAGGTATTATAATCTTTAAAGAATTTCTGTAAGATTTTATAAGGTTTGTATTCATATCCATACAAACTTTATAGAAATGCTATAAGGTTTGTATGGATAAAATTAGCATTTCTATAAGGTTTGTATGGATTGTATATTCTCAATAAAATGTTTTTTAAAAATAGTAGGTTCATAGCAGAAGTTTAGCAGTGTTAACTGATTATGGTGCTGCCAGAAAATGGCATTAGGGAAAAATAGTAATCATATGCTCAAAGATGAAAAAGTTCCCAAAAGAAAGTTATCCATTGTCTTTTTTTTTGTTTGTTTGTTTTTGAGACGGAGTTTCGCTATTGTTATCCAGGCTGGAGTGCAATAGCGCAATCTCAGCTCACTGCAACCTCTGCCTCCTGGTTTCAGGCAATTCTCCTGCCTCAGCCTCCTGAGTAGCTCAGATTACAGGCACATGCCACCATGCCCAGCTAATTTTTTGTATTTTTAGTAGAGACGGGGTTTCACCATGTTGACCAGGATGGTCTCGATCTCTTGACCTCATGTTCCACCCGCCTCGGCCTCCCAAAGTGCTGGGATTACAGGCTTGAGCCACTGCACCCGGCCATCTTTGTCTTAATTATGAAGTACCTGTCCAAATAAGGACCCATAGTACACAGAAAAAAATGCAGAGGGCCCATGACTGATGGAAAAGGATGGGACCCCACCCTAGTAATAGGAATCATGGCTGAGAAGGTAGTCCTAGATCCTCACATGTTGGAATGCACCCACTGAAGAGAGAAAAGCTCTATTTGGACACTTTAAGGTAGAACAGCATCAGTTGCCTCTTCTCTTTTAGAATCTTATGTCACTGTGTCCTTTTTGGATCTCCAGCCTTTTTAAAAGCCAAAGGAATCCACAGACAGAATATTTTGAGATTCTTCACTCTCCTCCTTCCTTTCTCTCTCTCTCTCTCTCTCTCTCTCCCCCCTCTTTTCTGCTTATTCTTTTTGGCTTAAGAATAAACATATAGGAGCAGTATCTCCAGCAGGCACCACAGGTTGTCGGTACAGAACTGGGTGAATGTTTTGCCTAGCACCAAGAGTACCTGTGGGACAGAGCTACCTGCTCCCCAGAAAGAGGGGAAGCTGAAAGCAGGGAGACAGGTGGTATGACTGGGTGGGTCTCACCCCTACAAAGACCAGCAAACTGAAGCCCTCTTGCTTGAGAGTTTCGCAGCCAGCACATCAGTTCAAGCTTGGCCCAGGACAATTGATCTCAATGGAAGGAAGGACGTCCCCCATTGTTGAGGTGGGTCTAAACCTACCTATGTAAACAAAAGCCAGAGGGAGCTTACACAGCAGTTGGACTGAGTCTGTGACAGCCCAGCAGTGCCTCTGCAGGCAGACAAGGGACAAACTGCCTACTCAAGCAGCTCTCTGACCCCTGTATAACCAAAAAGATGCCTCATACAGGAAAGCTCTGGCTGTCATCTGGCAGGTACCCTTCTGGGACAAAGCTACCAGAGGAAAGTTCAGGCAGCAATCCTTGCTCTTCTGCAACCCCCATGGGTGATTTGCAGTCAAGTAAGGTCTAGAGTGGATCTCCAGCAGTCCTACAGCAGAGGGACCTGACTGTTAGAAGGAAAACTAAAACACAGTAAGAAATAGCTCCAACATCAAGAGAAAGGACATCCACCCAGAGACCCCATCTGAAATCACCAACTTCAAAAATCAAAGGTAGAAAATCCATGAAGATGGGAAGAAACCAGCACAAAAAGGATGAAATGATTAAAGACCAGAATGCCTCTCCTCCTCCAAGGGATCACAACTCCTCACCAGCAAGGGAACAAAACAGGATGGAGAATGAGTTCGATGAATTGACAGAAGCAGGCTTCAGAAGGTGGGTAATAAATAAAACTTATCTGAGCTAGAGGAACATGTTCTAACTCAATGCAAAGAAACTAAAAATCTTAAGAAAGGTTCGACAAAATGCTAACTAGAATAACCATCTTAGAGAAGAACATAAATGGCTTGATGGAGCTGAAAAACATAGCATGAGAACTTCATGAAGCATACACAAGTTTCAATCCAAATTGACCAAGTAGAAGAAAGGATATCAGAGATTGAAGATCAACTCAATGAAATGAAACAAGAAGGCAAGATTAGAGAAAAAAGAGTGAAAAGAAATGAACAAAGCGTCCAATAAATACCATATTATGTGAAAAAAAATCTAATCTATGCTTGATCAGTGTACCTGAATGTGATGGGGAGAATGAATCCAAGCTAGAAAACACTCTTCAGGATATTATGCAAGAGAACTTCCCCAGCCTAGCAAGGCAGGCCAACATTCAAATCCAGGAAATACAGAGAACACCACAAAGATTATTCCTCAAGAAGGGCAATCCCAAGGCACATAATCATCAGATTCACCAGGGTTGAAATGAAGGAAAATAGGGCTAAGCGCAGCCAGAGAGAAAAGTCGTGTCACCCACAAAGTGAAGCCTGTCAGACTCATGACAGATCTCTCAGCAGAAACCCTACAAGCCAGAAGAAAGTGGGAACCAATATTAAACATCCTTAAAGAAAAGAATGTTCAACCTAGAATTTCATATCTAGCCAAACTAAGCTTCATAAGTGAAGGAGAAATAAAATCCTTTATGGACAAGCAATTGCTGAGAGATTTCGCCACTGCCAGACCTGACTTACCAGAGCTTCTGAAGAAAGCACTAAACATGGAAAGGAACAACCAGCACCAGTCACTGCAAAAACATACCAAATAGTGAAGACCAATGACACAGTGAAGAAACTGCATCAACTAATGGTCAAAACAACCAGCCAATAACCAATAAAACTGACAGGATCAAATTCACACATAACAATATTAATATTAAATGTAAATGGCCTAAATGCTCCAATCAAAAGACACAGACTGACAAACTAGTTAAAAAGTTAAAAGACTCATTGGTGTGCCATATTCAGGAGACTCTTCTCATGTGCAGAGACACACATAGACTCAAAATAAAGGGATGGAGGAATATTTACCAAGCAAATGGAGAGCAAAAAAAAGGAGGGGTTACAATCCTAGTTTCTGATAAAATGGACTTTAAACTAACAAAGATCAAAAGAGACAAAGAAGGGCATTACATAATGGTGAAAGGATCAATGCAACAAGAAGAGCTAACTATTCTAAATACATATGCACCCAGTACAGGAGTAACCTGATGTATAAAGCAAGTTCTTAATGACCGACAAAGAGACTTAGACTTCCACACAATAGCAGAAGGAGGCTTTTAATCATCCACTGTCAATATTAGACAGATGAATGAGACAGAAAATCAACAAGGATATCCAGGACATAAATGCAGATCTGGACCAAGTGGACCTAATAGACATTTACAGAACTCTCCACCCCAAATCCACAGAATATACATTCTTCTCAGCACCACATCACACTTGCTCTAAAATTGACCACATAATTGGAAGTAAATTACTCCTCAGCAAGTGCAGAAGAATGGAAGTCATAACCATCTCTCAGACCACAGTGCAATCAAATCAGAACTCAGGATTAAGAAACTCACGCAAAACCACACAACTACATAGAAACTGAACAACTTGCTCTTGAATGATGACTGGATAAACAATGAAATGAAGGCAGAAATAAAGATGTTCTTTGAAATCAATGAGAGTGAAGATACAATGTACCAGAATCTCTGGGACACATTAAAAGCAGTGTCTAGAGGGAAATTTATAGCAGTAAATGCCCACATGAGAAGCAAGGAAAGACCTAAAATCAACACCCTATAATCAAAATTGAAAGAGCTAGAGGAGTAAGATCAAAAACAATTCAAAAGCTAGCAGAAGACAAGAAATAACTAAGATCAGAGTAGAAGTGAAGGAGATAGAGACACAAAAAACCCTTCAAAAAATCCATAAATCCAGGAGCTGGTTTTATGAAAAGATCAACAAAATAGACCCTTAACCAGACTGATAGAAAAGAGATGCAATAAAAAATGATAAAGGGGATATCACCACCAATTCCACAGAAATACAAACTACCATCAGAGATTACTACAAACAACTCTATGCACATAACCCAGTAAACCTGGAAGAAATGGATAAATTCCTGGACACTTACTCCCTCCCAAGACTAAACCAGGAAGAAGTTCAATCCCTGAATAGACTAACAAGGTCTGACGTTGAGGCAGCAATTAATAACCTACCAACCAAAAAGTATCCAGGTCCAGACAAGTTCACAGCCAAATTCTACCAGAAATACAAAGAGGAGCTGGTACCATTCATTCTGAAGCTATTCCAAACAATACAAAAAGATGGAATCCTCCCTAACTTATTTTATGAGACCAACATCATCCTGATACCGAAACCTGGCAGAGACACAACTGAAAAAGAAAACTTTAGGCAATATCCATGAAGAACATAGATGCAAAAATGTTCAACAAAATACTAGCAAACTGCATGCAACAGCACATCAAAAAGCTTATCCATCATGATCAAGTAGACTTCATCCTGGGGATACAAGTCTGGTTCAACATATACAAATCTATAAACATAATCCATCACATAAGCAGAACCAAGGACAAAAACCACATGATCATCTCAATAGATACAGAGAAGCACTTCAACAAAATTCAACAACCCATTATGCTAAAAACACTCAATAAACTAGGTATCAGTGGAACATATCTCAAAATAATAAAAGCGATTTATGACAAACCCACAGCCAATATGATACTGAATGGGCAAAAACTGAAAGCATTCCCTTTGAAAACTGGCACTAGACAAGGATGCCCTCTCTCACCATTCCTGTTCAAGATAGTATTGGATTTCTAGCCAGAGAAATCAGGCAAGGAAAAGAAATAAAGCGTACTCAATTAGGAAAAGAGGAAGTCAAATTGTCTCTATTTTCAGACAATATGATTTTATATTTAGAAGAACCCATTGTCTTAACCCAAAATCCCCTTAAGCTGATAAGCAACTTCAGCAAAGTCTCAGGATACAAAATCAATGTGCAGAAATCACAAGCATTTCTATACACCAATAACAGACCATCAGAGAACCAAATTATGAGTGAACTGCCATTCACAATTGCTACAACAAAGAGAATAAAATACTTAGGAATACAACTAACAAAGGATGTGAAGGACCTCTTCAAGGAGAACTACAAACCACTGCTCAAGGAAATAAGAGAGAACACAAGCAGATGGAAAAACATTCCGTGCTCCTGTTTAGGAAGAATCAATATTGTGAAAATGGCCATACTGCCCAAAGATTCAGTACTATCCCCATTAAACTACCATTGACCTTCTTCACAGAACTGGAAAAAAGCACTCTAAACTTCATATGGAACCAAAAGAAAGCTGACATAGCCAAGACAATCCTAAGCAAAAAGAACAAAGCTGGAGGCATCATGTTACCTGACTTCAAACTGTACTACAAGGCTACAGTAATCAAAACAGCAGGGTACTGGTACCAAAACAGAGATGTAGACCAATAGAACAGAACAGAGATCTCAGAAGTGATGCCACACATCTAAAGCCATCTGATCTTTTACAAACCTGACAAAAACAAGCAATGGGGAAATGATTCCATGTTTAATAAATGGTGTTGGGAGAACTATTACCTAGCCATATGCATAAAGCTGAAACTGGACGCCTTTCTTACACCTTACAGTAAAATTAACTCCAGATGGATTAAAGATTTAAATATAAGACCTAACACCATAAAAACTCTAGAAGAAAACCTAGGCAAAACCATTGAGGACGTAGGCATAGGCAAGGACTTCATGACTACCACAACAAAAGCACTGGCAACAAAAGCCAAAATAGACAAATGGGATCTAATTGAACTTGAGAGTTTCTGCCCAGCAAAAGAAACAATCATTAGAGTCAACTGGCAACTAATAGAATGGGAAAAAATTTTGCAAGCTACCCATCTGACAAAGGGGGCTAATATCCAGAATCAAGCAGATTTACAAGAAAACGAACAAACAAACCCATTCAAAAGTGGGTGAAGGACATGAACAGACACTTTTCAAAAGACGACATTTATGAGGCCAAGAAACATATGAAAAAATGCTCATCATCACAGATCACTAGAAAAATACGAATCAAAACCACATTGAGATACCACCTCACGCCAGTTAGAATGGCAATCATTAAAAAATCTGGAGACAACAGATGCTGGAGAGGATGTGGAGAAATAGGAACACTTTTACACTGTTGCTGGCAGTGTAAACTAGTTCAACCATTGTGGAAGACAGTGTGGCGCTTCCTCAAGGACCTAGAAATAGAAATTCCATTTGACCCAGCAATCCGATTACTGGGTATATATCCAAAGGATTATAAGTCATTCTATTATAAAGACATGTACACGTACGTTAATTGTGGCATTGTTTATAATAACCAAGTCCTGGAACCAACCCAAATGTCCATGGATGATAGACTGGACAAAGAAAATGTGGCACATGTACACCATGGAATACTATGCAGCCATAAAAAATGATGAGTTCATGCCCTTTGTAGGGACATGGATGAACCTGGAAACCATCATTCTCAGCAAACTGACACAAGAACAGAAAACCAAACACCACGTGTTCTCACTCATAGGCAGATAGATGTTGAACAATGAGAACACATGGGCACAGGGAGGGGCAACATTGCACACTGGTGTCTGTTAGGGGAGAGAGGCTAAGGGAGGGACAGCAGGGGGTGAGGAGGTTGGGGAAGGATAACATTGGGAGAAATGCCTGATGTAGGTGACAGGGAGATGGAGACAGCAAACCACCATGGCACATGTGTACCTATGCAACAATCCCGCAGGATCTATACATGTACCTCAGAACTTAAAGTACAATTAAAAAAAAACCTCTCTCCTCATTAAGTAACAACTCTCCCCATTAAATAACCACCCTTTCCTCTAACAACTCAATCCCCATTAAATGACAGCTCTCTCCCCTAACCACTCTACCCATTAAATAACAACTCTCTCCTCATTAAATAATTCTGTCCCCATTAAAAACCATCTCTAGTCCCAAGCAACTCTCCCATTAAATAACAACTCTCTTCCCAGCAACTCTGCCCCTGTTAAATAACAACTCTCCTCATTAAATAACAACTCTCTTCCTGAACAACTCTCTCTCCATTAAATAACAACTGTCTTCCTCAGCAACTCAAAAAAAAAAAAAAAAAAAAAAAGAATAAACATACATTATACTTTTAAAGAACACAGAGAGGGAGAGGGAAAGAGGAAATTTTTCCCATCAGATTTCAGAAGCTATGTATCTCTTATCATCAAAAGGGAAACTATTGAAGATAAATTTATTTGTGAAACCAAATTTTGTAAGAAACTATTTGAAAGATTAGAATAGGTATAATTTACCTTCAATATTAATTGCTGTTGATCTGGATTTTACAAAGTGGTAATATTAAAAATGTAATCCATAGTATAAAAATATTTGAATGTTAATAAAGAAATGTTCTGACTAGAAAGATGATTTTTGATACAGCTTGAATATTCCTAATTTGGAAATCTGACATCTGAAATGCTCTAAAGTCTAAACTTTTTGAGCTCTCACATGATGCTTAAAGGAAATGTTCCCTGGAACATGTAAGATTTTTCATTTTGGATTAAGGATGCTGAACATAAGGCAAATATTCTAAATTTTTTTAATCCAAAATTTGAAACATCTCTAGTCCCAAGCATTGCAGATAAGGGATACTCAACCTGTACGTAACTCAACCTGGAAGGGCAAAATAGTAACAGCACATTGTAAAGACTAGCATAGCTAAAGACATGTTCACATTGGCCACTTCTCTGAAATACTATAGATTTTACTGTTACAAATGAGGGAACAGCATTTTCAATCACCAAATATAAAAATTCCAGTAATAGCATGGAATGCATATATCAAAGATTTGGACACGAGACAGACTATCTGTACTCCTATTTTTAGGGATTTTTAATCTTTGTACTCCTCTCTGTAGAATGTATTTTATTTCTTATTTTTAACATTAATATACCTGCTTTGTCTTTGTTCATTTTCTAGTTGACCATCAGCAGCTACAAGTTTGCTTTCTTTTTCTGAATAGGAAATGCAATATTTTTCCCTTGTGCAAAGCTCTATGTGAGAAAATGGAAAAATTAAGTATTTTCCATGCCTTTTTTCTGAATAAAAGGTTTGTAGTTGGTAGATTTTTAAATCTGAATTTGGAATTTATTACAAAGTAAGAGTCTACATCCAGTGTATATTGTTTATTTTCCATGTTTTCCCAATGCTTTGGAAAAGTAAAGTGCTATTTGGTTTTCTTAATAATGTTTCACTTTAATTTTCTTTGATAGAATTAAATTGCCTTGATAATAAATATTCAAAGTTTCTAGTTCATTAGAGTTACAGTGGCAGTAAAGTGAATGAAAGAATTAATTAAAGTGAAATGAATTATTTCTACTTTTCTGACATATACTGTGATTCACTCTGTATAAAATTGCCAGTGGATAGTTCCAGGACTGTGCTACTTAGGGTTTTATAGAGCTGAGTCAGCTGAACTGAATTAATGATTGATTTCTAAAAGCTTCCCTTAAGTAAACTTAATCTATTTTTGCCTTTTTATATCCTAGGTGCCCAAACCAGTAGATTATTCTTGCCAACCCTGGTAAGTATTAAAAATGTTTATGTAGCTAAGTTGAAATACCATACCCTTAGCTCCAGGATGCCTTAAACGTGGGGGTAGTAAACCATATACCATTTCCATTTGTCTTGGCTAACAGTGTTTTCAGATGTAACAAAACACCATAATGAATTCATGTATTGCTGACCTTTCTATATCTTTATCTGAGAGGGAGGTGCATGTACATGCATGAGTGCCCAGTTGCCCTTGACTGATCATTTAAAGTTTATAACAGCCACAGAAAGGATTGGAACATATGCATATGTGCCTTCTATTTTATAGATTTAATAAAGCACAGAGAAAAAATATGATTTCATTTTCTGAAACTAAAAATTAGCTCAAAAAAGGACAGTAGTCTATTCTTTTTTTCATTTTTTATTGTTTTAGAGATGGGGTCTTGCTCTGTCGCCCAGGATGGAGTGCAGTGGTGTGGTCATAACTCCTGCAGCCTTGAACTCCTGGGCTCAAGTGATCCTGCTGGGATTACAGGTGTGAGCCACTGTTCCTGACTGACAATAGTAGCTTATAAAAATAAAATTTACAACATACAATATGGGAGCAACAAAATATGTCATAAGGATGGGGCACCCTTACCACTTAAAGGCTGACAGTATCATTAGCAAAATCAAGGAAGTGTAGTGGATGGTAATTATTATTTTCTAGATATCTTTAACTATTAAGAAATATATTTAGGATCCAGAATAGTTATGATTATAACTAATACATACTGAGTATTTACTATATGCTTTGTACTGTGCATGTTTTGTTACTTTGACATTTATATAAGAAAGGTAGTGGTGATTGTTGTTATTTTTATGCATGAAGAAACAAAGAAACAGAACATGCAACTAGTGAGTGGTAAAGCTGGAATTCCAAGTTATGCCATCTGTACATTGCTCTACTGCTCCCAAAACACAGAATATGGGCACATTACTCATTTTGATTTGTTTTCCTGAATTTTGTATTTGACTCCTCTTAAAAAGAATGAATCGATTTTGATTTTCTTGATATTAAAATACATGTATAAAAATGAGAGACCGGAATACATATATAAATGAAATATCCTGGGAATATGTAGTATGAGTTGGGTTTGCATGTTACCATGTGAATTATCTGATTTTTTTTTTACATATTCTGATTATTTTCTGTTCTATAACAAAAGCATGGAAAATCCTGAGTTACTTTTTAAAGTGTAGGAATCCATTGTGCAGGGTATGGGATTCTCCTGCTCAGGCCCTAACCCACCTGCCCTCCTCTGGTAGTCACTCACTTTTGCCTTCTGTAGTTACTGTCTACCCTCTGAGGTCCCTCCCTGGGCCTCAGCACTGAGCTTGCTGAAGAAATTGCAGCAGGTTTGTGATAGAACTGGAAATATACTTCATTTTTACCTGATTGAAGACAATTTGAAGTCATTAGTGTCTGTGGAATTTTAGACTATAGTCCTGAAAGAAATTATATTTGGAGACCAGAGCTGATAGCATTGACAATCAAACTAAAAAACATCAGGAACTGTTAAAAATCTTGAAAGTGTGATGATTAGTTTTCTTCTCTTACACCATTTTTCATGTGACTGGGCATTATAATTACAAAGGTAATGGTTTGAGGGATAAATACTGCTACCTCAAACTGCATGGATTTTATGAAATAAACTTATCAGGTACCTGAGAACCTTCAGGACACCAGAGGATAGGTTTGTACTCTTGTTTTAAAATGTACCCTTGCCAGTATGTAAAATCCTACTGAAAATATGACCAGTTATAATAATATTATTCATAAAAAAGCAAAATGTTCAGACAGAGGTAAAACCTTGAAAACAGGAAGAAATAAAGATATAGTAGAACTTTAAAATTACTTTTCCTTTTTTCTTGAGCAACCTGGACAGTCTATTTAAACTAAGCAAGCAGTTTGATGTGAAATGTCTTCTGCTAGGGAACAAAATGACCACTACCCCAGAAAATAAAACCTTCAGTTTTAGAAATACTAAACTATTTAGAGAAAATTACATTGCATAATGGTATGGTAGTTCTAAGTCACTGAGAAGTTATGTATCATCAACTATATTATCTACTCATTATTTCCACATTTAAAACTAAATTGTTTCTACAAGGTAAATTTTGTATCTTGCATACAGAATGAAATAAATAGAAAATTAAGATGATTGTCTTTAATAATCTATGTTTTGGGGTATCAAAAGACAGGAAAGAGATTTGGAACTGCAAACTGGGGAACTGTCTGAAAATCTGTATGCAGAACAAGAGATAGATGCAGGGTTCCTGCCTTTTCTGTTAGGAGCCAGACAAATTGCCTTTTCCTGCAGTGGCAGGAAAGTGTTAGAAGCTGTATTATATGGAAAAGATGAATCATATAGAACCTAGATTTGGAAAGATCCAGCCTAGCAGAGACTGGGGAGATGCCATTCTGAAAACAGGACTCTGTATACTGAGTGATGATGCTGTCCAGCTTTCTGGGGTAGCTCAGGTTTAGCACCATGGCAGCTGGGTGGTATATATATTTTATATATATATATATATATATAAAATTATATATATACACCTATACATATATAAAATATATAGGTGTATATATATAATTGTATATAAAATATATAGGTATATATATATAATTTTATATATATATGTATATATATACATATATATATATATAATTTCCCTGTCTTGGTATTCAGGCAGGAATTTAGAAGATTTTTGGCTAAAGAAACAAAATAGAGTTAAAAATCTAAAATCCAGATCTGTGGGTGTTTCCCAGCCCAGTCCTCAGGTGTTTATCAAATGATCAGACCTGGCCAGGTGCAGTTGCTCACACCTGTAATCCCAGCAAGTTGGGAAGCTGAGGCAGATGGATCATGAGGTCAGGAGTTTGAGACCAGCCTGGCCAACATAGTGAAACCTCATCTCTACTAAAAATACAAAAAATTAGCCCAGTGTCATGGCGGTCGCCTGTAATCCTAGCTACTCAGGAGGCTGAGGCAGGATAATTGCTTGAACTCCAGAGGCAGAGATTGCAGCAAACCAAGATCACACCACTGCATACCAGCCCAGGCAACAGTGGGAGGCTTAGTCTCAAAAAAACTAAAAAACAAAGATCAGACTCCTACGCAATGGACCTACTTTGGTGCTCACACACACAGAGCTTCCAGTCAATGGTAGATGCATCCCTCTTAAGTAGAAACAAACAACAAAGAATAACCGTACATTTGAGAAAACCCTTGAACTAAAAAAAAAAAAAAGAAAAGAAAGAAATAAATTTAAAAATACATATTAGAGTGAGCAGATAACTTTAAAAAACTTTCATTTGGCCGGGCGCGGTGGCTCAAACCTGTAATCCCAGCACTTTGGGAGGCCGAGGCGGGTGGATCACGAGGTCAAGAGATTGAGACCATCCTGGTCAACATGGTGAAACCCCGTCTCTACTAAAAATACAAAAAATTAGCTGGGCATGGTGGCGCGTGCCTGTAATCCCAACTACTCAGGAGGCTGAGGCAGGAGAATTGCCTGAACCCAGGAGGCGGAGGTTGCGGTGAGCCGAGATCTCGCCATTGCACTCCAGCCTGGGTAACAAGAGCGAAACTCCGACTCAAAAAAAAAAAAAAACTTTTATTTACATCTTCAAAATTAAAAGTAAACATAAGTTCATGGGAAGTAAGCTTGATGTTTTAAAAAATAATCAAAATAAAAAGGAGTTCTTACAAGTTAAATATTGTAGAAGACTTGGAAAATAAAGTAGAACAAATCTTCCAAAAGGTCTGAGATAGATAATGTGGGAGAAACGATATGGAAACTAAGCTATTGACTCGGGGGATACAGCATTCAAGTAGTAGTAATTCCAGAAAGAGAAAACCGAGGACAGCAATTATCAAAGAAATGATACAGAAATTTCTCAGAACTGAAAGACATGCGGCTCCAAATTAAAGATGTTTCTAAAAGGCCAGGAAAATGTATATTTTTAAAATCCCACATTATTATGAAATTTTGCAGTATAGAGAATACAGAAAGAATCTGAAGATTTCTAGGGAGAAAAAAATCAGGTCACATACAGAGAGTTAGAAATGGCACTGAATGGAAGCTAAAGACAATGGATCAATGTATTATTATTTGAGAGGCAAAATAATTTCTCATCTAGAACTCTTTACCCAATAGCCAAACAATGAATATTTTAATAATATTCATAGCCACACTATGAATTACTAGGTAAAATAAAATATTTTTATAGATGTGGGACTTTAGAGTGTTACACCCTGAATATATTTACAGAAAACTGAAGGATGAGCTTGTAAACCAAGGAAGAGGGAGATACAGAAGCCAGGAAGGGGGAGCAAGGAGAAGTATATCGGGACTACAGTACTTCAGCAGGCTTAGTAGAGCAAGCAGTATCAATTAGAGGAGAGTGGAGGGCTCAGAAGAAAAGTCTCCACAGAGAAAATTAACGGGTAGATTAAGTGGTTGTCCTAATCCAATTAATATAGGTTAAGTATCCCTTATTCAAAATGCTTGAGATCAAATTTCAGATTTTGTTCATATTTTGGAATATTTGCATATACATATGAGATATATTCAGAATGGGACCCAAGTCTAAACACAAAATGTATTTATGTTTCATATATACCTTATACACAAAGCCTGAAGGTAATTTTATATAACACTTTAAATTTTGTGCATGAAAGTTTGGACTGCATTTTGACAACAGTCTGCCTTCAAACCATAGCAATGGTGTTGAAAATGTATTATTGGGAGGTGTATTTGGAGAATTTGGAAAGAATCTGTGATAGAGACAAAGAACTTGAATAAACAAAAACATAAGCAACTTTATTTTGGAGGGCAGATATTCTTTGAATGGACACCATGCCAAAACTGGGCCAGATGACAGCTTGGCTTTGTAGAGATTACATAAAAAGAAGAGGGAACAACAGCACTGTAAAGGAGTCAGCACAGGTGGCAGGGGAAGATGATTTTTCTTCCTGAAATTGTCTAAAATTGATAAGAAATAGTCATATAATTGTTTAGAAATAGACTAGTAGCAATAAAACGTAGGTACAATGTTTGAAGTGGGACTTGGAGTATAATGCTGGTCTAATGGAATACTGCTGCTGCTTTTTCATTATAATTATTATAATGTAAATGGACTTTTAAAACTATGTTAATGCATAACTTTGATAAAAATACATACACTACTAATTGTGATAAATGCTATGAAAATAGGGATACTGTAATGAGAATAATGGAGTAAGTAGTACAAGATGCAGGACAATGTTCTTTAGATTATATGGTCAGAAAAGACCCTTATAAACCTGAACAATGAGAAGGAATATTGTGTTGATAGAGGGTGAGTGTTTCCAGACAAGGGTACAGTCTGTGAGAAGACTAAACTCAAAAGGAGCTTGAGAAATTCCTGGATCTGAAAGAAGGCTGGAGACTAGTTATGGAGGATGTAAGAGATAAAGTTGAAGAGAGGTAGGCATGAGTCAGATTATACTAGGTCCTAGTAGTTCATGAGTTGTTAGAACTTTTCTTTTAACCCAAGGTACCATCTGCATAAAATGCCCTTAGTTTCTCTTTTATACTTGATGGAAACCTAACATGTCTTCTCTCAACAAACTTTTATTGAATGCCTGTCATATGCATTTTAAATGAATATTTAGTTTGTGTTAAAGGTTGATGTTTATATTGAGTTATATGAGTCTGTATGTGAACCAGAGGACTTTCTGCTATATTAATTATTGACTAACTTTGAAACAGAACCAATCTAAACAGAATTTTTCTTTTAAGTTGTATTGGCCAAAATCTCTGATGTATCTTGCCAGGAGATTTAACACCTATATTTGATGTGAGGGGTCATTCAAGAATATTTTAAGATTGAATTTGAGCCTTTTATTATTATAGTTATTATGGAATTTGTTTAAGGCCAACAACATCTAGGGAGATTAAATTCCGGTTTCAAAAATATCTACCTTTTAAAACTAAATTTTACTCATTACTAATTTCTTAAGAAAATGTTTTATCAAAATTGTGGGCTATATGAATTAATCTCAAGTTAAAAAATTATTAAAAATAACTTGTTACTAGAATTTCCTTTAAAAAGACTCTTAAAGGAGATTTCATTTCATAGTCTATGCAGAATAGCTAAAATAAGTGTGTTCGTGTATCTTATGCAGGGCAGTGTCTTTCTATAAGCCTTTTCCTTCCTGTCCCTAGGTTCTCCACAACTGTCTTTTAACCTGGTACCTACTGACTCCTCTTTGTCCTATTTATTTGCTAGGTGCTTAGTGGATATTAGGCACTGTTCATTTTGTTCATGTTAGCTTTGTAGAGCATTTGTGTTTGGACATATTAAAGGACCTTTTTTTCTGATTAATTTTTCTTAAACAACGTAATTAGTATAGAAATACCAACAGCTCAGATCTACCACTAAATTAAATATTGAGAAACACTTACTTTTAGCCTCTGTTCTCTTCCAGGTATATTATCCAAAATTTCTGTGTCATTGTGTTTTACAGGTATGCTGGAGCAATGGAAAGATTGCAAGCAGAGACTGAACTTATTAATAGGGTAAATAGTACTTACCTTGTGAGGCACAGGACCAAAGAGTCAGGAGAATATGCAATTAGCATTAAGTAAGTAGGACAAGTACTTTTGCAGAAATAGATTTCCTGTTTTTATAATTACATAGACCATCTGACATGCGTAACACGGAAGTTGAAAACCGAAGTTCTCATTGCAGCAGAAATGATGCACCTATCCAGACAGTTCATTAATACTTGAAAATATCTCTTAGAAAAACAGTAATAAGTGTTATAGGCTGCTAATTGGCATATTAGATTTCTTTCATAACATTGTATTTTTGTGGTTTGATTTGTATCTATTTCTAGTTAATTCTAACAGTATAAATTTCTCGATTTTTGTCTTATTTTTCTGTTTTCAAACTGAACTTAATAAATTGAGCATAATGATTAGTCAAATCCAATCTCCCTTCTCACTTCAAATATTGGTTGGATCTTCAACCAATCTAGTAAATATATTTTGTTAATTAGCTGTCACCAGTGTATTGGCATAGGTATATATTTTGTCTGCAGAATTAATTCCTATAATGTTATTGGGGCATGCCCTCTGGTAATTATTGATTTCTACTGATTAAAAACACATTTATATTCATAAGTTATTCATTGCCCACAGGTACAATAATGAAGCAAAGCACATCAAGATTTTAACAAGAGATGGCTTTTTTCACATTGCAGAAAATAGAAAATTTAAAAGTTTAATGGTAAGCATTGATTATTTCTTTTCAATCTAGGATCCTTATTTTTCTTTTGTTAGAAAGGTCATTTTAATTCTATAGTTTCTTGGATATTTGGTTAACTGAAAAATTACTTAAAGAGAATCATATTCTAATTTTGCAACACAATCCTGAAAATTCTAATTTAAAAATCTCTTAGTTTTATATTGCTCAAATCATATTCTTCATTATAAGTTGTTTGCAGGTTTTAGATGACATTTCGGTCTATATTTTTATGACAGTTAGAGAAATGCCAAATTCAAATATAAATACAATAAACTTCTATTTGTGTGAGTTTTGGTTTGTGTTTAAATGACATAGCAGATTTTTAATATACTTTTCTTTCCTCTTTTTTTCTTCCTTTGTATCTATGTCCTGATTCAGGCAGAGGACAGCATTTTAAATCATAACACAAAAAGTTGTAATTAGTAAAATAAGTTTAACATTTGGTTTCTATTTATATAAAATGTGATAAAGTCAAATTGAAAAATTTTTATATTTTTCTGCTATTTTAAGTGATCTCTGCTGTGTTTCTCATTCATTACCTTGGATAATTATGCATTAACAAGGTAACATTTTTGCCACTTAACAGTTGATATTTCATAGGAATTGTATATTTAAATGGAAATAGTATATTGTCAAAACACATCAAATGAATAAGGATTATTCCCACAGTTTAAAAAAATACAATTTATTCATACTCTTGTTAGCACAGGAGAATATTTCATGTATGTCATTTAAACAACGTGTATATGTCATCATATATGCATTGCTAACATTAAACTGTAAGTTCACATTTCCTTAAATGGTCTGAAGTGTGTTTCTCAAGTTTGGTAGTTTCTTGAGATAATGATGAATTTGGATATAGGACATAAGATGCATTTGCACTGCTAAGTACTTTGAGTAACAGTGAGAAGGACCACTCATTGATTGAACCATTAATCAGATGATACATATTGCATCCTTCCAGAAAACATCTCAAAGCACTTTGCAGTTGTTAACAATAAAGTTAAACTGAGTGTAAGGGAACCTTACAAGTAGGCCAGCTTGAATACCTTATCCAAAAATTTAGAACTGCTTCAAGGCAGGTGTCAGCGTTTTAAGGAAATTGAAGCATCTTGAGTTGAAAGATAAATAAGAAAATCTCTGTGGATGTGAAGATCATTTCCCAGTTCAAAATCTAAGTATGGGCAGCAAGGTCGTGTCCTGGAAAATGTAAACTCTGTCAAATTTGTAACCAAGATCCAGGCATCTTCCCTGCTGGAAGTGACTTACATTCTGTTGAAACAAGTAGGCTGAGCACAGAGAGAATTGGACCAGAAGAGGTTCTTCATAAAATGAAAACCTGGAAAGGAGGTGGCAAGTGGATGCACAAATAATGAATGACAGGCACAGCTGAGACATGATAAAAGCATGCACAGGGGCTCTCCACATCTCTGCAAGACACACCAGCTTGAGCTTTCACCTGCAGAACTTCCTTGGCTGGTAATGAGGCTGCTCCATGGTGTTACAGTTAATATGGGATTTAAAAAACTGCTGCAGGGGAGAATCACTTGAACCTGGGAGGCAGAGGTTGTGGTGAGTCGAGATCACACTATGGCACTCTAGCCTGGGCAACAAAAGAAAAGAAAAAGAAAAAGAAAAAAACTGCTGCAGGGCCAAAGATAAATGCCAGCCTTGCAGACTTTGAAAGCAGCAAAAGTAACTCCCATCAGAGGAGACAAGCAAAGAAGATGAAAAGGAATAGTCACTGGAAAGGGCCAATCAATTTAGCTTTGTGTCACCTGGGTTCAGCTCAAGGAATTTCTTCAGAAGCCAAGGTTAGATGTGAAAAGCCAGGAATACCATGGTGACCTGGATTAATAGACATGGATGCCTGAGTTTCTATCTGCATGTAAAGCTGTGATTATAGTGAAAGCAATACAGTCCCAGCATTCAAAAAATTTGTGCAAAAGAGCCTTACAAGTTTATGCAATGATGTTCTCTGGAAAAGGAATTAAAAGTACTTGTCACAGTACTAAAATAGGCTTCCCTTATATGTTATGTATAAAATCTCAACAGTGCCACTATTAGACACCTGCATATATATTTCCTTCCTCCATATCTGAGGATGTTTGGTAAGGAAGCATGCATCACAGCGTGTTAAAGGGAAGGGACTAAGAATTTTAGCAAACCAAAATGAAACTAACAAACATTAGCAAAGGATGTAATTATGAAAAGAAAAGGAGCTGAAAAAAAAGCACTTTTGTCAGACTTAGCAAATAACTGGAAAATTGCTGAAGAGGCAGCTGAACCAGTCTGAAGCTACTCCTTTTTGTTTCATGTGTGGGGCAAATTTGTATTGAGTCCTTACTAGTGAAATCACTTTCTGGAGAACTCAAAAAGACTCAGCCATTCTAAAAAGCAGCTTAAGAAGTAGTAAATATGTCTATACCTAGAACCTCACAATAGAGCCGTCCTTTGAACCTAGGCTGGGAAATGCCACATGGATACTTGGTCAGAAGGAATGGCTCATGTTCTAGTAACCTGAACTTCTGGAAGGAGATAGAAGATGATTAATTAGTGTAAAGACTCCTCAAAATCAAGATCATGCAAACTTCAAGGAGTTACCTTTTATCATGTTGGATTCAAATAACACACTTCTCTATTATAAGGAGTGATCTGCGGATTTGAGTTGTTATATCTTAAGAATAGTTCAGTATCCTCTTATTATTGGTATTAGTATACTCTTCTATCTGTGAAACACAATAGGGTCTGGAA
The DNA here is from genome assembly GCA_031835075.1 of Saguinus oedipus. Lineage (NCBI taxonomy): Eukaryota > Metazoa > Chordata > Mammalia > Primates > Cebidae > Saguinus > Saguinus oedipus. Next base: position 104,678,256 of record CM063175.1, on the reverse strand, counting down.
TTAAATTTAAATCTGGATAGCGTGTAAAACATTAGCCAACTCCAGAGCTGCTTTTAAATTAACTGGTTTCTCAGTGAGAAGATTGGCCTTAGGTGGTTATGACCTAACCTTTTTCCCTTGAGTTTCAATAGCTTTTTTAATCAAAATATTTGTTTTTCTTAGTCGTTAAATTCAAATCCTAAATGAATTTCTGTATCCAGATTACAAGGCATTAATTTTGTTCCAATTTTTATGTATGCCAGACAGTCCATGTCCAAATGCTGTTTATAAACCATCTCCATTGCCTGTTTCCTTGGTAATTGGAATGACTGGCTCTCACTCATTATTTTTCAGAGACTTGAATTGTTGACACTGCTGTGTCAGTGTGAGATAAGAAAAGCTTAGCGATTTCTTTTGTTTGGAGTCTTCTGATTTCCTTGTTGTACCTGAAGGTCAATGACTGTTAAAGCAGGGGTGGATTAGACTAAAATACAGAAAGCATAAAGGCAAATTGGAAAAGATCCATGGTGACACTGTTTAATTCTACCCAGTTAGAAACATGTAGGGGGATTTACCTTCATAAGACTGTAAAAATGGAACTAAAATATCTTCCATGCTTAGTGAAGTGATAAAGAGTATTTTGCAGCTTACTAAGCTGTATGACCCTAGGCCTTGGAAAAGTCATTTTTTCTTCCATAAAATTTGGGGGTGGGCGAGTATTAATCACCAAATGCTTTTTCAGTATGATAATTCTATGGTTTCTAGCCAAATTCATTAAATTGTAATTCATAGTAATTCATAGAAAAAAATCATAAAAATCATAAAATTCATGTTACCCATAACAAAATTATGTTGAAGTTCAAAGCTATGGCTTTTAATTCCTTCAAGTTTGTTTTTAAATTTGCTAAAGAAAATAACACATTTTGCTTAATTTAAGTAATAAGACTAGGAGAAAACTCTTTGGTATCATTTTTATCAGTGACACTGTATAGATAGATTGATTGATTGATAGATTATATATATATATATATATATATATTTTATTCCAGATACCTCACAAAATTTTCCTTTGTATTTTTTTAAAAAAAAAGCAGTATCGGTCACTAAGTAGAATTGAATGCTATACCTTGCCTATGCAAAACATGTTAAAATTCACCAAAATAAAAATGCTTTCATTGGTTCTGACCATGGAAACTGTTTTGGAGATACAAACTTCTACATGGTATTTAGTTTATTTTTCTCTATATTTTTAAAGGCTAGTCTGACTCCAAATTACTTGCTTCACCAGGGACCCACATTATCTGGGCCTGAGAAAGGAAGGAAGAAATACATAGTTTTCAAGTTATAGATACAATAATTGGAAGACCCTAACATCTTAAGTCTAAGAAAACAAAGTTCCTTGGACATCACGAACACATAGCAAAAATAACTTCACTTTTACTTGCCTCCCTGTTTTTGTGTGCATGTGTGTGTGTGTGGGGGGGGGGGGTTTGAGACAGTGTCATTCTTATGGCTCAGGCTGGAGTACAATGGCATGACCTCAGCGCACTGCAACCTGTGCCTCCCAGGTTCAAGCGATACTCCTACCTCAGCCTCCCAAGTAGTTGGGATTACAGGTCCCTGCCACCACACCTGGCTAACATTTTGTATTTTTAGTAGAGACAGAGTTTTGCCATGTTGGCCGAGCTAGTCTTGAACTCCTGACCTCAAGTGATTAACCTGCCTCATCCTCTCAAAGTGCTGGGATTACAGGCGTGAGCCACCATGCATGGCCTCTGTTTTTGTATTAACATTTGCTAGGCACTATTGCTAATAGTATGATATAGTTAAGAGCACAAACTTTGGAGAAAGACACTAGCTATGTGAATTTGCATAAGTTTACTCACCTCACTGAGATTTGAGCATCAATGAGAATAAGGCCCATTTCATAATGGTCTTGAGTGAAGGTTATAAGAAGCTATGTAAAGGCCCTGGCACATGGAATAATGGGGTAGCTGCTACAATTTTTCACATGTATTAAGTACTTTATATATTCCTCATTATCATATTATTAGCCCCATTTTATAAGTGAAATTGAAAAATCTCCATTTGCTTTATCCAATGCTTTAGCCAAACTATGCTGCTTTTAGTTTATGAAAGGTGATGTTTGTTTTATCACGTTTATGTCTGTTTCCAGTCTGCCTGCTCTGTCTGAAATGATCTTTCCCCTGTTCCTGGCTCTTGCAATTTTACTAGTTCTTAAGTTTAAGCCCAGCTACTTGTATTACAAAACGTTTCATCATCCTTCCTATTGGATACACAAAATGAAGTTCTCTTTCATGCCTTTGAATTTTCCCTTCCAAGATGAGAACTCCTCGAGGGCAGGAACCTTATCTTTATAATCTCTGTCACACCTGAAACTCCTGGTACAGTGCATTCCACAACATACCCAAGTTTTGTCCTAAATAATAAATAAATCATTGATGATTCTCTTTTTCTTCTTTTGAGTGATTTTTGGACTCATTGATTTGTTTGGGGAACTTTGAACATAACCATTGAATAGAGATATTAAGTTGATGGCAGTGGTATTTTTAGAAGAAATGAGTTTTTTTTTTCTGTTTTCTATTTTTTTAAAAGGTGCTCCAATAGAAGCATTAGGTAATTAAGCTAAAAGTGGTTTAGATTTTATTTTATTTTATTTATTTATTTTTTTTTTTTTTTTGAGATGGAGTTTCGCTCTTGTTACCCAGGCTGGAGTGCAATGGCACGATCTCGGCTCACTGCAACCTCCGCCTCCTGGGTTCAGGCAATTCTCCTGCCTCAGCCTCCTGAGTAGCTGGGATTACAGGCACGTGCCACCATGTGCAGCTAATTTTTTGTATTTTTAGTAGAGATGGGGTTTCACCATGTTGACCAGGATGGTCTCGATCTCTTGACCTCGTGATCCACCCACCTCGGCCTCCCAAAGTGCTGGGGTTACAGGCTTGAGCCACCGCGCCTGGCCAGATTTTATTTTCATTTCAGATATTTATAAGAAATTTTGTATCTACAGTACTCATTTAATGATGTATTTTTATTACAAATTATTATTCAGTTTCAGTTTATAGTAGAGGGATTCAGATTTGTGAAGAATCTATGAAACCAACCTGTCAAAAGAAATTTCCTGAAACCATAGTCTAAAAGATGGCATCTGGTTATTACATTAGGCTTGGATGTGTTTAAGGCAAATTATTTATAAGAGAAAACTGGAATGAACTACACTGACCTCTGAGTAGCAGATATGCAGAGCTATGATGGGTACTGCACTTCATCATAAACTAAAAACAGTGTCAAGTACTATTCGTGCTTTATCAACTTTTGTTTACCGTGAAAAAGTGCAAGTTTGTTTTTCTGCCATTTTGAAAGAAAATAAGTACAGGAAACTAGAAATTGCTATATATTCAGTAAGCAGCTGTTCCTTTTATTTTGGTTTAGAAAGGCAAGTATATCATAAATAAGAACAATAATTACTACTCTGAAATTGAGGTTTAGTAAGGTTTCTTTTCATTTGCTATGTCTGACTAAAGACTAACAGGATATTCTCTGTTATAGGGGATATTGCTGATATCCCCTATCAGCAATAGGGGATATCTCATGTTATTAATGGCCTGAGTAACAAGGGCAACTATTAGATAGGTGTCATGTACATTCAAACAGCAGGGAGAGATTATCATATACTTAATCTTCCATATACATATGGAAAAATTAGCAATAAATCATCATCCTTGTATTTATGTGTTCAGGAGTTGATGTGTTTGAGAACAAAAGTATCCTTATCAAAAATATGTTTGATTCTTTTTTCTAAAGGAACTTGTGGAGTACTACAAGCATCATTCTCTCAAGGAAGGGTTCAGAACCTTAGATACAACTCTACAGTTCCCATACAAGGAGCCAGAACATTCAGCTGGACAGAGGGGTAATAGAACAGGCAACAGCTGTGAGTATTGAGAATACAATTTGCTGTCACTTAAAAATTAGAGGCACAATAATATTAAACATTTTCATTCCAAATTTTAAAATATAACTGATGAATGTGTTAATGCATGAGCAAGGACTTTTTCTGGAGCTAAATAGAATCAGATGGACCAACAGGCTTATGAATATATCTAATTATAGATCTTTATGGCAAATGAAAAATTATGCTTATGTTCAAAATTCCATCAGAAATGTAAAAGATACGTTAATATTTACATTATATACTTTTACATTATATATTAACTAAACTCTTTTTAACTGACATGTAATGCTTGTGGTCATAATTCTGTTTGAGTAATAGTATGTAAGCAGGGCTGGAACACTGCTCGTCCATTAGCCTAGTGTCTCAAATCTGCTTGTGTCCTATTTTAATGACTGCTTTCAGAATTTTGACATTACTAACGTGTTTTTTGGGGGTGCTGGTATTTCTAAAATGATACATTAGCCACTTTCTTTCAGAATGAGTTCTGTGCCACAGCTAATCACAAAAGATTAGCATCCGAACGAAAACATATTACAGTTGAACTGTGAATCTAAGTCAAAAACTTTGTTTCCCATTGTTTAATGTTACATAATCTTCCTGGAAATAGATAGAGTATGTAACAAAAAAATTGTAACGAAAAATGTCATGAAGAAGGTGTGATTTTATTCTTATTTTGATATCATTTTTTAAAAAAACTTTTTAGGGAGAAATGAATACAGTTTCATTACTCCTAGAATCTTTAGCCTAAGCAAAACCGGGATATCTAGAGGTATTTGAAAACAGAATTTACATCAGTTTAATATAACTTTATATTTTTTGCCTAAAAGCAGAAACTAAAAGGGAAGCAGGTAATGCTCTGAGTTTCAACAATGTTGGTGGAGTTTTATATATTTTAATTTAAGTAAACAATTTGTCACATCAACTGACATGTTTTTTATTTAAGTAATTTAATAGATGTTCTCCTCACTGTGATCAATGAATGATGTATGCCTAAGCTTGTACAGTGAAAGCAGAGCAAACTTCATGTTAAAACTTTAAACCTATTACATTTTACTTGTTACTTTTTAGCCCAAGATGACTTGACTATTTTAGATTCTCAAATAGGCATAATTTTTGCTCATTCAAAAATGGAAGTTTTCCATAAAAAATCATTTTCCTACAAATTTCTTAAAACTCTGTTGAAGCTATGACATTTCCCCCAGCATGAAACATGTAATTTTCAAAGCTCTGTTTCTTGGACTTCCCAGCAGCAAGAGATAATAAAAGTTGCCAAGGAGGTCATTTAGATGAAAAATCTTGTGTGAGTTGATCACTTAGCTCTAGAGAGCCTAGGAAGGAGAAGTGGACAGACAGGGAGAACAGATGTCCCATGTTAGGTAGGAAGGTCACTAACCTTCATATTTCACTCTGTGGTTTACTCCCAGCCAATTCCTCAGTGTTTAGCACATGGAGATGTTCAGAGAATGTCGTCTACAAGGGAATGAAGTTTCCTAACCTAAAATTTTATCTCATATTTAATGAAGTATTTAATGCTAAAACTTGTTTGGCAACTAGGAAGAGAATTACAGGCCCTTTTAAAAAAAAAAGCATAGCCAGTAGAATATCTTTGAATATCCATATTAGCCCCAGAGAAATTTTTCAACAAGTAAAATCACGGGTTCCATGAAGAATCAAATTTTTAAAATGATGTCAAAATAAGAAAATAATATAAAATAAGAGAATAAAATCACACCTTTGTGACTTCTCAAACTTCTCCACCCAATCTTTTTAAGAGATTCTGACAACTTAAGTCAAGCCTCTAAAACTTTTTTTGTGTGTAATTGTGAAGGGAAAGCAAACAATTCATTTAAAATGTTATATTTGGTAGAGTTTGGTTTTGTTGATCAGTTACCCATTCATTCGTTAAACAGACATACACTAAACACCTAAGACACACAAGGCACTGTTCTGGTTCTGGGATATAGTAATTAAGAAAACAAAGTTCCTACCTTTATGGAGTTTACATTTTAATGGGGAGACTCAGGCAAGTCTGGCTTGGAGAAATTTTATATTTTAATATGGAGTGATCAGGGAAGATCTCCCTCATAAAGTGACTCAAAAGATGAGAAGGGGAGTGGGTTAGTAATGATTGCACAGTGGTTAACACTCCAAGATTAGTCATTCATTACTGCAAAGAAGGATTACAATCTTAGATCAAATTTATGATACTCTCCCAATGTTTTATTTACTTTAGGCTAATTTTGTATAAAGTTAGAGGAAGAGTAAGATGGTTCTGAGGACTAAATCAGGGGCTCTATATAAAGCACTTAGCATAGTGCTCTTACATGGTAAACAGTTAAAGTTATTGCTGACTCTGCAACTTCTACTTTCTCTACTACTGCTGCTACTTCTAACTCATTCTAACGCAGCCCTTTTCTATATTTCTTAGGCTTGAATAAATTTACTAATTATGACTTATGGCAATTTACATCTTTGCCTTTATGATTTTTTAAATATAACTTGCTTATTTTATACCAAGTCTTGATAAAGGTTCACCCTTAAAGAAAGACTGCTTCTGTTTCTATGCATGTTGTACATCCCAGGAAGTGGTAAGGAGGAAATGCTGCATGTTCTGTATAGGAAGATTGTGCCAGATGTCTTCATATTGCTTACCTTTGGTTCATGGCTTTAGATATGCTGCTGTCATCTAAAAATAACATTTGCCAAGCATTATTACCTTGGGAAACTGGGTTGGACAGAAATGGCATCTGCATTACTTCTAAAAGGCCTTGGAGGATACAGAGCAGGCAAGGTAAAATTTGGAACCATTCTGTATTCTGAGTAGAGATTGAGAATGGAAGTTCAACTCCTGAAACCTACTGTTCATTATTCTTATTATTTTTAAACAGTATAGTCACCTTGAAAAAGAAAGTCTCAGAGCACTGCACAGGCCAATTGCTTTTGGGCTAGTCTAAGTTAGAATGTTCTTGGGATGTTTACCAACTATTTTTTCAAGCATGTACAATGTGATAAGATTATGACAGGGCTATCTTATGCAAATGCAAAATAACATCTAAAAAGATACTGATTAGAATTAAGCAAGTGTCCAAAGTATTGGGCAAGGAGCATAACGTTTTAAAGTTAGGAGCCCATCCTAGGCTGTCTCTCAGCCTGTCTCCCAGGGTGATGGGATTTTGTCTTTGTCTTTGGAATGACTTAAGAGTCATTCTATGAAAGAAGAGAAGAGAGAAAAAGAACAAAGAGAGAACTCAGGAATAGCAGTGAGCTCTTGTGCTTCCCCTGGAAACTTCAGTGTCTCCATGAAAGATGTTCTATGAATCTTTGTAAAAATCCCATTATTTTCCAAAATGATCATCTCAAACTTGCCTTAGATTGCTTTAGGTATGTCTATGGGGCTTGTATATTTGAAGGGCATTAAATTGACTTTTCCTTTCTTGTTCTACAGTGAACACTTAATTATCTTCAGGTCTGCCAGAGTAGCTGTCTGACCTTAGGCAAGTCACTTAGCCTATCTGGGCCTTAGCTTTCTCATCTCATAAATAAGGAATGAGATTAGAGATTGTATAATGTTCTTTTAAAAATAGCATCTTAGGTTTTTTGCTTTGTTTGTATGAGAGAAGCAGGTAAGGTAATATTAACAGATTGGCATACTAGGAAAAGTTGTATAATTAGCTATTTTGTGACCCATAAACAGACCTAAATATTTTGCCAAGTTTTTATTTGTACAGAACTAGTTGGGCCACAGAGGAGAGTTCGGTAATTTTTTTAAAATGCCCATCACTGTTCTATATGATATCAAAGCATCCTCCATAAGAATTTATTAATTATAGAAGGATAATAGTAATTGCCAAGCAATCAAAGTTAACGTCACTATTAATGGGACAAAGAGATATCACGTACCTCCTAATATAATGCTCCAAGTAGGACACACCAACACTTTGATGGTATTTTTGTCCCAAAAATGCATACGTGGAATCTAATCATGATAAAATGTCAGACAATCCCAAATTGATAGACATTCTGCAAAATAATTGGTTTATACTCTAAACATGTCAAGATCATTAAAGACAAAATCTGAGGAACTGTTTCAGATTAAAGAAGACCAAGAGATATGGCAACTACATATAACATGTAGTCTTGTATTGAATTCTAGAACAGAAATTGAAAAGATACATATATGCACATATATATGTGTATATATACACATATACATATATACACATGTATGTATACACATATACATATATACACATGTATGTATACATATGTACATAGTATCATATATTTTGTATATGTAATAAAATATGTGTATATATATGTTCCTATAAAGGATGTGATGCAATTAGCAAATTTCAAATAAATTCTCTCGATTAAGAAATAGTACCACATCAATGCAGTTCCCTGCTTTTGATAATTATACTGTGGTTATAAAGAGAATACCTTTGCTTTTAGGGAACATGTGCTGAGTATTTAGCAATAAGGGGCATTATGTCTGCAATTTATTCTCAAGTGGCTCAGGAAAAATACATAGATTGATAAAGTAAACATCATAAAATGTTAACATTTGGGGAGTCTGAATGAAAAATGTGTGGGAATTCCTTTTGCTATTCTTGCTACTTTAAGTCTGAAATATTTCAGAATAGAAAGTTTTAAATTGTGGAGATGATCCCATCTGCAGCTATATCTGAAGAATTGGGAGGTAGTGACAGTGTCCTTCTTTGGCCTGCTTCAGAGATACGAGGGCCTGGTCCATTGATTTCAGGACATGTAGAACACTAGCATATACTGAACGGATCGTATTGAAGCCATCTGTTCCTTACCTGTGACTTCATGGGATTTGCTTGTTCAGTCATTCATCCCTTTATCCTGCAAATATTTTCAACACTTAGCATGTGCTAGACCTTGTGCTAGTTACTGGAATTACAATAGTGAATAAGATCTGCAATCTGGTGGACAGGAACAGACAAAAACAAAGGCCTTCAATAATCACACATTTTGATAATCTTTATGAAGCTGAAGCAAAAGTGCAAGGAAATGGGAGCAGGATCATTTAACCTGTAGGGTCAGAGAAATACTTTTGAAAGTAACAGTCAGGCTGAACTCAAAGGGTCTATGAGAGCTGACAGGGTGTGGGGTGGTGGCCAGTAGGGAACCTGCATAGTGAAGAGGTCACTTGTGTGAAGGTTCATAAGCAGCAGCAGAGAACTCTGTACGTTTAAGGAACTAAAAAAGAATCAATGTGTTGGGAGCACAGGGAGTGGATTCTGATATCTGCAGTAGGAATGTGTTGAAGTTTTACAGACAGAGAATGGTGTGAAGTAACTGACATTGTTTTAAAAGATCACCGACTGCTCCTGAGGAGTGGCCTGGAGGGAGGCACGCACAGGAGGGAGATGAGTGACGAGGCTATTGCAGATGTCCACGAGAGGGATGAGCATGCTTTGGACATGAGTTGCATAGTGACAGTAGAGAAGGACAGTGGCAGATTTGGATATACTTTAGAGGTTGAGTTGATTGGATAAATAATTTGAGATCAAATTAGTACAAGTATGGTACCTAACTATTTGCTTTGGACAGCTGGCAAGTGATAAAACTGCTGACAAACCAGGAAACAGAAGAGATAGAACAGGTTTAAGAGGAAAAGGTAATCTATTGAGTTTTGCACAGTGTTCAGGTACCTACAGATACTCAATGGTTTAGTATGCAGTTGGCACCTAGGAGGGTGGTCTTGATTGAAGGTAGAATTCTATGAAAGATTAGTACTTCATTTCATAGTTCACATAGAATATAGTGTTGTGAGAATTATAGGCTTTTGTGTATAGGCTTAATTTCTTCTGATCATTGTTCCCTGGAACCCTAGGATCCAGGACCCTTTGCTTGTCATTCTCAATTTTACTTTTGCACAGTGCCTTGCATGAAATAGCCTCAGAAGAGGCTAAATAAGTGAAGTCAGAGCCTAAGGTTCATGGGAGACACACCAGATATTAGAGTGCTAAGTTGATACTGGAAAAGCATGGAAATATGGGTAAGCTTGAAAACAAAATTTAGATTTGCGTGTTCCCTTCAGTGTGGTGACAAATAGCGTAGCAGTTTTTCAAAGATTGACAAAGGCTACTCGTGTCATTGGAACCACATAGATGACCTTGCAGGAAGAAGTAGAAGCCAGAACAGAGCCTAGGCTGTCTCTCCCTGGGTGTGGTCTCTTTCTTGCCATCCACTGTCTCCATTATTCTATTCACCATCTAACAACGTGCTTATGCTTCATTTTTAGTCACTATTTTATGCAGAAACAGAAACTTGGATAATTTGTGTTATGTTTATTTAACTAGAACATAGAACATAATATAGCATTCTCATTCCTGATAATTCCTTAACTACTATTTATTAGTTATATTACAATGCAATGGGAACAATATATATTATCTCCTTCGTACATGTTCCCAAACATCCACTTAACTTAGTTTCTCCCTTGCCCTTTAAATTCAGCATTTCCCATATTCATCTGCCTTTATTTTCTGATCTTATTTTGTCCTCAGATTTTGTCATCTTTTCCTTGGTCATTTTGCACTTGGATTTGATATGATCTAACTTTATTCTGGTAATTTAAATATTTGCTTTAATCTCATTAGTTTCCTAGAACTGCTATAAAATTACCATAAACCCAATGACTTATAACAAGAGTGGTTTACTCTCTCACCTTCTGGAGGGCAGAAGTTGAAAGTCAAAGTGTTAGCCGGGCATGGTCGCTCACGCCTATAATCCCAGCACTTTGGGAGGCCGAGGCGGGTGGATCACAATGTCAAGAGATCGAGACCATCCTGGCCAACAAGGTGAAACCCCGTCTCTACTAAAAATACAAAAATTAGCTGGGCATGGTGGTGCGTGCCTGTAGTCCCAGCTATTCAGGAGGCTGAGGCAGGAGAATTGCCTGAACCTAGGAGGTGGAGGTTGTGGTGAGCCGAGATCGCACCATTGCACTCCAGACTGGGTAACAACAGCACAACTCCATCTCAAGAAAAAAGAAAGAAAGAAAGAAAGAAAATCAAAGTGTTAGCGTCCATTCTTCTGGAGACTCTGAGGAAGAATCCCTCCCATGCTCCTCTCTTAGTTTCTATTGGCAATCCTTGGCGTGGCTTGGTTTACAGATGCATTGCTCCAGTCTCTGCTGGTTTTCATGTCACCTTCTCTGTGTATCATCCCCCCTTCTCTTTTCTTATGGACAGTTGTTATTGGATTTAGGGCCCACCCAAATACAGATTGATCTCATTTTGAGATCCTTAACTGAATTACATCTGCAAAGAACTCTGTTTCAAATAAAGTCACATTCACAGGTTCACAGGTTCTAGGAGGGCATATCCTTTTGCAGGGTCACCATTCTACCCACTGCAGTTTCATTGTGTTAATTTTAAACTTTTCTCTAATTTCTTTCCATCCTTATTCTAATTTTTCTTTTTATCATATTTATTACTTGGAGTTATAAGCAGACTTTGCATTATTAGTGCAGTCAGGCAGTCAGTGAATGGGATTTATAAAAGAAAAACACTACCATAATACAAAAAAGAAAAGTGTTTTCAATGAATTGTATCACTTTTCCACAGTGAAATGCCTTATCTTTCTGAGAAAGTGGGCTTCTAGACAATGCAGGCTCCTAAACGATACTTGCATGACCCTTTTTCTGAAACATTGTATTAAATATTTGATATGGAGTAAGAGAAACTAAGAATTCTGACATTCAATAATTTGATGATTAACAGGACACTCTTACTTTTCAAACCCCTTTTACATATTTTAGATCAATATCTCCAATGGAGTATTCCGGGAATCTATAGCCTTGTGCAAAGGACTGGGAAAAGATTTCTTTTGTCAAACAGATATATAAGAAATGCTGCTAGTATGATATATTCCCTTCTAGGAAAGTGACAGTTTATCTAGAGTTTTCCCCAGTTTATTTCATCATGCAACACTGTCTCATAGTGTTTAATGCTCATGTTAGGAGCCTTAAAAGAGTTAGTAGGTGTGAAATACTGAGAATAGCGTCTCACATGTGGGAAGTGCTATGTGCTTTGCTCCTGCTATTACTACTGCTGCTCCTGCTACCACTTCCAATATTGTTAGTCAGTGTGAAGTGTTACATTAGCCTCATTTGACAATTTTAAGTATATTTATAAAGTCCTTCTCCTTTTCCCTGGTACTTTGGTTTCCTACTTCCATTTCCTGGGGTTTGGCTCTGCTCTCCCAGTATGCACACTGCTCTATGAGCTAAGTTAGTTATAACATGTTGCTGATATTTTTATGTTCTCTTCCCTCAGTTTGTCTATGGTTTCCACAGAATTTACAGTTCTTGGGCAGCTGATCAACTGCAATTGCACATCTTCATTAGTTGGTGATGCTGGGCTTCCCTTTTTTTATTTACTTACTTCAAGAGCTTTACGAGATTCTCTAAGGCATTTTTTATTCTCAGCCTGATAGCTTTAAAAGTTAGCAACCAGTATCTAGGATCCCTTAAGAGTATGGCTTACAGGTATAAATTCTACAGATTCAGATAACCTCATTCAGAACTAGCTTTTAAATGTTTCAAGGCTCAGAAGCAGTACTTAGGATCTTCAAATTTCTCATCTTTTATACTGTTCATTAATACTTTTTTTCCGTCTCATATAACTTTATGTTCTAAATTAAAAACTGGTCTTGGCTGGGCGTGGTGGCTCATACCTGTAATCCCCAGCACTTTGAGAGGCCAAAGCAGGTGGATCATTTGAGGTTAGGAGGTTAGGAGTTTGAAACCTGCCTGGCCAACATGGTGAAACCCCATCTTTACCAAGAATACAAAAATTAGCCAGACATGGTAGCACACACCTGTAATTCCAGCTACTTAGGAGGCTGAGGCAGGATAATCATTTGAACCCAGGAGCAGAGGTTGCAGTGAGACAAGATGGCGCCACTGTACTCCAGTCTGGGCAACAGAGCAAGATTCTGTATCAAAAATACATATATACATACATACATACCTTGTCTCAATCCCGTTAATATATGTAACATTCTCTAATTTACAGTAGTACTTTCCTATAGCAGCTGTGATCCAAGAATTTGGTTTTACTAGTTTCTTGCTTGAAAAACAAATTCTTCTAAATTGAGAGAAATTTCCATTTTTCTTCCTAAAAAGTTAACCAGGCTTCTAGTTATGAGGATCAATACTGATATCTCTTTGTTCTTGATATTTGACTTCTCCTGTTGGACCCCAAATCTGCATAAGGTAGCATGTTTTAACTCTGCAGTTCTCTTGCTCCTGAGACCGTTAATAAGTTGACTACATATGCAGCTAGGGTTTCCTTTTATTAATTCATAGTTTCATTCATTGCTTCATACATTTCAACATTTGTTGAGCCTCTGCTTGCATTAAATACTATATCACACATAGCTCGCAAGTGTTATATACAATATAGTTTAACGTCTGAACAATAGGAGGGAATGCCAGAGAAGCTCTTGTATTTAGACACTTCAAACTTGCCGTCCTCACTAGCCTTAGTACAGGTTTTTTTTTTTCAAACAAGTCTGTTCTATCACACTCCTGAGAGGCCATCATCAGGCTTTGGTTGAACACTCAGGGGACTTTATGTTCAATACCACACAAAACACCCTATTTTCTGAAAAAAATTCAGGGTTTTTTTCTTTTCTTTTCTTTTTTTTTTTTTTTGAGATGGAGTTTCACTCTTGTTACCCAGGCCGGAGTGCAATGGCGCAATCTCGGCTCACGGCAACCTCCGCCTCCTGGGTTCAGGCAATTCTCCTGCCTCAGCCTCCTGAGTAGCTGGGATTACAAGCACGCGCCACCATGCCCAGCTAATTTTTTGTATTTTTAGTAGAGACAGGGTTTCACCATGTTGACCAGGATGGTCTCGATCTCTTGACCTTGTGATCCACCCGCCTCGGCCTCCCAAAGTGCTGGGATTACAGGCTTGAGCCACCGCACCCGGCCTCAGGGTTTTTTCTTATATTGATCTAGAAATTTGATTTTCTATAGCTATTTACTATGATTAGTTCAAAATAAATATATATTCTCCCTACAAGGATAACCCCAAATATACTATAAAATAATGTATTATATAGTCAAAATAAATATACTATGTACTCTCCCTACAATGATAACCTTTCATCTAGTATGTTCTTTTCCCTTCCCTGCACTTCCTTCCTAACTCTTCATTTCTTTTCTTTCTTTTTAAAAAATATTTATTCAATTCATCATCATATGAATGGTTGTCAGTCTTTCATTGTCCTCACCACCCTCTGATAGATGTACTCCAATTTGTCAGACTGGGTACAAAAATTTGAATATTGGCTGACTCGTTGGCTCAGATTTTTCTCTATTCAGAACTCATTCTTCCCCAGTTAATTTCCACCCTTCCCTTTATCCTTCCTCCTAAAGGGTACAGTTCTGCATACCTGAATTGAATCCAGCATTTCTTTTCTAATTTATTCTTTAGTTGTTACATCCTCACCAATAACCTCCTCCAAAGTTCCCCACATTCATTCATTCATTTTTCATTCATACATTCATTCAACAGATCTTAATTGAGAGCTTACTTTAGGGTAAGCATTGTTAAAAGGCAGCAGTGAATAGTATGATAAAAGTCCCTACCCTTATGGAATTTACTTGCTAGTGGGGAAGGTAGCTAATAGACTTAGAAAAATAATTAAGCGTATTATGTTAGAAGTTCCTGAGTGCTCTCGGAAAAAAAAAAAAAAAATACCAAGGGAGTGGTACTCATGAGTGCTGAGGGATGACTTACAATTTTTAACCAGGCTCATTGGGTGATGAAGAACAAAACTATAGTCTCGTTTTCCCTCTTTCTGGTAGCATAGCAGAAAGCTGGATCATCACTTCTAAGTTAGTTCAATGGTCGAGCAGGCTGACACCAGCCAGTGGCTCTAGAAGCTGCCCTTTCTGACAGGCCTCTTCTGTGACCAGGGAGCTTCTGATTTTGTAAACTTGCATAAATATCCTGTTAATACATAGAGCAGGATGCTGAAACTGTAACCACAATGTGTGCAGAACATTTGTGCCTCACCTCAGTGGTGGAACAATGGGAGTTTGGGAGATTGCATGCACTCTACCTACTTCTCTGATTGTATGTTGTGCTCACAATAAGCCCTGTTTCTGTCAGCATCACATGGCACTAGTGGTGTGAATCCATGACTATTTTATAGGACATCACAGCAGGCCTCATTGTGAAGGTGGCATTAGAGTCAAGACTCAAGGAGATAAAAGAGAGAACTGCCAATGCTAAGGAAGGGATATGTCTGACCAGGCAATGTGGCCAGAGCAGAAGGACCAAGGGGAACAGTAGCCAGAGATGAAGTTCAAGGGGTAAGTGAGGCCAGATCACTTAAGGCGCTAAAGGACTTTAGGTTTTACTCTTGAAGAAACAGGAAACCATTGGGAGGATTTAGGCAAAGAAGAAACATGGTCTGCCTGTAAGTTTTAATAGGGTTATTCTGGCTTCTATATTGGAAAAAATGACCATGAGAAAGAGATGACAAGGTAGGCACAGAAGACCAGTTAAGAGGCCCATACAGCAATCCAGGTAAGAGATGATAGTGGCCATATAATGTTACTATATTTTAAGGGTGATTCAACACATGGCCTGAGCAGGTGGGAATTTGGAGGATTTTGTTTTGTGTTGAGGGCTCCAACAGAGCCTAAAGTCTACTCATAGCATTCTCAATCCAAAATGGATTATTTCCTTATCTCAATTTCTGTCTGTATCTCTTCACTAATTTGTAAGCTCCTTTGATGTCAGACTGTACCTATTCATTATATCTCCTATAATATCATAGCACAGTCTTTGGCACATTAGTAATATAATAAATGTCTGCCAATTATTTTTAAAATAGGGATTTCAAATTGACATCTTGATAAATCATAGGCATATAAACCATCTGAAATCCCAGGCAGTTTTCCATAGCAATAGGAAAGACCTTGTACTTACTTTGTTTTCTTGTTAATGGCTTTACATGTTTACTCCCTGTGGCATTGAATATTAAGTAGTTGTTTATTTTTTACAATAATCCTAGACATAAGTTTTCCTTGTTACAGCTTTGGATTTTGGGTTAAAATAACTTTGTCTACTTACCAGATGTAAGCATTCAATTAAATGAAATTAATCTAAATTATTCCTAGTTTTTTTCAGTGACAATATGTAAGAGATACAATAAGCACTAAACACAGGGCTTTAGGTTGTTTTGTTTGGGGGAGTGTGGGGAGCAGATAGTGGGTACTATATCTATGAATTTTTCAGGGCATCTAAAACTACATGCCTGAGTTCTAAAATAAAACCAGGGTAAGGATCACAAATTTAAATTAAGCATTCATTAAATTCTCAGCATGTTCTCCGCTGTTAGGCCATCTGTAGACAATCTTGGCAAAGAGAGCCTCCTAGACTGCTCATCAAAGCATACCACTTAGAAGTACAGTTCTTCAGGAAAACATGTAGGGCCACTGCTGGGCAGCAAACACAAGTGATCACTATGTCAACAGTACCATCGGCTCAATCTTCTGATCTTCTGACTAACAACTTTTTGTTACCTAAATAAGTGTGAACACATGTGCTTGTTACAACTAAAAACTTAGTGTTAAGGAATGTTTGTCCCAGAGAATACTTAGCAAATACTTAAGGTAATGTTCTCTGATACATGTAATGGATAATTGTTAGTTCAAAAATACTTATGATTTGGTAACTAGTACCTGAAGAAAGAGTGTTGATTCAGGTTGGTTTCTGCTGTGTACAAATTTCAAATATTACTGAAAACTGAGTAAATTTTCATTTGCTCATGAACATTATAGCATATTCAAGGCAGAACATAATACCTTAAAGCAATTCTTAGCCTTGGCAGCAAAAGAATAGGCATCAAACATCCAGTCACTAGTACTTTTTTATCCTACCATAAATACTGTATTCTTTTTGTTTTTTAATTGACATTCTTCTGTGTTTTGTGGCTTTATCTTCTCGGTCAGGTTTCAGAACTAAATAATAACCACTAATGATTTGCCAATCAATTATTATGGCTATGCTGATAACTTGTATTCCCTGCTTATTTATTTAACAGATAACTCCTATTTATATTAGATAATGTTAGTACTTCAGGTTTTGCTTAACTTGGGAAGGTTGATAAATAATATTTGACTGTACTCTTAATAGTTCCTAACTGGAAACATTAAGTCTCTAAGTTATGAGCCACTGAGTCATCTGTTAATAATGCCCCATGAATGTTAGCTCCATTGAGAGCCAGCTGTCATACAATGCAGAATAACCAGATTCCTGCCTAAGTGTGATGGTCTCTCTGAGCAAGGTATTCTCCCTTGTCTGTGCTAACATGGAGTTGAAAGTATTTGTAAAAGAAAGAAAGTTAGGCCTTTAAAAGAAGCATGCAGTTGGAAATGATTACTTACTGAATAAGGTCGCAGTATTGGTGTAATATTATCTGAGTGGATGCTGATATACATAAAAGAGTACTCTCACAAGAAGCTTCCAAAATAGCATAATGCACTGGCAGATAGGTATCTATAAGGTTAGGCAGTGAATGAAGAGTTCAGATGATAATCACCTCAACATTCCCATTCCCATTTGAATGTCACTGTTACTAGGCTATTTTTAATTCTATTCCAGGATATGCAGCTACCAAAAAGTTTTACTTTAGAAGTTTCTTGGTATGGTAGGAGGAGTTAGATGATGGTGGAAATATGTGGATATACTATCAGTATGGATGCAAATATGTTTTACAGGTTAAATTATTCTAAAAATATTTTTATCAAATACCTTATTCTGATATTGCTTGCATCTGGGTTTAAATGCAAACTTCCCTGGAGAAACACGTTATCTTTTACTCTTGTCTCAGTAGGTGCCAGACATTCAAATGCTGTTTTCCCGCCTCAAAGGAATTAAGGACCTAAAGGCAGCTACCACTGATATAGGAAGAGTGGCACCAATAAGTCATGCAGTGTGTAGAAAAGAAGAAAGCATCCCTGCCAATCCTGAAAATGTTTGGCTGAGAGCTATGCACTGGGTGGCAGGAGAAACTGATTAACCTTTTACTCCTAAGAAGATTCCTCAGGCATAGAGCGTGGTTAATGCCGTGAGACATACAGTATTTAATAGGTGTTCAGCATCTCAGAAAAAATATTAGTTATTGTAGGAATATCACTGATAGATTGTGGCTCTCGGAAAGCCTGGGGAGTAGAACCTGCACATATTTCACTTTCTTTGTCTTTTGCTGGCCTTTGTTGGAAGTCTTATGGAGCAGTTTAAGTGGGCAGAAGATGAGCTAAAGGAATGGGAGGAGGAGACATAAGGAACCTGCAAAATTAATGTCCTGCAAAGAAACTTGTCCATTCAGCAGCTTCCGTTGCTTAGCACTTGGCCTGATCCTGTGAAGGATGCAGAAGCAATATAAGAACTGGCCCCTGCCCTCCAGAATCACCATCTAAGTGGGGCTACAACACAGGAAAATGTGTACTAAACATCAGAACCAGGAAGTGCCATAATGCAAATGCCTACCAGAGAGCTAGGAAAGGTCAGAGAAGGGGCCAGAGTGTCATCTGGATTGTCAGGGAAGGCTCCCGAGAGGAGTCTGGGTTAAGCTTTTGAGACCAGGAAGTTAAGGTTAGCAGAGGCCAGGGAAGGAGCAGCATCCCAGAATGAGCATATATTTGGAATTACAAGTATAGCTGAGGGCCCCAGAAACTGTTCTGGGTAAAGAGAACACATGTGGGACCATATACAGATTTCATTAGAGAGGCAAGAGTAGCCAGATTATAAATTGTCATGTAATTTAGGATGAGGGTTTGGATTTCATAATTTAAGCAAATAGCATGATGGAATCTACATCAAAGGTGAGTTGCTGTGAAGGCAGTATTTAGAACAAAATAGAAAGAAAGCCAAAAGCAAGAAGACCATTTGGCTGGCAGTGTTCTGAGGGTAAGAATGAGATAGATACCTGAATTGGGATGGTGCAGCTGTGAATTACTGAAAGGTTAATTTCATATTGCAGAGGAAGAAAGTGCTTTACTTAGAAAGGGGACAGGGAGGGCTGAACAGTGTACAAACTTTGCAAGGGTGGTTTGCAGAGAGAACAGGGGAGTTCTTGCAGGGGGAGGGGTGAGTGGAAACATGGGAATTTGAGCTAGATTACAGGGAAGAAGATGAATTTGGATTCAGACACATTAAATCAGACATAAAAGCTATTCTTTGTAGCAGTATCATGAAAACATTTGAAGTCATAGACTGAAATTCAGGTGAGAAGCCAAATCATATCCAAGAATCTCTTGCATTCATCAGGGAAAAATTAGTTTAAGTGAAGATAGCAGTGGGGCCAAATCCTAACTGTGAGGGCCAACTACTGTTTGGATGGAATTATAATGTTTTAGATAAGATATAAGAGGATTCTAATTCTAGCTACTTGATAGAAATGCAAATGATGATAAGGCTTTTAGAGTTAGATAAGAGACAGAGCTAGCATCCTGATATTGTATAATTGAAACAGACTCAGGTCGTTTAGTGAAGCATTACCCATATTCCTTTAGGAATATTAGATATTTTAAGATTACAGATAGGTTATCTAATCTAATTTATCTACCTATTGTTGAGATTATTTAATTTGCATTTCACTGTGTTTTCATTGGCTTATCATTTCTCTCTTCTAGAGCTAACTTATCTCTTGTTATATTCCAGACTTTTGGTGTAAATTAGCTTCATTAGAAATTTTGGAGAAATAAAGTGTTGTATTTATTTATGGATAAAATAGTCCCAGAGAGAGAGAGAGACAAGGATGGACACTTAGAAAACAGTCCAAGGAGCGAATTCTAATGCCTGACAGAAGTAATGTTTAGAATGAGGGATTTTAACTGAAGTTCTCACAGACATGGGCTAGGAATCTTAGCACCAGATTTTCTTCCAATAATAGAGTTAAATGTGTGTCATTTGCTTCATTAAAATGGAGGTAGCATCCTATCCTCTAACAGTATATCATGATCTCAAGAAAATAAAAATGTACCATTTCTACTGCATGGCTAAAAATGACCTGGGCTGATTGTAAAAATTAGTTATAATGGCATGTATCAGCATATTTAAAAGTAAAAGTGTACTGCAGAATATGCAAGGAATAGATAAGAACTTTGATTATAAACAAGAGCATACTTCATGGTAAGTGAAAAGCAAACCTGAGGCCATTCATGAGAAAAGTATGTCATGAATGCATCAGTGTGTATATGAGGGCTCCAAGGTCACTGATTCTAAGAATAACTAAACTCCCTCCAATTCCCTGGCTAGTCTGCTTGGGTGGTGTCTGGGAATCTCCTTAATAAGTCACTGATATCCATGGATATCCCTAGGACCCTTTCCTGGCAAGAATATTAACTTTGGAAGAATTCTGTGGTTGTCAAGTCAAGCAGTTACCTGAAGAGAGGCAGAGTATATTGGAAGATGATGTAAACTCGTTCCCAGTTAGATTAGCTCACTTTTACCTCACCCTTAGCTGTAAAAACTTTTTGTCACAGTTCAGATTAGGCCATGGTACAAGCAACAGCAACTCAAAAACCTTAAATAGGCTTCAAGAAGATAGTTATTTCTCTTTTCCAAAAAATCCTTGAAATCCTTGAGGAAGGCTGGTCATCTCCCTTCCAGGAAATCTTTAGCTATCCAGGTTCCTTTAGGCTCATGCTCCACCATTCAGAGGGGGAGGCTTTCCTCCTCATGGACCAAGATAGTAAGTAGCTTTTAAATCCAGACAGCAGGACAGAATGAAGAGCCAAAAGAGACAGCAAAGGCATGTGCCCACTTAGAAAAGTTCCCAGAAGCTGTCTTATGACACTTTTGTTTATATTTGATTGGCCAGAACTTGGTTGTATGGCTATACCAAACTCTAAGGGAGGCTGAGAAATGTAGCCTTCTCTCTAGGCAAACATAGCCCAGTGCATGATCTATGACATGAAAGCAGTGAAGAATAAATACTGGGAGAAAGCATATAACCACACCTTCCTTTCCGTTGCAGTGGCACCTTGGTATCAGCAGGTCAAATTGTATAGCTGCCTGCGGAGGTGCCTGAAACAGAGTGGCAGTTGCAGAATAGTGCAGCAGTTGCTAAGAGCAGGTACCCTGAAGTCACACCACCTAGGTTTGATTCCAGATTTTTCTCAGATGTAAAGAGGAAATAATACTAGTACCTTCCATTTAGAGCTGTTGTGACGATTAAGTAAAATACTGAATGTAGCACGTTCAGCATGGTATCTAAGACTTCAGAACCATTTGATAAATGTCATTAGCTCTTATTTTAAAAGTAAAATGAAAAGTTTTAGAACATCCATATACATGTAACTTTTCTGTACATCCATGCAATATGGAGAATATATTTACTTTTTTTCCAGCTATAATAAGAGTCAGAGTGGTTTTCATTTCTAATTGTACTTTTCTCCTTTTGAAAATAAGCTGCCATGTGCATTGGGAGGATGGAGGTGGTTTCTAACAAATTGTATGAATGATTTTCTTGAATTTTCCATGGGTTCGGCATGTTTCATTGACACCATCTTACAGGCTTTTCTTTATAACAGTTTCGATGTGAAGGATTATTTTACACTACAAATCTACAGCACACCCTTTCCACTGATGTAACAAAGTGGGAATTGGGCACTTCATCAAGAGGATGAGGCCATCGTTGGCCATCCTTGCATGCATGGTGTTCAAAGATGGCATTGTGGAGTGGGTATTCTCTGTGTTTGCCTATAAAAGGGTAGACAGCTCTGAATTGCAAAATACTATTGTATATCAAAATGTAAAAGTTTGGCTTGTTCTTCATTTAGAAATGGTGATAGGAAAGAAGTGGGTGAAAATGAAGCTTGATAATCCAACTTTGATGTGACAATTTTCTCATGATTGCAGACAACAAAAGTGTTGAGATATTTTTACCGAGACCTAAATGCTCTTTTGCTTCTCTCTTTTTCTTCCTTTCTCAAAGCCCCCTCTTTGTTCTGTGGCTTTTCTTTTGTAACTCCTCCAGGCTACAGCTTTGTCCCCCCTTCTTCCACTCCTTTCTGGTCAGGTACTGCTTTACTGCTTTTATTTGTCTCTTCAACTTGCTTCTGCTTGCAAATAGAATATTTGAGTTCAATGTATGGCTTCTCATATAGATACATCTCACAGACAGTCCCTCGAGCTCCATTACCACCATGCACTTTACTCTTCTCTGTCATAAAGTCATTGTTTGTCATGACATTTCACTCGTTTTTGCGTATATGCTCATGCCATGTATTTCAGGAAGACATTTTATAATTTACCTGTTGGGGAGAGTTTGGAGAGGGATGGGGCTGGAAGTAGAAAGGGGGATGAAAATCTATAAAATCATTATTTTTCTTGAGAACCAGAAATTTTAGTTGAGAAAAGCCAATATTTATGTATTTTCCTAAAGAAAACAAATAGAATTAAAAGCCAAACTTTGTTTCCAAATATAAAATAAAATTTAGTACATATGACTTGAAAAGATGACCGGCGCCCATGAATTCTGAATTTCTTCAGGTTGTGCCTGGGCGTTTTGGTCTTGATTTCTGCTATTAGCCAGAGAGTTTAATGGCTATTTACATGATATTAGATAAAGTTCATTTCCTGACAGATGTTTAAAAATTAACCTGCACATCCCAATAAAAATGGAAGAATTTAGAACTAGAAAAACCTTAGATGTCATCTAGTACAAACCTTTCATTTCATATATGAGAAAAATGTGACCTCAAGGGGTTAGAAGACCTATGCAAGGTCACACCGTTAAGTTGATGATTGGGTTTTTCCATCACAGGGGTGTTTTTATGTGTACCGACTCTAACAGTAGTGCCCTAGTAATGGGACAGTTTTCAGTGAGAAAGCTATTAAAGTGGTTTGTGTCCTGAACAGTAAAAGAAAATGACCTATTTTTACTCCCTTTACAGTTCTGAAATCTACAGTATTGCCATTCATTTATCTCATGATGGACACCTGGAGTCTAAAAAATTTTATGTCATTACAAAGCCATGAATAATAGGTCAGAGATCCCTGTGGCCAAGTGGGAAGGCCCCTTCCAGGGTAACACGGGTCATAACTTCTACTGCCTGAGCCCTGGAAACTGTTAAAAATACAGATGGATGGTGTTTCCCATTTGTCTCTTTTTCTTACACTTAAGTTCCTTTACCATTTAAGATTTATAAAGTTTCACCAATCTCCGATGAGTGATTCTCAGATTCACTGAACATATAATTGAAAACACTTTATAACCCCGAAGAGCAACAGGTAGGGAAGTTAATAATATAAAATGTGCTATGAAACACTAGAGACTAACAAACATGAACCACTGAAATGGAGTTTTCTTTTCAGAACAGGGCCAGCAAGGGCAGGGAGAAAGTTAGCTCCTCTCCTGCCGTCAAAAATTAAACACACACACACGCATGCACACACACACACACACACCCCACCTCTGGACACAGGAGATGAATACCTGAATACCCTGACATCCTGTTTTTGATTAGATACATCAGTAAAGGTTTTCTGTAAGGCAGTATTTGTTTCAAAGAAAGAAAATATATGGATAGTATTTGTTTCTTCTGATTCACACCGCTTCACATAGGTGAATTATAGAAAACCATAACTAAATTTATCACCAAAGAGTTTTAACATAGAAAGTCTCTAGGGAAGAGTGCCACCTAACCAGAAGTGATAGCATAAATTTGACAGACTTAGATCAGAGCAAAATGTTTCTTTGTTTCGAGTGTTAGTTGAAGCAGTTACTGGATGAAAACATAAAGCTTTATCTTGGAGATGCTAGTTAGCAACAGATGACTGGGCCATCAGTAGGAAATTTATGATGAAATTATTTTAGATTCTATCTCCTTAGATACTTAGATATTGCCCGACAAACACTTTTACCCTCAGATGTTGGGGTTTTTTATTTTGTTTCATTTTTATAAAAACTAGTCTTTACTTTGAAGTTCATATATATGAAGAATGGAAAAAAAGGACAATGGTTCTTTAAACTTTATGAAGTGAATTTGCCTGCACCTGATTGAATTGAAAGAGCAATTCTGCTGCTTTCAAGCTCCTCTGCCATTATCGCTGGTCTGTAATGAAATCATGACTGTGCATTTGATAGCATCAATAACATTCATCTGATTGGGTTCTTATGGTTGTTAACTAACTTCAAGCTCACTCTCATTCCTTGTCATTTCTTGACAGTGTTAAGCCCAAAAGTGCTGGGCATTGCCATCGCTCGGTATGACTTCTGTGCAAGAGATATGCGAGAGTTGTCCTTGTTGAAAGGAGATGTGGTGAAGATTTACACAAAGATGAGTGCAAATGGCTGGTGGAGAGGAGAAGTGAACGGCAGGGTAAGCTGGCCCTTCTAATGTCCTGGTGCATATGAATGACGGGGACTGAGCAGTTGTTGGTACCCATTGTGGTGCCAGGGAGAAGGCTCTATACCATATCGCAGCCTTCAGCCCACAGGCCCCTTGCCCTCTGGAGACTGGTGCTATATTTTGCTGGTACTAGGGACTCACTGGAAATATTTGAAATGAATGTGACAGCGACATAAATAAAATTCACCTGGGCAAGTGTGGTAGCTTCCTGCTTGGAAAAGAGTTGAGGAGCATTTCAGCTCTTTTTAGACCCTGAGCCATTGAGCTAAACTTTATGTGTATTGCAAAATATCTATAGGAGCTGCTGATCTAAATTGGAAAGAATGGGACATAATACCTCTGTCTTTTCATCCTGTTCTACAGCAGAAATAGGAATCATTATGCAGCAGAGCCCCCCGTATTATACTTAATTTACATATTTATTTGTGTGCTAGTGGATTAGAACACTGTTTAAGTTTATTTTATTCCTCCATTTCAATCATTCACTCTATTAGGCTTCTACGAGCAGTCAAACCAGTCCTCTCACCTACAATGAGAGGATTGTAAAAACCCCCGTTTAATTGGGGTACTATGAAAACAAAATGCTCTGTTGTAGAATCCTTTGAAGTGTCAGATACAAAGTCACGTTGCTATGTTGGTTGCTTTTCTTTTGTAGGTGGGCTGGTTTCCATCCACATATGTGGAAGAGGATGAATAAATTCAAATCCAGCATTGCACCCTGCACCAAAAATTTCAGATAAGTGATAAACAGAGGCCTGCACAGCATTGTGAATTAACTGAAGTGTTTAAAAAGCTGCATTTCTGGCTGTTCAACATCCTCCCTCCTTAACCCCTCCTAAGTCTTAATGCTGAGATTTCTAAAAGATGCTGGTACTGACAGATTAATGGCTTGCCTAGAGCTGTTCAAGAAACAGCCTGCCTGTCTGTCATTGTCAGGGACCAGGGCAAAGCCAAGAGCTGTTCTTCCCAGAAGAGCCCTGCAAACACATTGGTTCATGTGTCTCTACTTCATCCGGTCAGATACCATGAATGCTAGTCATTAGTAAATCTTAATACAGTTTTGCTTAATTCTCACCTGCCATTCACCAGATTATGATGGTGCAAAGAAGCAGAAGTATAATTTTTCTTTTCCCAGCATGAAGAAACATTGGAGCTCTGCCATTTGAGCAGCTTACTGGAAAGATCCAGCCTTACTCGTCTTAAACTGTCCAACAAGGTGACTCATTGCCCGGCAAACACTTTTACCCTCAGATGTTACTTGTGTTATTATTAAATATGAGGCCAGTGCTCAGGTTAGCATCACAAGTGAAATATCCCTGAAGGGTTTTAATTATTCATTTGGTGTCCTGGTTATATTTGCAAACTTCTTTATAAAAACGGAAAAAAACACATAAAAGAGAGAGTGATCTTCATAGTTAACCTTCACAATCTTCATGATTTCATAGGATTATTTTGGAAATCTAGTACTTGACTTTATGAAAGAATCTTGGCTGGGTGTATTATGGGTAGTTGCCAATCATCTGAATAAGGTGGTATTGTTTACAGAAACAGATCAAGGGCTATAGATTATGTCATTTTATAGCAGCAATATCTATTAACATATGCCTTTTCCTCCCTCCCTCCTCCCCCAACACAAAAATTACTTTTTGATTCCCACATTTTCTTAGAGCACAAACAACTTCGTTAAGGATTTTAGAAGGAAAGCACAGCTGGGTTCTTTATTCATTTCTGGGACAGAAAAAGGGACATTGGGCTTTCAGTTTCTCTCAGAGTCTTCCCCTGGGCAGCCCATCCTGGGAGTGTATTAATGGGAGGGAAGATCGGTCTTGCAGTACATTTGTTTTGCCAAGCCATCACTCTTTCATGTGAGGATCCTACATACCTTCTTTCTGGGGTGCAGAGCCCCCAGTCAAGGCAGTCCAGTTAAGACACTGACTTGACCCTTCCCTGACGAAATACTTCCTCCATTGCTGAAGTCGTATACTGACAAGATTGAGAGAGTTTTCATTTTTGGAAAAATAACAACACAAAGTTAGAAGCATTAACTTAGTAGAGCTGAACCAGGGGCATTCAATTCTGAAATTTCAAATCATCTCTGAAACGAAGCAGGTGTGGCCTGCCCTTTCCTCAAGCCATTTGGGTGCCAGAATTCATGGTTGACTGGATACATCCCCCCGTTAGAGACCCTCATGGGCTAGGACTTTTCATCTAGGGCAGATTCAAGACCTTTACCTCAGAATTATGTAAACTGTGATTGTGTTTTAGAAAAATTTTTATTTGCTAAAACCAGTTAAGTCTTTGTATATGTATAAATGATGACAAAAATGTATTTTATAAAATGTTCTGTACAGTAGAGTTACACCTCAAAGTGTACTCTTGGAATGGATTCTTTCCCATAAAGTCTTATCTGCGACTCTGTCTCGGGAATGTTTTGTCTGTTGCCATCAGCCAACTTTGTTATGGAGGGAGCAGCCTCACACAAGCAGAAACACTCCTGTGGATGGGATTATAGCATGTTTTGCTTGTTTTAGTCAATAGACCCTCTCCTTATAAATGGTGTTTAGTCTTCCTGTTGCATTTCATGGGCCCGGGGGTTTCCTAGCAGAGGATATTAGAGCCCCTTTTTTGTGACATTACTGATTACATCTTTGTCTGCGTTTAATACTTTGTATTGGAAATTTTAAATGCTGCGGATTTGTGTAGAGTTCTAATACCAAAGACAGAAGTAAGTGTTTTCCATAT
The DNA here is from genome assembly GCA_031835075.1 of Saguinus oedipus. Lineage (NCBI taxonomy): Eukaryota > Metazoa > Chordata > Mammalia > Primates > Cebidae > Saguinus > Saguinus oedipus. Next base: position 104,651,140 of record CM063175.1, on the reverse strand, counting down.
ACTTTGTCTTGCCTGTACGAAGCCCTTGTGTAATATGGTGAATTAGAGTGGTATTTCACTTTGTATTATTTTGTAAATATGTCAATACAATAAATAGTGACTAAATTGATTTCTCTGAGTTGGAGTCTTTTTATTGAATGATCCATGTATTAGTCAGGGTTCTGCTGAAAATGGATGGTGCTGGATCATCGGGCCTGTACCCGGCTGTCTCCAGCAGTCCAGAGTGGATGGGAGTGGTGGGGGGAGCAGGAGTCACCTCCCTCCCACCATCAGCGCCGCTGGTGCTACCTGTCAAATGGGAGGGCTGCAGCGGTGAGCCTTGAAGCCCAGGGCTGAGCCTGGGTGGAGCCGCCGCAGGTGCAGATCTTGGTGGTAGCAGCAAATATTCGAAGGAGAACTTTTGAAGGCTGAAGTCGAAAAGGGTTCCATGTGAACAGCAGCTGAACGTGGGTTGGTCAGTCAGTCCTGAGAGATTGGTAAGCGCCACTTTGAAGTGACAGGTGATGGCCTCCATTGCGCTCAGCCAGTCGAAAGGGAGTCAGGTTCAGATCTCCGAATCTGGAGTGGCAGAGATGGGCACCGCCAAGTGTCCAGCACAGCAACACAATGGATCCCAGAGAAGCCAGCAGGAGCCCCGGGGAGAGTTCTCTTCTCTTTGAAATTGGTTTCGCCTAAAGAGATGGGTCCATGCCTTGAAAAGCATCATGGTTCCAGTGGCATCTGATGAGCTCTGGCTGGCCCTTGAAAATCCTGGAGAGAGGGTGTAAATCTCATGCCGGGCTGTACCCATATCTGCAGCATTCTTCCCTCTGGAACTAAGACTTCTAGGCTGCAGAGCATAATATTGTGGGAACAGGAAACAGTTTTGCTGGTGGATCGCTAGGGGTGATGGTGAGTGGGGCCACTTCCACTTCCACCCCTTGATTCCTGGACCTGTGAGTCCTGGCTATGGGAGAAACAGTACCATATATTTAATGCTGATTCAGAGCATACACGGCCTTCTAAAGAATTTTGTCCCAGCCCTGACAAGTATTGTCACCTAATTGGCATTGTAATTGTGCCTTGAAAAGGCCATCCTAACTTTCTATCCTGCTGCTTCAGGATGATGTGGAACATGGTAAGACCAGTGAATTCTGTGAGCACAAGCCCACTGCTGCACTTCTTAAGCTGTAAAGTGAGTGCCTTGATTAGAGGCAATGTTGTGTGGAATACCATGATGGTGGATAAGGCATTCTGTGAGTCCATGGTTGGTAGTCTTGACGGAAGGATTGATGCAGGATAGGCAAATCCATATCCGGAGTAAGTGTCTATTCCAGTGAGGACAAACCTGCACCCTTTCCATGATGGAAGAGTTCCAATATAATCAACCTGCCACCAGATAGTTGTCTGATCACCCCGAGGAATGGTGTCATGTCAAGGGCTCAGTGTTGGTTGCTGCTGCTGGCAAATTGGGCACTCAGCAGTGTCCATGGCCAGGTCAGCCTTGGTGAGTGGAAGTCCATGTTGCTGAGCCCATGTGTAACATCAATCCCTGCCACCATGGCCTCTTTGTTCATGGGCCTATTGAATGATGACAGGGCTGGCTGGGGAAAGAGGCTGAGTGGTGTCCACAGAATGGGTCATCCTATCCACTTGATTATTAAAATCTTCCTCTGCTGAGGTCACTTGTTGGTGAGCACTTACATGGGATACAAATTTCTTCACAGTTTTTGATAACTCAGAGAAATCCATCCATGTACCTCTTCCCCAGATTTCTTTGTCACCAATTTTCCAATCATGCTTCTTCCAAGTCCCTGACCAACCAGCCAAATCATTGGCTACAGCCCATGAATCAGTATATAATCACACATCTGGCCATTTCTCCAATGAGGATCCATTTCCTCTTCTGTAATAAAGAGATCATTAGGCCAGATGCAGTGGCTCATACCTGTAACCCCAGCACTTTGGGAGGCCAAGGTGGGCCGATCACAAGGTCAGGAGTTAGAGGCCAGCCTGACCAACATGGTGAAACCCTGTCTGTATGAAAAATACAAAAATTAGGCAGCTGTGGTGGCATGCACCTGTATTCCCGGCTACTCACGAGGCTAAGGCAGGAGAATCGCTTGAACCTGGGAGGCAGAAGTTTCATTGAGCTGAGATCGCACTGCTACACTCCAGCCTGGGTGACAGAGCAAGACTCTGTCTCAAGTAAGTAAATAAATAAATAAAGAGATCTTTAAAAGTGCTTGAGAGAGCTGTTATGAAGAATAAATAATAACATATGAGAAAAGTCCCTAGTACAGAGCCTCACACAGTAGGTATGCAAGAAATGTTGGTTTCCTTCCCTTTATAAAAGATAAGATACTCAGATACAAAATTATGTACTTGTAGTCTTTATTTTGAATATTACTGAGAGTTTATGCTTTTTTTACATATAGTTTAATGTCAGCACTCAAATTATGGACAGAGTAAAAGGTATACATGTTCAGGAAGATTAATATGCAAACCCACAAACAATCTCAGAAGTTGAAGCTAACAGCTCTACATTATTTTGACTAGGAAAATGGAATTTTTACTTAGCTCATAATCATTTAGACTGAGTCCATTAGTCACTTCATTTTTCACTGAAACTAGTTTGCTGGGATTGGTTGGACTCTGATTAGCAATGTTATGCACCCACATCTGGTCTGGCAGACTTTGGAAGCCACCGTATTCTAAGTAATGAACAAGTCTCAGAAAGGATATCGTAAAGGAACTCTGTCTCTCATTCGGTGCCATTGATTAAACCAGATTGAGGGAAACAGTGACAGAAAATAAACTTTTTTCTGAAGCACTCTGGACACACTGGCTCTCTCAAAGTCCCTGAATTTCTAAGCACAATGCAACTACAAATGATGACCCAGGCACATGGCCAGATGGGGAGAGGCCTTGGTGCAGAAACAGAGTGTACGCAAAAGTCACTCCACACCCTGTTCTCTAATGGATGTTGGGGTCCACGTTGAGAGTGCCAAATTGGAGGGAAGGTGAGCTCTAGAATAGCCAATGTGTCCAACTCATGATCTGGCTTGCCCAAGGTCATGCAGATAGAAAATAGTGTCAAGGTAAAGACTCAAACTTGGGTGTCCCAGCTCCAAGTCAATAAATGCTGTCTCTATTCCTCTCTCATACATCAGCACTCAAGAGCCTCTGACTCCACAATTATTTCCTCCATTCTTGAAGCCTTTCTTCTGGGAATCATTCTGAGTGACTGCTGGGATCCTAGATCAGGTGAGAATATGAGTGAGTCACAATCTTTGCACCTCTTGCTGTCAGCCTGTTGTGATGAATTTGAAACAAGTCAGTAAGAATAGCAATGACTCAGAAGTCTGATCAGGAAATACTTGTGGATTTTCTTGTTCTTTCTTTTTTTTTAACTTTAAGTTCTGGGATGCATGTGCAGAGCGTGCAAGTTTGTTACATAGGTATACATGTGCCATGGTGGTTTGCTGCACCCATCAACCTGTTACCTAGACATGGATGATGGATTTTCTAGTGATCCAAATGACCTCTCTGCTGAAACTGAATTTTTTTTTCCAATGATAATTTTTAGTCCATCTCCTTTTCTCCTTTGGCTGTCCTTTTTGTACCGGTGTCTGCCAGACAGCATGCTAGGTATTTGTTGTATATTATCTCATTTATCTCCTACAGTCCTTCTGAGAATTCGTTACAGATTAACATCATCCCATCTTTTAATCATGAAAAATCTTGTCCTAGTTTAGTAAGTCTTCTACACTAGGGTTGCTTTTTTAAGGCTATTTGACATGTTTTACTAATCTATATTATCTGTCTTTTTGTCTAAAAAGCAGTTTAGACTAGTGGTTAAGACTTTGGAACCAGACTGTCTGACTCTACCACTTATTAGCTGTATGACCTTGGGCAAGATGCTTACACTGCCTAGTCCTCTGTTTCTCCATAGTTAGAATGGGATTATGATAGCACCTTAGTTCAGGGGGGTTTTGTGAGGATTAAATGAAATATTAACTGTAATTTTTTTTTTCGAGATGGAGTTTCGCTTTTGTTGCCCAGGCTGGAGTACAATGGTGCAATCTCAGCTCACTGCAAGCTCTGCCTCCTGGGTTCAAGCAATTCTTCTGCCTCAGCTTCCTGAGTAGCTGGGATTACAGGCATGCATCACCACACCCATCTAATTTTGTATTTTTGGTAGAGACAGGTATCTCCATGTTGGTCGGGCTGGTCTCAAACTCCTGACCACAGGCGATCTGCTCACCTCGGCCTCCCAAAGTGCTGGGATTACAGGCATGAGCCACTGTGTCAGCCATAGCTGTAAAATTTTTAGAAGTGTGCCTGACAGAGCAGACATTCAGTAAACAAGAGAGTTTAAAATTGCATTTTGACCACTACTTTAAATATGCATGCAAAAATAAGCATTACAAATTGTGAAAACTCAGATATATTAAAAATTCACTTTAAATATATTTAGCCTTTAGAAGAAACTTCTTGAGTTGATTTATTTTTTGAGAAGGAGTTTCACTGTTGTCACTCAGGCTGCAGTGCAATGGCCCAATCTTGGCTGACTGCAAACCTCTGCCTCCCGAGTTGAAGCGATTCTCCTGCCTCAGGTGCCCACCACCACGTCTGGCTAATTTTTTGTGTGTTTTTAGTAGAAGCAGGGTAGCACCATGTTGGCTAGGCTGGTTTTGAACTCCTGACTTCAGGTGATCCACTTGCCTTGGCCTCCCAAAGTGCTGGGATTACAGGCGTGAGCCACCATGCCCAACCTTGGGTTAACTTTTCACATTAGTGATCCTTTCAAAATGTTGCACAAATGGAGCCCCAATCAAACGCTCTACCACAGCACCATGTATTAGTGATCCACTGCTACCCGACAAATCCTGTACTCCCAAACTTCGCAGTTAGGTACAGCAAACAACTATTATTTCACAATTTCTTTGGGTAAGAAATCCAGAAGCAGATTTGCTGTGTATTTCTGACTTTGGGTCTCTCATGAGGCTTCTATCAACGTGTCAGCCAGGCCATAGTCATCTCCAGGCCCAACTGGGGAAGAGTCTGCTTCACAGTTCACTCCTCTGGACCTCTCCACATGGCTGCCTCACAACATGGCATCTGGCTTCTCCCAAAATAAGCATCCAAGAGGGAAAGAGCAAAAGCACTTGAGATGAAAGCTGGTCTTTTTATAACCATCTTAGGAGTGACAGCCCAGCACTCAGCTCTATTCTATCCCTTAGTGTTGAGTTACTAAATCCAGCTCATGCTCAAGGGGAGGGGCTTACACAGGACAAACACCAGGACAAAGGGATTGTTGGGGGCCATCCTACTGGCTGCCTACAACAGATTGGTGCATTGAATGGTCATTGGACCCAAAGATAAGTCCTATCTGAAAGGCTTGTGTTACTTCAGAGAAAAAGGAATCTAAAATGTAGTTCTTCATAAAAAATAATTTCCTATTGTTTCCTTTAATCAGTATTTACTGAGCCCACTCTATACAACCTCTGCAGAGAATACAAGGATGAATAAGAAGAAGGAGGTGTTCCCAGGGAAGCTCATTTTCCTTGCCCCTTTTCTCATTTAGGAAATGCCTTTCCTGAGGCTCAGATTGTTGGGAGAGAGAAAGAGGAAGAAAGGAAGAGTGGGAGAAGTGTCCAGTATGTGCGATGCGGGCTCAACCACACAGGAACACAGAGAAAAGCGAAAACCGCAACCAGACATGCCCTGGAAGTAGCTGTCAAAAACTTAAAACCCTAAAATCCCAGAGTATGTGGCAAATCATCCATTCCTTCATTCTTTCATTCATTCCTTCAACAAATGTGTATCAAGCTCCTTCTACAAACTCTGTAATTCTAGCCTTTGAGGTTACAACAATGGACCTGACATGATTCCTACCCTTGAAAAACCTATCTGCTTCCAGACAATGATGAGTAAGACACAGGTACTTAATGTTAGGCACTGGTGAGTGTAATGGAGGGGAAAAAAGGCAAAATAAGTGAGGAAAGTGTTATTTGAATGTGGTGATCAAAGGCGGCTTTATGAGGAATTACTTTTTTTGGCAGAGACCTAATTTAAGTGAGAAGAAAAAAACAAAACGTGAATATCTGAGTGCTTAGTGTTTGGAAAAATACAAGGGCCCCGTGTGGTTGGAGCGGTGAAAAGGAAGAGAGTTTCCGGGAGCATATCTGGTAGATCTCATAAGCGGGGAAAGGAGGGTGACAGTAGCCACTGGAGGCTTTTAAGCAGGGATGTGAGGTGATCTCATTTACATTTCAGAAAGCTCACACCGGTTGCTGGGGACTGAGATAGACCTAGACCCGTGCAGTCAGCATTGGCTTTCTTTGATAACAGCTTCTGTGTTTGTTTGCCAGGGATGCCATAATAAAGTACCACAAACGCAGTGGCTTAAATAGCAGAAATTTATGGTCTCATGGTTCTTGAGGCCAGAAATCGAAGATCAAGGTCCCTGCAGGGTCATGCCTCCTCCGAAGGCACTACAGAAGGATCCGCTCCAAGGCTTTCTCCTGGCCTCTGTAGTCCTTGGCTGCTGCAGCAGCATAGCTGTAATATTCACGTGGCATTCTCCCTGTGTGTGTTTCTGTGTCTAAAATTCTCCTTTTTATAAGGACACCACTTACATTTAATTAGGGGCCCACCCTACACCAGCCTGACCTAGTCTTGACTAATCACATCTGCAACCACCCCATTTTCAAATAAGGTCACACTTTGAGGTACCAGTGTTTAGCGCTTCAACATATGCATTTGAAGGAGACACAATTAAATCCGTAACAGCTCTCTTTCTTAGACTCTCCTGTTATTAGAGTGCATGCTAAAGGATACAAATGCTTCAGCAGAGATTACTCAGGGCAGGGTGCAGCATGGGAAGAGTAGAGTGAGCCAGAGCAAGGCTATACTTAGGGACGGATGTGTTCACAGCCTGTCTCTATCCCGCTCAACCTCAAGGGGTGTAAAAAGGCCAAACTTTTGTAGAAATTCAAGTAGATACTGGTAGAAACAATACCCTTTCCATCCATGTGTTTCTCACCTTCTCAGGCCATCCGCCCCAAATGAATTACCTTTTTATTTTTCTTCCTCACTCTATGTGTCAGAATCACACATCTTCCCACCAGGAGAGAAAAGCTCCTAGGTACTTTTGTGTAGGTGAGCTCATTAGGAAAAAGCAACCTATTTAAGTGGATTAATGAAACACTTCTGGACTGTGTGCAAATTAGGTCTACATAATATGAAGAAAGAAGGGAGAAAAAAATGTGCTGTGGTTTTATAGAGAGGTGGGAAATGCCCTCAGCATTTATTATGCTTAATGATGAGATATTGTTGCTAGGTGGTTTGAAGGATAAAGTTTACATTAATAGTCTGTGAGGCAATGAATCTATATTAGTGTGAAAAAAATTGTTTTCTTCATCTGTGTGCAGCCTATCTGGTTTACTCATTACGTGGTTTATTTTGCAATGTCTCTAAAATACTGGACATAATCCCATTTTTTAAGCTCCTGCCTCAAAGATTGAGTGGATATTTAGGAGGGGCATCCAGGAAACGGGGAGTGGATAAGCCCTAAATTAATAATTCTGGAATGATATACTGAACATTGCATTATCATTTTGAAGCTGTCGGGCTGAAAGATCTAAATGAAAATCTGTTGTGTCCTCTTAGGACTTCTCAGCACAGCCCAAAACACAATTAAAATTGTGCAAAAGGCCTAAATTGAACTTTTATGACCATATGACAAGTTATTTTTACAATTAGCAGTTTCAAAGTTCTTAATGTAAGTACATATCGTTTTTCCAAGATAATTCTGCAATACAACTATTGCGGTGGTGGAAAGAGCACAGGAACGAGAAGACAAACCACGTTCTAGTTCTTGACTCTTCCACTAATGGGCCAAGAGGCTCTGGGTGGAACCTCTCTGAGGCTCAGTTTTCTCATCTGTAGCATGAAGACATCAAGCCCACTTCCCAGTTCTAACATCCCATTATCCTGCCTAAAGACATTCAGTAAATATTTGGCCATGATACATCTTCATGAAATCAAATTTGTAAATGGGACGGAGAACTGGGGCTCAAACAAAAATAGGTGGACAACTTCGAAGGGCATAAATCTTGCAGCATTGCCTTCTTAATATCTCCACTTCTTTCACCTGAGTCCCAGTCAACCTCATGTAGCCTAGATGATTGCAAGAGCCCCTCACTGCCATCCCTGCTTCCATTCTCACCTCCCTCTGATCTTTGGATTATATTATTTCATTCCCTTTTTCAGAACTCTTTAACACCTCCCATTTATTTAATTCATGGCACAAGTGCTGGAAATACATGGTTAACAAAACAGACAATTCTCTGCTCTTATAGAGTCTACTTTATATTGGAAAGAACAGGGAGATAGACAATAAATGAATATACATGACATGATATCAGAAAGTGGTAAATACAATGAAAAAGATCAAAGCAAAGGAAGGAGATTGTATGAGGAATGTGCTACTTTAGATCTGCTGGTCAGGGAAAGCCTCTCTTGGTATAAGATGAGTTAGAGAGCTAATCTTGAACCAGGTCATCTTGGTCCAGGATGACCTTGTAGGTCATGGAAAGGACTTAGGATTTTATGTTTTGGAAAACCAGTAGAGAATCTTAAGCAGTGATATGGTTTGGATGTGGTTCATTGCAGCCACGACTCATGCAAAAGCTGAATTGCCGGTGTGGCTGTGTTTGAAGGTGGAACCTAGTGGCAGATGTTTTCATCACGGGCGTGGATCCCTCATGGATCCTTCATGAACAGAATAATGCCCTTCCTTGGTGGTGAGTGAGTTCTTGCTCTCTGGAGAATGGATTTGTTACCATGAGAGCAGATCGTTAAAAAGAATTTGGCTTCCTCGATTTCATTCTCTTGCTTCCTTTCTCATGTGTGTTCTCTGCCTAATCTTGGACTTTCCAGCCACCAGAATCATGAGCCAAATAAATGTCTTTTCTTTATCAATTACCCAGGTTCAGGTGTTTTCTTCTAGCAACACAAAATGGACCAAGACAAGCAGGAAAGAGACATGATCAGATTTGCCTAATCAAAGAATCACTGTGGATTCTGGGTGGAAGTTTTACTAAAGGCAGACAGAAGTGGAAGCAGAGAGACCATAAAAGTACTCTTCTGTAACACAGGTGAAAAATGTTGGTGGTTCACATTAGCATGATATAAAGGGATGTGTAAGAAGTACTGGGATTTCAGATGTATTTTAAGTTACTGCTGGCCTAGCTTATGGCTTGAATGTAAAGTGACAATGGGAGAAAAAAATCATTATGGGAGGTGTCAACATTTTTGGCTTCAGCAACTCTGTGCATGGTGATCTACACACATGGTTAAGGATGAACAGCTGATTTGGGAAGGAAAGTAAGAAATCAGTTATTCAGATCTAGACACATTAAGCTTAAGATGCTCTTTAGATATTAAACAGATACTGGGTAGGCAGTTGGGTCTGAGTCTGGAGTTTAAGGAGAGGTTGGGTCAGGAGGAAAACATTTGGAAATACATAGCATATTTTAAGCCAGGTGACTAAATGATATCATCTTAGCAAATGAGTATACAAGAAGCAGCAAGCTACTGTCTGAGCTTTGGGGCACTCCAGTATTTAGAGTCTGGGTAGAAAAGAAGACTCCAGCAATAGGGACAAATCACAGGGGACCATCTAGAACATTCCCCACCACACCTACTAGTCTACTCGCACCAGTACCCTCCTCTGTTCTTGCTGCAGAAACTGGGCCTGTGTGCTTCTCCACAGCTCACCAGTTCACCTACTCACAGAATCCCATTTCTTCTCCTGTGCTAAAGGACATCATTTCAGCAATGATACCCTCTCCGTTACACAAATTCAGACTTCATTTATCTATCAGACCTTCAATCAGGATACAGATCTCCTTAAGAAACAAATACATAAAAAGGAACTCTACTTTCCCTTCTATCTACCTTTAGGTACTGCTCATTTTATGATCTCCCAGAAAGCAACACTCCTCAAAAGAGCTGACCAAAGTTGCAACCGTTCATTCCTCTTCTTCTAGTCTCTTTTGAACCCACTCTAACCTGAACTTTTGACCTCAACACTCCACAAAACCTTCACCAAAATCTTCTACATTGCCAAATCCAAAGGTCAACTCTCCAGCCTTTAAATCACTGATCACTCTCTTCTTTCTTGAGATCGTTGTTTCACTTAGTTCCCAAAACATCACTTCTTGTTCCTTTTTCTGTCTTACTAGACTGCCTCTTCCTGGACTCCTTTAATTCATCCAACAATTATGTACTGCCTATTTTGCTCCAGGCATTGTTCTTGGCGCTAGAGATATAGCAGTGAACAAGCCAAAGCCCTTCCTCTCAGGGAGCGTATCACCTTCTATTAAGTAGAAACAAACGAGGATGTTCTGGGATCCAGGTGAAGACAGTATTTCAAGAAGGCAGGGGTGTTCAGCAGGCTGAGGTCAAGTGAGATTAGGGCTGTGAATTAACCACTGCATTTGGCATTGAGGGGGTTGAGCAAAGCCTGACGTTGTGAGTTTTAGTGAAGAAGTAGAAATAAAAATCTGCTTGAAGTGAGTTTAAGATAAAATGGCAAGTAAGGAAGAGGTTGTCGCACGTGCACTTACTCCTTTGCAGGGCATTTTGAGATGGGGCTACTTGCTTTTCATTTTTTTTTTCCTGGAAAAAACCTTTTTTCCCGAAAAAAATATTTTCACTACACTCTTCATTTTTGATGTCTTAGCTTACATGTCTCTCAGTGAGGTATTCTCTACTACTCAGTCTCCCTTGTTCTTACTTTGTCATTTTCTCTCATGGGCCCATCTTAATTTTCCTTCAAAGCACTGTCAGGTTTATAATTATAGACTACAGTGTTTGAAATGTGTTAATAACATCTGTTCCACTATGTTTTAAATTCCATTAAGGCTATTTGAAGCTCTGTGAGCTGAGTGCCTAGAGTGTTACTGGCACAATGTATTTCTTGTTTAAATGAGTGAATGAATGAATGAATGAATGTATAACCAGCCCTTTTCCTCTGGAAACTCTGGTGCAAAGTGTGCCATATCACTTGGTTAAAATGGAACATTTGCCAGAATCCCATTCCCTTTATGTCTCCTGAACACAGTTGGTGTGGGGGAAATTCGTACAAGGTTTAGAAAATAGAAACAAATCACTAGTCATCATCTTGGAAGTTCTTGAAGTCAAATACATGAAGAATAGACAGATTCCAAAGTGCCCAGGAGATTCAAACTGTCACTTCTCTTCTGCATTTCTTGTTTAGCTCTTCTTTATGACTACTAGACCTGGCTTCAAAACCAGGTGTTTGACCATTCCCCAGAGGTGGAACTAATCAGGGGCCATAGTTTCCCCTACCCCTATTAAGGACATTCCCTTTGCAGTCTCAGTAAACTCTCTTAGTTTTCCCTGCAAGCCTACGTTTGTCCACCCTGCACCAGTGCTTCAGAAGGGCTGGGTGGTGACTCTATCTCCCTTCCTCCAACTCTCCCTTCTGCATATGACTTTCCTAGTATTTGCCACAATTAGATATATGTAATTCTATAAAATAAATATCTAAAGTCACAGTGGCTCTGGTTTCCTAACCAACCTTGGTTGTTGATATTGTTACCTCTGGGCTTGGATACATGGAATTCTCTTCTCCAGGACTGAGTGCTTTTCCTGTGCGTTCTATGGAATTATATCACATACTGTTTGATAGACTCTACATGAGCCGCATGAGTCATAGTCCCAATGAGAGACACGTGGCACATCAGTAATGGAGAACTGAATGAAGATATTGTTTACAGAGCCTAGAGTAGGGTTGAGGGTTAAGTGAAACCACTGAGGCTTGGTAAGGCCTCCTGAGCCAGGAACAATGAATGACAAGAACCTAGTCCAAATAAACAAGGAGACTAAGCAATTTCAGGAACCTGGGATACTGGAGGAATCTTTAAGAGAGAGCCTGAGATGAGGCAGGACCAACCCACTGCCCCAAAGAGAGAGATTTGGGGAATAAATACCTTCACTTCAGGGTCTCCCATCCTTCCATCCCTGCCAAGTCCTCCCATTGCCCAAACTCAATCCTAAGTCAGAGGGCAAGGCACTATGGTTGGCACTGTGCATGAAGATAAGCCCCCTGGGGACTGAGCAGGGGGATGGAACAGAGTGCATGTAGGGGCAGACGGGGAATGTTTGCCAGGCTGTTGCATTCAGATTAAGGTGAGAGTAAACTAGTGCTCTTTCTCCAGCCGCAACCACCATGTTCTTAGAGATCTCCTTCCTGCCACAGATATGCCTGTCTAGTTCTTTATCTGGTGCACATTAGAGTGAGCAAGATCATAAATGTTCATTCAGGTGGAAATCATTCAGCTCAAATGTATTTTTGTCTTTTTTGAGAATTACGAAGGCATAGATTTTTAATTTAGCTGCAGTGACCTATGCATCAAAACTTACAGGCTTGTTTTGGGATTTCTACATTTGGGATTGCCAAGAAAAAAAAAAGTCATAATTTTATTGTCATGAGGAAAATTAATTGAGAAGCACAAAATCCTTGATGATGGCTTCACAGTGACTCAAATGAATTTAATTGGATATTGCCTCATCCTCATTCAACATTAGAGGTTTCGTTGAATGTCACAGTATTCCAAATACCAAATGATCTGACTGAGCAAAACAATTCAGATCATATTAATCAGAGAAATGACATTCAATAATCACAAAAAAGTCTATGTGGAATGTCTTACGCTGGGAATTGACAGGGATTTCCTTCTAACAGTGGGGCATGTGACAGACAGGCTTGTCTCCTTGCCCATCTGCTGGTGATAGCAGGCTGGGATTTCCTGTGGCTGAAAGAAGGATCTCTGGATTCTGTCACTAGCAATGGAAGGCCACTGCCCCATCATTAAACCTCTGGGGTGATTTATTTGTCCTTGATGATACTGCTTGGTTACTCTCTTCTCATGCCAGGTTTTAGTATCTTCTGTTTGTTTGCCTTTTTTTTTTTTTGGCTTTATGCCACTGAATAAAATTCTTACTCACATCCAGGTCCATCATTGTTTTCTTGCATTTTCACATCTTTATTTGATGAATGAATCTATTAGATGAATCCCAGTAAAGAGCAATTAGTTCTCAAAATTTCTACCAAGGTTTACCTACTGCAGCGAAAAGTGAACTTGTACTCCTGGGATTTGTGGGAAGGAAGAGAAGACAGGTGCATCCCATTTTAAACTGGAAATCTTCTAGGTCTAATGTTTCATCAATCAAATGTATGTGGATTTTTAATTCTGTGTCACAACATCATAAAATGTAAACATAATAGTTTTCTGTGAATCTGAAAATATTGCAGTTCCATGAAGATGGGCCATATTTTTCCATGGCCTCACACACCCCAGCACCAGCACACCACCAAGGAATGTTATCTGAGAAGGACAAATTTTTGCCTATCAAATGAGCACACACCACTCCCCGTATTACATATATGAGGGTATTAGCTGTGGGAAACAAACTTTCTGGAAGAAAATTTATGAAGACCAGTCAAACATTCATGTACTCTGACCCTGAAATTCATCATTGAAATTTACCCTAGATGTGCACAAAGACAGAGCCGTGAGAGTGTTTTTCACAGGGACAAGGTATAAGTGTGAAAGTCAGAAAGAACATAAACGTCCAACAGTAATGAACTTGAATAAATGATGGTGCATCCAAACAAGGACTATTGTACATTTCTCCCTTTTCTCTTCCTAATAGTATCTACATTTGGCTAGTATTCTCCTCCCGCTACTCCCAACCCATATAATCCGGTGGATGAACACACCCTCTGCTCAAGGAATAAGCCCTGATCAGTTTCAGCCAATCAGGATAAGCCTGTTCTTTGCATTACAGTCACTGGTTACAAGCCCAAATGAATAGGTACAATGTTTTTCTCTCTAAAGCTTCCTACTAGAATTGACTTTCTCACTACCTCTATTCTACCCTCTTTGAATTCCTAGGGCTACAAGATTAAATATTGTATTTAGAATTTTCAAGACGCCTTGAGACCAGGTTTCTCCCATTAAGTTCTCCCAGTTGAATACAGTCATGTGAGACTTGGAAGCTGGCAGGAAGGTGGACCCATCTTACTATGATAATGTAGGCAGATTTGAGTGCTGGCAGTTGCCAGTGTCCCTGAACCTGTTTCTTCACCTGTAAGGCAGGGGGAACACTGAATACCCTGCATGGAACTGTGGTAGAGGCCTTTATGCCCTCTTTTTCAATATTTCTTATCTGGACATTGCAATGGTACTGTCATTCACCAGAGTGGTCTGAGCATTCTTGGATACAGATGATTATGGTCATAACTTTATTATGCCCATAATTGAGGGTGTGTTTAAGGATGTAAGCAAAGTGGGTCACTGCATTCAGGGCAGGAAAGATCTGCTCAGAACCTGGGTTTTCCACACCATGACTGTGGCTTCTTTATAAACGTATCCTGGGACAGCCTGAAAAAATTCCAGGCAACAGAGGTTTGCTTTTTCCACAAGAGAAACTGAATAGGATCTCAGGGACCAGAGAGTTGTTTTTGGCTCTGATACTTTCTAATTTACCCTGGGTAAATAAACTCACCCCTGTGGACACCTGTTAGTTCATCAGAAGAAAGGTTTGAAATAAGCTCTTTCAATTTTAGCGGCTTCATGTATTAGTAATGCAAAATCATTCAAAGTTTTTATGCAAACTCAATCTTTACGTAACTGAAGGTCAGCCCTGAAATGCCTTTATTTCATGTATATTGCTTAAAACATGCCCTTTAATAAATCTGTCCCAGAGTATAAAACATTAAAAAAAAAAACTAATAAAGTGTATTGCACAGAACAGCAAGGTCCAGGGCCAAATTGACATCTAGGAAAATTACCGATATTGTATATTACTTTACCCACAAATGGGCAATTTCATGTGACTCAACCTAGTAAAATTATTATACTACTTTTTAAATGTGTTTGTCTTGAACATCAGCAGATTAGGGAAAAAAAAACCAGTCATGCCAAAGGCTGTGAGTTTTAAGTGAAGGGGCATGGTAATTTGGGGGACTGATATTGGAGAATCATGTTTTTCTTTGACTTCACATGCTGATGCCAAAATATTTTGAAATATTTTACTTTTTCGGAGGTGGGGAGTATGGTGGAAGAGAGAAAATTACAACCATATTTCAATTTCTGTGAAATACAGAAAGGTATCTGAATACTCTCTCGTCCTCTAGAAAGCTCTCCCCGTTCATTCTCTCCTGCACACCAGTGCCTAAAACGTGCTCAACCTGAGCTTTGTGATAAGCCATCCTTCCCTGCTTTTCCAGGCATCCTCGTGGTGGTAATCATCTCAGGCTCCTAGGCACTATGGGAAACTTGTTTTCTTTTGTCTTTTTAATCCAGTTCTTTGGCAGAGTGGGCCTAGATCCCATGTCTATGTCAATAATGCTGGTAATATTACAATGGCAAACACCACATAGCATTTATTATGTGCAAGGTACCAGTTGAAGTGTTTTATACATATTAAATCATTTCATCTTTACTTTCCTATGAGGGCTATACTACTGCAACTCACTTAACAGATGAGGAGGCTGAGGCACATAAAGTTCTCCTTACTTGCTCCAGAACAGAACTAGTGAGGGCTGTGACCTCATTCTCTGCTACATTTCTGATTGGTCTTCTAAGCACATCATTAGCATGTCAGTGCTGCAGGCACAATTCCAGAATGAGTGTCAGGAAAGAGTAACTGCCATCTACAATCACAATTTATCTTATGATGAATACATTCACCATTCATTCCCTTTGTATCTGTGTAGGGATGGAGGCACAGGCCTTGTATTGTAGCAGGCTAGAATTTCCAGGTGAAGTGCAGACAGTGTAGTTTCTACAAGTAACTTGCCTCTCTGAGGTTCTGACACATCCCTTTAGGTGCTCCCCCATTGAAACTCTGCCATAGATATTGATGGGGAACAGAACATACTTGAACCATTTTTATTACTTTTCAAGGTTTAGATTAATAAGAAAGTATACGCTATTTACTAAGTTTTAATAAAATTACTTCATTTATTCCTATTTACATAGTGCACTACTTGTGTATCTCCTCTAGATGAAATAATTTTTAAACCAGAACCCTACAGCAATTTTATATTCAAATGCATGTTATTGTCTTCAGAGTACTCCCTTAAGGAGCTCTATTCCCATTTCACTGATGCTACTTTTTTTTTCTGAAGGGGTTAAAAATCTTGATGATTGGTCTTCTGAGCTGGTTCACAGACAGAGAAACCAAGCTGGTTTTTGATAGACGCTCCTTGTCCCTATCACGGGACGTATGAGAACAGCAAGTGAGGCACTGTTCAAGACTGCCCTAGGAATTCAACTGGAACTCTTATCCCACGGGTCCTTCAAGAGGGGACAACTCATTCCAAATTGAGACATTAAAGTTTTAACCACCCCAGGGGCTGTCATCAGAACTTGTAGGTGGATGATGGACTGTCTGTAGAACTTGGCTGTTTTCCTTGGATGCACTTTTGAGTCTGAGAAATTTGTGCATCTTTTCCCTTAGCAAGCAAGTTATTTTAAGAAAAGAAAATGCACTCACCCATTTAGCATTGTAGACCAAAGTTAAAACTTTTGTCTTTCAGCAGGTTGGGGTTTTGTATTTTTTTTTTCCTTTTTATTCATAGGGTAACATCTGTTCCCAATTTACCCAAAGAAGTTATCTTAGGGACTTGTTGGGCTTGGGTATTCTATCTTTGAGTCAACAGTGATTTCACCACTCTAAGAAGGCCTGAAGGGACATTATTCGATGATGTCCTTGGTGGCTCAGGCACAATGATTTGAAAACATGCCCACTGTTATCCCTTTGCCTTCTCTATCCAGACTAGAGTCCTTACACAGCCCCATCTGTAGCTCTTGGCTCAGTGTTACAGAAGGACAGATTCCTAGCAGATGGTTCATCAGAGGACCTGGCACATGGTTTGGCCAAGAAAACCATATCTAATACCTCTGAGTTTGGGGAGCTTTAGAGTAAAGAGTTGCTCCAAGCCTTCTGCACAACCAGGAATGTTTTGCTTATTAGATTTTTTAAAAGATGCTCAGAATAAATATCTAGACAGCAGCAGTTCTGGAGATCTGGCACTGCAGATGGCACCAAACTAATGTAGTACCCCCTTACACCAGTTTTACGACATCTCTGAAATTTGGGATAGGACCAGAGTCTTGGGCTTGAAAGAAATGGGGCTAATCCTAAAAGATTTCAACCATTTCGACAAGCAATATTTTAATTTAAAAAATGCAATTCTGATCATCATGAAGTGTCTTGGTTGTGTACTATCCTGCTTAAAATTAATATGTTGAAACCTACTCCTTCCTCAGTCTTCTCATTTCAGTTAATAGCAGCTCCATCTTTCCATTTGCTGAGGCCAAACTTATTGATTCCTCTCTTTTATAAGGAACGTCGAATCCATCAGTAAGTCTTGTCAACGCTACCTTGAAAATATGTGCCTCATTCAACATCCCTGCTAACACTCTGGTTGGTATTGCCATTGTTTTTCCACCAGATTATGGTAATAGCCTCTTATACGGCATTTTACCTCCCACCTTTTCACCTGTTCAGCCTATTCTCAAGAGAGCCATCTGAATGAGAGTGCTAAAATCTATGTCCCACTGTGTCACTCTTCGGCTGAAAACCCTGTGGTGACCTCCCATTGCCCTCATTGTGAAAGTTCCACAGGCCTGCAAGGCCCACGGTAATGAAGCCCTTGTGTCTCTTTTCTCTCTGCAATGATCTCCCACTGGTTCATCGACTCCAGCCACATTGGCCTCCTTTCGGTCCATCAACTTGCAAGGCATCAAGGTATATACCTGATATTGTTTGTCTGTGTCGTCACCCAAATCTCCTCTTGAATTGTATTCCCATAATTTCTGTTTGTTATGGAGGGACCTGGTGGGAGAGAATTTTAATCGTGGGGGCGGTTTCCCCCATACTGTTCTCGTGGTAATAAAGAAGCCTAGTGAGATCTGATGGGTTTATCAGGGGTTTCCACTTTTGCATCTTCCTCATTTTCTCTTGCCACCACCATGTAAGAAGTGCTTTTCACCTCCTGCCATGATTCTGAGGCCTCCCCAGCCATGTGGAACTGTAAGTCAGATTAAACATCTTTTCCTTCCCAGCCTTGGGTATGTCTTTATCAGCAGCATGAAAATGGACGAACACTACCCATCTAGGACCTTGAACTTGCTGTTCCATTTGCGGGAGCACTATTCCCCCAGATAGCCACCTACTGTCTCCTGTCTCTCTTCCTCCTGTTCTTCCTCTTTCTCCTTATTCTCCCTCTTTGTATTGTTTATCAAATGTTATCTTTGATCTTCCCTTGACAACCCCAAATGTCTTATCATATACTTCCTTTTTCCCCTTTGTTGTTTTTCTATAGCATTCATTACCTTCAAGTATACTACACTAAATATACTATGTTAAATTATATTAAATATACTATATATACAAATATATACTATGTACATAGACATACACAGACATATATATATTTCCTCTTGTTTTTGATATTCTGTCTCTCTTCACTATAATGTCACACCTTAGGGCAGATAATTTATTCCTTAAAAAAATTATTCTAGTTTCTGTATCACCAGAGCCATAAATAGAACTTGAGACAGAGTAGCCCATCAAAAAAACATTTTTTTGAATAAATGAATTACATATTTTGTAACTATGTGCTGGGTACTATGCTAACTGCTAGACACACACTGGTGATCTTAAAATCTAATGGGAATGGAATATGGTCATTTTACAATTAATGAATTGGACATACAAGTAAGAAAGAGTTGAAGCATTTGAGGAACTGAAACATGTTGAATTGAGCTGGAGAGTAACGTTTGAGAAATAGCATTGTGAGACAGATATCAAGCCCTGTTTAGGTTTGAGGTGTCAGCCTAATCATGGGAAGCCACTGAAGGAATTTAAGCTGGTGAATGACATTGTCCCATGTGCATTTTGTAAAGTACAAATGTGAGAAGTGTGAGAAGTGAGAAAGGATGGGAAGAGGTCAAGAGTGGATGCTGGATGATGGGATAGGAGGTGACTGCTATAGTGCAGGTGAGAGATGGCAAGCACAGATGGGGCAGTCTGCATTAGAGAGAGGAATGTGAACTTAGAGCCTGTATGAATAGGATTGGGTGGATTTGAGGAATCAGGCAGTGAGAGGGTCAGAGATGAACCCCAGGGTTCTTCCTTGAACAACAGCTGTATACCATTTCCTGAGAGGCATACTACAGTAAATGAGGTTTGGGATGCAGAGTGATGAGAGCGAGAATGGGAAGAAGGTCATGAGTCAGCTTTTGACACATTGAGTGTGACACATACACATACAGCATCCCTGCAATGACACCCTCCTTAGGAGAAAGTCTGAGTAGGAGCGATGAAGAGTCATAAGTTTGCAGATAGGTGGTGATCCAATTCATCAGGATGGATGAGATCACAAGGAGTGAATTAGAATGAATAAGGATGGAGGTCTGGAACAGACATTGCCTGACTCCAAATTTTCAAGGCCTGATAGCACAGGCAAAAATGTCTACCATGGAGAAAGGAGACAAATAGTCTGTCATTAACAGATCAAGTAAGATGGGACCTAAACATAAACTTTGGAATTAGCAACATGGAAGCCATTGGTGAGTGTAATTTCAGGGGCGCTTTGAGGGCATAAGACAGATGGGACAAAGATGAGAGCAGAAGGGAAGGTGAAGTAATGGAAGTAGAAGGTAGACACTCTTTGAGAAATTCATCCATAAAAGGGAGAAATGGAAACTGTCAGAGCAAAAAATGGTGTCCAGAAGAGTACATTACTTTTAAGGCAAGTGTAACTTAAGTGGGTTAATTATGTTTGGAGGAGGCAGTGGTCACAGAGTAGCTGCATACATTTTGACAGCTATATAAGGATCAGAGGGGAAGTGTTTCATCAAGATGAATGGCTGAGGCTTAAGTGGGGAGTGAGTTTGGCACATCTGAGAAACTGAAAAATCGATGTAGTCAAAGCTAAGTGGCGAAGGGATGGGGGTAACCTTAGGGAATTAGGCTGCTCATGGAGTGTCTTCATGGCCATGGCAAGAAGTCTGTACTTTATTTTATTTATTATTTCAATAGCTTTAACAGTACAAGTGGTTTTGGGTTACACAGATGAATAAATTGTAGTGTTGAAGTCTGGGATTTTAGTGTACCTATGATCTGAGTAGTACATATTGTACCTAACAGGAGAGTTTTTAAATCTCTCACCTCCATTCCCACCATTCCCCCTTCTGAGTCTCCATAGTCCGTTATACCACTCTGTACACCTTCTGCATACCCATAGCTTAGCTCCCAGTTATAAGGGAGGGAGAGCATGTGGTGTTTGGTTTTCTGTTCCTGAGTTACTTAATGGAATAATGGCCTCCAGATTTTAAATATGACACTATGCCATGAGATGGCTTCAGCCAGAGATTTATGATATAAATGCATTGGAATGAATGTAGGGCATGACCAGGTGAGAGAAAGCAGCCGTTCCTTGTCCTGCCTTAGAACAAAGTCCATGCCACCTTCTGATCTGCTGTACTGTCTTCTAGTCTAACTAGAGCGAGAGTCAGTTGTGTTTGAACATGTTAGGAAGGAGACAGTGATAAGGCAGTAGCTGTATTGGTGTAGGGAGGAAAATAGTAGACATTCAGTAATCAACTATTAAGCAAATGAATGTGTAATGGTGGGTCTTAGGTGGGAAAAAGGACACTGTTTCCATTTTGACAGGATGGGAGCAAGAAGAATGGGTGCTTGCATATTTGTGACAACTATTTGAGGCTGTTCCTAGCTGATGGGGTCTACATTTTTTGGGCAGTGGCAAGTGAAGGTGGGAGTATGGGTAGCAGTAAGAGGTAAAGAGCATGCAGGAAGGGGCTTTGCAGTGGTTATCATAGAGAATAGAAGAGTGAGCTTACTACAGGAACAGTGCAATGTTAACGGGAAGTGCTGAGGATGAAGCTGAGTCAGGTGACCAGGAGTTCACAGAGAGGCCAGTGAGCTCGCTGAAAGACGTCTGCCATCAGCAGTCAGTAGGCCAGGCCCTAAGGGAGAACTGTGGGAAACGCTCCCGTGTGATGCCCCTAGGAAATGGTGAGCTTGAGCCCAGACACAGATCCCGGGTTGGGGGAGTCGAGCTGAGGGAAAACAGGAACCAAGAGAGGGACTATGCTATTCAAAATAATTAACAGACATTACTTTATAGATATGAGGACTTGGGAGGCATTGTGTCCATTTTTGGTTCCTTATGGTTTATTGCTTCATTGTGTTCAGTTTTGGATCCTTGCTACATTAGTTGTAAAATATTCACTTCAGTATTTACAATTGTTAAGTATTTACTGGGCATAACTTACTTACTGGGCATAACTTACTTACCTTGTGACTTAAGTATTTACAATTGTTAAGTATTTACTGGGCGTAACTTACTTACCTTGTGACTTAACTTAAGTATTTACAATTGTTAAGTATTTACTGGGTGTACTGATAATATTGATAATCAGCATCACCTACTTTGCCCTTGACCTTTTAAATCAGTATCTGTTCCTTTTACTAGTTCTTCAGAATTGTTTTCTGTTTCTTTTGTTATTTGAGAAATGCTTTGATCTGATGTAAACAACATTAAGTAGAAAAATACATAATGGAACCTACTGCACAAATAAAATTGCTGCCTGGGCATAGCTCATCCAGTCCTCCAGACCCCACTCTTTTCTTTCTCCTTTTTTTCCGCACACGCTCTCTTCCAGGTTTGGGACCCTCTCGCTGGACGAGATTCCCAGGCTTGCATTCAGTTCACAACAAGACACAGTAATGGAGAATGGAGAAGGAAGATAGCTGAAATTTTCCAGCTGTTGTGATGATTAGATAAGTGACTTGCCCCATTGGAAAGAAAGTAGTTGAAGACATGGACCCTGAATCTGAGCTGGATTGGTAGGAGGTAAACACAGAAGGTGAATGGACTGGGGGGCTGGTAGAACAGTCCATGGACTGAAGTCATGGCTGTCCTGCCAGTGAGAGCACAGCTTTATCTGCTCACTTTATCAGAAGGGTTTGTTTTTTATCTTACCCCTGGCATCCCGAGGTTGGAAGGAGAAGCTGCTTTCTTCAAACCACGACGCAACATTTTGCTGTGTTCCTTCCATCATGTCTTCATGGTAGGCACAGATTAGGAGTAGGAACTGAGTGAAATGGAAAAGCCTAGGATAACTTCTGGGATTGGAGATTTGATAATTAGAGGTAGATATCAAAGAGGCGGGAGATACAGGAATGGAGCAGGGTTTGGGGGAGTGGATAGTGAATTCAGGCTTTAACATATGCAGTAAAGATGCTTATAGATACAGAGATGGAGATAATCAGTAAATCATTGGATCTATGGGTCTGGAGTACAATGGCATAGCTGTGAGTTGAAGATGCATATTTCTAAATTATGCATATGTGGGTAGTGATTGTAATCAAGGGAAGGAATATGGAGAGTGAGTAGGGAGACAGGGCCAGCACATGCCATAGGGAGCAGTGTATTTATGGGGCATGTAGAAGAACATCCAGCCAAGGAGATGGAAGGGAGACTAGAGAGGTAGGAAGAAGCTGGGAATAGTATTGCAAAGGCCAAGGGAGGAAAATTTTGAGATCAAGGGAAGAGTCTACAAGGGCTGTGGATACAGAGGGTCAGGTCACATGGGGACTCAGAAGAGATGCCCCAGAGCCCCTTTAGGAGAGGACCCAGAGGCAGGGACCCCCGAGAGCTCTAGGGACAGCAGCCTCAGAGGGAACACTGGTTGGAAACAGTGGGGAATGTTCTCTGAATTTCACCTCGAGGCTCAAGACCCTCTTCAGTTTTCGTAAGTCAAATGAAAAGGTTGGACTGGATCACTGTTAAGTTCCTCCTGGTTCTAAAATCATGACTCCAGGATCTTTTACAGGAGTGAGAGCCAACAACAAAAGATTGCCCTTCCCCCGGGGATATGTCTTAAAGTTGGCTCATGAAAGAAGCCACATAAACAGCCTGAAGTCTTGATCTCACCAGAAGTGTTTTCTGTAAAGCACAGGACTATAAATATACCAACTGGATGGGATGGAGGCGTGTGTTAGATCCACACCCCAGTATGCTGCCCTCTGCCCAGGAAGTGCCGGGCCCCATGAGGGCTTTCTGAGCCCTCACACCATCACAAGGGGCTGTCACGTGGAGCACTGAGCTCCTGGATGCAACTGGAAGAGGCTGGAGGACTGCTTGTTCAAAAATTTGTTGAAAATATTCAGGCAGTTGGTGGCAGCTGGAATTGATGACCTTGTGGTTATTTTCAACCCAATGATTCATGTATACTCTGAGGGAGGCTTCATTCCTATTACTAATTTTGTCACATTTCCCATGGGGATTCTGTTGCAAAGTATTTATGCTCTGATCTCTCAGGGGTCCCTTTCCTGCTTGGAGATCCTTCTTGTGATGCTAGGAGAGGTGAGGCCCCCGACCTTGATGTGCGGGTTGAGATAAGTCTCTCCCCCTGGGGTAGGGTGTTGGACCCTTTCCTTCCCCAAGGATGGGCTCCATGTCTCTTTTCACCATGGTGGAGATCCTGGGGTCTGGGACGGGATCTCCAAGGGTGGCAGCACAGGGTGTATCCAGGGCGTAGTTTGCCTCCTGTCAAGGTTCTTCACTCTTGCTTCAGCCTCAAGCACGCCTTGAACTGACTGAGGCCTCCGCCTAGAGTTTTCTGCCCACAGATTTCCTCATGCCTCTTTCCTCCTTCCCATTCAGGGCTCTTTGTGTACAATGGCTCTCAGAGGAGCCTTCCCTGATTCGCCTCTCTAAAACAGCATCCCTGGTATGCTCTATACCCACATGTTGCTCTATTTTTTTTCCTACTGAGCTCTTATCACCCCCTGTTTTATTATATACTTGCTTCTTCACTAATATAGTTCTGGCTTCACCAATGAGAACATGAGATCCTGAGAAGAGACATTTTGCCTGCTTTGTTCACCAGAGCATTCCCAGTGCCAGAAACAGTGCCCGGGGCATGCAGAGTAGATGCTCAGTAAATATCTGTGTGTTAAAATAAATAATGAATGATCTGCACAAATAATTTCTAAATTACAGTGAGTCATCCCTTAACGTTATCAGTAAGTTCCTGGAAAGTGCAACTTGAAGTGAAATGATGTAAACAAAACATTTTTTTTCCTCATCATTGTAACAAAATGACATTGAAGGAAAGGAAGTTACTGGAGGACCTGCTGTAGGCTGTCATTTCATTTCAACTCACGGTTTCCAAGAATCTATTGACAATGTTATGTGAGGACTTCAGGGGACAGCTATGAGAAGAGCCTCAAAGGAGAAATTACAGAGTGCTATTAAAGCGCATCTCGAAGGGTGTGTGCAGATCTCAGGAAATAAGCAGGGGGTCCTGAGGCATCTCTAGATGGGTCATCGTGGCAAGCAGGCTGGTGGGTGTGGGCACCACCACTGTTGCTGAGAAGCTGGACCTAGTTTCCATTGGGTCACTGCCATGCTTATCCTCCTGAGATGTTTTTCCTTTTTCTTTTCTCTCTCTCTCTCTCTCTTTTTTAAAACAGTTTCACTCCCTCACCCAGGCTGGAGTGCAGTGACACAATCTCAGCTCACTGCAACCTCTGCCTCTCAGGTTCAAGCAATTCTCCTGCCTCAGCCTCCCCAGTGGCTCAGCCTCCTGAGTAGCTGGGATTAGAGGCGCCCACCAACACGCCCAGCTAATTTTTTAGTAAAGACAAGGTTTTACCATGTTGGCCAGGCTGGTCTCGAACTCCTGACCTCAATTGATCCACCCACCTTGGCCTCCCAAAGTGCTGAGATTACAGGCGTGTCCCACCATGCCCAGCCCCCTGTGCTGTTTTGTTCACTACCATAACCATGAGCCATGTGCACCTATTTCACTTCACATTAATTAAAATCAAACAAAATTTAAAAATGCGCTTACTTAGTGACATGTTTCACGTGTGACTTAGTCACATTTAAAGGGCTCACGGTCACACGTGGCTAGTGGCTACCATGTTGGGCAGCACTATTCGATAGAAACGATTTTCGTCATCATAGTTGGTTTCTACTGGGCAGCACTGGTCTGGAGAGTGTTTCCAGTGAGCAGGCCAGTAGGTATGGCATGAGCTAACTTCCACATTTGGTGTCTGTATCCACTCCTGTTAGCAATATGAAAAGGAAGAGGGGAGAGCGAGAGAAACAAAAGACCTGCTTCCTAATGATTCCCGCGGAATCCATGTTCTATTTCTTGCGAACTTGCTCTTTCTTGTGAACCACAAAATAACCTCTCCCCTATTATCTCTCCTTCTACACCTGTTCCCCGAGAAACCTTCTCTTATCACAATGCTGGACTTAGAAAAAGAATCCCACAAATGGTCGCTCTTATTCATATACTCCCTTTTTCTGCTGGGAGGAGAAAGATGAGACACTTTCGATTTTGTCTGCAGGGGAGGAAAAAAGGGAGAACTCACTCAGACTTTGGACGGAGGCTCCTTTGTAGCTACTGTCACCCCTACTGAGAAGCAAGGAAGTGGGGTGCTTTGCCCCCTTTTCAGGTTAAAGTATAACATCCTCAGGAGAGAAACTGCAGGAAGAGAAGGGGCCTTGAGCTTCCAGAGCAAGGTAGCTAGGGAAGGAACAGAAATGTGTCCTTTGTGGGTAGGCTGTTTTAAGATTCTTACTTCCTCAGTTTCTCTTGCTTCTGTGCGCCTTTTGTACCTTAATTTTTTTTTTTTAAACAGGCCTAGCCAGGCTAAGCTCTGCAAAAGATAACTACGGAGAGATGTTTTGTCCCCACCTGTGCCAGAGCATTCAAGGAGATGCAGCCATTTCTGGGGGCAGTTGGTGACAGAGGAATTTGATATGATCAAGTCCCAGCGGGACAGTAAAACTCTGTCAGGCAATATTGGATCCACTTGGTAAACTATTTCTTCCCGCCTGGAGCTTCATCTTCTAGGGCAAAACCTTGGATGTTTTAATAAGATGAGTGATAACAGGAATAGGATGTAGACATGAGGTCTGCTAGGGCGTAACACCTGTGCCACGTGCAACCGCAGAAGCACATGGAACTCACATACTTGCATATCCTCCAGGACCTGGTTATATGAACAGAAATGAAGAAAATGCAAAGGTGGAATTATTAATATATGTATGAATGATTTGCCATCTCCCACTTGTAAAAAAGAGAAAATCTATTACAAATATTCCTCTCAAGATTGTATGCTCATTTTAATTCCTTTGAATAAGTGCAGGATAAATTTTTCCAAACAGTTCAACATGCGAGTTTATTGGTGACTACGTGTCAATGTGCTCATTTCAGGGATCATTTACGAGCGATGAATTCTGTGTCTGGAAGAGCCTTTGTTCCAGCTATTGTCTGACGCACCTCTAACTAGACAGCCCTGCCGGTGTCACTCCAGTGACCAAACAGCAAACAGGAAAAATAAACCATCGATCAATTTAATACTAGCTTTTTCTTTCACACGAAAACCTGCACTCAGCTGATGATGACTGACATAAAAACTAAATCTATCTGCTTTATCACTCCTCTCCAAAAGGACAAGTCTGAGAGGCGGGAAGAGAAGAAAATATGTAGGATTAGTCTTACCTTTAATCACCTGCCTGCTGCTGTTGTATTAATAATCTGTGCATGTGGGAGAAGGAAGTCAATTAAAATAATTCCTTTGCTGTTCAGTGTGAGCGTAGTATAAAAAGTGAAGATGTGAATCATGAGCAAGCTCTTTGAAAGCAGGATTTTTGGAATATTGTTTAATATTATGGAAACCACCTTAAGTAGGGTCTGAGAATATGGTATTTCATTCATTCATTTATTCATGCATTTAACAAATATGTATCGAGTACCTATTGTGTCTCAAATGCACAGTGGACATTGAAGATATAGTAGTAAACAAGACAAAAACATTCTTGCCTTCATAAAGCTTACAGTCTGGTGGAGAAGACAGACATTAAATAAATAAATAGGTGAGATAAATGTTACCAGAGAGGAAGCACAGAGTGTTTTGAGAGCATATTTCAGGGACTATGACAGGCCATGGTGGTGGTAGTGATTGATTCTTTCTGAGGAAGACACATTTAAGATGGGACACAAAGGGTGGGTGGGATTCACATTGCTGAATGAGTGGGGCTGAGGTAATAGAGGGAAAGCCATGTGTGTAAACTCCAAGGCAAGAGACCCAAGGGGAGATTTCAGATACTGAAATAAGACTGGAATGGCTATTACAGAGAAAACAAAAGGGAGAGAGACATGGGATAAAGCTGGAAAAGTTGGAAAGGATTAGATCTTGAATAGCCCTGTAAACCATGATGAAAAATCTAAAATTATGCAAAGAGAAATGCGAGAACGAATGATTTTAAGCCCAGAATGCAGTGCTTTAGAGAGATCTCTCTGTGTGCAGCGAGAATGATTAGAAGGGTGTTAAGAGCAGAGACACAGGGTCCAGGGAGGTGGCTAGGCAGTAGAGGACAGTGATGATGATGGTGTCTTAGACTAGAACAGGGGCTGTGAACGTTTAGAGAAATGTTCAGGTTCAACAGACACCCAGGAGATAGAACTCACAGCACAATGCTTGATCAGATTAAGGGAAAGGTGAGGGCAGAGAAGGAATCAGGGTGACTCTCAGGCTTCTGGCTCAAGTGGTGGGATGGAATGGTGCACTTCACTGAGCCAAGGGTCCGTGGAGGAAAGGCAGATTTGGGGAGTTGATAGAAATATGACAAGTTTAGTTGCAGAAGTGTTTCATTTAGAATACCTATGCGACATCCAAGCAGAGATGTCCAATAGATGATTTGATATATGGCTCTGGTGCTCAACAGAAACAAGGGTGCACATATATTACACCTTTATCTTCAGTTCTCTCTACTCATTTAACAAAGAAATACATAAACAATGCCTGGGGAAAATTACTTATAAGTTGTAAAAAAATGAACCTATCCTTTAATCTCTCAATTCAATATTTGGGACATTATCCCAAATAAATTATCCAGAAAAAGAAAGCCATATGCATTGAGTTATAGTTTATGATACCAAAAATTTAGAAAACATGTCCAACAGTAGTTAAATAAATTGTAGTCTAACAACAAAACAGAGTATTGTTGCTAAAAACCATAATTTTGGATATTTTATAGCAGTTTAGAAAAGTGTTTATGGTTAAAACTAAACAGCAAAATTCGGAAATCTATGCTCTGATTATAATTTTCTAAAAATGATTACACATGGGCAATTCATAGAAGGGCACTTGAATAAACTAAAAGAATTGACTTGCTAAATGACAGAATTATGGTGATTTTTTTCTTTTTGATGTATTAAAATGTATGTAGAGTAAATATGCTAAACAACTATCATAAATATGTTTTTTTTGTTTTTGTTTTTGTTTTTGAAGCAAGTTTCCAGCTTAGATAATCTGAGGCACCATCTTGCCAGTTGGAGACATGGGATTCAATAACTGTGCATGGCCCAATGGACTTTGTCAACAAAGGTCATGCCTCCCACATCAGCCCACAATTACACAAGAGTCTCATTTCTGGGTGTGTTTTCATTTCTCCAGCAGAAAAATAGTCAGCACACCTCAGAGTACATGTGAGTCTCCACCAGGCACCCGTGGACTCAGTCCTTTAGCCTCACGTCTTCTCTCCTTCCAATTGCTTTCTTGTCTCGGGCAACTAACATATGATTGATCAGTTTCTCTATTTCTGATTAGCCTTGGGACTTTAGTAAGAATTAATGATCCAATGTCTGAGACAGGTTCTTCTTCATTTTGTTTAATGTTTTCATCATCTCCCTCATCAAAGGGCCCCTCATTGAATATTTGCAAATGTTCATGAAGACGAAATGCCGAAAATTTCCAAAGGAGAGGTGCTCGGTAGGTACTGGATGCCCATTGTTACTCTTCTTGTCTATTCAGTTATATGCTCTTTGTGATCTACAGGGGGCACAAGAGTCTTTGCTCACAGGGAAATCTTATATAATAAACAGTACCAGCAACAGCTGAGCCAGAATGCAAAACTCCTGGGTCAGGTGTCATCCTAAAATAGTTTGTGAGCAAGTTCACCGTTCAGGGAGGATCCTTTGTTTTTCCAAAAAAAAAAAAAAAAAACCAAAAACTATGCCTGAGAACTAGTATAGAAAAATGAACTCCAGTGGCAATGTATAGCAAGGACAGATTTCACACTTTTGAAATAAGCTGGGCTATGTGCAAAGAAATCAATGCCAATGAAATAATGGAACATAAACCTTCAGAGGTAAAAGGGTTCTTTTCATTCCGAGAGGAAAAAATAAAAGCAAGCAAAAATGGATTTAAAACGTCCTCTTTGTGTGTTTGTGACAAATGGAGAATTAAGCAGATTGGATGAGTGGGTTCTCTTGAAAGAGATAAAATGGTTGAATATTCAGACACTTCTTTTCTTCTCTGGGGCAGCCAACAAGAAAAGTGTGATGAATGCCACAGAGGGATAGTCACGTGAGACGGAGCTCAACAATGGAGCCAGACAGGGCATTACTGCAGACAGAATTCCTGTTCCAACTGCTCTCTTACCCAAGCAGGGAGAAATTCCATCCATCTTTCTAGGATGTAATATTCCCTTAAGAGATGGTCAAAAGAATATTTGAAACTTTGAGTGCTTTTGCATCTTCTAGGATTGAATGCAATGCCATCATAGGACAGCTGCTTGGGTGTATGATTCACAGTTGGCAAAGAAATGACTGAGTGCTTTTGAATGCCCCCAAAATGCTTTATTATATTTTTAATTTTATTTTGAAAACATTTGAGATTTACAGAAGGGTTGCAAAGATAATAAGAGAGATCCCATATACTCTTCCTTCTGCTTCCCCTAATGTTAACCATTCATCTAGCCATGGAATATTTTTCAAAACACAGAAATTAGGCTAGGAATGGTGGCTCACGCCTGTAATCCCAGCACTTTGGGAGGCTGAGGCAGGCAGATCACTTGAGGTCAGGGGTTCGAAACCAGCCTGGCCAACATGGCGAAACCCCATCTCTCCTAAAAAGACAAAAATTAGCTGGGTGTGGTGGTGAGTGCCTGTAATCCCAGCTACTTGGGAGGCTGAAGCAAGAGAATCACTTGAACCTGGCAGGTGGAGGTTGTGGTGAGCTGAGATCACACCACTGCCCTCCAGCCTGAATGACAGAGTGAGACTCCTTCTCAAAAACACAAACAAAAACAAAACAGAAAACCACACAGAAATTACATTAGTACAGATTTTATTCAGATTTCACTATTTCCACTAGTGTCCTTTTTCTATTCCAGCATCCAGTTCAGAATCCCACATGGTGGTCAGGTGTCTCATCTCCTTAGTCCATTACAACCTGTGCTTAGTTTCTCAGCCTTTTCTTTTTTTACTGCACCCTGATACTTTTGAAGAGTATTGGTCAGGTATTTTGTGGAATATTCCTCAATTTGTGTTTGCCTGATGTTTTCTCATGCTAAATCCTAGCTTATGGATTTTAGGGAAGAATTTTACTGAGAGGTTGTGCCCTTCTCATCACATTATATCAGAGTGTATGTGATAGCAACATGACTTCTTACTGATGATATTAACCTTGACTCAGAAACGGTGTTATCATCCAGGTTTCTCCACTATAAGCTCACTGTGCTTCCCTTTCCACACCCTACTCCTTAAAAGAGGGGCAGTAAGTCCAGCCCACATTCAAGGGGAGGGAACTTAAATTCCACCTTCTGAGAGAAGAGTAGTAAAGAATTTAGCTGTGTGCGGTGGCTCATCCCTGTAATCCCAGCACTTTGGGAGGCTAAGGCAGGAGGATAGCTTGAGCTCAGAAGTTTGAGACCAGCAGACCACATGATGGAACCCAGTCTCTACAAAATATACAAAAATTAGCCAGGCATGGTGTCGCACACCTGTAATCACAGTTACTCAGGAGGCTGATGCATGAGAATTGCTTGAACCGGGAGGCAGAGGTTGCAGTGAGCCGGGATCATGCCACTACACTCCAGCCTTGGCATCAGAGTAAGATTCTATCTCAAAAAAAAATTTTTTTTGTGGACATTTTGGGAGCTACTTTGAGGCCAAATAGTTTTAAGATTTTAGACATTAATTTACTTTTTTTCTGATTACAAAAGTATAAAACAGAAAACCTAAATCTCATCAATCTCAGAAAAACATGAATCTTGGCAATCACTATGTATTATATATAGCTGTGTGTGTGTGTATGTGTCTTTATTATTTAGTAATTGACTCCTTTAACTTAGTACATTATGAACATACTTCAATGTAGTTATATTTGGGATGACCATGAAGTATGACATGAGTCATTTATTGCCGAGCCCATAGCAAGAGTAGATGCTTCAGTTTATTATCATTACTAAGGGTTTAACAGTACATAGGCTTCTAATCTAGAGCTCTATTACAGGGGTGAAATAATCTAGATTGAGATTGTATGTGCTGAGTCCAGACTTAGAGTCAGAAGCAATAAGCAAACCCCTTAGATTCCAAACATTACAGCTTTCATTTCACCCTTTGACCTCTGAGACCAAAGCCACAAGAACAACACAGTGAAACAGACATTCCATAATATTAGCTTAAATCTCATTCCAAAGTATTTGCTCTCCAGGTATAGTGGCTCATGCCTGTAGTCCCAGCACTTTGGGAGGCCATGGTGGGCAAAGCACCTGAGGACGGGAGTTGAGACCAGCCTGGCCAACATGGTAAATCCCCGTCTCTACTAAAAATATGAAAATTAGCTGGGTGTGGTGGTAGGTGCCTGTAATCACAGCTACTCTGGAGGCTGAGGCAGGAGAATTGCTTGAACCCAGGAGGTAGAGGTTGTGGTGAGCCAAGATCGTGCCATTGCACTCCAGCCTGGATGGCAAGAGCTAAATAAATAAATAGTTTGCTTTTCCCTGACTGAAAAATTTTTTTGAATGTTTTGTTTTTCTCATTTTAGGAGCCCTCACCTGGGAGGAGAGCTTCCAGCCGCTGGCAATCAGGACTTACTTCCCCTTCAGCCCTGGAGAAGCGGCAGAGCCAGGTGTGACACTCTCTCTCTTTTTCTCTCTGCCTGATTCCCTCTCTATCAGGATTCTAGATGAAGGTAAAGAGTAACAAATTAATGCTTATGTTATTGAAGAGGTTTGTGGCAGGGAATAACCATGTATCTCTCTGGGTCTGGAATTAAAACCAGGGCTTGGATGTCAAGCACGGGAAAGGACCAAACTAGAGTCTTGATGTGTTTGTAAACAATGCTTTGACAAGAATGGCCGTTTCTCTTGGTTTTTGGATGTGTTTTACAGTAATTCACAAGAACCATGTAAGGCTGAAGCACATCAGAATCACCCGGGGGCTTAACATGCAGCTTGCTGGACTCCATCACCAACCTCTTGGATTCAGTAGGTCTGGGGTCGTGTCCAAGCAGTTGCGTTTCTGATGAGTTTCCAGGTGATGCTGATGCTTTTGGCTGAGGACTACACTTTGAGAATGACTTCTATGGACCAAGCTATTTGCATAGATTAATTTCTGCACACGTTGCAGTGCTGACTAAGTGGATGTGATGAACTAATACATGCAACACCAGGACAAAACAAAATTTAGTCTGCCTTGCTCCAATTTTATTCTAATTAACATCTGCTCTCTCGGGCTCCCTGCAAAAGTCTTTTGATGTTTGTATTCATAACCACCACCAAAATGAGCTTGATGCAAAAATTCATTCAATCGCTAAACATTTTATTTGTGATGACAACAAATTTTTATTTCTCTAATTTGAGAGTTGTTCTGTTTCGTCTTCTATGGTGGCCTGAGCAGGTGTTTCTTTCTCTCTGACATCCGCCAGGCCTCACTGACTAAGAGTTTTCTAGTCTTTTCTCACCATTTACTCTTCAGAATTCTGATGTTCTTGGGGCTGGGGCCTGCTTTGTATTTTAGGGGTCTTTGCCAATTTAAACTGTCACTATTTTAGTGTCAGATATAAATAAATAATTTCTGATATCTGAGTCATAAGGTGAAATGAAATAGTTTGGAGTATATTCCAAGACCTTGGCATTCTTCAGGGATACGGTCCAAGACTTTCAACAATTCGCAAACTTGAGAATTTCTAATGCAGTCTGACTCCCACATTCTTGCCTCAGTGAGACACTCTGAAATGTAGTTCCAGGAAAACAAGCCAGACAGCACCACGAAAACACCTTAAGAAAGCAATGCAAAGAGTTCAACGGAGACGGGAAGTGAGGGCCAAAGAGGTCTTCTGGAATACAACGCTGAAAATGCAATAGTGCAAGTCATTAAATGATCGCTTGCTTGCTGGAGGATCACTCTTTTAGAGGGAGTGAAAACAGGGACATGAAATGGAATGGACTAAGTTATTATCTTTATGTTTTAATGCATAAGCAGAAGCGGCACCCATTCTGGCTACAGAAACAGCTGATATGGAGCCAATGGCGTGGTTTGTTATGGGCTTGGGCTGGGCTGGTGCCCACTGTAAATTATCAGGCACATAAAGCTGAGGCTAGAAGCTGGTCAGACAGGTAAGAACAGGACTCTGGTTAGAGACTCTCAAATGAAGCAGACAGGTGAGGGTGGGAAGAGCATTAAGTTTATGGAGCACTCACCACAGGCCTGCTTGTGTTTGGAGTGCAAATATGATTGTGTCCAAAGGGGGAGTTGGTTGGATAGTCATGTCAGAGACTAAAACAAGTAAAGACATGATCAGGAGTAGGTACCAGATAAAATACAGAAAACATGGTTAAATTTAAATTCAGGCAAACAATGAATATTTGAAACATATGCTAAACAATTACTTGTTCATATAAAACTTAACTGGGTGTTTTGTATTTTTACTTGCTAAATTGGACACCTTTAGTTCAGGGGGCAAATGTCAGATAAGGCAGGTTGCAGCAGCTGAGCTGAACTCAGAAGCACCCTCGGGGGTTCTGCTCAGGAGGTGAGCTTGCTGTGGGGTGCTGCATAGTGGAGGAAATCAGGGGATCCACTTTCACCAGGTCTAGGGGAAAGCCGTAGGGAGCACTTCTGTGTCCAGCCAAATGCTTTTATGTTGCTTTTTTGTTTTTGTTTTTTTGTTACAAAAAGCGAAAGAAGTTTAAGAAGTCCTAGGGTCCAAGGGGTGACTTTGCACAGAGGCTTTAATTGTGAATCCTCTGTAGCTAGCTGGTAAGTGTGACTCCGTAGTGGCAGAGAAGAGAGGTAATTAATGAGCATCTGCTCTGAGCCAGGAATTTTCCATGGTCCACTATCTATATTTTTATCACAACAACTGTGGACCTCGGGAGTGGTGGTGCCTATTAATTCCCTAGCACCCCAGTCCTTACTGAAATCTATTTTACTCCTCTCTTTTCCTTCCTCTGCATACACACATGCAAAGCCTGGACTTGACAGCTTTATTTTCCATGTAAATCTTATTATTTAAACTGAAGAAACTCTCCTGAAGCTTTAGAATAGGAAGCAGTGACTGAACCTCTTTTTTTTTTTTTTTTTTTTTTTTTTTTGAGACAGAGTTTCACTCTTGTTACCCAGGCTGGAGTGCAATGGCGCGATCTCGGCTCACTGCAACCTCCGCCTCCTGCGTTTAGGCAATTCTCCAGCCTCAGCCTCCTGAGTAGCTGGGATTACAGGCACGTGCCACCATGCCCAGCTAATTTTTTGTATTTTTAGTAAAGACGGGGTTTCACCATGTCGACCAGGATGGTCTCCATCTCTTGACCTCATGATCTACCTGCCTCGGCCTCCCAAAGTGCTGGGATTACAGTTGTGAGCCCGGCCTAACTGAGCCTCTTAATTGCAGGGGAAAGAGTTAGAAGGTTGAGTGGTCTCAGAAGACTGGTTTGCCATTTTAGCTGTCCACACTAACAAGTGCATGCCATTAATAGTGCAGAGAAAGCCAGTCACGGGGGAGAAAGTGAATGTGAAAGACAGAAGTGGAGATGGCAGAGAGGGAGAGAGACAGAGGCGGACTATTGGCAGCTTTCCAGTTCCTGTTAGACACAGCCGTCCTCCTTACAACTGGCCTGGCCGAGCCACTCCTTTATAATTCACCCCAATTTTGTATTTTATTGAGTGGCTTGTTGTGCTCACAGCATGCTGTAAACCAGGAATTATCATTAACTCTCCTTTATAATACATCACATGGCAAATAAATGGTAGAACCTGAAATTGACCCCAGCTTGGTCAATCGCAACCGTCCTTGCACTGCCTGGTTCCTAGGTGCCTGCTCTGTCTTACTTGGCACCCTGATGGGTCCCCTTCTCCTGCCATGGCATATGATGAATGTTAGGTGACTCATCTTCTATTGGGTAGCCCACAGAAGTGGCAATGGCTTACACAGAAGCAAAGACATGGGAGGTGGAGGAAACAGGTATTGAGGTCATATAATTGAAAGTGGAAGGCTGGTCAGGGCTTGTCCAGCAGGTAAGACCAGACTCCTCCAGCCACGTGGTCATCAGAAGAAATAGAGCTGCTGAAGGCATGGCTGACAGGGCTCTGTCAACTCAGGAGGCTTAAGTGAGGCAGTAGCAGAGTCAGTGCAGGAGGTCAAAGATTGGATGGTTCCCAAATGGTGCCGTTTACCTAGCAGGGTTGGATAACTCCAGATTTCCTACAGAAGCTGAAGAGCACCTCTACTGTGCAACCAGCCCTGTGCCAGGCACTGAGGATTCAGGGATGACACAGGCTGAAATGATACTCCCGCTCTTAGGAACTCACAGTCCAGTGAAGATGGATGTAGTGAACAGAGAATTATAACTGATTACGTTAATCAACGCAGGTGAGCAACACAATATGAAGGAGAAGTACAAGGTATAGGGGGTGGCACAGTGGGGCGGTGAGGTGATCACCACAGCAGCTTAGCATGGCCCACTCCAAGAGGGAGCCCTGCCCTTCCAAGGGCATCAGCTATAGACCCTTCAGATCAGGGGAACTATTTGTCTTGGGAGTCAAGCAGGGGAGACCCACTACTAGGGTCAATGGAGCAGTCCACTCAATGGCAAGGGAGATGAAAGCTAAGTTTTACAGATTCTCTTCAGATTTTATTTTTCAGTCTATTCATTGGTTGAAGTGTTTGGCATCTTGGTAAAATCACTGGGAATCAATTTTTCAAGGCCAGTTCATCTCATGGCTAGCTTGATAAATTACTGAAATTATGACAGTTGGTCAGATACGGATTTTAACTGGACATAGAACAACTTGTCACAGCCATTTTGTGGGCAAGGACAAGCAAGGTAAAGGACAAAGACAAGCACAAGTCAGGATCTGATGAAGGGGAGAAGCAGGCAGAAAATGGACACATGTCCCAACTCAGAGAGGGCGCAAACGGTGTCAAAGAGAAACTCATTCAATTGATACAGAACTTCTACCCTCAGGATAGCCTAGGCATTGAAGAAGTGAAATCTAGATGAAATTGACATTTAACTTAGAAGAATTTGACTGACATCGTAGCTAAATGAGCAAAATGCTAAAGTAGCCTCAGAAAAGACATGGCTAAACCAACGCGTGGGGACATCCTGTTTTGTGATGAGTTCTTTTGGCAAATAGATTGAGAAATTTATTTTTGGCAGATTGGTTAATCAGAGTTGGCTTTTAAAACCATGGTGATTCAGGGTAATGTCCTGTTTCCCTTTTATTTGATCCACCTATTTGTCAGGACTCTTTCAGAAGCAAGTGACAGAAACTCAACATGGCCTTGGCACAAATAGTAAATTACAAGAAAGATATGGGAGCATCCTATGTAATTGAAGGAAGGATCTGGGCAGCCAAATAGGAAGGTAGGGCTGCAGTGGGTCCTCAGGGGCCCCTGACTCAGGTTCATGCTGGACCATTGCTGGTGTCTGCCCATCCTCGCTGGAGCACTCTGGCTTCTCCCACAAAATACTGATGGATCCTGGGCCTCACACCCCACAACTTCCTCTCCTGGAGCAGAGCTTACTCTGCCCAGCATTGGTTTAGAAATTGCAGAGAGGTTCTCTGATTGGCCAGCCTGATTAAAGTACCCAACAGTGGTTGGAGGGATGGTTTCCGGAAGAATGGGGATGATGAGGGCAGACAAAAGGGATGTCTCTTACAGGCCTCGTGAGAAGCTGGGAAAGGTGTCCTTGCCTCTTATATCCACATCGCAGTTCTTAGTGTTATAAAAGGACAACACCAGACAACATCCCAGATGAGCAGCCCTCCAGTCTCTTTTCTCTACCTGCTGGCTTAAAATTGTGATCTCTCTCCACCCTTAAGTCAGAGGAGGGCAAAGTGCCCCCCAACCCTCTGCTCAGCAGCAGTAGGAACAGAATAACTGCAGGCCAGGTTGAGCCTCACTTTGAACACGGCAATGGCTGTTTAATAAATGACACAGGGGATTCTTGTGACAGCGATGAAAAGAGGGAGAGGGCCAGGGACGCTGCTCTGGGACGCTGGGGAGCTCACCAGGGCGCTTCAGGAATCGAGGCTGCCTGGCCACCCAGAACCTGGCCCTGAGAGTGCGCAGGTGTGCTGCCTGTATAATGCCCTTGATCTCTAAGAGAAACAGTGGCCAGCCAATCAGATGGCAACCTCCTGCCAAGGACTCCATTAGCCTGCTCTGGTGGCTGCTTCTGAAGTGGCAGCCGCTGGCTCCGCTCGCTCGCTTGTTCACGGAGGACATATGGGCCAGGCAGGGATCAACGAGGGAACATCTGGCACAGGAGCAAATAAAACAGCCCCGATGACTAATTTAGGAGTGTTGCCTCGCCATTGTTCTTTCTGTGGCCCCATGCAAAGGTCACCCAGTGTAGCAGGCTCAGAGAGGCCACCGCTTCACCTTCAGCCGTCCCCAGGATCCAACTTGTTTGCCT
Organism: Saguinus oedipus; assembly: GCA_031835075.1. Classification (NCBI taxonomy): domain Eukaryota; kingdom Metazoa; phylum Chordata; class Mammalia; order Primates; family Cebidae; genus Saguinus; species Saguinus oedipus. The sequence goes on along the minus strand of CM063175.1, from coordinate 104,613,282 downwards.
TAAAAATGAATCGATAGCTTCTTCTTTGAGGGCTGAAACAGCAGCTCCCTATTACTGAATCCTGAATGCTCACGTGCATGGTCAGCCCCTCCTTGCAAGCCCCCAGGCACCCCTGTTTTTTGTTAGCCATTTATCATCTGGCCTCTGAAGTCTCTCTTAAAAGAAAAAACACTCTACTGGATTCATGTTCTATTTCTGCAACTGAGATTTTTCTCCTTTGGGTTCAAATAAAAGATAGCAAATGTTAAAGAGCATGAGAGAAAAAGGCACACATACCTGGCCCATGAATAGACAAGATTGCCTGTGGTTCTGATTTTGGTGGTTTATATAATAGCTTCAAATGCTGGTGAAGACAGGTCTCACTCAGCCTTGCCAGAAATGATCTCTAAATTAAACACCCATGTTTTTTAAAAATTATCTTTAATGGCACACTGGAACCACATAATTTTCAGCCTTGAAGGAGGATTTGGTAGGATATTGGGTGCTATTCATTTTCTCTTTTGGAGCCAGGAGCACACATCAGACAGTTTATCTGTAAAAATTCTCCATTAGAAATGATACACCTTTTCTTGAGAATTTATTCTCGTGTATGAAAGGTGTGCTGTGCTGTGGGATAAGCCATGTCTTCTGTCCTAGCTCACCGATAACACCCAGCTGCCTGTCATGGTGGCAAGGCCTCCTGCTTCTCCTTCTCATCTGGTATCACACACTCCTGGGGCTGGGGTGTGCAGGGTCATGGGCTCGAAGGGGTGGTATCCTACTGCTGCCCAGTCAGAATTACTCATCCCTCTGAACCCCCTAGAAATAAACCAATCCTCTTCCTGGTGGAGAGAACGTGTTCTGTCCCGCACTTATTAAATTCCCCAGGGAAGCGAATGCTCAATTTCTCTGCTGTTTTATAGCGCAGTCATCCATCTTCTAAGAGTGATTCTGGAGTTGCCTTGCTGGTTATCTCCATTGGACTTCTTCAGTACAACACCAGCCCCTCCTACCCTTCATTAACATAGATTGGCATCCTTTATAAGACAAGCACCCCAGGCAGCTGGGTGATTGATTATTTGAGTGACAAGAGAAGTGGATTCTAGTCTAGCTTAGTCACAATCTCGCTGTACGCTCAGAGACAAGTTACAACCTCTCTGGGCCTCAGTAGTTATACCTTTTAAGACACATGAGTCTAGATCTTCTGATTTGGTGATAACAGAAGGTGGGGGTGGATAACAGATTCAGGGAAAAAGAGAAATGGGAACACTGCTTCAACAGCACCGCAATAATGTGAACCAACCTGTGTTTGGAGCTCTGTATGCTACTGTTCAGCATATTCCATTGTGTCTTTGCTATTCGAAGCTGCTCAGAGACACAGTCATGAATCAAGACTTCCAGTAAATGCCTCTGGAACGTGGGGGAATCAGAAGCTGGCAGGAAGACAGTGCAGAGCATTGTCTGGAGCTCGTTCCTCTTGGTTGCGTGACTGCCCATTATGACTGTCTGATGATGGCAGTGTGATCATTTATCTAGTAATTACAAAGCATCTTCATTTTACTGCCTCTTTTAATGTTCCCAATAACCCCATGAAGTAAATATTATTTTCCCTACTTTAGAGATGAAAACCCTGAGGTTTAGAAAGGTTAATGACTTGTTATATGCCGCTCAGGTACTAAAGGGTAGAGTTGAGTGCAAAGCTAGGACTTCTGATTTCGCACATAATGCAATTTCCATCTTTTCAACAGTTGTCAGACTATTCCCTCAAAGGTCTGGGTTTGGAGGATGTGCCTGGGGTGGTGGTGGGGGCTGGGGAGAAAAGCTCAACCAGTGGCGCTTGGACTCCCTGCTTCAATCAAAGCACCTTTATTGTTCTTCTCTGTATTTATATAATGCCACACTAAATCTGGTTTTAAACAAAATGTTTCTAGTGCTAAAAAGTCAAAATTTATGGCATACAAAATATACCCCTGTGGTGCTGAAGATGAAAGCTTTTATCAGTCCCCTTACTCAGGCATTCTTTGTTCCAAAAATCCTGACTAGAAATCCTCTCTCTCTCAGAGGAGCTGACCACAGATGCTCTTACTTTTCTCAGCCCAGAGAGTCATATTCTGTTTCTGCAGGCCTTTCACAGGAAGAATGTTCTGTGGCCAAGGTAGTTGCTATCAAGCCAGATGTTGTTCAGCCCAGACAGACCCCATGCCTTTCCTTATAAGAATTGACCCACATGTTCCAACTTGCCTCATAAATATAAAAAGAAAAGCCTAGCTTCCATTTTAATTAGATGAAATAATTGCATGTCACACATCTCCTGAGCAGTTTTATACTCACTCTGACTGTGATGCAGGCATTAGCATTCAAAGATGCTGCTTGTCCTGTGTACAGATGTTGGGTTTATAGACTGTCATGTTCCCTGTGGCCACAAGATGTCAGGCAAATATGGTCATGGAATGTAGGTGCAGTAAGGTGCCTTGGCTCCTGGAAATGCCACTGACGAGTTCATTAGCTGATTAAAATCCTTCCAATAAGCTTGTTGGAAGAACCCAGGGAAAGTCTATGAAATGTGTCATATTGTTATCCTGTTGATGGAGGCGCTGAACATGACTAGCTGGTAATCAGATTAAGATCAACAAATATTGATTGTACATGCTTGCACGATTAAATCCTGAATAATTAAAGGCCACTGAGTTTCCCAGCTCTTACTTTAGTGTATGCTTCCACAAGCAACATGTGCTGTGTTTCCAAAGTACCATGAATAGTCATGGCTGTAGGAAAGAAATGGGATCAGTCAGAGAATCAGCCGCTTTTAAAAGTTTCAGTTTGAAACTCTGATGAAATAAAGAAGTGGGTTTTAAGTTAACAGCTATCCTATAGTCACGAGACATTTTATAAACCAAAAGCTATTAAATTAAATAAAGCCATACACTGAAACTTGCTCATACCGCTAATGTAGATTTGTTTACTCCATGATTTGAATGATTTGTTAATTAACAGCTGATCTGACACACCACCCCTCACTATTCTTTTAGTCTCTTGACTGACTTCCTGTAGAAGCTTCCTTGGGGTCTGACAGAAGGAAGCAGTAATGACAAGCAAAGGTTGAGCTCCATCGATCTGTGGTTATTGAGTTCGTACAGAGGGCTGGGTGCTGCTGAGGCTGCAGCAGACCTGGAGGGCATGGCCTGTGCCTCACTGTTTCTTCCCTTTCATTTATCTCTTTCTTCTAATTTTCTGTGTTCTGCTTCTTAACCCTTCAGATGCTTCTTACTGCTAAGCTAGAAGGTGAGAGGATGAGCTTTTATTTATTTACCTTTGAAAACATGCTGATCTCCTACTATGTTCTAAACTTTGGCCTGGACATTCAAAGACAAATTTGAAAATGGTGCTTACCTTGCTCTTGGAGCAGACAAGCTAAAGATCCCATTATAGCAACAAGGCGTTGGCAAGGCGATCAAGTAAATGTCCTGTGGAGTGCACAGGCAAGGAGGGGTTCATTCTGCTTGGTCCTGAGGGCATTGTGGTACTCCACAACAATGTAAGTTGGAGCTCATCAAGTGAACAGGGATGGGACAGCCTGAAGAATTAGAATATGTGAAGGCAAGTCTGTTATGGTAAAAGCTAAGCTGCTGTGACAAAGAGATCTGCAGTGTAGTAACTTGAAAAGTTAGAAGTCCATTAATATGCCTCTCACATCATAGTCTAAAGGTAGGAGCTCTTCTGGGGCTGTCCTGCTCCATGAGGTCATTCAGGGACCATGGTCCTTCCAACTTACCGCTCCACCATCCTCTGGGCATTTTTCACACTGCTGGAGTATCAGCTGGCTTGCTAAGTTCCAGCCACAGGGAGAATAGGGAGCAGTGGTCCAGGACAAGTTACTTTATTTTGGTAAGGAAGTCAGAAATTGCGCACTTCTTTATATTTCATTGACTTTGACATGACCGCATCTAGCCAGAAGGTGGGCAGGGAAGTATGCTTTTAATTAGGTGCTTCTGTACTCATTAAAAAAATAACAAAACATGTTATGGGAAGCAACTCGGGTCTTGCCACAACAGAGGCACAAAGAAGGGAATAGTGTGTCGTGGACGTAGCACTCAGTGGAGTGTAGCTGGATCACAGCTCACGTGACTATAAGGTGGGGCCAGGATGTGGAGGAGTTTGAATGCTATGTTGCTAAAAAATGTTTTTAAATGAAAGCAGCATGCTGACCTTGTGTTTGGGGTAAGTCACTGTAGCACCTGGGGTTTGAGCAAGCATTTGGAATGAAGGCTGTTGTTGGAGGTCCAGGTGAAAGATGGTGAAGCCTTCGGTCAGGAAAGGAGGAGGGTCAAGGGTATGGGGAAAGTAGATTTAAGAGACATTCAAGCTGTAACTAGAACTGAAACTGGCTGGTAAGATTCTAAGGGTCACCTCAATTAAAAACTGTTAACAAACCACACTGACAGTCTTTTTATTATTAGCAAAGTCTCTTCAACCGAGAACAGCTAAACGTTTCCTTGACCCCGGTCCTCAGCTTGTGTCAAATGTGCACATTCTAGAAATCAGTAGAGCACAGTGGGGTCTGTACGGTTTACCAAGTTGGGTCCATGTTCACTTCTCATATATTCTCAAGACAGTCTTGTGGGTTCAGAACACAGAATATGTCAGTACATTAAGAGTGTCTCTGCCATTTGCCCCTCAGGGACTGGGACACAGAAACCAAGTTCACAGAGACTGACATGTATTAGTTAGAACACCAATTTAGTCATCTGTAATTAGAAAAGCTACTGGCAGGCAGACATATGTCAACTTGGCCTGCTCTCTGAGGGCATTCTACATGGGAAGTCAAATTATCAGAAGATTGCTTGAGGGGTGTGGAACTGAACAAGGGGAATTATACATTTGAGTATTAAATGGTATTAAGCTCTGATAGCTTGATGCATTCATCTCCAAGGTGGGAATGTGGCTGTCAGGGGCACTAACTTCTTGGGTTGGAGTTATCAGGCATCTCGTCCTAGACAAATCTAGGAAGAAATTTCCAAACTTGAAAACTTTGGCATTTCCGTGACTATAACCACTCTAGGGGATATTTATAATTAAGCATCACACATGGAGACTCTGATGAGTACCAAGACACCCCTGCCCCAGTTTGGAAACTGTTGGGAGTATGGTTTATTCTGGAGATGAGCCAGAGGGGATCAAACACTCTGAGAGATCAGAGACCAATTGGGGCTAGCAAACGTTTTCTGTAAAGGGCCAGATAGTAAATACTTAGGTACTGTGGACCACGTGATTCTCATAGCTACAAAACTCCATCACTGTGGCACAGAAACAGGCTTAGACAAAGTGTCACCAAATGTTCCAATGAAAGCTTATTTACACAAACAGGCTGTAAACTGGACTCTGCCCATGGGCTGTTGTTTGCTGACACCTCGAGATGCCAGTCCTAGATTATCTGTTCACAAAACCTTTCTCCAAAGAGGATTCAATACTATTGATTTTTTTTCTACTGACTAAATCTTAATTATCTTCAAGTTTGCCATCCCGAGTTTGCTCCTAGATCACCCTGATTAGAATTTGGGGTGTTTCTAAATGTACAAGGTGCAGATAATCTGTTGGTTTACTCCCACAGATATTTGCCACTGGTCTACTGTGCGACCAGTTGAAGTTTCCAAAGCCCATCTTATTCTCTCCAAGTTCCAGGGTAGCAACTTGGCTGCATCTGTTAAGAAAACCCATTTTACAGATGAGTAATTTAAGTTAGAGTGACACAGGTGAGTGGCAGAGCTGAGACTGGCTGTCAAGTCATCCACCTGCAGGCCCTGCGTTCGCTCTACTTGGTCATATTTTCCTGGGTGGTTTCTAACTCTGTAGGCATAAAATTTGGACAGGGAGGTAAATTAATTTAGCTCAGTGTAATGACAACAGAGAAATGTGGTAGTATGGGAATGGTGGAAAATGATTAGGGCTTGGGGACTATAAAAACAAAACAAAACTGAAATGTAAACCTGAGCTCCCTGCCTAACATCTTCTTTATATCTACAGCAATCATGACCTTTCTGGAACAAAGAAAAGAGGTGATTTAGTCATCGAAGCTAAAGCAGGTTTATGTGACTGTGTGTTTGGATTTCATCTCTATGCTTCATTGAGGATGCCGTGGTGAGCACTATCTGCTTCCCATTGTACTGATGAGGGGGGATGAGACCAGAAGTATCCTTCAGTCATCTGTGAGTGGCTTCGGATGTTGCCAGGCTCGGCAGATGGAATTCAGGAAAATGTTGATTTATGTGTCCCTCATTGTCACAGCAGTTGTGTTATAAATTGGATGTCCTTATTCTGACTGGTGGCACTCCTCTGATACCCTTCTTGACCCTAAGCCCCACCCACTGTGGAAATCAACTACTCCCCCTTCTCCGTTAAGTCTGGCTCCGAAAAGGCCTGCAACACTTTTGGGGTTTGTCCTCACAGGTCGCTTCTGCTGTTTCCTTTGAAGGCAACAATTAGGTCGAGTCCACCTAGCACAGGGTCTGGCCCTGAATAGTCATTCTATAAATATTTGATGAGCAAAAGAGAGCTTCCCCATACAACTTACACCAACTTCCATCTATGCACACACTCTCTGAATAATGAGCAGATGGCAAGACCCGCCTCTTCTCTCCTTCCTCACAGTTGGTTCTGTTCCCCTTTGCGTTGGGTCTCCACATGTGCCAGGCGGTGTTTTTAGTGCTTTGCCAGCCTTAGCTCCCTCGAGCCTCTTGACAGTACTCTACACCTTACTGTATGTCAGCTCAAGAATTTGGCAGCTTGGGTTGAGATTCTGAATTCTCTACTACTCAGTTGTGCAAATTCCTGTGTGACTCTATGTGTCTTACCTTCCTACTCTGTGAAATTACCTTCCTACTCTGTGAAATCATCAGACAAATGATAACACTCAACTCATAGGTCTCATGAACTTTAAATGAGATAATATATGCAAAGTGATTAGCACGGTTCCTGGTAAATAGAGATCTATTGATTTTATCCCTTAGCAAATGAGAGTCTGTTTGTCTTTTAGATGTTTCATACCAAAGAATGTAATTATCTACTCAGCACCCACTTATCTCAGTAGAGTCAGGAATGTATCCCATAGATTTGTATTAGGAAGAGGCACAACTACATGGAAGCAGGACTATGGGAGGCAGAGAGACATAAAGGAAAAAGGAGGAGGAAGAATGGCAGGGCCTCTCTCTGAACCCGAGGAGAACAATGAAGATACTATCTGCAGCATTCTCTGGACTTCAAGCATGTTTGTGATTGGCTAACAGTAAGACTGGATTCTCTCTGGTCGTGAGTCACACATGGCCTTCCGGATGTCACATAACGTAATGGCAACATTACAAATGTCTTACTTGCGTGGCTAAGCAGTTGATCAATAATTATCTATTTTGTACCTAACAAATCACTGTCCTGAAAGAATATGTTCCCTCCCTTAAAAGTGGTCACATATGAGCTTTTGTTATAATGTTAACAAGAGCAGACTGGGAAGTGGTCCTCATGCACGTGAGGAAGGAACAGCTTCCTGCTGGGGTGACTGCAGGGTGCAGTTCACGGGCCTGAGGCAGGCTGTGGAGAGAATCTGATGACAAGTGTAAGACATTTCACCATGCTGAGGTCTTCTGACACATACCGTTCAAATGAAAATGAAAACCATGACAAATTAAAGAAAATTAAAGGCTCTTCTTGCTCCTTCCCCTCACAAGATGCTTTCTGTGGTGCTCAGCCCAATCGAACAGATCAGAGAGGTCATCATTTTCCACTTTCAAATACACGCCAGAGTCACATTCAGCAGGAAGCAGGCTTGGTGCTTTTAGAAGCTGCAGCACCCTGAGCAGGCTCTGAGAGGAGAGGGTTTTCCACACACATCCTGAGGGCAGGAGCTTCCCAGGACCTCATCCCTGCTCCTACCATCTCTGATTCCTGTCAAACATACACCACTTTCCTAAACTGTCTCTTGCAAGTGAAAAAAACCACCCTTAATATCATACGTGGGTATGGTTAGGAGGAGGAATGCCTCCCTCTTGGCTGTATAGTTGTTTGTTACAATATGTTATAAATAAATAATGTCTTTATAAGAGAAAAGAAGACAGAAGGGGGAAGGATGATGTTTGTCAGGCAGAATGTGTGCCAGTTAGGAGAACCTGAACTGGAATGTTAAAACAGATTAAACAGGAAAACATCCTGCTGGCAATGAAAGCTCTGGTGTAACCAGCTTTGACTAGGCAGTGAATTGGCATTCACCAGGTAGCCAGCCTTTGAATTGAAGGTGGTTGCTTTCCCAGGCAGGGGGCATGCACAAGCTCCAATTAGTGCTGCTTTGACAATTACAGGCAGCTCTGTGGGGGAAATGGTTCCTGCAAGGAGACAATGCAGGATTCAGGGAACCCTGGATCTCTTTGAGAAGTATCCATGAGGGAAAAAGCAAAACAAAATATATTTTAGTAATTCTAATAGTAATAAACTGGTAACAGTTTGAAAGACTTAGGTAGTTCCATAAATCTCAGCATAAGAAACATATGCATCCATCTTCATCAACTCCTGACTTCTGTCTAGGTATGTGTTTGTTCATTAATTCAAACTCAATGAGTACCTCCTATGTGCCACTTGAGCTATGTCTTTGAATGAGAATAGGATACTTCCCAGGCACAGGAGATGAGGGCAGAAGATAAACAACAAACGGACAAACGGACTAAGTAAGGGAAGTCTATAGTCTCAAAGATAAGTATGATGGCACAAAAACAGAAAAAATGAAGTGAGGGGAATCGGGGAGAAACAGTTGACATTTTAAATATGGACAGGGTGAACCTGATGAGAAAGGTGACCTTTTAGCAAGGACTAAAAGGCATAAGGAAGGCAGCTGCATAGGTATTTGGTCATTGCGTTCCAGGTGGAGGAAACTGGCAGAGCAAAGGCCCTAAGGTAAGGGCAGGCCCAGCGTAGGAACAGCAGGCTGGTACAGCTGTAGCAGAACAGGTGGGGGTCGGGGAGTGTAGTAAGAGATTGAGAGTCTGATCACACCCTGTCTTAAGCCCGTGATGAGAACTTTGGCTTTTATGCAGATGGCGTGAGGAAGAAGTGTCAGTGTTTGTCGCTGAGGAACTGCTCTCTCACCATCTGACATGGGATTTCTGAGATGACAGCAGGCCCAGGTCCTTGCTGCTACCACAGTAGAAAGCTCAGAGTTCTGTAGAGATCAAGGTGCATGTAGCTGAGTGCGGTCACTTGTCTTCAAGCAGGTTCAGAAAAATCACCGTGATGCAACAGCTTCTAGCTGTTCCACTCCAAGGGGGATTTTCTTTTGCACTTAAATTTGTCCTAGAAATAGGGAGCAGCATGTTGAATATAAAGTATCGTGGATCAGGAATCAGACGTCACATGTATCTTCCAACTCTGCCGCCTTGGATAATCTTGGACATTTCCCCCGCTCATGTTAAGAGGAGTGATCAAACCCTGCAGAACTTACCTCACAGGGTAGATGTGAACATTATATAACATAAGCTCTTAAAGGAGCAAGAGAAAGGGAAATCTTTCATCATATACTTACTGCATGCCAGGTTCTGGGCTAGGAGCTTGGTCCAGTTTACTTTTAAGGATTTTTTTTTTTTTAAATTTTTATTGCATTATAGGTTTTGGGGTACATATGCAGAACGTGCAAGGTAGTTGCATAGGTACACACAGGGCAGTGTGTTTTGTTGCCTTCCTCCCCTTCACCCACACTTGGCATTTCTCCCCAGGCTATCCCTCCCCAGCCCCCCCCACTGTCCCTCCCCCACTCCCCCCAATAGACCCTAGTGTGTAGTAGACCCCCTCCCTGTGTCCATGTGTTCTCATTTTTCTCACCCGCCTATGAGTGAGTATATGCGGTATTTCTTTTTCTGTTCTTGTGTCAGTTTGCTGAGAATGATGTTCTCCAGATTCATCCATGTCCATACAAAGGACACAAACTCATCATTTTTGATTGCTGCATAATATTCCATGGTGTCTATGTGCCACATTTTCCCAGTCCAGTCTATCATCGATGGGCATTTGGGTTGGTTCCAGGTCTTTGCTATTGTAAACAGTGCTGCAATGAACATTCGTGTGCATGTGTCCTTATAGGAGAACGATTTATAGTCCTTTGGAGATATACCCAGTAATGGGATTGCTGGGTCAAATGGAATTTCTATCTCTAGGTCCTTGAGGAATCGCCACACTGTCTTCCACAATGGTTGAACTAATTTACACTCCCACCAACAGTGTAAGAGTGTTCCTATTTCTCCACATCCTCTCCAGCATCTGCTGTCTCCAGATTTTTTAATGATCGCCATTCTAACTGGCATGAGATGGTATCTCAATGTGGTTTTGATTTGCATCTCTCTAATGACCAGTGATGATGAGCATTTTTTCATGTGTTTGTTGGCCTCATGTATGTCTTCTTTTATAAAGTGTCTGTTCATATCCTTTGCCCATTTTTGAATGGGCTTGTTTGTTTTTTTCTTGTAAATCTGTTTGAGTTCTTTGTAAATTCTGGATATCAGCCCTTTGTCTGATGTGTAAACTGCAAAGATTTTTTCCCATTCTGATGGTTGCCGATTCACTCTAGTGACTGTTTCTTTTGCCATGAAGAAGCTGTGGAGTTTGATTAGGTCCCATTTGTCTATTTTGGCGTTTGTTGCCAATGCTTTTGATGTTTTGGTCATGAAGTCCTTGCCTACTCCTATGTCCTGAATGGTTTTGCCTAGATTTTCTTCTAGGGTTTTTATGGTGTCAGGTCTTATGTTTAAGTCTTTAATCCATCTGGAGTTAATTTTAGTGTAAGGTGTCAGGAAGGGGTCCAGTTTCTGCTTTCTGCACATGGCTAGCCAGTTTTCCCAACACCATTTATTAAACAGAGAATCCTTTCCCCATTGCTTGTTTTTGTGTGGTTTATCAAAGATTATATGGTTGTAGATATGTTGTGTTGCCTCCGATGCCTCTGTTCTGTTCCATTGGTCTATATCTCTGTTTTGGTACCAGTACCATGCTGTTTTGATTATTGTAGCCTTGTAGTATATAGTTTGAAGTCTGGCACTGTGATGCCTCTCGCTGTGTTCTTTTTGCTTAAAATTGACTTGGCTATGCGGGCTCTCTTTTGGTTCCATATGAAGTTCATGGTGTTTTTTTCCAGTTCTGTGAAGAAATTCAATGGTAGTTTGATGGGGATAGCGTTGATTGTGTAAATTACTTTGGGCAGTATAGCCATTTTCACGATATTGATTCTTCCTAACCACGAACATGGAATGTTTCTCCATCTGTTTGTGTCCTCTCTTCTTTCATTGAGCAGTGGCTTGTAGTTTTCCTTAAAGAGGTCCTATACATTCCTTGTGAGTTGTATTCCTAGGTATTTTATTCTCTTTGTAGCAATTGTGAATGGCAGTTTATTCTTGATTTGGTTCTCTTTAAGTCTGTTACTGGTGTATAGGAAAGCTTGTGATTTTTGCACATTGATTTTATATCCTGAGACTTTGCTGAAGTTGCTTATCAGTTTCAGGAGCTTTTGGGCTGAGGTGATGGGTCTTCTAAGTATACTATCATGTTGTCTGCAAATAGAGACAATTTGGCTTCCACCTTTCTTATTTGAATACCCTTTATTTCTTTTTCTTACCTGATTGCTCTGGCTAGAACTTCCAGTACTATGTTGAATAGGAGTGGTGAGAGAGGGCATCCTTGTCTAGTGCCGGATTTCAAAGGGAATGCTTCCAGTTTTTGCCCATTAAGTATGATATTGGCTGTTGGTTTGTCATAAATAGCTTTTATTACTTTGAAATATGTTCCATCAATACCAAGTTTATTGAGGGTTTTTAGCATAAAGGGCTGTTGAATTTTGTCAAATGCCTTCTCTGCGTCAATTGAGATAATCATGTGGTTTTTGTCTTTGCTTCTGTTTATGTGGTGAATTACATTTATAGACTTGCGTCTGTTGAACCAGCCTTGCATCCCTGGGATGAATCCTACTTGATCATGATGGATAAGTTTTTTAATGTGCTGTTGCAATCAGTTTGCCAGTATTTTATTGAAGATTTTTGCATGTATGTTCATCATGGATATTGGCCTGAAGTTTTCTTTTCTTGTTGAGTCTCTGCTGGGTTTTGGTATCAGGATGATGTTGGTCTCATAAAATGATTTGGGAAGGGTTCCCTCTTTTTGAATTATTTGGAATAGTTTCAAAAGGAATGGTACCAGATCCTCTTTGTGTGTCTGGTAGAATTCGGCTGTGAACCCATCTGGACCTGGGCTTTTTTTGTGTGGTAGGCTCTTAATTGCTGCCTCAACTTCAGACCTTTTTATTGGTCTATTCATAGTTTCGGCTTCCTCCTGGTTTAGGCTTGAAAGGACACAGGCGTCCAGGAATTTATCCATTTCTTCCTGGTTTACTAGTTTATGTGCATAGAGTTGTTTGTAGTACTCTCTGATGATGGTTTGAATTTCTGTGGAATCTGTGGTGACTTCCCCATTATCGTTTTTTATTGCATCTATTTGGTTGTTCTCTCTTTTCTTTTTTATCAGTCTGGCTAGCGGTCTGTCTATTTTGTTGATCTTTTCGAAAAACCAGCTCTTGGATTTATTGATTTTTTGAAGGGTTTTTCTTGTCTCTATCTCCTTCAGTTCTGCTCTGATCTTAGTTATTTTTGTCTTTGGCTAGGTTTTGAGCTTTTTTGATCTTGCTCCTCTAGCTCTTTCAATTTTGACGATAGGGTGTCAATTTTGGATCTCTCCACTCTTCTCATGTGGGCACTTATTGCTGTATATTTTCCTCTACAGACTGCTTTAAATGTGTCCCAGGGATTCTGGTATGTTGTGTCTTCGTTCTCATTGGTTTTGAAGAACTTCTTTATTTCTGCCTTCATTTAATTGTTTATCCAATCAACATTCAAGAGCCAGTTGTTCAGTTTCCATGAAGCTGTGCGGTTCTGAGTTATTTTCTGAATTCTGAGTTCCAACTTGATTGCACTATGGTCTGAGAGACTGTTTGTTATGATTTCAGTTGTTTTGCATTTGCTGAGGAGTGCTTTACTTCCAATTATGTGGTCAGTTTTGGAGTAGGTGTGATGTGGTGCTGAGAAGAATGTATATTCTGTGGATTTGGGGTGGAGAGTTCTGTAAATGTCTATCAGGTTTGCTTGTTCCAGGTCTGAGTTCAAGTCCTGAATATCCTTGTTAATTTTCTGTCTGGTTGATCTGTCTGATATTGACAGTGGAGTGTTAAAGTCTCCTACTATTATTGTATGGGAGTCTAAGTCTCTTTGGAAGTCATTAAGAACTTGCCTTATATATCTGGGTGCTCCTGCATTGGGTCCATATATATTTAGGATCATTAGCTCTTCTTGTTGTATCGATCCTTTTACCGTTATGTAATGACCTTCTTTGTCCCTTTTGATCTTTGTTGCTTTAAAGTCTATTTTATCAGAGACGAGAATTGCAACTCCTGCTTTTTTTTGCTCTCCATTTGCTTGGTAAATCTTCCTCCATCCCTTTATTTTGAGCCTTTGTTTATCCTTGCGTGTGAGATTGGTTTCCTGGATACAGCACACCGATGGGTTTTGGTTTTTTATTCAATTTGCCAGTCTGTGTCTTTTGATTGGTGCATTTAGCCCATTTACATTTAGGGTTAATATTGTTATGTGTGAATTTGATACTGCCATTTTGATGCTAGCTGGCTGTTTTGCCCATTGGTTCATGTAGATTCTTCATTTTGCTGATGCTCTTTAGCATTTGGTATGCTTTTATGATGGCTGGTACTGGTTGTTTCTTTCTATGTGTAGTGCCTCTCTCAGGACCTCTTATAAAGCAGGCCTAGTGGTGACAAAATCTCTGAGTACTTGCTTGTTCATGAAGGATTTTATTTTTCCTTCACTTATGAAGCTCAGTTTGGCTGGATATGAAATTCTGGGTTGAATGTTCTTTTCTTTAAGGATGTTGAATATTGGCCCCCACTCTCTTCTGGCTTGTAGTGTCTCTGCCGAGAGATCTGCTGTGAGTCTGATGGGCTTCCCTTTGTGGGTGACCCGACCTTTCTCTCTGGCTGCCCTTAGTATTTTCTCCTTCATTTCAACCCTGGTGAATCTGACGATTATGTGCCTTGGGGTTGCTCTTCTTGTGGAGTATCTTTGTGGTGTTCTCTGTATTTCCTGGAGTTGAGTATTGACCTGTCTTGCTAGGTTGGGGAAATTTTCCTGGATAATATCCTGAAGAGTGTTTTCCAGCTTGGATTCATTCTCTTCATCACATTCTGGTACACCTATCAAACGTAGGTTGGGTCTCTTCACATAGTCCCACATTTCTTGGAGATTTTGTTCATTCCTTTTTGTGTTCTTTCCTTTGATCTTGGTTTCTCATTTTATTTCATTGAGTTGATCTTCGACTTCTGATATTCTTTCTTCTGCTTGGTCAATTCGGCTGTTGAAACTTGTGCATGCTTTGCGAAGTTCTCGTGTTGTGTTTTTCAGCTCCTTCAATTCATTCATATTCCTAAGTTGTCCATTCTTATTATTATTTCCTCGAATCTTTTTTCAAATCTTTTCAAGTTTCTTAGTTTTTTTGACCTGATTTAGAACATGTTCTTTTAGCTCACTGATGTTTCTCATTATCCACTTTCTGAAGTCTGATTCTGTCATTTTGTCACACTCATTCTCCGTCCAGCTTTGTTCCCTTGCTGGTGAGGAGTTTTGGTCCTTTGTAGGAGGTGAGGTGTTTTGGTTTTGGGTGTTTTCCTCTTTTTTGCCCTGGTTTCTTCCCATCTTTATGGATTTATTCACCTGTCATCTTAGTAGTTGCTGATTTTTCAATTGGGTCTCTGAGTGGATGCCCAGTTTGTTGATGATGAAGTATTTCTGTTACTTAGTTTTCCTTCTAATGGCCTAGCCCCTCTGCTGTACGAGTGCTGAGGTCCACTCCAGGCCCTGCTTGCCTGGGATACAGCTGTAGCAGCTGCAGAACAGTGAGGGATGCTACCAGTTTCTTCTTCTGCTATCTTTGTTCTGGAATGATGGCTGCCAAATGTAAGTCTGATTAGTCCTTTTTTGGGGTGACTCTTTGGATATACAGGGGTCAGGGAGCTGCTTGAGGAGACGGTCTGTGCTTTATAGGAGCTCCAGTGCTGAGCTGTGAGCTCCGTTGTTCATTCAGGGATGTTGGGAGGATATGTTTATGTCTGCTCCAACAGAACTCATAAAACCCCCCCTTTCTTTTTCCACCTTAGATGCTCTGTCTCAGGGAGTTGGGGCTTTCTTTATGAGTATCTGTTGCACTGTCCTGCCCCACTAGGAGGCAGTCTATTCACTATTTGCCTGCCAGGGCTCCACCCTGCTAGCACGGGTCTGCCCTGCTGCCGTGGGCTCTGTTCTGATGTGGTGCGCTCCGCCCTCTTGGTGGAGTCTCTCTGTTATGGCAGGTTGCTTCGGCAACGGCAGGCTGCGTCAGCCCTGGGCGGTACTTCAGTAGGGGCGGATTGTGTCCGTAGTGGCGGACGCCCCTCCCCCACCGGGCTGCACCGTCCTAGAAGCCAGCAGCAAAACTCTCAGCCCCGAGCACCTCCAATCACCGCCCTGCTTTTCCCCTGAGGGTGGGACCCGCTGAGCTCGATCACTCAGCTCCCTGCCTCAGAGTCCATCCTCTCTCTCTCTCTCTTCCTCTCCCCAAGCTGAAAGGTCGACTCTCTCACTGGTGCCCCAGTAGCCTGCCGATAGGGCACTGGGATCCGTGCGATCTCCCGTGCTGCTGCCCACTGCACCAGCTCAGATCACGCTTCCCAGGAAACTCCTGGTCTGGCTCATTGTCCAAGTCCCATTCAATCAGATGGACATGCTAATCTGCCCTTCCAAATCTCAGATTGCCGGTTTAACAGGGCACCCAGACCAGTGAGTTTTGTGCCATGTGCTGCTGCGCTGTGGCGCCGGCCTGGCCGAACCGGCCACACGAGCCGGCTGTGCAAGAGTCCCATGTCTCTCCCACACCTGGGACTTTCAACGTTCTGTGGGCAAAAAAGGACCGTCTGAGAATGTGGCTAAAACTCACCCTCTGCGCCTTCACTGAGAGCTGCAATCCTGAGTCACCTCTACAATGCCATCTTGCGAAAATCCCTTTTAAGGATTTTCTAGTGGAAGAAAACCTATTGAATAATTGAAAGACTTTTTTTTCTTGAACTAACAAAAATAATTGTGCTGTACTATGAAGAGGGTTTTTTTTAGTATAACGGACTTGAAGATTGGGATCCCAAGCTAGGAAAAATAAAACCAGGATTAATGCGAAAACAAGAAACTGTGGAGTCCTGGTATATTTTTACCAGACTGGAAATGATTATTATATTTTAGAGAGTGAATTTTTTTTTTTGAGTTGGAGTCTTGCTCTGTCATCCAGGCTAGAGTGCAAAAGTGTGATCTCAGCTCTGGGTTCAAGTGATTCTCCTGCCTCAGCCTCCCGAGTAGCTGGGATTACAGGCATGTGCCATCACACCTGACTAATTTTGTATTTTTAATAGACATAGAGTTTCTTCATGTTGGTCAGGTTGGTCTTGAACTCCTGACCTTAGATGATCTGCCCACCTCGGCCTCCCAAACTGCTGGGAGATATGAGCCACCGCACCCAGCTGAGAGTGAATTATTTGGCAATAAGGTCTTCATTTTATTGATCTATTTATGTCTAATAATAATGCTTTTGTGGAATAAATAACAGGAATTTATTTATTTAAATAACAGGAATAATAATGAAGAAGGAAGAAACTGACAATAAACAAATAAATAAAGAATGGTTGGATAGATGGATAGATGAACTAATGTTCAGGATTCCCTGCAGGTCATAGCCTTCTGTTTGTTTGATGTAACTTTCTCATTTATGTAGGTCTCTCTGGCTTAAGAAATTATTTTTCTACTTAAAGAGTTGATAATTACAAAAAAAAAATAGATTCTGAACATATGGAAAGAAGTGATAGGAGCTATGGCAGCATCTGCTCCACTGATTCCAATCTTGGCCACACTGAGAGTTCCCTGAAGCATGTCCTGCAAGTTGACCTGAAGACAAGGCCAATGCTTTTCTCCCTTACTGAAGTTCATCTTTCAAAGTCACGATAAGAATGTGGGGCTGGGCGCAGTGGCTCACGCCTGTCATCCCAGCACTTTGGGAGGCTGAGGTGGGCGGAGCACGAGGTCAAGAGATGGAGGCCATCCTGGCCAACATGGTGAAACCCTGACTTACTAAAAATACAAAAATAATTAGCTGGGTGTGGTGGTGCGCACATGTAGTCCCAGCTACTCGGGAGGCTGAGGCAGGAGAGTTGCTTGAACCCGGGAGGAGGAGGTTGCAGTGAGCTGAGGTTGCGCCACTGCCCTCCAGCCTGGCACCTAGTGATGGAGTGAGACTTTGACTCAAAAAAAAAAAAAAAAAGAATGTGAAAGACAGCACCTGAGTCCAATTTTACATGTGCAGAAGTATACAGAATGCTTGGAATTTTCCCTTGCTTACTTCCCTTTTTCACTTCTTCTTCCTTAACCTCTTCAACCTTTTTATCCTCTGCTTTTTTCTTTCCTCCTTTTAAAAAAGTGTTGACATATTGGCATACTTTGCTATAGTATATGCACCTTCCACACGTACTGCCAGTAAGAACTGGAACACTGGCAGTACACCATCTTATGTTGTTTTTCCTGTGGACTCCCATGTGTTTGACTGACCTTTTTGAATATCTCTAAATGTCTCTTGCTCTGTTCCACTTCAATTTTTCACTGTTCCTTAACCTCTTTTTCAATTTTGCATGTTGCATCTTTGCTATCCCACCCTCCATATTAACATTTTTTTTAAAAAAGGAATATAATAAAAAAGGTTGAAGTATCACTAACTTTTTATTGATGTGCATGTGACCCCAGCAATCTTAACTGCTTGGAACAAAATCTTTGTGAGACAAAGGTGAGACTGAAGAATGCAGTTACGTGTTCTGGTGCTAAGTGTATTGGCTTTAGGGTGATCTGTGCAATTCTAAGTCATGTTGATTTATGAACTAATTAATAGCACACAACACAAATACATATGGAAACTTGCTCTACCCTCAGCCTGAAAAATCTCTAAACAACAGGAAAATGGGTTTTGCATGTTAGGAAATTAAATTCAATATATATTTATGAGGCCATTCAAAATGTGGAGTCCTTTTCTACTAAGTCCCGAGTAAGCAGAAATGTCCATGTATCAAAACCTAATTGTGCCAGAGTCCAAGGCTTGAGGAATAAATTAAGTCTTAAGCTACAAAAGACATTGGACATTAATTTTAAGGCTTATTATAGCTCTGATGATATGGGCATTAATAAATCCAACAGGAAGAAAGAATAAGGCAAAACGACAAATAAGACGTACCTATTGGTTTCCTTGGCAAAATGTTGATCGTTGATAATTCATTTAAAGTTACACAGACATTTCTACACTCTAGGGTCATTGTTCCAGAAGCTTATTAATAGGAACTGAATGGGGTGTTGAATATTTCATAGATTCTTAGAAGTTCATTTCTTGTTCCTGAGGTGGGGAGGGAATGAAAAGGATTTTATACTACGTAATACATTCAATGTTCCTCCCACAGACCCTGATGGAGCACTTTGTATGATAAAGTGGTATTATAGGCTATGGGTAAATTTGATAGGCATCCGAGGAGGGAGACATTATTTCAGGCTGGAAAGAGAATCATCTTTAGAACTGCTCTTATACCTGTAGATCTTTTTTAAAAATCTGTAGGACTTAACAATAGAAAAATGTGATTAGGGAGGCTTCCAAGATAAGGAAGCAGTAAATAAAGGCACAAAGTTGGAAAAATGTGGAGCATATAGTAGAAATAACAATAATTTTAATAACAATTGTGTACGTAAAATAAGGTTCATGAAGGCATATAATAGGAGATCATGCCAGAAAGATGGTGGGAGCTAGATTATGGTTAAGCCAAAAAACTTGGGCTTTATATGGTAGACAATGCATTTATTGAAAACATTTTTATTAAGCAACCTATTAGATGGGTGGCCCATTGAATAAGACATT
Organism: Saguinus oedipus; assembly: GCA_031835075.1. NCBI lineage: Eukaryota > Metazoa > Chordata > Mammalia > Primates > Cebidae > Saguinus > Saguinus oedipus. The sequence continues at coordinate 104,594,268 of CM063175.1, read as the reverse complement.
GTACTGATTCTCAAGGAGACTTTCGGTTTTTAGGGGTAATATTACAATTCAAAAAGCAATATTAGGCCAGGCATTGTGGCTCACTCCTATAATCCCAGCACTTTGGGACGCTGAGGTGGGTGGATCACCTAAGGTCAGGAGTTTGAGACATCCTGGCCAACATGGTGAGACACTGTCTCTACTAAAAATACAAAAAACTAGCCAGGTATAGTGGCAGGTGCCTGTAATCCAGCTACTCAGGAGGCTGAAACAGAAGAATCGCTTGAACCTGAAAGGTGGAGGTTGCAGTGAGCCAAGATCATGGCACTGGACTTAAGGCTGGGTGACAGAAGGAAACTCCACTTTAGAAAAAAAAATAAGCAATTTCAGTCAGTACAAAATTTAAAATGTATGATAATAAAGTAAATGCAGAGTCTATGCAAACACATTACCAGGGCCTCTAATATATTTTTGAGGGTTTAGAAGATTTATTGGCAACTTTAGTACTGTTTGCTGAAGTCCTTGCTTTCTTTTTCTGGGCAATTGCGAGAACTATATTTTTATATGCCTTGAAAATAGGCATGGCCATGAGATGTTTTTTGGCCAGTGAATGCATGTGGGAAGAAGCATTTAATTTCTGGTGTTCAACTGTATATCTGGTTCTCCTGCTGCCATGAGATTATAAAAATGTGTTTGATATGGAAGTGGAACACTGAGGCAGTGTTCAGTTCATGGGGAATGGCCTCCAGAGAGCCAGTTGTAGGGTAAACATCTGATAGCAATAACAAGCATGGCCTTAGGATAATCCTGTATGGCACATGCACCTGAATGTGTGTTCCAAGCTAGGAAATTCGGGAGTGATCAACATATTCATTCCTTGTCCATAAGGAGCATCTGAGGCTTCTGATGCCCTGTGGAACACACAGGGGATTGAGGTCCTGAGTTTGGGTTAAATGAAGGTTGCCAGGTGGTGATTGTTAAGGGGAGGGTGTTAAGGGAAAACGCTATGTATAAACTGCCTGCTGTTTATGAGACGTTTTCCTGCCCAGCCCGCTGGCACTGGACTCTGTCCCCTGCATATAAGCCCTGAATAAAACCCCATATCTTGTTTGTTGGCTCTGGGATGCTTCTTCAGCCTCTTGAAGCTGGTGGCTTCCCTACTGAGGTTAACAGGTGCTCAACACAACATCATTTGAACCTATATTAGACTGTGTATGAAAAATAAATGTGTTATTTTAAGACATGGAGATGGAATTCTTTGCAGCAAATCCTAGCCTATTCTGGTTGATACATAAGCCATAGTAAAGAATCTAGATTTCATTATGGGGACAGTGAGGACTGATTGGGGTGTGTGTGTGTGTGTGTGTGTGTGTGTGTGTGTGTGTGTGGTGTGTATTATTATGAAAAAAAGTAGGGCAGTGACATATATGCTTAGAGCTTAAATATTTTAAATACTGCTTTTATGTCAATTAATGGGAGAGCAGGAAGTTCCATAATCCAGGCAAGAGTTAATGAGAGTAAGAATTGGAACACTGGCAGTAGAATAGAAGAGATATGATACATAGGAGATATATTGTCAGAATTGAATCCACAAGATTTGCTGAGTGATTAGCTGTGAGAGGTGAGGAAATAATCTAAAGGACTTCTCCCTTAGACTTTTGTAAGGGACTGGGTTTTTGCCTGGAGTGCTAGAAGTATTGTTTTTTTCAAAACAGAAATAAGAAATGTAGTAGCAGAAATGAGTTGGGAGGGAAAGAATATAGTCCATGCACGGACTAGAGTTGAAGCATTCAAGACAGGGTTTAAGGTTTAGGCATCTACCTACTTCTAGGTGGTGGTTGAAGCAAAGAAAATGACTTGCTAGAGAAGAGGGTTGTGAACAGAAGCTCAATAATATATTTAGGGGCAGGAAAGGAAAAGTGTCCAGTAAAGGAGCATAAGAAGTGGTAATGCTGTGTCACAGAAACTAAGAGAGAAGAGATTTCTAGGAGGAAAGAGTATTAAAAGCTGTAGACACATTGAGGACAGTGAAGACTAAACAAATCCCATTAGAATTAATTGAGAGCAGAGAACAGATTCTGAGAGAGAGGGTAAGAAGGTATTGGGAATGGGGAGGCAATGGATATGAATGAATATTGTGACAAGTTTGCCAATGAAGATGTACAAAAATTGGAAATTTAGATAGGAAAAAAATAAGAATAAGAAACAAGTAAAATGTTAAAATTTCTAGAGTTGATTTCTAATAACAATTAGAAATGCATTGTAATGGTAAGAGTTTGGGCTGTGGGGTCAGACAGGGCTAGATTTGAGTCTCAGCTATATCAACGACAAATTTTGTGACCTATTGCAAGAGGACCTCACAGAAGTCTCAAAACCTTATAAATAAGTTTCTTCCTGATCTACCTCCCCCTCCCCCCTCCCTGGTCTATCTGTTTGATCTCACCTGATATCTCTCTGTCCCTTGGTTACTATGCTCCAACCCTACTGGCTTACAGTAAAGAGCTCAATAAATAAGAGTTATTAAACAGCCCCTCGTGAAGGGCCTTGTGAACAGGGTTTCAAGTGGCCTTAGAGAATTTCCGGTCTTGGACTTCAGAGATCTTTCTAAATATTCAATTCTGGATGGTGTCTGTGCTTTAAGGTGATGGTGGCCATCTGAGGATGTGGGAAATTTATCTCAATAACAAGTTTACGTCCTGGCCTGCGTGAGGAGAAGGTAGATCCCTAGAGTGGCACTGGCCTTGTTGTGAGAATAGGGTAAGCACAGGCAAGGCACCATGCGCAGCTTCCATCACTGTCACTAGATGTGGTGCTGCCCAGGGAAAAAGGGGCCCCATTTCCCGTATCTCCTCAGCTATACTTGTGAGTGGGAGACAATGGCCAACCGCTGCAGGGCACTGACAGGCTCCTATACTGGTGTGGGGCTGATGGCAACACTTCTCTAAAATTAAGTTTGAGATCAATATCTATGTTTTTAATATGTGAAGGTATTTTCCCACCTTACTAGGTGTCCAGGGTTACAGCAAATAGCAAGAAATGATAATACTTCAGGAGCATCCCTAGGATATATAAAGTACATCAATGTTTTAAAAGGTAAACGTTTGTTTTTTCCAATAAGAAATAATTTGTGGCAGCCATGGCTTCAGGGGTTGAAATTGAGATCTTAACTGGGGAATGGGGCTATGAAATTGAGATCTTAACTGGGGAATGGGAATTCTTCTATACACGCTGACCTCTCTGAATCCACTGTGGTCTTGGGCAATTTGGGGGAATGAAAGTAACTGACTGGTGGCCAGAGCTGGAGCCCCTGTGGAGCTTACTAGGTTGTTACACCTCTGATACACTGGAATGCATCCTTTTCATTAAAAGAGCTGTTTCTAAGAAGATGGCATTGTAGGACTAAGGAGCAATAGTTTTAAGGATTTCCTCTTAGCCGTGTAAATCCTCGGCCCCACTTCTGCTACGCGTATATGACTAGCTTTAGTCATTTTTACACAGCATACGTATGTATACAAATATATGTACTTATGCCTGATAGTTGGGCAGATAAGGTGCTCTAAATATCACAAACAACTTCCTAGAGAAACACAATAAATATGTCTTAAAATTCAGGCTTGTTGACAAGGAGAAATACATGTGATCGTGGCAAAGAAATGGAAGTCTGTGTGAGGACTGAATGTGTTGCTCAGAATCCCAATTTTGGCCTCAAGCTGGCCCTTTCACAGGGAGAAAGGAGCTTACCCGACAAAGAAAAAAATGTTGTCTGTCTTGTAGAAGAAGGAGGCTTCTCTGGAAACCTTAACAAATAGGGTATAGATCCAGACCTGCCATGGAATAACAGGTGTATCGGGACTTGTCTTTTTCTTTTGTTTCTGCTTTTCTGGCACAGCCTATGCTGTGACAGCTCCTGTCATCAGACCACACAAGTGGCACTTCCATTCATTCACAGATACTTAGTGGTCACCTACAATGCACTGACCACTGTTCTGAGCACTGGAGAGAAAGCAGACAGCAAAATGAAGCCCCTGATTTCACGCTGTTTACATTTAATGAGAGAGGCGATGAGAGCTACATGGGAATAAGCATGTTCCTGTCCATGCATTTAGGTAGTGCTAAGGGATATAAAGAAAAATAAAACAGACTAAGCATACAATGGAAAGAGTTGCAGTTTGGTCAAGGTTCTCTTTAAGGAGATGACATTTGAGCAGAATCCTCAGTGAGATGAGGAATAAACCATATGGAAACCTAGGGGGAAAGTGTTCCAGGCAAAAAGACATCAAATGCAAAAGCCCTGAGATGGGAATGCTCTGTACTTAAGGAACAAGTAAGGAGGCCTGAGTGACAGAGCAAAATGAGTGACTGAGCAAAATGAGGGCCAGGAGCTGGGAGGAATACAGCTTCTCACAGCACATGCTATCCATAAAACAGGACATGTTTGGGATTTTTTGTTTCTTGTCAGTCTTTTCTCTCTGAGGACACAGACTTTGTTTTCTACACCACTGGGTCTGCTGCGGTGTTCATTGTACAGTGATCATAGTCCCAAACTGGACTTGGAGTCAGAAGGTCTTGACTATTACTTAATATCAGTATATCCAGGCAATGCATTTACACTCCTTAAGCAGCAGTCTCGATATTTAGATAGAGTACTAAGGATTCCCAACATGAGTGCTGTCAAATGAGTTAAGTGCAATATACCATGTAAAGCCCTTAGCCCAGAATCTGTGAATGGTAAGTGCTCAATAAATGGTGGTTACAGGTAGGTTATAAAAGGGTTACAGGGTTCCAATGACTATATAAGTAGTCTTAGGAACAAGATGCTGACCTCTAATTTGTAATATTTAGAACATTTGCTTGAGATAATTAAATTTGGGGGCTGCCCTTTCCAGTTTATCAGTTCTTAAAAATCTAAAAAGACTCCTTCACCAATTACTCTCAAGTTTCTCTCTTGTTACTAGCCACCATGTGGAACATAACCTAAAATGCTGCTGAGACTAGCATATAGCCTTTGGAAAGGTCCTTTATGTGGCCCTAAAGTACTGGCTTGAGTGAACTGGGACTGGGTTCTACTTCCTCCTCCTCCTCCTTTTTTTTTTTTTTTTTTTTTTGAGGTGGAGTCTTACTCCATCACCTAGGCTGGAGTGCAGCGACATGATCTCAGCTCACTAAACCTCTACCTCCCAGGCTCAAGAGATCCTCCTGCCTCAGCCTCCCGAGTAGCTGGGAATACAGACACGTGCCACCATGCCTGGCTAATTTTTGTATTTTTGGTAGAGACAGAGTTTCACCATGTTTCCCAGGCTGGTCTTGAACTCCTGAGCTCAAGCAATTTGCCTCCCAAAATGCTGGGATAGCAGGTGTGAGCCACCACAACTGGCTTCTACTTTCAATTATAACCAGTTTCCTTTATTCCTTGAGGCTGGGTGATATTTGTTTTCTGTGTGTTTTCACAAGTGGTCTATATGCTTATTATCTATGTCAGCAAATAAGACATTGTATGATAAGAACTGGTTTACTGATTTATGCTGAAAGCCACTTGATGGTAGAGGCTACTTAATGTTCATCCCTGCCACATGAGGTACATTCACCATGAAGCTTAGTGCAGCTAGTGCATCCCTAGGCTGCAATGTCCCTTTACTTGGTGAAGAAGGGGGCGATCTTTAGCAAAGTTTCATACGGTCATTTACTTTTGGTAAAATTTGTATAACTAAGATGTTTTAACCATAGCCAAGTAAACTTACAGGTCTTTCCTCACTGAATTCTCATCAGTCATACTCTCTCTCATGTTGAGTAACTATTGCTGTGGCCAGGGGTGCTATTTGAATTCAGCTAAGGGAAAACTGAATTGAGTATGTATTTCATTTCAGTTTAATGATATATATTTCTGTGGTTCTCATTCACTGCTTTGTATAGTTAAGTTATTGCTTTGCTTGCTGATCCAGTCCAAGAATAGCTTCCAGAAATAATCACACTGTCTCCTGTGCCAACTCATCTGGTTGGGATACAAGGATAGGGGACTAGAGGCTGTCCTTTGAAATTACTGTTTCTATGGCTCTAAGCAGGGGAGGTATATGGGAAGTAGTGGAGAAACAAGGTTCAAACTATATTGTGGCAGAAATTAGTTTATAAAAAATTCTTCCAATCATCAGCTGTGTAAAATCATAGAATATTTGATTCTCATTGCTGGAATCAATTCAAAAGAGAAGAGCTCTCCCTGATAGATGTTCCCTCAAATTTGATGGCGATTCTGAATTTTATGTTACATTACCAAAAATGAGTGTTGAAGATTTTAAAAACCATTTCAAACTGCCAATTATCAGAAATAAACTTTGATCAATGATGCTGAAGAGTAAAACAACTTTTATTTTTGTCTATAGAAAATGATATTACCAAGTCTTTGTCATAGAAAAGTTGATCAAGAAATACACAGCCAAAATTATCAGGAAAAGATATTACAGGCTTATCTTGGAGATATTGCAGATTTCATTCCAGATCATTTCAAGAAAGTGAATGCAATGAAGCAAGTGGCATGAGTTTATTTTCCAGTACATAAAGAAGTTATGTTTACACGATATTGTAGTCTGTTAAGTATGCAATTGTGTTATGTCACAAAAACAATGTACACACCTTAATTTAAAAACACTTCATTGCTTAAAAAATGCTAATGATCATTTGTACCTTCAGTAAGTGGTAAACTTTTTGTTGGTGGAGAATCTTGTCTTGTTGATGGCTGCTAATTGATCGAAGTGGTGGGTACTACAGGTTGGAGTGGCTGTGGCAATTTCTTAAAATAAGGTGTGTTAGTCTGTTATTACCCTGCTATGAAGAAATGCCCCCAACCAGGTAATTTATTAAAAAAAAAAGAGTTTTAATTGATTCACAGTTCCACAGGGCTGGGAGACCTCAGGAAACAAAGTTATGGCAGAAGGGGAAGCAAATACATCCTTCTTTACATGGTGGCAGCAAGGAGAAGAATGAGACCCAAGTGAACTGGGAAGCCCCTTATAAAGCCATTAGATCTTGTGAGAACTTACTCACCATCACAAACATAGCATAGTGGAAACTGCTCACATGATTAAATTACCTCCCACTGGGTCCCTCCCTCCACATATGGGGATTATGAGAACTACAATTTAAGATAAGATTTGGGTGGGGACACAGCCTAACCATATCATTACACCTCTGGCTCCTCCTAGATCTTATGTCCTCACATTTCAAAACACAATTATGCCTTTCCAACAGTCCTCCAAAATTTTAGCTCATTCCAGCATTAACCCCAAAGTCCAAGTCCAAAGTCTCATCTGAGACAAGGCATATCCCTTCCACCTATGAGCCTGTAAAATCAAAAGCAAGTTAGTTACTTCCTAGATACAATGAAGGTACAGGCATTTGGCAAATACAAGAATTCCAAATCAGAGAAATTAGCCAAAACAAAGAAGCTACAGGCCTCATTCAAGTCTGAAATCCAATGAGGAGTACTTACATTTTAAGGCTCTGAAATATTCCCCTTTGACATCATGTCTCACATCCAGATTATGCTGATGCAAGAGTTGGGCTCCCATGGCCTTGGGCAGCTCCACTCTTGTGGCTCTGCAGGTTACAGCTCCACTTCTGGGTGCTTTCACTGCTGGCATTTAGTGCCTGCAGCTTTTCCAGGTGCACGGTGCAAGCTGATAGTGGATCTACAATTCTAGGGTCTGGAGGACCATGGCCCTCTTCTCACAGCTCCACTAGGTGGTTTCCCACACTAGGTGGGGTTGGGGACTCTGTGTGTGGGCTCCAACCCCATATTTTCCTCCCTCACTGACCTAGTAGAGGTTCTCCATGAGGGCTCCCCACCTGCAGCAAACTTCTGCCTGAACATCAAGGTATTTCCATATTTCATCTGCAGGCAGATGGTTCCCAAATCTCAATTCTTCTGTGTTCTTGCAGGCTCAACACCATGTGGAAGCTGCCAACACTTGGGGCTTGTACCCTCTGAAGGCATGGCCCCAGCTGTGCAGTGGCCCCTTTTAGCCATGGCTGGAGCATCTGGTATGCAGGGCACCAAGTCTCTAGGCTGCACACAGCAGGGGGGCTCTGGGCCCCCTTCCATGAAATTATTTTTTCTTCCTAGGCCACTGGGCCTATGATGGGAGGGGCTGTTGTGAAGGTCTCTGACATGCCCTAGCAATGTTTTCTCCATTGTCTTGGCAATTTGCATTTGGCTCCTGTTACTTATGCCAATTTCTGCAGCATGCTTGAATTTCTCCCCTGAAAATGGGTTTTTCTTTTTTATGGGATTGTCGGGCTGCACCTTTTCAAACTTTTATGCTCTGTTTACCCTTGAACTCATTGCTGCTTAGAAATTTCTTCTGCTGGTTATCCTAAATAATCTCTCTCAAGTTCAAAATTCCACAGATCTCTAGGGCAGGGGCAAAATGTTGCCAGTGTCTTTCTAAAGCATAACAAGAGTCACCTTTGCTCCAGTTTCCAACAAGTCCCTCATTTCCATCTGAGACCACCTCAGTCTTGACTTCATTGTCCATATCACTATCAGCATTTTGGTCAAAGTCATTCAAAAAGTCTCTAGGAAGTTCCAAACATTCCCACATCTTCCTGTCTTCTGGGCCCTTCAAGTCTCTAGGAGGTTCCAAACTTTTGTACATTTTCATGTCTTCTTCTGAGCCCTCCAAACTGTTCCAACCTTTGTCTGTTACCCATTTTCAAAATTACTTCCACATTTTTAGGTAGCCTTATAGCAGCACTCTACTCTACTGGTACCAATTTACTGTATTAGTCTGTTCCTATGCTGCTATGAAGAAATACTTGAAAATGAGTAATTTATAAAGGAAAGAGGTTTAATTGACTCACAGTTCCACAGAGCTATGGAGGCCTCAGGAAACTTACAATCGTGGCAGAAGGGAAAGCAAACATATCCTTCTTCATATAGTGGCAGCAAGGAGAAGAACAAGGGCGAGCAAAATGGGAAGCCCCTTATAAAACCATCCTATCTCATGAAAACTTACTATCATGAGAATGGCATGAGGGAAACTGCCCCCATGATTCAATTACCTCCCACTGGGTCCCTCCCACGACTTGTGGGATTACGGGAACTATAATTCAAGAAGAGATTTGGGTGAGGACACAGCCAAAGCATATCATAAGATGACAATTAAGTTTGCTGAATTGATTGACTTTACTTTTCATGAAAGATGTCTCTGTTGAATGTGTACCCTTTGATAGCACGTTACACAGAGTAGAACTTCTTTCAAAATTAAAACAATCCTCTCAAACCCTGTTTTTGTTTTATCAATGAAGTTTATGTAATCTTCTAAATCCTTTGTTGTCATTTCAACGATGTTCACAGTATCTTCACTGGGAGTATATTTCATCTCAGGAACCACTTTTTTCAGTCATAAGAAGCAACTTATCCATTCAAGTTATTTTTACTGATACAAATATTTGTACATATATATGGGATATATGTGATATTTTCTTCCATGCATAGACTGTGTAATGATTAATTCAGGATATTTGAGGTGTCCATCCCCTCAAGTATTTATCATTACCATGTGTTGGCAACATTTCAAGTTTTCTCTTCTAGCTATTTTGAAATATACAATACATTGTGGTTCTATAGTCACCCTGCCTTGCTATGGAAACTTAGAATTTATTTTTCCTATCTAACAGTACATTTGTACCCATTACCCAATTTATTTTTATTGCTCCATTCAAGTTTTATCATGAGATTGCAACAATCCAGTCACATCTTCAGGCTCTGCTCCTAATTCTAGTTCTCCAAACATTTGCACCACACGTGCAGTGACCTCTTCCACAGAAGGCTTGAATCCCTCAAATTTATCCATGAAGGCTAGAATAAACTTTTTCCAAACTCTTGTGAATGTTGATATTTTGAGCTTCATTCATGAATCACAAATGTTCTTAATGAGATGTAGAATGGTGAATCTTTTCCAGAAGATTTTCAGTTTACTTTTCCCAGATCCACCAGGGAAATCATGTGTGGCAGTTATAGCCTTATAATTTTTTTTTTAATATTAAGTCTTGAACATTGAAATTACTCCTTGATACATAGGCTGCAGAATGGATGTTGTGTTAGCAGGCATGAAAACAACATTAATCTCTTTGTATATCTCCATCAGAGCTATTGGGTGACTAGGTGCATTATCAGTGAGCAATAATATTTTGCAATAAATCTTTTTGAGTGGTATGTCTCAGTGGTGAGCTTAAAGTAGTCAGTGATCATGCTATAAACAGAGGTACTATCATCCAGGCTTTGTTGTTGCATTTATAGAGTATATTATATAGAAAGAGTAGATTTGGCCTCATTCTTAAGGGACTTAGGATTTTCAGAGTGGGAAATGATCATTGGTTTCAACTTAAAGTAACCAGCTGCATTAGCCCTTAGGAAGAGAGTAAGCCTCTCTTTTGAAGCTTTGAAGCATGCACTGACTTCTCCTCTCTAGCTATAAAAGTCCTAGGTGGCATCTTCTTCTAATAGATAGCTTTTTGTCTTCATTGAAAATTTACTGTGTAGCCTAGCCATCTTCACCAATTATCTTAGCTTGATCTTCTGGGTAATTTGCAGCAGCTTCTACATCAGCACTAGCTGCTTCACCTTGTACTTTCATGTTATGGAAGTGGCCTCTTTCCTTAAACTCTATGAACCAACTTTCGCTAGCTTCAAACTTTTCTTCTGCAACTTCCTTACCTCTCTTAGCCTTCATAGAATTGAGGAGAGATAGAGCCTTGCTCTGCATTAGGCTTTAGTTTAAGGAAATGTTGGGCCTTATTTGATCTTTTATCCAGAAAACTAAAACTTTCTTCATATTAGCAATAAGGCTATTTGGCTTTCTTATCATTGTGTGCTCATTGGAGTTGCACTTCTAATTTCCTTCAAGAACTTTTCCTCTGCATTCACGGCTTGGCTATTTCATGCAAAAGGGCTAGATTTTGACTTAGCTTTTGACATGGATTCCTCACAAAGCTTAATCATTTTTAGCTTTTTATTGAAAGTGAGAGACATGTGGCTCTTCATTTCACTTGAACCCTTAGAGGTCATTGTAAGCTATTAATTGGTCTAATTTAAATATTTTCATGTCTCAGGGAATAGGGAGACTTGACCAGAGAGAGAGAGAGAGACAGGGAATGACCAGTCAGCAGAGCAGAAGGAATGCCCACACAACATGTATGGATTCATTTGCCATCTTATTTGCTCATACTTCGTACTGCTCCAAAACAATTGCAATAGGGACGTCAAAGATCACTGATTATAGATCACCACAACAGATACAGTAATGATAAAAAAGTTTGAAATAAATATTGCTTTGTGTGTGTGTGTTTTCCATTATTCTACATACATGTTCACCTTTTGACACACTTATGATTTTTTTTCTTAAAATTGCATGAGATTCTGGATCTGCAAATAGAGATCCACTCCTGCTTACCATTTAGCATTGCACTGGGTTCATCATAGTTGTTCATTAAATGCTTACTGAATGAACGAATAAGTAAAAGATATGACCAGATAAATTACTTTTACTCTTCGGCCTTTGGTCTCCTTATCTGAAGAATAATGCAGGTAAGGTAAAAAGGGTTGAAGGTGAGATCTAACCAACATCATTTCAGGGCTAATGTTTCCAATTCAGTGGTTTGAAATTTTCTTTGGCAAATAGAAGTCATATTCCCATGTTCTAAGATTTTTAGTGCAGTCTTTGCCCTTGGCTGATCACCTGAATGCTGATCTCTATTTTAGTGTTTTGCTGTTAAATGTAATGGCAAAATCCTCAATTACTTTTGTGTCAACCTAATAGAATTGTCTCATGCAATTACATAATCAGATTTTCTTATTCCCAAACAATTTTTGTCAAATCCATAGCTTTAGGCCATTGCATTGTTTCCCCCAAAGAGAGTTTTAAAATCATTAATAAAAATACTTTGTCTTCCACATGACTGTCTTAAAGATAACCCACAGGAACATAATAGATGAACAAGGACTGACATTTATATCATACCTCCTATTAGCAAATTAAAAACAAAGAGTCATACTGTGAAGAAACCTGGCTAGAAGCTCTTTTTTTTTTTTTTCCTTTTTTAGAACAGGATTTAACTTATTAAGCAGTCCCTACATGTTGAATTTCCCATCAGCTAAAACATCCTACACACTTTTGCTGAGAATGTCTGTGACAATCTGAAATGTGCTTTTCCCAGTGTTTGACTTCATGCTTACTCCAAGTATCAGACGCTTTCTCAGATCCTGTGATATATCTGAATACAGTATTATTAAGTATCAGTTATACCTTCATCTTGAACAGTGTCAATCTGAATTGAAAAATATAGCATTTTTCTATCTAACAGAGCTCTTAATTCACTGGCTAAGGGTAACAATAGTGCTGTCCACTGGAGGTTCAAGAGCCATAGCTGAGTATATCTTCTTTTACTACTTAAGTCTATAGTTTCTTTGGAACTAAACAAGTATTTTTCAAAGCAATTGAGAAATTCAGAAAGAGCATAAAAGTGAATGATTCGATTTTTTGGTATATAACGATCTGCCTTTTATCACACCAGTTTCATTAATTATTTATTCTAAAATGTCAGTATTTTTTATTATCTGCATTCATTTCATCTTGTTCATAAGGCAACAAATAGTTTTAGCAGGATATTTTGGGGGTATAAGTGTGCTATTTTGTTTCATAGAGTTTTAAACATATATGCACTTAAGAAATTTAACATTTATATTAACCCTTTCTTTCACTGGAGAAGAGGTCATCTGCCCATACGTAAGCTAACATACAAAGAACTTGTACTCCTGATATGATATAAATCACTATGCTTTCAGGCCAACAGAAGTTGAGAAGCAGTAAGGATTTTTTTTTCTCCTGTCTGGTATTTTCCAGTAACTTGTTGACCTCCATTTGGTGCTCTGAGTAACAAACCCATGTCAGAGGTTCAAAAGGCATAGGTGAGATGTGGGGAAGAGATGGGTCTCTGCAGGAAAAAGGGAGGAGAAGAGAAAGATATTTTATAATTTATCAGAATAGGAAAACTAGAACAACAGGTTTTAGAAAGAAAAACACTGCACTTTTAAAAACTAAAAGATGAAAGTCACATTTTACAGAGATTGAAATAAACTAAACATTTTTTTTGTTTTCACCAAAAGTTAAGACTATTTCTCTAATGATCAGCAATGTTGAGCTTTTTAAAAATATATTTGTTTCTTGAGACTTTGCTGAAGTTGCTTATTATCTTAAGGAGATCTGGGGCTAGACAATGGGGTCTTCTAAATATACAATCATGTTGTCTGCAAATAGAGACAATTTGACTTCTTCTTTTCCTAATTAAATACCCTTTATTTCTTTTTCTTGCCTCATTGCTCTGCCTAGAAAGTCCAATACTATGTTGAATAGGAGTGGTGAGAGACAGTATCCTTGCCTAGTGCCAGATTTCAAAGGGAATGCTTCTAGTTTTTGCCCATTCAGTGTGATATTGACTGTGGGTTTGTCATAAATAGCTTTTATTATTTTGAGATATGTTCCATCAATACCTAGTTTATTGAGAGTTTTCAGCATAAAGGGCTGTTGAATTTTGTCAAGGGCCTTCTCTGCATCTATTGAGATAATCATGTAGTTTTTGTCTTTGGTTCTGTCTATGTGATGGATTACATTTACAGATTTGCATATGTTGAACCAGCCTTGCATCCCTGGGATGAAACCCACTTGATCATGATGGATACGCTTTTTGATGTGCTACTGCATTTAGTTTGCTAGTATCTTATTGAAGATTTTTGCATCCATGTTCATCATGGGTATTGGCCTGAAATTTTCTTTTTTAGTTGTGTCTCTGCCAGGCTTTGATATCAGGATGATTTTGGTCTCATAAAATGATTTGGGAAGGATTCTCTCTTTGTGAATTGTTTGGAATAGTTTCAGAAGGAATAGTACCAGCTTCTCTTTTTATGTCTGGTAGAATTTGGCTGTGAACCCATCTGGACCTGACTTTTTTTGGTTGGTAGGCTATTAATTGCTGCCTCAACTTCAGACCTTGTTATTGGTCTATTCAGGAATTCAGCTTCTTCCTTGTTTGTCTTGGGAGGGTGTAAGTGTCCAGGAATTTATCCATTTCTTCTAGATTTACTGGTTTATGTGCATAGAGTTGTTTATAGTAATCTCTGATGGTAGATGCTGGAGATGATGTGGAGAAATAGGAATGTTTTTACATTGCTGGTAGGAGTGTAAATTAGTTCAACCATTGTGAAAGACAGTGTGGCGATACTCAAGGATCTAGAAATAAAAATACCATTTGACCCAGCAATCCCATTACTGGGTATATATCCAAAGGATTATAAATCGTTCTTTTATAAAGACACACACACACGTATGTTCATTGTGGCACTGTTTACAATAGCAAAGACCCAAATGCCCATCAATATTAGACTGGATAAAGAAAATGTGACAATATACACCATAGAATACTATACAGCCATAAAAAAAGGATGAGTTCATGTCTTTTGCAGGGACATGGATGAATCTGGAAAACGTCATTCTCAGCAAACTGACACAAGAACAGAATACCAAACACTGCATGTTCCCACTTGGGTGTTGAACAATGAGAACACATAGACACAGGGTGGGGAACATCACACACTAGGGTCTTTTGGGGAGATGGGGGAAGGATAACATTGGGAGAAATACCTAATGTAGGTGATGGGGAGATGGAGGCAGCAAACCACCACGGCATGTGTATACCTATGTAACAATCCTGAAAGATCTGCACATGTACCCCGGAACTTAAAGTATAATAAAAAAAAGTTTATTGGCTACATCAATGTCTTCTTTTGAGAACTGTCTGTTCATGTCCTTTGCCCACTTTTTAATGGTTTTTTTTTTCTTGTAAATTTGTTCAAGTTTCTTGTAGATGCTGGAATGAGACCTTCGTCAGCTGAATAGATTGCAAAAATTATCTCCAACGCTGTAGATTTCCTGTTTGCTCTGATAATAGTTTCTTTTGCTGTGCAGAACCTCTTTAGTTTAATTAGATCCAATTTGTCAATGTTTTCTTCTGTTGCAATTACTTTTGGTGATTTTGTCATGAAATCTTTGCCCACGCCTATGTCCTGAATGATACTGCACACATTGTCTTCTAAGGTTTTCCTAGTCTTGGGTTTTACCTTTCAGTTCTTAATCCATCTTGAGTTAATTTTTGTACAGGGTGTAAGAAAGGGGGCCAGTTTTAATTTTTTGCATATGGCTAGCCAGTTCTCCCAGCACCATTTATTATGTAGGAAATCCATTCCCCATTGCTTGTTTTTGACAGGTTTGTTGAAGATCAGATGTTGTAGATGTGTGGCCTTATTTCTGACTTCTCTATTCTGTTCCATTGGGAAAATGGCAATAAGATACCATCTCACACCAGTCAGAATAGTGATTGTCACAAAGTCAAGAAACAACAGGTGCTGGCAGAGTTGTGGAGAAATAGGAATGCTTTTACACTGTTGGTGAGAATGTAAATTAGTTTCAACATTGCGGAACACGGTGTGGTGATTCCTCAAAGATCAAGAACTAGAGACACCATTTGACCCAGCAATCCCATTACTGGGTATATACCCCACCAAAAGTAAATCATTCTATTACAAAGATACATTCTATTACAAACATGTACACATGGATGTGTATGTTCATTGCAGCACTACTCAAAATAGCAAACACATAGAATCTACCCAAATGCTCATCAAAGATAGACTGGATAAAGAAAATGTCATACATATACACCATGGAATACTATGCAGCCATAAAAAGGAGTGAGATCATGTCCTTACAAAGCACAGGATGGAGCTGGAAGCCATTATTCCAGTGAACTAATGCAGGAACAGAAAACTAAACATTGCATGTTCTCACTCATAAGTGATAACGGAACAATAAGAACACATGTACACAGGGAGGGGAACAACATACACTGGGGCCTGTTGGAGGAGGGTGTGGATAGGGGAGACAATTACGGAAAGAGTTAATGCATGCTAGGCTTAATAACTAGGTGATGGGTGGATAGGTGCAGCAAACCACCATGGCACACATTTACCTATGTAACAAACCTGCACATCAAAACTTAAAATAAAAATTAAAGTTAAATAAAAAACAAAATAATATTATTTTATCTATTGCCTGTTGATAAACCATACAACTGTTTGTTGGTTTTGCATATCCTCCTGGCTAGCTATATCAAGGCAAGGGGTGACAAAAGATGGCACAAACACATACAAAAGAGTGTCAGTGGACAGAGACGTGACTTCTGATTCTGTCATGATTATAAAGCAAGTATCAAATACAATACCTTCCAAAAAGCTTGTAAAACAGTTTGTATGTAGACTCAACAAGGAACTGGATGAGCTAGCAGCATCCAGATTCAGATTTGTCTCTGCTGGATACTTGCTGAATGCTCAATAAATATTTATTGAATAAATTCAGTGACCTAGAAATGGAGGTTGTATCTCTTTCTTGATGCTTGATCATAGATATTTCCAGCTGTTCATGCTGAAACACATTTACTAGTCTTTGTGCCCACTAAAGTCTACTATATCCAGAAGTTTGTTTCTGCTGTGGGAAAGCTAAGAACTCCTTACTTCAAGATTTTATAGTCAAATGACTCAAACTACTGTTTACTTAAGAAAAAAGCAGAAGCACAGACACACACAGAAGAGTGTGTTTTGGTCAAATCCATAGCTTTAGAGCATTGTGTTAAGTTTAATTTCAAGACATAGGGTTTAACTTCAGTTATGTACTGTTAGCTGTGCTGTACCCCATTCATCATAAAGAAGAATCAGACTATGTAGAAGGCAGAGCTACCTGTAACTCTGACTTTCCAATTTTCATTTGGAAAGGAAGTGATGGTCAACTTTATACAACTTAAGTGATATTAGATACCCTCTTCCCCAGTTCTTTGCCTCACTGCATTAGTGGTTGGGTGTTTAGACTGATGTCTTGCAGGCAGTTCCAAAGTCATCTTTTATGATATCACTAATGATAGCAGGTGTACCATAGACACCTGCTATCATTAGTGATATCATCATGATAGTGGGGGGCAGGGAGGTGGAATATAGAAAAAAAAATCATGGAAGATCAGAAAAAACAGAGCCATAAGGATTTTTTTTCTGTAGTTTTTAAAGGCCACATATACTAAATAAAGCATTAGATATCCAACCCCGTAAGTTGAACATATGTTAGGAACAAACACCTAATTCATGTGTTATGGTTAAACACCCATTCAGGGAGTCTCATTAGCAAGCGCATTACTTAGGATCCTGTTTACTTTTCCACAGTTGTTTGAGCTAGCCTATTCTATCACTAGAAAGTAGCACCAGTCAGCTCACGAAAATTTGGTTTGATTTTTATAAGAAATTTAGGACCCATACAGCACTTACATTTCTCTGTACATCTTCTGATTATTCAATATTTTAAATATAAGAATAAGACATAAGGTTTAATTTCAGTTAACAAGAACTACAAATGGAAGTATAAATTATATTATTCCTGTTGTGAATATTTGGTTTCCCATTTTCTTTCCTTTTCATTTTTTGAGATGGAGTCTTGCTCTGTGGCCCAGGCTGGAGTGCAGTGGCGCCATCTTGGCTCACTGCAACTTCCACCTCCTGGATTCAAGCTATTCTCCTGCCTCAGTCTCCCGAGTACCTCGGATTACAGGTACCTGCCACCATACCCAGCTAATTTCTTTGCAATTTTAGTAGAGATGGGGTTTCACCATATTGGCCAGGCTGGTTTGACCTCAAGAGATCTGCCCACCTCAGCCTCCCAAGGTACTAGGATTACAAGTATGAACCACTGTGACTGGCCTAATTTTTTTATTAATTGTTTCATTCATTCATTTATGCAATCCTGTGTAGTAAGGATGCCCAGATCAATAAGATGTAGCTTTTGTTTTCATGTGGCTTACAATCTATAAGAAATCTGGAGTGTCAGCACATAGTACAAATGTCACTATCCTCCCCATTTGCAGATAAAAATGAGGGCAGAAGTAGATGAATACTCTAAACCTCCATTCTGTATGCCAGGGGTCAGCAAACCGCTGCTGGAAGGCCAAATCCAGCCTTACCACCTGTTTTTGTTAAGTTTTATTAGAACACAGCAACGCTCATTTGTTTACTTGTCTATGGCTATTTTCATGCAACGGAGACAGAATTATTTGCCGCTGAGAATGAGCAGCCTATAAAACCTAAAATATTTACTTGGCCCTTTATAGAAAAAGTTTGCTGAGGTGTATTCCTATGTCTGAGATTTCCCTGGAGTGTTAACATATCAGTCCTGCTCATGGCTCCGAGGAGTCCCTTATTGAGAAACTGGGGGTTTGCATGTATCCTTATGAGGCCAGTCTCAGACACTGATGGCCCCTAAACATCCTGCAGTGGGGTGCCACTGCAACAGGATCATCCACTCCAGCTGGCCTTGGGACCTCAGGCCATAGCTTTCACTATCTCTTCTGTACTAGCTTCCATGCTGGCAAACATCCTAGTTGTGATTGGTAGAACCAGAAACTTCTCAACATTAGGGGGAGCTGCAAGCCAAAAAGAATGGGCCCTGACAGTCCCTTGGAAATATGCCTAATGAAGTCACTTGGGTTGACCTCGGTGAAGACTGTCATGCACCCAGTCAGCCAGTGTCTTAGAGGAATAAGGAGAATGATGCTGTGCGCTCTCCATTTGTCCCTGGAAATGTACCCTCCAGGACTCCACCTGTTGTGAGCCTTGGGCAATCCTTTATGGTTTCTTCATGGACTATATGAGCAGGCTCTTTTGTCCTCTGGAGACCTGTTCAATTTGGCCAATAAGAGGCACTGATAGGAGACTCAACAGTGGAGGATGGGAGTTTATTCTCCAGGATTCCTTTCTTCCAGGATGCAGGTTGGCAGAGGCTGGTTTCTCTACTGAAGCCTACACCTCCCACAGAGCAGCCAGTCTCTTCAGGTTCTGGTGACGGCTCACATCCTCACCCTTTAGGCCTGGGGGCTGCTATCTGCTTCCCCAACTCAATACTTTGTCATTTTTTAATCCTCAAATTTATTCATAGTCCCTTCCTTATGTGCTCCTCAATTTCTCCTCCTTTCTATCTTTTTAAGACAAAGTCTCATTCTGTCACCCAGACTGGAGGGCAGTGACACAATCATAGCTTACTGCAACCTCAAACTCCGTGGCTCAAGCAATCCTCCTGCCTCAGCCTCTCAGACCTGAGCCACCACACCCAGCCAATTTCTTTGTTTGAATGTTCCATTGTTTCCCGTGGGAGCCCTGATCACACGCAGAGCCACTTCCCCAAAGTACTCACACCATGAGGATGACTAGGTTGCAATCTAAACGTCTCCCTTGTAGCTGAAATGGTGGTGCTGACTCCAGAGTTACCTTCCTCTTATGGCTCCTTATGTCCTTTCTTGTTATTTGGTCCTGGATGTGGTCCATCCCAGGTCAGCGTTCTAATAAATTAGAGATGCGGATACATACATAGTGTGGGGAGGAAGGGAGAGGACATGATCTTACTCCATCCCTTGGTAGCATCTCAATCCTAAACAACCTGAGTGGGAGAAGGTGTCTCTTAACACCATTTGTGAATACTGTCCACAGTAGCTGAGTCCCAGGACTAGAGAGGAGTGGCCTCCTCTTCTCCCCAGATACATCTGAGGCCGAGATTCTGCTTAGCCCAAATGCTCCATTTCAAAAGGAGTACATCTGAGTACCAAGGGGCTGTGAGCCTGTTTTGCCTTTAGTCCTGACACATAGGCCTAGCTGGGAGTTTTTGCCTTCTAGGTTTAGGTTCAGAGAACAGAAACCTGCCATAATTACACCACAGTATTTACAAGGCAATGGCACAGTAGCAGAAACATAAAACAGAAGTGAAATACTCAATTGGGAATCCACGGTCTGTCAGCAAGAGAAGACTTGGAAACTTAGAAACACCTCCCAATTCTACTCTAAACTGCTCTCTCAGGGGAACCTCAATTCTGCTTGATTTCCTGGACTCACCCTCTGCCCTGCTGCCGGAGGTCTCAGTCAGGAGGTGCCTCTTGGGTTTGCCATTCTGACTGATTTGATTTAGAGAATTTCTCGCTCTTCACATGGCAGCAAAGGTCACGTGGCTTAGCTATTATGTCATTCAGAAAACAGCTTCTTGACTGCTGTGGTTCTTTAATATTGGTTAAAATTCCCTTTTTGTGCTATTAAAAAAAATATATTGGTCCTGAGATTATAAGGTCCTACCCAATAGTTTTATGGCCACGTGTTAAAAAAGTACATTTTTAAAAGGGTTTGTTGCCAAAAGAAATGAAAATGTTGTATATGCACTTGCATAAGTAGATTGTTAACTTCAAAACAATTTCCCATCCTGTAGTGAAAGGGATGGCTCAAGGATGGAATCACCTAGAGCCAGTGAATTGGTGTTATCTATAGACAGCTCTATCAAGGAGAAAGCGGCCTGGATTAAAAAAAGAGGAAGATTTGGAAACCGAAAGAGTGCAGGTGGCATTGCTTATGACTTCATCTCATTTGAAAGCTGAACTCTGCTGGCAAAATAAGGTGGTGTCAGTAACCCTTCTATGGTCATTTCTTTGTCTCGGGTTTTCTTGATTTAATAACACTCCTATCATAAAAAACCAGTTCTACATTTGTGAATCCCACAGGAGTCTATGGGGTAGAAATTGGTATGTTGGTTTTCAGAGCAGAAGACTGAGGCTCAAATAATCTGTGTTACTTACCCAAAGATACCAGCACCTTCAAGTGGTAGAACAGCACCCAGGACATGAAGGCTTAGGATACTTGTCGCTTCTCACCTGACTGTGGCAGTTTGCCAGTGGCTTCTGGTGGGCTGATCCTGTCCTGTGGAGCTATCTGGTTTGCCACAGATTTTTTTTTTTTTTTACCATGCAGATCTTGCCCACATTTATTATATGTGTGTGTGTGTGTGTGTGTATCTATTTTTTAAATTGCATTTTAGGTTTTGGGGTACATGTGAAGAACATGCAAGATTGTTGCATAGGTACACACGTGGCAGTGTGATTTGCTGCCTTCCTCCCCTTCACCCATATCTGGCATTTCTCCCCATGCTATCCCTCCCCAACTCCCCACCCCCTGCTGTCCTTCCCCTATTTCCCCCGCGACAGATCCCAGTGTGTGATGCTCCCCTCCCTGTGTCCATGTGTTCTCATTGTTCAACACCTGCGCCGCAGAGTTTCGAAAGGAAATGGACTGTGAATGCACTTAGGCAGGCATGAAGTCCCCATTGCTCCTATGGTTTTACAAGCCACTCCTTGTCTGACTGCTAAAGATATTTAAGTTGTGGCCCCTATTTGTTCTATTTGTCTTTCTATTGCTAACCCACTTGTTCTCCATTCTCTTTCAGATTTGTCCATTACATAAAATGAATCAATGACTAATGAAATTACTCCATACTGTTGGCATTTTAAAGGAGAAGATACTTCTAAGCTAGCACTGCTGATCAAAATTGTCAAATTGGATCCTTTCCACTTCTTTCTGACACACATTCCCGTTGGTACCTGGCTGTCTCCCCTGCTATGCCATGGCCTCTTGGAGTTCAAGGACCAACTGTTCATTCTTGTGTCCCTAGTGCCTGCAATGGTACTGAAAGAGAGAGAGAACATAATACTTGGTTCATGCATGCACTAGACATATGTGTTCTGGGGACAGTGAGCAGCCAGACCTGCTAGTCAACATTAGAAAACAATAAGGCACATGAATTTATTCAATGATAAAATGAGCATCTCTAAGAGTTTTGTTATAAGGGCAGAACTGGAATTTTCAGAATGCATTTGGTACAGGTCTCCTGGCAGCAGCGGGAGAATGAACTGGCTGTGAAAAGCTGGAAGCCAGCTATTGTCGTGGTCCAGGTGGCAGGAAAAGAAGGTCTGAAATGAAACGGGGGCAGTGAGAATGAATGAGAGAAAGCCAAGCCCAAAACACCTGGTGGCAATGGAATCAATGGGATGTGTTGATTGAATTGAACGGGCAAGTGAGGGAGGTAGCAAATATGACTACAAGTTCTGTAACCTGTGTGACTGAGAGGAGCAGATAATTCTCTTTTTATCACTCCCCTCACCTATCCTCCCCACTACCCACATCCCATGCCATTTCTCTGTTTATTAGCTCCTGTGTCTCTTTCTTTTTCACTGGCATTGGCTTTTTCCACCCATTTAAACTTGAAAAGGAAAATGTTCAGGGCAAACTTCCATCCTTCAGAACCCTGTAAGACAAAATAGGTGCATTCTTTTTGGCCATTTATGCTCAAGATTATGCCAGGATCACCCAGCCTGACCCAATTCCTATAGAGCCAGGTCAGCCAGCACTGGCTACTGGCTTCCACTTCACTCAGACCTGTGCTGGTCACTCTGAGAAGAGGGTAACACAGAGGGAGAGACTGAGGTGTGCCCATGTAGAAGTGGAGGCTAAAACAATGTGAGTAGATGCCACTACTGAAGAAATTTAATAGTAATACGGATGATAATGGTAATATCCAATATTTAGTAAGTGTTTGTTATGTTCTGAGCTTAAAGGATGTAATAATACATTCAATTTCTTTAACAATGTGATGTAAACATAGGCCCATTTATAGGGAAGAAACTGGGGCACTAAGGCTAAGTCAGTGTTCAAGATCACATAACTTGTAAGTGGAGCAACTGGGCTTTAAACACTTGGATTTGACCTCGTAGACCACACTTCAAACCACTCTGCCAAACACAGAAAGATGCTTGAAATCTGGATGGGTATTGGAGGCCTCTTGGCAGTGAGGAGGCTACTAGCGTAAGAATGGCTAGCCCCAGCAGGCCTTTTCTCTGAGCTTAGCACCATGACTCGTGACTTAGACATACCCTCTGCAGTCCTGGAGGACCAGCCTTCTACACTCCAGGGTTGCTAGAATAGTGGGGAACTGGAGTTGCTGGAAAGGAGGGTGATGATCCTTTCCCTGGCCTGGGGATTACAGTTGTAGCATACGGAAAGAGCGTCAAGCCTGGTACCTGAGACCCAGCTCCCCTGTGTTTCTAAGCCACACCTCTTTCCTCTGTAACATGAATTGTGATGAGGCTTGAAGGAGATCAGGTATGTGAATACACCTAGTGCAATGTCAGGTGCATAACTGGTGTTTGCTAAAAATTTATTTGCTCATGATTTCACTTAGAGAATGAATGTCTGAGGGGTAGGGAGCAGCCTTCCTCCTACTCCCAGGGGAAACTCTTACATTGAGCATTTTCATGCAATCATGTTGGAACAGTCAACTATGGCCCAGAAAGATGCTTACCATTGTTCGTTATATTTCCTCACAATGAGGATGCTAATGTTTTAACTCTAGTTGGAGGAGGAGGGAGGATCTGGAGGAGACTCCTCCTGTACTGGATGCCTTCTATGAAGTATCGTTTCCTTTTATTTGTCTTATGTAATGTGCTGGTAATTTCATTGCATAAGTTGGCATTTCCAACCAATGTAATTACATTTGGAAATGGTTATAAGAGGCTATTACCAAAGAAATCAAATGTTTCTCCTCTTTATGTAAAGTGAGGATAATAATTCCTCTTAATGTTTGTACTGTGCTTGGAGAGCCTTGGCTCAAAGAAGTTTTGCAAACACTAAACAGCACTTCCTGTGTCACTTTGTCCTTATTTAACACCTATCACAAGAGTGCCATTCTGACAAAAAGCAGTGCAGAAAGCTCGGTCTCTGGGGAACTATCAAATGATCATGCCACCTGAGTGACTGGGTGTTAACATTAGGAGAGAGAAAATGTCAAATGTAAATTAAGGGCTCCTGTCACAAACATGAACAATACTGTCCTTGAAAGTTACAGATAAACACAGGCTAAAGTGGCACCATTTCTTCTCTTCCTGCAATCCAGGGGGAGGTATCAGTCCAGGGTGACTTT
This sequence comes from Saguinus oedipus, assembly GCA_031835075.1. Taxonomy (NCBI): domain Eukaryota; kingdom Metazoa; phylum Chordata; class Mammalia; order Primates; family Cebidae; genus Saguinus; species Saguinus oedipus. The sequence goes on along the minus strand of CM063175.1, from coordinate 104,570,371 downwards.
AGGCTATGCCAGTGAGAGAGGCTGGGGGGCAGGCTGGTCTGAAGAAGGTGATGGGGCTCAGATGCTTCTTGGAGCCAGCTGGTTAGTGATGAGCTGTGCCTTCTCTCCTTCCAACCCCCAGCTGAGCCATGGAGAATACAGGGAAGGAACAGAGGCTATGAGGCACAGTGCTTGGCATATTGAGTGTCAAAAAAAATCTGAAAAATTATTTTAGAGCTGCCATGTCACCGGTTAAGTTTTACACGTGACTTACAAAGCCATCTTCTGTACTTAAATTCATTTACTGAGTATCAGCTTGGCAAACACTTAACAAATGCCTGTTAGGCCCAGAAACTATTAATTTCCAGGAATAAAGAGACAAATAAAACAGTCCTTGCTGGAAAATAAAACAAACAAAAAAACCCAACAAACAAAAGCATCCCATGGTTTAATGCAAGGATGGGGTGTCATTTTCATTTCTTGAACTGAAATTCTTTTTGAGTGCTAGTGGTCACTGGGAGCACTGCTCGGAAGGGTCCTAAGGCCTCCTCTGGCTTCTGCAGACAAGGATGCTGTGATCAAAAGCATTTGGTCATTTATTCATTAATTCCACAGATATTTGTTTAGTGCCTTCTATAATGCTAGATACTGTTCTGGGTGCTTGGAATACAGCAGTGAACACAGCTGATATTCTAGTGGAAGGAGACAGACAATGAACAAACAATATAGTGTCAATGGTGGTAAGTAGTAGGAAAAGAAAGCAGGATAAAGGAATAGAAGGCGATGGGGAGAAAGAGGAGCCTCTCTGCTGAGGTGACATTTGAGCCAAGTCCTAATTGAATTTTGGAGAAGAGCTAGGGAAGAAGATTCTACACAGAGAAAATAGCAGGTATAGAGCCTTGAGGCAGAGTGGGCTTGAGGAAAAGGCAAGGGATGTGTCTGAAGGGGAGTCAGGGATGGGTGTTTGAATTTTCAGAGAAATTTTGCTGGAGATGTAGCTGCGGGCTATTCATGGAGCATCTGTGAGCTTCAGTAAGCCTTTCAGACTTTAATCTACATGTGAGGAGAAGCCATGGGCAGGTTTGAGCAAAGTCAGGCATGACCATATTTTCTTATTTAAAGGGGAGATGGAGTGAAGAGGGGTAAGGCTGGAGAAAATGAAACCAGTCAGGATGCAGTTGCAGTAGGCCAGTGAGGAGAGGGGCCAGGCTTGACAGGTGACTCAAAGGTGGAGCCGGAAGGGCTTGCTGGCTGCATGCAACATAGAAAGAGGAATCTTCAGGCTCCTGGGTCTAAGAAACCGAGTGAAAGGAGATGTCACGTTGTGACATGAGGAAGTTGGTGAGCAAGTAGGGGCTGGAGGAGGGGGCACCTTAGTTTGGTATTTTAGACATATTGGTTAAACATTAAACATCTAGTCAGGCATCCCATATGCCATCGGACACAAAAGGCTGATTCCAGGAAAGGGCTGCCTTAGACATCCCTGGTGAGTGCTAGTTCTAGTTCATGAAGTCTAGATAATTTCTTGGACAGAATTTCCAGGCCTTGCAGTTTCTCTTTTGATTGTGGACAAATACCAGTTAACCCTGTAAAATTTGTTCACCATGTTTTCTGAATCAAAACGTGGAATACATGGTTTGATAAACACCAATAGTTCAAAGTTGAAACTGATCAGAATGTCCAGATGCATTATTGCTGAACTGGCTAATTCATGTATTCGTGAGTTCATTTATTCCACAAGCATTTATTAAACACCTTCTGCACACTTTGCTACTTATTAGTAAAACTGGTAGCACAAAGATAAATCTGATTAAAGTAGACCCCTCTAAGGGGGTTATTTTCCTCATTTTATTTCCTCTGGGCACCAGAAATTCTCACTAAAATATTTGCATGACTTTATCAGCATAAAAGACGACATGACCCAGGCCATCTCTCTCACTTCTTGTAACACCCTCCTCTTTGCTCGGCCTGGTCAGTCATGTTTCCCTCTTACTATTCCTCACACACACTCTTGCCCCTGACATATGTCCTTGATGTATCTTCTGACTGCCAGGTTCTTCCCAAAGATCACAGTAATGCCCATTTCCTCACTTAATTTAGGTTTCTGCTTAACAGCCATTGTGTCATGACACCTCATCTCATCTCCATCTCAGGCACCCTCAACCTTCCATTACTCTCTATTCCTGGATCATGTATCACCATCTGAGCCTCTGCTCTTGTGAGCCACCCACCACCAGAATATGAGCTCTGTGAGAACAGAATCATATCATCCTCCACTGTATCTTGGTAGTAGAATCAAAATCATTCCTGGCACATAATAAGTTCTCAATAAATAGTTGGAGAATGAACAAATAAACTTAGTAAGAGCCTTTGTTTATTTGTTTTGTTCTTTTTGGAACTCGGGACTTTGGATGGTGTATTACTTTACTGGAGATAGTCTGAAAGACCGAGATTAATGTGCTGGCGTGGTGGTTTCTCCTGAGGCCAGCCTCCTTGGCTTGCAGAAGGCTGCCTTCTCACTGTGTTCTCACATGGCCTTTTCTCAGCACACATGCATCCCTGGTGCCTCTTTCTCTTCTTGTAAGGACAAAAGTCATATAGGATAAGGGCCCACCGCCATATGACCTCATTTAACCTAATTACCTCTTTAAAGGTCCTATCTCCAAATCCAGTTGCATTGGCGGTTAGGGCTTCAGCATATGCATTGAGGGGAACACAATTCAGTCAGTAACAGATGGAAAAAATGTTGCTGCTTAGAATGATGAACTTTTTACCCTGGCCTCTGCCATGAGATGAGCTTTGTATAACAGCACTTTTAACATCAGGAGCCTATTCCCTCTTGCTCAACCCAGGCCTGACCGTGCTAACAGCAGATTTTTTATGGCATCCTGTCTACAACAGTCGTCTTCTTTTCTGGGACCCATATTATTCCTGGCCCTGCTGCCCTGCAGTGGGTGGTCTCCTCCTTGCCTGGGGCCCCTGGCTTGATCATGGCTGGCATTTGTCTTTGATCACTCACCTTTGGAAAGGTGGTGGGCTGCTGTGGCCACTGATAATCTCCCTGAGAGGTCTGAATCTACACTCTCAGGGTCACCAGGTTCTCCATTCAGAAACTGTGCTTCCACGCAGCACAGAGAGATAGGGCTTGGTGTGAGGATTAGATACCCTTTGATAGACGGGGTCTCTGTGTGCTTGGAATCCAAATGTATAGACCTCTAATTTGGGCAATGCTCAGAGAGACTTTATTTAAGTACTTAGTGTCCAATATCATATGTGAGCTTTGCCAGATCTAATTACACAACGTCCATGAGGACATCAGAGTCTAGTACGGAAGCCAGTGGGCTAAGCAGCCATACAACACAGCCAGAAGGAGGTGCTGATAGAGGTTGCAAGGTACTGGGTGGTCAAAGGAGACAGCATCCACCTTATCTGGGAGGGGTAAGAGAAGGAACAAGTTTCCAAATTCTTTGACGCTTCTCCCAGTAAGAGGCAACATCTACGTCCCCTCCCATGAATCTGGGTTAGCTTCTGACTGTGTTGAGTGATTGAGTTCTGAGGCTAGGTCATAAAAGTCATCTTGATCATCGAAATGAGACATCTGACCTCTATGCAGCTGTGTCACCAGCCAGGATAGATGTAGGCACTTGGGTCATGTGGAGACTGGATCCTCCAGTGCCAGATGCCAGTCATGTCAATTGCCCCCAATTGAGGCACCAGACGTCACGGAGGAAAGAAGCCATCCTCTCTTGCCACCCACTAAGTTTTGGGGTGATTTATCATGCAGCAACAGTAACTGGAGCAGGGCATCAAAATGAAGTCACCTCAACCAGGTCCTAAGGGATGAACTCACCAGATGGGCACAATAAGGGAGCGCATATCAGGCCAAAGGGACAACACATGTGAAAGCATATGAGACATCAGAGTCTGATTTCTTCAGGGAAGTGCAGTCACTTGCACTTAGCTGGAGCACAGGCTGGTAAGCAGGATGAGGCTGAAAAAACATGCAGGAACTAGATAATGGGGAGACTTGTATGCCTTGCAAAGGCCTTCATTAGACTTGTTGCCATTGAGGCTAATCCAAACTTGCTGCTGTTCCTCCACTCCTGATAATTTACTCATGCCCTGCTGACTTTTTAGTGAAACCAGTTGTTGGGCAATACTTGAGATGCTATCCCTAATATGGACCCTAAAGAAGCTCTTTATTTCCTGTGTCACTGACCACTGGCTTCACTGCTTTAACATGTCAATCGTGAGTATAACAATAAAGTGTCCATTATATTGCCCCCAAAGAAAAGCTGTGCGTGTCAGCCTCTGGAATGCTATGACTTCCGGGGGATAGAGTGGATTGGGGCTTGGAGTGGCGGTCTCTTAGAGGAGATCTAGGATTCTCTATTTCTTGAAATTCTGTTTCCCCAGAACACCTCCATCACATTTTTTTCTGAAGTTACCATTTCCTTTTACTTTGCATGGGAAAAAAAAGCTTTTTCCTTCCCTGGAAAGGAGGATCCCCATTCTGTATTCTTGTTGAACAATTTTAGAAGTACCTTCTCTGTGCTACAAGATATTGTAGTACGTTTCCATAACATATTTAAAGGCTCACTCCTCAAAACTGTCACGTCTGGAGAGCCCTAGATAAGTCAGCAAGGACAAAGACGTGATGACTCTCTCCTGCCCCTAGTATTACAGACAGCTATCAATTCCAGCTCATTTAGGCTGATCCAATCCCGGCACCAAAAGCCATTTCCATATTATTACACCAAACTGAAAATTACAGAGGCTGTGTATTCCTCTGCAGAGTCTCCAATTTAAGCTTGTAACTCAGCATTAGGTTATTAGTGACATGCATCATTATTCTCAAGACACATTCTATCTGCAAAATTTTGTTCTCCAATCCTTCAGAAGATGTCATCTGTGCTGCTCAGACTCTCCACTAGGCAAGCTGCACTGTTCATGTTAATGTGCTCTTACCACAGGCTTTAAAATTAATTTTTGATCATTGATTTCTTACGTTAACAGCCCCCTGAGCCCTTCTAGTGGGGAGAGAGAATCATCACAGAGCGAGACCACAGAGTGTGTCAGTGGGCAAACGGGAGTCAGAATGAACCAGGCTTTAATTAAGTGGGCTCTCACAGGGCCTCAGAGCCTCTGTTGGAAGCTACAGCTATCAGCTGACAAGAAAAACGAGAATCTCATTTCTATTTTTCTTTTAGTCTGGAAGTAGCTTGTTTCGGTCAAATAATTCAATTTGGGAAAAACCAAATACTCAAGTTGAGGAATGATACATGCGACTCATTCAATTGTTTTGATTGCTTTATTGAATCAAGAAAGTAAGCAAAAAGGTTTGACTGTTTACCTGCTCCCAAACATTTAAGTGCTCACTCCAGAAAATCTCCAAGGTCTTGGCCAGCTGTATGATTCTGTTATTTTATCAGTCAAAACTGTTGAATTTAGAGACCAGAATTTCTAAAAAATAGCTGGAATTACTTGAGTGGGAGAATCTAGTGAAATATATGCTTTGGCCATATTTTATGGCTAAATGGAAAATGTGTAGTTTTAACTCACATTTCATAGACATGAACTTCAGATGGGACAGTTTTATGTACATTATCTCATTTAATTCTCACCACAACCCTTCTGGGTAGGAATCATGATGCCCATTTTAATATTAGCCTCAGGGAAGTGGAGTTTAGGTTAAACCCAGTGAGCTTCCCATTAAATTGCAGTTAGGTTTTTAGTTAGCTTAAGCCAGTGGTTCTCAAAGTGCTGTTAGGATCAGCAGTTGACAACCTCACGGGGAACTTGTTGCAAATCACAGCCTTTACCTTCCTTTCAGACCTACTGAATCAGAAACTCTGGGGCTTGACGCTAGCAAACTGTTTTACTAAAATCCTGTAAGAGATTCTGATTCACACTTGAGGTTGAAAATGGTTAGCTCAAGGGTCAAATATTTATTTCGTCTTTTTCCTTTATCTTTTTGAGACAGAATCTCACTTTGTCACCCAGGCTGTAGTGCAGGAGCACAATCTCAACCCACTGCAACCTCTGCCTCCCAGGTACAAGTGATTCTCCTGCCTCAGCCTCTTGAGCAGGTGGAACTACAGGCGCAAACCACCATGCCTGGCTAATTTTTTGTATTTTTAGTTAGACTAGGTTTCACCATGTTGACCAGGCTGGTCTTGAACTCCTGTGCTCAAGTGATCCACCTGCCTTGGCCTCCCAAAGTGCTGGGATTATAGCATGGGCCAGCGTGCCCAGACAAGGGCTAAATATGATGAAGATTGAGAAATGCAGATGTTTCTGTTTTAAGAAAAGGAGAAATATATCAAAATCTGACATTAGAAAAGGTAAATTAGGATGTATCAATCACATTAAAAAGGACCATTCAGTTTTTTTTAAAAAAGAATAAACCACAAGTTTTAATTAGGATACTCCTTAATGAATTTAAAATGAGATTAAATGTGCAAATCTTGAGTGTATATACATTTTCTCTTCAGGAACTCACTTTATTTTAGCTCTTATTTATATTACTTAATACATCAATAGACTTATAATACATTATTTAAGTATAATGAGGGACACACTCTCTCAAATTTGTGTTAGACTCTGTTGCTCCAATCAACTAAATCAATGCTTAGTACATTACTAGACGCTCAACAAATATTTGTGAATGCACATATAGAGCCTTACTACATGCAAGGTCCTGTGTGTGTGTGTGTGTGTGTGTGTGTGTGTGTGTGTGTGATGTAAGTATTAACATTGATAATCTATAGGAGAGATAACCAGTCACAAGGTAAGTCACACACAGCAGGAAGTAGGAAGAAGCTGTTGGATCAAACCTTTAAGCAGGGATAGAAGCAGTGAGATGAGTTGGCAAGGTTTCTCAGAGGCACAGAACCTGATGTGGGATAGGGTTTTAATGGGTGAAGGTGTTGAAAGGCATTCTAAATTTTTAAAAAAGACCTAGTCAAGAAGATGAGAATGGGTAGGGCATTTTCAAGTCTCATGGGTTGGGCAGGTGTCACGGGGCCAAGGTGAAGATGGCTTTTGAGTCTGAGGTGTGGAACGGTAAGTTGATCCAGTAAGATTGTTAAATGGGGTGTTAAGATAACAGAAGTACTATCTCATGAATATTATCCCTTAAACTGATAAAATTTAAATTAATGTGAGGTTCAACATTGGAGTCCAAGTATGGAAATTTAAACACTTTCACATACTGTATCTCTATTATGCAAGTTATGCGCTTAGAGTTGACTCGAATTTTGCTTTGTCCATTTAATTGCTGCTGCTAAGTCATATTTATTCATCTTCCACTTGTTGTATACATATATAACTTATTAGGACCAATAAGAACCAAATTGCAAGTCAACTATGTATTTGCAAACTGCATTAATAGAAGTGCAGTGTATTATTTAGAATAAAGATGGTAAAAAGAAATACTTAACATTGTACCTGGCTCAAGGCTTTTGATAAAAGTTGTTGATCTTTTTATCATTAGTATTCTCCTGTTGTCATTGTTCTGATGTAAGCTCCATGTTCAGGTCATGTGTCACATTCAAAACTTTGAAAGCGTTACATTTATTACATTGGAGCATTTTCAGAGGAAGTTTTACCAAGACCTCTGGTTGGAAACTTCCAGAAAAATCTGCAAATGTGGAACAGGAGCTTGAAAATATTATCATGATTATCACTACCGTGGAAATCTATAATCTACCCAGGAATCTCATGTTCAGTAACTCTTCTTGATTTTCATACTAACCCTGGGAAATGAATACTTCTACCAATGGAATCCTATTATCCCCATTTTATAGATGTGAAAATTAGACGTCTAGAGCAGTGCTGTCCAAAAGAAATACAATGTGAGCCACATATGTAACGAAAACATCTCTAGTAGCAGCATTAGAAAAGCAAAAAAAAAAAAAAAAAAAAAAAAAAAAAAAAAAAAAAACACAGTTAAAATAAATTCTAATAATATATTTTATTTTATCCAATATATCTAAAATATTATTATTCTAATGTGTAAGCAGTATGAAAATTATGAAAGAGATAATTCACATTTTTGGTTTTTGTATGAAGACTCTGAAGTATGGTTTGTCTTTTAAATTCACAAGACTTTGGACTGACAACACTGGTATGCCCAGTGGCCAGAATTGGCTAGTGGCTAGTGGCTGGTGCAGGTCTAGAGGACTGAGTAGGAATGTAAGTTCTCACGTAATCAGAGTAGGCCCACAACTCAGGGAACCATAAAGACAATTAGAAAGACCTTTGCTCCTGATCTAATGCTTGTAAGCTAGAACAGCCATACAAATGAAACAAACCAGTAAAAAAGGAAATGACTTTGTGCCATTCAATTCAAGTGTGTTCCGGTGTCACACATATATTATTTTCTTTCTTATAAATTTATGACAAGTATGGGGGAAAAAAATGGTTGAAGCCCTTTCTAGCAAAATGTCTGCAATAAAGAAAAATCAGAGTGGGTTGCTTCTCACCACCCTGAGAACAGAATCAGAGCTCACATTTTTTCAGACCTTTTCAGAGAGTGATATACAGAGACATTCACTCACACAAAAGGGAATATAGATGCCCTTAGCAGCTCAGGTAGAGATAAGGTTAGTATGAAATAAATAAATAACTGATTGTAGGAAAACATGTGCGTTCATATACCTGAGTCATTATCATTCATCCCCTGAAAACAATTTATTATTTAATGAGACCTTCCGCAGTTGGGGTAAATTGTAATCTTAGGATTCAGAGCAGTCATCCTTTACTCCTAGGCTTTTTTTTTTTTTTTTTTTTTTTTTGAGACGGAGTTTCGCTCTTGTTACCCACGCTGGAGTGCAATGGCGCGATCTCGGCTCACCGCAACCTCCGCCTCCTGGGTTCAGGCAATTCTCCTCCCTCACTCAGCCTCCCGAGTAGCTGGGATTACAGGCAGGCGCCACCATGCCCAGCTAATTTTTTGCATTTTTAGTAGAGACGGGGTTTCACCATGTTGACCAGGATGGTCTCGATCTGTTGACCTCGTGATCCACCCGCCTCGGCCTCCCAAAGTGCTGGGATTACAGGCTTGAGCCACCGCGCCCGGCCTACTCCTAGGTTTTTTATAAATTAAAAGATAATAATTTCTTTATCCAGAAAAAAAGTTATCTATATTGGAAATTTTATATAGAATTTTAAACACTTCACTGATAGACTCCCCACATTGCTCTCCCCTACCCTGGTTTGAATTCTAGGTGTTGAAGTCCTGTTTTTAAGTTACTTACTACAATGTGTTGTGTGGGGTCTACTTGGCAGCCTGAGAACCATTGATCAGAATGCATTTAGATTTGACTGCTTTCCCAATTATGAATTGTAATTACACAGGATGTAAACACGAGTTTAAGTGGTTGTAAAGCTCTCAATGCTTGTCAAGCTATTAATTTTATAAAAGGAATATGTAGCTGAGGTCTTTATAATTAAGCATCAACTGACTGAAGAATTGTTGAAAACGTTGTCATACTATATTTGGACACCCCCCACTATTTTTTTTTTTCCAACGGAAGAGAAAAAGAGACGGAGAGTAATGACACTAATCTCTTTGCCTTGAGGTGTTTATCACACCATGAAAGCCAAAACAATTACTCAGGGCTTCATGGGGTAGTCATGACTGGTAAATAGCAAAATACGATTTCCTTGGAGAATGTTTTCCTGCAGTGTTTCACACTGGCAGAGGGAAAACCATTCCCCAACAGAAGCAGCCCTCCTTCGGAGTGCAAATACAAACGAACAAAAATGACATTATGTTCTTGCCTGCCTGGGGCAAAAAGAATCACCTATTCTTAACAGGACTTCAGGTGCTGTGATTTTCTGCCATTTTCTGTCTTTTATTAGATTAGAATGACTGCCCCTTGTAAGAGCAAAGCTGTAATGTGGTACTATCAGGGCGGCTGGAGGATGCAGCTGTGGTGCATTGTGTCTTTAACGGAACTTGACGGTCTTGCCATGCAGGAATTTTAGAATCTCTTCAGACAAATGGAGGAGGGGTAGTAATTATTTTTTCTCTTTTTAGTCATTTTTCCCCATAGAGTTCCTAGTTCACTAATTTAATAATAGTTAAAAGAAATGCCTGTGAAAAAAAGTGGGACTAAGTTAAGAAAATGAGGATTATTTTTACTTCCAATCCTCTGCAGTTTGCTTCAGCCAGGCAAGCTACATCTTTAGTGTGAACATAATTAGATTTTGCAGAATAATGGCCCATTTCACTAGCTATCATTTTAGGTTAATAAAAACATCACATAATTTTAAATGTTACTACTCCATTTTAATTCCTCCTTCAATGAACAACAGCTTTTGAGTGATGAGAGAAGGCAGAGGGGGATTCCAGCACTTAATAAATGCTCAGTTATGTTACTGTAAACAACACCCCTTAACATCATTCCACCCTTTTTGCTAGACTTGTTCCAGGACCTACTCTAAAAATGGATTAGGGACAGAACTTTTCTGTCATAGCAGATCTCAAGTAACTACACTTTGTTCAATATAATTATGAGTTTTTCACAGATGTTATTTTCTCATTTCTAGTTCAATGCCATAATATGATTTCTGCAAGCGATATGTCTGTTTCTTAGTTATCTGATTTTTCAGATGCAAAATGAAGATGGTAATATGTGAGTCACACCTCACCAGGTGTTGAGAGGAGTAAAAGTTCACTATGTTCCCAAGATTACTGGTGAAAATTCAAAACATGATAGTTGGCATTCTTAATTCTTCCTGACATCATATTATGTTTACGTGCAGTTTATTCTGGGAATTTGTTGGCATCTGTTTTAGGTAACTAGAGGAGAAAGCTACTTTTAGTGTAAGAAAGTAAAAACAAAAAGTATAAAATCATTCCGTATGGAAATGGTCAGAACTGACAGAATATTTATGACAGATGAACATTTAATGTTTCTTAGAAATAAAATTAATTAGAATCTAATCCTTAGTTCATGAGGCATAAAGAATTGTGCATGGCCAGATACTTAAATCAAAACCTTGAGAGTATCCCTTATCTGTATTTTCATTTCTCTATTATTAAAATTTTCTAATTGGATTTTCTTTAAAAAAACAAATCACAAAAACCTGGAGCTTTACCTGGTGGCTCATATTGTTCTCCAGTGCAGCTTAGGCACTGCCACCTTGCCATCCTTCTCAATGAAGGCTGGGAGTAGGAAAGGTAGGTAAGGAATGCTAGTTCACATTTGGGAAGCTGAGCTTTGAGTTGCACCAGATCAAAAATACCTACAGAGTTTTGCACAGAACAAATACATAGCAAATGTAGTTCCCACATATCCTGGTCAATCCTATGAGCAGAGAAGCTGTTAAATAGGTATTTTATTTCATGTTTAACAACCAGTAAAGTACAACAACCCATTTCCCATATAGTACAGAGCATCCCATTTCAGAATGCTGGGTCTTTACATCCCAATCATACTGGATTATTGATGGTAGAGGGTGAAGGAGATGTAACAAAAGATTCAATGTCAAGATTTCCTCACAGTTGCCCCCCGATGGATCCAAAATTTCTTGTACTCCAGTCAGGCCACAGGTCCAAGAGAAAGTGAGGGGAGCATTAACTACAGGGTCAGTTGAACCGTGGATCAGTTGCTTTCTTCCAACCTGGACCTTCCTTTGTGTTACCTGGTGAGCAGTTTGTGCCAACTTAGGGATCTGACTCAGGGGCACCTCAGGCAGATCAACCCCAAATGTTTGCAGGGCCCTGTGCAAAAGTATCAATGGAGGATCCCATGCCACATGTCTAAGTATTTAAAAGTCATACATAAAGCTAATAAACTGTTAAATTATCTTCCACCCTGCCGCTTTGACACATGATGTTTTCATAACCCTTGGAAGCTCAGGTATCGATTTAGAATTCTTAGACTGTTCAGTGTTCTGTACTGGCTCCCAGCCTCGTGGTAGCCCTTGCCGATCTCCTTCCCTTCCCTCGTCCCCTTATTTTCCAGCCCCGAGCTCTTGTTTTCACCACAAGGGACTTCTCCTTGCTTGTGTATAAATTCCACAGTGAACACTCCAAGCCCCAGGCCCTAATCCACCCACACAGATGCACCTTTTGCCCCTCCTAGTGGCCAGGTATATGCACTCAGGATGCTGCCTGCCTTCAGGATTTTAAGCCCCCAGAGGAGGCCCATATTTGGCCTAAAAGTGGATGGCGGGGGCGGGGGGCGCGATATCTTAGTAGTAAACTTTTAAGTTCCTGGTATTGGGGAGAAAGCTGGAGGAGAGTCAGAATGGGTCTCTCTAAGCAAGGGCCCCTCTTTGCCAGACTAAATTCTTCCTCTAGGCTGTGTACAGGGTCAGAAATAAATAACTCTCACATCACAGCAGGACACGCCCATTATCTTCCTATAAATAGCAATTCTTTCTAGATAGCTGAATCTTTGTTCCATGTTTTGAAATGTTATGCTTATTAATAGTACTGATGGAAGGAATTATATCGTTTCTATGTGGGAAAGTTGACAGATTAACTCATATGCAAGACTGTATTAACCCACTTTAAGGGACCTATCAAAGGGAAAAAAGAACAAGAATTAGGACCTCAAATGTATAAACAACTGAGTACTTGCTTTTCACCCCAATCCTGTTCTTAGGGCATAACATTGTAGATGAATCCAGCTTTGTAAGAATGCTGGAAAGCAACAGATGAATCAAGTCCACTGAGTTGAGGTTTCTTCAGAGGAGTAGCTCCTTTAGGGGAACTTGAGAATCCAGATTTAAAAAGAACATTTCATTTCCATTTGTTGTATACCTAAAAGTGAATTTTTATTAAAAGCAGATCACATCACTTCAGGAAATTCAGAAAACTCTATCTAAATACACCGAATGAAAGATATTCCTCATCAATTTAGATTCTTATAGCCTCGTAAAGATAAAATGCAGATGAATCAGTTTAAATCAGTCCTTCATTAAATTTTAGAATTAGCTTCTGGAATCCCAACTATTGAAGTGGGCAGCGTCTGATTCCTGAGCATTGCGACAAAGCCATGAGCAGATAACGGTAAAGTGCATCGTTGCCAGAAATAACACGGCTGCCTTTGGTTTGTGCTAATAAACTATAAGACAACTTAAAGTCCAGTTTTAATATTAGAAATCCACCTCATTATAAATAATCTCAAACTCCCTATGTTATCAGCATTTTCATGTGTTTCTTTGGTGAGCTTGAAATGTAATTTTCTATTTATGCTTCCAATGTAAATCTCCAATTTCTGGTTGGCCACTCTGGCACTAAGCCTAAGCTCTAATTTATTTCCATCTTTTCTTATTTCTTACATCAAAAAAGACTGTTGGTTTGAATAACAAATATTCAATAGACTTAGACGTGGGGTGGCAGGCAGCACAGGCATTACCTGTTTACCTTTTATTGCCTTCTTTGAATTGGCTTTTCTGGGAACAAAACCAATAAGACATGCTGTTCCTTCATCTAGTTTTTACCCATGTTATTTATCAGGAGACAGTCCTCCCCACTTCCCTGTTTCAGCAAGGAGTGGCAGCAGGGTGAAGAATTCAGACTGGAACTAGGCTATCATAGGTTATTGTTCTAGCAAGTCATGGAGAATTTCATTGTCCTTAAGACTGGTTTGGGCTGATAATTGTTTTTGATTCCAGGAGATGCTGCTGCTAACACATTTGTAATCTGTAGGACAACAGTGTGCTGGGAATGACATGCACACTGTTTCAGCCTCTTTGAAACTTTGCGAAGATTCTTCCCCACCTGCCTCCCCTTGCTGTCTTGCACAGTAATTGGCCTAATAAAAGGCAGAAACAAGAATTTATTACACCTTGGGCAGTACTTAAAACAAACTTTATTCTTAGGAACAGCAGTTATGTCTACTTGCTGCTCTATATTTTGATATTTCCTCTAAATACTTAACTCTAAATATATTCAAATCCATATTGCAAAATTACTCAATTTCCCTGCTCCTTTCCTGGTTCCCCAGGTTGCCTCTTATGATACTCCATGTAAACACTGTATTTGGAAAGATACATAGATCAGCATCCCTAGAGTTACATGATCACCATCAATCTGTGAAAATAGCATGACTTAAAAATAAAAGTCTCTTAGTACTCTGCCAACAGGCTTTGGCATAATCTTGGCAATCACTTAGATTTTTTTTTTTTTTTTTTTTTTTGCTGTTGTAATTTTTCCCAAGTGGAAATAGTCTCATATTTTGCAGAAGTTGTCCAAGCTAGTGAACATCAATCCATCTTCCTGGATACTAAATTCATCAGCTGAATGTATTCAGTCCACACAGAAATCAGTAAAGTGAGTGTGAAACTGCTTGGTGGCTGCTCCTTTCATCTTAAGAAATTGCAATACAAATTCCTGAAATCGTTTATGCAGGAATTTTTATTCTTTAAATCTTCCAGTGTTAAAGCAACAAGAAAACATTTAGAATGTCCTTTGGTGGAATCTTATTACACTTGTTATATATGTAAACTGATATTCTTTGATGCCAGCACGTTCGTTGCCCTTACAGAGAAATCTCTGCACAATGAAACAAAACAGAACAGAAGAGGACAAAATAAAATGTCAGTCTTTGCTGATGCGAATTAGATACATTAACAGATTGTCTGGTAACACAAATTGGCAATAATACAAAAAATCTACATATTACAGTATTTCAAGAAAAATAACTTCATTTCAATACAAAAGGATAGATACACTTTCTTTTTTCCTATAGCCACTCTTGTATAGTGGGTGTGTGCTCGCACTGGACTCAGTGCTGCTAAGATATACAGGGGTATGACTGGCTTGCGCTTTTGGAGGGGGCTGTTACACATGTGCATCACTAACATCGGACAAAGAAATCTTTCAACCAACAAGGGTTACAGAGCAACGTTCACTAAAGCACAGGTTGGAAGGGATTCAGGGACGGAAGCAGGCCAATATGGCAGCTTGTAACTGATTTCTTTATGCCCGCAATGCACCTGACAGCAAAGAATGCTATTTGGTTGGTCCACACACTGGGCGGAGTCGTACTAGGGCGCACCACGCTAGAGTAGCCAATGTTTTTAGGTCGGTTGATTGTTTTTTTTTGTTTTGTTTTGTTTTCGTCTTTCCTGTTTGTGGGGCTGTCGCAGCCTTTCCAATCCACAATATGCTCTGCAGCTGGCAATGTGATTTGCAGTGATAATATCAACAGCTGCCAACTCCTCTGGAGTCAGAAATTAACAGTCTTGACTCGGATGTGCTGTCCACGGGTGATAAATATGGCTTAGTTCAGTTAGGCCTTCTTAGTTTGGACACTGTCTGAGTGGGGGTGTCTGTATGTGTGTGTTTCCTATGTTAGTAGCAAATATTTGGGTTGTGTCTGCTTCCCCATGGCACAGGCCCGTCCGGTGTGGCCAGTGGCGCCACCTAGAACACCAGGGGACTGGCCGTCCCCAGCAGCGTGGTCAGCAGCAGCAGCGCGCGGGAGCCGTGCGGGGGTGCGCCCTGGCCGGAGCCGGAGCCGCAGCTGCCAGCCTCCTCGCACCGCAGCTTCTCGCAGAGGATGCCCGTGTATGCAGCTGGGCACAGGCAGCGCACGTTGTTGTGGCATGTCCCTCCGTTCTGGCAGTGCAGAAGCTCGTTGTCGCAGACATTCGCTGCAGAATGAGGGGGAGGGTAGGGGTGGGTAGGCGCGGGAAGGAAAAGCAGAATCAATTTAAGTTCATCTGGTACATCATGTTTTCAACCTAAAAAAAAAAAAAAAATCTCTATCGATCTCGTGCTCCCCAACCTCCCCTCTACAAACGAAGCCTGTGACTCCTATTTCCAAACAAATGTAGTTTTCCGCCTTTTTTTTTTTTTTAATCATATTAGTCCTTTTCATATAGATTTTTGCTGCGATCTTGGATATTATCTCATTGTCCATTTCAGGCTATCGAATACAAAGTAATGCAATAGTTCTGGTTTGGCAGTGTATTTTCTTCACGGAACTGGAACCTGTTGTGACCTCTTGGGTTTTTAAACAAGTGCCTGATGCAAGAGTGCAGATCTTTGAAGCCAGATGAATTGTATTTAAAATGCAAAGCGGTATTGCTAAAATAACCAAAAACCTCTAAGGGGTGGGCCATTCTCTCAGTGAGTGATTCCAGCGCTGCATGCATGAAGACAGAGCCCACTGGGAGGCATGGGGATGGGGGTTGGGGGGTGGGGACACGGGGAAAGGAGCATGCTCCAGGCAGGCAGCAGCCAGATGGGAAGAGAGAAAGCTTGTTTCATGGGAGGAGTGTGAGGAAAAGCAGTCACATTTGTCCCTGACAGCCCATTAAGGATTTTTATCACCTTGTAAATATGGCAAGTAGAGCCCAAGGTTACCATGATTTCCGGGAATAGTAATAAATGCAATGGTGAAACCCTGATTACCAAAATTTCATTATGTCCATCAATTAATACAATCAGTTTGAATAAATCAAGACAAGCAATTTCAGAGACTAGAATTCATTCACAGCCCCTGTCATGTAACTTTCACCTCTAATAATTTCTTATTTCTTCAAAATTTTGACTAACCTCATTAATTCTATGTCTCCTATTCATTTAGATAATCACTGTTTCACTGATTTAGCAGAATGTTAAATAGAACCCAGGGAAATTAAAACAACAACAAAGAGTAAAAGAGCCAAGAACACTTCCCAAGAAACATATGCTGCTTAAGCACTTAACATATAGAACCCCTCTGGAATGGGAGGTGGGGGACAGAGCAGAAAAAGTAGCTTTTATAAATTATAACATTTTTCCATTTTAAAAAAATGTACGGTGAAATTTCCCCAGGGTTGCCACATGAGTTCAACACACTACATGCTCATATAGACATACCTCATATTACTATTAAGTGCAAAGTATTAAAAGAAAATAACTCTACCCTCAAAGTAGTAACTCAATAGAGAATGTTGCCTTGTCCATTAACTATGTTCAACAGTCATGTCAGTTTCAAAAGAAGTTTCTTACACAGAAATATGCTAGTGCTTTGTGTGTGAAAGACGGTGTTGGATACCCACATGGTTAATAACAGAGTGCCCTCTTTAGGGCACTGTTTTATGGCCTTCCTCAACATTTCCTTGCTGACCTCTCACACAGTTGCATAGTGTATTGGCATAATTTTCAAATGTATCCACACTTGCTATCTGTAAATGTCAGAAGTGACTATTAAGGCCTACTAAATCCTTCAGGCTTCAAATATTGACATGCAAGGCAGTGTTCCATGGTTTCCAATGATTATATAAGCCACCTCTTATTGAGTGGCTTAGAAATCATAATATTAGAACCAAATTATAGTATTTTATGAGTCATGGTTAAAAATGTCAAGGTCTGTAGTTGTGAAGCAAAGTCCACAAGTGTAGAGTGGTTAGCCTCATGGTCAAAACTGACAAAGACCTTGTTTTCCGGCTTTAAAAGCTTATGTAGGTTTTCAGGATTTTTAATTTTGCTTACAGTTGAAGAAGTATGTTTAATTGGGGCCACATGGAACAAACAGATCCAAATAACTGTTTTCATCTAAAGTTAAAGATCCTCAGCATTTCTTGTTTCAGGCAGCAGATTGCTGAATGGGATATTTCCTTTCATTTGGTAGGGAAATATCTGTTCCATCAATATCGATAATTGCTTGCCTGAATAATTGAGAAGAAATCAATAGTTAATTACATATCACTCCCCTTTAGAAAAAAAAAAAGCTATTTTTCTTCTTCCTGGACATGAATATAAATCAGCTGTTGAGCAGCGATTTCTTTTTTTCAAGAAGCTGGTGATTAAGTTAAAATTCGATATCTTTCCTACATTTAAATAATTACTAGTTGATTTTGATAATTGTGAGAAATGTAATAAATATGCTAGGAACAGATATAGCCCAGGATTAGTAATCTCATGGATTGGCAGGATATATTTTCTGTAGGAGATAGAGAAAAATGAAACATACAATATATTTCATTATTTAGAATTCACTATAAAACCTATTACATTTGGTCTCTTCATTGTGCTAGTCCTCCAACAAACACAGAACTTTACCATACATCCAGGTCTCTCTAACTGTTGCAATCATGTGCTAGAAGAACATCTAAACCTAATTATGGATCTTACCTGATATTCATAACTCATGCTCCATCTTCATGTCATTTTGAACCAAAATTGTGATAGTTAATGAACAAACTAGGGGGTTAACAAATATCAATGAACTCTTCTTCAGTATGCTTAACCTTGTACTAAACCCCACAAAGAAAATAAAAGAAATATAAAGCATGATTTCCGCTCTTATAGAGTTCAAATCTGGCGAGGATGACAAAAAAATCTAAAAGAAATGATCTAATATTAATTTCATTGAAATGACCTTATAAATTTCATCCAGCTTATCCAATATCTGTTTCATGCCAGGCACCCAACTAGATGTCATGGTTGTAACTAACTGCCCTAAAGGAGTACACAGTTTGGTGGAAAATAAATGGAAAATAACCAAACACACATTCTGAGACAATATAAAAAAATCTACAAAAAAATTTACAAATTACTAGGGAAACTCAAATGATGGTGTAAATAGTTACTTTGGGGAAGATTAGGGGAGATTATGAAAAAGAGATTGTATTTGAACAAAGGCATTTATCAGACAGATATGGGTAGAAAGACCATTATAAATAGGGAAACTGCATGGATAAAGGCAAGGAGATGTGAAAGTGTATAGTACTGGTTATTAAGCAATTTTCTCAACTCTAAATCCACCTTTCTGCTGTTGAGGCCAGAACTCTGCAAGTAGTCTGCTGGATCCCACCAACAGGGGGCACTAAAGGGAGCAGAGAAGGTAGGAGGCATGGAAACTCTTGTTTCCTTGATCCTGTCTGACGGTGCTTCTAACAGTATTGCTGAGCAATGGCCCTTCACACCAACAGCAACATGTAGTTCCAGCATTAATAATGAGCTTCGTCTCACCCTTAGACATTTCGACACCAGCCTGTCAGCATCTCTTCCCTGGAGGTGTAAGCCTCAGCTGAGGAGGCTCTACTCAGCATTTCAGAGGCACCTGCAGCAGCCAGCCATTTCTCCTCCTTAGAGTTGCAGATTTCAGGTCTGTGGGGGTCCCTTTTATCCAAACTTTTATTTTCTGATAACTCCCATCCTCTTTCCTGTAATCCATCAGCCCCACAGTGATAGATGCTTCCTGCTTACTTTTTATAAATTATAACATTTTACATTTTAAAAAAATGTATGATGAAATTTCCCCATGAGTTGCTGAAGACAGGAATTATTTCAGTATCCTCTTCTCCTTTTAAAATTTCAAATACTTTTTAAGCCATCTGTTTAAATAATTTCTCTCTGTTGAAATACCTAGAAATGATTTCCGTTTTCTGCCTGAAGCCCGACTGAAGGACACATTAGTGAACAATGCATGGACTGGTATGGCTGGAATGACAGACGTGCGAAGGGGAAGGCAGATGTGGCCCGGTTGTAAAGGTGCCACGGAACACATTGTGGAGTTAAGTGATAAGCAATGGAGAGCTGTCAAAGACTCAGAAGGAGGCTTGTGTTTTAAAGAGAAAAGGAAGATGAATCTAGACCAGAAAAAGGGCAGACAGGAGGCAAGGAGTCCATACTTCAACAGAATGGACTTGGAGGAGGATAGGACAATGGGGAAGGGAAGGAGACAGGTTATGTGAATGGATAAGGAATATTCTATGGTTCCTGTTTGGGGTATTTGGGTGCATAATGAAGAAATTTATTAAGAAAAGAAGATAGGGGAAAGAGTTTGGACAGGGGAGAAATAAATGTTTTTTGGACCTATTGACTTTGAGAGCGGTCTAGGGTCTTCTGAGCTGTTTTGTTATTAGTTGGAAAACTATTTAATGGATCAGGAGATAGATCATCCTGGAGATACACCTTTGGAGCCAGGGTGGTGGTGGTATTGTTGCAAAAGATGAAGCAAAAAGAGTAAAAGACCTCATCCTAGAGAATATAGACCAAGTAAAAATGAGGACTGCAGAAAGAACACTGAAGAACTTCAGCATTTAGGCCATTGAAAGAGAAAGACCATAAAGAACGCTGAGAAGGGAGGCCAAGGTGGGTGGATCACGAGGTCAAGAGATTGAGACCATCCTGGTCAACATGGTGAAACCCCGTCTCTACTAAAAATACAAAAAATTAGCTGGGCACGGTGGTGCGTGCCTGTAGTCCCAGCTACTCAGGAGGCTGAGGCAAGAGAATTGCCTGAACCCAGGAGGCGGAGGTTGTGGTCAGCTGAGATCGCGCCATTGCACTCCAGCCTGGGTAACAAGAGTGAAACTCGGTCTCAAAAAAAAAAAAAAAAAGGAATGCTGAGAAGAAAACAGTGTCAACAAAATGCAGTGATCATAGAAGGTATGAAGCTACCCACAGAAGCCTTCGTGCTGTGAATGACTGTCTATGAAATGACAAACTGGAAGGATATGAGAGGAAAGGCACTTCGAGTTGGGCAAACAAAATAGGCAAAATAAACACTGCATGCTCTTGACTGAATCTGTCATAAGGGGTTCTGGAATAATTGAAGAAAGGATTGAAACATTTTGAAGAATGATCATTTAATGGATTTCTTTGGATGTTAAAGTAGAGGTTCCCAACAGTGGATGATTTTGCTCACATGGGATATTTGACAATGTCTGGAGATAGTTTTTGGTTGTCACAAGTGGTTAGGGAGGGCACACTACTGGCCACTGGTACATGTAGCAAGGGCAGGAATGTTGCTCACATCCTGCAGTATACAGAACAACCACCCCCCACAACAAAGAATTACTCCACAATGAACGTTCAAGATAAAATGATACGGCCTGGATCAGGGCATCAGTCATAGCAATGAAGATGGGCAGTTGTCCCTGATACATTTTGGGAAAAGGAGAATCAAGAAACCTTGTCATTTCTAGATCAGGAAGACAGGAAGTTTGCAGGTGCTGAGCTGTGGGAATTGGAGGTGACTCTAAGTACTTGAACTGGAAATAGAAGAGTGGATTATCTTCTTGAGGGAATAAATATAGGAGATTGCAATCTGAGACAGACCCTTTAGTACTGTTCACAATGAAAGGATGAGAGGAATTAAAAGCACCCCTGTCATGTAATTCGCTTTCATAGAAACAGTAAAAATCAGAGCTTGCAGGAAACATTAGAAACCATTTAGATAAGCTGTAGATGAGGAAGCTATAGATAAGCAATTGAGAGTAGAACTGGAACTAGAATCCAGGTCTTCTGATTTACAGATTACTGCTCTTCACATACGAAAGAACACTGAGATAGTAAATAGTTGTTAGCCTCTCGCAGGCGCGATCCCGGGCTCAGGTTCAGTTCATAACAGTAAATAAGGTTGTACAGTGCCACATTCCATGCTCCTCAAGACAGAGCCAACATTCTCACTTACGAGAGAGACATGAAAAAACTCTGCTATAGATACTCAGTAGACTTTCAGCTGCATTGACTAGTGCTCTGCTTTTATATCACGCCATGGCTAGACAGAGGTCTTTGTTGATAGCATCAAATGTTACTCATTCTAGGGCTTTACCACATTTTGGTGGAGCTCCAAGTACAAATCAGCTCATACAGAGTATATACCAGAAATTCCAATGTCTAGGCTAAAAATGGCAAATGTGTCTGCATTTACACTGTCATTTCCTCTTCCCCTGTACATAGGAGGCTGCTATGGTTTGAATGTGTGTATCCTAAAACTCATGTTGTAATTTAGTTGCCACTGGAACAGTATTAAGAAGTGGGGCCTTTAAGAAGTGTTTAGATCATAAAGGCTCCACCCACATAAATGGACTAATGCTGTTATTTTGGGAAAGGGTTTGTTATCATGGAGTGGGCTGACCACTTCTCCCCTTCTTCCTCTCTTTCTCTCTCTGCTCTTCCATCATGTTTTGCCTTCTGTCATGGTACGATGCAACAAGAAGGCCCTCACAAGATGTGAGCCCCTTGATCTTGGACTTGTCCGCCTCCAGAACTGTGACTCAATACATTTCTATTCATTATAAATTTTCCAGTCTGTGGATAGTGCATAAAATGGAGTAAGTCAGAAATAGAGCTAATCATGATACTCTCTTCCACTGAAATTTGAGTGCTTCTCAACACAAGGTTCCAGGCATCCACTACCAGTTGATAGGACTGGCATGAGGATAAACACTCACTTACAATCCCGATATTATCAAATATAATCCTGCACATAGTTGCAAATTAAAGATCCAAGAGAAGATTCTATCTGACGGGCATCTTTCAGCGATCATTCTCTTTATTCGGTGCTCTGCTTTGGGGGTTTGCCTCGGACTGAAAACTCTAAACTTACTCTGTGGATGTACTCATTTTAAGCATGTAAGCATGTCCCAACTCTCTCTTTCTTGTTATTGACAGTCTAAGAGTGTCCTATTTTAGTAAACAGAAAATTTCATTTTAAAATCTCTTATACAGGCCGGGCACGGTGGCTCAAGCCTGTAATTACAGGACTTTGGGAGGCCAGGGCGGGTGGATCACGAGGTCAAGAGATCGAGACCATCCTGGTCAACATGGTGAAACCCCGTCTCTACTAAAAATACAAAAAATTAGCTGGGCATGGGTGGCGCGTGCCTGTAATCCCAGCTACTCAGGAGGCTGAGGCAGGAGAATTGCCTGAACCCAGGAGGCGGAGGTTGCGGTGAGCCGAGATCATGCCATTGCACTCCAGCCTGGGTAACAAGAGCGAAACTCCGACTCAAAAAATAAAATAAAATAAAATCTCTTATACAACACTTGATCCAGTACTGGATGCAAATAGTTATTTTGACACAATTCTTTTGGTTATGGTAAAATGTGATCCTTAGATACCGAAAAAATGAATACTGCTTTGGTAATAGCTTGACTGTACTCTAAAGGATTCCTGTTCCTATTGATAAATATAATTCATTTATGGAGTATCCAATATCACATAATATAATCCCTTGATGTTTTGATATTAGGAATGATTTCAAATGGAGTGAACAAGATAATCTGTGGAATTTGACAGATGAGGTTAGAGTATTAATGTTAGATTGAAGCAGAGTTATGTGGCCAAAAGATGAAGTGTGGAATCCTGGTGGAAAAGCTGAAGTCAGCAAGGTGTTGTAATAGCTCTGCTCATAGCTTTAGTAAGCAAGCCACAAGGTAGATAAATAAGCTGTCACCATTGCCATGAGTTTATAAAAACATTTAGAATTTCCACAGTGAAAGAATAGATCAAGCGGCATTTCTTCCTCTCTTCTATTGACTTTTCTTGCACCATCTTGGATGAGAAGTATCACAGGGATATAGCTAAATTATTTAATTCTTTAGTGTTTTGGTGGGTTTCTTGATTGTCACACACATTTCCTCTTCTCAAACTGCAATCTACTGTCAAATGTGAATTATGAGACCTTCATTCCTTTCCCCTGTATTAGTTCTTTCTGGAGGATATGGAAAAACTGACCACAGATGGACTCCTTATGTTCAAAGCGGGGAGTAGCCAAGACTCATTGTTGCTACTTGTTCTATTCTTTTATCTTTTATGAGCTGAGGGGTCACTGATTCCCATAAGGTCATGATGATCCATTACACTACCAAAGGGAAGTTTTCTTTTCTCTGTTTGGGCTTTGTTCAACTTTATACATGTTCATGCTGTCAGTGAGCTGCTAGCTCGAGCAATGCTAGGTCTGTATTTATAGACTTGAAAGTTTCTCTTTTTGGCTTTGTCTCTTGCACTTCAAGGAATTGATGCAATGTGTTACCATGACAGCTTTTCTCGATGGTCATATTAATAAAGTGACCTCTGCCTTTACCACCTGAAACAAGCCCAGGATTGCTGAGAGAAAGATGTTCCAAATTGTTCCCATCCTTTTCAAAGAAACGTCAAAGAGTGAATAACCTCCACCAAACAGGCTAATAACAAAGGTATGTGTGCTACATTCAGGTCTGATTTAGGTATTTGGGATTGTGTGGCTGGGGGCTAAAGATCTGTGATTATGACCCATTTATACAGCTTTTGCAGCGGTTTTGCTAAGTTGTGATATGCAAGATGGAAAACTGAATCTACAGGTTAGCTTCTGGGGAATGGAAGAAACTTTATAGACTGGTATCTAATCACTTTTTGTTATGGTGGTTGGAATTCTAGGTACACTAACTGCATTCCCCACCCTCCTCCCCCACCTTTTCCCCCCCTCGCTTATCGTCTGGTCTGGCCATGAAGGGTGGTATGGTGCAAAGGGAAAACACCTTGGCTAAGAGTCATTAAACTGGAAAACTTGAGATCTAAGTCTGACTAGTCATTCATTTGCTAAATGCCTTGGATGTATTATGCAACCATTTAGTGACATTCATCCATGCATTTGTCCGACATCCAGACAGACACTGCTCTAGATGGTGGGCATATCATGCTAAGCCAGACCCACAGTGTAGTTGCACTTGAGGGGGCTGCTGTTCTGCTTGCAGCTATTAAGTTACCCTTCAGGCTACAGGTTTGAAGTTGGTATTTCTAAAGCTTTCTCAAGTTTTATAATTTGCATGAATATTTTATAATTGAAAGCCTATCACTTTGAAGGCAAAGTGTTAGGAAACCCTCCTCTTCTTGACCAATTATATGAGAGTGTTGGGTTTGTGTAATAGAGTCCTTGATGATGACTTAGGTGACTGTCTCTGCTGGATCTGTTTTGGTTCAGTCTTATCTGCTGCCCCACGGAACAGGGTTAGTTTGTTCCCTCATATGCACTAAAAGCATGAGGTGGTATAAAGAGAAAAAGGCTCAGATCCTGTGATTCAAGTCCCATCTCTGTAGTTAATGGGCTGAGTGAACTTGGGGAAATCACTTCACCTTTTTGTTTCTCTCTTCACTTCAAAAGCAGGATAATAACACTTGTCCCATTTACCCGCTAATAGTTGTTGGTACCCTCAAGATGAATTATGTGGAGGTGCTCTAAGAAACATAAAACACAACCTACGTATACTCTGTTAAAGTTCGATTTCTTCCTCAATCCAGCCAGTGCTAGAAGCTCAGGATGGAAGAATGCGGTGCTAATTCCTATCACTGCCAGAATAATGAATTAAACACGACCTATCCAAGATACTTGAAGTATAAAAGGAAGCAAATGCCCTTCCTCAAAGCCAGCATCCGTACGTGTCTTCTGCTGGTATGACTCTTGAACAAGCATTGGGTCAAAACATTGCAATTCTCAAATATTTGTATTCAACTACTGTGTATTTGACAAAGCCTTGCAAGGTCACCTAAGAGTGGCAGTGCCCATTTTCAAAGATGACTTTTATATTTTCATTCAATGTGCCCTCTCCTTTATCAGAGCACATAAATAAGG
This sequence comes from Saguinus oedipus, assembly GCA_031835075.1. Classification (NCBI taxonomy): domain Eukaryota; kingdom Metazoa; phylum Chordata; class Mammalia; order Primates; family Cebidae; genus Saguinus; species Saguinus oedipus. Next base: position 104,545,090 of record CM063175.1, on the reverse strand, counting down.
TGTGTTTCCAGAGTAGTAAGGAGGGGCTGAACTGGAGACCATCACCCTGCATCCACTGCTCCATAGCCCACCTTTTATCTGTTGCAATGTTGATGGTGTAGGGGGCCGGGGAGGTCCAGATGCAAACGACAGATTGAAATCCAGTAGCCGTCACGTGAAAACACCCTTGCTTTCCTGCTTTTAATTTACACTCAAGTTTGCCTGTATCCTTCTGAAGGCAGTGGTACTTTGGTGGCATTACCCTGTGTGACAGCTTCCAATCTACTTGGTTTCAGCATAATGAAGACAAGGAGCAGAGCTGAAGTGGCTAAAGGGAACAATGTGGAAGCTGTTGGCTGGGTGGTTGGACACATCTAGGTCATCAAGTACAGCAAACTCTGACCTTAGGGAGCAGCCACTCTACTCTTACTCATCTAATATTAAAGCACATATTATGAGGGACTTTCTCTTGCCCAACCATAGAAAAAAACTGCTTAAGACATCATTAAAAAGCCTCACTCATTTAGAAGGAGACCATTTTGCAGTCCGCAGTATCCTGGCTAGCACAAAAGCAGTGACAGCTGACTCTAATGCAGGAGCATGAAGCCCTACCCAAACATCCCCCAAATTTTTGGCCTTTTCAGCCAAAAGCCTTTGCTGATGTTGAGAAAGAATTAATTCACTGAGAATCCTACAAGCGGAAGGCTGGGCACTTCTCCCAAAGTGATCATTAATGATGTATTGAAATCCTATTTAGGTCAACACCTTCAGACACAGGCCAGGTTCTCATAAAAATGGTGCTGAGAAGTCACAGACTGTCTCATCAGGTATCAGAAAATGCGCTTGTCTAGTTTAATAAAAGGTGCAACCTCTACTCTTAGCTCAAGGTGAAAGATGGAATTCATAGGGAGGTGTATTCACACACAATGGCAACACATATCAGTGTAAAAATCAAAATTTCAAAGCACATGACATTGTGTTAGGATGAAAAGCAGATTCAAAATGTTTATTCAGTATAATCTCCATAAGTACAGACATGTACCTCTACACCTACCTACCTATATAATATAAACCTCAGCAAAAATACTAGAATCAATTGTACAAAAATGTGAACAGTGTTTATTTTTGGCTGGTAGGAGTGCAATAAATTTTAGTGATTTTAATTTTCATCTTTATACTTTTTACTCTTTCCAGATTGCCTAAAATATAGCCCTTTGGTGATATTAAAAATGTCAATAAAATAAATTGCTGGTTTTTGAGAAATATGTATCTTTTACTTAGATAATAAAGGTAATTCATTTAAGGAATGAATCATGTAATCACATTTTATCAAATTTCAGTATTTGTGTTATTAATATATATTTCTACTAGAACTACCAGTTATCTCAGAAAAAGCATGAGTTTCTACATAATCCTAAAATCAAAAAGGGGTCTTAGACCTGATTCCTTGCCTTGCCAATGACTCCACAGCCCCAGGTGTGAATGAAACCATCAGAGCTGCCTGAGCTAAACGGATCTGCAGCCCAACGGATGGCCATCTCGTTGGTAACTAGTAGAGACTGATGCAAAATAAGCGGACACTTACATTTGTAGATTGAGCCACAGTGACAATTGGCTGAATATCTCACCACCTTTCTAGTAGAAGGGATCAAAGCTAAATTTAAACTAATTAAAAAAATGATTTTATGCAACTTGAGCTTGTGACGGATTCTAACCTGTTGCCCTTGTACATATCTGCACTCCGTCTTTTACCTGTTTACTGTGGTTATGTCATTAGTATTCAGCACAGTTCCTGGCATGGAATAGATGCTAAATAAATAATAAAGAAATAGGCCTGGCATAGTGGCTCATGCCTGTAATCTCAGCACTTTGAGAGGTTATGGCAGGAGGATCACTTGAGCTTGGGAGTTGAAGACCAGAAAACATGGTCGTACCATGGCTCTAATAAAAATACAACAAAATTAGCTTGGCATGGTGGTGTGTGCCTGTAGTCTCAGCTACTTGGGAGGCTGAAGCAGGAGAATTGCTTGAACCTGGGAGATGGAGGTTGCAGTGAGCCGACATCGCACCACTGCACTCCAGCCTCAGAAACAGAGCAAGTTTCTGAGACTCAAAAAATACAACACAATACAATAATACAATAGTAAAATAAAATAAAATTTTGTTGTCTGCCTGTTTCTGAATAGTGGATATCTATCTATTATTAGTAGCTAGCTAGCTAGGAAAATAGATAGATACAAAGCTTACAGGTTGGAGAGCAGGAAGTGGAAGAGATTTTTCCTTGCTGACTTCATTTTAGTTTCCGGGAAGTAGAAGATAAGGCAATCTCTTGAGCATGAGGAGGCAGAGATAAGTTGTATCTTGAAGGGAGAGGTGAAATATTTGGCAGGGAATGGGAGAGGAAGCTAACTAGGAACACTTGGAAAACTTGCTGAGCAGCTTTGACAAGCCAGCTCAGGTTGGATGCCGCGATTGTGAAAGGTTCCCATACACATGATTTTATAATGGAAAACATTAACAGGAAGAGAATGGTGATTTGTATTAAATCATTCGTCATGATACAATTTGAGATCAGCAAACATGGCCGTACCCTGGCTCTGGTCATTCTCCTCTCCTCCATCCTTTCTTCCCTGGGGAAAGGATGGAGGTGAGGAGAAGCATCAAGGGTGACTGGTGTTTTTAAATAAGAGATCAGAAACATTTTTTTCATTTTTCATTAAGCAAAACATACTAGCTCTTATAATCTGGGCATTGCTAGTAATATAAAGGTGAAAACAACATGGCTCTGAGGGCCTGAAAGTGACTTTTTTTTTTTAATTGCGAAGGTGATTAGTTAACTTTGGAACGCAGAGTAAAGGAAAATCCACATGGAGTTGTTCTTTGTGGTAGTACAGCAGAGGTGAGAGACCATTATGGAAACACAGAAGAAAACAAGTGAAAGGATTTGGTGTTCTCTGAAACGATGTTGGAATTATGATAGACAATCTTTCCAATCCCATGCAGCACTAAAGACAAATTTGTAAAACATTCTGCATTCTGGCTAGGAGGTAGAAAAACACTATAGCCTTTGATATCCCAGCATTAAGAAATGCAAGTATCTGCAGCTGAAAGGAGATAATCGTGTCGTTAATACAAATACGTGTTTTTTTTTAAAAGGCAGAATCTCAATGCCTTTGAGCACTTTGTAAAGCTAGAATATAATTTGAGCTTCCTGTTTGTCAAGCTATAGACAAATGTCTCCTTAGAGACTTAATTTTTCCTATATATACTTGGCAGGAGTGTTCTAAATATGGTCTAAGCCCTCTTAGGATTTTTAAACAGCAGGGATATTTAAGTATGAAAAATAACTACTGAAATCACACAGCAGTAACTTTTCTTAATGATTTTTTTTTCCTGGGGAATCACTGTAATTCACTCTTGTCTGCTGTGGCCTTGATGTCACCATAACCACCCCCTGACAATGTCAAACCAAGTCTTGGGAGGTGATTTTATAATGTCAGGAAGAAACAAAGCCATTTCCCTGTTAATGCCAATGTCAAGGCAAAATGAATTGGTGTCAATAAATTCAAGGTGAGGAAAACAACATTATGGAATCACGAGAATGTGCAAAATGATGACAGGAGTCATTTAGGGATGCCTGACTCCACGTAAAAATGACTGCTAATTTTCAAAAATACATTTGCTACTGCACTGGAGACCAAACATTTACATTTCCTAAAATACATTGTGAGGTTAAGAAAGGACAAAGAGGTTAAGATTATAGACAAGTCGTAAGCATACCTTTTCAATGGAGTTGATGCTGACTATTGTAACTCACACTGTCTTTCCCATTTACAAATCCCTGAGACACTCAAAAGTTGAACCTCAAAGTTTAGTACCTAATCATTTACTGTGGTGGTGTCCAAAAGTCTGGGTTTGAATACTGACATTGCCATGCATGGCTCTGCAATCTGGATTTCTGAGTCTCTATTTCTTCATCTGTAAAAGAGGCCTCTTCACAGGGCTGTTGTGAACATGAGAGGTCATTCAACTCAGTGATTATTAAGTGCTGTGTAAGTGCCAGGCACTGCTCAAAGTCCTACAATAAAAGGCAGACTGTCAGAGTCACAGAAATGATCATTGTTAATAAGGGTTCACACGTTTTATGTCTCATTAGGTAATGAAGTTTTGCATTGTGCATACGCCTGGGTCTTCTAGTTCACTTTAATCATTAGCAATTTCTAGCTGAATGAATACTACTCAATTTGAAAAAAACAAATCATCATTCACTCCTATAATTTCTTGGATGAATCAATAGCTTCCTACCTGTTGAAAAGATCTATTTGTTCATTTTTCTTTTGTTTATTTTTCTGATGAGAAAAATAAACAAGAGTCCTTATTTTAAAAAAATTTGAGTAAAGACAGTGATGATAGATAAGCTTGTAATAGTAAGTAATTTTGTGCGCCATAGCTTGTATTAAAACCAAACTTCAAATATGAGACAGAAAGGGGACGTACTGCATCCTTTCCTAATATCCACAGGAATCCTTTCTTAAGAAAGAAAAAGGTATTTGAGTGAGAACAGATCTACTTAGTGGACCAGAAAAGGGGGGAAATGAAGTTATGACAGGCACACAGAAGGGCATTTTACAGCTTTCCTGAGAAGAGCAAGGCCGTTGTGTCTCGGGAGAGAGGTGAACTACTTAAACCAAAATCAGAGTCTAGTGAGAAATGTGTGGAAGCCATGCCTTCAGGGACTTTCAGATCCAGCAGCAGAAAGGAAACATTTATGAATTGGTATGGATACAATTGGGAGGCTGTGCATGGTATTTAAAACACAGTGAAAAGATGTTAGTTAGAGCTTCTCTTTGAAGTAGACTAAGACATACCCAGGTTAGATTAAGCAGTGATGAATAAGACTTGGGAGGACTCGTTAAAGACTAATCGCATGATGTGCTTTAAAATATCTTGACCTAGCACATTTCACTTTCCTTGACATTTCTTACTTTATTTTCTGAAGATATGTGCTTTTACATGAATATGGAGTTATTCTAGAATAAAAGCTCCATGAAGATAAGAATTTTGACTGCTTTCTTCTTTGCTACGTGTGCAATGCTTAGAACAGTGCTTGGTAATAGACTGTACTCAATAAATATGAATATTTTGAGTGAATGAATAAATGAATTTCATAGAAAAAATGACATACTTCATATCCATTGCTTCCTCTTTACTTCCAAAATAGCTTCCCAACTGTGTCTATTCTATCTCCCCAGAATTAAATTGCACAGACATGCTACAGCCAGATGTGGCTTCTTATAAAGGGTTTACACAGTATTTCTCACTCATTCTTTCACTCACAACTTTCTATGGCTCCCCACTGCTAACTGCAAATACCATAGTCAGGACCTCCCACAATGGGTTTAGAATCTCCCTATCATGTGCTTTTACTCCACAACATAAACTTTCTACTCCTGGGTCATATATTCGCAGTCTTAAATACACACATACCTTCTCCCTGACACACATATGTACACACACACAATTAAAATTAACAAATTATTACTAAAAGGCCAGAAACGTTTACATCTGTTATCTAATTGAATATTTCCAATAATCTGGCAGGTAGGTATTATTGTTACTATTACTATTAGTTCAACTTGATGGGAGACCTGTGGATCTTACCTAAGCCCTGCTGGAGACTGAGTAGCAGAGGCAGGATCAGAGCTGAAGTCTCTCTGCTCGCAAAGCACTGTCCATGCTCCTCCCCCTGTCTCTGGATTGCCACATGCTCGCCCCTGTAGAGGTGCCCTGCTCCAGATATGTCCTTCCCTAAACTCTCCTCCAAGTCTTTAAGATCTCGCTCGTGGACAACGCCCACCATGAAAACGTATTTCTGTGAGTGCTTTAGCCTTCAGACTCCATCCTTCCTTTGAAACCTTATGGCAGATGATCTAGATAAAGATACAGGCATAGATAAAAATGCAAGCTTTATTTGACTCTGCAACATCTACAATAAACACCCCTTTTCCACGTGCATTGATTGTCTCCTCAACTAAAATACAAGCGATCTGAGGGCAAGCCACTGTCTTGCGCCTCCTCTAACTGTCCACACTGAACAGCATGGTGGATGGCAGCAGAATGGGCCATCTATAAGCACTATTCCTTAAAGGTAGTAGACACCTCTTTCATTTTTCTAGCCTCAGATATCTATTTTATTTTTTAATCTTAAGCATCTACTATTTTTTCTGGCACCTAGCAGGAGATTCTCAATGACTTCTTTTCCAATGATGGTTTTTCAAGGGACTTCTGCATTTCTAAGGTCATGGAAAGATTCAATCACTCCTAAGACTGTAATTGGAGATAACCTGGGTTTTCATTAACGCCTCCAAGTACTGCTTTGAAAAACGTCCCTTTGCTAACGGTTTTTAAAACTTCAGCTTCTGTTTCTTGTATTGTGTTGAGAAGAGCAGTCGAGGGAGATCAAGAGGACAGAGAAGGAGGGGAATGTGGGATGGGGCTGAACTGGAGAGAAATGCCACCTAAACCTGTAGAGAGATGTAAGGCCTGTTCTCCCCTATGGGCATCTCAGCTCTGCTTACTTAGGGGTAGCGATGACATTTTAAAATTTAAAATTTTCAAAGTCTTGGACTAAAACTGTATCTTGGATTTAGCTTCTTGTATCAGGGTGATGAATGAATCTCATGGACTTCCCATAAAAAAGTGCAGGAGGGTGGAAGGCAGATTCTCCACCTATTACATTCCCATTCCCATTCGGACTTGTCCTGAGGCCAAAGCTAAGACCCTGCATGGACAAACACTTTCTTGTCACTGGATATGCTGCTGCTTGGTATGCTGTGTGACCTCACTTGGATCACTTTATCTGGTTTTATCTTCCAGGGTTCTAATTGCTTTTCACTAGTTGTTCCATGCAGGCCTCTTTTTTAATCTAAAGTTATTTGCTCCCATTCACCCTTTGTTCTGAGGGTTCCTGCCACCTGTCACTGCTGCATTAGCCCCTTCACATGTGTCTGAGTTACTCATTTACATGCTGGGTTTGCTTTTTACACCCAGGGCCCCAACTAGGCAAATCTTTTGAACATCCCTTCAGCCTATGAGGATCTGTTTCAGGCTGGTCTCTGTCTTGTTTAATGGGGCAATTCTTTTGTGCTAATGATGTAGCTGATAATAAATCTTTATGCTTGTCAAATCTACCTATAAAGTTTAAATCTACCTATAAAGTCTAAAGGCCAAGGCTATGGCTGGCCTGGCTTTAACAAGACAAAGTAAGGCAGTTTATTCACAGATTACAAAAAAAAAAAAAAAAGATTCACAAGGTGGGCAACAGAGGATTTTTTTGAGGGTGTAAAGCTGATGCCCCTATTTATGGTAACTAAAGGGGAAGAAACACACAACTCAAAGGATATTGAATTAAGGGCAAGGTCATTACATCAAACTTGAATACTGAAGCCTTCACCCTTATTGCCACTAATTGCTTTGAATCTTTAGTAAATGATTATTAGATGACTCTTTCTTAGATAGTCTAGTAAATAAAATATATTTTTAAAATAACCTCGTACCTCCCAAATCCACCAAATGAAAATGTATCTAAAACTGAATACACTGCAGTTTTCTGTACTGTGGGCAAATGCCAATTTTTAGGGTCACTGTTGATATGAAGAAGGAATAAGGACTATAATTTAGTGAACAAATGAAAATGACTCCTAAGGACATAATCAGGGCTCTTGCCTTGTATTTTCTGGGGAGCAAACTGTTTGGAAAAACCCTTACAAGCCACAAGTACATTTTGGTTCTCAACAATTTTTTGATAAAAACCCTTATACTTTCTTTTGATGTAATACTGAAATAGCTAAAAATTCTTTTGTTAATATTATAGATTATTCATTTTCTAATTTAAATTTATTGCTTTATTTTCTGGAACAAGTGAAAAAAAACCAAGGCTATTATGGACTGAAATTGTGTCTTGTTTCTTTCTAGCATTACATAATTAATACAATGAAAAATTAGACAAAAATTCAGTCAGTAGATAATTACATCAAAATTTCAAGATAAATGGATTTTTATGACCAGGTTATAAACTACATGATATAGACTGAGTTTACAATGCTAACATCAATAGATCCTTAACTATATTGTCAAGAGCAATAAAGTGAGAATAATGGGAGAAGATTAGATGACCATATAAAAAAGGAAAGGATTTTCAGTGATTTCCAACCTCTATCAATTAACTTCCTAAGAAGCACATAATGAATTCATGTTGATGATGGGTACCTGCCTAATGACATCCAAATGCAGGATCAATACATACTAACTGGACTAGGAATCTCACACAGAACATTCCTAATTGGAGGTTAATCAAGGCACAATGAAAACCTGATCTGACATGAGGAAAAGGGAGGGGAGAAACCTAATTTCCTGGTTTGTTTGATAATGCAGCTAAGAGTCCATTGGAGGTAGGCTGGTATAGTGTCTCTTCCCCACTGTCTGGGAGAAATTGCAAGGGTTGTGGAGTCACACAGATCTCGTGTCACATCTTGTGTCCCCAACTCATTAGCTGTGGGGCGTTGGCAAAACAGGTGACCTCCCTGAGCCTTGGCTTCTGCATCTATAAAACAGGCACAGCACGCTTTCCCTGTAAGGTAGTTTTGAAGATGAGAATAGGTACCAACAAATAAATATCGTACCAACAAATGGTAACTATGTTGATTATAGAGAGGTCTAAATGAGATGTATATGAAACATCTGGCAAACAGTAAGAACGTCTTAAATGTTACTTCCTTTTCTCCTTGCAAGAGATATTTAAAAACAACGATGACAAACAAAAAACCTGTACATAGTTTGGCCTTCTGTTTGGAAAATTAAAGGAAAAAGGAAAAAAGTTAAAGGAAGAGTACATGTGGATAGGCCATTAAATGTATCACATTTGGTGGTGGAGGGTGAGGTTTAAATTAAAACAGCATAGTAACAATAGGAAAAGCGAACATCTATTTGTTGAGCACTTGGTTTGGTATCAGGTATTTTTCTAAGTGCGTTTTGTGCATTGGTTAATCCTTTTAGCAATCTTAGTAAAGAAAGTGCTTTTAACAGTTTCGTAGGTGAAGAAACCAAGACTTGAGGAAGGTAAATAATCTATCTAAGGTCACACAGGTACTAGATAGCAGAGCCTGTGTCCCACCCAATTCTGTGAGCTTAATCACTTTGCTATTTTGCCTAATTGTTGTGTTCGAGGTCTATATGCTAGAATGCTTTGAATGCTATTACTTTTACCTGTTTATTTCTTTCTCCACTAAAGAGAAACTGGCAGGAACCATTATTGCAAGGCATCCATGTGGCAAGGGCAATAGAAAACAGAAAAAGTGCACCTCTGCTGCAAATCACCTGAAAATTTAGATTTAACACTGAGTTTCTCAGTAAAGGCAGCCAGAGTCTATGACAGATCCCAAATCCATCTATTTTCATTACCTGCGTTGCTCCTAACCGTCCAAGCCACTAACACCCCTTACCTGGTCTACTGTCATCTTCTTAATTGCAAACCTTGTCCTTTCCTTCTTGTCCCTGCTTGCAATCCATTGTCCACGAAGTAGCCAGAGTTATTTTTTAATTTAAACTTCTACATCGTGGCATTCCTCTGCTCAAGGCCCAGGGCACTTTGAATAGAATCCATATCTCTAGTCTTGGCCTTCAAGGATGGGTCATCTGGTACTTACCTCCCTCTCTGCATCTCAGACCGCCTCTCCGTCATCAGCACCCTCTAGCCATCCTTGCTTCCTTCCATTTTCTGAACTGGCCGAGCTCCTTCCTGTCTTTCAGCTTTTGCAGGAGGTGTTTCCTCGGCAGGCTCTCCTTAATACTTGGGTCTCAGCTGGAGTACTCCCTTCTCAGAAAGACCTTCAATGACTATGCAGTCTACAGTGGTCTTTGCCCCCTGTTTATTTCTTTCCCTGTTTTCCATGTGCCTCCCACCAGTGTATGAGCTCCTTGAGAGCAGGGTCTACGTATGTCGTCTTACCACAGTATGTTCAATACCCAGAACAGTGGCTGGTACAGTATTCATGCTTTATACACATTTATTGAATAAATTAAAGCCTTTGCTGCCTTGTTTCACCTGGCATCCATCCTTTAAGGGCCTAAAAATAGGCCAGGGATAGTGGATTTTGTGGAGGCTATCCTGGCTGGGATGGATTTTAATTGCTTTCTTACCCTAGGATTACACAAACTCTTCTGACCTTCTGGGCTCTAAGACCTAATGATAACTACTGAACGCCATTAGCAACCCAGTACACCAGGCTGCCAGACCCTCTAGAGTTAAACATCTCAGGATGTGTCACAGCAGTGTTGTTTTATGCAGCCTTGCTTCAGGGGAATATTATGCACTTGGCAATCCAGCAGTAAATTCCCCTCAGAGAAAGGATCATTCCTCATGATGGATGGACAGTTTCCAGCATCCGTTTCCACAGCTGGGCTACCTCCTAATTTCGAGTTTGGTATAAAAGTGATAGCTGAAGGATGTACTGCTGTCACAAAAAGAAGCTATCAAATAATTACAGCTATTATTTCACATAGAGCTGCCTTTTTCCCCGGCAGTGCAGCCAAGTTGCTAGGAATATAAATATTCGTAAGAAGTCAATATTAAACCATGGGCCATAGAGGAAATAATTTCATTTCCTAAATAGAAAACTATTGGATTTCTTTGTGAGATTTAATTGCCAAAGTTTTTCTAAAGTATAAAATCTGTTCTGCCTGGTAAAATATTATCTCTGAGAGCTCAGAAGTAAAGCTGAGGAGAAATGAGCTCACCTCTTTCTGACAATAAGAGCAGAGAGGCAATGTCATGGTAAATGAGGCTGCTAAAGACCCAGGAGTGCACTCATGATGAACTGTCAGCTCGGCACTCTGTGGGGCATGGTTTGGTGGCATTGCACTGGGGCATGGGCTGAGTTTCATGAAGCTCACGATGAGAACGCGAACTAGCCATCTGTGACTCTGAAACTCTGCCCCTGATGAAACGGGCCTTAGCCTGCATGCTCATTGCACTGACAAATGTTCTAGAGGTTTTCCTTTCCTGACAAAGCAAATTGTTGTCTAATCTTACCTTAATGTTTTAAAGAAAGGGAAAAGAACAAAGTGAGAAATTAAGAGAAAAAAAGAGAGAGCCACAATTGTACTATTATACTTCAAAAGTTCATTTGCTCTCCCTGGGAACATCTGGCTAGTTGGAAAGATGAAGTTTAGTGATTTGTGATTTAAAATTCCTCACTGGAAGATCTACAAGCAAATAATTTGCCCTAGGAGTACCTGGCTGGCTCCATCTTAAAATGCTGCTGTGAACACTTGTATTAAAACATTCCAAAACCGTGTACTGGGACAGCTCATATGAGCAATGTTCTAGGTTAAAGTGCTCTATTCCGAGGGTGTTTTAACAAACTCTCCCCTGCTGGTTTCCTGCTAGCATCACTGCATAATGGATTTTTTCAGGAGAAACCAGTGGTCATGCTGCTAAATCCTACCCCCACCTGTAAAGAATCATAATCTTGACTGCAAATAATTCCAAATGACTTGAATGACTAGAAATAACCTCAGATTGAATTGAATTGAAATACTTTTTTTTTCTTTTGGCAGCTTTTTATTTTTCACTCCTGCCTTTCTTCTTCCCCCATCTTCTCTTTCCTTTCTTTAGGCTGACATCTCTGTAGACTGGCAAGGGTATTTTCAAAGACTCTCCAACAGCTGTGAATGCAGAGAATGGGATCTTCTGAAAGTATGTATTCTATTTTGAGGCTGAATGAATAGCATAACCTGAAGCGAGTGGCCTTTATGTTAGGAAAATAAAACAAAACACAACAGAACCTGAGTTTTAGGAAGGATATGTGAATAAAGTTATCCTAGGTTTAGGACTCAAATAAAATTAAAGACAATTTCCATCTCTCTCTTTTTGAACAATATGCTTATATGTCTTTGCAAAGTTACAAAAGTGGAAAAGCAATGAACTACTTCAACTTTTTCCTCTTTGATATACTTCAGGTAATAATAGGTAGTGTGAACCAAAGCTATACCAAAATCCAGTAATGCCATTTTTTAGTGGTCAAAGAGAATGATAAAAATAAAATGAAATAAACAATGCATATGGAACATGACTTTAAAACAGCATCTGTTCAACTTCCTAAACTGTTTTGATACGTTTGGATATTGTAGGAAGTAGAACAAAAAATAGGCAAATGTTAAGTTATATTCCTTATCAGAGAATAATGTTTCCAATTTGAAAATGAAGTTCACATCCAGCAAATAGGACTCCACGTACAAAACTATAGAAATCGGCATAACAAATTTGACGCACCAGTTTTTGGTATGCAAAAATATTATGCCAGTGAACTATCATATGGAAAGCAGTAATTATGTTATTATGGTAATGGTAATTAATGGTAAGACATTACATGTTTTTCTTCTTCTTTTCCTGAGTTGTTCAGCTTCAGAAAGGCCACCAGGCTAATTTTTGAGTAATTGTTTCATGAATATTGTTCATACGCGAATTAACTGAATTTGCAGGACTTTAAAAAGGAAACAGTGCACACTTTGCGCATTTCTGTCCATGTCTCAAATGATACCTATTTTTTAGTTTTAAGCCAGATGGTCAATAAAGGCAGTGACCTCAGTAATAGCCAATGTAATTACCTACTTTATTTTCACTGAAATTGAAACTTCATCGAAAATAATTTGGCTTCTCAGTTTATTTATGGTGAAAAGTGCTTTTTACCTTTTCAACTTTAAGACTACTGGGCTAAATTTAATGGCTAGAGATCTTCTTTAATCGCCTCTAATGGCTTCAGAGTAGGCTGGAGTTAAATTTAAAATGATGTAGAGTTCTTTTGCTTCCCCCAGATTGGCAGTTCCTAATTTTAGAAGATTGCCACTGGAGTAGTATAACAGTGGAGCTAATGTGTCATCCCCATTAATCTGACGAACAGATTTAAAGTAAGGGGATTTTGGATCAGCTTTTTATTGTTCTGTGTGTTTTAATATTTGACATTAGGCATATGGCGAATTACACTTCCAAACTTTTAGATGAGAACATGTTGGAATTGAATATTTCTGCACTTGGGCTATTAGAGCAAATGAGAGCAACTTTTAATGGGAAACAGCCTTTTTCTCTAATATGATGGCTAAAAACACACCATCCTGAGGAGGGACTCATTTTCTAATATCTCTAACTGAGGAATCTGGGATATACAGATTAAAAAATGTCTTCAGAAAAATTTCCTCATAGTATTTGTAACACAAAAAGCCAAAACATAATTAATGTTCTTCTCCTTAGATGTTACGACAAAGTATTAGATTCATAATTTTCTAATACATTAGGAGGCAAACACATCCCACACCACAAACTCAGAAGTCTACTGACATAAATAATTTATTCCAGAGGCTTATGTATGATTCAAACGGTAATATTTATAAAAGAATGTGGCAATTTTTTTGTTATTATAAAACAATAAAAATAAATTGTTATTGAAAAAAATGCCTAAGATTTTCTAAATCATTAATGAGAGGAAAACAAACCCCAAACAAAAACATCTGTCTTAGAACATTACGTGAATATCGGACAGACACATGTATGTTACAATTTAGCATGATATTAAAACAATATTCCCAAGTTCTACATTAATTGAGCATAATAATACAATCAGTATAACTGTGTTGGGTGAATGCTCCTATCTGTATATCCAGCACTGAGCACAGTGCCATGCACATGGGTAAATGTGAAGGGTGCAAATGGAATTCTAATGCACTGCCTCTAGACTTTTGCAAGTGTGTACTGCTTTTTTAAGCTGAAGTAATGGACTGGGGATTTAGTACCCAAGGAGCCAGAAATTTATACTGCAAACTAAGCTGATAGGTGTATGGGTTTTCTTTGTATTTGGATGATGCCTACTGGCTTTTATTTCTCTCCAAGAATGCTTTCCTAATGAAGGAGAACAGATTGGGACAAGTCTATGTTTTTTACATCTAGTGCAGCATAGAAAAGGTTGCACTGGCTAGGCAAGCTTGAGGTTTGAGATTTATATTTTCTTCAAATAATATAACCTAGATGTGCTACTAGTTAGAATCATGACAGAATAAAAAGGAAGCCGTTTCTTACATGTGTGAATGGTGTAAAATTATTAATTAATTCATCAGTATATTGATTTATATGACAGAACACTCAAAATGTATAATTCCATGGACTTAAGACCTAGCATTCCAGTATGGCCTTGTGGAGAAAGATTCTATGGCAGCATATCTGATAGTAATGGTATTTCTAAGCACGAATGTCATCCAAGTTGGAAATGAGGTCTTGAATCATCTTATATAAGCAACAACATTGCATTGCATAGCTAGACAAAGGTCTTTGTAGAAGAACATGAAACCAAATGGAACCACTAGTTCTGCATTCCCTCCTTGCTACCCAATACTTTAATCTGCTTTCAGAGTCAATGATTGAATAAGGTATAGTATGGTATCTGCAGCCACATCAAAGGCTATTCTAAAATCCAGCTAGGAGTTCTCATAAGCAAGTAGGCCCCCAAGGGGTCTACTTGTTACTGGTGGGAACTCTGAGAAAGGCATGGCTGATTTATCTGAGCAAGAGTGATCCTCCAGTACTATAGTCTCTGGAATTACGCATGGACCTACAACAGACTCCAAAATCAGATAGAATGAGACAGAACTTGCTCATCCTGTGTCCAAATCCCACACCCTCTTCAAAATTTTAAAAGCAGGAATGTAGACATCTTCTTGGCATCCAAGGGACTTCATTTTTTTAAACCCAGCTAGCTCACAGCCAAGTGAGCCTGTGGCTTATTAGACCAGCATGGAGGGTGTCAAGGCTTCCTAGTCATCACTCTATTATCTTACTACTCACTTTAAAAAGATCCATCCATGCCATTTAAAGCCACACGTGATTCCAGGATGCTTATCACTGCTCCATTTCATGGCCTTTGTCTTTCATTGCTCATCCCTCTTGGCATGCAATGGTTTTCTGTTTTTAAGATGAAATGACCTGTCTCCCATCATCATGGGTCACGTGTTATGACCTGGAGAATATTTCTATCCCTTCTCCAAATGGGTCCATCATGCCTGACCTCTTCAGGGATTATTTCGTGGCACCTCTCCATGTTTTCAAAGATCCTGTTTTTAGCATGTGTAGCCATATATTGAGCTATCTCTACTTTTCCTCATACACCATTCTAGAAGGAATGACAGGCATAGGACATGGAGCTGAGACAGGGTGTCTGTCACTAGCAGATAATGATTTGACGATGAAGAGAATTCTTGCCATTCCTGTCTCCAGGACAACAGAGGCAGCCTGACCATGTAGCACTGACAGGACGGCATGAAAGTGGCTACCACAGTAAAGGCTCATCCACACATTGTTCTTGCTGTGCTCTGCAATGCTGTCACTTCATTTCACAGAAATGGCTGCAATGCAACAGCCGTTATCTTCCGTCTCACCACAGAGCTGTGGAATAGAATCACTTTGTGGTTGCCCTGGCTGTCTGAGAATACTGGGCTCTCTGAGTGAGTCAGGCATTTATTACTTTTTATACACACTAACACAGCTGTTGAAGAACAAGCCTGCTGCTTTAGAAAAGATAGGCACCTTCCCGCTTCAGCATCCAACTCTCAGATTCATCCTGAGCGCCACACTAGGCTACTGGACAACATTGTGAATAATGACTTTTTATTGCTTTCAAAAGTCACCATATAAGGGTCTACTGTTCAAGAGTCTTCCTCATTCCACGTCCTGCCTCCACTCCCACACAAGGCTCACCACAGAGTTGCCACAGCACTGTGTGCTGCACCCAAACGATGAATGTATGCTGGTGTGGGCTGGAAGGGACGAGAGCAGGGTCAGAGTCTCATTTCTTTCTTTTCTCACTTCCTAACCTCAAATGTGCTTTACCTCTGTAAGCCTTAGTTTCCTTATCTGTAAGATGCAAAAAATGGTACCTTCTTTTATAGGGATGTTGCATAAATTAAATAAAATGATACAAAGAGCCTGGCATGATGATGATGTTAGAATAAGGTTACCTCATTTTCATACATGACCCAGTGACTAAATATATGGTAGCCATTTATGCATGCTGTTTCCTCCTTTGGGTATTAATCCGTAAGTTGATATGGGGTCTGCTAATTGGGCCACAGTTTATGTTTATTTATCCGAATGTTTGACAGGTTTGAGGAATTGGTCAGTGTTTTTTTTTCCTTGGTAAAAGGACACAGGATTTTTGGCTTGAATCGCATCATTTGCATCCTTGGAATGATAGCCTGATCTTAGGCCCATGTGAAGGTATAGGGGCTATGTCTCAGCAGTGTCTGTACTTTACTGTTGGGTCTCTCCTCTGCATGCATGTAAACACTGGCCTCGAGAGCTGGGAATCGGAGTATAACTTGCTAGAGCAAAGTATGCATGGGTGCAATAGTTGTTGATTCTGAGAAATAAATTCACTGAACACAGAGGGCAGTGAACAAACATTTGTTCCTGTTGGTAGATGATAAAGACATAGTGAGAGAGGATCTGTAAGTTTTGTCAGTCACTGCTTGCTTTTTTCAAGAAGTTTCTTTCTCTGTTGTGTGGTATTGTTTGTGTTTACCAGCACTCCCATTAATGAGTACTGAGGGCTGTTTTCATTTCAGTAAAAGAAAACTGATCCTATAGCTAGGCTGTGGTCCAAGATTAGAATACTGCGGGTTCCTATTACCTTCCTGGTTCTCAAGGACGGTTTAGCTTAAGGTGGGTTTATTTGGAACCTATCACAGTGAGTTGGTGTGGCATGTGGTGCACGAAGTCAAGTCTGTATTCTGATTTTATAATAGCTCTATCAGCTACTAGTTGTTTGCTTTGAGTGTATTAAACTCTCTGAGACTCAGTTTCCTCATCTATAAAATGAGTATACTAGCACTTCTTTGCAGGTTATTGGAAGAATAAATAAAGTAACATGTACGACATGTGCAAGCATACTGATGGCACAAAGCATGTTTGTTACTGAAATAATTTTAAATTTAGTTTAATTTATAAAGTGGTTACAACATGAGAGTTTTTAGGTGTAAGCATCTAACCTATTTCCCTACATGGTATCCATCTTTCTTCTTTATTAAAGTCATGGCACTTTGAAAAGAAAGACATAGTCAGCAGGAAAATCTTAAGTATGTTGTAGAAAAAAATCCAGGCTTATGCTGGACTAAAGAAACCCCCTGGGAGGCTTTGGTCATGATCTCTATTCATATTTTCAAACACACTCTTCACTAAGCAATGCAGACTCTTGTTGCTGGAAACCAAATACCTGCTGAGGGAAAGAAAAGATCCCCAGTGAAATACTATCTTCTCTTAAAAGAAAATGTGTTTGTAGTGTCCTTTTTGACTGTCTGTTTCTGGATGAAGTTTTAGATAAAAATCCATATCCTAGAGGAACATTATGTTCTGTGCTAGTGTTAAAATTGGAGCTAGAAAGAGGTAGTGCTTTGCTTTCTTGATGAAAAAGAAATAAAATACTTTCTTTGCCTCCACAGTTATTAACAAACTTGAAGTTTACTGTGCTGCTTTACAAAATAATAAAATTGTAATTTGAAATCAGACACAAGAGATAATTCTTTCTCCTATTAAACAGATAATTAATGCTGACCACTGTTGAGACACTGAAAAGTCTGAGTGTCACTGAACAGTCAGAAAAGTGAGCCACAGTGAATGGAAGATCCATACTCTGTCTTAGCATATTCAGATCGAAGTATTTAGGAATCTTAAGCAATAATGGGAGGCCTCAGGCACTCTCTAGGAGTTAATCACCTCCTTGGGGCCATGGGAAGAGACCAGGATTGTCACATACCTCCTCAGTAAAGGATGGACTTTCAATTCCTTGTCTTTAAACTTCTACTCTCTATTTGTTTTAGTCCATTTTGTGTTGCTATAATAGAATTCCTGAGACTGGGTGATGTATAAAGAAAATAGTTTTATTTAGTTCATGGTTCTGTGGGCTGGGAAGTTCAAGGGCACAATGCTGGTTTCTGGCAAAGGTATTCCTGCTTCGTTGGATTATGGCAGAGAAGGTCAAAGGGGAAGTAGACATTTGGAAAGAGGGAAAACCCAAGGAGCATCCTGCCTTTATACCAACCCATTATCAAGGGAACTAATCCATTCTCATGAGAATGAATCCAGTCTCACCAGAAGGAGAACTCACTGACTACCACTAGAACGCACTAGTAGCCATTCATGAGGAATCTACCCTAGTGACCCAAACGCCTCCCTCTAGGCCCCACTTCCCACACTACTATGCTGGGGATCAAATCTCAATACAAGTTTCTGTAGGGACAAACTCAAACTATATTTATACCATAGTGCCTCTGAACTTCAGACTTTTAAGGAATCCATAGTAAGGGTTCTGTCCACCATTCAAGACTTCCCATGTTTCCTTGATGGACACAGATAATTTACTGCTTTGTCAAATACTCTGTAAAAACCAACATTTATGATCAGGATTTCCATTTACAGGTTTAATGACTCACTGACAGATGTAAATCCTTCCCAGAACTTCATCAAGATTATCTACTGCCACTTGATTATAGTAGGGTAATACCAATAATAGCAATAATTTATGGAGGTTATTATACTGCAGGTTTTGTGTTTAGTAGTTTACAAACATTTCATTTAATTCTGTAACAACCTCAATGAGGTATAATAATATTTTTTAGAGAAGTGAAATCTTAGGTCAGAGAAGTTATATAATTAATTTTCTCAACGAGACACTCTTAGTAAGTGACAAAACCAGGATTCAAACCACCACATAAAAGGGAGCTACTCAGCTGGAATAGACCTAAGAGTTTTCAGTTTCCTTTCACAACCAGAGCCATTAGGAGTTCTCTAAGTACTCTGGACAGGAAACTTCTGTTTCACTCTATGATTTTATGTGTTTTACTACAGTCTCAAATTTAGCAACACCCTTAAGGCGCAGGCTGTGTTAAACTTCTTTTGTATCTTATATGGTACTTATGATGTTGCAGGATTCGAACAGTCAATCAATGTTCGGCTACTGATTAATGAATCTCTCAATCCAAGAATACCAGCGTGGTATTCTTACAGTTTCTCTCTCCACCAGGGATTCTTCATTCAACTCTTAGGTGCAATGACCAGTATATTCATGTCAAAACATAAAATAGTACACTGATACAGTGTGTAGGAGGGCAGCACTTTACAAATGCAGAGTAAACCAAGATGGCTGACCCTTGACAATGAGTCCATGCAGTGTGCTGCTGCTGACAGTCACACTTACTCTCTTTTTACTCTTTGGAGGTTGGATTTTCTTCTCATTTTTGCATTTTGGGTTAACAGTGCTAGGGCTGCAGAAGCACTAACTCATCCTTTGTTCCTCAGCAACTTTTGGTTCACTAGGAAAATTCAGCCTTACTTCTTCAAGGGCAGTTGTGACATGTGGTGAAATTGTTAATCATATGATTTTTAAAAAATCTTTTACAGGAATAAACAACCTTATTTCCTTCAAAGTTACAGTCTCAATTTTAGTCTTTCTAGCATAAGAAGAGAAACCTTAACTTTGCTGAAAAATAGCACATAGCACGAACTTGCTAAGAATAGCCAAATAACCCCGTGGAAAGTCCCCTGAGGAGTTCTAAAAAAAAAAAAAAAATGAGAGAACTGAGAAACTGAATACTTGTTTCAGATATACCAACCCCTAAAGGTGTTAACAGTCACCAAGCTGATAATAGTCCAATATCCAGTAGGTCTGATGGTGACTCTATGGATTGTGACTGCCCAGTAATCACGCCTCAATAACTGGTTTCCACCCAGGTAGAGAAACCCATCTAGTTTTTGGTCTGTTTAGGGGTCACCATCATTCAAGACCCTTCCAGTAGGCAGGTATTTTAGTATTACAGCGTAATTTCCAGGATTTAGGATGATCCTAAAATTGATGAAGAATTGCTGCTAAGGTTAGGGTGAATTTAATGAATATAAATTTATCATAGATTGTTTTATTTTCCTATTTGGAACCTGCAAGACTAAATGGCACTGATTTGGGACATAATCCTAATTTAAAATTCACATTTATAGATGGTAATTAGTATTTGGAATAACCACACAAAAAGACATAACAGGTATTAAATCCCATAATTTTGTAGCCTTCTTTGCTTTTTCCCAGGAAGGAGCCATGATTACCATAGCTTGCATTTTATCACATCATTTGTTTATAACTTGATTTCTTAAATTTGTTAATCCATTCCTCACCATTTTCAATGAAACTCTGAGGGTGGGTGCCATCATTTATAGCTTTATTATCTCACAGCATGCCTATAATCAGACAGAAGCTTAAACATTTTAATTCAGTGTGTTATTTATTTAATTCTCACGGATAGTGAGATGGGTCCAACTCTTACCTTCATTTTACATGCACAAACTGAGACTGAGGTTGCATTTTTCAACACTAAATATTTGTGTGTGCAACAGTAACAGGTATATATATATACTGCTAGTTGATTCTATTAGAATTTAGTACATTGGCCTAGGTTGCAAATATTACATTTTGTTTCATCATCTTTAAAATTCTGTCACTGTCCAAAATGTTCTTACTTCTTTATCCCAAGAAGTTAAAAATTAACGGATGTTAATATATTTTACTAGTTCTATTCACTTTTAAAAACATAACTGAACATGAACAGGAATTCTTGAGGAAAGAGGATAAAGCTATCAGTAGGAATAAAGCAGTCATATATTTTCTTTATACCTGCTTGCTTTCTCCCTGTCTGGAAATATTTTATCAAGACAAGTATGCAATAAGGAAGTCGGTCTTAAAAAATGGTAATTGGGAAGCTGGTAAAATACATTTCAGTGCAATGCTAATCACGTGTGTCAAGACAAAGGAAATTTAGGTGGCTTAAGTTTTCAGTTCTCTTCAGAAAAATCAATTATAAAGCAGTTATGCTGCTGACACTAAACAATAAATCCCTGGATTTAGTTAATAAAAAAAGCTTCCACTTTTTGAAGGGTTTTTTTTTCTTTCTTTCTTTCTTTTTTTTTTAATCCAGTAGAAGAAGCTCATAACATTGATTTCTGAGGCAGAAAAAAAAAAAGGACTCTTTAAGTCAGATATTTTTAAATCCAGACATAGTCTTGGTCTTAGCCTGTTGGGATCGGAAATCACTGACCATCTAAGGAACATGTCTTTACAAAGCTGCCCACAGTCTGCAATGCTCTTGGTATTAGTTACCTCTAACTAATAGGAGTGGCAAACTGGAGGCCAGCTTGCATCTCACTTGGGGTTCTGAATATCCTGAGTCAGTTCAGGGTTGGATTAGATCTCTCCGAGAATGTATAATTGCTAAATATGTAGTCCTCGATCTTGGCTGCATGTTAACATCACCTAGGGAGTTCTGTAAAATACAGATGCCTGGGGCCCATCCCCAGAGAATCACACTTAAGAAAGCTGGAGAGGGGCCAGCGATTACTATTTCATTTCAATCTCAATTAACCTTTATGTAGTCACTGAGATGTTCCCTGTCTTGTCACTTCCTAGTTTTGGATGATTAGGATCTTGCTGTCATTCTTTCCCTTTTGTTCTCATAAAACCAATGACATAAAGGTTAGCCACTGAGAAGGAAAGTTTTTCAACAAGTGCAGTCTTGCTCATCTCTTTTCAAATAAGCAATTAATAATTCATAACAATTAACTGAGTTATGAGTTTCTCTTTCAATATGTTTCCAAACATGAATAGATTAAATGGTAATTGCCATCAAATTTTATGTTCTGTTTCATGTGCTCAATAAAAGTTTATCTTTTGGAGCTCACTTTGTATTTCCTTTTGATATATTCATAACCAAATGCAATATACTATATTAAAATATTTATTATTAACCTATCAAATATTAAACACTTTTAAATTGTAGGGATGAAAGAAAACAAATAGGCTACTTGTTTAAGTTTTCATGATTTTTCTTATTTTAATATGATTTGAATTTGTAGAATACATAAAAACTGATGGGGTGAGACACTATATGAGTTCCTGCCCCTTATATAAATTTTTCCAAGGTATATGTATGCCCTTGATTTCCCAGCTACCATTATTCTATGAACACAAAGTGATAAAAAAGCAACAAGGCCGGGCGCGGTGGCTCAAGCCTGTAATCCCAGCACTTTGGGAGGCCGAGGCGGGTGGATCACGAGGTCAAGAGATCGAGACCATCCTGGTCAACACGGTGAAACCCCGTCTCTACTAAAAATACAAAAAATTAGCTGGGCATGGTGGCGCGCGCCTGTGATCCCAGCTACTCAGGAAGCTGAGGCAGGAGAATTGCCTGATCCCAGGAGGTGGAGGTTGCGGTGAGCCAAGATCGCGCCACTGCACTCCAGCCTGGGTAACAAGAGTGAAACTTCGTCTTTAAAAAAAAAAAAAAAAAGGCAACAACAAAACCCCTTGGACTTAGGAATCAGTTTATCCTAGGTTAAAACCTTCATTTATTATCTAGTCCTCTGCTTCTCAAACTTCACTGTGCATATGAATCACCTGGAGAGCTTGTGAAAATGTAGATCAGTAAGTCTGCAGGTGGGCCTGTAATTCAGCATTTCTTTCCTTCTTTTTCCTTTCTCTCTCTCTCTCTCTCTCTCTCTCTCTCTCTCTCTCTCTCTCTCTCTCTCTCTCTATCTCTCTCTCTCTCTCTTCCGATGGAGTCTCACTCTGTGGCCAGGCTGGGGTGCAGTGGCCCTATCTCAGCTCACTGCAATCTCCGCCTCTGGGGTTCAAGAGATTTTCCTGCCTCAGCCTCCTGAGTAGCTGGGACTACAGGTGTGCTACTGTAGTACAGGGACTACAGGTGTGCGCACCACCATGCCCTGCTAATATTTTGTATTTTCGTAGAGAAGGGGTTTCACCATGCTGGCCAGGATGGTCTCAATATCCTGACCTTGTGATCTGCCCACCTCAGCCTCCCAAAGTTCTGGGATTACAGTTGTGAGCAACCTCACCCAGCCATGATTCTGCATTTCTAATAAACTCCCATGTGATGCTGATGATACCGGTTGAGGGATCACACTTTTAGGTTGCAAGGATCTACATGACTTTGTGCAGATTACTTAACCTCTCTAAGCCTCAGTTCATTTATCATCTGTTAAATGGGGATAATTGCCAATGGGGTTTACCCAGACTAAACAAGACTATAAATGGCTTGGCATAGTGCCTGGCATGTGACACGCACATAATTAACAGTGTCTATTGTCATTACTATTACATATTAATAAGGAGAGCTAATTTATGACTTCAGTGAGTGGCTAAACAAGAATATTGTTAAGTTTCCTACTCAGATATCAAATTCTATGGTTATAAGTCAGAGATAAGTATAATCAGAAAAACAAGCTAGAAAAGTGGTACTGGAAATCAATCATCTCAGATTTTGACAAGAGGAAGATGCTGTTAGACTGGAGACCCCTCTTGAACTGTGGCTCTCAGATGGCAGGAAGCCCATTTATCTTTTGGTGCCAAAACTTAGCACAATTTCTGGCACATACTAGGATTTTAATATTTGTTAAATAAATGATTTGTGAATTAATGAATGAAAAAATAAGTGAATGTGCGATTGAATAAAAAGATGAATGCTTTGGGCAACCTGATAGCCAGGCCAGTTTGCCAGGAAGAATAATTTAAACGATTTAGCAAGACTTTGTTATGAAGCTCTTTCTATCACCTTGGCTAAATCAAATTCAGTAACCAAAAATGAAACAAAGGCACAGTTTTCTGTAGAGTACAGAATGATCTGACCTCATTTGCTGTGTTTAAAAGGACGTTTTGAACATAGTTGATGGAATCATGTTTTATTAACTGTTTCTATCAAATGAAGCCCAAACTCCTCCATCCCAAGACCTTGGACAATCTTTATTAAAATTGTTACTTCAGAAATGTTGAGGTCTAATTTAAGTAGATGGAATTCATACATTATGTCTGCATGTAGTTTAGCATCCTTGTTGTAAATCAGCAAGTTTAATTTTTCACTTGATTAGAAAGAACAGGGGTGTAACATCTCAGGAACAACTTAATAGTATGCCCAAATAACTTCCATCTAGTGAGCCAGCAACACCATAGAGGAGGCAGTGATCGTGGCCTCCGACATTATATCACTAATAAATTGCCAAGTTATCCCGACAACCAACTCTTCTGTAAATGCTCAAACTTTGTCATTTTGCATTCAAAATACATAGGAACCTTGTAGTTGTCCATATTATTGATTTTCATGATAAGGAATATGGGTTAACACACAGGCTAAGTTCAATGGGTCAGCAATACTAATTAAAAAGATGCCTAAATCTATGTCTTAAAAGTAAAATCAATATTTCATCATTTTTTGTAGTGTGTTATCTTTGAGACATATGCCCATTTCCCCATAAGAATTGTAGTTTAGAAAAAATATCTGTAATATGTAATCCTACACTTTTGCAGAATAAGGGAAAGAATATTGTTAAAAATATATCTTAGCAGTTGTTTCTATTAAAAAATGAACATCCAAAAATGTCTGGATGATCTTGACTGCTAACTATGAGGATAAGTCAAACATTAAGGTTAGAGACAGAGCAGATGAACTCTGTGTGGGTCTAAATTTCCGTGCGCATGCAGTATGTGTCTATATTGGAATTTACATCAAGACCATCAATCGCTCTGTATTTATGAAGGCCTTTTCTCCCTTACTTGCAGCAATGAATAACTGAAGATTGTAAACAGAAAGCTTTACAAAGATGGGATGAAAAGCATATATGCATTTAAACAGCTCTGGGTTATAACATTATTCCTGTGGGTAATCCAGAATCCCTTGGGTTCAATGGCTCAGTCACACTGAAAAGAGATTTGGGCAGAAAGGATAGGGGTTCACATTCACAGCACTGTCATGCCCTGTGCTCAGAATAATTGTCTCCAGCATTAAAAGGCAATGGTATAAACCTACATTCTGAACATGTTCTGTATGTGTTTTTTTTCCTGTGCCCATGGTATCATAACCTGATATTATTACTGTAATTGTCTCTAACAGAGCGTTTTGCTGATATTCAAGGTGACGGGTTGTTCCTGCAGCATGCAACTGAATGATTCCTTACACCAACATGAGCAATCCTGATCATATTATGGCCACCCTGACTTCTCTTTCATTAGTTGGTGATTGTACTAAATTGATGCTAAATTGGCTCGGCTGGCTCTTAAAGCCTTTAAACAGATGGCACTGACTATGTCTGTGATCTTGTCCTGGAAATTATATAGTCAAAGCCTTCATGTTTCTGGGAATCCTAACATTTTTCTTAAGATCAGTTAGGGCCGGCCAGGCGTGGTGGCTCAAGCCTGTAATCCCAGCACTTTGGGAGGCTGAGGCAGGTGGATCACAAGGTCAAGAGATCGAGACCATCCTGGTCAACATGGTGAAACTCCATCTCTACTAAAAATACAAAAAATTAGCTGGGCACGGTGGTGCGTGCCTGTAATCCCAGCTACTCAGGAGGCTGAGGCAGGAGAATTGCCTGAACCCAGGGGGCGGAGGTTGCAGTGAGCCGAGATCGCGCCATTGCACTCCAGCCTGGGTAACAAGAGCGAAACTCTGTCTCAAAAAAAAAAAAAGAACCAGTTAGTTCAACTCCCTGTGATACCCATGTCAAGACAGAGGACACATTTTAATGAAATGTATGTTTTTCTTATGTTCTTTCCTGCCTTCTGCTTCACATTCTTTATTTAACAGGTCCTCTGTTTCTTCATCTTGGATTCCTCTGTGAGTTTGGAATAAATCAAACTACGATCTGCAAGCCAAATCCAGCCTGCTTCCTGTTTACAATGGCCTATGAACTAAGAATGGTTTTTACCTTTTTTAAATGATTGAAACAAAATCAAAAGAGGAATATTTCTTGACACATGAAAATTCCATGATATTCAAATTTCAGTATTCATAAAAAAAGTTTTACTGGAACAGAACTACCGTCACTCATTTAAGCGTTGTCAATGGCAGTACAATAGCAGGGTTGAGTAGCTGTGACAGACACTGTACGGCTTACAGAACCTACAGTTGTTGCCATCTGGCCCATTACAGAAATAATTTCCTGACCCCTGGAATAAATTGTCAAAGCTTCTGTCTTTAGCTGCAAAGTAAAAGTGACAAAATCCTCAAAAATGCCATTTGATTAACAATAAATATTTACTAGCAACTGGTGTGGCACTTAAAAGGTATTTGAGTTGGTGAAATTATCCTCTTTAAATGACAGTTTTGTTACCTATAAAATAAGGAAAATAATCTCCTCCTGTTGAATGAGATAATGCATACATGTTCCCGACACATAGGGCTCAATAACTAACACTTTTTATTATTTTAAAATAATTATTTTTTCCTAGAAATAAGTCCATACATAAACTAATGAGACCATTTGTAAGATTTCAGGATCACAGAATTGCAGACTAAGAAGGAACCTTGGAATTGCCAAGCCCTCTCTATGATTTCACAGAAGGAAATTCAGAGAAGGCTGATGATTGAGCAAACATTCTTTGGAGAGGTGGTGGACTTACACCCAGAACAAGACCCTGACTCCAGATCTAAGGTTTTCACCTCACTGTGTTGACTCCTAAAATTAAACTTTCAAGAACCCTCCATCATGGTCTATCTGTGACTCCTCTTTCCCCGAATTCTGTTCTGATGGGGCTGAGAACTTGCCCTTCCTTAACGAAAATATTTCTCCTGCAAGTTTCAAATAGGATGGTCCTTTTGTAATTGGGCTGATTTTCACATTTAGACATTATCTTTATATATGTAGCTTTAGAAAATTTTGAAATTCTTTCTCACATATGCAAACACTCATGCTCAGACATACACTCATTAGGGTGTAAAGAATGGCCCATTATAAAACTCCATTTATGTACTTATGTTAGAAAAGAGCTTCACGTATTTTATTACCACTTGGCCTTCTTATGTTATTATCAGGTAGGATCAGGCTGTCGCATCCATTCTCAGCTACTAGCAGATAACTTTGTGCCTGCATTTTCCCATGAGCATCAGCATTTCATATACCTTTTACTTAAGCTTGAATGGTTCTGTGGTGTGAAATGGTGGAATTGGGGCATACATGTCCTTCTTAATATTCTCTTTTAATAAAGGGGAAAATTAACATGGATGGTCAAGTAAATACGAAAAGTTGCCCATCCAGGTCAGAGTTGAGGCCCCTTTCTGAGCTGAGCACAGGATGGCTAAACAGTAGGGAAGCCTCAGAATGTCAGTAGGTGCCTAGTATGTCCACTGTCTGTATTTGTCCTGGGCTAAGCTTCAGCAATTCAGGAGCTGTGGATTTTCAATGTATTTAGGATATGATGCTACCATGGAGTGCATTCTGAACAACTCATTGCTTTCAAGCCAGCTCCGTTAGTATATGCCTCTAATGGTTGCTCTGA
The DNA here is from genome assembly GCA_031835075.1 of Saguinus oedipus. NCBI lineage: Eukaryota > Metazoa > Chordata > Mammalia > Primates > Cebidae > Saguinus > Saguinus oedipus. The sequence continues at coordinate 104,517,689 of CM063175.1, read as the reverse complement.
ATGGAGCCATTAGTGTGTGAAGAGTTAAAAGTTCTTTCCACAGCATAAGCCCTGACTCTCCCTGCTCAGAGGCAACACCAGGTCCCTGATGTTTTAGAGGTCTGTGGGCTTTTGCGAACAATCCCAAATTAAATTTACATTAAGAATCCAGGGAAAATAAGAACTGCATCTGGAATGCAATGGCTATCAGCAAGACTGAGTGGTGTGGCATCTTCCCGCTGAATCACGAGAAATTTCACAACTGGGGGCAACCCTGGGGTTTGCTCTTCAAGCAGACACAATGAGCCTTTTTGCCCCCAGGAGTACTACCAGCTTATTTGTAATGCCTACAAATTGCCACTTTCTATCTTCTGTCGTCCTAATATTTTCCTTTTTAAATTGCCTCTGGGAGGCTCCTACTGGTTCTGTTTAAAGAGCACTTCCTTCCCACCCTTAGGAGTTGTACAACAGTAACACCAAGTGCCCTTCTCTACGTATTTATTTTTCATCACCCTTATGTATGTGGTGCTTAGCAAGCAAAATGATGCTGTGTTCCAGGTGCTATTGGAAACTAATGAAACTAAGGAAATTAAAAACTTGGATTCAGTGATGCCATTCATTTTACTGATGAGACCCACATGTAGTGATGGAGATGTGATGGCCAAATGAGGGAAATCCTATGTCTAGTGACCACAGACGCTCTGCAGCATCACAGACACGTCCTTGTTTAAGTGACATGCTGCCTGTAAATGAAATCAAAATGTGAGGTCAACTGGTGAAATATGAACTGGACATTTTAATGTAACATGACAAATAGGAAGAGACAGCAACTAGAGGCAATTGAAAAATTACAAGTTAGGTGCAAGGTATTTGTCCAGGGAGGTTTAATCTTCATCTCACAGAGGCAACTGGAGCCTTCATCTTAATACTTTTATGATCACAAGTTGTCAGGACTGTACAGTAGTTAATCTCCTACCCCATCCAAAAAAAAAAAAAAAAAAAAGAAGAACAAAAAGAAAACCTCCTGAACTATAGTAATAGAAGGGTTTGATAGGAACCAATTAATCCCTAGAATAAAAGGAGTTATTTAAGTCTTTAGTTCCTGACTTTTGGAAACCAGAAGTGAGAACTGAGAGCATGGTTAGTGGGAAATATGAGAGTCAGGTCTGTGGGTGAAAAACAAGATTAGAGCATAGGGACAGCTGAGTGATCAAACTGCAGTTCTTACTAGAAATTGAGGTAGGCACCTTCACAATGCCTCTCCTCTGCTGCAGGAGTGTGGTCTGAAGTTAGAGCTGGAAAGTTGAAAAGGCCCTAAGTAGTTTTCATTCAACTTCCCATTTAAGCCAAAACTCTAGAGAAAGCATGGCTCACAGGAGCCTAGTCAGCTTCTACTGGAACTTCCCCAGTCTGCGGAAGTTGTCATTACTCAATGCACCTACTGTACTGTTAGCTAGAAAGCGTAACTGTCAGCAAACGCTAAGTTGAAACCCACCTCCTGTCTCTGTTCTATCTTCCTGAACCAAGTCTTCTTGCTAGCCCTCAAAACAGTGGTTGACATTTGTAACGTATATTATCAAGCTGCTTAAATACTATTTCATATTAAAAAACCTTCATCAAAGAAGGGACTCTTATATCACTGTCTGGAATGCTAAAATGTTGTTCCCAAGGATTGGCCCCTTGATGTGGGCTGCTCAGGACGTGTTTTAGTGGGACTATAACTTCCTTTGATCTCTGTTCAGCCTGAAGTTATATTAGTTTCCTTGCCACTTATGATGACATACTGTTGTCTAAAATTGAGCTTTAATGTAAGCTAACATCTCTACATTTTTGTCATTTGAACTATGTCAACACAGCCCTACACCATCTGCATTTTTGCAGGGTTTTTTTAGCCTAAATTTACAACACAGTATAGTGACTGAAATAATGTTCATCAAAACCGCCGAAGAAAGAGCTTGGATAGTTAAGCTGGTTAACATAGAAGTCTCTCTTTTTTTTCTGGGTAGTCTATTGAGAATTATTTATGATTTTATCTTTAATAAAAGTGAGTGTGTGTGCGTGTGTGCGTGCACACCCATTTTTAAAGAGGTCCAACATCCTACCTTTTTCCCCCAACAACTTTTAGAATTTTTCTTATGTTTGGAACAATATCTCTTAGATTTTTAATAGTTTTTGCTCCCTTATGTGACAGGGTCTTCTCTGAGCTACCGATTAGTGGTAGCTCCCCAGACTGCTTCTTCCACTCTTTTGGGTAAAGAATTCTCATTAATGCAAGTCAACAATCTCAGCAGAACAAATCTTTTAGCAGAACTCTTGATATTTGAATTCCCCCATTTTGGAAGATTATTCTAATTTTCCTCTGGACAATGTAGCCTCTAAGTGCTCTAGTGGTCTTACTATGCTCTCACAATACCTTTCTTAAACAGTCTTTGGTCTTGATTGAAACAGACTTCACTCTCTCTACCTTGTAATCTTCAATGTACATCTATACCTGCTTGATATACATTACTCCTCTCGAATTCTTTGATGTATTTCTTTGGAATATGTTTTGCCAATGCATATCTTCATCCCCAGCACGAGTTGCATTCTGTTTGCAGAACACCTGCATATTTATCTCTGGCATGAAACATTGACATTCTTGATGATGACTGTGGTAAGCACAATAGAATGTGTCCTCAAGGATGTCTACATCCTAATCCACAGAACCTCTTACCTCACATGGCAAAAAGACTTTATAGATGTGATTAAATTAAAGATCTTGAAAAGGAGAGAGTACCCTAGATAACATGTGTGGGTCCCAGCTATTCACCTGGTTCCTTGAAAATGGAAAGCCTTTCCAACTTGTGGTCAGAGAAGGCTGTGATCTGCCTCCCCTTTGCCTCATGTGCTTTGTTTTTGATTTCCTACAGCTCTACTGTCTTCTAAAATCATAACATTTAACTGATATCACCAAATATTTTGACTTTAAATTAAATAAGCAGACTATAAATTCTTCTGAAAGTACCATTAATATTCACACAAGTTAACAACTACTGGTGGTTTTAATAAACCCCACAGGATAGTCCCATATGTCTTATACATGTCCTCCAGGAAGACAACATATCTCCTCACCAGCCACATCAGTTCTACAAGTGGCTATTTCCACTCTCCCAAACTGAAAAGTCACAAATATCCTTTATGTCCAGTTTCTTTGGTGCTGGTAAGAACTATTTACTTACTTTCCAATACATGTTAACCCTTCCTATTTTATATAAAGTATGGAATGCTGCTTCCTATTTAGAAGGTTCACTTTTATCCTCTGGAAGCTGGCTATTGCCTCTTCTGTGATTTCAAAAAGGCATTTAAAACTTTTTCTTTTCTCTTTCTTTCCAATGTCTCTTTCTTCTATTGGGCAACCTCAACACTAATTTTGATTCTGCCAGGGATACTTGAAATCTTATTATTTCTGTTTTCTTTCCTGTTTGTTCTATGCTGTCTAAAGACCATTCATTCTAGTGGTTTAGAAATGTTTCACCTTTTAATTCAGAGACCTGCCTACATTTACACAGTACATAATTGGTGGCTCTTGAAGCAGAAAGTTTGCTGACGAGCCTGGAGTTTTTAAAATTTCCCCAGCTGAAATCCCATAATTGCTTTGGGGTCAGCTTTGCTTCACTCTCTTGAATCAGTCCTATCTCTAACCAAGGGGCTTTTCAGAAGCCCCCAGGTCCACAGTGTGGTTCCTGAATAGTGGCTGAACTTGCTGCAAGTTCTGCACTAACATTGCACAAAAGGTTTAGAACATGGATTCTTGCCTAGTTCTGTGGCATGTCAACATGTGCTTGGAAGTAGTAATAATAGCTGAGTGCTTGCTATGTACTATGAAGTCCACATTCATTATTTTATTTGAATCTTTGCAATTACTATGTGTATTAGGTCATTTTATTACCCCATTTTAGATGAAATACCAGTTATGGAATCCCTTTTTCAAAGCTTCTGTTCCCAAACCCTTAGGTCCTTCTGGACCACACTTCCACATGGCTCCTTTTGACAATCCTCTGGGAGGACTGGAGCCTTTGGCCTGGATCCCTTGGACTTTTCCTGATATCTCCTACTGCCTCCCTGGCTGTGCCTCCCTAAATGCTGCTTACTCTCAGCTCATCACCGCATCACCACTGTCAGCCCTACTCTACCACTGGTTTTCTGCTTGGCATTGATTTCGTGTTGCCAGGTTAATAGCTCTGGTACTAATACTGTGGCCAGTCCAAGGATGGGTTGAACTCAGGGCAAACAGAAGTTGGGTGGGCAGTGAGAGAGGGGAAAGGGAGATGCGGATGCACTCAAGGGGCATTTTTGAGTGCATTCATGTGTGTGAGGACAGGAGTGAAATGAAAAAACATTCATCAACCTTCCAGAACCAACTAAGCAGAATGTACAGCAACTGTAATCCTGGAGCAGGTGCTAGTGGCATGCTACTGTGACACGTGTTACTCCATTATTGCCGATCCTTGGTGACAACCTAAGAGATCCCAGGGGAAGGCACTTCAGGATCTTGGTGAAGTAGCCATTGACTAACTGACAGAAGAATTTCTATATTTTAACATAGAATACCAGCCCTATGTGGGTGGGTCTAAGAGAAGGAAGATTTCAGAGTGAGAAAAAACTCCTATGTTCTCAAAGGTGTGTTTGGATGATGTTAAAGTTATATATCAAATCTAATTTCAATCCCCCATTCTTTTCTTTACTTAGTAGCTAGAATAATCTTCTTAAAAACAAATCTGTTCCATTCATTTCTCTGCTTAAAACCATATGATGGATTTCATATCTTCATATGATGATTCCCATTTTCCTCCCTGACAACATAAAAACGTCTTAGCTTGGAATTCATGAAACCACATAATCTAGTCCCTGGATGCTGTTTAACCTCTTTCCTTACTCACAACCCATGTACATGCTCACACACACACACACACACACACACACACACACACACACTTCTGGAACACAGTGTGTCAACTCAATCATCTTTACCTGAGATTCCTATCCTGAAAGCTCTGATAATCCTTCAGTACTTAACTACATTCACTTCTCTGGGAAGCCTTCCTCCCCATGTTGGACTTCACTAATAAATAACATGTACATTCCTCTTACTGAGTTCTGATTACCTTCTACCATAATTGTTGGGCCGCTCACTCTGGATATGAACTCCACATCCACATGTTCACAGTAGCCATCTCTTTTCATCCTTCTGTGCCCTACCATCAGCACAGTGCCTAAGTCATGGTAGGTATTCAATACATACTCAAAAGAATAATTGCATTTCCTCTCATTAACTCAATGATCCACATAACAAGTATGTGAGGTTCTAGAACTGAGGCACAGAGGAGTTTACGATTTATAAGTTGACCTGGTAGGGTCAGGCTTAAATGCAGCCATTTGTTTCCAGAAGGGAAAAAGTGGTGACAACACTGTATCTTTTATAATACTCCAATAATTAATATAGAAAAATTGGGTTAGGTCCTTTTTGAGATGCATTTTCCCACAGAAGGATTGATTTATTTTCCTCTCCCAAGTCTTACCCTGAGTACACTCCAGCAACCCATTCTGTAGGTCCTGCTTCCTCAGGGACTTAACATGAGGTATTCTCTTTGAGAAGTGTGTCTTAATTACAAAGTCTCCTTATTCTTTATGCCTCGAGTCTTGGTGCTGGTTTTGATTTTGCTCCAAGCCTTGATGTCTGGCTGTGCCATAATCAATAGCTTCCCTCTGAGCCCTGACCCTTCACGTGGTTGCTGAGATCCACCAACTTTCCCAGACACTAAGGACTAGTATTTTCTGGGAAACAACAGCATGCAAGACTTTGAAACCATGGCTTTATCAAGAGTTTATGTGCAGGTGTTCGGCCTCACTTCTGACTATTTGACTGTCTTTTAATGTTGTTCTCCAGCCCGGCTGGAGACCTCAGTCCCCAGTTCCTGGATCCCATCTTAACCTTGGCCTGCTCGATACCAAAATTTCAACTTATTGACAGAGTTCATTTCTGCACCTGGCATTTCACTTTGGATTTACATTATTTAGAAGTGTGGCTGCCAGGTAACTATGTATTCTATAACTAGCAGAACATTCTATGATTTTCTATAAAAATTGGATCTAAATAGTTATTATTATAGAATTCATCATTTAGAATTTACTTTATAGAATATAAAAGCTGCTATTGCTACTGTATTATATAAATAATATATAGTTTTCTATAGAAATTGGCTTTACATGATTCCTGCATGCTGACATTTGTTCCAAGTGAAAAGTAAGCAAAAATAACTCTAGGGCTGTGTTGTCCAATGTGGTAGACACATGTGGCTATAAGCCTTACGATATGGCCAGCCCTAATTGACATGTTCTCCAATGCACATCTGATTTCAAAGGCAATATAAAAATATGGAAAATATAGCCTTAATAATTTTGACATCAGTTATATGTTGAAATGAGTATCTTATATATTTTGATCTAAATATAATTTTTATCAAAATTAATCTCTCTTATTTCTTTTTACTTTTTTAATATGGAAAACAAAAATCTCAAATTATGTATGTGGATTGCATGATTTTCTATCGGACCACACTGCTACACAGGATATGTCTTGTAGCTCTGTAACATGAGCAAACTACCTACGTATAGATGAAATGGAAAGTTAGTTCAGAATTCAAAAGCAGAAAAGGTTATAAATGGCAGAAGGAACCTTCTGCCTGGATTTTAAAATTCATGTTCCTTGTACACACTGACATGCCACCTGCCTTGACAAGCTTTGAAGACCTGGTAATCTCACGAGAAATGAGGCTGAACCAAATGGCATTTGTCCACAGCTCCCTGGATAGTGCCTAACCTCAGAGGTTTAAAATCAGTATCGATTTTTGTCATTTATTTTACCCCATGTCTAAATATTCCTTAGATTTATTACCTTTAGGTTTTTGGTTAAGATTCAGTGATGGGTATGATAGCAAGGGTGGTAATAAGTTATGTAGATATCATTTAATTTATGAACTCTGGAGCTCCAGGGTAGCTTTCAGTTCAAGAAATATATTAACCACATGCATATCACCCTTCATTCTGCGGTGAGGATTTCCAAGCTGCGTCCCTATGGTGCCACTTAATTTATGGTCTGGCCAGGTATGTGGATCTCCATACAATATTTCAATATAAGTTGCTCCAGCTAACTGAGGGGATGAAGATGGGCTTCAAAACACTAGTTGGACAGCTGATGGATTGCTCTCCCATACATTGGCCGCAGCAGTAAGTAGCTTTTAAAGCTTGTCAGTGGTTTGGATCTTTTTCTGCTCTGAGAAGCTGCGCACACCGGCCTAGCCAAGCACAATCAGCCATGCTGCAGCAGGCAGAGGGCAGCTCCCAGAGTTACTTACGTTGACAGCCGTAGTGCCAGGAATTTCCCGGCAGACACTCATCACACTTAGGCCCTGTTGTTCCAGTCTTACACTCACAAAATCCTGAGCCATTACAACGATCATGGATTGAGCCCAAAGGGTTACAATAACACTCTGTAGAAACAAGACAACACACAGGCTGGAGACAAGTCTGCATGGCTTACAGGTTATCAACACAGGAGCGTCACTTAAATGCATCACTTACTTAGAGAAAGATGTCCGTTAATGAAATGCTTCAGCAAATATGGCTATTTCAGGGCCATTTATTTGCTTAGCCTTCCCTGATATCATTTTTATGGTATGGGAGGAAATCAACTGAAAACTTCCAAGAAAATAAGACATGCTTTTCACTAATAACAGATCGTGATGGAGAGTCCATTTGTTAGGGTATTTTTAGATGATTTAATGAATACCATGAGAAGTTTGTATATCAAGGATAAATCAATATGCCATCAGTGTAAAGTGTGTTTTAAATTATTCAAATGGGCTTAGCCATTGCACTCAATATTTGAGGACTGCTGAACATTTTAAAACTACAATATGAATGCACTTTGCTCATTCAAAGGTCGTTTTACTTTATGATTTGGGACACTGCCTTAACTTATTCACGTATATACTATTTTGTGATGAGCCTTTAGATGTTGTATTTGCTAGGCATATTAATGCAGCTTTTATGCAGCCTAGATTAACAGTCATGAAAGAAAAATAAACTTTGTAATCTCGAATAAATTTCAACATAGTTACAATTTAAGATGTATATTTTTCTTGATAATGTCTGCTGGCAGGACAATCTGGCTTTGCACAATAAAAGGTAAACTGTTTTCTTGATTCCTCACACATCCTTATATAGGATATTTTTACTTCTGAAGCTCTATTTTGCTTAAAACTTGAACGAGAATATTCTTTAGGATTCTTCTATTAGCTGGAACGGTAGTGGAAGTAGCTTTCAGCTTTTTTGGTACTGTGGGTGAAAGTTCCTTTCCTCATTACTCTTTTAATAATTTTGGGGAAGTTACTGTATCTCTCTGTTTCCATTATTTAAAACTGCATATATTAAGCAGCTCCCTTACTAAAAACCAAACAAAAGTATACCATCCAACTAACCAAGAGAAGTCTTGGAAACTTAGTTTAATATAATAAAATGGAGCATCTTAGATTTGCTATGGGGATTCAGGGTTTAACAATATGAATGCAAGACAAGACATATTTGGATCCAGGGGTTTGATTCTAAATTTGTGTCTCAGAGACTAATTAGATAATTTCTTCAAATAAATGTGGAGTACCTTAGAAGTATGATTTATTTTATGCTAATTAAGTCCAGTTTTGAGTTCCGCGTTGTTATAAAATAAACATTTATAGGATTAATAGTAATATATGTATGTAAAAATAAAACTTAATAAACTCTAAAATGCTCCCTTCTTGCCTGGCTTAGTTTGTACTTAACAACTAGGGTTTTCTTTTAAATTAACATTTCCTATTTTAGTATGTGTGTATATATGGAACCTGATTAAAAATATTTTAAAATAGTAATTTTGTGAAAGCTTTTAATGTTTGTCTGTACATAGGCACACTATAAATTTTTACCTATACCAAAACTGTAATTTTTAAAAACTATTTAAAGTGAGTAAGTTGACAATGAATCACCAGCATATTGTAAGCCAGTAAGCAGAGTTACAGCTGGCCAATGTGAATTCACATACTTCTCCAGTCAATTAGCCCATGACCATTAATTAATATAAGGTTTTAGAGGCAAAAAAATGTAAAGTAAATTAAACACAACAGTAGAATAGTTAAACCATAATATATCCTAGTCATTGTCATAGAAAACGGTAGTTAAGTGTAATGTTATGCAGTCATGAAAATAAAGGACAAGAGGAGTGTGGCCTTCCCTTCACCTTGTCTAACAAATAATTCCGTTTTTTTAAAAAATAGCATTTATGGAATTATGGTCAATGGTGGATGTTGGGGTAATCGGAAGATCCTTGGAATATCATATTTTATTCCATGAAATTAGGAAGAACATGCAAGACTGTTAGATTACAAAGAAACATAAAATACTTTGGGGGGCTTGATTTAAAAATTATACTAGAATTGATTTATAGGTATTAAAAGTGTCTTGTGTTTGCTTTATTCTATTTAAGGTACCTCTGATTACCCAATCACGGGTTTCAAGAGGAATTAAAAATAATACACCATAATTTTGAGAAATGCTTAGTGGTAGCTGCTGAACTCTGTTTCATTCTGATGCAAAGCTTGTTAGCAGGATTATTAACAGTGATTACTCAAGGTCACAAACCACAGACCCTCTAGCTTCCTGCTTAATGCTCAAGTTTACATGAAACAGAAGCATGCAAGGATGCCATCTTCATGTAATTGCTGCATCATCACAGAGTAATTACATGTATCTTTGGAGACATGGCTGTGTTTGGAATGTGTATGAAAAATGGGCAAATTCACCAGTAATTACTAAGCAGCAATCACTGTGGCAACATGAAATAGCCAGCCGCATTTTGTATTTGCCATAATATAAAATGATGCAAGTATTTTCAAACATCTATTTCATCACAGAACCTACATTTTATTAATGAAATGAGTGGTTCCTTTACAGTCAGGGTGGTGAATTTTATTGTCAATTGTTAAAAAATTGGGAAAGTTTTTTTTCTTTTTGTTTTAATGTAGACAAGACTTAAATGAAGTTCAAAGTCTCCAATTTTCGTGCCTTATTCTGTGAAGTGAATTGGGTAAATATCCCTTCATTTTCATTAGCGCTTTTTATACAGAAAGATATTAAAATTAACTCTCAATTACTTGTGATGTATCCTTTTGAATTTAATACTCAGTTCTGCCTCAAGCCCTTTAGGAAGCTTAAATGTGGAAAACAGTGGATAGGTTCATGCTGCCTTATACAGCAAACCTTAGCAATGGAGCCACAGCTTCCAATGGTCCTGAGAGGGCAAAATCCAGCCTTAGCCTTGTCCACAAGCAGCCCCAATATCACTGCCCTCAGTGCCTTAAGCAGGGTAAGTGACATCTCCAGCTTTTAAGAAAATTGTAATTAATTTATTGTATGCATGTAAGCACTACAGATAAAAGATAGACCAAAATACCTATCAGCTGGCCAAATTTTTCAATTCATTTTTTAAAAACACTTTTCTCCTTTAGGAAAAGGGCAATAATTTAAGAAATGATGGTAGGTGAGGGAATAATGTAGCTAATTTTACTTTTTGTCTTATCTTAGTTTTTGAGATGGAGTCTCACTCTGTAGCCCATGCTGGAGTGGAGTGGTGATATTCTTAGCTCACTGCAACCTCCACCTCTTGGGCTTAGGTGAATCTCTTGCCTCAGCCTTCCGAGTAGCTGGGATTACAGGTGCAGGCCACCACCCTCGGGTAATTTTTTTATTTTTTATTTTTTTCTGTAAAGACATGGTGTCACCATGTTGGCCAGGCTGGTCTCGAACTCTTTCTTAAGTGATCCATGCACCTGGGCCTTCTAAAGTGCTGGGATTACAGGCATGAGCCACCACACCTGGCCTAATGGAGATGACTTTAAAAGTACCTAAGAATGCACCTCTTTGTGCTTACTAAGTACTTTACATGGTTTCAAGTATAAAATACTAAATAGAAACAGGATTACCTCAATAAAATGTAATTTTCCAAAAGTTTATAATTTTAATTAGTAAACTTTCTAGAAAGGGAGAAGAAAACTCTTCTTGATTTTTAAAAGTAAAAATAAATACAAAATTGGTATTGTTTTTCATATTTCTTCTGTAGTTTATGTGATTTAAAAGACAGACATTGAATAGACTGTTTTCTACTGTGTGGATAATCAAATATGGATTTACAACTGAACTATACCTTTTAAAACTGGATAGAAAGAAGCAGATTTGGAGCTCATAGTTTACTTTGGAACTGGAAGAAAGGGAAAATTTCAGAATAATAGAATACTCTGAATAAAACATATTATGATATTGTTAAATTACCTGATAGGAGAAATTTTCTGGAATAAAATCTTTCCTTTTAAGGCCTTTTTAAGATTGATTAAAAATAATGTTAAATATTACAAAACATTTTAATCTAAGTATTTTGTAAAATGATTAGGTTTTTCCCATGTGTTCCTATTTATTTTAGCTTTTCTGTTGTTTACCTATCTACAACATGACATTTATATATTTTTACAAATGACATTCAGTAAAATGTACTCTGCATTCAAAATTCAGATGACTACACATCTTTTGGGTTCCATTAACATCCTCAAATCTTTGTAACTCAAGTGTTATGAAGACAACTGAACTTCTGTTCATAAAGCCAGAGTGGAATTGCTGCTGTCATCCAAAAGGCATACCATGAGTAAAAGTCTGATGAGCTTAGCTTTGCTAATTGTGTTAGTGGTTGAGAGAAAATGTTTAAGCTTTGAGGTCTAAAACCCTTTGCTATAAGATTGGGGTCAATCTGCCTTACTTTCTCAAGGACAAGATAGGGGAAATAATCAGTGTAATACTTACCTTACTGTTTTGTTAATGAGGATTAAATAAACACTAAACAAGACATCTGCAAGCCAGTTCACAGTTGACCGAGCGTTCTCTGTGCATTGCATCTGGTCCTCATCTGATTTAGAAGGCTCAAATGACTTACCTATGATACACAGCTATGAGATAGCAAACTGAAATTTGGGCCTAGCTTTCTAGCCTCTAAGTCCAGTACTTTTTCTCCTAATTGACAAATAATAAATAAAAAGATGCTGTGAAAAATAGAAAGTACTGTAGACATAAAAAGTATTATATATACTTGGCCCAATTTAATTAAAAAACAACTGTACAGCTATTTTTGGTGACACTTGGATCTTGACAATCCAATCAGAGGACAATGATCCCAGAAATACGAATTGGATTTCTTTTCTTGATAAAAAGAATGCTTGTCATTTTTCAGCTTGTTTATCCTATTGAACGTATCTCAGTGTGAAAAAGTCTACCTTTAAAATTGGGTGCCTGTATAGCTACCTACTGCTGTAAGGGCTACACATATATTTTTCAGCATTTCAAATATATGCATTGCTTCAGCATGAATTATGAAGTGAAATTCCATTTACTGTTTCTTATTTTTCCCTTGGCACCCTCGCATTCTTAAAGATAGGTTTCACTATGTAAAAGGCAGATTTTCTGGGTGGGAAAGGCACTTCTTCCTCCCTAGGTACTAAGAGCAGTAGTCATTGGTGGGGAGGGAAGGGAAAGTGCTCAGGGGGCTCTGTGGACTCAGTTTTCCAAGGCTAAGAAAATTAATTGACTAGAATACTTTTGAGATATTACTCCTCTTTTGGGAGCTGTAGGAAAATTCAATAAATGGAATTTCATTGCTATGGATGAAGAAGTCAGACAAACTTCTACATTTCCACTTGCTAATTGTTTTCAGTTTCAAATAGCAACATTTCTAATCTATCAATACTCATTGATCACCAATTATATGCAAGAGTCTGTACCCCAATTTTTGATATCTATAATTAAATCTCATATAGTAAGTTTCTATTTTGAAAGTTTGATGTATAATTTAAGGCTATAAGATCAGTTCAGAATCATCAGGTTTTAAAATTTCATATAAAAACAAAAATGAGAAGAAAATTCTTAATTTCTTTAACATGATTTCTGAGATCATCATATTTAAAGCGTCAACATAACGACTCAAAGTATATCCCCCAACTATAATCTCAACTAGTACAAGTGAATTTTAAGTCTCCCACAGGATATTTGCTCCACTGAGAAAGTTCATTCTGGCTCAACCATGGTGCAAATCACCAGCCTCTCCACCCTACATCGCTCCCCATAGCTCAAAAGGCACAGAACAATAGCTGAAATTGTAATGGAACTGACCTATGCACACATTCTCATCGTCCAGTTGTGCAGAAGCATTTCTGAAGTAGCCCAGCCTGCATAACTCACAGTGCTGCCCTCTAGTGTTGTGTTTACAGCTCACGCAAATGACTGTATTTAGCAGATCGATATAACTGCATCGATTGGAGTGGCCGAAGCATTCACAATCTTGCAAGGAAGAACAGAAATGTATACAAAGTGTATACAGTAGCAGAGTAATAGCATACTACATGCTTAGATAAAATGAGGGATGGAGAAAAGACGGTGGAATGGCATTACATATATATGGTTCAATATGACACATGGTGACAACAGGTGATTGTGACTAGCATGGAAATAGCATCTGTTTCAAGCAGGATAGAAAGGTCGAACATTCGGAACAGGACTGAAGATTGTTAATTCTTGGCAGACAAGATGAACAGAAGCATTTGCAGGTGTGCACCTTTTAAAATTTGGGAAGCCTCAGTTTCCAGTGAGGCAAAAGTCTATTTTTTGCAGACAGAGAATTTTACTGTCTTTGCACCATTTCCCTCGTTTTCTCTTCATCTTTTCAGCCTTAAAAAAGTGGGAGGGGTGTGTGTGTGAGTATCGAGGGTCTGAGTCCGATCACCATGGCTCCTTCTGCTCTCTGACATCATGCCAAGACAGCAACTCAATCGGGATTTCATACACATCATGGCAAATTTAACAGAGATCTAGACAATGAAACAATTCTTTGTTTTTGTTTTTCTCCGATGCTAAGAGGAGAAGATGGCTTTCTTAAGCCAATCTGTATGTATATGTGTGAGAGAAGACTTAAAAGCAGGGAGATCATTTGTGTGAAAAAGTGCTCTTAAGATTTCCTCCTTTTCTTTTAAGTTTCAAGAATAGTTTGCCACAAAAGAAGAATTAGGCAGCTACTGTAACCCCACATTTCTTTTCCTTGGTCTCTCTAAAATGTTAGAGGTGCCTCTGAGGCTTAGGAGTGATGGTGGTAACGACTAGACAGGGAGGCGAAGAAGGAGATGAGAGTAGTTGGGGAAGGTTGGAGGGTGACTAAATTTCTTCTTTCTTGCATCTCAACTAGAGCAAGAAGTTGTAAATCCATTTCAACCTTTTTAAAAGAAATGATAATGACAAAGTCTCTGTTGATAGAAATAATTACTACAAAAGTGTGAGTGGTAACTAGGTGGGGTATCTATTTTGTCTTCTTGGAATATGAGGGTAACTCTAGCTGGACATTTATAAGAAAGGTCAACCAGGATATTGCACATTTTGTTTGTTTAAAAATATTTCTTGCATCAATATCTTGCCTTTATTTTATCCCACTAGGAAGCCAAGCACAGTCACTATTTGAACTCATTTATTCATTCATTCATTCAATCAATAAATATTTTCACTGAGTTTGTCTATCTATGTGTCAGGAACTTGGCTAGGTGTTGAGTTACTATTTTGGCCTATACAAAATTTTGCAAATATTATATTTTGATGGCCAGAGTAAAAATGAGTAAGTGTTGTCAAGTAAATAATAGTAAGAGACAGCTAACATTTAAAACTTAAAAAAAAAAATTCATACACTACCACCCATCAGAAAAGTTCATATTCATTTGTTAGAAAGCTAGTTACTACAAACGAAAGCTGAGATCAAGGTCCTGATGGAATGAAATCAAATTGGATAGAAGCAGAGGAGGACACTGGGAATGGTGAAGAGTAGAAGATAACCAGAAACAGCATCAGCAACTCTGGACCCCAGTTGCTAAAAGAGAGGCAAGAAAAAAGGGAGGATCCTGAGGCCAAGCCACTCCCTTTATTTGAGGTCACCTGTATCACCATGTGCACGTGCACAGGGAGTGAAGGGTGAGTGTGAGGACAGGAAGAAGTCAGAGGGGAGGTGAGTATGAGGGTAGGGAGAGTCCTGGGAGAAGGTGGCCTTGAGACTCCAATGTAGGAGCCAGAGTAAGAAAATACCCAAATAAATTTAGTAGTAGAGGCATGCCAAGTTAACAATAATACTCCAAGAATCATAGACTTACAGATTAGTAAATTAAAATCTCTAGGCCTTGTTTATACTGGCATTACTGATTACCAAGGAAATCAGAAAGGCTTCTAGAGCCTTCTCTGTTTGAGAGTTTGAAATAAAGACAATCTTTGAGGACTAAAGCCTTTTGAGAGCAGTGGTTGAAGGCAGGAAACCCAATTATCAAACCTAATTGCTTCCCAAGGATTTTTTGAGAACTGCCTGGAATTCCTGAGGAGGGGCTACAGTAGCCCTGCCCCTGGGTCCCTTCCTCTGGAAGAGATCTCTTACTGGCTGTCCTTTTTCAGGTTCTCCAACACTGGTTGGTTCCTGGTACATCTAATTTAATTAGCAGAGCTTTGTTCAAAAGTATCTTTTTATGTGCAAAAATTCATTCTGGGAGCTTTCTACAGCCACATAGAAGCTTGTTGCCTGGAAGCTTATTTAGTAAATAAGACAACATATGCTCAGATAACCAGAAAGAAAATAGTGTGTCCTAAGAAACAATAGTGATGCAAAGCAATCTAAGTAGAAGGGAAACCTCATTTAACATGAGGGGAATTAGAAAAGACGTACTACAGGACTTGCACTCTGAATCTTCCTTAGGGCAGGTAGAGTTTATTAAAACAAAACAAAATAAGAGGGAATGAGCATTTTAGGAGAAAAGAATAGAGTGAAGAGTGGTCAAAGGTATGAAGTTGGGGAAATGTAGAGAATAAGGCTAGTCACTTTTCATAGTATAGTTCCTTTGTTGGTCCTAAAGGATTCTGTAGATTCTGCCCCATGGCCAGAACTACATGCTTAACTCCACCTGACAAAGCTTTATGTGAGGAATATACCAAATCTGTAAGATACCCAAGTTCAACACTTTAAGGCCCATTCCATGAATCTCCATAGAAATGTTAAATATGATATTATTACTACTATTATCTGAATTTAATCAATGGTACACATTTCTGTGGTGACATTAACTATTTATGGGTCTTGTTTAAAAATTAATGTATTAATTTGATAGGAAAAGTTAATTATATAAGAAACTATACTCAGCTAAACACACAATAGTATAAATTTATTTCAAATGATAACTGGACAATTTAAATGTTTTATAAGCATTAAAATGTTTTATAATCTAGAAAATGGGCTAATGATAACTTAATTATTTTAAGACTTATAGTACTCTTCTGAGACTTAGATAAAGCCATCTTCTCTGGCTAAATATATTTGAGAATATAAAATAAGAAACAGATCTGTGAAAGTGATTTGAAAAACATAAGAGTATTATATAAATGCAAAGTATTTGAAATATGACTCCTAAACTGCTATATTATTTTTTTGGTTTTCTGTTAATTTCCCACTTTTTAATACCTGGTCTTTTCACACAGGCACAGAATCTATTAAGATATAGCTTGAGCTACGTTATTTTACTAAGATTCTGAAGGGATGATAATAACAGTTTAATAATTCTTTGATTCTTCAAATCACTGACCTCCCACGACCTCCCATTTCTTCTTATAAAGTATAGTATCCATGGTCCAATCCTTATAATCACTTCCTTTTATATACTCCCTTGCCCTTCTACCCCCACCCCACAATTATAGGGAAATCTTGATCCTGGTTCAATCTTGTTGCTGGTTAAATTTAACTCTCCAGGAAGTCCTAGCCAGAGCTATCAGGCAAGTGAAAGAAATAAGAGGCATTCAAATTGGAAAAGAGGAAATTAAATTATCTCTGATGACAACATGATAATATAGCTAGACAACCCTAAAGATTCCCAGAGGAGAATCCTAGACTGATTGCCAACTTCAGTAAAGACTCAGGATATAAAATCAGTGTACAAAAATCAGTAGCATTTCTATACACCAATAGTATTCAAGCTGCAAACCATATTAAAAACTCAATCCCATCTACATAGCCACAAAAATAAAATAAAATACCTATGAATAGAGCTAACTGAGGAGGTGAAAGATCTTTACAAGGAGAATTGCAGAACACTAATGGTATAAATTGTAGACAATACAAATAGATGAAAAAATATCCCATGCTCATGGGTTGAAAGAATTAATATTGTTAAAAATCACCCATTACCCGAAGCAAATTACAGGTTCAATGCAATTCCTATCAAATTACCAGTCATTCTTCACAGAATCTGAAAAACCAACCCTAAAGTTCATATGGACAACCCCCACCCCCCGCCAAAAAAAGCCCAAATAGCCAAAGCCAAAGCATTTCTAAGCAAAAAGAACAAATCCAGAGATATCACATTGCCTGACTTCAAATTATACTACAAGGCCATAGTAACTAAAACAGCATGGTATGGGTACAAAAATAGACAAATAGATTAATGGAACAGAACAGAGAACCCAACAACAAAGCCACATACCTACAACCACCTGACCTTCTATAAAGTGGACAAAACTAAACAATGGGGAAAATAAATACTCTATTCAATTAACAGAGCTGAGAAAACTGGCTAGCAATATACAGAAGAATGAAACTGAACCCCTATCGCACCCTACACAAATATTAGCTCAAGATGGATTAAGGACCTAAATATAAGACCTGAAACCATAAAAATCCTGGAAGAAAACATAGGAAAAACTCTTCTGCACATCAGCTTAGGCAAAGAATCTATAACAAAGACCCAAAAAAGCAAATAAAACAAAAACAAAAATTAAATTAAAAAATGGAACTTAAACTAAAAAGCTTCTGCACAGCAAAATAAATATTCAATAGAACAAACAGACAACCTACAGAATGGAAGAAATATTTAGAAATTATGCTTCTAAAGACTAATATTTAAAATCTACAAGGAACAAACAACTCAACAGGAACAAAACAGATGACCCCATTAAAAACTGGGTAAAGGACATGAACAGACATTTCTCAAAAGAAAACATACAAGTAGCCAACAGACACATGAAAAAATGCTCAATATCACTAATCATCAGAGAAATATAAATTAAAATCACACAGGTGCCATCTTACACCAGTCAAAATGACTCTAATAAAAAGTCAAAAAGCAACAGATGTTGGCATGGATGCAGAGAAAAGGGAATACTCATATACGGTTGGTGGGAATGTAAACAAGATCAAACTCCATGGAAAACAGTATGGAGATATGCCAAAAAACTAAAACTAGAACTGCCATATGACCCAGCAATTCTACTGTGGGGTATCTACCCAAAGGAGCATAATCATTCTATAAAAAAGACAAATACAGTCATATGTTTAATGCAGTACTATTTACCATAGCAAAGTCATGAACCTATCCTAAGTGTCCACCAATGGTCGATTGATTAAAGAAAATGTGCAAATACCCACGGAATACTATGCAGACATAAGAAAGAATCAAATCATGTCATTTGCAGAACCATGGATGGAGCTGCAGGCTATTATCCTAAGTGAACTGACAGAGAAGCAGAAAATCAAATATTGTATGTTCTTATGTGTAAGTAGGGGCTAAATAAGGGTACACATAGACATAGAGATGGAGAAACTAGACTCCGAGCACTCCAAAATGGGGAACATTTAAGAACTGAAAATTACTGCTGGATCCAATGTCTAATATTTAGATGATGAGTCTACTAGAAGCCCTATCCCCCACCATTATGCATGTAATACCCATGTAACACACAAGCACATGCACCCCTGAGTTGAATTTTTTTTTAAAAAAAATTAACTTTTCATCTCTTCATGCTCATATCCCCATAGATATATGGGGCTAGTTTTTCTCCAACCGTTTAGAAACAAGTCTCATTTGAAGTTCATGACCATAAACCTCAGTGGGGTCCTTAGAGCTGCCTGGTAAACCTTCCTGAAGCAGGAGGCTTCTGGGCCACCACACTCTCTTAGTTCTCCTCCTTCCCTACCCATCATTGCTTTTTTCTCTATTTTGCTTTTTGTCCTCATCTCCTCATATGTTTCAAGCTTTAATCATTGGACCTCTTTGTTCCTTACATTCATACTAGATGTTTTTTACCCAACTCCATGGTCTATATGTGGGGCATTCCAAAATAGTTATTTCCAGGGTGGACTAAGTCCCCCGTTAATTAGTGAGACTCCCTTCAGAGTCATCCATCGTATGCCACTGTCTTCCTAGAATTTCCACTTGGACGTTTTATAAACATCTCAGCTTTAACTTGTTCAAAGCTGAGCTCTTGGTTTGCCTTCCTAAACTTGCTACTCATCCAGGCTCCTCTATCTCAGTAAATGACCACTCCATTCCTCCAACTGCTTAGCTTCCACCTCTCACCATCTCTACCACATCTTCCTTACACATATCATCAACCCATACTTGGATTATTGCCATTGTGCCCAAACTGCTTTTCTGGCCTCACCCTTGTGATAATGTCATCTCCACATAGCAGACATAGTGACTCTTTCAAAACTTAAGTGAGGTCACGGCTTCCCTCTGCTCATTATTCTAATGGCTTCAGATCTTATTCAGAATGAAACAGGAGTTCATTCTTTCTCTAGTGACCTGGTCCCTGGCCTTCCTTGGGGGGCTCATTGCTAGTACACTCCTCATAACTCATGGCACAGTGCCTCCATGTTGCTTTTCAAACATGCCAAGCACTTCCCAGGGCCTATGCACTTGCTGGTCTGGAATACCCACAGACATCTCCATTACTTGCTTCCCCACTTCTTTTTCAAATATCTTCTCAAAGAACGTTATCTGACCATTTATTTGAAATAGTAGCCCCCACCCACACACCCTAATCCCTCAGTTTCCTAATCTTGTTTATAATTTTTCATAGCATTTATAATATTCAAAAAGTATATGCAAAAATGATTTCCTCCCCTCTAGTTGGGTGTAAATATTCAAGGGCAGACTATGTCTGTTATGTGCACAATTGTAACTACAGAACTTAAAATATTGCCTGGCATATACTAAGCACTGAGAAAAATATTGTCAAATGAATGAATGAATGAATGATGATCCTGAGGCCCCTTCCTTTGGGGAACAGAGGAAGACACAGAGAAAAGTTGTGTTTAAATTCATTCATTCATCATTCAAATTCCTGAAGAGAATCTGACTACATCCTATATATTAAAGAGTTTAGAAAAACAATAGCCGAAGAACAAGCTGTAGCTGAGTTAGTGATTATTTTTGCTGAGAGTTCACTATATGTCTATGAACAGATCAGTTTAGGCAGAGAAAAAGCAGGTTTCTGAAAATTGCTGTGGTTTTATATGGTTTTTAGTCTCAAATTGCATTTCAGACAAGTTTCATTACTGTTGTATAAGCAAAGCTAAAAGGGGTCTTTAGCTTTATCTATACACAATGTGGCACAACAAACATTGGCAACACATATTTATTGAGAACTGCCCTGTACCACGTACAGCCATCATATACCAGGAGACAAAGGGAATGAAGTCCAGGCCTCCAGAGTCTAGTGCGGGCTTTTTCAGCCTTGGCACTGTTGCCATTTTGGGCCAAACAACTCTTTGTCTTATGGGACTGTCCTGTGTATTGCAGGCTTTTCAAATGCATCCATGGGCCCTTTACAGACTAGACGTCTAGATGTGGTAGCAACCCCTAAACTGTGACAAGCAGAAATGTCTCCAGACATTGCCCAATGTCCCCTGGAGGGCAAAATCCACCTACATCCCCACTGAGTGCTATTGTTCGGGGGGAAGTATAGAAAAAATACTATATACGTGTAATATATGAGCTATATTGCAACATAGAAGGCAGTTGTGACAATCAAGTACTTAGTACCTAGCCAGTTAAGAGCAATAAAGGCTAGAGGTGTTTCACAAGGGGAAGGGTTCAAAGTTGACTTTCTAGATAAGGAAAGCACCAAGTCTCCTCTAAGGTTTAAAAGGTTCCTTCTGACTGACACTGGCTGAGGAAGACCTGGGCAGATAAGAGTTCCAAGAAATCAAGAGGTTGGATACAGAGAATAAAAGAAAAGAATGTCACTAAGAGGAGGAGATTCAATATCTCTTTTGCATCTTCTCTCTTACTGTTCCCCATGTTTCCTATATTATATTAGTACATTACCTCTGTAAATACACTGAAGGCGACACATTTAGAACAGGTAGATTTTTTTTATTTTTGGCCAAACGAGGAAAGCTAATTCAAATCCAGAGCTGATTAAAATTCACTTTAGACATTCAAAAAGGAAGAATTTGAGAAAAAGACTTTAAAGGTGAAAGAATTGGAACTCGAAAAAGAATCTTCCCTTCACTGCATTAAATGCAGGGATTCTGGAAACTAAGAGGCTCTAGCATTTTCTTTGTCTTTTCCCCATCCACACCCCTGTCTTGCATCCTTACATAGCTGTTGAAGCTCTTCCACACATGTCTTTTGATGATGATGTGAATTTGTCTATGGTAAGTTTACTTCATTGGGTAGCTTTCCCCTGCCTCCAGGGTTGTGTCTGGACCTCACTGGTGCTGTGCCCTCAAGAAGCTAGAGATGCAGGGTCAAATTCCAGGTTCAGAGGCCTCTCGTGTATCCAGCACACTTGACATGACAGAAAAGAGATGAACTTTGTACGTGCTTTTTCCTTCCTTTCCCCTTCACCTCCTTTGTTTCCTTCCATATGGCATCCCTACGGTGGCTTCAGTGACTGCCTGCATGTCACACCATGTGCCTAGATTGGTTTGTTACCCTCTGAGCCTGCATCTGCTTTTCTCAAACAAGACTTATTTCCCCAAATTTCAAACCCAATTGGGTTCCCCTAAATCCAAATTGGCATCTTCTATGTTCCACAGTTAAAAGCACATTTGAGAAAAATTTGAGACATGGTTTAAATACTCTTGGTTTCTCTTTTCCCATTTTCTGACCAGCTTCCACTTTTTCTCTGTATGTCATGAAAGGACAAATTCAACATTGATTAAAATCTGGGAAATGACTAAATTCAATAAGGAATAGGAAACCATTATGGTCATTTTCACCAAATGGGTCAAACTAAGTTCAGATTTTATTAATAAATATATTTCTTTGTAAGAGGTGTTTTATGAAAGAAACAAAACAAAACAAAACAAAAAAAAACAAAACCAGAAAGTGACATATGCCCAACAGTCAAGGGTGGAAAACAAGACACACCTGTTACACAGGACATTTAAAGAAAAAAAATGGAGAAATAAAACATAAGTCTTTATGTTTCCTGAAAAATCTTCATTCTGTGAAAGACAGATGCTAGCTGGAATGGGCCATACATGAGTCACAGATGAGCACTGCTCACTTTCATTTAAAGAAAGTAATATAACTATTATTTTTGGATTATAAGCAACACTTAATCCATTGCAGATTTCACTTGTGTTTTTCAAAGTTATTCAAAACAATTTTTTGGAAGCATAAATTCCAGGGTGTTTCATTTGTCACAAAGTGAAATGGGCACCATACATGGAATCTGCCATTCTGGTCTCATGAAAAGCATCCTTGAAACTCACTGTAAGTGGGTTTCCTCATTTTCAATGCAAATGAGCATCCATGTTAGTGCTCTCACATTCATGGTCTAAACAGGTACCTCAATCATTGTCATTCTTATTCACACATTAATCTTTCAGAAAACAAATGTTGTAGCACTTTTAATTGTAGTCAAGTTTCTGAGTGAAGCATTTCTTTTTCTTACAGATGATTCTCAGTACTATTCGATGCATTGATTGGTATCAGTCAACATGCCTCACCAATAAGCTGATGGGTACACTTCACAGATATTCCAGATTCATACAGTGCAAAGTTTCACAACACATAACACCATGAAATCACTGTATGAATCCAAGAATTCCTACCTCTCTTGTGGTTTGCAACTTGAACAGAAGAAACTGTTGACAAAGCTAATTTGGGAGCAACTGGATAGGTTTAAAAGAATGAACAATAAATTAGAAACAATAGTGAAACGTTCAAACTGTAATAACTTATCACCAACCCACTTGAAAAGTCGCCCTAAATTAAGAGATTATTTGTATCTGTTGTTTCTGGGAATTTGTTTCAATCACAAAGTAAGGCTTGCATTTGGCTGAAAATGGTTCAACATTGTCAGTAATACAGTTTTGAAGTTTTCTTTTCAGAGGCAAAAATTATTACCATTTAAATCGAGAAGCCAGTGAAGCAAGGATCATTCCCATAACAATATGGATAGTAGGATTCCCTACTGTCAATTTAAAAAAATAGTAGTTGTGTTGTCAGTTGACATTATCATTGCCTCGGTTCACCATGACATTCTGTGTCATCATAAAGTGGTCTACATATATACCATTTAGACTATTCTTGTTGAACTCATTAGATACCCTAGAACATAGTCAGGCCCAATAGCCATTCAGCAGCATTTGGGCCTAGGTCTCAGAGTCACCTTGAACATGTGTACTTTTGTGTACCTTTAAAAGTTGTAGTCTTTTCAGCATTTATTACCTTTTTGATGATATCAGCTTGTGAATGGCAGGGTTTTCTCTCTATGTTAGCCTGCCATTTCTTTTCCAATTATTCATAAACAGTTGCTTGTGAAAATAGCCAAAACAGAATAGAGCCTGATGTTCTTTGCAGATGCAGACAAGATAAACTATGGCTGCAGAGAACTGGCCTCTGCTACAAAGTGCACCTTTTGCTAAGATTTCCAAGTTTAAGCACTTTGTTCAACTGTGCTGTTTCTCAGTAGATTCATTTGAACTCATTATCCACATTCTAAAAAAGTACAATTGGTATGACATAAAGGTATTTCTGAAAGTCTTTAGTCTTGTGACACTCAAAGAAAACACAGCAAAATAATTAAATGGGCCTACTTCAGGTTTTGAACAATGCATAGTCTTGTTCAGTTCAAAACTCACTGTGGAGAAGTGTTGTCTTAGAGCCTGTGTTGTATAATCTGTGGACTATGAAATTCAATAGGAAATACTGAGTGACATTTCACTGAAAATGCTGTCATTGAACTTGCCAAGGAATAAAGCCACTAAACCTCTTCTGAATCCTCACAGAATTATACTAATAGGGGTGAGCTTGATCTGTATTTCTCCTTTCATATATATATGCAGAAACTTGAAAAAAATTCATTTGGAGCAGATGATTAAGATAATTCTATTTGCTGGTAATATATGTATCTAGGACAGTCTAGATTTCATCACGCTGATCAAGGACTGAAAATGAAGCCCTTCCAATTTGACTCCTCAATAAATTGCTAATATATTTTGTTTTGCTTAGCAGCTATTTCCTGGTTCCTCCTTTTGCTCATTTCCTCTTCCATCTGTATTCATTAGAGTTTAAAAGGAACATCCTGTATATAACTAACAGAGATGGAAGCTAAAGATGTGCCTTTTTTTTTTTTAAGAAGGAAGAAGGCAAAAGAATACAATTTTATATTAAAATAAATTTCTATTTATACATGATTATATATATCATAGGGCAGATGTTAATATGAATTTAACATTACACTGCAGCTTCTGAAGTTTAATGCCCAGCTTTTAAAAGTTCTCTTTCTTCCTGCATAGTCACATTTCTGTCTATCAGTCTTGTTTTCTTTTTTCTTTTTTGAAATTAGGAGTCAGAAAATAATTACTGCTCTAAGGACAGAGAACAGATTGCTCTAAATGCTGGAACACATGAATGTTAATTGATAAAGAAGATAAAAGGAAAAGTTCCAACAAGAAAAATTTACTGTGATATGAAAGAGAGAGAGATAGACACACACATACACAAACAGAGGTGGGGGGGAGAGAGAGAGAGGAGGGAAGAAGTAGGGAGGGGGAGAGACACAGGGAACAAGAAAGAGTGTGATGAGAGGATCAAGGGAGGGTGGAAGAGAGGAATAGGAGGGAGGGAAAGAGACAGAGAGCTTGCTCCAAATTTTTGCCACTCAATATGGAGCAAGAGTCAGAGAAAACGTATCTTTCACGTGTCACAATACTACCTCTATGTATTTTCCCAGACCCTCAGTACAACTGAGGTACTAGTCGGTTGACTTAAAAGTAAGAGGAAGACATTGAAAGGACGCCTGTGCCACTCACCCATTTTTAAGTCTTGTCTGTACTCCACACTGTGGTGGCAACAGAAGTCTAGATTTCTCTTGGGACTGACTGACCTTCAGTGTAATCTAGTAAAGATTAAAGTTAAAAAGCTTCCATGCCATCTAATTTTCCCCTTCATCTTTCACTCTAATATTTTTGGGACACTCTTCATATTAGAAAAAGATTGAATTATGATTCTTTCAAAGACATGGCATTCATAATAATGCTCTTATTTTGTGCTAAAAATGGCATATAGGATTTTCCCCCAAACATGTGGGATTTTATATCAGTAGGAATTTTACATGCTCCTACCTTGTTTTGGGTTAGGAACCTCAAGGGAAGAAATATTCGGCCATATCCTATTAAACTTTGGAGGAGCTGCATGCATCAGGAAAAATCAGGGTATGTTATTTTCATCTATAATGTCATTTGGTTTAAACAGAAAATTATATGGACAAAGACACAAATCACACATCTGCTCTTTAACTAGGCTGTGATGCGCTTAAACAAAACATGACTCCCACATCAAACAAGAGCAAGCAATTCATGATTCCCAAAACATTGAATGGACATTAAATATATAGCTACTTCCTCACTAAGCTACACACTTTCTTTTAAAATAAGGTAGAGTGTTCTTACAAGCACACAAAAATACAAATAAGGACTTCAGCAATCCAAACCATTATGTAAAGCTGGTGCCTGAAACTAGAAGATAACACTAAAGAAATAATTTCTCACTTGAGGATTCCATTCTCCTCAATTTATATTTCCAGATATGAACTGGTTGCCTTAGTCTTTCATGATCGATTCTTTTGGGTATGTTTTAAGTGTGAGCCATTATCTTGGAAAAGGAGTGGATATATTTCCTGTTTTTATATGTGTAATTTCTCAGAAAAGGAAAGAGGGATAACTGGTGGTTTGGGCGTATGGAGAAAAATCCAAGATGCTTCCAGTTGTATCTAAGGTTTGTATGTATGAGTATGCATATGTTTTCACAATGTCTTTACCTCAATATATGTTTCTAGAGTTATTGGTTCCAATGCAGAAATAACTAAAAGCATTAATTAAGAAATTGTATTATTTATGTCTTGGTATTACTTGTGTCTTTCAGTTATGGAAGGAAGAACAGCCAGGCTAGGATTTAGTTTTTAAACTTTTTTTGTGAAGGTGCCTAGGGCATGACTATTAAAGCAGCTATTTTTTCTTAAATTTTATTTATTTATTTATTTTTAATTTTTTTTTAAAAGAGACAGGGTTTCACCATATTGGCCAGGCTGGTCTTGAACTTCTGACCTTGTGATCCATTCGCCTTGGCCTCCCAAAGTGCTGGGATTACAGGTGTGCACCACCGCACCCAGCTAAAGCAGCTATTTTATGATTAAAATCTGACCATCTGTTGAGTCCAGCCTCAAAACCACCTGTCTTATGTTGTTCTCTGGTACCACCCAAGTCCATAAGGATGGCTCTTGCCTCTAAACTCCTGTAACCTGTTACTTTCAGTGCTCCTGCTTTCTCACCGATATGTGGACAGGCATGAGTTTTAATATTGCTAGTTAAAATTTTATAGGTCTATTTCTCATCTTCTAATTGGATTGGATCTCTTTGAAGAAGGGCAAAGCCTTGCGGAGGGCTTCAGTAAATATCTGATAATTGAGAAATAGGTATCAAGTGACTAGGCTACTGTAAACAGGTATTATCATACTGCCTCCTGCATAATAGATTATCGTGCATTCTTCCAAGATGAGAGACCTGCACTTTAACTTTGCTTTTTAAATATTTGTTAGAAAAGCTGATCTGATAGAGCCAACAGAGCTGTTGCTCTGTTTCATGCTGTTCTCATACATATATCCACAAAGGCAAAGGCAATTTCGATATCTATGAACATTTATGAATAAAGAAAGAATGTAACAGTTTTACACATTTGTACTCAGGTGTTACTAAATGAATAAATATTTAGTAATAGGTAGGCAAAATATGCAAGTTACTGACTGAATGTTGCTCTTCAACTGAGCATTTTGATGATGGGTAGATATTGAATTAATAAGATAAGCCTACTTGATCTGTGATGATCAGCTTTGAAAAACTAATAAATTTGTGTTTTGAGGAAATTAATATTGTCTGTATTCCCAGAAACTGTTGATTTAATAAAACTTTCAAAGTATTGGTGCTGTTTTACATAAAATATATTTATATTATTAGCATCAGATTAAGACAATCTTAGTTTGGTGAGCTAGCTCACTCCATCTTTTTCTGTACAGAGACAAATACAGGTAATAAGTGGGGGTGATGTTTGCAAGCTTAATGTTAAGTATTTAGTGACTTGTTTGTCTTAATGAAATGCAAGTACTACTATAATTTATTATTTTGTTATTGAGCTTTGTCAGGAATTTAAGTAAAGATAATAACTTTATATTAAATCGATTTTAGAAATGAGTTCTGAAAAATAACACTACAAATTAAACTTTATTTCATATTCTAATATTTTAAATATTTGTCTGTGCCTGTATTTTAGTATAACTCCTTTCTTAGTGTTTTATGATTTTTTTCTCCAGAATGCCAAGGTTCCAGTTTATGGATCTTCTTATATGTATTTAAAAAATTAACATAGGTCATTCTACTTTCAATTTGCTGAGGCTTCCC
This sequence comes from Saguinus oedipus, assembly GCA_031835075.1. Lineage (NCBI taxonomy): Eukaryota > Metazoa > Chordata > Mammalia > Primates > Cebidae > Saguinus > Saguinus oedipus. The sequence continues at coordinate 104,489,845 of CM063175.1, read as the reverse complement.
GACCTGTATGAAATTATCAAGATCGACATCTCAATGACAATCTGTTCCTACTGAGAATATAATTTTCTTCTGTATTGTGTACCTAAAATATTTCCTTGGGTGGGGGAAGCCTTTCCTTTGTGTTTGCCTGGGAATATAATTAGAATTTTTTAAAAAATAATTTTCATTATGTAGAATGCCCAACCTCCCTGAATTACTAAAACTCAGAACCATCAGCAGGCATCATATGAAAATCCTGATCAAATCGATATATATTTCCACTGGGACAAAATTTTATGTGTTCTGCATTTTCCTTGGGAGGAAAAATGTTATCCTATAAAAATGAATATTGAAATCTATGGCCTCTAAACTCCTATAGCGTGTTACTGACTGCACATATATATTTTAATATTTGGCCTTCATGAGATTTTTTTAAGTTAATATTTCATGTTAATTTTTAAATGTATTTTCTTTTATAATTACAATAACATGTAAGAAAACAACTTAAAATTAGCTGATTTTTCTCTGAGTAATTTTACTTTTTATCCTAAGATCTTGGCCTGTAGTAAATTCTCAACAAATATTACTAAGATTTAATTCCCAGAACTAAATCAGGCATATTAGAGGCTACTTTAATAGTATGATTGAGACTAATTCTGTCTTATCGCATCCAATTCCAATAAAAGTTTTTGAATAACATGAAGCTTCTGAGAATTCTTAGTGAAAAAAATTCTTAGCAATAGAAAAAATTATAATACATCAATAATATTTGTATTGCTTCTTTATATGAACTGTTGTAGAATGTATTAATTTTTTTCACAAATCAACTAAGGAAAATCTTTGGGTCAATATGAGAGTCTCAGAGTGGAAGTTTGTTACAAGGCAAAGGGCACTGGGATTCAGAAGATGTGAGATCTGATCCCCGTTCCACCACTGAGGAGCTACCTGGCTGTTAATTTCTCTGGATTTTACTTTCCTTATCTGCAAAACGAGAATGCTGGATAAGAGACTTCTTAGGTTTCTCTCAGCTGACATGTTCCGTCACTCCAGTGGTTTTCTCATGGCCTGGCAGCATCATACTAAAGTTCATGGAAGGATGATGCCTGTTGATATGAGGCATATGCCCTTTGGAGATTCTAGTGGATTAAGTATTCTTTGTGTGATGAGAAAATTATCCCTACATATCTTGACTATGGACCTTTTGACTGTTAGTGAAACCGAAACTGAATTGAGAAATTACTGTAAGGGTGAGGGGAAGGATCACGACATGCTTGTAAATGACAAATCATTGAGGAATAGCTTCTTATGGAAATCACTTCTTAAGGATGCTGGTTCCATACCTCTGGGAAAATTGACAGAATTTGTCTTGAGGATAACCCAGATCAAGGCTCCAGAGACTATGTCTACACATTTAGTACGGAGACCAAAATCACTTATTCCGCAACTGCCTCCTTTAAAAATAAAACAACTGAAATGTCTTTCAGTTGCTATCATTAGTCTGAATTTTCAGATTATATCTGTGGGAAAGCCTAGAAAATAATCTATGTAGGGTAAATTTATTTAAGATATGGTGCTGTCAGTAAAGCTCAGTCTGGATTAGAAGCCCAGTTCTACCACTTGGACAAGTTCCTTAACTTCTTTGTGCCTAGCTCTTCTCATCTGCAAAACAGAATAATGACACTATCTGTTACTTGCTGTTGTCAAGACAGGAGTTAATATTTGCTTGGCATCATAGTGAGCATTCAATAAATGTTAGTTCATTCTATTTGTGGTTGCTATTGTAAATACAAATCAGATTACTGTAATATAAACAATTGTTACTGACTCGGAGTAGGAAAAATAATGTCTTTCCCTATTTTTTTCAATGTTAATTGTGCTTAAAACTAGTGATTCTGATAAGTTGAAAGGATCTCTTAAGATACAGCTTACTTCAGAGAATAATCCAATTATAGGGCCTTTATCAAATACTATTATTCAGAAAGCAATACAAACTATTTTGTAACACAAATACTATTATTCAGAAAGCAACACAAACTATTTTGTAACACTGTGTAAAAATATTTGATTTTTAACCTTTAAAAATAAGAAAATGGTAATTTCTAAATTTCTTTTGGTTTAGAAGTACATCAGCTTAGAATATGAATCAAATAGGTAGTTTCTCCAATTTTTTTTAAAGAATTTACCCCCAAAACTGTTACATGACAATTTAGTTGTGGCAATTGAAATCAATTTTTATGAATGAGAAAAATTGAGATTTTTGTTATAAAAATGAGACTCTGGAAGGAAATATTTTCCTCTTCTGCTCCCAAGGAAAGCTCTCTGCATTGTAAGTTGAAGACAACTGTGATAGAATTGCTAAACCTGACTGTCTAGGGCTGATGTAACAGAGTCAAGCTACAAAGCAAGCTTGAAGCAGAAAACTAAAGACAGTTTATTGTTATCAAGAAAGCTTTAGGGGTAGAGTTGCTTTAGAATATTAAGTTGTCTTTTATCACACATGGCATGTACGGAGCAACTTTCAAGTCACTTTGTGGAAGGCCTTTAAGGACGTCATAAAATGTAACTTTCCAATTAAGGAGAAAGTTTTCTAGTTTTTTTCCTAGGATTTTCTACCACTTAATAGCTTGTGTTTTTAGTTTAATTTATATAAATGAGGTGAATTCTAATGTCATGGTAGAATGAAAAAAGTCCTAGTTTGGAAACTGGACATTGAGCTGGAATTCTGGCTAGGTCATTATTCAGATGCTTTAGGCAATTCATTTAAGACTTGGTTGCCTGGTCTAAAATGATGAGGTGGATGAGTTGCTTTTTTATTAAGTTTCCTAACAATACTAATGCTTACATGATTTTTGCTTCTAAAATATGGCAGCCTGTGAGAAACAGGGTGCCACCATGATGTGGTGTGCCACTGCTGAGAGGATATTAGTGAAACTTCCTTTAACATTCCCCTTCCCTGGCATGTGAAGAAAACATCTGGTGGAGATAAAATTACAAGGTCCCTTTGGGTTTATATAGTCACTGCTGCCATTCTTCAGGAAATCTGGAAAGCTGCATTTTTTTTTTTAACTTAAAAAAATTTTTAGGCACACATCAACCACATTTGGGATGGAAATAACATTATTGATGCCTAGAAAGAAATTCACGGGAAACTCTGAAGTTCTACAGGAGAAATCCCTAGAGCCTTGGAGGTAATGTTAACATCTTCACAGCAACTCCCTACTCTGAGAAAAACAGCATCATTAGACTGATGGGGAAAACAGATGTTAGTGTGATAGTGTAGAGTTCTCCTTGAGATGGCATATAGAATTTTATTTTGTTATAAGCAGCTACCTTGATGAAGAAAAATTTTGGGTTTACTGGTGCAGAGTATGTATAATCATGCTTCCACAATTTGCATAGCTAATTTCATGAACTGTTTCATGTTCCATAAAATATCTGACAGCTATACATTTTCCCTGTTCCTTAATACAATAAGAAAGTTTTGTGGTGGAGGAATAGCATATTTTGAAAGGGGGAGGTCACAGTCCTCCATCCCTGTCCTCAGACACCATACTTGTAAGTTCTCCAGCTGACAACACAATAAGGAATTCCAAAATAAGCTCTGACTTTTCTCCAGGACTCTACAGTTCCCTGCATAGAAAGGGGTCAATTAGGGACCAACAGGTCTTCTAAGGCACAGTGTAATGGATTGGAAAAAGTCTAGGATTTTAGATCTAGAATTTTTCTTTTCTAATCTCTTCCACTTGGTATAATGCTAAGAGTGTAGTCTTTGCAGTCAGATAGGCATTCCTGGCTGTACTGCAGTGAGCAAGTTATGTGGCCACTCTAAACCTCAGATTCACCATTTGTAAAATAGAATTCTGTAGACCTTTGGTGACATCTCCCTACAATCACTTTTACCAGGCAGTGGAGTCGCTAGTTGGACAACTCTCCATTGATAGTCCAAGACTTCAATTGATACATCCTTGAAGTAACTGGCACAGTGTAGGAATTCAAAGTTAACATGTTTAAAGTTTCATCATTCAGTCTTCTGGAGATCTTGACAAGTTTTTAAGCTAGGAATTTCCTGACCCCCCCAGAGATAATCGGCAAAGGCAGAGATATCAGCTCACACTTAAAAAAAAAGTGGCTTGACATTATAGAGTCACCTGGAAAAATGCTAACATATGAAGAAGTTAATTTGCTCAAGGTGGGCAATTGTTTTCAATAAAGATTGGTAAACTTAGTGGATTTTTAAAAAATTTTAAGTAGGAGATTATTTCACCTCCTCCATTGGAATATTTGATTTGTTCTTCAGAATTAAAGAGGCAGCTATGTCCTAATGTTCATTCAATTTTAGGATAATCACAAGGTTTCATGAATGTGAAATGCTAGTTACACAAATATGAAATGGTTCTGTGATGAGGATCCTGGGTACATGCTAGTCCCACAGGCATTTCACCTGGGACCTTAGCTTTCCTTCTACAACATCAGCAAACAGTTCAAAATGAATGTAGCACACCATGCAATTTGCCATGTCGCTACACTAGCCTGATAATTACATAAAACCTAATTACTTAAAGGGCAATTCAAATGAAACTTTTATTTGGGGGATTTAGAAGTATTAAAGCAAAGAAGAAAAAAACCCAAACAAACACTGCAGTTCTCTGTATAGCATGACCGCGATTATTAACAACCCTTGGGTGGGAAAATGATTAAGCTTGGTATTTTCTTCACGATCCAGGTTTCTACAGTAAATCAGTACTGCACAAAAATATTTGGATGCTGTATGGAAAACAACTTTTACAAGGTCTCCAACTGGCATAAAATGTTTTCAAGTATGAAAACATCTCTGGGCCTCCTCAACAGGCTGATAGATCCCTGCAGGTAGCACTTCCCTTGTTTAATGGTTTTGCCAATTAAATCCAATTAGAGATGATTTTTTAACTCTGTGATGAAGGCACTGCTTATTAGAAGATAAAACAGGAAAATTAGCTATTTCCCTTAAGTGAACTGTTGTTTTAAATTTAATAAGTTGGGGGTGGGGACAGGCAAGGAATAGCCAAATACCTTCATCGATATTATACGCTTTATATAACATCACGCCAGTCATTTGAAAGTAATTTAAGGAAATAATCTAGAGTCAGGTTCACAAAATGTTTACATATCTTTCCTTTTGTTTGTATTCTATTTATTTCAAAACTCCAAGAGCTTTGAAATGGTCTTCCTTGATGTGATCTTTGTTTTGATGGTTTACCTTTAACCTCGGACTCATCTGGCATTCGCTTTTGTAAGAAGTGATAGTCACCCACACAAATGTATTTGCACATTAAACCAATTCTTGCTGGTCTAATTATGCTTTTTATAATATGCTGTTTAGCATAATTTGTGTAATCATTTGCTTTTCAGGATCAAAGATCAGATGACATATATTGGAAGGTAAGGATCAGTTTATCACTTGAACAAAAACACCCACACCAAGCCAATATTACTTTGGATTGTCAGCAGCAAAAAATGTTCACTTGGATAAAATTATGAATGTTTACTTATAAGTGCATAATACATTTTATTAAAAAATGCAATCTGAAGGAATTCCTACCATATAAGGTAAAGTGAAAACATAGATCCTAAGGCTCAAAGGCTATCGGATTTATTTTGGGATTCATTAATTGTTGACAATATCACCAGTATTTTTTCAGCCATGGCCAAAGCACGTCAGAATGACTGAGTTCTACGTCAAGTGCCCCTAGGATAATTGGGAAACCTATTCGTTAATAGATAGACAACAGCAGGTACGAATGACCTTAATGGGAAATTTGTTTCAAAAACATTTTTAGCAGATGATCGGAAAGGATGACCACTCTGTCCATGCATTTGAACCTTAATGCAGGCTTTGGCATTTTGAGATCTATACTGAAATTTGTTAGGGCTCCAAAACCTATAATCACTGTGTATGCAGCATATGTATGGAAACTGACAGTTATGCACATCAATAATCTACATTGATAACATACCTCCTTTATTTTCCTTGAGATATACTGTGATAATCAGGGTCTCATGGATGTTATGTCTGTTATAATGGTATCTTCCTATACAGTTAGTGAAAATTATATTAATTTATTCCTTCTTTGGGGTAATGAAAAAAGCCCTGGCAAACTCCCATAACTTAGCTAAATATCTAAACAGCTTCCTCTACTCTGGATTGCACCTTGAAAACCCCATTCCTGTGCCCTCTGAAACAGGCAGCAGTGTCATCTACGTGTGAATTCTTGCCCTTTGCAGAGGAAAAGAATCCACGAGTGCACACAGGAAGCACCTTATAAGCCCACAAAGAAGGAACTTTCAAATGCCATTAAAGCAGCCTAGAAGATACAATCATGTTTGATGGTTTTACTGTAAATCTCTTTACCTTAAAAGCCAGGCAACAGGCAAGCTAGTCATGTGTGATGTTGGGTGACCTCTGGAAGCTCTTACATCCTGCTTGCTGGAAATCTGAGAAAATACCCATTGCATTCTAAGCAGAACAGCCAGAGGCATATCGAAGGCAGGGTCTGAAATATCACTTTTAGTCAGAGGGTTTTTATTAGGAGTAAATTTTCCTAGGTTCTTGATAATAAAGGTTAATACGTTTTTTCAAAGGCACAATGAAGCATCCTTTCAGGTCACCACTGATTTAAAAATAAAACAAAACAGAAATGTCCGGATTTGGTGTGTAAAAGGTCAACATCTGCTGATGCTCAAAGATGGGGGATGTGGTGGAGGCGGCCGAATGGGATGTCGAGTGAGCAGGACAGTTAGAGGGGCCATGCAACATACAACTGACACTCCAAACAGAAAGACACCCCAACGCCAAAGAACTACTTTTCCATCCATCCATTTCTGAAACTTCTGACAGGCCAGATCATGAGAGCAGCCTCAATAATCTGTGTCAGCTTGCTTCTACTTGCTTCCCTGTGGCACTAAAATGCACGTGCATATGCAATTGTCAAGGCCTGAAAGGAGCACATTGTGGGGTATATATACAGTTAGGCAAATGCCAAGGGGCATCCTAAAGCAGAAAAATTAGACTGTTAGAGACAAAGGTTTTCATTTGCAAGTTTGTAACACTGATGCTGTTTCAACAAGATCACAAAGAGGATGCTGTAGCATCAGGCTGCTATCTCTAAATGGATGTGAACACTACTTCTATTTACAAAGTGGCCAATTATCATGGCATTTACCACATCTAGCGCTTAAGAAATCAGCATCCAGGCCTATTCACAAGCTCGAGTAAACTGGGTTGAATTATAAATTGGGAGACCTGACTGCGCATTTATAAGAAGCAGGAAGTTGCTTTATCCAGATTATCAGGGTATTGCTTTTTAGATGGATGCTGGGAATTGCAATTATTCACTGGCTGTTTACACTGTTATCACTGTGCCTGGCCCAGTACCTATGACACAAGCCTGTGAGGGGTGACACTACAGTGAAAATTCTCTCTGCTTACTAGGCATAATCTTGCTAATAAATCAGTAATGTATTTCCAATCAGTTACTAGTTGTTGAAAGATTTTAGCCAGTAGAGACAAACGGTGCAATATATAAAAATATGTAAAATTTTGCTGTGTAAAGTTATTGGGCATTTTCTTAATGCAAATTTCAGGCTTGGTATGAGGGCAACATTATTTTTCACATGAAGAAGGAGCTACACCTGGTTCTCCCATGACAGCAGGGAGAAAGTTCTTTGTAGTGATACTGCAGAAGTGTTCTACAGACGATTGAAGAGGGGTTTCTCTTCAATTGCTTAGATTCATACTAACAAATTTATTGCAGGAATTTTTTAGTACTCTTACTCCAAAATTCTGCACATATTTTTTTATACTCTTTCTCTATCCAACTCAAAGCTAAGTAGTGAAGAAGACATAGATCATTGTATTTGAGAAGGGAGAAATGAATGCACAGATTCTCTTTTTCCTTTCTCTCTCCAGAAAGCCTAGTGATCACAAACTTGCCTCTTTCAGGCCTTCACAAAACTTAAGAGTTTAATGCGTTAACCAAATGCCTTCTCCTTGGTTTCATGGACTTTTTCTTGGGTTCTGATGAATACACCCAAGGCATGCATTGACTTTCATTTTCTGCTTTTAAAAATGATGTTAGAAATCCAAATCCAGTCTAAGAGAGTTCAATTTGTTTGCTGGTTATTAAGTATGGATAAATAGGACTAGTCATAGTTTAGCTAAATGATGATGATTATCTAAGTAATTGCACCTCAGTCTAGGTAGCCCCCATTGGTTAAGAGTGTTTCAGGAAGGCCATAGCACTGCCGTGTTCATTGAGTTATGCACAAATAATTTTATCTGTGTTCTCACCAGATCTGTGCAGAAAATCAATACAAAAATGCAATTCATAAGGCAAATACCCTAACACATCAGAAATGGACACTGGGAAAATAGATCTGAGGAGCTGAACGACAAAGCGAAGCTAGCCTAGACTTGGTTTGGTGTTTTGTTGTTGTTGTTGTTGTTGTTTTACTTACTACCAATACTGGAAATACTGGGGATACCTGGAGAGAAAGAAAACAACAAAGAAAAGCTGTTAGCTAGTTATTAGCATATAACATCTTCAACTTAATATAAACATCTTAGAAACCTGACACTTGATAGCATTCAGACTATTAGGAAATTAGCACACACAAAATATGTGTGGATATATGTATGCATATACACATCACACACAGGTGCGCGCGCACGCGTGCACACATTTTCAGCAACTGCAACCATTCTGTTTCCATTCTAGAACTCCTGGGCTCATCAGAGTTGGGAAGTTAATACTTATTTCGGCATCTTATTCAAGTAAACCTCGTGACATCCAACATTTTGTTTTTCCCTTAAGGTTAATGAACACTCATATGTTGTTCAAAATAAGATAATAAACCAGGCTTATATAATGGGCACAGAGTACCAAATATACATTGTGTGGACCTTTGCAAATATATTCACATATACAATAGACCTTTGAAAATGTGTTATGAGATGCATGTGTTAGCTGTTGAAAATCACCTGGCATTTTATTTGATTAATTTCACATAACCATCATTTTTATTCCTTTTTTACTTGTCAGATACCTGGATTAAACTCTGTAATAGAAACTTAATTGAGCGGAATATTTCAAGAATACATTAGGTTGTTCATATTGATCATGAACTTCATCGATTTTTCAGCTTTCACTTTAATTCACAAGTTGTGCTAAGGTAGTAAAGCCATTTCAGAACATGGCTGGACTTGGTATAAATGTGGACATGAATTTAGTCTGTATCCAGATTAAAACTCCTAACTAAACAATATAGTTCTGTGGCCAATAGTCTGGGCTCAGAATTCAGGCTGTCTGAATCTGACGTTCGACTCCAACTCCTAAATTTGAACTTGTGGCAAGCTGCTTATCCTCAGTAGGTCACTTTTTTTTCTAAACCTCTTAGGGTTGTTGCAAGAGTTATATAAACTGATAGATGTAAAGCACTCAGAGTATTGCCTGACAGGTAGTATGTACTAAGTCTGTCTTTGCTATGATTACTATTATTGTTATAGCTCATTCACCAAGCAACATTATGATAGATGCTGTTAATTAAAAGCCAGAGATTTACATCTTCACCACTAATTTGGGTAGCTGTGTGGGTGAGAGCATGTGATGGGAATCACACAGCACTCAGTGAGAATTCTGCTTTACTATTGCTTAGCTGGGTGATTTTAGACAAGTCTGCTAGCTTCTCTGCGCTGTTTCCTCATCTGAAAAAGGGCTAGTAGGATCTGCATAGGGATGCCATGAGGATTGAATGAGATAATCCATGAAAATGTCTGACACATGGTATGCAGCCAATAAACAATAGCTGTTAATGAGTTGTTCAGGCTTGTTCTTCACATCATTGAAGTATAGTAACAGGTGGTAACTGTAAAAATCATTAAGCTTCTATTTTAGTATTTATCTTTGAACAACAGCTCTTGATTTATTTTAACTAATCATGGTAGCTTGCTTGGAGATTTCTAGCTTTGTATTCTTTAAAGCCAAGAACTATTTTCCTATTTTGTAGCGGAGAGAATAAGAAATTAAGGGTTACTATGATTTTTTTAAAACCCTGAAAGAATCAAATCTGAATTTTAGTTATTAGAATCATAAAAACATATTGATTTTAAATGCTCAGAGTTTGTAGTGCTTCAGCTTAATTATTGATCAACCAAAATTGGAAATCCAAATTTCCATTTCCATGTTTTAACTCTATCCTATGAATTTCAGGCTGAATATGAATTCTGCAAAGGACTGCTGAATTCCTGACCTGACACTTCAATCGACTACCTTTGCTGCAGTGTGACAGTGACTTGGTACTGAATCTTTATTTTTTTCCTTTTGCAAATCCCCTGTTGAGTGAGATATGATGGCAGCATCATAATTTTAGTATCAATTGCAGAAGTTCCAAATTTCTCCATGATTGAAAATCCTGCTCCATTGCAAGGCACTGTTTGCCTCTTGTAATCCATCAAAAAGAATGGAAGTTGGAATGGCAGAAAGAGACTTCTCAAGTGTTTACAAACTTAAATGGTGCTAGAAGGCCAGGCATTATGCAAGGCAGAGATCTCAGGGTGTTTGGCACGTTACAATGAAGAATAAACTCGCAAGACTGTTTGATGCAGGACTTGCTGCAGCTGAGTACTTTAGAAAGATGCATAAATTTTTTCATTCCTTTGGGGATACCAGTGCAGGGAAGCAATGTGCATTCTAAGTATACAAACCTCACCAAGTGAGGCTATTAGGAGATTCTGTTTTTCTCATGAAGATGTTTTCTATTACCTAATATTGGATGCTTAAAATTCAGGCTGTTCCTCATTTTGTGGCTTACAATTTTTTGAGGTGCTGCCAGATGAGTCATTTTTTTTTTTTTTTGAGACGGAGTTTTGTGCTTGTTACCCAGGCTGGAGTGCAATGGCGCGATCTTGGCTCACCGCAACCTCCGCCTCCTGGGTTCAGGCAATTCTCCTGCCTCAGCCTCCCGAGTAGCTGGGATTACAGGCACATGCCACCATGCCCAGCTAATTTTTTTTTTTTTTTTTTGTATTTTTAGTAGAGACGGGGTTTCACCATGTTGACCAGGATGGTCTTGATCTCTTGACCTCGTGATCCATTCCTCTGCTGTAAAATGGGAATTGCTTAGAAAAGATTTTTAAGCTGCTCATTTAAATAAAGACCTTTGAAGCTGACAATATCTGAATATCAAGGGATTTCCACTAGTATATTTTAAAATATCACTATTTTTTCTAATGCTTCTTATTTTAATGTCCAAATATCTTGTTTTTCATTCTCTGCAGATAACTAAAGAATTGAATAAACCCATAAATCCGTTAAAAAGTCTACAGGTAAGCCAGGAGAAATTCCTCAAACAATCAAGGGAATAAGACATAGAGGCCTAGAAAGGAACTGCAACAATTTATTTCATGAAAGGTGGGGTGTCTTTGGGGTTTGTGAGGGATGAATCAATGAATACAATTCCATCTTACAACAAACAGTGACTGTACCTAAAAGCCACAGGAATGTGAGTCAGATTGTGCCCAGGAAAACTGTCGAGCCACATGTTGGTACTTTGGTAACAATCTCTGTGAAGTGACAATTACCATGTAAAAAATATTATTATTTTTGAAACTGAGCTCTGAAGTCATTTCTTTCCTTCCTCCTCCATATCCCTGATGTGAGTTAGCTACTCTCTCCTTTTGATCCCACAGCATTTTGTACAGACCTCCATGATCAATTTATCCACTTGTTTTGCATGTCTTAATGTGTTTGCTTGCCAGAGCTGAGGGCAAAATTCCATGTGTTGTTCCTTTCTGTACCTGTTGCATCTGCCTGGGAAAGTGTCTGATGACATAAGAGTTGCTCAATGTATATTAGATGAAAAATTTATTACTTATTTCCATGAAAGTTTCTATCATTGTGAAAACATCACTTTTGGTCAAAGTATGATTTTATCCCCTATAAAATGTTCCACTGAGACATTTCTCAGAGTTCAGGATTAATGAACATTAATTATTATTATTAATAATAAATATTATCTTTGAACACATCCTCCATTCTTATAATAAGAGTTATGCAGTGGACAAATTCCTTTTACCACTTTGCCTTCTATGAAACTCAGAGCTCAGTTTGATGCTCAACTGGGGAAACTGTTTAGCATTTGATATCTGGCCTATTTCCTTTCTATTCCTTTTCTCGGATCTTCTGTTGAAATTTCATTTTTTGATACTCTTATTCGTATTTGTCTGTTTTTCCTAACATACCCAGGGGTGAGTGCAGACTGTGGGGCATAAAATGTGTACAATTCTATGTCCTCTCTTTAAGAAATAGAACATAACATTAAAGTATAAAATTAGATATGACTCTTTTTAAATTTAGAAGGAGTCCAGTGAGGGATCCTGAAGTTTAAGCTTCATTAGCTTAAATTCAACTCCAGAACAACCTCAAAAATACTTGGGAAAGATAAAGAGATGATAGGTAAATTAAAAAGAAGGAAGGAAGATACTAGATAAGTTAGTTCAGAAACAGTGCTAAAAAAAATGAAAGCTGAAAGGGATTTAAGACATCTTCTCATTTCGCCCTATCATTTTATAGAAGAGGCATAAAGAGATTCCAGTGCCTTGTCCAAGTGCACCCTTTTAGAGTCAACATCGGAGCATGTAATTTCTAGTCCCTGTGTGAGACATTGCTAAGCTTGTGCTGAGGAAATAAAGCACAGGTGTGCATGAGTTTTTTTGGTTTTTTTTTTTGAGACAGAATCTAGTTTTGTCACCCAGACTGGAGTGGCTCAATCTTCACTCACTGCAACCTCAACTTTCTGGGTTCAAGTGATTCTCCTGCCTCAGCCTCCCAAGTAGCTGGGATTACAGGCGCATGCTAACATGCCGGGCTAATTTTTGTATTTTTAGTAGACACAGGGTTTCGCTGCATTAATCAGGCTGGTCTCGAACCCCTGACCTTATGTGATTCACCCTCCTTGGCCTCCCAAAGTGCTGGGATTATAGGTGGGAGTCACCACGGCCGACTCTGGTGCATGAGTTTAACAGAAGTTTCTGCAATTAGTATTATGTTATCATTAATGCTTCTTCTAGAATTGAAATGTCACTTCAGCCACAGAAATACATATGTGTTGAGTAAGCCAAAGGGCCATTATGCTACCGCAGGATGAAAAGATGAGAAAGCACTTGCCTTGTAGGTAGTTGGAATTATTCTTTCCTCAATCAGCCCTTCCTTCTCCCACATTTATTTTAATGTCTGTTTTAAAGATATTCTGCTGCAATTAGGGGGATGAGAACCTAGTAGAATTACACAATACAGCAATGTGATATTTTCTTTATTTAAAATAACTTTACTACTCTCTCAACCAAGTAAATAGCTTAAGGGTACACAGTTATGATTAAGGAAGTCAAAATCATGAAGATCTCAAAAATAAATACCCTCATCTTCAGAAGCAGATTAATGCAGTCCTAAAAGCCATAACTCCTTTTGAGAATCAATGGAAGATTCAGCAGTTTTTCATCAGGAAGGAAGCAGAAGGGATAAGGATTTGGCATGCTTCAAATTGAGGGGAAAAATTACCACTGTTGTGATAGATGGTTTGAAAAACCCATCAAGTAGGTAACTAAGATCTTCTTATAGCCAGACTGCAGCCATTGGAAACTCTAACTCCAAAAAAAAAAAAAAAAACTTCTTAAGTTGAAGAAAAGGTAGATAATGAGTAGTAGACATTCTGCAGATTCATTTGTATTCCAGAGGAATTATTTCCAATGTCCTTCCAGTCCTGACCCTTAGTATAAACTGCCATTGATAAGAGACGCAGTGACTTGTCTCCCAGGAACTTGAAAGTGAGGGAAATAAGATCACCTTCAAAAAAATATGCTGTGAAATGCTCATATAAATGATCCCAGCAGAGAGAGCTACAGTCATCTTACAGCAGTAGCAGAGCTGGGGGCCTGAGTGCGTGTAGCAGACTCAACAGAGGTGAGATTAACCTGACTTACCATGGTAACATATTTGAAGAGTGGAAGAACTAGCTAATCAGAAAGTAGAAGCCTCACAAAAGCAGCACCCCGACACATAGGGTGACAGTACCATCCTATCATGCTCTCAAGAGTGCGAGTGGTAACCTGTAACCTTTCAGACCTTCAGTGTTCCGTTGGCATGAAGAAGGCTGACCCTACACCAGGATGGACAGGTCAGGATATTTCAGCCTGATGTTATTAACATTCAAGTCATCTAAATTTCCTGATCCCATGCTCACTAAGCAACCTCCTGATTATTATCTGATTCTGCATGTAGACTTAATTACAGGAAAGAGAATACACTGGTCCTAAGGACTTGAATTTTTGAACACCATAACAGTTATTTCATACTGTGGATGAACAGACGGGTAGTTGGCCACAATATATCTCCCCACATAGCAGCTGACTCCAAGGGGAGAACCTGCTGCTTACATGCTGGGTCTCAGGGAAAACATAACGGCCTTAGCAGGTAATTGAACTGTTGCTTACTGTGTGCCTGGGACTGTCCAAATGCCTTACATGTACTAATTCATTTAATTTTTATGACAATCTTATGAAGTCAATAGGCTGATTTTACAGATGGAGAAAACTCAAACACATAGAACTTGCCCAAGATCATCTCAATCTGTTGGGAAGGAAATTTGAGCCCAGAGTCTGGGTACCAGCATTGGGCCCATGACCACCATTCCATACTGTCTTTCCATTTGTTTCAGAGCCGGTCTTTATTACTCAGCCTTCAAATTAAAAAAATGAAAAACCATGAAAACTAAAATGTTTTTAAAAATGTCCCTGCCACACGACCTAATGTGATTTGAACTAACCTGGTGGCAAAACTGTACTGGAACTGATGTGAGAGTATTATTTATAGTTTTCTATCATTTGAGTTTCTGAGAATAATCATGTTTGCTGTAGAAATATTAAAATGTCTGATTAAATGGTGCTGCCTAATGTTCTGCTGTGGGTATTGTTGTAATATATGTGCACTGTATTACCTTTATACAAACCTAAAGATTTTTTTTAACATATACTTTATTGCACTTTAGGTTCTGGGGTACATGTGCAGAACATGCAGAATTGTTGCATAGGTACATACATGGCAATGTGGATTGCTGCCTCCATCCCCCCGGTACCTATATCTGGCATTTCTCCCCATGTTATCCCTCCCCAACTCTCTATCCCCGCTATCCCTCCCCTATTCCTCCCCCAACAGACCCCAGTGTGTGATGTTCCCCTCCCTATGTCCATGTGTACTCATTATTCAACACCCACCTATGAGTGAGAACGTTCAGTGTTTAATTTTCTGTTCTTGTGTCACTTTGCTGAGAATGATGGTTTCCAGATTCATCCATGTCCCTAAAAAGGACACAAACTCATCATTTTTTATGGCTGCATAGTATTCCATAGTGTATATGTGCCACATTTTCCTTGTCCAGTCTATCATCGATGGGTATTTGGGTTGGTTCCAGGTCTTTGCTATTGTAAACAGTGCTGCAATGAACATACATGTGCATGTGTCTTTATAATAGAATGATTTATAATTTGTGGGGTATATACCCAGTAATGGGATTGCTGGGTCTAATGGAATTTCTATATCTAGATCCTTGAGGAATTGCCACACTGTCTTCCACAATGGTTGAACTAATTTATACTCCCACCAACAGTGTAAAAGTGTTCCTATTTCTCCACATTCTCTCCAGCAACTGTTGTCAACAAATTTTTAATGATCACCATTCCAACTGGCATGAAATGGTATCTCAATGTCGTTTTGATTTGCATTTCTCTAATGACCAGTGATGATGAGCATTTTTTCATATGTTTGTTGGCCTCATATATGTCTTCTTTTGAAAAGTGTCTGCTCATGTCCTTCACCCACTTTTGAATGGGTTTGTTTTTTTTTTTTTTCTTGTAAATTTGCTTTAGTTCTTTGTAGATTCTGGATATTAGCCCTTTGTCAGATGGGTAGATGGCAAAAATTGTTCCCATTCTGTTGGTTGCCAGTTCACTCTAATGATTGTTTGTTTTGCTGTACAGAAGCCCAGGAGTTTAATTAGATCTCATTTTTCTATTTTGGCTTTTGTTGCCAATGCTTTTGGTGTTTTAGTCATGAAGTCCTTGCCTATGCCTATGTCCTGAATGGTTTTGCCTAGATTTTCTTCTAGGGTTTTATGGTGTTAGGTCTTATGTTTAAGTCATTAATCCATCTGGAGTTAATTTTAGTGTAATGTGTCAGGAAGGAGTCCAGTTTCTGCTTTCTGCACATGGCTAGCCAGTTTTCCCAACACAATTTATTAAATAGGGAATCATTTCCCCATTGCTTGTTTTTGTCAGGTTTGTCAAAGATCAGATGGTTATAGATGTGTGGCGTTGCCTCCGATGCCTCTGTTCTGTTCCGCTGGTCTATATCTCTGTTTTTGTACCAGTACCATGCTGTTTTGATTACTGTAGGCTTGCAGTATGGTTTAAAGTCAGGTAGTGTGATGCCTCCAGCTTTGTTCTTTTTGCTTAGAATTGACTTGGCTATGTGAGCCCTCTTGTGGCTCCATATGAAGTTTAAGGTGTTTTTTTCCAGTTCTGTGAAGAGGTCACAGGTAGCTTGGTGGGGATAGCATTGAATCTTTAAATTACTTTGGGTACTATGGCCATTTTCACAATATTGATTCTTCAATATGAGCATGAAATGTTTTTCCATCTGTTAGTGTCCTCTCTTATTTCGTTGCCAAGTGATTTGTAGTTCTCCTTGAAGAAGTACTTTACATCCTTTGTTAGTTGTATTCCTAGGTATTTTATTCTCTTTATAGCAATTGTGAATGGCACTTCATTCTTCATTTGGCTCTCTTAATTCTGTTATTTGTGTATAGGAATGCTTGTGTTTTCTGCACATTGATGTTGTATCCTGAGACTTTGCTGAAGTTGCTTATCAGTTTCAGGAGATTTTGGGCTGAGACAATGGGGTCTTCTAAATATACAATCATGTCATCTGCAAATAGAGACAATTTGACTTCCTCCTTTCTTGATTGAACATACTTTATTTCTTTTTCTTGCCTGATTGCTCTGGCTAGAACTTCCAATACTGTATTGAATAGGAGTGGTGAGAGAGGGCATCCTTGTCTAGTGCCAGATTTCAAAGGGAATGCTCCCAGTTTTTGCCTATTTAGTATGATATTGGCTGTGGGTTTGTCGTAAATAGCTTTTATTATTTTGAGATATGTTATATTGATACCTAGTTTATTGAGAGTTTTTAGCCTAAAGAGCTGTTGAATTTTGTTGAAGGCCTTCTCTGCATCTATTGAGATAATCATGTGGTTTTTGTCTTTGGTTCTGTTTATGTGATGAATTGCGTTTATAGATTTGCATATGTTGAACCAGCCTTGCATCCCCAGGATGAATCCTACTTGATCATGACGAATAAGCTTTTTGATGTGCTGTTGCAATTGGTTTGCCAGTATTTTATTGAAGATTTTTGCATCTATGGTCATCATGGATATTGGCATAAAGTTTTCTTTTCTTGTAGAGTCTCTGCCGGGTTTTGGTGTCAGGATGATGTTGGTCGCATAAAATGATTTGGGAAGGATTCCCTCTTTTTGAATTGCTTGGAATAGTTTCAGAAGGAGTGGAACCGGCTCCTCTTTGTGTGTCTGGTAGATTTCAGTTGTGAACCCATCTGGACCTGGGCTCTTTTTGGTTGGTAGGCGATTAATTGCTGCCTCAACTTCAGCCCTCGTTATCGGTCTATTCAGGGTTTTGACTTCTTCCTCATTTAGGCTTGTGAGGGTGCAAGTATCCAGGAATTTATCCATTTCTTCCAGGGTTCCTGGTTTATGTGCTTAGAGTTGTTTGTAGTAATCTCAGATGGTAGTTTCTATTTCTGTGGAATCTGTGGTGATATCCCTTTTATTGTTTCTTATTGCATCTATTTGATGATTCTCTCTTTTTTTTTTTTTTGTTAATCTGGCTAGTGGTCTGTCTATTTTGTTGATCTTTTCAAAAAACCAGCTCCTGGATTTATTGATTTTTGAAGGGTTTTTTGTGTCTCTATCTCCTTCAGTTCTGTTCTGATCTTAGTTATTTCTTGTCTTCTGCTAGGTTTTGAGTTTTTTTTTTTAATCTTTTTCCTCTTGCTCTTTAAATTTTGATGATAGGGTGTTGATTTTAGATCTTTCCTTGCTTCTCATGTGGGCATTTATTGCCATAAATTTTTCTCTAGACAATGCTTTAAATATGTCCCAGAGATTCTGGTACACTGTGTCCTCATTCTCATTGGTTTTGAAAAAGATCTTTATTTCTGCCTTCATTTCATTGTTTATCCAGTCAACATTCAAGAGCCAGTTGTTCAGTTTCCATGAAGTTGTGCGGTTCCTAGTTAGTTTCTTAATCTTGAGTTCTAATTTGATTGCACTGTAGTCAGAAGGACGGTTTGTCATGATTTCCATTCTTTTGCATTTGCTGAGGAGTGAGTGGTCAATTTTAGAGTAGGTGTGATGTGGTGCTGAGAAAAATGTATATTCTGTAGATTTGGGGTGGACAGTTCTGTAAATGTCTATTAGGTTTGCTTAGTCCAGATCTGAGTTCAAGTCCTGGATATCCTTGTTAATTTTCTATCTTGTTTATCTGTCTAATATTGAAGGTGGAGTGTTAAAGTCTCCCACTATTATTGCATGGGAGTCTAAGTCTCTTTGTAGGTCATTAAGAACTTGCTTTATGTATCTGGGTGCTCTTGTACTGGGTGCATATATATGTAGGATAATTAGCTCTTGTTGCATTGATCCTTTTACCATTATGTAATGCCCTCCTTTGTCTCTTTTGATCTTTGTTGGTTTAAAGTGTATTTTATTAGAAACTAGGATTGCAACTCCTGCTTTTTTTTTGCTCACCATTTGCTTGGTAAATCTTCCTCCTTCCCTTTATTTTGAGACTATGTGTGTCCTTGCATGTGAGGTGGGTTTCCTGGATATAGCACACCAATGGGTTTTGACTTTTTATCCAATTTGCCAGTTTTTGTCTTTTGGTTGGGGCATTTAGCCCATTTACATTTAAGCTTAATATTGTTATATGTGAATTTGATCCTGCCATGTTGATGCTAGGTGGTTTACCCATTAGTTGACACAGTTTCTGCATTGCATTGATGTTCTTTACCATTTGGTAAATTTTTGGAGTGACTGGTACTGGTTGTTCCTTTCTATGTTTAGTGCTTCTTTCAGGAGCTCTTGTAAGGCAGGCCTGGTGGTGATGAAATCTCTGAGCAATTGCTTGTTCATAAAGGATTTTATTTCTCCTTCACTTATGAAGCTTAGTTTGACTTGATATGAAATTCTAGGTTGAAAGTTCTTTTCTTTAACGATGTTGAATATTGGCCCCACTCTCTTCTGGCTTGTAGGGTTTCTGCTGAGAGATCCACTGTGAGTCTGATGGGCTACCCTTTGTGGGTAACCCAACCTTTCTCTCTTGCTGCCCTTAGCTTTTTTTCCTTCATTTCAACCCTGGTGAATCTGACAATTAGGTGCCTTGGGGTTACTCTTCTTGAGGAATATCTTTGTGGTGTTCTCTGTATTTCCTGGACTTGAATATTAGCCTGGCTTGCTAGGTTGGGGAAGTTCTCCTGGATAAAATCCTGAAGAGTGTTTTCCAGCTTGGATTCATTCTCTCTGTCACATTCAGGTACACCTATCAAATGTAGATTAGGCCTTTTCACATAATCCTACATTTCTTGGAAGCTTTGTTCATTTCTTTTCACTCTTTTTTCTCTAATCTTGCCTTCTCATTTCTTTTGATTAAGTTGGTCTTCAATCTCTGATATTCTTTCTTCTGCTTGGTCGATTTGGCTATTGAAACTTGTGTATGCTTCGTGAAGTTCTCATGTTGTGTTTTTCAGCTCCATCAATCATTTATATTCTTCTCTAAGCTGTTTATTCTCATTAGCATTTCATCAAACTTTTTTTCAAGATTCTTAGTTTCTTTGCATTGGGTTTGAACATGTTCTTTTAGCTCAGATAAGTTTGTGATTACCCACCTTCTGAAGCCTGTTTCTGTCAATTCATCAGTCTCATTCTCCATCCAACTTTGTTCCCTTGCTGGTAAGGCATTGTGATCCCTTGCAGGAGGAGACGCATTCTGATTTTGGGTGTTTTCATCCTTTTTGTGCTGATTTCTTCTCATCTTTGTGGATTTATCTACCTGTGGTCTTTGTAGTTGGTGACTTTTGGATGTAGTCTCTGAGTGGAAGTCCTTTTTGTTGATGATGAAGTTATTTCTTTCTGTGTTTTAGTTTTCCTTCTAACAGTCAGGCCCCTCTGCTGTAGGACTGCTGGAGGTCCACTCCAGGCCCTCCTTGCCTAGGGATCACCTGTGGTGGATGCAGAACAGTAACAGTTGCTGCCAGTTTCTTCTTCTGATATCTTTGTCCCAGAAGGATACCTACCAGATGTCAGCCTGAGCTCTCCCCTATCAGGTGTCTCTTTGGATGTATGGGAGTCAGGGAGCTGCTTGAGGAGACAGTCTGTCCCTTACAGGAGTGTAGTGCTGAAATGAGAACTCTGTTATTCCTTTCAGAGCTGCAGGGCAGGTATGTTTATGTCTGCTACAGCAGAATTTATAACTGCCTTTTTTTCCCCAGGTGCTCTGTCCTGGGAAGGTGGGGCTTTAGTTATAAGTTCCTGACATGCTGCTGCCTTTTTTTCTGAGATGCCCTGCCCAGCGAGGAGGTAGCTCTCTCTGTGTGAACTTCCTTGAGGCTTTATTTATAGAGGTATAGTTAGAAATGACTCGATAATGGAAGTCTGCCTCAGTAATGGTGTACTATCTCTGTAATGGCGGATTGCCTTGGTAATGGTGGACTGTGTTGGTAATGGCGAAGGACCTCAGTAATGGTGTACTATCTCTGTAATGGCAGATTGCCTTGGTAATGGTGGACTGTGTTGGTAATGGCGAAGGACCTCGGTAATGGTGGACTGCCTCGGTAATGGCGGATGCCCTTCCCCTCACAGAACTGGACCTGGACTGTCCCAGGCCCAGCTGTGCTTGCTGTGAAACTCTCAATCCAGAGCATTTAAGATTGCTGGTCTTTGTGGGGGTAGAACCCCCCAAGCCAGATCACCTGGCTCCCTGTTTCAGCCCTCTTTTTTTTCAGTTGAATAGGCAACTCTGTCTCCCAGGCATTCCAGGTGCCAGTTGAATGTCTCCCAGGCATTCCAGGCCCAGATTCTGTGAGTTTTTGTGTGGAGACTCATTGTGCCGGCTGTTTCAGCCTGCTGGAAACTTGTGGTGCTTTTCCGCCCAGGAATCTCCTGGTGTGTGGGCAGTAAAAGCTTGTTTGGAAATGTGGCGATCACTCTCCCTCTGTGTTCTTGGTAGGAACTGCACTCTAGAGCTGTTCCTATTTGGCCATCTTGGATCTATCTCCTCTGTAATCCTAAAGATGTTGAATTCCAAATCAGATCTGGTCCAATGAGGACCATAGACTGGTGGTTATACATGAATAACTTGGTATTCTGGTTTTCAATACTGGGCCTACAAGCTTGGTCACACACATATGAGGAAGAACCTCTCTTACTGTGCTGACAAAATTAGGTTTTACATGAGCCTGAAAGGCTGGTAGTTAAGCTACCCAGGCAGTCAATACCCCTTGGGAGGCCTGTGAAAACCCACCATCCAATGTGCCATCCAGATGATTGGATTGGCCATGAGCACCAGTGAGACTCTTTCCTATTGAAGTTGCCCCCCTAGTACTCAGATAGTCTCTCCTATAGGAGATTGAAGGCTCTTTTGTTGGAGCTGGTGACCTGTGAAGGCCACATATTCCAGGATATACAAGAAGATAAATGGGAGGCCAGTGTAGCCATGTGCACATTATAGGGCTATTAGGTTTACTTAAACATTCACAAAAGTAATTCCACAAGTGGGTTGGGCATGGTGGCTCATGCTTGTAATCCCAGCACTTTGGGAGGCTGAGGCGAGTGGATCACCTGAGATCAGGAGTTCAAGAGCAGCCATACCAATATGGTGAAACCCTGTCTCTACTAAAAATACAAAAAATTAGCTGCATGTGGTGATGGGTGCCTGTAATCCCAGTTACTCAGGAGGCTGAGGCAGGAGAATCATTTGAACCAGGAGGCAGAGGTTGCAGTGAGCCCAGATGATGCCATTGCACTCCAACCTGGGCAACAAGCAAGACTCTGTCTCAAAAAAAAAAAAAAAATCCATAAATGTTGATGAAGACCAGTAATAAAACATGAACCCATTCTTAAACTACTCACATTTTACTTCCAATAGTGACACAGACCTAAGTTTAAATCTTGCTCTGTCATGCATTAGCTATGGGACTTTGGACAACTTAACCTTTCTGTGTCTGCATTTCTTTATCAGTAAAATGAGGATAATAATAGTACATATCCCATGAGGATGTTGTGGGGACTTAAACCAATAAAGCACATAAAGTACTTCATGAAGTGTAAAAGGCTGTAGTAAACTTAATAAATGGTAGCTATCATTATTATAATAATTTTGGTTAAAGATAGTCAAGCAATTGAAAGTCTACACACATTATCAAGAATTGAGAGAGAGACAGAAGTAATTGATTTTGCACAGGAGAGTCTAGGCAGGCTTCAATGAGGCATCGAGGAGCAGTCTTGAAAAATGAGCAGAATCTCAATATAGAGTGAAGAGAAAAATGCTTTAGGGGAAAGAAATGAATTTAGTATCTAGCATATTGACTTTGAGATCTTTACTGACAGCTGAAAATTTTTTCTGAATTCATTAGAAAGATTGAAGCTAGAATTGGTTGATTACTATTAAATCAATAATACCAAGATCTAAAACCACAAGAATAGGCTAGAATGTCAGGGGAAAAAAATGTAGACTGAGAAGAGACAGGGTTGGGGAATATGGAGATTTAAAAGACTAATAGAAGGGGTGTCTTTGAAGGCAGAAAAATAACAGAGACATAGAGAGAGGGCAGGTTTAGAGAAAACTGACTTGTTCAAACAGGTATTTAAATGGAGCCTAAATCCCAGTGGAGAACAAAGAAAGTCACTCAAATTTAACTTGATCAGCAATACAGTGCAATGTGCAGTCCTCAGAGTCATGAGCTACCTGGTTTCAAATCCTCCCTTTCACTCTTTCTAGCTGTGTAAACCTTAAAAAGATATTTTCCCTCTGAAATCACAATATTCCATGCATTTAAAATTAAAATAGTGGTCCTTTTCCAGTAAGACTATTTTGAGTTTAGAATGGACTAACGTGTATAAAGCACTTAGGAAACTGGATAAAGACACATACATGTGTACACCTGGGAAAATATAAATTGGTCAATGCAAACTTGATACCAGAGAAAATAACAGAACAGTCATCAAATTACTTTCCATCACTCAGAGGAGCCCTAGGTATTGTGTAACAATTCCAGTTAGATTTATGAACAAATAATGTCAAAGTTAGACCAATCTGATTTTCTTTCTTTGAAGAATATTAGACTATGGGGGTAAGAGAAAAGTAAAAGATTGAATAGAGCTGAACTAGCTCAGTTTTCTGTCTATCTCCATGACATTTCTATGGCTAGGCTGCAAGAAACTGTTTAGCCCAGCATGTCCCCATTGGAGTGTTTTATAGAAAGTTATTGAGTGTTCCATGAAGCAAATAAGTTTGGGTAACATTGGGTAAATAGGTTACTTTATTGTAGGACTTCTCAAATGTTTCTATTATAGTAATGTAATATAAATAGCTAAGTGTCAGTATAGTGCACAGCATTTTCCAGACTTATCTGACCATAGAGTGCTTTCATGGATCACAGAACAGTCAGAGAAGGAGAGGGGCAGGTATGGTATTATCTTTGCTGAAGCTATGGTTCCTACATAGTGAATATTAAGTTTTCAGCATCTATATGTAGAAAAATAACATGTGTTATTCCATAAGTGTCAGAATTTAGAGTTATTTAATACTTTTATTCATGAGCTGGACAATTGGGAATCAGGAGAATCACAAGCATAAAGTTAGACAGAATTGCTATTACTTGGAAGACAGAAATAAAATTCAAAGGACATCCAAAATAGAAGTATATCAAAAAAGAATGAAGATCAAAAAGGAGAAGAAGAAAAATGTCTTTTCTGTAATACTAAGCTTTGTAGAAAAAAGAAAGAAAAAATTTTGATATACATGCTCATAGCTTTAAAAGTCCAAGAAAACACACTGGGTCTTGAATAAAAGCATAATACATAAAAATATTACAAAAGTTATTCTGCCTCTGTCAAATTTATTGTCACAAAAAGCATAGGGAAATGTGGTGCATCTCAGACTGGGGTGGCTATATTTTAGAGTGTTGGCCTTCTGCACACTTCTGCTCGGCTTTACATGTTTCATACAATAGTGGTCTTGAACTGCTCTAGAATGTAGGACCTCCAAAGCCAAATGACTCCCAGCAAGATCCCATCCAGGGTATCCCTGAGTAGAGGGCTCCGTGTCTTGGGGGAGAATCTTGTCATTCCCTGATTTAATAAAGGCCTCCTAGTTCTTCTGTTAAGACTTGTGAAGGTGAGCAGAAACTGATCATCCTATTTGAAAAGTATCCTGATTGCTTGAGATTCTGCTAAATCTAGAGATTATCCAGGTTGAGTAGCATTTATAGGTCCCTGAAGAGTTGATTTTGAGGGACCAGAAGTTGTACCTTTTGCGTTCTTATGTTAGGCGATGATATATCCTATGTATCCTTCATAGATAACTGACTTGTAATGTACCAACTAGAGTCATGTGAGTGTGTGTATGTATGTGTGTGGGTGTGTTTGTATGTGTGTGTACCTGTATGCATATGTGTAAGAAAAAGCCGACATGAAGTGAGAATCATAAAATGACTGAAGGTCCTGTGCTTGGCTGGAAGTACCACACTAATGAAGTAAAGGACTTCAAGGCAGGCAACTAGGTAAAGGACATAAAAATGTTATCACATAAGAGGTGAAGTTGATGATGGTTAACTGGGGAAGAAATAAAGACAGGGTCAATATACTTTTACTACTTATAAAGAAAAAAAAGGGGGGGTTGATAAGAAATAACTTTTATACCAGTTACAACGGTCGAAAATGGACCAGACTGTCTTCTGAACAAAATCTAAAAATAAATATTTTTGGATGCATATTTTGTGACAGGTGTTAGGCTAAACACATTACATGTGTTAGCTTAGTCAACTGTCTAAAAACCCACATGACATAATAACTGTTATGATTCTCATATTAAAGATGGGAACCAGTGTTGGAGAGGTTAGCTTACTTGTTCAAGGTCACACAGCTAGTAAATGAAGAAGCTGGGATTCCACCCTGGAATCTCTGCACTGAACTACTAAATTGCTTAAGGAATTCCACCCTCAGATGCTCTAATGCAGTCTGAGGTGTCCGAGATTTAGTCGGAGGGGTCATTCCCATTGCAAGACTTCTCCATTACAGATAGTTTCTAAAACTCTTCAGCTAATTTCTGACATACTGATTTTTGGAATATTGAATTGAACCCCTTTGGACACTGGGTCCATCCATCACCTGCCTATTTGAACAGCAATGAGAAAAAATGTCAAAAATGTCTATAGAAAGCCAGTAAAAACTCAGAGACAGATGGACAATTGGACCTACAAGGAAAACTGAAAGAGGTTTCATTCCTTTGCCCAGAAAGTGACTTGGTGATTTTCAATATGCAAAGGATTAGGGGTATCTAAGTCATTTTCATGATGAACATAAGAAAAAATCAATTTAATTGAGGAAGTCCAGATGAAACAAGAAGGCTTTCCAGTGAAAATGTCTTGAAATAAAAACTTTGAAGTACAGATATGGGTAGAAGAACAGGGTCATGTTAGAATAGAAGCTGATGCCTTCAGTAGCAGCCCTCCCCTGCTGCCTCACTAGTGGCCTTGGCAAGTTGATCTGCCCTGAGGACCACCCAGAATGCCAGGAAGTGTTTGTGAACTTCATTCTCTTCCAGCCTTTTCCACTAAAGAAGGAGCAGACACTAAAAAGGAAATCTGAGCCATTTTAGGAAAGCATTAAACTAAATTTGACAACTGTGGTCATAGGAGTGATTAGGTAGCCAGCCACGGGATATTGCAACAAATAACCTTGCAAGATCCCTTCCAAATTCATGAGTCTATGGCCCTCAACAACTGAGGAAAGGCCACAGAGTCTCCATTAATAAAATCGCCTTGACACATCAACATTTCTGCTCAACAGAGCTTTAATGTATTAATTTTAGGAGCAAGAAGTCAGTTTTTTTCTTTAACACTGAGAGCAACTGAATGCCCTTACAAAGAAGGATTTTTTAAACTTTTGAAGGATTTCTTTCTGCTTCACAGAAATTTTATCATAATTTCATGCCCCCATACTTCATGGCTTGTTACTTGGTCCATTACTCTTAGGTTTAACTTGATAGGGTCCTGGTTCCTGTGATATTAGTTCTTAGGTTTGGTTTCTCACAGCTGCTGCTTTGAAGTGCCTGATAACATTCTTACCCTTCTAAGAAACCAGTAGGTTTTCAAGTTCTCATTCTCTTGTGCTCACTGTCCTACTGCTTCTATTAGTTCTCACTAATGGGGACATTCTAATCTCCCCCTTTTCACTACTGTTTAAAGAGGGCAAACCTTGGGCTGTTGCAGGTAGTTAATTGGTCCGTCCACGGAATCGGGCAAATTATTCAGGAAATAATCACATTTCTCTGTGAGCATGTCAGAGCCTGTTTTCCTGCGGGGAATCAGGATTTCAATGGGGGCACACACATGGTTTCTATAAACACAGATAATGCTTGCACGCTTTCACAAGCATACAAAAACCTGTTTTCTTAATGTGGTCCCCACAGACCTACAGTCATGCTCTCTAAAGGGAGCCTCTACACACAGGATCCAAAGCAGGTATGTTTCAATTGCTGGAGTTTGGAAACAGCCAAGCTTTTCACCAGGCAAAATTAGGGCCTAGCTAAAAGTGTAGAGGGAAACATCTTCTGGACAAAGCACCTCTCAGGATACCCAGTATGGAAAATAGGGCTGTAAACATTCAAATAATTTCTGTAAATCGTTTATGGCTAAAATTAAATTAGGGTTGAGAGTTTTCAAGGCCTTTGATATTTCAATTGAAAATTAATTTGTGGGAGGAAAAAATAACCTCCTGACTCATCCACTTAGAAAAAATTCCTTCTTTGATGTCAAGTATAATTTCCCAACACATTTGATGTGAATGTCAGATGACTAAATTTTACAGATGATCAGAGGGCTAAAAGATGTCTACAAGACGTAAGAGGTGGACTAAAACTTTAGCAGCACTTTAAAGAAGAATGAGACAACTTAACAGTTAAGAGGAGTAACATCACAATTGTAAGCAAAATTGAGCGGAACTATCACCTAATTGTGCACAGAATATGCTGTTACCAAGAAAAGGTACTCACAGGTATTTGCAGTGCCTTTGGGGATGGGGAGATAGGAGCCTGGACTCCAAGGTCGGCCCTGATAATTCTTCTTGCATTTCCCACAGTCTGGACCTGTAGTGTTGTGCTCACATTCACATGTCAATTTGCTGTTGTCATACACACACACAGTGGCATGAAGATTACACTTGCACCTGGGCAGAGGAGAGACAAAGAGTTCATTGTCAGATGAGTTGGTCTTGGTGACCACAGAGGCTTCCCTGATCTGTCTCCAAAGCTTGTGCCTCTCAAATTCTGCAGTGCTTTAGTGCTACACAGAGGCATTTAGTAAGAGACAGGTTTGCAGGCCCAGCCCTCAGAATCTTCCCAAAAAGAGCTGTTTGCAGAGGGCAGGTTTGTAACGAGAAAGCCAAATGTCAGGTCAGTGGATGCCGGAAGCTCCCCCAAGATAATTGTGCTCCAGAATCAAGGGGGCTCTCAACAGATTTCAAAATACTGTCATTCAGGAAAAGGTCTTTTTCTGATTTTAACAAATCTATGACAATTTCATCTGGGTTTCATTTGGGTTTAAAGAAGAATGTTATCTTTTTTTAAAATCGTTAAGACAATTCTTATTTGCTTAAGAAGGAAGATAACCATTAAAATAATTTGCTATTCAGACTTATTCTTAGAAACCCAAGAAATTATAAGCAAGTGTTCTTGTTCTGCACTCTAAAATGACATTTCCTCAGGTCAGAAGAAGTTTTCCACCATGGCCGCTAACAGACCTGAGGGGAGGTGTGACAGGAATCCTCAGACATCCCACTCAGAGCAAATCGAGGAATCACAGAGGGCTCTCAGAAACAGGCCAAATGACTCTGATAAAAGATGCTTAGAATCCTAAAGGAGAAAAAAGAAAACCCTTCATGTGGCAGGGTTTTGAAGTCATTAGCTAAGGCCTGGCCTTTGCTGCCTATGAATAAAGCCATGATATATGAAAGGCAACAATGCGATAAGCAATTTCCACAAAAATACATCCCAATGCTCAAAATCTTTGACTATGAAATTGCAACAGCTAACTATATTTGTTGAGGCAGCAGGATATAAACTGTATCACACCGAGCACAAACCATCTCCTCTGGAAAGGTAAAACCTACGTTGACAGAATGGCCACAACCAGAGGTCAGAATAATGTATGCGGGAAGAGACAGTCCATACATAGGAGAGAACCTGGGCACCCGGGCTAGAGGGTAGAGAACCAAGATAGGTCAGAGTCAGAACCATTGAGAGAAAGTGTGTGCGAGCCTCTGTGTGTGTGTATGTGTGTGTGTGTGTGTGTATGCGCGTGTGTGTGTGTGAAAACAAACCTGGCCTCTTCCAGGAACTAGGACAATAATGCAGAAACTCAAGTTTCATTAAGACAAAGACATATTATGGTATTTTACTTTTTTTCTCTTGGGCCAAATTACATGAACTGGGAAAGAGAACAGAATGCTCTTTCTTAGGTAGGAAAACAAAATCCTTTAACAATAACGTTGGCTTCTCTAATGTCTGCACGGCAATGGCCAAGTTTTTCTTTAGTGCATCTAGAATCTGGACCACTGACCCATACGTATGACAAGGAAGAAAAGGAATCGTTAAGACTATTACTGAAAGCAAGATGTAGTCCTAAAGCAACCACCATCTACTCACCTGTCTAACCAAGCTGCAGCTTCCTCAGGGGTCTGTTACAATCTATAATACTTCTTGCTACAATCTGCTCTCTGTGTACTTACAAATTATAATAAGCTTGTTCAACTTAGTCACATAAATATCACCTTTGAAAATGATCATTTGTATATGCTTTAAAAAGGTAAGATAAAAAAGAATTCAGTTAAACAGGCGATGTTTAATTATGAGCTAGGTCCTACAACAATCTCCTAGAGGCAGGAATTGCTTGTGCTAGGTTGCTTATTAAAGGATCTTTCTCCTTCCAACGTTAACACCTTTATTTATGGGTGTGCTTATATATACGGAGGATGTTTAAAACCTAAGTGATAGAAGCACCAGCTTATACTGATTTAGCACCATATCTGGTGTTAAAAATTCCAAATGAGGAAATTGAACAATGTGGTCCCAAAGAATATGCTGGTTTTATGCGTGAAGACCAAGAATGCAAGGAGTAATTGTAAATTGGATTATATATCTTGTAACTGTTAATTCTTTCATACTTGTAGTCACTCTGAGTTACAGGCAATTTCCATTCTGAAGACATTATATTAGCTGAGAAGATATTTTTTGAATAATAAAAGGAGGTAAAAGGAGAATAGGTGAATGTTTAGTCTTATTTTTTTTTCTCAGATTTCTTCCAATTAATGGCTCATTCTCAGCTGTCCAAAAGCTTATTAATCATTCAAGGCTCAACTCAATTCAAAACCTTTCTCTGAAATCCATCCTGACCACTGTACTTATTCTGAGCTCTATTCTTCTGATTTCTTTAAACGTGTCTGTGTGCTTGGATTGGTTGTTACTAAAGGCTCTTTGTCCTTTTAAATGTTCTCACTCATTGCACAAGTCTCTCCCATCTTCAGGTGAGGAAATACCTATTCTGCATCTGGTCCTCTCCCCCAGCCACCTCCTTAGTCCCCTTCCCTCCCTCTTGAGTTTCCTACACTGGCCATCTCCTTTCTCTCATCTCCTATCACTCAGTCTTTGCACATGGCCACAGCCTCCCTTGCCAAATCACCCACGATCGCCCTGTTGAAAATCCAATGGATACGTTTCCTTGCCTTTTTCGTTTTCTCAGGGGAATTGACTCTGGACCTCTCCCTTTCTCCTGACACTCTCCCCTCTGGTTACCCAAGCTCATTTTCAGGAACCTCTTCAGACTGTTCACTATATATGCTGTTCCCGGGTTCTGGCCCAGCACAGCCAGTGCACTCTCCCTGGGCACTCTTACCAAGTTGTCCCTTCAATTTTCGTCTGCTGTCCTTAACTTCCTTTGTGTCATAGACGTTTTAAAGTAAATTCCTCTCATCTTCCTGACCCCAAATAGACATACTTAAAGGAAGCCCAAAGTGTGAAAACATTTTAGGAGAATCAGAGATTCTCTGTTACCCACGGGGATGCATAGATCCCCTCTCTCTGTTACACCACATGAAGAATATCTAATCAAAATGCTGCTAAGTCTGGGATCTGTGTCTCCATCTCAGATCTCTCTCCCAGCCTTCAGACGTATTCAACAAAATGCTTCCTGGACAAACCTAACTCAATATGTCTTTGAGTTTTTGGTTTTTCCACCACACCTATTCTTCCTTTTGTGCTTTCTTAGTAATTTGTACCATCTTCCACCCAGTTTGCCAAGAATGATGTATCCCTCTCCCTTTCCTACCACATCTAATCTGGCATTACTCAGTCTCTCACCAAGTCCTGAGATTCCTCTTTGATATGGTTTAATTATTTTGTCCCCTCCAAATCTCATGTTGAAATGTGATCTCCAGTGTTAGAGAGGGACCTGGTGGGAGGTGTTAGGGCCATTCTCTCATGAATGGCTTGGTGCCCTCATTGTGGTAATGAATGAGTTCTTGCTCCATGAATTCTTACAAGATCTAGAATGTGGCACCTACCCCTCATTCTTGTTCCTGCTCTTTCCATGTGACATACCTGCTTCCTCCTCACCTTCCACCATGAGTAGAAGCTTCCTGAGGTCCTCACTGGAAACTGAGCAGATGCAGGCATCATGCTTCTTGCACACAGCCTACAGAACTGTGAGCCAAAATAAACCTCTTTTCTTTATAAATAACCAAGTCTCAGGTATTCCTTTATAGCAATGCAAATGGACTAATGCATTCTTCCTTGAGTCTCTTTAAAATCCATACAGTTCTGGCAACAATCCCTTCCTTAGCTGTGATTATCATCTTTGATCTGGTTTATTGCAACACCTTCTAAACAGAATTTTGTGCTCCAGGTACGCCTCTCTCTAACCCAATGTCAACACAATAGTCAAAATATTTTTTTAAACAAATATATTTTGGGTCACTTCTGGAACAGAACTGTAAGATTTCCCATTATTTTCAGGATAGAGTCTAAGCTCTGTAACATGGCCTGCAAGTTCTTTTTGCAATTTATCTCTTGCCAGTTTTATTTGTATCACTCCTAACTCTACACTTAGTTTTTCAAACTTTGCCTCCAGATACTCTTGTAAGCTGTTTCTTCTGCCTACAGCATTCTACTCTTCTATTCCTACCTCTTTGATCTGGATAATTCTTCCCTTCAGATATTAACTTATATATGTCAGTGCCTGGCTCCTTTTTGGTATTCAAAAAACACCTGCTGATCAACTATCTGAATGTTTCTCTGGTCCACCAGGATGCCTTTTCCGTGTGCTCCTACGACATAAGGCAAGGCTGGCTGCATAATAAAGTCCATACTATCCCTGCTATAGACTGTAGGCTGAATTTTAATTGCTTATTCTGTCATCCTCACTAGAGGAGAAGTTCCTGGGAGGCAGCTGTCGTGTCTGCTTTATTTACTGTAACATCCCTAGTGTGTGTTGTGGTGCTTGGCACATAATAAGAACTTAAAAATGTAGACGATTAAAACAAATGATAATTAACAAGTAAGCTTCCTGAAAGCAAAAATGTCTATACATGTTCTACTATATCTAACTTGACAATGGTGTAATTAATGGGAAATTAATAGGCATTGTACTAAACACTCCATGATGTGTGTTGAAAACTGTCACATGCCCTCATTGTTGGTTTTCATAACTAATATTACACTGGACAAAGGAGGCTCTATAAAATTTGTGAGATATTGTAAACACAGTTTAATTTCATTTAAACTCCAGGGGATTTATCCAATGACTGAAACCAAGAAGAAGACCATCTTAAAACAATGTCTGAAAGACCTAGGAAAAGAACACAGCTCAGGGGAGAGGGGAAAAAAGCATTTGCATAGCAGAGAGCATAATTATTCTAGAATGTGCTTCTTTTAGCTTCAATGTGTCATGCAAGGATGGCCACCCTGGTTCAGCTAAAGTCAGGGGAGGGGCATTGCTTGAACACTGGCTAAAACTGTAACTTCACATCTGGTGACCTAGCTCAGCTTTTGGGCTGTCTTTGCTCAGTCACTGTAACAATTGCTGTGCTGGGGCTAAACACTGCAAGTAGGGGTGAGGCACAGGACACTGCCTGTGTTTGGAGATGACTCCCCTTCATTTTCCACAGCTTAGTTTATTCCTCATCAGCGCCATTCCAATCAGATGCTAAAACCTGTTATTTAGAGCCCTTGCCAGAGTGGCTCTTCCTCCAACTGGAAAAAAAGAATGGATTTCCCAGTTCTGGGAAATTGCTGTCAATTCCTGGTATTGTAACCTCCGGCCTCATGATGGGTAGAGGGCAGACTTCTGTGACATCCCACTTGTCTCTGACAGATTCATTATCCATTCCCATGGCCATCCAGCTCCCACATCTACTGTCGCTTTAATCAGGGGAGGAAGTGGGTACGTGGAGACCTAAAACGCTGTGCTAGTAGTAACATGTCTGATGTTCTGGAGAGCCAGGTCTATTCACCGATTCTGTTTACACCCACAGAACTCATACCTAGACATTGCAGATAGAACAAATTGACCTGCATGTTCCTTGAAGATCTATTTGTGTGCAAGTGACAAATGGCAGACAATGCCAAAAAGGGTGTCACCAAGACAGACTTAAAAAAAAAGTGAGCTCTAGTCTGTGATGCAAACTTTACAAACACCAGTGTGTTCTCACTTTCAGCCAGATCTGCACTTCCTGTATTTTAGTGACCAGCTGCCATGAGTCAATTTAATCTTGCTTATAAAAAGGCTCCAACATTTAGTTCTGTGCCACCTGCCAGTAGGTATGAAAAACCTATACCGTCTGCCTCCTTTTTTTTATAACTTAATATATCTATTCTGGGAAGCATGTTATCCGCCAGAATTTCCTGTGAGCTAGAGGTCCATAGAGCCTATTATTAATGTTCCAAATGGAGGTATTGAGACAAAGGAATGAAAAAATGTCCCTTTGTGAAGACAAACAGGAATGCAGGCCTGGCTTGCTGTTGTACACTTAGAGTTTTGGTTACTTTTGTGCCATAGGAGGATTCGCCATGAAGCGGGTGAAGTTTAGTTTTGGGGCCCTTTCGGGGCTCTGGGGAGGACCCTAGCAATCTGTGCACATGGTAATATGCTTTGATATCATTTACTCAAGTAAGATATTTATTTATTTTTATTAATGAGGATTTTTCCTTAATGAGGCCCCTTGGGTCCCTGCACCCCACAAAGGAAGTAAGTTTTAGGCATTCCAAAACCTGGATCAGCTTCTGCTTGCACCTGTTTCCTTAGATTAGCACTAGCTATACAAACGCTTTTAGAAAATGTGTTATCAGAAATATTGAAGCTTTGTAAATATCTTTTTAAAAGGTGATACATTATACAATGCCTCTCACATTCTTTTTCTGTCTCTGCAGCCACCTTGACTTTCTTTTTGTTGTTATGTTGTTGTTGTTGTTTTGTTTTGTTTTTTTGAGATGGAGTTTTGCTCTTGTTACACAGGCTGGAGTGTAGTAGTGCAATCTTGGCTCATGGCAACCTCCACCTCCTGGATTCAAGCAATTCTCCTGCCTCAGCCTCCCGAGTAGCTGGGATTACAGGCACGCGCCACCAGGCCCAGCTAATTTTTATAATTTTAGTAGAGACGGGGTTTCACCATGTTAAGCAGGATGGTCTCGATCTCTTGACCTCATGATCCACCCGCCTGGGCCTCCCAAAGTGCTGGGATTATAGGCGTGAGCCACCACGCCTGGCCCACCTTGACTTTCTTTACATAGACATAGGAATTTCAAGTTCCCATATTAACACATTACTTGAAATGGGGGATATGGAGCAACATAACTTAGAGTTTATGAGTTATGACACTGGGACACTGAAATAGACAGTCTGAGTTCAAATCCCTCCTTTGCCACTTACTTACTATAAGGTCAGGATAGGTAACTTCACAAACACAAAACTAAACAGAGCTAACATTGTCTGAATAATTATAAGCACCTGGCATTATGCTAAATGCTTTTTGTATCTTTCACATATTTCATACCAAGATCACAATAATCCCATGAGACCTGGACTAATGATTACAGATCATGTGTTTGAACATCCAGGTGTTCAGAATCCCAGCTGACACAAGGTGGAGCAGGGATTTAGACCACGGGCAGCCTGCCTCCAGAACTTTGCTCTTACAACCGCAGAGGGCATTCACTCTTCCTGAGTACGGCTAAAATTCAGCTGCCTTTCCTGTAAACCACGGACAGGAGTTTACAGGAGAAATGGAGGCGTTTCAAAGGACGCTTGTGGGGCTTGGACCAGATGATGCACGTGAGCCCTTAAGATCAAAGGGCTCTTAACAAATGTTAGTTTCCAATATTATTTCTATAGTTACTATCTCTACTACTATGGACATGGGCTGTCTGATTCATTCTGTGAGCATTAATTAATGGCATATTCTATGGATAGCACCATGAGAGGTCACAGAGGGATTAAAAAGAAGGCAACATATGGTCCTAATTCCCAAGAATATAGAATCTGTTGAGTAGAGAAGATGAAACAGAATGACTATAGACCATAAACAGAGTAGTACTCTTTGTATCTAATCATGACAATATAACCAAGTAGTGTAGGGACGCTTAGTTGTCTCTCCAGTGATGGTGATGCCTTTACACTGAACAGTCAGAGGGAGACAGCCTCAACCACTGAAGGCAAGTAGACAAAAGAGGGCCATCAGTTACCAAGGCCCTTCATATACCTGGAACTGTAATAGGTGCCTTATGTACATTATTTCACCTCATCCTCATCATCACTCTAACAATGAGGTATAATTACCTGTTATTTTCAGATGTGGAAACTGTGGCTGAGGGCAGTAAAGTAACTTGCTCAAAGAAACACACTGCTGGTAAGTGGCAGCTATGAGTCAAATCCAAAGGCTGGATCTTTCTAGGACATTACTCTGAGATCAGAACTAAGCAAAGTGGTGCATACAACAATTAGACCCATGGTTCTAGACAGCAGTGTTAACACTTAATACTGTAATGCTGCTAATCAATGTGTGGTCCATGGACCAGCAGCTTCTGTATCACCAGAGCTGTATCACTTGTTAGAAATCTCAGGCCTCCCCCAGGCTTACTAAAGCAGAATCTGCAATATTAACAAGATTTCACATGATTAGATGCACGGTAAGGTTTGAGAAACATTGCAGAGCTCACCAGTATGTCAGAGTTCTGATGAACAGGAAAATTAAAATATGGGTGAGGTTTATGCAAGCTCTCTCCCTTCCACCAGAATTCTGTAGGAAAATTTTTGGTCCAAAGTGGATTAGCACTAAAGTTCTGGCTGCAAACAGAATCACAAACTGGACCAATTATTTTGTTTGGAAATTCTGTCAAATCTACTGATCAGTGCATTCATACCATAATTGAACAATTTATATCAAAATGTTTTGCACTTATTTAAAATAGCGTTTCTGTTCAAAACATATTAGGAATGTTAAAAATTGATTTATAAAATGACAACCCAATTAGAAAATGGGGGAAGAATCTGAATAGATATTTCACTGAAGAAGTATACAAGTTGCCAATAAGCACATGAAAAAATGCTCAACATCATTCGTCATTAAGGGAGATGCAATTCAAAATGACAATGAGATACGGATTCATGCTAGGATGGCTATAATAAAAGAAAAATGAATGATCACACATGCTGCAAGGATGTGGAGAAACAGCATTCTCCATTGGAAGTATAAAATGTTTGTTTACACTTCCAAAGTGGTACAGCCACTTTGGAAAATAGTCTGGCAGTTCCTCAGAAAGATAAAGTTACCACATGACCCAGAAATTCGACATCAGGTATTTATCCAAGAGAACTGAAAACATGTCCACATAAACACTTGTATGTAAATGTTACAAGCAACATTATTCATAGCAGTCAAGAAGTGAACACAATCCAATGTCCATCAACTGATTAACAGATAAACAAAATTCAGTATATCCATATAATGGAATATTATTCTGCCATAAAAAAGAATGAAGTACTGATACATGCTACAGCCTGAATTAAACTTGGAAACACTGTACTATGTGAAAAATATCAGACACAAAAGGCCACATAATACATAATTTCTGGCTGGGAGTGGTGGCTCATGCCTGTAATCCCAGCACTTTGGGAGGTTGAGACAGGAGAATCACTTGAACACAGGAGGCAGAGGCTGCAGTGAGCAGAGATCACATCATTGAATTCCAGCCTAGGCAACAAGAGTGAAACTCCATATCAAGAAAAAAAAGTATATACGTACACACACACACACACACACACACACACACACGTGTGTATATTTATATATAAACATAATATATAAATATATACTACATATATAATACATATGTATATTATATATATAGTTTCCTTCATATGAAATGGCCCAGAATAGGCAAGTCTATGGACACAGAAAGTAGATTAGTGGATGCCAGGAGACGGGGAGAGGAGCACATGGGGAGTGAGTGTTAATGGATAGGGGCTTTCTTTTTGAGTAATAAAACTGTTCTGGAATTAAGTAGTGGTGATGGCTGCACAATACCGAATATACTAAAAACCACTGAATTGTACATTTAAAAAAACTGACAAAATTCTTAAAAAATATGGCATTTATCCAAAATACAATAGAAAACAGTGATAAGAGTTTCAGCCCTGGAATCATGTAACCCTGCTGCAGCAGGAAGCTTAGGTGAGTTCCTGAAGTTTGATTTACTTCCTCTGTAAAATGAGGATAATAAGATACCTACCAAAGAGGTTGATGGGAGCATTAAATAATAAGACACAATGAGGCCAAGATTGCTAATTGATGTATCATCTTCCCCCGCACCACAACAGCACAGTTTTACCTGGGTACACCATCATCAGTGTAAAGACAACACTTCCCAACATCTTCCCTAGCTAGGTGTGGCCATATGAATATGTTGTGACCAATGGGATATTAGTAGGCATGGTGTCTGTGACACTCATTCCTCAATTTCTCATTTATTTCCTGGAAAACAAACACAGTGTTGAGCCATCTTGGACCACATGGACTACGACTGACCAGGGAGTAGGAACGTGGGGGTGAGGGGACTGAATCCCAGCCTTCAGACAACTTCTACTGTAGTTAGGGAACGTGTGTCAAAGTGGGTATATGGAGCAGAGGCCACCATCCCAGCCGTAGGGCACTGTTAACACGAGTCTGTCTTCACACAACTGATACTGAGCACAGGGCCTGGTATATGTTAATCACTTAATAAATATAAGCTATTATTATCATCATTTGTGGAATTAAGTACAATATTACAGCAAAAGCCTAGATCATGAAATGTCAAATGTGCCTGGCCTGATCCTGATAGCAGAGGAAAGAGAAGACTCCAATCTGTTCAGCATGCTATGATTCCGTTCTTTATTAATAAAAACCCAGACTTTGACATAGTTATCACTGGTAAGCAAAAATGTTTTCATGAGACGTATTTTTCCAAACTACACAATGAGCAAAGCTTAATGTGAAATAGATATCTTCTTGTAAAGCAGCCACATGTCAACAGACCAACAAAGGGGACAAGAACCACCTTGTCATGAATTCCTGTGTTACAGGAGAAGCATACGTGAAAGGCAGCCTCCCTGCAAATCTAGAGGCCAGGTTTTCCGTATAGTTCTTGAGCTCATTCCTTCACAAACCTAATGAGTACCGAATATGGCTCCCGGTTGATGGGATTTTCTTGTCTTGAGCTCTGTTCTTGAGAAAATTGTCTTTGATAACTGACTGGTATAGATTAAAAAGAAAAAACCAATAGAGAAATCGACTGCTATACCATTTTCTCTGGGAGTGTAAAATCAAAACTGAGACTTTTGTCATTTCTTCATGGATATTGGGATCTTATGGTCATATGTATATGACCATATATATATATGTATATAGCAACTGGCTTGCCCCAAAAGTTGATAGAACTAGAACCAGAAAGTCTTCTTGCACACTTAGGTAATAAATGAGTTAGAATCTTGGTATTTAGAAAAATTATCTAAAAGTTTCATTTAAACCTTACTTGAGACCCTAAACTTGAGTATAGTGAAGCATCAGATTACATGATTCAGTAAACTGCTGGTTCTTTTATATAATAGTGAAAGTAGCCCTATCCTATTTCCAAGCTTGCAAGGGAGGCTGGAGGACCATGGCTATAAAATGAAAATAGGAGCTTCTAAGTTTGAGATCATGCACTGTCCAAGATTGGGGCAGAAATATGATGTGCTCTGTGACCATATTCCTTGTGAATTGCTAAACTTACAAGGAATCTGCTTAGACAAGGAGTGCTGAAGAATAAAAGACATAACAAGATAATTACTGCAATCTAGATTGCAACCGTTCTCCACACATTCAATCTATCTGAAGACTGGCAGGCAAAGGGCTCATTAAATTAAAACCAAGTCCACCCAAGGCCACTATGCAATTAACAGATAAAACTAGATGCTTAATATATGCACAGATGTGGTAAAATTTTATAATGCATGTTCTTTTGGGGAAACAGAAAATTTAGGACCGGAAGTCCCAGAAATACAGATAAGCAATGTTTAAGTAACCAGAGTGTATAAGAGGAATAGGGCAACACAGTGTTAAGAGCTTGGATTCTGGTGACAAAAGGGGCTGAGTTCAATTCCTGACTCTCTCATTAACCTGTTCCGAGTCTCAGTTTCCTTCCATGTAACCCATGACTATTATTATTAGCTATGATGTAGGACTGCTATGAAGATAAATAAAGTAATCCTAGAGCTTATAAAGATTTTTGATATAATCAAGCTATTTTCACACATTCATCCATTCTGTGGTTTATTGTAACCAACTGCTATATTAGATCTTCCTTTTTCTCTTTATAGAACCACATCAGTGAAATGTTTCTTTCACTTAGGTTTTTATTTCCAATTTGATGTGAACTAAACCATGATGATTTCTTATACCGTTCCTTGGGTTAATATAATTTTTTTCTAAGAAAAACTGTGAGAAAAGAAAAATAGAGCAGGAATAAACCTAATGCTCTGCTGGGTTCCAGAAAGCTGCAGAGTTCAGGCAGGCTCTGGTTAGAGAGCTGTGAGCTGTCCTACTCCACAGCCCTCCTCTATCAGGCTAGATGGTATCTCTTAAATATGTATATTTATGCACTTTAAAAAGGTATTATTTCATCAAATGTTTCTATTACACTCTGATTAGAAATGGATCAGGCTGAGTAAATAGCTCTATCACCAGGAATTTTAAAAAGTCAAACCTGTGTAAAAGAATACTACATCCAGCAACTTTATTCCATACTCTTAGATTTTACTACAAAATTTGAGAGGAAATTGAATTAGTTTCTCATGAGTGGTATGGAAAATTGGGGAAAATAGCTTTCTTCTAATTCTCGCTTTTCTGAGAAATAAAATAATTTCCAATAGGAAAGAGTGTGCCTAGCAAAGCTTTTGTTTTTTCCTCCTATTTAGTGGCCTACTTTTGTTAACAAGCCTTGGAAAAGTTGAAGTTTTAGAAACCAAAAACAAAACAAAAAATACACAAAAAGAGGGAGGAAAACAGAAAACAAAACCAAAACCCAAACTCCACAGCTACCAACGGAGTCTGATCTTGTCGTGACCAATGACCCAAACTGTGCCACTGAAGATGAGAAAGGCTCTAAAGCAAAGACACAAGGAACCCTGACAACAGAAATGAAGAACAGCAATAATGTCTGAAATGTCACAAGAGATAGGACATGGCCAGGAACAAAATAACTAGAGAGTGACTATTGGATTTCTTGACACTGTCATTATATATATATATATATATATATATATATATATATATATATATATGTTAAGTTATATATTTATGTTAAGTTATATAAATATGTTATATTTATGTTACGTTATATATTTATATTACAGTCAATGCATGCAATCTTTGTCTGTACGGTTAGATATTCTGAAGTGGGGTCTGCATGAACTGTGTACAAATGTTTTCATGAAAAGT
Organism: Saguinus oedipus; assembly: GCA_031835075.1. NCBI lineage: Eukaryota > Metazoa > Chordata > Mammalia > Primates > Cebidae > Saguinus > Saguinus oedipus. Next base: position 104,449,432 of record CM063175.1, on the reverse strand, counting down.
GAAATTTAAAATAATTTAACATTTTAGAGTCAAATGATAAACGATTAAGAGACCTGGGTTCAATCACTAGCTGATTCACTAGGTGGGCTGGGCTGGCTTTCTGGGGCTAATTTCTTTGAAATGCAAAAGATTTGGTCTATGTTGAAAAATGTCTCACATTGGCTGCTTGACTGTCCTCCTTCTGGCAATATCTAAATTGCAGTGCGGTTGCATGCTGTAGCTTTTCACTCCCCAATACCATCTTCCTTCTTTGATAACAACCATTTGGTACCACTCTTCCTCATTCTCAGGCTAAGTAATCCCCAACTTCCAGCTACCTGGGAGAACAGAGAAGTCAGGTTCAGCCCATCAGTCCATTCTATCTTCCTGGCACAATGGTTAGTTCAAGGATGGAACGGGGCCTAATCCCTGTGAAAATTGCCCTGGGGCCTTTGGTGAGATCATGGGAGAGATCAGTCCTTTTAATTATAATACTGCTAACCTGATAGAAGGTAAACTTGGAACTGCTCATCATTTTGGCCACGACATGGAGAATCCTGGCTTAGAATAAAGCCAAGGCGAAGGAGAGCAAAACCAAGAGCCAGGGTCACTGTTCTGGCTGATGACTTTGTGTAGCCCATGCTCCAGCCTGTCTGAATCTAGCTGTGTTCTAGATTCCTAGTCATGTAAGCCAAAATACTCTCTATTTGGTTTAAACTGGTTTGGATTATTTTTCTACCACTTGCAACCCAAAGACGCTAACTAACACACCTGTCTACAGCACAGAGTACATCACGCTACTTCTCCACCTCCCAACCTGAGTGAGCTAGACCGGATACATAGCAACAGACTGAGCAGCAATCTGCAACTTATGGCCTGGCCTGAAAACATGAGCTGGATTAACCAGATTTTTCTGCCTAGGATTTAGCTCTGGGAAATGGAGAAATGATATCACTAGGAGGCAGGCATTAGAATATGCTAGATAATTTCAAAACCATTCTGGGTTCTAATCATGCAATGCTTATGAAAAAAATTAGTTAAATAAGGTGATTAGTTAAAGAGAAAGGTGCTATATTTTGGAGTTAGAGAAAACTGGATTCGGCTCTACCATTAATCACTTTTAAACTGTTTAAACTTATGCTAGTGGCTTTGCTTCTCTAAGTGTAGCTCCTCATCTATAAAACAGAGATGACAGGAAGCTCTTCACTTGGTTTTCTTGTGGCTTTTGAATGACATAATATGTCAAGTGCCACCTCATGAACAGGTACCTGACACATTTTAGTTCCTACCTGATGTCATAATCAATCATTTATAAAATAGTTGTTCAACACTCACAATATATAGGACCGTGGTTAAGTTTTCACCATTTCTAAGCATTGAACCATTAATGAATGAGTAAAACAAAACAAAACCTTCAACGGAGTGATATCTACAGATAAAAGGACTTACTGTTTCAAATCATACTCCAAGATCATCCTGTTTTGTCATTTTTGTTTTATATTTTACAGAAGGATGAGAGTAAACCTTGGTGTACTGTGAGGTGCTGTTGTGGTGTGGAGGAAAGGAACCAGGACTATGAGCTTCATGAGGGCAAGGGACTTGCAGGGGATGGCCAGGTGATGGCCAGAGGATGGCCAGGGGATGGTCAGGGGATGGCCAGGGGATGGTCAGGGGATGGCCAGGGGATGGTCAGGGGATGGTCAGGGGATGGCCAGGGGATGGTCAGGGGATAGCCAGGGTATGGCCAGGGGATGGCCAGGGTATGGCCAGGGAATGGTCAGGGGATGGCCAGGGGATAGCCAGGGGATGGTCAGGGGATAGCCAGGGGATGGCCAGGGGATGGTCAGGGGATGGTCAGGGGATGGTAAGGGGATGGTCAGGGGATGGTCAGGGTATGGCCAGAGGATGGCTAGGGGATGGTCAGGGGATGGTCAGGGGATGGCCAGGGGATGGCCAGGGGATGGTCAGGGGATGGTAAGGGGATGGTCAGGGGATGGTCAGGGGATGGCCAGAGGATGGCTAGGGGATGGTCAGGGGATGGTCAGGGGATGGTCAGGGGATGGTCAAGGGATGGCCAGGGCATGGTCAGGGGAAAGCGGGGCTGCATGCCCTGGTCCTGAACAGGGCCTTCCATCTTGCCTGGTATGCATTAATTCTTAATAAACACTTGCTGCAAATATCATCTAATTCTATCACCTCACTGTGAAAATATGAAAACCCAGAGCAAAGAAATAATAATAATAATAGTAAATTAGCTAGCATGATTGAACTTACTTTGTGTTTAGACATGCCTTCATAAGAGTACATTTTCCTAATGGTGCAATGTTGTTTTATTTCATCTATACAGCAACTTTATGATGGAGATACAAGAAAGTATCACTATCCCTATTTTATAAAGAAAAAACTCATCCCTAGGGAGTATGTGTGTAACAGAAAATAAAGCCAACCTTGTTTTAAAGTGGTAACATTGATTTAGCTCTTCCCCACAAACCTCCTTCTCCCATCTCCCCAAGTCCCATTAGCAATACTTTAAACAAAGTAAGGCAACTTTTATTTTTTAAGTATTTGAAAATGGAGATCACATTGCCTTGCTTTATTTGCCAAAAACATCTGCTGTGGGTTTTAACCGGTTATCAAAGTCATTTCATGGTAAAAAAGAGAGAGATTAGGGTTTTGTGTATGAAAAAATAAAAAGTGTGTAGCGTGATTGCCCTTCAGATTTTCTTGTGTCCTTCCCTGAAGGTCACCGTGGACAGTTCCCCAATAGCCAGCTTCATAGTCTCTTGCCTTTTGTTTTAACATTCTTGGTGCTTGGCCAGCCAAGCTGAACAAGCTGGAGGTGACTAACTTCCCAGGAGCAAACCTCAAAGACAGATGTTTGAGGATAAATACTCCACTTTCCCCCCCCAGGGAGACAGTTCCAAGAATAGCACCTTTATGGACTTCCTTTCCTTCTCTGTTTACTCCCCTTCCCCCCACGATGCTTTCTAAAATTATGTCCCAAATAGACTATTTGCACCCAAATCCTTCTCTAGGGGGTCCCATAACCAGGAGGACAGAAGAACAGAAGCCAGAGAAGAGTTAGTAGACTGCAGGGGGGACCACAAGTAGGCTACTATTCCATTGTACAGGAGATGTTAGATTAGGGACCTCAGCAATCAATCACCAGCCTTCCCCGGGGAAGGTGCTCCTGACACCCATGTTGATCCTTTAGTCAGCATGTTGGAGGAGATTTTGTTCTTTATGTAGTAAGTCTTCACTGATGACTGCCTCACCCTGGGGTTTCTGAATCCCTCCTTGGGTGTTAGGAATGGAATCCTGTGCCTCTGGATGCTAACTGATCAAGTCTGAGAATTTTTCAGAAATGGGTCAGGAGATCATAAAATACCATCATTATACACACAACCTGTCCAAGTGTATTAGGATGCAACCTTGTATCCAGGTCTTCCGTGTCAAGTCCAAAATGCTCCAGTTTAAATTCCATTTGCTTTACCACTTGCTAGCAGGTTGCTTAACTTTTAGGTATCCTAATTTCCTCATCTGTAAAAGTGGATTTTAACAGTACCTACCTTACTAGGTTGTTAAGATGAATGACAAATTACTATCTTTGAAGCATTTAAAAATAGCGCCTGACACATAGCGCTTGCTATCATTACCATCATCTTCATTATTCTTCTCATTCATTTGGTTGTGGGAAAGAGGGCGGATGGGGCACTAGAGAAAGCCAAGACCTCCAAATTCCTGACTTGCAGAGTTCTTTGTAACAGGATTGCTAAATTGTCACATGAAAGGTGTCTGGGTCTCTGTGGCTGACAGCTTAGGATATGACCAACACCACTCTTATTTTTATCTCTCATGAATTGTGTAGTTTGGACACGATTTTAAACTTTCAGGTGCCAGAACCAAATATAAAGACACCGTTGATCTCAGATCCTCAGACAGTAAGGAGATAGCATCTGAAACTAAGGCAGAAGGAAGGTTCTGGAAGTCTTATGAGACTTCAGGATTCCATAGAGAGGGCCATAGAAATGAAGTGACCTGTTTTTAAAAATAAAAACCACGTGATGCTGACAATAACTGCAACAATGCAGTTCTGGACCTTGAGGTTTCCCTTCATTTGAGGACCCCCCCACCGAAGATCAGCCTTGCAACAAAAGCAAATGGAAATTGCCTCTCCTGCAGGACTGGAAAATACCAAATTCAGAGTGTGTTGTAGCCTTTTAATCCACAGGGTAGCAAAGTAAAGGTCAATTACCTCACTTAGAGGAATGAAAGGCATGTAGTAAAAGTCAAATAGATATGCCATTAGATAATGTATTTCAAGCATGAAAATGAGGATTTTCTCTTGCAGGGTTATATTTAATGCACTGGTAAACACAAGAGCGTTATGACAAAGAGTAAGATACAAGGCTGACGGTGAATCTGCCTGACAGAGTGCCCTCTGTTTCATGTGTGGGACTGTGCAGTCACCATTGATTGGTGTCAGGACCCTGCCAGGAAGCAGGCAGGCTGGCCCCACAACCTGCCAGACTGAGCCAGGAGGAACAGGTGCTTCCAAGGGTGGCTCTAGGGATTTAAGTCCATCAAGACACTCTCAGCTATGCGAGACCAGCCTCTCGGTCTGTAGTCTGTCCTGACCTGTGAACGTGGACCTTGGGCTTTTCTCCTTCCTCGACACTCTTCTTCTGAGCCTGACGTTGGCTCCATACCCAGCTCTGCCCTCCCTCATTAGTGAGTCAGGTTTAACAAACTCATTGCCTGCTCCTTTGGCTGTAAATCTGTATTCCGAGGCTGTTCCCTCTCCCCATGTACCCTATATTTGAGTCTCTACTTTTAACCAAGATCAATGTGTATCCATCCTGGTTTCTGCATTTGTGGATGATTTGAGTTGGAGTGTCTGACCCTGATTTTTACATTCTGGTCACTTGTTTAGAAAGGGCTGTTTCCCTGCTTAAAGCAGTCACCTGGCCAGGTCTCTGGATATATCTTCTTCCCTGGCTATGCGGTCAGTCTTTCACCTCATCAGAAACATCCTCAAGGGTCATAGACAATGTGCTGAGGCTGGGAGAAGGAGTGCTTCTGTTGCTGACCCAGGAGTTCCTTATGAATCTGGTGTTATTTCACTTGGGGAAGCACAGGGCTGGTTTAGACCTACTGTTTAATTTCTCTGAGCTTCAGTTTCTACATTACAAGTATGTCAAATAATTCCACTTCTCATTTCTTTTACAAAAATAAGCACTTACATTAAATAGGGATATTTATTTGGTAAAAAATGTACTTTAACGTTAATCAAACCAATTGGCAGTTCTGCCAGAAACATCACCTGTGTATTAAATCTTTGTGGCAATGTCTACCTTAGTTCTGAAAATCACATTTTGGGTGAACGTTTCCTTTATGTGGTATAATGCAAAGACCCATCCACTCTTGCTGGGAAAGCCCTGATCCTGTGAAATAACCCAGGTGGAGGGACTTAAGCTTGACATGATAAGCTTTCTGGTTAGCGATGTAAGTTTGGTGCCTCCTTTGCACATCCAAATCTCTGGGGACATTCCCCAGTAAATCACAATTTAGGCTGGACTTTATGATGACTTGTTCTTTTTTTTTTTTTTTTTTTTTTTTTTTTGAGACAGAGTTTCGCTCTTGTTACCCAGGCTGGAGTGCAATGGAGCGATCTCGGCTCACCGCAACCTCCGCCTCCTGGATTCAGGCAATTCTCCTGCCTCAGCCTCCTGAGTAGCTGGGATTACAGGCACGAGCCACCGTGCCCAGCTAATTTTTTTGTATCTTTAGTAGAGACGGGGTTTCACCATGTTGACCAGGATGGTCTCGATATCTTGACCTCGTGATCCACCCGCCTCGGCCTCCCAAAGTGCTGGGATTACAGGCTTGAGCCACCGCGCCCGGCCGACTTGTTCTTGATACATGCATCTCCTTGCTCAAGCATTTGCTCATAGTGAGGGAATGTATTATCTTCCCGGTTCCACAAGGGGGCGTAGTTTCAAGGGCAAGAATCTTCTCAGTGCCATGCCCTGCCTCTCCATCTGGGGATTAGAGGTCTTTGTTTAAATTTTCAGTGCGTGGGAAGAATCAAAGATCAATCACTCCAGCGGAAGTTTAAAGGAACTCCTTTCACAGGCTAGGGGGCTTGGAGGAGGAGGGAATTCCTCCCGGTTAAAAGTCCCTGTCCCGCACATCGGGGTGGATTCCATATGTGGGTCCCCTTCCACAATCTTCGTGGAAGCTTTCTTTCTCATCTTTCTCTCTATCTTTTTTCTCTTTCTCTGCCTAAATAAATCACGTTCTGCAATTTTTTTTTTTTTTTTTTTTTTTTGAGACGGAGTTTCGCTCTTGTTACCCAGGCTGGAGTGCAATGGCGCGATCTCGGCTCACGGCAACCTCCGCCTCCTGGGTTCAGGCAATTCTCCTGCCTCAGCCTAAAACTCTTTGTGGTCCAATGTTCACTTGTGAGCGCACCGTGCCCGGAGTGGTCCGCTCTCCCATTCTTGGGTGAGTGAGAGACCAAGAGCCTGGACCCCACTGAGGAGCGAGCTAAACCTCCCCTGCTCCCCGGGTCCTGGAACCCAGCAAACAATAGGAAATAATAAGAGTGCAGGGCACAAGGTGGAGTGGGGTGCTCTGATCTCTTATCCTCTTGCTGGAGAAAATGCTGTGAAGAGAAACCAGACTGAGTCGCTGCACACAACCTTGACTGAATTTTGCTGCCTCAGAGATAAAGTTATGGAAGACTGGACAGACTTAAATGTCCGGTTGAATAGAATCACTGTTTTTTCCTGGGCCAGGAGGTCTGGCTGTATTCTTTGGGTAGAAGTGATAATTTCCCTGAAAGAAATAGCTTCTCAGACAATTATCCCCAGGCAGGAAATTAGGTGGGCTTTGGAGGGGTAAAGGAAGTCTTTCCTCTCTCTCTGGAGCCAGGCAGTGAGGAGCTTGGAGGTGTGGTGGTGGCTGAGATACTCCTCCCTTCCTGGCCACATCACTACTGCCTGATGCCTCCTGAGAGGTTCAACGTGAGGCCTTAAAACTAGTCACTTACTCTCGGTTTAGTATTCAGTGCTCCCCAAAGCTTCCATCGAGTGTTGTTAAATTCAACAACCCTGATTTAAGAAAGCATATGTCCAAAACTGGAGGAAACAGGTATTTGACAAGCAGCTGAATTAGTCCCATGTAAGCCAAAAGAGGAGTCAGGGGGACTTTGAAGCCACATATGTCAGGCTCAGGGCACTTGAATCTCCCCCTTTGCAGACCTGTAACTCCCTGCTTTTCCTATCTTACTGTTTATTTTTTATTTTATTTTGTTTTATTTATTTATTTTTTTTGAGATGGAGTTTCGCTCTTGTTACCCAGGCTGGAGTGCAATGACGCGATCTTGGCTCACCGCAACCTCCGCCTCCTGGGTTCAGGCAATTCTCCTGCCTCAGCCTCCTGAGTAGCTGGGATTACAGGCACACGCCACCATGCCCAGCTAATTTTTTGTATCTTTAGTAGAGATGGGAGTTCACCATGTTGACCAGGATGGTCTCGATCTCTTGACCTCGTGATCCACCCGCCTCGGCCTCCCAAAGTGCTGGGATTACAGGCTTGAACCACTACACAAAGCTCTGCTGCTGAGCCAATGAATAAGTGGGCAGAGGCAGTGACCTTCATTTGAGAAGAGGCATTATTCAGATAGGTAGCAATGAATAGAGCCATGAGTAGGGGAAGACGGGGCACTTCCACGTGCTGGGGCTGATGGTTGGGAAGCAGCAAAAGAAGACTGGAGGCTGGGACCGAGGAAGCCAAGAAATTACCCAATAAGGTTCACTCTAGATAAAATGTCACCAGTTAGGTTAAAAATCCCCACATCATACAAATTAAAAGTCAGAGTAAAGCATGTCAGAAACTCAACGAAAACAAAAACAAAAAATTCAAGGCCAATGTAAATTCCAAAGTTGAGAGAGCCTGGGCAGAAGGTGGCACGGCAGAGTGGGTAGGGTCCAGGCTCCTCACAGGGTTTCCTGATTGGGATCCTTTGCCCTTTTAACTAGATTCACAACATTGGACAGTTTTCTTAATGCCTCTGCTTCTCCATCTGTAAAATGGAAATATAATAGCAATATTAGGATACGTTTTGATGATTAAATAAGTTAATAAGAGTAAAGTGCTTCCAGGAGCTCCTCACACAATATAAACACTGACTAAATTTGGGAAATTACTATCAAATTACTATCATTACTCTTATTGTTTCCTAGGCAGAGATGAGCTAGAAGTAACTGATTAATAATTAAATGTCCTGACTAGTCACCTACTCTCTGGCTTCCTCTCTTCAAAATGAGGAAGAGGTAAACAGAAAGGAGAAAGAGATTAGGCACAAGAACCTAAAGCATAGGAAAAACAGTTCCAAGAACAAAAATGGGAATACCAAGAAGACTACGATTCTGAGCTGGTCTGATGTCTGCCATGGTGAACTTCATATTGTCTTCCTCGTGGAGTAGCTAAAAATCCTGCTTATTATCAATTATCAGTCAAATGATCATGACCTGAGGTGGAGGCACTAAAGTGGGTTTCATTGTGGGGTGTAATCCCTTTCTGAGTCAGAATGTAAAGGTAAATCAGAATTTTTGACTAAAAGATAATAACATATAAATTTCATATCCAATAAGGGCACTTTAGCCAATGAATGTGTCATTTACAAATGGCTGGTCAATAGCACCCTGTAGATCATGTCAGTAATCACTTGAAAAAAAATTAAGAAGAAGGATTCCAGAACTTCTACTTACGGCCAAGTTGAAGTAACCAGACCTATATTTACCCTCCTGCTTGAAACAACAGCAGCAAGCCAAAACAAAATATGTGAAATGGTTTTAAGACATCAGTTAAGGAGGGACAATTGCCTCTGAGAGACAGAAAACAAATGAGGTGAATCCAGCTACTGCCTTAGCGTGCTGCCGTGAGAAAGTTTTATGGCCATAGTGTAGAGACGAGGAATGCAGGCTGAGATACTAGACTCCCTGATCAGAGGAGTGAGGGTGAGTTCATGCGACTGAGGTTGCTAGAGTCAAGGGTAAGTGCTGAAGAGAACAGAGGTGCACAAAGGACACTGAAGATCTGTACGTGGTTCCCCTGAATTATATAGCATAGTACTGGTCAGTATGTGTATGAAGAAACTGCATGAAGGCAGGGGAAAAAACTCCAAAAGGATTACAGAAAAGCACCCACTATTCACACAAGGCTACGAATAGTGCCAGTTCTCACTAGCCAGACTAGAAAAACTCTTAATTTACAGGGCATTGAGTAGATGCGCCAGAAAGTCTTGCTTCAATAATGAGGAATAATTTACCCTAGACTACTGTGAACAAGTAAGCAAAGCAAGACTCAAAAGGACTCACAGTTTACAAATAACTTAATAAATCACAGAAAAAAAAGTCAAGAATATTCATAAAAATACAAAAAAGCTCAACACTCAACTAGGTAAAATTCACAATACCTATTATAGAATCAAAGACTGCCAGTCATGGAAAGGAGCAGAAAAATTACACAAATAATCAACTGGAACCAGCTCAAAACTGACACATATTAGCAGACAGGACATTAAAACAGCTATATACAGTTATTATAATTGTATATATGTTCAAACGTTAACTAAAGTAATATATAGATATATATTTATAAAAGATCCAAATTGAACTTCTAGAGACAAAAAGTACAATTCTGTAACAAAAGATACAGTGAATGAGATTAGAAGAAATGATTATTGAAGCGAAAGACACAGCAATAGAAATGGTTTAAAGTGCAACATAGAGAAGATAATAAAATGAAGTTTAAAAATGCAAAAAGCTTCAGTGAATTGCATGCCAATGTAGTGACCTAAGACATGTGTAATTGGAATAGCTGAAGAAGAAGAGAGAGATGGGTGGGCAGAATAAATATTTGAATAAATAATTACCAAAATTTTTCAAATTTTACCAAATCAAGGAGTGCGATGAACCTCAAGAATAAAATAAAATGAATGATATTACACCAAGCACTTCATAAACAAACATGCTCCAAACCAGCAATACATACTATATTTTTTTTTTTTTGAGACGGAGTTTTGCTCTTGTTACCCAGGCTGGAGTGCAATGGCGCGATCTTGGCTCACTGCAACCTCCGCCTCCTGGGTTCAGGTAATTCTCCTGCCTCAGCCTCCCGAGTAGCTGGGATTACAGGCATGTGCCACCATGCCCAGCTAATTTTAAAAATATTTTTGGTAGAGATGGGGTTTCACCATGTTGACCAGGATGGTCTCGATCTCTTGACCTCGTGATCTACCCGCCTCAGAATACATACTATCTTAAAAGCATCAGAAGAATAAAGGACATGTTACATACAGATTTCTTTTTGGAAATAATCCAAGTGAGAAGACAGTAGAGTAAAATCTATCAAGAAAACACGTCAATCTAGGACTCTCTACCTGGTAAAATATCTTTCAAAATAGAAGGCAATGGTTGAGTGTAGTGGCTCATGCCTGTAGTCCCGATACTCTGAGAGGCTGAGGCAGGAGGATTTCTTGAAGCCAGGTGTTTGAGACAAGCCTGGGCAATAAAACGAGACCCTGTCTTTACAAAAAATAATTAAAAAAATAGCCAGGTGTGATGGCACATGCCTTGAGTCTCAGCTACTCAGGAGGCTGAGGCTTGAGGATTGCTTGAATCCAGGAGGTTGAGGCTGTAATGAGCTATGGTTGTACCACTGCACTTCAACCTGGGTGACAGAGTGAAACCCTGTCTCTTAAAAAAAGAAAAAAAAAAAAAAGAAGGCAGAATAAAGACATTTTCAGACATACAAAAGCTGAAGGAATTCATTTTCAGCAGACATATACTACAAGAAATGTTAAAAGAAGTCCTTCAGGCAAAAAAAAAAAAAAAAAAAAAAAAGAATAACACATGGAAATCTGGATTTAGACACAAAGGAATGAAGAGAATTAGAAATGGTAGCTATGTGGGTAAATACATAAGTTTTTATCTGTTAGCTGAAAGATAATTGCTAAAACAAAAATGATAATGTATCGTGAGGTATGTAAGATATCCACGTGAAAACAAAACTGTAAAGTATGAGAGGGGAGAAATGGAAGTACTACTGTAAGTTTCTTATATTTCATCTGAACTGGCATGATATCACTGAATTCAGACTGTGTTAAATTATAGTTATATATTATATACTCTAAAGCAATTCTAAGATAAAAAAATGAAAAATCACTAGCAAGCCAACAAAGGAGATATAAAGGAATCATTTTAAAAATTCCATTAATCCAAACAAATATAGAAAAAGAGGAAAAGGGAACAATGAGAATGGGACAAGTAGAAAATAAGTAGCAAGATGTCACATTTAAGCCTAATGATATCAATAGTTACATTAAGTATAAATAATCTAAACACTCTAATTAGGATAGAGATTAAAAAAAAGACCATTTATACGCTGCCTGTGCAAAGGATGGAAACATTAGATCATGCTAACACTAATCCAAATGAATGATATATCAATGTCAGACCAAGTGGGATTCAGAGCAAAGACTATCACCAGGGTTAATGTAGGTTATTTAATTATTATAAGGATTTAACTGATGAAAGGAACAAAATAATCCTAATCGTTTATTCTCCCTGAAACAGAACTTTAAATTGAACAAAACAAAATTAATGGAAGGACAAATAAAAAATCATGATGGTGAGGTATTTCCATAGTCCTTTCTGAGTTATGATAGAACAAGTAGATAGAACATTAGCAAGTTTATAGTAGACTTCACAACACCATCAACAAACTTGATCTTATTGGCATTTTAAAAACATTCCACCCCAAAACATCAGAAGATGCATTCTTTTCATCTATACATAGAACATTTACTAAGCCATAAAATAAGTCGAAGTAAATTTAAAATGAAGGTATACAATGTATGTTCTTTGATTATAATGAAACTAAACTAAAAATTAGTAACAGAAAAATATCTGAAACATCCTCAAATATTAGGTCCACATATACACCCAAATAAACCACAGGTCAAGTTAAATCTCAAAAAGTTTCCCTTTTGAGATTTTTGAAGAGACAACATAAATCAAAATTTGTGAAACAGTGCTAAAACAGTGCTTAGGGAGGAAATTTATAACACTAAATTCCAATATTTTTACAAAAGAAGAAAGGCCTCAAATCAATTTCCTCAGCTTCCACTTTAAGAAACTAGAAAATGAAGAGCATTTTAAGAAGCACAAATCAAGCTCAAAAGTATGTTAATGAATAACCAAGCAGAAACCAATGAAATAGAAAAGGTAAACACAATAGACAAATAAATGAAACCAAAAGATAGTTTTTAGAGATAAATTAACTTGAATCTCTAAACTTATCTGGAAAAAAGGAGGGAAGACACAAATTATCTATATAAGGAATGAGAGGTGATATCAGTACAAGCCCAGCACCTCAAATCTGAAATGCTCCAAAGTCTAAAAAGTTTTTGAGGGCTGACACGTCGCTCATAGAAAATGCTTATCAGAGTATTTTGGATTTCAAATTACTGATGCTGAACCATTAAGTATATAATGCAAATATTTCAAAATTTAAAAAAAATCCAAAATCTAAAACTCTTCTGGTCCTAAGCTTTTTGGATAAGGAATATTCACTTTGTCTTGTAAAGATCTTGTCTTGTTTTGGGACCAGCATATTACTTGCATCAGATAATAATTTAGAAGGCATTCCCCTCTTCAGTTTTCTGGAAGAGTGTGTGTAGCATTGGTATTTCTTTCTTAAATGTTTCCACAAATTCACTAGTGAATCTGATAAATTTGGCCCTGGGACTTTTCTCTGTGGGAAGATTTCTAACTACAAGTTCAATTTCTTTAACAGATATGAGGCTATTTGAGTTGTCTGTTCCTTTTTGAGTAACGTTTGGTAGTTTGTATCTTTCAAAAAACAAACGTCTATTTTATCAAAGTTGTCAAATTTATAGGCATAAAATTGTTCACAATATTTCCTAATTATCCTTTTACTAGCTATATAATCTATCATGTACACGCCAATATCCCTTATAAACACAGATGTAAAAATGCTAAATAAAAATTTAGCAAAATGAATTCAACAACATATAAAAAGGATAATACATGATGACTAAGCAAAGTGTATGTGTCCAAGAAATGCAGGGTTTTTTTTTTTTTAACATTCAACAATGAATTAATGTAATTCACTATATTAACAAACTAAGAAAGAAAAACCATATAATCAGCTCAAAAGACACACAGAAATCATGTAGCAAAACTCAACATTCATTTCTGATAACAACTCCCAGGAAAGTAGGCATGGAAAAAACCTCCCAGTATGATAAAGGAACACCTACATTTACATGTTACTTAGTGGTCAAGGACTGAATGCTTTCTTTTTAATGTAAGGAACAAGGTAAGATGCTGATTCTCACCACTTCCGACTGTATAAAAAAATTAAAATAATTAAAAATAAGCTATTAGAAATAATAAGTGAATTTAGCAAGGTTGCAGTATATAAGATCAATAAACAAAAATCAATTGTATTCCTAAATAGTGGTAACAAACGGTTGACAATTACAATAAAAGCCAATAGCATTTATATTAGCATCAAAAATGAAATTCTTAGAAGCTGACAAAATATGTGCAAGACCTATACAAAAATATACAAAATTGCTGAGGCAAATTAAAGAAAATTTAAATAGATGAAGAGAAACAAATTGTCTATGGGCCAGAAGACTAAATATTGTAAAAAGGAATGAATTAATGGCATTAGCAGCCATGGGACATTCTAAGGGAAGTAACTCAGGAATGGAAAACCAAATATATCTTCTCACTCATAAGTGGGAACTAAGGTTATGAGGATAAAAAGGTATAAGAATGATACAATGGACTTTGGGGACTTGGGTGGGAAGGGGCTGAGGAATAAAGGACTACAAATTGGTTTCAGTATATACTGCTCAGGTGATGGGTGTACCAAAAATCTTACAAATCACCACTGAAGAACTTACTCATGAAACCAAATACCCACTGTTCCCCAAAACCTATGGAAATTAAAAAAAATTTAAAACTCAAAAAAAATGACAATTCCTCCCAAACCTATCAATGGATTCAATACATTCTCAAGTAATCCTCTCCCTCAGAGAAAAGCTCAGCAGCCTTCTTTTAAAGAAATTGACAAGCTCATTCTCAAATTCACATGGAAATGTAAAGGGCTTAGAATAGCCAGAACAGTTTTTTACAAAGAACAAAGCTGAAAGATTAACACTACCTGATTTCAAGACTTATAAAGCTACAGTAATTAAAACAGCGTGATACTGGTATAAAGATAGATTGGAGAACAGAATATAGCATCCAGAAATAGGCCACACATATATACACAACTGATTTTTGACAAAAATGCAAAGACACTTCAGTGGAAAAATGATAGTCTTTTCCGTAAATGCTGTTAAAACAATTAGATATTCATATAATAACTGAACTTCTATTCATACCTGGCGTTACTTAAAAATTAATTCAAAACTACATAGGCTTAAATAGGAAACCCAAAACTGTATGTTTTAAAAAGAAAACATAGCAGGATATCTTGGTAAGCTTGGGTCAGGAAAAGGTTTCTTAGATGTGGCACCAACAATATTATCCATAAGGAACACACTGATAGAATTAACAACTTCTACTTTTCAAAATGCAATGTTAAGAGAAGGAAAAGATAAATTGGGAAGTCCACATATTGAAATAAAATATTTGCAAAGCAGGTACCTGACAAAGAATGCACATCCAGAATACATAGACCTTTCCAAACACAATAATCAGAAAATAACCAACCCAATTTTTAAAATGAGCAGAAGTTTTGAACTGACACTATATCAAGGAAGATAAATGGTAAATAAGCAAAGGAAAGATATTCAATGCAATTAGTCATTAGGAAAGTGCCAATTAAAATACCAATGAGATACATACACACTTACTAAAATGTCTAAAATTAAAAAGACTGACCCTTACCAAGTTTGGTGAATGATGTGGAGGAACTAGAATGCTCATACATTGTGAGTGGGAATGTAATATATTATAACCACGTCACATAACAGTTTGACCATTTCTTAAAGAGTTAAACTTACGTTTAAAATATGGTTCAGCCATTCTAATTCTGGGTATTCACCTCAAAGAAAACATTTCCCCATAAAAAATTTTTGCATGAATGTTTATAACAGCATTACCTGTGATAGCCAAAAACTGATCACAATCCCAGGGTCCATTAATCAGTGAATAAATGATGGAATAATACATGTCAATAAAGTGGAATGAAATATGACATGAATGACTCAAAATAATTACGTTGAATAAAAGAAGCAATGTAAAAAAGTCATATTATATAATTCCATTTATATAAAACTCTAGAATATGCAAACTACCTGTAAAAACAAAGTTGATCGGGGGGCATGAAGGAAGTTTTGGGCATCATGGGTATGTATGTACGTTAGTTAGCTTGTGGGATGGCTTCACGGACCTATACATAAGTCAAAGCATATCAAATTGTACACTTCAAATATGGGCAGTTTATTGTATGTCATTTACATTTCAATAAAACTGTTTACAAAAAAAAAAAAAAAAAGACAAGGTCTCTAGTGTTGGACTGCCTGGAATGGAAACCTGAGTCCATTATTTACTAGGTGTCTGATTATAAGCAACTTAGATAAGCTCTTGAGACTCACTTTCTTTATCTGCCACATTGGGATAACAACAGTACAAGTCCCATGTTCCTGATATCAAGAGGAAGTGAAATAATACACGTAAAGGACTCAGAAGAATGCTGTTACAGAGGCAGTACTCAGTGAGTGCTCGCTGTTAGCATATTAATTCTTGGTAGCTCTAATAAAGGAGGCAGTGAATCACAGTCAACTTAGAAGTCAAGTTCAACTTCTAGCACTTCATGTACTGGCTGTGAAACTTTACATAAATTATTCAACTTCTCTCCTTCAGTTTCCCTATCTGTAAAATGAGGAAATTAACAGTACTTACCACACAGGATCATTATGCAAGAAGCTGAAATGGGAACTTGTACTAAATAATTTTGCCACCATTTTTTGTTGTTGTTGTTGTTGTTAAGAAAAGAAACAAATGTCATATTTTTGAAAACCTAAGATTCACCTTTATTCCACACATTTAGATTCACGTTGGGGGAGAAGGAAAAGAAAGAAGAGGGTAGAAATAGAATGAAGACAGAAGAACTAAGACATTGGAACCAGAGGTAATGAGGACATAAAAAAACCCTCTGAGAATCCTGGAGGTAATGGGGACATGAAGATAGAATAAAAAGCTTCCTATTATGTGTTAGATCAACCTTTCAGCCATTGTTATTTAAAGTTTCTAGCACAGAGTAACTGTAGTAGGCCAGGCACTAGGCGGAATCTGGATGGCTCATATATTTGCCATTTCTTTATTTATTTGTAAAATTCCCTGTTTACAAATGAGAAAAACTGTTGTGACATTCCAGGCTTGCCATAATGCCACAGGGATCCACTGGCAGAAGGTATTTCAGGATTTAAGAATCACAATGGAAAACGTTCTCCTGAGGGTAAATCTGATCTTAGTCACAAATGAAGTTTTTAAGGTCATAATGATAATAATTCACTCCAGAATTATTTACTGCATATTTGACACGACCCAGTCATGCTGGTGTCAGACATTAAGAAGTTTCAGTGTCCTTCTTTGAGGAGTTTCAAATCTGCATGTTTCTAATTCCTGTCTACATTTCTCAGGGTCTTGTGTTACAAAAAAAATTCCATTTCAGTAAAACATTAAGATCTGTACTTCTCATTTGGGGCAGGTATGGATTTCAAATGTCCAAGCCCCCATTCAGTATTCAGCCCCTTTGCCCATTATATCTGTAGGACAGTACTGATTTATCATATGTTTTGATGTCATTAAACATTTATTATGCACCCATGTGTGCTAGAGACACACACATACAAAAAAAAAAAAAAAAAAAAAACAGATAAAAGACATTGTTCTTTTTGGCAGCCCTTTGTAAGAAATGACTAATGAATATATGCTTATTCAATAGATCAAGAAAGCAATATACATTTTAAGAAATGTATAAATATTTAATCAAGATTTTGTACAGTAACTCTGACTGAGAAATGTAGGCTTCTTGGAATACTGAAACAGAATTTTTAAATGACCAGAAATTTAAAGGTCCACAGTTTTAGTGAACAAAATGAACTGAAAAATCTTGAAATGGATATTTAAAAATTATTTCATGTAATTTCATGAACATTTATCAGAAAAAAACTTAAAAAGCAGAGAACATTCTACATCTCTAATAAATGAGTTAATTCTGCATCATTTCACTCCAGAAACAAAATGTGGAAGATTTCATTTTGTCCTAGTAGCTTATATGCTAATAACTTGAGAAGACTTTGAAGTCTGACTTTCTCCTTTCAATTTAAGTATCTTTAAATATAAACACATATACAGAGAGCTTTACAGAAATAGAGGAGCTTTTGTCTGCAGAGCTATAACCCAACATGGTGGCATTCTGCAGCCCTCTGGAACATCATCCTTGACTCTAAACCCTTTTGTTCTAAAGTTAATTTTAGCTACGAATTTCCAGGTCTCTGGAGAGAATGTGTCACAACAAACTCTACTTTGAGACAGATTTTTGGGGGTCTATATTTAATTAAAAGTGCCCTTACATCTGTTCAGTAGCCATCCTAAAAAAATCCTTCTGAGATATGAGTGATGACCCACAACTTCCGATCTATATTTGTAGGTAGTATTCCATAGCAGCAACTGCCAGCTGGTGTCCTGCTCTTTTCTCTCTACTGTGCCACACTGAAAGGGAACAATGTGTTGTGTGGGAGGTCTAACATTGTGGAGATTAAATTACCTTCTGAGTGGACATGGTTACAATGTCATTAGAAATATCACTTAACTCTGCTATGCGCCACCCACCCCACCACATATACACACTAACAGAGCTACCCAGGTGACCTGTTACAGATCTGCCTCAACTGCTATTGTTGCATGGAACACCCGTGGGTAGCAGAATCTTTATCCATCATCAGCTTACCAGAGAGGTAAAGCAGAGAAGGTACTTTGACACAGTGGGGAATATAGTACATTTATGAACTGAAAGAAAATTGAGTTTCTGTGGAATTGTTTACTGCTGCTGGAGAAACAAAAGAGGTTAATTCCATACTGTTTAATATAGCTTTGAAAGAACATAAAATAAAATAATGTTTGAGCATAACAGTGGTATGCTTAAAATCTGCCCTCCCGCAAGCAAAACAAACTCAATGTAATTTCAGACCTTTAAAACAGATTTTAAATTCTTATGAATTCAGATCCCAAGGGATTATGTTAAGTAGTTGTTACAAATCATATCTCATGCCAAGTGGCATATAGAAGAGATATGCAAAAATATGATTATGTTTCATTGAAGATTCTATCTATTCCGTATTATGGCTAAATTTGAATTTTTATATTTATAGACATCATTACATCACATATGGTAAGTGACTGTAAAACTGCATATATAAAAATTATATTGGTTTACCTATATGCAAATGAATATACACAGTCATGTGTACAATTTTTTTTTATTATCCTTTAACTTCTTAAAAATGGGGCTGGAATCCAGTTGTTTCTTATGGGTCCTGGAGTGCCAAGAAAGATGAGTGCGTACCATCAGCAAATCACTCACCACATTGGTGACCCTTTGGCTATCTTTCCTTGGTAGGGAACATCAATTTCTTTGGACAGTTCCTAATACAGGCTGGAGTTACGACATTATGATGTGAAAAAAGACAACATCCTAGAGTTGAGTTTGACCATTCTGAATGAAATCTTCTAGGAGGAAAAATCTGCTCCATAGTCTCAAACAACATATTGGATCTCAACTGTCTTTTAAGTCAACACTTTGTAATATAGCTGTAATGTGAGCTTCAGATACAAGGCCCCATATGTAAGTTTAAATTTTCTAACTAGCCACATCGAAAAGAAGCAACAGGTGAAATTAATCTTAATAATGTATTTAATTCACTATATCCAAAATGTTATTGTTTCAACATACTCATTAAAATGCATACATGACTGTGCATCATATAAAATTATTTGGCTTCCCATCAGTGTTACAGGCACTATACTTTGGGAAGTACTTTTTACATAATGACGGAGGATTGGGAGACAAAAGATAGAGAAACAGTGATACGCATATCAGACAGATAAAATTGGAACTCTTGGTTCTGTGTTTTACTACACAACTGACTTTAAGCAGATAATTTAGCACTCAGAACTACTCTTATCTGTAAAGGTATAACAATACCTGATTCAAAGTAATAAGCATGCAAAGCATTTAGTATGTTGCCTGGAACAGAACAATTGCTCAATGCATATTAAGAGAAAAAAAGTGATGGAGACCCTTTCTCTTTTTTTTTTATTGCATTTTAGGTTTTGAGGTACATGTGAAGGACATGCAAGATTGTTGCATAGGTATATACATGGCAGCCTGATTTGCTGCCTTCCTCCCCCTCACCTATATCTGGCAATTCTCTCCATGCTATCTCTCCCCAGCTCTCCACCCCTCGCTGTCCCTCCCCTATTTACCCCCAAAAGACCCCAGTGTGATCACTCCCCTCCCTGTGTCCATGTGTTCTCGTTGTTCAACACCCGCCTATGAGTGAGAACATGCAGTGTTTGATTTTCTGTTCTTGTGTCAGTTTGTTGAGAATGATGGTTTCCAGGTTCATCCATGTCCCTACAAAGGACACGAACTCATCATTTTTGACGGCTGCATAATATTCCATGGTGTATATGGAGATGCTTTCTTATGTGTGAAACCAAGTAGTTCAGTTTTGATCAGGTCGCTGAGAGCTCATGTAAGAGTACTCTATACACTTTCGATCACATTGTAAATCGTTGCAGAAGCCCTTTGTGAAACTATATGTAAAATGTAGTAAGAAAATTAAATGAGTCTTTTAGCCAAGTCAATTCACTCCTAGAATGTGTCTGAATGAATTCAAGTGAAACAAAACAAAACAAAAAAAACTTTATTATGAAGGTCTTCACTGCAGTGTAACCTATAAAAGAAAGAAATGGGAAAAAGCCAAAATTGTAATAGTAAGTGAGTAGCTTAATAAACAGTGGAATATTATTCTGCATATCATTGTGCAGTTAACAATGATAGCCATGAGAATTATGTAAAATTACTGGAATGATTATGGCGAATACAAATTAAAATTCAGAATACAAAATAGTAAGTGTATTCTGAAAACAATGATATAAACTATGTACAGTGTGAAAAAGATTTGGGAGATAATTTGCAAAAATAGAAATAATTGTGTTAGGGTAAAGTGACAAATTATTAATTTTATTATGACATAGTTTCAATAAAATAAGTGTAAGCAGATTATCCAATAAATATACATTCTTATTAGTCAGTCAAGCAAAATATTTCACATCTATCCTATGTTCCTGTCTTCACTGGGCATAGTGCAGCATCAGAAAATAAAGAGACGTTTTCCCCAAAATGTTACCTAGACCAAGAACAACACAAAATAACAGATCAAAACAATAGTGGACGCAGTAAGATAGGTGGCAATTATGTCCTACTACATCTTATTTAATAATAAAAGCATTATATATAATATCAGAGGACATATATATGTGTATGTACGGAATGATTAAATGTTAAATTGAATTGAGTTCAGATAAGATGAAAGCAAGTGATCAATAAGAAATGGTGCCTGTTGGTGGAGATGAGCCTTGAGCTAACTAAAATCTAAAGGAGAATCAATCTTTGTATCAATGGCAAGAGAGGATCCACATTCCATAGGAAAAAAAAAATCAAATAAAAGCATGAAATGAATAGAATTAATCAGAAAAGAGACTGATATTATTAGCAGGTTTCTTTTATTGGGGGGAAATAATAGTGGGAGAATTATTAATTTTAGCTAACATTTATTAAGTGCAAACTTTGGTTCAGATAAGGAGATGAAATTAGGCATGATATTGAAAGCAGTTATGTTGCAGATTAAATCATGTTTCCTTTGTATTCTAAAAGATGATGAAGCAAATTGGACTGGATGACCCCTCCTATTCCTCATAACTATGAGACTTTGTGATGATATACTCCATGTGGCTTTCTGGCACAAAGATTACACAATTCTATACTCCCTTCCTAGGGATATATCAAGATGCTGCTTTATTTGTACTTGCAATGGGGCTTTTTTTTTCTTCAGAAAACCATCCAAAGAATAAGCCCGTCACTACTCCATCATATGTTCATGAAATTCAGGTGTGAAAATGCTTTCTTTTGAAAACTATAATTAGACTAATTCATATTTACAACATAAGGAAAAAAACCTAATGCTAATTCTTTAACTTTTAAAAAGAAGAAGCAATATGAAACCCTGACCATCCATTTGACAAGATAAGAAACTGTTCTAAGAAATTCACTCAGCCAGCTGTCTGTGTGCTAAAAGACAGCCATGGAGAAGCCGTGAAACAGAAGGGAGGGAAAGGGTGAAGTGCTAAGACCAAACTCAAACATTTGCTCAGATATCCTCCTGAGCTCATCCTCAAGTAATCAGCCAAAATAAAAACAGATTGTTAAGAAGGGTAGGGAAACTTAAAAAAATCTGAAAGGTCTTGAAATCTTCATCTGCCCTTATTCTATTTTTACTTAAATTGAAAATAGCATCATTTGCTTTGTGCTTTGCAGTTTACAAAGTGTTTTAACATATACGCCATGTTTAAGTTTCACAGCAACTCTGGGATTTTACAGCTGATGCAAGAGTGTCAGAGGCTTAGGGACCTGCCCACACCTTTGTTTCATCAAGCAGTGGACACTAAGCACACATCTAGGTCTGCGGACTCCAAAGCTCATGGTGTTTCCACTGCACTACATCATGCACCTGTTCAGTTTTGGCTTCATTTGTACTGGAATGATGCACAGACTAATTCATGTTCCTGCTTACATCCTGCCACCTCGTAAGGGAGGCCATAATGAAAATTAACCTGTGAACACTTAGCTTTCCAGTAATGAAAGCAGTAGGATAACATGTAGCAAACCACAAGTATCTAGCATATCTCACATTAGGCCTCAAGTGGTGGTATTCCAAAGGAAATAAAAGGCCTCTTCTCCATAATTCTCCTAAGCTGCCAGCTAGGGTATCTAAAATTTCCATCATTTTAGTTATTCCTCTGGGCGAGGTGTAACCAATCCTTTTATAGCAATTATATTATTGAGGTGGAAATATGATGGCACACAGACCTAGGAAAATTGGTCAGAGGGAGAGTTTTGAGGAAAATGGCTAGAGGTTGGGGTGATTCTGATGGATGGTTTTCAGGGATAGGTGCTCTCTGGATGCCCATGTGATGGACTACAAGAGCACTAGACGAGGGAGTGCTGGATATGAATGAGCTCAGGCTTTCTGCAATGTTGTTCAGGGCTCTCCCTGCTCTTGTTCTTGTCTCTCCCATATTTAAATCAGCCTGTTCTTGCTGACTACTCCATGGACCCTGTCAGCCACGCTCTAAGATTCTACAAAACAGTGTAACATAAGCCAAGATGCTAATTTAATGTGATGCTACAATTATGAAGTGATCCTCATAAGTGAAGAATTAGAATAGCAAACACTCTTTCTTCGGCTTATTATAGCAGGATGCAGACTACTTCATTTCTTCCATAAAGAAGTCATTTCCCGAGTGTCAGAAATGACATCAGCTTTCAACAGGATGAGGAGGTACTGGCAGTGGTTAAAATATTTGTTTTTTTTCTGACCAAGCTTTGTGGCTCATGCCTGTAATCCCAGAAATTTGATAGGCTGGGGCAGGTGGATCACTTAAGGTAAGGAGTTAGAGACCAGCCTGACCAACATGCTGAAACCTCGTGTCTACTAAAATTACTAAATTAGCCAGGTGTGGTGGTGCACGCCTGTAATCCCAGCTACTTGGGAGGCTGAGGCAAGAGAATCGCTTGAACCTCGGAGGCAGAGGTTGCAGTGAGCCGAGATCACGCCATTGCACTTCTGCCTGGGCAACAAGAGCAAAATTCAAATTCATTTAAAAGCTCTTTTGCCTCTTTCTCCTGGAGCTATGTACTTCCATGTTGCAATATGAGAATGGATTCTTCTTTAAAATAATGCAATTTATAGAGTGAAAGAAGTGACACAGGAGTTCCATTAGAAGCAGATTTATGTGTCATGTATACAAATCAATAACAAAACTAAGGTTCTTAAGTCTCTCTAGTAACAACAGGAAGAAATATGTAACATGTATTTTGGAGGCATAGAAGAGAAATAGTAACTGGTGACAGGATATTAGAGAGTAGCATTTGAGCTCTGAATCAGGGACCATATATTAAGTGATCTTTATATCCTAAACACAGCTTAACATGGGATGTGCACTTACTAGTTGCTACTTAAGTGCTTTCTAACATATTGATTAGCTAAGCACATTGATAATGCAGATAACATTTCAGAAAAATTACTTAACTTTGCAAATACTTTTAAAAATTCAAGTAAAATAGTTGTGTACTACCCATGAATTAGAGATTATCTATTCATTATCATATAAATTATATTACTTGATTTTCTTGCTGAAAATCTTCCAGTGGCCTCCTGTTTCCTATAGGACCTAAACAATACAGCATTTGCTCAACTCTCCTACCTTAATTTCGATCACTTTCCACCTTGAGTACTTCACACTGTGCTTTCTATTTCTCTGCAGGGTCTTCACACTTACTGTCTCTCTTTTTGGAATGCTCTTCCACAGGTATTTCCATGGTCCACTCTTTCACATCCTTCAACTTTGTTCTGATATCCTGCCCTCTCAGACCAACTCTTCTGAAGTAGCTATCTTCTCATTCTCTTTCCCTTACCCTGATTTATTTTTCTTCCTGGGATAAGTCATTGTCTGAAATTATATTTATTGTTTTGCTGTGTCAAGTTCAGTACCTGGTATATAATGCTCTGTAAACATTTCCCTTAAAAAATCAATTTTTCTAATCAATATGTTTGGGTGGTATAGACCAAAGGCTTGCAACTCAAAGGCCTGTCAGACAGATAAGCAGACCCTGTATAAGACAACAAAGTGTGGCAGAAGCAGCAACCCTATGTGAACAGTTTGGGTTTGATTAAGAGGTATTAAAATAAAAAGTAAAATGTTGTGTTGACCAAATAAAAACATATCTGGGAACAGATTGGGTCCAACTGTTTTGGATTTACTTAAGTTACACAATAGCAATGATCATCTCGTGATAGTTTTGGAGAAAATATTGTTTTCTATAAATATGTATTCCCACTTCTCTCTTTTCCATCTTACCACCCTTAGAATTTTTTCCTTAGGACGTAAAGGTGAATTACCACGGTGTATGCACTCAACGCTGTCTCTTCAGCTCCCTAATGATATGAACAGTGAATGCAAATGGAAACCTATCTGTAGGTTTTCTAATCACAGAAACAGAAAGCTCCAAATTTAAGAACATAGAATCAGTGATGCAAATATGTTGGGGGTGGGGCAGCTTGCCAAGGACAGACAGAAAATAGAAAAGGCCACCTTCACTTCTGATACCTAGTCTCAATCAAGTCTCAGAGAGGGGCAATTTCCAGAGGAATGATCATCCTATAGGTATGAGAAGGTTAATGAGGCTACAAAGCCTTTATTTGCCCACAATACCTGTTTTTTCTTTCTGGAAAACTAAGCCTTCTCTGAGGCCATTCTCTTATTCTCTGATATCTTAACTGGTCTGTGATAGGGTTCACATTCAGTCAATCTATTATTTTCTGCTATTTATATTTCTCTGCAATCAATGGCATGCTATGTTGCTTCAGACTTTGATTCGCCATCATAAACTGCAGTTTATATTTATCAACTTCAGTTATGAGAAAAATTGGCTAGACAGGATGTAATTACATTGTCATGAGCTACTAAAGACAAACACTGAGACTCACACATCAGTGACCACAGAAGTCAGACCCATTCTCCCCAACAGCTCAGTGTGTGTGTTTGAAGTTGCCTTGTTCAGATTTCTAGTAAATTAGAATAACATTTTGTGATAGAGATGTCAGGATTTTCAATAGAACTTTGTATTTTCTTTGTGAGACAATGATCAGGCTTGTAGGAGTTGGCCATAATTTAGATTAATTTATGGTGGAGCTGTCAAGCCTAGAATTAACAGAGAAAACCCAGCATAAACTAATCTGTCAGTTCAAGGCACAGACTTCAATCCTTTAATCACAGCTAAACTCTTTTACTTCTGGGGCACCAAAGCTGTCCTCACAGCAGGGTGTTATGACATGTTTGTAATGTCTAAAGGGTAGAAATATGCTCAAATTGCAGTTCAAATATTGTGTTTTTAAGCAACAGCAGCTTGTAGACGTTGTTAAACTCTCTGCCTTTTTCTGTTTTCCTGGAATGATTTGATTACCGTTATAAGGTCCTCTTTAGAATTTATTACTTTCAAAATAGATACACTAACATAGGCTTTTCCCCCCACATAGGTTAGGCCAGTGCTCTGTATTACTGAGCACTGTATTATTATATTGGAAAAAGATAATCAGATTTTCAGTGGGCTGGATCAACACCAGAATGCAACAAATGAATGGATTATAAAGAAAAAGCTTACGTTAGACAGACTCATCCAGAACAGGAAACCCCCACTCGTGACCAAACCTATGTGCCAGTGGCCATTTGCTGTTGACTAATTCTAGTCACAGATGTTCCAAAAAATTAACAAATTAAATACTGTCTCCTCATGCCCTCTATGTTCCAGTGCTCAACTTGAGAGCATCATTTTCATCAACAAGGTTTGAAGAACTGAAGGTTTAAAATAACTCAACTAGAGGTAGGTGTCACTTAATATCTCTTAGTCCAGAGCGGAATATTTTCTCTCAATTGCATTTTTCCCCACAAAGATGAAGAAATCCACACCTTAGGTATCTACTTTCATTTACCTGGGTTCTGCATATCGTTATATATGGATTCTTAGGACATGTAAACTTTCTCACAGTGTTTAGAGTACAATAAAAGTTCAGTTTTAACTTGATATATTTCAAAATTTTAACCATGTATTTGAATAAAATGATCTATTATTTGAGTGGTCAGAAATTTAAAAGAGATGATTTGACTTACATAGAAGAGTAGTATATAATGCTATATATTCTGCTGTTACAATTTCAAATGTTCCTTAGATACATAAACCCAAGTGCAACTTCAATATTCTATCTAAAGAACTTCATCTATATTTCAAATGTTTCTAATCAATATTTTCCTTCATATCATATCAACTCACCATTACAATCACATATAATATAGCCTGTTATGAATAATTTACAGTTGTCACTATGGAAAGACAAATAGTTAAATATCACTCAAAAAATATATGAACAATTTTATGTTAAAGATAATTTTTTTCCAGTTTCCTTTATTCTCTGTTAACTTTGAAAATCAAGCTGTCCTCCTTCTTCCAATGTTAACTTGGTGATCCATGATTTCTGGCTATTTCTCAACTATCTCTATCAGATAAGTAAAGGATGAAATTTGTTAATTTTTTAAGGAACTATAAAATGTCTGTGGAAGAAATAAACTAGTTAAAATTAAAAGCTGAGCTATCATACGTTTGTGGAGATATTGGGGTCCAAGGAGGTATCACAATCAAAGTATCTAGAAAATATGTTATCATCCTGAATGAATCATGTTTAGCCTTTCTTTCCTTTCTCATGCTCACTGCATGCCTGTTCATCTTTTCTGGCACAATTAAGTATAAATTTTAATTGAGATCATGGCTCAACGAGGCCAGCTACTATAATAGATCTGGCCGGCAAAAAACAATTTCTTTCAAAGAGCACGCTTGTGTACTGCAGGGCACAGGCCAATGCTCTGCAGCCTAGGGAAGGAATTCATGCACACCACTGTCAGGACCAGTTCTGACTGGGGTGGGGCCCGCCGGTGAATGCATTTAAAAATTATGCTTGATGATTTGTGTTGTCTGGTTAGGCACTACTGATTAGGCCCAGATGGAGACAGACTTGGTGAAATCCTCCCCATCATCAGATTGGTCTATTATTTTTTAGACAAAATCTCACCTTGTTGCCCAGGCTGGAGTGGCACAGTCTCTGCTTACTGTAACCTCCACCTCCCAGATTCAAGAGATCCTCATGCCTCAGCCTCCCAAGTAGCTAGGATTATAGGCATGTGCCATCCTGCCTGGCTAATTTTTGTATTCTTTGTAGAGACAGGGTTTTGCCATGTTGGCCAGGCTGGTCTCAAACTCCTGAACTCAAGTGATCCACCTGCCTCGGCCTCCCAAAGTGCTGGGATTACAAGTGTGAGCCACCACCAGATTGGTCTTTAATTCCTATACCCAAAAGACCCAATGCATTTCTTCTAGTGACTTGACTCCCTTAAGAAAATAGCCAAATTCTTCCTTAAAATAATTGTTCTTATAAATTGGCTAATTCATTCAATGGGCCTGGCACGGTGACTCACACTTGTGATCACGGCACTTTGGGAGGCCAAGGCAGGTGGATCACTTGAGGCCAGGAGTTCGACAGCAGCCTGGCCAACATGGTGAAACCTCATCTCTACGAAAAATACAAAAATTAGCCAGGCATGGTGACAGTTGCCTGTAGTCCCAGCTACTCAGGAGGCTGAGGCACAAGAATCCCTTGAACCCAGGAGGTGGAAGTTGCAGTGAGCTGAGATCATGCCCCTGTACTCTAGCATGGGTGACAGAGCAAGACTCAGTCTCTAAATAAATAACTAAATAAGTGTATTTATTAATTTATTCAATAAATATTTTTGAGAATATACTACTGGGTATGATCTAGATCAATAACATTTTAATCTTAGTGTCTCATCAAAATTTCTTAAAGAGCTTTTAAAATATGCCTATGTGAGGCCTTATGCAAGTTATGCATAGTCATTGGATACACCCTAAGTAACCAGGATGGAGACACTTTCCAGGCATGAGGTGACAAAGGTGAGAAGAACAGACTAAATCCCTTTCATGGTGCATATATTTTCATGAAGGAAACCGCCCAAGATATGAGAATTTTTTCTGTCACAATGGTACTCTGGAATACACTAGAATCTTCCTAGAACGCAATAACTTATAAACACTTTTGAGACTTTGTAAAACAATGTAGAAAAATCCACTGAAGTCAGAAGTAAGCAATAAAACCAGAGCATTACTGAAGCCATGGATTATTGAATTTCTGTGGCCTACAGTTTGAGGGTAGCAGTGAGTGGACTGGTATTGTGCAAAGACATGAGGCCATCGCATCAAAGACCATCCTAAATAAAGAAGGAAACCCAAGAAAGGCTAAGGCCTCATGAGAAAGGGCAAATTGATGTGTGTGTCTGTTTATACATGCACATTTCATAGACACATCCACACTTCCTGTAAATGTTCTTGAGATAATTGGCAAGGAAAGTTATTTGTCTGGGCATGGCTGTAAGTAGTGGCTAAAAATTGGCTGGGCACAGTGGCTCCTGCCTATAATCCCAGAACTTTGGGAGTCTGAGGTGGGCAGATCTTGAAGTCAAGAGATTGCAACTATCCTGACTGACACGATGAATCCCAGTCTCTACTAAAAAGACAAAAAATTAGCCAGGTATGGTGGGGTGTGCCTGTAATCCCACCTACTTGGAAGGCTGAGGCAGGAGAATTACTTGAACCTGAGAGGCCGAGGTTGCAGTGAGCCAAGATGGCAACACTGTACTCCAGCCTGGGTGACAGAGCGAGACTCCGTGTCAAAAATAAATAAACAAATGAGTAACAAATACCTCTGATTGTTTCTGGACACTATACTCTATTTCTATGGTCCTTAGGACAGCAATCTGTGAATTATAACTTTAAATACAGCCAGTCCCTGTTGCCCCTAAGTATTGTAAAGAAAACACAAATTCATTTAATTATTTAAAGAATAGGTAAAGATAAAGTACTATCAATCATAAGCTAAGAATTAAAACAAAACACTCAAAAAGCTAGCAGAAAATCACTATCATATGTGAGAATCAGTGGAAAAAGTAAAAACAATGTGAATTTAAAAAATAATAAAAACTTTAAAAAGGAAAAAAAAATCTAGACACACAAAGACTTTGGAAAGTCAAACAATCAGATCAAAATAAGCACGTTTGATAGTCTTAAGAAATAAAGAGAAAATTAAAAGCACAGGTGAGGAATCGGAAAGTATAAAAAATGATCAGGCAGGATTAAAAGAAAAAAGAAAACTAACCAAACACAATTCTAGAAATAAAAGATCTGTTCACTAAAATGAAAAATCCAATGTTAAGAGTTCCATATAGAGAGAAACTCAATAGGAGACAGAAGTAGCATTGCTTATAAACAGGAAAGGGTGAACCACTTTTAGGACACTAACTGCTGGGCACACTGCTCCCTTCTCTTTTAAAGTATACGATGTCAAAGCCCATCACACTAAGATATGCTATCACAAATAACTGAAATGTTTATTTCTCACTCAGGTAAGAGGTATTCCCTGAATGAGAGATGGAACACACCCACAAAAGGGCTCTCTGAGAGTGTCCAGTGGAAGGGGCTGAGAAAGCACGCAGGTCACAAGTGGGAATTTTCAGTGATGCTGTGGGTAGACTAAGTTCTGAAAGACTGTACTGGTGAGGACCATAGGGGTTGGGGGAGGGTCCCTGGCATGCAACTTATTGAGCTGCAGCAGAAATGAATGCAAGTGGCACTTTGATGATCCCCATGCAGTTGAGCATAGGGTTTTACCCATGGATGCAGCTGAGCACTACAGATTTTCAGTCATACTGGCAGGTGACTTAATTAATCCCATAACACTTAGGGTGATTCCTTCCCTCCTTCCTTCCTTCCTTCCTTCCTTCCTTCCTTCCTTCCTTCCTTCCTTCCTTCCTTCCTTCCTTCCTTCCTCCCTCCCTCCCTCCCTCCCTCCCTCCCTCCCTCCCTCCCTCCCTTCCTTCCAACAGATTTTCACTCTGTCACCAAGCCCGGAATGCTGTGGTGTGATCTCGGCTCACTGTAACCTCTGCCTCCTGGGTTCAAGTGATTCTTCTGCCCCATAAGCCTTGTCAATTTCCATGTGGTGTTAAGTGTAGAGAAGGAACAGGCATCCTACAC
This sequence comes from Saguinus oedipus, assembly GCA_031835075.1. Taxonomy (NCBI): domain Eukaryota; kingdom Metazoa; phylum Chordata; class Mammalia; order Primates; family Cebidae; genus Saguinus; species Saguinus oedipus. The sequence goes on along the minus strand of CM063175.1, from coordinate 104,419,336 downwards.
GTAGAGTGTGTAAGAACTCCTGACCTTGTGATCCACCCACCTTTAAGCTGATCCACAGCTTAAAGCTTATTTTAAAGCTTTAAGATTTAATGATTACTGTGTTGGGTATCAACCTTGCAAGGGCCTGTAGCCCTTTTCTTTTGACTAATTTCTCCCTTTTGTAAGGGGGATGTTTACCCAGTGCTTGTACCCCGATTGTACCTTGGAGATAACTAACTTGTTTTTAATTTTACAGACTCATAGGTAGAAGGGACTTGCCTTATCACAGAGGGGAAATGTGGGGCTGGAGCCCCCCCACAGAGTCGCCATTGGAGCATTGGCTAGTGGGTCCGTCAAAAGAGGGCTGTTGTCCTCCAGGCTTCATAATTGTAGATACATCAACAGCTTGCACCTGTCACCAGGAAAAGCCTAGATTTCAGGGGATATATGGAAAAGCCTGGATGTCCAGGCAGAAGCCTGCTGCAGAAGCAAAGCCCTCATGAAAAACTTCTACTAAGGTAGTGCAGAGGGGAAATGTGGAACTGGAGCCCCCACACAGAGTCTCCATTGGAGCATTGCCTAGTGGGTCTGTGAGAAGAGGACTGTTGTCCTTCAGACCCCATAATTGTAGATACAACAACAGCTTGTACCCATCACTGGGAAAAGCCACAGGCACTCAATGCTAACCCATGTGAGAAGCCATAGAGGCTGAACTCTGCAAAGCCACAAAGGTGAACCCACCCCTTGCACCAATGTGCCCTGGATATGTTACATGGGGTCAAAGGAAATTATTTTGAAGCTTTAAGATTTAATGACTACCGTGTTGGGTTTTGGACCTTGCATGGGGCCTGTGGCCCCTTTATTTTGGCTGATTTATCCCTTTTGGAAGAGGAATGTTTACCCATTGCTTGTACCCCAATTATGCCTTGGAGGTAACTAACTTGCTTTTGATTTTACAGACTCATAGGTGGAAGGACTTTGCCCTACCTCAGATGGGACTTTGGACTTTAGACTTTTGAGTTACTGCTGGAATGAGTTAAGATTTTGGGGGGACTATTGGGAAGGCATGATTATATACTGCAATGTGAGAAGGACATGAGATTTGGGAAGGGCCAGTGGCAGAATGATATTGGTTTGGGTCTGTGTCCCTGCCCATATTTCATGCTGAATTGTAATAACCAGTGCTGGAGGTGGGGCCTAGTGGGAAGGGATTGGATCAAGGGGGCAGATTTCCCCCTTGGTGCTAGTCTCATGATAGTAAGTTCTCATAAGATCTGGTTCTTTAAAAGTATGTAAAACTGCTCCCATCTTTCTTGGTCCTGCTCCTGCCATATAAGATCCTATTCCTGCTTTGCCTTCCACCCTGAGTAAAATCTCTCTGAGGCCTCCCCAGAAGCAGCTGCTGCCACACTTCCTGTACAGCCTGCAGAATTGTGATTCAATTAAACCTTTTTCCTTTATAAATTATCCAGTTTCAGGTATTTCTTTATAGCAGTGAGCAAAGTCACTAAAACAGTCATATTAAAATTGATCTCTGGTGGATCATGGACTTGACTGTGAGTGGCAAAATTCTAAAACATTTTGAAGAAGATATGACAGAATATCTGTGATTTGGGGAACACAATGATGGAATTTTTTTAGATTTATTAAGGTATAATTAACAGATAAAAATTGTGTGTATTTAAATAGTACTAATTGATAATTTGACATGTATAAACACTGTGAAGTAATTACCACAATCAAGCTGATTAACACAACCATAACCTCAGATAGTTACCCGTGTGTGTGTGGGGAGAACATTTAAGATCTATACTCTTAGAAAATCTTAGGTGTACAATATAATATTATTAACTACAGTAACCATGCTGTACATTAGCTCTCCAAAACTTACTCATCCTGCATAACTGAAACTTTGCACTTTTTGACAAGCATCTTCCCATTTTCTCCACCTCCCGTCCCCTGGCAACCATCATTCTATCCTCTGCCTCTATTAGTTAGACTTCTTTGGATAACACATGTAAGTGAGATACTGCATAGTATTGTCTTTCTGTGCCTGGCTTACATTTCTTAGCATAATGTTCTCCAGGCTTATCCATGTTGTCACAAATGACAGAATTTTCTTCTTTTTTAAGGCTGAATAGTATCACATTGTATATATACATTACATTTTCCTTATCCATTCATCTGTCAATGAACATTTAGGGTGATTCCACATCTTAGCAATTGTGAAAAATGCTGCAGTGAACACGGGAGTGCAGATATCTCTTTGAGATACTAATTTTAATTCTTTGGATATATAACCAGAAGTAGGATTGCTGGATCATATGGTTTAATTTAACTTCTGATTTCTCTACGTGGAATGCCCTTTATTTTAACTTCTGAAGTAGGATCCAGCAATCCTACTTTTTAAGTATACTTAATTATCCTTAAGTATACTTCTTAAATATAATTATAAATTTTAATTTCTTAAGTAAATAAATTTTACTTAATAAAGATTTAATTTCTTAAGTAAAACACAAAAACATAAGCAACATAAAGACAACTATGGATAAATATGATCAATTACAAATTATAAACATCAGTTAATCAAAAGTCACAACAAAGAAAGAAAATTGAAGCCATGAAATGGAGAAAGGAAGATAAAACCAAAGAATTAGTATCCTGATTATATATTTCTATAAATCAATTAAAATGAAAGATAAATTATCTCATTAAAAATGGGCAAAATACAGGGAAAGATATTTCCCAATATAAGAAACAAGAATGACAGACATTTAGGATATCTATCTTCATCAGTAATGAGACTATTAATCATAAACACAACTTATTTCATTCCATTCATGAGATTGAAAAAAAAATTAGTTTGAAAATACCAAGGCATAGAAATTACCATTTTTAGACCTGCTGTTGAAAATATAAATTAGTACAACACTTTGGAAAAAAAGTGGGAGTTATTTTATAACACTGAATATGGGCTACAAACCTATTCCCTTCCAAGGTATTTATTTCCCTAGATATTTTTGCACACATGTACCAAAAAGTTCTTAACAAGGATATCTATAAGAGAAGCAGTTTGAAAACAACCCAAAAGTCCACTGACAGGGGTATAGATAATAAACTGTGGTATAGTCATACAATTGATTACTATTTCATCAATATTTATGATTCTCAGAAGCATAATATTAGGTAAGAAAAGGAAGCCTCAGAAGAAAGCATGCACTATGATACTTTAAACTAACCAAAACAATATATTGTTTAGGGATAAGTATATATGTGCTAAAACTACAGAGCAAAGCAAAAGAATGAGAACAAATAATTCAAGATAATGGTTACCCTAGATGTGAATGTGGGTGGACAAAAAGTCAGGCACATGTAGCAGCATGGTGTTGTCACTTGGGAGAAATACATCAGGGATTTAAACATATTGCTAATGTTCTTTTTATCCAATTCTGTGGTGCATTCACAGGTGGTTAGTTTTATTATTCAGTTCCCTAACCTAGATCTGTTTTACATACATTCCTCGTATGTTTCATTAAAAAGGATTTTATGTATATAAGTTAAATTACATATATGCATAGAAATAAGAAAATTTAGAAAATAAACAAATAAATAATTGGGATCATTTTATATAGAGCTAAGTGTTACAAACAACATCAACATCAGGGTAATATAATCATTGTTGTGGTTGCTGTTGGAGAGAAAATGGCTCTCAGAGGCAGCATTTGGTATGGTATCTGATTAATGTGAAGGAATACATAAAACGTCAGGCAAAGGGCATTCCAGGTAGTGAAATCAGAAGCTCATGAAGAGGTCCTGAAGCAGGAACAAGCTTGGCAACTGAGGAACAGAAGAAGGCTCTGGGGATAGAGCTGAGGGACCAAGGGAGTATTAATCCCAGAATAAGTCAGAGAGAGGCAGGGGCTCACTATGGAGGACACTAAAGACAGGAGGTAGAGTTTGGATGTTATCTGAAATGCACTTAAAAGCCACAGGAGGCCAGGCGTGGTAGCTCACGCCTGTAGTCCCAGCACTTTGGGGGCCAAGGCGGGCAGATCACAGGTCAAGAGATCGAGACCATCCTGGCCAATATGGTGAAACCGTCTCTACTAAAAAAATACAAAAATTAGCCAAGCATGGTGGCATGCACCTGTAGTCCCAGCTACTTGGGAGGCTGATGCAGGAGAATTGCTTGAACCCGGGAGGTGGAGGTTGCAGTGAGCCGAGATTGTGCCACTGCACTCCAGCCTGGGGCCTGGCGACAGAGTGAGACTCTGTCTCAAAAAAAAAATAAAAAAAATTAAAAAAATAAAAAAAAAGCCATGGGAGGGTATTATGCACAAAAGTAGTAGATTTACATTTGTAAAAGAGAACTTTGACTGTAGAGTGGAAAATACATTTGAGAGAGCCATAAGTAAAAGCACAGTGACCAATATAATAATATTCCTATCAACAATAATAATGATAATAAAAGGAGCCAAGATTTATTGTGCACTTACTAGGCGCAAGGCATACAGCATTATGAGCATTATCCTAACTCTCTCAAAGACAGGCAGGGTTCAACTTCGATATGAAATGTTCTATTTTATCCTAGACAGCATAGCAGAAATCAATTTATTTGAATTAATTTACTAAAATCTTCATTACCCATTGTCATCAGCAGGGGCAATGAAATTCAGAACAAGACAATGTTTGGAGATGGGAGGGAGGTCTGGGAGCTGAGCCTGGTACATCTGACAATGGCTGAGGCACAGAGGGGACAGCTCTTGATAAAAATGAAATGATTTAAGGAAAACAGCTTAATATGGAAACTGATAAAATAGAGGTATTAACAAAGTGATTAAGAAGAGTACCAGGGCCAGGCACAGTGGACCATGACTGTAATCCTAGCACTTTGAGAGGCCAAGGCAGGCAGATCACTTGAAGTCAGGAGTTCAAGACCATCCTGGCCAACATGGCGAAACCCAGTCTCTACTAAAATCAAAAAAATTAGCCGGGTGTGGTGGTGCACACCTGTTGTCCCAGCTACTCAGGAGGCTAAGGCAGGAGAATTGCTTGAACCCTGGAGCTGGAGGTTGCAGTGAGCAAGACCACACCACTGCACTCCAGCCTGGGCGATAGAGTGAGACAGTGAAACTCCATCTCAAAAAACAAACAAACAAAAAATGGGTATCTATATGGGGACAGAAAAAATAGGCAGTCAGAAGGCAAGGATGTCAGGACCACAGATATGATATGGTTGGGCTCTGCGTCCCCACAAATCTCACCTCAAATTGTAATTCCCATAATTACCGTGTGTCAAGGTTGGGACCAAATTAAGGTAATTGGATCATGGGGGCAGTTTCCCCCATGCTGTTCTCATGATAGTGAGTGAGTTCTCAAGAGATCTGATGGTTTTATAAGCATCTGGCATTTCCTCTACTTTCACTGACTCTATCCTGCCACCCTGTGAAGAAGGTGGCTGCTTCTCCTTTGCTTTCTGCCATGATTGTAAATTTCCTGAGGCCTCCGCAGCAATGTAGAACTGTGAGTCAATCAAATATCTTTCCTTTATTTATTACCCAGTCTCGGGTATTTCTTCATAGTAGTGTGAGAATGGACAACACAGATAGATCATGACAAGTAACAATTCTTACCATGCATGTGCTAGCCACCAAGCGCAGCATATACTATATGCTAATTCTCTCAACAATCCCAGGAGGCCAGTTTTTTGTTTGTTTGTTTTCTTAGAGACAGGATCTCACTCTGTTGCCCAAGTTGGAATCTAGTGAAGCAATCTCAGCTCACTACAGCCACGACCACCTAGGCTCAAGAGATTCTCCTGCCTCTGCCTCCCACGTAACTGGTGCTACAGGCATGCACCACTATGTCCAACTAATTTTTCTAATGTTTTGTAGGTGGGGGGTCTCATTATATTGCCCAGGCTGATATTGAACTTCTGCCCTCAAACAGTCCCCCACCTTGGTCTTCCAAAGTGCTGGGATTACAGGTGTGAGACACCATGCCCAGCCTGAGGTCAGTTATTATTTTCACTTTACTGACATGAAAACTGTTGCTCAGAGATAAGTCATCACCCAAGTTACAGAGATGGGAAATAATGGAGAGATGGATTTGAATCCAGTCTGTATGACTGCAAGGATGCCCATCAAGTGATAGGAAGCCTTGCTGTGATGGTTTTGGTCTCACTCTAGAAGTCTGCGCCTCCTGCTTGCTTTGCCTTGTTCTTTTTTCCCTTCCTCTTCCTTTTCCTTCCATCCCTAAAACATGCTGTAGCTGCTTCTGCCACCACTATTTTCCCAGGTCAGCACTGTCCCCCCAGAATTGATTTTTCATTTGTTTGTTTTTAGGATAGAAAAGAGATCATGGCAAAGGTGAAGGGACTAAGACGCAGATGCTGGTTTTTGAATTCCTACTATGTTTGCATTCTTCCCAAATGCAGATACAAATTAAAGTCCTGGCTTTCATAGGGGCAAGATTAGTCATCTTTAAGCAATCTTGAAAGAATGTGTTAAGTCAGGGGTGCCTTGCAATAAACTTCCAAATGCTATTCTGGTCCCCTCAGTTTGATCAAAGTTTCTTTTTAAACTAGCTACTGAACATTTTATCTTGGATATAAATTTTCACTTGTTTTGACATATCTGAGGAGTTTTTTAAAACTTGCCAAAAATCTAAATATATAGCAGATTTGTGTGTGCACCTTGAGAGAAATGTATTCTAAATCTAGAACAGCCATCAGAACCTATGTGGTTAAGCTGCCATCCTAGAAAGGGGCATGGGCCATGTCCAATACACTGCTTGAAATACAGTTCTCTGATAAGTTCCCACTCTGTGTCTGGGTTGCCCTCAAATGAATGGTCTTTTTCTGCAGCCTGCAGTCTTAAAGCGTATCAGAATGGCTCACTCAAGCACCACTTTGCCTCTGGCCAGCCAACTATACTAAATCCACACCCAGAGTCAAAGAGATGCAGTTTCCATAGTGCCTAGGTGATCAGGGATCCGTCTTCTTCCAGAGCTGTATTCCTGATGGAGAAAAACTTCAGTCATTTCTTGTTGGCTGTAGTTCAGTATTTCTTAGTCTCCTACATTTTTCCTCTTTTGAAATCTATAGAAATTGCAATGCCTGGGCAAATCAGGCTGCAACACATCAATCACACAGGCAGGGAGACGCCAGACCTCCACTCAAATTGAGGCTTCTCAAGTGTGCCTTTTTCTGTGTTGCTGGTTGGTACAACTGTGACTTTTCTGATATATTAGGGTCTGAAGGAAATCCCTTCTCAGAAAATAGATTCATAAATTATACAATTTATGCCAAGTGAACTAATGAACACTTTCAATTCTGAGAAGACTAAATATACCCTCCATCTGGAAATGAGAAGAGGGTATTGCTCACCATATCAGATACATAACCTAGGAACGAAAATCTTTCAAATCATAAAGCTTCTAAATAAAAAGAAAAAACAGTAGAAATCTATGGCAGGCAGAACACTTTTCTTATGGGGATTAGTTGAGGTAAAAGAATCTCTAAGGTACTGCAAGGTCTGCATATAAAATACAGTGGGTGACATTCAGACTGTTTAAGATGAGGGCCAGTTATCAGTCTGCAGGTAGGTTTTTTATAACAATGGTTCTGGACTGAGGGGCTGCCATCATGAATAATATGAAATGCCATCTGAAATACCTATCCTAGAAAAATGCCATTTCAAAGGAGAAAGCCAAAGGAAACTGCTCTCCCTTGTTGCTATGTTTGTAACTTCTGTGCCACAGAGACTCACACCTGTCTGGTGGCCTGCTGAGAGCACTGCCTTCCAGCATAATCCACAGAACTTTGAAAATAACGCTTTGGGCTCTTTGGATTCACACAAAGAATAATAGGGGTCAGTTATTCTGAGTATTATCTAACAATAAGCAGTTCCGGCTTATAATGTTTCAAATGTTAGCTCTTCTCTATTTTGATAACTAATTCTGTCATCAAGCAGGGCAGAGATCAGTGACGTGATTTTACCCAGATTTTTCATATAGCTCTGGAAATCTGCATTTAAATTCCCAGGTAAATAAATGAGACAAATTCAAACATTTGGAGAGATTTTCATGGTCAGACCTACAACATAACATGATCCCTAGTTGCTCTTGGAATTACAGCGTCTTATCCTTCTTAGAAAGACAAAAATATTACAAGTGACATTTTGGAACTACTCCAGGGATATCAGTATTTGAAAGCTGTACGATTGCTTTTCCTGATAGTAAAAATAAAATATATAGTTTTAATCTGTTTTAAACAAAACGAGATGTTTTATTCACAAATCAACTTTTTATCCTGCTTGTTTTAAAGCAGAATGTCACACTGTAAAAGAGAAGGCAAGGTTTAAAAAAATTAACCTTATATTTGAGGATACATAAATACCTATCTTCAGCCAACTAGACAATTGAACTTTATGACCCAAAAGAGTTTCATAATAAAAGTGAGAAAGTGTTTCGGAACTGAGAACACTGACAATATAAAACAGGTATTAAGGGAGAGTTAGGAAATTCTGTTTTGCATCTCAGAGTCATCTCTCAGCCCAAGAAGAGGACCCAAACCTCACAAATGCAACAGAATGACAAGTTTGCTAACAAACACTTCATCAAGTAGACTTGAAAAAAATTAAAACACCAACAGATGGAAAGTGTCTGAATCCCCTCCCTGCTGGTGTGCGTGTCACTAAATATCAGCAAGTATACTGGGGAGGCCCCATAGGATTCTGCCAGGAAGGCAGCAATGACCCAAATGCACTTCCCTATACAAAAGACTCAAGGTTGATGAATGCAGCTGGCTTTTGTTGGCTCTTGATGTCTCCCTAGATGCCCTGTCCTCTCCTAAAATAAAAAGAAAACAAACCAACAAACAAGAAGAATCAAAGGATAATTTTAGACCAAAGAAACTTTTCATTTCTATTTCCACAAAAACTTTGGCAAATATCATCTGTAGATTGAAAGAATCAATCCTCCTGTTCCTTGTAATTAAGTGGGAAAATGAATTAGTAAATGTTTCCAAACATAAGCATTATAAACAATAAATACCCCTCTATGGTAAAGCTTTGCTTTTGGAGGGGAATAAGTAACAAAATCTAAATTAAATCATAGCTCAATAAAAAGTGATACCATAGCTCAATAAACTAATGTAATTAGACAATGTAAGATTTTTTTTTTTCTAGGTGCCATGTCTAAAACATGGGCTTTGGAAAGACTCAGGATTATTGTTAGAATCCAATTCAATATTCCAGCTTCTCAAATTCACAGCCAGAACTCTGCCTTTAAGGTATCACTTGTCTGATTATCACACCAGTCTCTCTCCATCTCGGAATGGTTCTGTGTAACTTTCAAGTGCAGCAGCCCCCTTTGGAAACTGACAAGTGTTCATTGTTAAATGGATTCATCAAATGCATGCAGCCTTTGGGAGGCTCCTTTTGTCATGAGAACAAACAAAGAGAAATGTTTTTAGTACAAAATTCCTTTTTAACAAATAAAAAAGCTTGTATTGCACTGCAGGGCTGCCCATCTCCACAAAGCCCTGGCTCTTTTTGGTGGCCCTCAGAAGCAGCTTTTCATCGTATAATTCGTTCAGGGATAGAGCGTCTGCTGGGCTAATGAGCTCTCCTGCAGTCTCTTCGCCTGCAGCCGAATCCCCACAAGCACAATCTTAAATCAGATACTGTAAAAGCCAAAAGTAGGAGTGGGAATGAAAGGAGAAAAAAAAAGGAAGGTCAAGAAAGCCAAGATGGCAGTAGGCCAATAATCATACCTTGCATTTGGCTTCAGAGAAATCGTGTGCTTGAAGATCTTCATCCACAGTTAATTTCTATGCTTGTTGTTTCACGACCAAGGCTCTGTTTTGGGTATTGCATCATGTGAGCACACTCCAGTAGATATTATGTAATAACTCATCATGGCAGCTTGGTCTTAAATATATTGATAGCAACCTTGACCAGGAGCTGATTAGAAAGGGCAGAATTAAGGAACATTCCCTTTTTGCCAAAAAGTGGAGCCTGACATTGGAAATTATGAAGGGGCTGATTCCTGATCTATTACTAATATTCTCATGTTTTATACTGTCACTGGTTAGTCTGGCAGACATTATTAGGAAGCTATGTGACAACATCTAATAAAGCATGTTCATGGACAAATCATGGCTCCCTTCTGCACTGATAATCTTTTGAAGAAATACAGTGTTGTAGATTACAGGACGTGGAGGTTGCAAACACTGATGATACCCATGACATTTCATCATCAGCCAGCAACTTACCAGTGATCTACAGCTACAAAGAAATAGCTTTTAGGAGGGACAGGGATAGGAAGTGTATCTTATCCATGTAGACAAAAATGTTCTGGAGAGGATTGTTTGATTATTTACTGATTGTTCTAAATCCCTGAACAGAATTTTAGAACACTGTAGGTCTCTGTGGTGTGATACCTCCATAGGATATTCTGCCTTTAGAAGTAGCCAATGGGGTTGTTTAAAATGGCATAGACTGTATTACGAGTGTTTTAGTGATGAATTTGGAGAATTTAAAAGGCCAGGGGAGTATTAGTAATGTTGGGGTTAACAGAGGCAGCTCATTTTAGAAATTTGGCATTTGAGTTTTTCAACATTATCCAAAGTAGGTTCACCACATTCTTTTTAACAAACTCTCCAGCACGGAGCAGATGGTTTCTCCATTAACAACCATTTGCATTTAACATATTGCACTGATTTATGTACCACATGCCACTGAGCAAAGCAAAAACATTCAGTAGCAACTAATTAGTTGAGTGTAAAGACACATATCTCAATGTACAGAGAGAGCGCTCCTCTATGTTTTACATTTTTTATAGTTTACTGTTTTATTTGTGCAAAGCGGTCAAGTCTGAACTATGGCATTCCTCTTATAGTTATGGTAATGCCTCTGTAATTATCGTTCTATTAATGCTTCCATCATATATTTTCTTTAATTCATGGGGTTAACATTTGTATGTCAGAATTTCCCTAGAGATTGATGTCAGTCACATTTTATTTTTAAATGGTTAAAATGAGTGTAAGTTATTCCTAAACCCACCTAAATGCTTATTTTAATAAGTTTACCTTGCTTTTAAAATAGAATATACTCAAGATAAAATGTATGTAAAACAAGACTACTAAACAAAAGGAGATTTATAAAGAGTGACTAATTTTAAATGGGTTTTTAATGTCATATTTATTAATACATGATTCCTCTTTATCCTATCTTCTTTAGCATATTGTCCACTCTAACACACTCACACAATTTTTTCCTTTTGTGAAACCCCTGTTCCAATTCCCTCACAACTCATGCATTCACCTCTAAACTGGATGTGATTCTCAAGTTGGTGACCTCTTAACCTCACTGTGACACAAGGGTTTTGCTGTGTTGCAAAAAGCAGCTTTCCTGAAGCCAGAAGAGAAAGAGAACTGAAAATTATTGCATTCTATGAAAAAGAAAGCCCAAATTCTTCTTCTCTCTTAGATGATCCTGAAACATACTCTCCTTTTTGTGTGTGCTGACCAGCAGGGTCAATGGATATTACAATTCTGTCACTGTGTGTCAAGGTGACAATGTTAGGACTGTGGGATCAGCCAATGAATCTTTTATAAGTATGATTTTCATTCTCAAGAGCCATCCATGCAAAATGTCAAAGTAGGCCATCCATCATCCGTGAGGATAAATGCACATCTGCAACCCAGAGGAAATGGGGTATAATATAACTTCATTACCCAGGGCTTAAGAAGCCAATCTTAGAAAACTAAGCTTGCTCTTCTCTCTTTGTAATTCCCAGGTTTAATTTTCGTGGGAATCTCTACCAATAGAGAACTCTAGGAATATGACAATGATACATTTAAGCTGCTGAGGTCTTTAAAGAGGAAGAAAACAATTAAGACAGGTAAATGCACATTAATGGCAGTACAATAGGGTATGAATTATGTATCAGAACAAATATAAACTCAGTCTATCAATATAGGAAAGTGGAAAGAGTTAGTAGAGGAAAACAGAATATTACTGGTTAAGGTTGACAGAGCCAATATGTTATTGTGAGACCAATATAAAAAATAATTAAAAATTTAAAAAGCTTTCTTCTTTCTTTTTTATAAGAGATGGGTCTTGCTATGTTTTCCAGGCTGGTCTCAAACTCTTAGCCTCAAGCCATCTTTCCACTGCCTCTCAAAGCACTGGAATTACAGTCACTGCATCTGCCCCAAAGTTACTTTCAAAGTCATAATATTCACTGTAGCTACCATCCTTGAGCGTCATGGTAATAACCACTATTTATTTAATATGTACCTGCATTTTATATACATTAATAAACTTGAAAATAACTTACAAATGTGGGTAGCATTTGTATTATTTTATGGATAGGGATTAAGACTCTGAGATGTTTAAGATATATGATTTTTCTAAAGTCTATCAAGCAAGCAAATGGAGGAGCTGGACTTGAACTCATGTCTATCAGGCTTAAAGCCACTCTCTTTTGCCTCTCTAGGTAAACCAGAGTTCATTAACAAACATATGCCACACTTGATTTTTTCCGATTTTAGTTTGTACCAAAAACTTACCTGTGGTGTATAATTTCCTCTGGCATCTCATTTTGATACTAAAATAACATTGGTATCCTTACATATGTTTTTGTTAGTAGATAAATCTGATAGAATAATCAATACCAAGGAAAGGAATAAATAATAAAATTGCAAAGAAGCCTCTTGGTTTAAACTCATCAATGCTAAACGAATATAAAATGTGTAACCCTGGGAGATACTCTTTTGCTTCTGCAGGGCTCTTGCTTCCCATAAATAACATTTATATTTAATGAAAACAGGATTAATTTTGTATTGAAAATTGAGCCTTTCATTCAGTCTGATTAAACAACATGTGGTCTTGCAAATCCACATTTCACTCAATATTTCTGTGTGTTTGAAACCAACTCCACTATGAATCAATTTTCTGGATATGCCTATCTTAGGGAAAGGAAAAAGAAAATATGTCTTTCTAAGTGTATATAAAGATCTGGTACTAAAATAAGGCATAAGATATTTTCAACCATTAGATAATCAACCACTTAAAATAATTAATAATGAGAATTTCATTTGGTTTAACATAGCATATGGAAATAATTGTTTAGAAATAACCTTGATGAGGCTGGGTGCGGTGGCTCACACCTGTAATCCCAGCATTTGGGAGGCCAAGGTGGGCAGATCACAAGGTCAAGAGACCGAGACCATCCTGGCCAACATGGTGAAACCCCATTTCTACTAAAAACACAAAAATTAGCTGGGCATGGTGGCATGCGCCTACAGTCCCAGCTACTAGGGAGGCTGAGGCAGGAGAATTGTTTGAACCTGGGAGGTGGAGGTTGCAGTGAGCCGAGATAGTGCCATTGCACTCCAGCCTGGCACCTGATGACAGAGCAAGACTGTCTCAAAAGAAAAGAAAAGAAAAGAAATAACCTTGATGAAATTGAGACTATCAGAATGTCCTCCAGAAGGCTTCTGTTCTCCCAGAGGTGTGGGCTGCTACTCTTCCTCTCTCCTGCTGTTGCCACAGTAACCTTATGCATGTCCTTAACACTGCACAAACCATGATACTTTATAATTTTTCTCTTGAAGCATCTGTCAACTCATCTAGATGGTAGCAACTTGAGGACAGGGACTGTGGCTTTTCATCTTTGTATCTTTAGCAACTGGAACCCTGCCAGAAACTATTATACAAAGCACAAAATATTTAAGAGTTTACATTTATTTGTATTATATTTTACATTCTTGAAAAGGAGGTAAGGTCAATATTATTTTCTATGTTACAGTTCTGGGATAAGAATTCATATGATCTGATTCCCAGTTAAATATTGTTTTACTCCTTTATACTCCTACCAATCCTCATGTTCTCATAGGGCTAACAAAGACATTTCTAGTTTACTAAAATAACTGCTTATTCTTTTCTTAGTCCACAAACATAAATTATTACTAAAATGGCAAAACATCTGCACGGTATTAACAGATTTAATCAAATGGTTACAGCTATTTGCAAAATGAAACCCTTTACTTTTTATATTACAGTATATTTCTGAATTTCTCTGGACTATTTTCCATAGCAGTGTATATTACACATTATAGGATCTTTGTATTTTAAATTCTATTTAGGGGAGAGGTTAAGAAGGCAGTTGCTGGGTCTCCTTTGATATTAACAACACTATACACTTTCCAGAATGCTTCATCTCTTCCTTTAAATGTGTCACTCTGGAAAACAGAAGCCCATCCTGTATATTGTAACCTGCTGACTTCCCAAATTAACAATGGCTGGCGAAGGGGGCAGATGTGAGAGAACCCAAGAGCATTTGAGAGCCCCTAGTGGGGCTGGAGGCCTAGCTTTGAACCAGGAAGGGTTATGTGCTGCATCCTTATATTCCCCCATCCACGGTCAGTCATGCAGGTGGAAAATAACAATGGTTCTAAAGTGAATATAGATGGGATTTCTTAACTGACTTGCTCTTCCGGGGAGTGTAGAATTCTGTTACATGCTGTTAAAGAGCTCTACTGCACCTTTACAATTTCCCACAAAAATGCCACTTCCTTTTTTCTTTTTTTTTAATAAAAAAACACTTTTAAAAAAATACATTTTTATAATATACTTTCTATCCAAAATCCTATTTCCTTTTTTTAAAAAAAGTTTCTTATTTTGTTTTCTCTTTGTGTTTTATTAGTTTTTAAAAAATGTTTTGACCTTGGTTGCTGCCGCTAAGTACAGAACCCTATTATTCTCTGTGCTTACACGATCGGTGGTTTTTCCAGCTGAGCTGGGAAACTCATTAAAGAGTCAAACCACTGTTCTAAAGTACCAATTATCAATAGCTGAAAGCATTCAGGATTAGGTGCTGTGTGAGAATACTTTCTAGGTATTCTGGTGTCCTTCAGAAATACTGGAACTGCAATTGGTAAAGATAATAGTTATTCATTTATTTCTAAAGAAATATTTGTACTTAGATGGTCATTTTAAGATGTAAAATAGCACTTTTGTGTAGTTGTAGATTATCTATAGGTCAATTTACTCATACATTCACTAACAAATACTTACTATCCCTGAATGTCCTCTCTACAATTTTTAAGTTAAACTATGAGCTCAATGTACGCTCATAGAGAAAACTTTCGCAATTCCTAAAATATTATTCAGGATACCATCACCCCTCTGGTTCCTGAGTATGAAAAATTTAATCAAACTTTATAGATTCATATATCTCCCTCTTCTATCCTTCACTACTTTTGCCCTTGGGCCTTTGCAAGAGGAGTCATTGCTCTGCACCCTGACTTTACAGAGTCTCATACGTCAAAAAGAGTAAATCACAGTTTTTTTCTTTCATTATTACAATTTTTTTTTGAAAGTTTGGTAACAGATTTAGCAGATACAAGAATGGGAGTGGGACTTGAAAATGAAACTCAACCTCTCTCCTTCAACCCCTGGACTTTGCCAATCTCTGCTGGAAGACACAGGGCCCAGCAAACTCCAGTAATTGGGGGTGGGAGAAGGGAGGTGAGAAGAAAAACTTAAGCTTGTGCTTGTTTCTTGTGGTTATTGTTTGGCGTTTTGGTTTTCAAAAACATTAGGCACCCCAAAGCCTCCGAAGTAGATGTCCAGGCAGACAGATTACTTATAAAACTGTGTATCTTCCCTCCCCTCAGGCTGGGTGGTATCGTTTTGGCTTGATTGTGTAGGACTTTTAAACATTCCTCATTGAATTGTTAGTATTTTTGTGTGTGTGATTTCTTTAGAGATGGTAATATATATCCTTAATGTTCCATCATTTATTTATAGTTAATATTGTACTATTTCATGTTAAAGGCAAGGACTTAAACCACAGAGGTCCCTTCTTTCTATGCTTTATGCTGTGGTGGTTCTATATATTACACCTATATACATTATAAACCTCAAAATAATGTGTCATAATTTTTGCTTTAAATAGTAATGTGTATTTTAAAGAAAGAATTAGGAAGATAGTCTTTTAGATTTACCTATATGTTTTCAATTTCCAGTATTCTTCATTGTTTCCTGAAATCCTAAATTTTCATTTGATATCATTCTTTTTGGCCTGATAGGCTCCGGATGAATTCTCTTATTTTCTTTTATCTGAAAATTTATTTAATGAGCTTTTGTTTGTAAAAGATAATTTCACTGGATATATAATCCTGGGTTGACAGTTTTGTTTTGCTTTGTTTTTTTCTCTTAGCACTCTAAAGATAGTTCCATTGTCTCTGATTTTGATTGTTTCTGAAGAGCATTTCACAGTCATTTAAATTGTTTTTTGCATATATGTAATCCCCTTTTTTATTCCCTTACTGCTTTCAAAATTTTCACTTTATCATTGAATTTCAGTGGTTTGCATATTATATGTCTGGGGTCTGCTTGATATGCATCTTGCTTAGGGTTCACTGTATCTTTGTGTGTCTGGAAAAAATTTTAACATTGCTTCCTCAAATATTTTTTCTGTTCTTGTATCTCTTTTTGGGACACCTATTTCATATACATGAACCTTTTGATATTGGTCCCATGGTCTCTGAGGCTTGGTTCATTTTTTCTACCTTCTTTCTTGCTATTCATCATGTTGGCTACTTTCTACAGATCTGTCTTCAAATTCACCAACTCTTCTGTCATCTCCCATCTACTATTAAATACATCCAATGAAATTTGTTTTAAAACTAAATTGTTTTAGTACTAATATTTCCATATGGTTACTTTTATATAATTCCTATTTTTCTACAGATATTTTATATCTTCATGTTTTAAAATCACACCTTCTTACATCCATGAGCATAGAAGCTACTTTAAAATCTTTGCTAATTCTAACATCTGGACCATGTTGAGTTTGGTCTTATTATTTTTCTTCTAGAATGTGGGTCATCTTTTTTATGTTTTATTTCTTGAGTAATTTTGGATTGTATCTGGATGTTACAAATGATACTTTTGAGAGACTCTAGATTCCGTTGTATTCTCCGGAAGAATATTGACTTCGTTTTGTTTAGTAGGCAGGGAATGTAGCAAAATCCAAACTGAACACTCTGTCTCTTCTGCAATAGCACCTGAAATTTCAGTTCAGTTATTTCAGCTTTAGCTAGGCTTTGGGGAGACTGGTTCATATATTGACAATTGAGGGATTTGCCAGAAATTTAGGCAGAGTTTATACACAGTATTTGGAGTTCCTCCCATCTGGCTTTTTCTTTTTCATATTTCTTGCTTCATGTTTTGGTTGCCCCAGCTCTGTTCTCTGGTTTTCAAGGCAGTATGAAATAGGATTTTCCATCTGGATTTTAATTGCACCTCCCTTTCTCCATTATACATGGCACAGACTTAGGCCTACAGGACCTTAGAGAAAAGCAGAAAAAAGGAAACTCATCCAATACCTTTCATTTCTTTAAAGTATCATCTCCCCTTTAGTATCTGCTTGTGTCTGGTCATTCTTCAGGGCCTTCAAATAATTGTTTTGATATTGAGTTCAGAGTTTGTAGTTGTGTACAAGAGAGTCAGTAGGATAGGACATGCTTGGCTGCTACCACAGGAAGAACCCTTGGTGTAATTTTGGGAGGTGCTTAGAACTACCTGGAAATCCTGAAGCAAAGAAGGGAATCATGGAAGAGGATAAATTTCCTGACTTGGCCTCCTAGGTGCTTGCCTGGGTAAGTTTCCATCCCAAGTTCATGTAGATCTAGTTACTGCTTATGAGTCTTGGGTCAAAGATGTAGCTTGTAGCCTCCTCTAGCTCAGACTTGCAGCAGCAGACCTAATTGGAGTGATATAATGGCCCCTTTTGCCATACTACAGGGAGTGAGTCATGGGGCCCTGGATGGAAACATGAGCCAATCAGTAGTGTGGTTCAGTTTATATTTTTATACATATTTAGGCATATGGTACGTGGGCTCATATTTTAATTTTTTTTCCCCAAACTTGCAAATGTTAGGGGCAAACCTACTCTATTATTAAAACCTACTTTTCACATTTGCTTCTTCCTTTCTACATCCACAGCCCTGATGTTTCATGGTTATTGCAACAGTCAATTAAGACCTTCTTCCAAACCATTTTATACACAGATAGTAACACAATCTTTTAAATCTTTTTCTAACACTGGCCTTCTCCCCAACATAGACCATTTTACAAGGACCTATAGTGGTTCCAATTGCTTACCTATAGTATAAAATCAAAACTCGATCTGATATTAAAGATCCTCCACTACTATGATGATATCTGCCTCTTAAGATGCCTTCCTATCTGTGCTTCATCTCTCCTCTACACAGGCAATGTTCTTTGATTAGTTAAATTCTTAAATTCTGACCAAATTCTTTCTTTAAAACTTATTTTCTGTTGCTTCAAAGAGCTTCACATCCTATTTCCTCCAACTAGCCCCTCACTGTGAAGCCCCTTACAAACTCAGAAACCTGCTGAACATCTTCCTCTATCTCAAAACCAAGAATGACATTAAAAGTGGGAAAAAACTAGAATATTTCGTAAGGTCAGAGAGGAAACACACATGGATATATTCCAGAGTTTTTGTGTTTTACTTTGTTGAGTCCAGGAGTATTGCTTGTGGTTTATTTATTTATTTTTGAGATGGAGTCTCACTTTGTCGCCAGGCTGGAGTGCAGTGGAGTGATCTCAGCTCACCGCAACCTCCACCTCCCAGGTTCAAGTGCCTCAGCCTCCTGAGTAGCTGGGACTACAGGCATTCATCAACATGACCAGCTAACTTTTGTATTTTTAGTAGAGACAGGGTTTCACTATGTTGGCCAGGATGGGCTTGATCTCTTGACCTCGTGATCTGCCTGCCTCAGCCTCCCAAAGTGCTGGGATTACAGTCATGAGCCACTGCGCCAGACCTTATTTTTATTTTGTTAAAATACATATAATACATAATTTACTATTTTAATCATTAATGTTCAGTTTTGTGGCATTAAACATATTCACATTGTTGTGCAACCATCATCATCATTCATCTCCAGAACTTTTTTATCTTCCCCAACTGAAACTTTGTGCCCATTACAAATGAACTAATGTTGTTAATTTTGATGAAGTTCAACCTACCCATTTTTTCTGTTGTTGACTATGCTTTTGATATTATATCCAATAATTTATTGCCAGATTCTACGTCATGAAGTTTTCTTCCTTTGTTTTTTCCTAAACAATGCCCCTAGCCCCTGGCAGTCACAATTATACTTTAGGTCTCTAAGAATTTGGTTACTCTAGGACACTCATATAAGTTGCGTATCATGCAATATTTGTCCTTTTGTGACTGGCTTATTTCACTTAGCATAATGTCTTTAAGGTTCATCCATGTTGTGGTATGTGTCAACATTTCTTTCCTTTTTATGACTGAATCAAATTCCACTGTATGTATATACCAGCTTTTGGTTTTCCAGTGATCCATCGATGGATAATTGGGTGGCTTGCACCTTTGGCTACTGTGAACCATGCTGCTATGAACAGAGATACACAAATACCTGTTCAAGCTTCTGATTAAACTTTTTTGGATATATACCCAGAATGAAATTGCTGGATCATTAGTTTCTTGAGTAATCTCCACACTGTTTTCCACAGTGGCTACATCATTTCATCAGTACAGCACAAAGGCTCCAACTTTCTCATAACCTTGCCAAAGCATTTTATTTTTTTGAATAATAATCATTCTGATGGGTGTGAAGTGGTATTTCATTGTGGTTTTGACTTGCATATCCCTAATTACTAATGATCTTAAGCATCTTTTCCTGTGTTTATTGAACATTTTTATATCTTCTTTGGAGTCCTTTGCTAATATTTTAATTAGGTTTTTGCCATTGTTGAATTGTAAGAGTTATTTATATATTCTGGATAAATATCCCTTATCAAATATATGATTCACAAATATTCACCCATTCTGTGGGTTGCTCTTTCACTTTGTTGATAGTGTCTTTTGATGCATTAAGGTTGTTAATTTTTATGAAGTTCAACCTACCCATTTCTTCTTGTATTGTGCTTTTGATGTTATATCCAATAAATTATCGCCAGATTCAATGTCATGAAGTTCCCCCCCCCCTTTTTTTTTTAACAGTTTCGTAGTTTTAGCTCTTACATTTATTTAGGTCTTTGATGCATTTTGAATTAATTTTTGTATATGGTATAAGGTAAGGGTCCAAATTCCATTTTTGGTTTGTTTTTCTTGCATGTGGATATCCAATTTTCTAACATCATTTGTTGAAAAGACTGTCTTTTCCTCATTCAATGGTCTTGTCAACTTTCTTGCCAAGAAAACCATTTGACTATATATGTGAGGGTTTATTTTGGGACTGTCTATTCTATTTATTTGGTTTACGCGTCTGTCTTTATGTCAGTGACTGTACAGTTTTGACTACTGTGACTTTGTAGAATGTTTTGAAATTAAAAATAAAAACAACAACATAAAAGCCCCAGTGTGACCACTAACTTTATCCTTCTTTTTTCAAGGTTATTTTGGCTATTTCCAGGTACCTTAAAATCCCATATGAATTTTAGGATGGATTTTTCTATTTCTCAAAATATCATCCTTAGGATTTTGATACAGATTGTATTAAATCTGTAGATAGCTTTGGGTGGTACTGATATCTTAACAACATTGACTTTCAATCCATGAACACAGGATGTCTTCCCATTTATTTGTGCTTTCTTTAATTTATTTCAGCATCATTTTGTACTTTTTAGTGTACAAGGCTTTTGGACTCTTGGTTAAGTTTATTCCTAATCAATTTCCTTTTGGATCAATCATTGTTAGTGTATAGAAGCATAACTAATGTTCATGTGTTGTTTTTTTATGATGCAACTTGGCCAAATTTTAACTTTATTTTTAAAACTATTTTTTCTGATGATACAGTCAATGAATAAACTTAAAAAATAGAAAATCACATCTAATTAGATAAAAATTACTCACAATTCCACCACTATTAGCTAGCTATATTTGTGTTGTCTCATTCTCTCTTTTCTCCTCCTCATAATTAGCCTCCTACTGTTAATATTTTTAATCCTATTTTGCCATTTAAGAGTATGGAATAACATGAATTCTTTTCATAAAGACATATGTTCATAAACGTTCAGCAGATACATGTATATAGTTGAGTTTGGTCACTGCCTGTTTCCATGTCTTCTCAGATCAACCTCTTGGAAACCCCAGCTTTGAACCTATCAATATGTAAAGGCATCATTTGCAAGTTGTAAGGTTTTTAAAAAGCATTTTAAAACTCCTTGGTTACTAAAGTCAAGAAGGAAACATTATTCAGAGACAACTTTGGTACATATAGTGACATTGCGATTTTACTAAATATTGCTTGAGAATGAGAGCAGTTCATTACTTTTCATGAACTTCTCCTCATCCGGGAAAGGAATTAAGGGTCACAATTTCTGATCTTAAAAGGACCAAACAAATAAAAAAAGATACCGTGTGTGTTTGAGCGAGGTGGTATTCATTTATCCCAAGTACATATATTACTCTATTATCTGAAGTAGATAAATTTTATTCTTTAAGTTTGGACTATGGTTAAAGCCTGAAGCTTTGCAATCTGGTTTATTGGATGAAGAGGCATAACCAAAAACAATGGGCTAAGCTCCAATTCCCTTGCAGTCTTGTGTGGGGAATATGTAGAGGTGGCTGAAGCATATCTAATGGGAAGAACATCATCAGAATGGGCCTTTACATGATGCTTAGAAGGATATTCTGCAATCATTCTCTCATTCCATCAATAAATATTCATCAAACTCTTAAAATGTGCCAGGTCCAGTTCTAGGCACCGAAAGCATATCAGTAAGTAAAATAAAAGTTCCGTCTGGTTCTAAATTCCAGTTATGCAACAGTATTGTCCTTGACTAATTCATTTAACCATTCTGTTTCACATCAGAAAAAGGAGTTAAATTATTTTTATGTTTTTTTTCTTTTAAGTTCTAAAAGAAATGATTTTGCAGTGCTACGACTCTATGTGGCATACACTCTGTCTATACAAATCCAATACGGGAGTTCATGATGCTGTCTCCTTCTAACCAGCCAAATCTCTGACCTCTTACACTTCCCCTGCCCATCATCTCTTGGCCCACCCTCCCCCATCTGTTCCCTGTTCCCAGCAGCACTGGAGTATCTATAATTACACAAAGATGTCACCAATATGTTATAACAGCTTTGCTTCTCTGATATTCTGGTAGCATCAAATAAGTAAAAGCAGCCAGGATGAAAACACAATTCATAGACAAGGTGATATCCCTTAGCTGTATACAATGTTTAGTTTTAATGGGCTCTAATTTGATATTCATTAACAGTCCTAATGAGCAAAAGAAAGGCAAGATTCATTTAACTAAAATTAGCTTGTGGTTTCAAGAAATGAAAAAGAAAAAGACTATACTAAATACTGGTTAATCTTATTTTTCTTTAAATACATGATTTTAGCTCATTGCTGTAATTAGAGTTTGAGGCGCTTACATATGGGAGGAATAGAAATCCTGTAGCATCTCTATTTATCTACAAAACGCACCAGATTGTACCACTTGGCATTTCATTTTTCACATCTTTGCTGACTCTTCCATCACAATTTCTCTAGCTTAAAAACAAAACAAATGTATTCCAGTACAGTACTTAATTTCCTATAATTCTTAAAGAAAGATGCATAGTACTCTACGGTTCAAAAAATAAGAGCGGCAGTTAAAAAGAAAGAAAGATACTCTCCATCAAGATTAGTCTTTCTCTAAGATAGTCTCACTTTTTCACCCAATGTAGCAATAAGATAGGAAGGATGATAACTAAAGTTAGAACATGGGAAAAATCAATCTGTTCTTAGCACTACAAATAGTTTAAACACACACACACACACACACGATGTTTTCATGTATTTCCATCAGTCTTACAAAGAGTCCAACAATGTTGGAGCTTGAAGACACCTTGTTACCCTTACATGAGTTATGCGAATATTAGTTGTTTAGGGTACTAATAGATATTTTTTGACTAAATTAGTTCTAGAGGCTCTATCTTCAATAAAATAGAAATGTTTCTTTAATATAGGCTACCTCGGGGTCTTTGATATAAAAATATACATTGTGATTCTCCTAGAAGGAAGTATTGTGCACTTCCCAAATGTATTTGACCATCCTGGACTTTATTTGAAGAGTACATTATGATAAACACTGAGCTAGTATAATAATCTCATTTTGTAGATGAGACCCTGATTATGATAGCTATGACTTGTTCTAAGCTTGCAAATAATTATTAACACAATCAGAGTGAGAATCTATTTCTCTTGACTCTTAGCCAATATTTCCTTCTAAAATGAGACAGATAATGATTTTAAAATCCTAATGACTTGGCCTCTATCCTCTCAATATTTTTCTAGCACAGTATCAGTTGTCTTAGGTACCAGCCACAGTGCAAGAAAGAGCCAATGTAGTAACTGTCCTACTTACATAATACTCCGAACCAGTGGGTTTGTGAGGCTCCTGTGTCACATATTTAAAGTCTTTCTAACCATTTATTAAAATGTTTTTCAAGGGGAGTTCAGAAACAAATTTATATGCCAACATAAGTAATTTTCAAATTTTCCTTTCCCCTTTACTATTGATTAACCTTGTTTAGACATAGCTTTCCTACCTATAAAAGGGAGGTAGAAATAGCAACCATGAGTTTCTATTCAGTGCAGTCACTTTCTGGTTGAACTAATATACTTAGTTCTAACAAGTGACTTACTCAATTGAAAATATCGACCCATATTGCAACAGAATCAATATGTCGATCCACACAATCAAATTACTGTGATAAAACTCATGACATTAACACATTTGTTCTTGTATTTGTTTGGAGAATGCATGAAAATAGTCTCTTTACTGAATTGTTGATCACATAGGTAACCGAAAACTCTTACACTACGTATCAAACAATGGCCAGCATCTCCAATATGTTAACGAAAAACCCTGATCCTAGGGGCAGAAAGACAGTGAGATATTCCAAAGATGCAGATCACAGATTTAGCATAAAAAGCTACGGAAGTTGGTATATTCCTGCCTTCCATTGTTTGGGCAGGCAGATGTAGCTGGAATGTAGCTTCCCTTACAAATGCTAAGTTAATGAGTGAGAAAATTATTTCATTTTTTCATTTTGTGGTATTTTGCTTAAATATCCTTAAGTTTCATACAAAAGAGACATCTTTCCTTTAATGACCCATGAGCTGAAAATATCTATGGCACTAGAGATTTAAGGATAAAGAGACAAGCTCCTAAGCTGAATTGTTTTTCTGCATGCTAATGAATTTCATAATTTAAATGGAGGAATTATTAGATACATTCTCTCCTTATAATGGTACAAACCTCAGAGGAAAATGAGCTACTTATGCATATATTCTCTTTATAATTCACGACCTTCTAAAAGATTTTAAAAATATGCTCCAAATCAAAATGGCCCTCAGTCATCCACTTAAAATGGGTGCATACCATAAAGTCTCTATTCTAAGGGTTTCTAAGAGTTAAGTAGCAATGTTTTATGTTGGTTTTTAATTTTTAATTATGATTACTATGCTTTTCATTTGAATACTCTTATTTACTAGACTTTATCCTGCCTTTTAAAAGGAGAGTAAATTAAATTTTAGATGGTTAAATGGTTTAATATCCATTTAGCTTGAAAAAAAAAAAGACCTGGTAGAGAGAATAATTGATTGTAAATTTATGAAATTTTGTTCTATGAAACAGGCAGCACACTTATTCACCATAGTTCCAGAAGAGAGAACGTAGACTTATTTAACTTACATAGAAGTTAAAAGGAAAAACAAATTGCCCTCACTTGAAGTAAGAACTGGCTTAAAATGAGCTAAGGTAGTTGGCCATTTCCAAGATTCATATCCATGACTTGTTTTAGTTTTTGATGATGCCCATTAGTTGAAAGCAGGTGTACATGCTAAAAGTTTATAAAGAAATATGGGAGAAAAATTAATATTGAGAAAATTTAGCTCATTTATTTATTTTTGTCTCTTCACAGAAAAATAAGAAGTTATCATCACAATTTGATTTTAATAGTAAAACACATAGACTTAACAGAACGTGACAAATGAGCCCAATCACACGTTTAAAAGTTGAGAAAAATGAAGAAGTTGGAGTTCAGATAAACACAGAGCAGTGTGGTGTAATAAAACACTGAGCCAGAAGCCACGGAGAGTGTGATTCCCAGAACATTCTAAGATGGGCAGAGTCACAAGATGTATTGATTCATTGTTGCTATTTAAAGATGGCTTCTTTGGAAATTTTTGGGGTCTTCTATATATACTGAGATGACTTCTGCTGGTATGACTGTAAGAGCATAATGTTTGGAGGAAGCCTAAGGTTTGTAGTAAAAAACCTGATTTTTCTACTTTATTATGTGCAACATTAGAAAAAAAGGCATGGCACTTCTCTGGTCCTCAGTTTTCTTCTCTGTAAAATGGGGTTAATCAACACCTACCTCACAAGTCACCTACAGAATAAAGGAAATAAGGTACCTGACAATAATTTTTGTAAACTAAATCCTATATAAATGTAAAGGAGTATTACTTAAATATGACTGGGGACAATTAGAATGACCTTAACTCATTTGCTTCTCTTCAAATTTTCTCAGATTATTTGTTAATTTCCTTCAGAAACTACATTTTATGTAGCAGTATTCCACCGGATTCTGTAAATGTTCTACAGCGGTCACTTGTAACTACGAGCAAATAAAAATCCTCAACGTCTTTGCCTCTCCAAACCTCAACCATCACAAATAAGGTAATAATTTTCAAACCTATATTTGAACTCAAATCTCTTTTTAAACACTAGACAAGTATTTTCAAATCCTTAACTAGAATCTCTACTTGAATTTCTGCTATTGTAAATGGCACAACAAAAGCGAAATCACAGATTAACTAGAAGCTTGTTTCAGTATTTATTCCCCATTTTAGTTTTGGCTCCACCATCCAGTTCACTATGAAGTCTTCCCCCAAATCTGACTGGTCACCAAGTCCTACTGACTTTGTAAGCAAATCTGAGACCACTGCCACATGCTGGCTCCTGTGGAATGTAGAGAGCTTTTCTGGATTCTCCACTTGAGCCTCAGGGCTTGGAGTAACAGTCGCTCCACAATTAAGCAATGTTATAGCTCTCTAGTCTGCACAGTTATACCAGAACAGACTTCAGTACAATTGCCTTAAAAATGTTCCTCACCTGCAGTCAATTAATATGTGAGATTCCATATAATTTTGGATTTCTTATAACATGAGAGACTCAGAGAGAAAGAGGTAGGAATCCTTCAGAGCTTCTTGGATATGCTAAATATCCATAAAGAGAAGATGGTAAGGCATCCTCAGGACTCTTAACTCCCATCAATTCCTTACTGCTTGGAGTTCCTTAACATATTGTGCTGTTTTTAGGTAGAATTCTCTCCTGGCTGCTTGGCGCAATAAAGCCCATATTTCAAGACATCATACCTATCACATCTTTATCAAAGGTTTTACTAGTCTTTCATTACATTAGTAGCTTCTTCTTTGCTACCACAGCACTTTAATATTCACACAGTAAAAGCCCTTAACCCATATTATCATCATTTTTTTTTTGTTATTTATTCTGTGTCCCTTCTGAATATCAGCTCCTCAAGAACAGAGACTATACTTGGTGCATCTTCACCTGTCTACCATCAAAGCCAGCATCTCTTTCAGAGTGGAGGATAAGTATTTATTGATGACAGAAAGCAAGGTGTTACAAAAAGCAGAATCTGTTAAGTGGCAGTAAAGCCCAACCTCAATAATTGAGACTAATTGGAAAAGAATAAATAAAGGGTAGTCTCAATGCTTAGAAAGTGCTTTGTGGGATGCCTCTTATGTAAAAAGAAAATATTTCAGATTTATTTCAGCTGTGGCTAGAAAAAAGACTTAAGGAACCTTCAGAGTAACTGATAAGCCTTTTCTAGTTAACAAATCACTTCTGTGGTTGCACAATTTTTCCAAAAATTTAAAAAGTGCTCTACTGCCTTTCTACGTTTGAATTTCCCCACGTGTTCTTGCTTACATTACATCTTTTTGTACTAACCCCCTTTGGAAGCTGTGTTTCAAGAAGATGAATGTCAGCTTCACCTAGTTCTAATTACAACAAATACAAAGGCAGTGACACTCAAACAGTAAGGGTTTACGAATAGAAGCTGTACTCCTGAGAGTGCTACAGGGGCTCTGTCTCACCCTGGCACCCAGTCATAGTGGCTCCAGCCCTGGCCTTTGCAGGTCCTGGGATTAGGCAGGGAGAGTGTGAATCAGAGCGCGGGGCGGTCATGAAGCGAAGATGTCACCAAAAAGTTTGTCGGAGTGAAACTTCTGTGCTAATATTCCAACGCTCCTTTCGCGGAGGTAAACAATAGAGGTAGAAAAGGGTAAAAATAACATTCACTATTATGACAGTCGACTACCTATAATGGAGCCTGAGTAGGCACTGCAAGTGGTAAGGATGTGTAATGACCATTGAGAAAAAATGACTGATCATTATCTTTAGAAGTATTTTGTTAAAAGGCAAATCATGAAGATGTTGATGGGAGTTTTCCAGGCCATTTTCTTCAAGTTCTTACACAATAGAATTTCCACAGTATTCTAGCTAAAATCAGTAACTTTCTTTGTGGCTGATAGCATATCTTGAAAATAAATGAGCACATTACTAAAGATTCCTTTGTCTTTCAGATTTATAAATTATTACATTAAATCACATTACTTCCTTGAAACTGTTTTCCTGAAAGAAACCATAAATAATGTTGGGTTTATATTCCATAAAATCTATACAGCTGACAAATACAGTGTTCATTTTTTCAATTATTTCAATTATGGAAAGCCTAGAAGGAAACAAAATACTTAAAAATCAAAGCTTCCAATGTGTAACTAAGAAAACATTTTGGACATTATTTATATTTAACAGCTTTGGAGTTTAACCCCGTCTGTATACAAAGATGTTCAGAATGAACATCTACTTTTAATTTCTCTTCTCACCCCTCATCTGAGTAGATTTTATTTATGCATTAGACGACCTTTTTGGCCATTAGAACCATCTTGCTTCAGCAGTTAATTAACATAAGTACCATAATTTAATATAGTTAATGCTACTTGATGCCCTTTAATGTACCTTCCATTAGTGATATTATTGTAGTATTACCCTGTAAATTAAAATGAGATCAAGACTAAGAGAGTCACTCTTTAATTAAGGTACTGGCACATTGCACTCGTCTATTATTCACTGGAGAAAATCACCCTGATTTACTGAAGCAGGACATCCATAAGTCAGAATTAGTCCACGTAGATTATTAGGTTTATTGAACAATGTAAGTACTACGAAGCTGCTGAAATTGCCAACAGCCATGCTTCCTCTTTTTCTTTCATTATCTTAATAAATACACAAGGAGAGTGAGTAAATGGAAGCAAAATAAGTATGTGGCAAAAAAAGAATAATTTTTTTAATGATGAGATTACAGTTTTTTTCTTACTAGTAAAATAGGTATTTAATGTATCACATTCCAAAAAGAGCATAAATGCTACAAAATTCTAATGTCAATCAAAGCACTATTTTTCCATCAAACAACACAAGCCAGTATAAAACATACATATGCACAAAGCAATAGAGAATTGGATCTCACAAGCCAAGTCATCTCAAGCAAAGATCAACAATTTTTGTCTCACAGTTTTTTGTTTTTTTTTTTTTTCAATCGAAGCGTATTTATTGTGTCCCCACTGAGTGCCAGGCTCTTTCTCAGGGCTAGGATAGAGGTTTTATTTTCTCAGTGGCTTGGGCACTGGGTCAGCAGCTGAGAAGACGGGCGAGGTGAGAGCAAGGATGAGAAGTAGGGAAAGGACGGGGCGGTGTTAAGGATACAGCAAATAACTGGAATTCTGTAAACACTGGGATGATGCAGGCAACACGCTTAGCAGGGTCCCAGCAGGGGGCGGTGGGAGCCGGCTGACCCAGGTCCTAGCGGGTGACACCGTCCCTTCCCCACTGCAGGACATCGAGCTCTGTCTCACAGTTTAAGATTTCAAGGTAAAAAACAATTCTGTATTCTCTGTCCACTATACTATGCATGTTTACATCTGGTCTCCATTCTACTTTCCCAAAATAACTCATGTCAATTTCCACATTATGGTGGAGGTGGGGATAGAAGTAACAAGTAGAAAAATATCATTATCATGATCAGATATAGACATGTAAAGGCATGTTAAATGTTGCAAGCATTTCATGGAATGGTGGGGGCGGGTGCAGGGAATAAGAACTTCAGTTGTATTTTGAAAAGTGTACACTTATGATATTCTTGAAAGGGAACCTTTAGAACTTTCTTTTAGAGATCATCAATTAATATTTAATCCTTCTATAGATGATTTGTTATATAAGAGAAAGACAATCTAGAACATTAATCTTACTGAAATTTTCAAGGGCAAAATAATTAGATCAGCTTCTATGCTGAAAGGCCCCTGAACCAGGCTGTAGCTCAACATTTCCCTTCAGTGGCTCCAACATCAGCAGATCTTCTTTATATAACTTAAAAGCTGGAGACACGCCCGAGCCATCAGACCTTGCTTCTTTAGTCCCTCCCCTAAGACTAAAAATACTCCAGCCATCTGGTGCCTAGTGCAGTACATGCCAGCATCAGTTCTGCCCTGAGGATTTGGACAAAGTCTGGAGGTGACAGAAGAAGACCTTATGGAAGGGGCTCACCTCTACTGGACCTTTCCTGTTTGCCCAGCTGCTTCTCTTCAGCTTACAGTTGACTGGTGAACAGGAAAAGACAGTGGAGCTGAGTCCAGAGAAGGAGTGGGGAATCCTCCAAACTCCTCAGAACCACTGAAATGCAGTTGGAGGACACGACTAGGTTGGGAGATGGAAGAACTGTGACAGATCTGAAGGAATCTACATTTCCAACACATCACCTTCGGGAGATGGCATGTTTGACAGCAGTGGAGAATGCATAAAAATGCCTGTAGCTTTCAAGTTTATTTTATGCTTTCCTTTAAGTTATTAGAGGAAACAAAATGATTGCTAATAACAAAAATAAGCACCAAGCACCGGCAATGTTTTTTTTTCCAACCAAAAGGCTTCAGAAGATCGCCTTTTTTACAAGTGGCAAATAAGAGTATTTCGGGAAGTGGAGCTATAGGAATTTGGACTCATATTAATGATTTTTTAAACTATAAGGAAATTGACCTAGATGAATCTACAGAGTGATGTAGATTATATCAGGATTAAAATTCAAATCTTAGTTTATGAATTGTTTACCATTGTTCAGGTAGATGAATTGAATATTTGTCATTCCATTGTGGCAAGCTGTTGTTAATAATATCAATTTCAACTATTTTCTCATATCATACATCCCCAAGAATAAGATCCTGGAAATACATAGTCTTTTGCTAGAATGTTCCTGATTATAATGGCTGTGTATTATTATAAACAGCAAATTCATGTTTAAGACAACAGCTCCGTGTTGCCTTGTCGTGTACCCCACTAATGAGACATGAACTATCCTCTACACCTTACAACTCACAAGTTCAATATTATTCTGCTTTAAAGATATATTCGTTATATACCACCAAGAGCTTGGTAAAAAGTTTTAAGAGAAGCTTCACAGATAAAGGCTCTTGATTCTTCCATGAGGAACATGAAGCTAAAAGAAGCTGAGAGTAGACAGCCACCAGTTTCTGCTGTTTTTCCACAGCTAAGACTCTGAAACCTTTGACACCACACTACAGTCAAGCCCACCGTTCCATGCTGTGTTCCCACTATGGCCTTTATCTTAACAGCAGTGACCTCTTCCTTCCTCCAGCACACATACGTAAGACAAATCTCTGACAGACCAGAAAGTCTCAACACTTGTCCAGTTTCTGAGAACTGAGTTGCCTAAAGGATGCTGGAAGCCAATAAATTAAATCAATCCTGCCTTATCTGTTTGAATTTTATTATTAAATAACTAAACCTACATGACATATACTATTTATATTCTTATTCTCACATATTTCAATTTAAAGATATCTTGGCCTTTTTTTACTGGCATTTATTTCTTTGCTTGCCTTTCCCTTTGCTTCCATTTGCTGGATACTCCACTCTTACCTTTTGTCTTTCCACTCACTGTCTCATGCTTCCATTCCCTCAGGTGGTCATTTTGATAACATACCACTCTTAAAAAGCTGGTTGAAAATCTCTATGTGGTGGTTCTGGTTCTCATTATTGAAGTTTTTCATTTAAACATCTTCAAAACTCTCAGAAACTTGCTCAATTCCGTCTCTGACATATTATCAAAACCAAAGCTATCCCTGACTGTATTTAATTAATGTGTTTAAACTCTGGTCCATGTGTGATTGATCTACAAGATGAAGGGAGCCCAACTCAGGTCTATATTTTAAATGCTAGTATATCTTTCTGACATAATAACATCTAAAAACCTGAAAAGTAGAGCTTGTCCCAACTTAACAAATGTTTCCTAGATGCTTTTGATTCTGGTTTAATAAATTTAAAGAAGTAAAATTCTAATTTCCAGATTGTCTGTGCAATATAACAAAATATAAATTGATTGGTGTACCCTGTTGAATCCCTGTTCTGCATTTGTAAACTATGATATTGTATTTCTAGTTTTCTGTTCCTTATAGGGCAAATGGCCTTGCTTTCCCTGGCTTCGTTGCCTTAAATACCTAAAGGGCCTCCCAACCTAGGGAGTTACCTTTTAAAATTCACTTTTTTTTTAAATTCTGAAGAATCATGTTATGTTCAATGACAGCAAGTTTGGGATTACAAATTACTGCTGAGGACGAAGGGTCTCAGAACTTCAGAACCTACTTCTACACTGGTGTTCCTAAAGAAAATGTTGCAGTAGAAATTGACAAATGTTACTTTAGAGCTGTGAGACTGATATTCTGGCATTTTCTTTGGACACACCCCTTCCCATTGAAGGCAGACAGATTTTCTCTTACCTTCCTCGCACCTTTATGTCTGAGATCGCGTAAAAGTAGCGTGCCAAGTGTAGCTCATCTACAAATATTTCCCCAACGGCTGGTCTTAGCAGCCTTATCCTCAGGTCTGTGACTGTAAAGAAATCTCTGAGTTTCTTGGTTGTATCCAGCTGTCCGTAGAGGGAAGCCATATTGCGTAGGCGAGGTCCAGCAAAAAACGCAAACCTGTCTTTGATTTCAAAGTGGATTATTTTGCTATTTGTTGTATACCCTGTTGAGTACTCTTCTGTGCAAATGATTTCTAAGACCGTATGCTGTGATAAATCCTTCACGGATTTAGGATCCATGTGAAAAGCATCTAAGCAGTCTGTGGCATAATACTGATAGGGCTGCCATGTTCGTCCATAATCGAGAGACTTCTCCAGGATCATTTGGTCTGGACGCCCAGATTCAAAGGTAATAACTATGTTGTCTGTTAGCTCAATGGTTTTGCTCCAAGACAGAGTGATGTTAACCTGGAGAGGCTTGGGATACTCCTTCCAAGTGGCAGACTGCCAAAATGTGGAGGGATGTCTTCCTTCAAAATCAAACATCAGCTCAGGGGGGTGTGCCAGCTCAGGGGTACTCGCATCACACTCATTATTGCACATGTAGGGATTGCCCTATGGAAGAAGAACAAAAGAGGGTGCATCAAAACACTGGTTTCCCACAAGTCTTGCCATATTGCTGTTGCTCAGTAAGAGGCTAGAAAAGGAAAAAGAAAAAACAAAAAACAAAATCTGTTTTCAGTAATCGTTTTTATTTGCCCTCACTCAATTTTCCTCTTTAATAGCTTAAAAAAAAGCAATATGGTAATTTTCTTGCCTTGTTTCCTTCCATGTGCTTTAAGAAATGAAAACGGTTTATTTACCCCATATGTGTTAGACCCATAATGTGGTCACAGAAGCACGAAGACACTGAGCAACTGTCTAACAGCTCTGATACCTCCGCTTCCTCTTAGAAAGATGCTATAGAAATCCAAGGGAAATTCCTCCCTGCCTGAAGGACAGTCCTTAAGAGCACACTTCTTTAAAAAGTCACTTTTCAAGCAAAGCTTTAGAATCAGCCATGAACCATAGATACCTGTGTTCTGTGGGGGAGACAATACTCCCATACAACATTCAGCTTTTTTTTTTTTGGCTTTCCCTGAAATCTGTCATACTTAACTGGGTCCTTGATTCACAGTGTCTGATTTTAAAACATTTACTCTGCTTACCACAAATTATTAAAATGTGGTACCCTAAAGGCTCTGGGGCTTGGTCCAAATATCTGCCATCTTGTTAGGTCAAGATAAAAGGATTGCTCAGCGAAGTCTTGGGGCTGGGAGTGTGCTCCAAGTTATCAGGACAAGAAAACCTGCTACTCAATTAGGAGGCTGTTGCACATCAAACCACAGTCACTTGATGCCTTTGTTACTCTGGGCCAGCCCATAGGCAGTTCTTCATGGATGTTAGTTATTACTGTTCTCCCTTTAACTAACACTGCTTCCTTCACAGCCATTCAGACAAGAAGCTAGAAAGAAATCTCCTAGTTATATTACGAGTTACAACACTGCTTATGCTACACTAAATGGTTGCTCGGTAGATTCTATGGCAAATGACAAGTTACCAGATTATTGTTGATTTCATTTTTAAGAAAACAAGTCATACCATTTGTACTCAACTATCCAGGTGTTTCTCTCTTATTCTGTACTCAGTTATTATGACCATGGCTGGGTGAAAAGAATTGATCCTCACACTGTCCTTAGGCTTCCTTTTGTAATTACAATTAGGTTTCTTGTTTTTTTTTCTTTTGTCATGAACTGTGAGCTTTTCATCATACCTGTAGGATACAAGAGCTAGATCTCTGACAATGAATTTCCACTTTAGACACTGACACTCAGTTATGAAATATAAGATAAACACAGGAGCATTGCTTTGGTCTCCCTAGGGGCGACTTCCTCCTACCTGGTCTGCTAATATTCTCACTCTCTCTTTCCCGTTAATGTATCTGAATCCTGAAGTTGGTGACAGGTTTTGGAGACTCAAGTATAATTGTGATAGGGCAGGAGAAAGGAGAGAAGATACATTATTTGCGGAACAGGACTGTTTTAAAAATACACTCAAGGAATCAGTGATAATGAAAATGTTTCTGTACTTCTCTCTCGAATTTCAATTCCCTAGTCCTGATCCCAACGTCTGTGGTACTATTTATAGTATCCCCTTCAAAATGAGCCAAGGGAGGGGGGAAATAAGTTTCTGTTCCAGGTGGAATAAATCACCAAATTTATTATTATTTAAATTCTCTTAAGCATGCCAGAGAGCCAAATGCAAAGCTCTGCAAACGGGCAAAGGCTTTTTATGGAGGGCTATAAATATTGTGGAATCTGTCAGGATTTATAAATTCTAAATATATGTAAATGCACATTTTACAGGAAGAGGTCAGATTTACACAAATCACACCTTCATTTGAAATTTACTGAAAAAATATGGTCACTTCAAAATCTGTCAGCATGTAGCCATCTGCGCAGTCATTAACGTTGATGCTACCATCTTCCTCCTGACAAAAGTGTCTTTATCTGAGGTCAGGGGTATGGAAACAAGGGGAAAGAGCCTTGTTTCTTTCTGCGGGATCCACCAAAATGAGTTATCAGAAGTTTGTAGTAAGTTGTGTTGCAAGATAACATTTGTTTACTTTCAGCATAGATGTGCAGAGATTCTCAGATAGGGATATGGGGCTGGGACCACAGGAGAGGACACATTAGGCTGCTTCTGGAAACTGGTCAATACTAACAAACGTATCTTATAAAATATGCTTGAAGAAATCTATGTAAAAGGCTCTCATGCCTATACTCAATAAAAGGTATTGCCAATAACCACCATTTAGTTAGCACTTGTGTGCTGGACACTACATACATTTTCCTGGGTAACCCTTTCCATCTCTACCTAGAGAAGAGGAAATTGAGACATAGAGGTGTTAAGTAATTTGCCCAAGGTCGCATAATAAAGTCATTAAGAGGCAGAGAGGAGGCTGGTGCCTCTTACCCCTTCCCTGGCTTGTTGAATTCCCAAGTCATTGGAGTTCCCTCTGTTGCAGCCCTGTCGTAGAAACAGGATTGGCTGGTAGAAAGGAAATGTCTCAGATCAAATGAGTTTGGGAAGCACAGCCTAATCTTCTTGTCTTGGAGAGTCCTAATGAACATTTTCATCGTCTGATATATCTTGAAATTGGAGGCCGAGGTGGGTGGATCACGAGGTCAAGAGATCGAGACCATCCTGGTCAACATGGTGAAACCCCCATCTCTACTAAAAATACCAAAAATTAACTGGGCATGGTGGCGCGTGCCTGTAATCCCAGCTACTCAGGAGGCTGAGGTAGGAGAATTGCCTGAACCCAGGAGGCGGAGGTTGTGGCGAGCCGAGATTGTGCCATTGCACTCCAGCCTGGGTAACAAGAGAAAAACTCTTGTCTCAAATAAAATAAAATAAAATAAAATAAAATAAAATAAAATAAAAAGAATCCTGTTGAGCTTCACATAACACCTAGTTTCACAGACTTATGGGCCATGGAGTCTCTGTGTGGTTTAGTAACTCCTGTTCATATTCTACAGAAATCATGTCCTGAAGGGCATCCTTAGAGATTCTCTGCTTTGTATCACTCCTGATATTGTAAACATGTGGAGGTCAAACAGCACTGCAGTTTTAGTCCTTTAATGAAGGCATGACTACAGAAAGCACTAGGTCTCTTCTCAGTGGGCATCCTTCAGGGCAAATGAGCTGGCTGATCCACTGAGCCTCAAGGGAAGGCTACATTTATATCAAGTTATTCATCACTTTGCACAGATCTGTTGCTTTAGGCATCTAAAAAACTGAGAGTAAAGATTCACACAGGCAACAATTATTTATTGATTGCCATGTTTAAGTCACTCAGCTTGGCTCTGAAGATACAGCAGTAGACAAATCCAAGTCCTTGCTTCCTGTGGCACTTCCATCCTAGTTGGGGGAGATGCACTAAACAACAAACATAATGCCCTATAATGTTACACGGTGATGACTTGTATGGAGAAAACAAAGCCAGCTAAAGGAGGCAGTGGTATTACGGGAGGAACAGTGATTGTAATTTTATTTCGGGAAGTCAGAGAAGGTCTCCCTGATAACATGACATTTGAGCTGATTGAGAACACTTCCCAATTTATACTGGAGATGATCAGATGAGGTTGACCAGAATGACAGTTTTGTCTTTCATTTGACTCTACTCTTAGTGATATTTTCAGCAGCATAACAATTTATTGAAAGCAATGGGTAAACAAATCATTTCAAATGAGAATCTACATCAAATGACTGTAGATACCAAAGGGGGAAAAAATCAATTGGATTGTTCTATTTCATAGCACCCATGCTCTTTCAGGAGATTAGTGATTTAATGGCTATTAACATAACTTGCTGAGATATGATGACATTGAGAGAAAATTAACAGAGGAAGCAGGAAAAAAACGAAAGATTTCATTTTGGTCCCCTGCACTTCAGGTGAGAGAAAGGAAAAAACAAGAAGAAAGGTGAAGAAGCCATAAATCTTATCACTCCCCAAAGAAAAAGCTGGAGGAGAGATTACAGGCTGAAATATTTAGTGTAAATATTTCACGTGGGTGTGATCTGTAATACTGTTGTTACAGAGAATTATCAATATGAAAACAATTTCTGTTAAAGGGATTAGTTTAATTAGATTTTCAATTACTTCCACCCCACCCTAATCCTCTTTAATAACATCAACAATGAAATTTATATAAGAAAAAGCAACTTTTCCCGACTTACAAAAACAAAGAACACTTCTTCCTGCTATATCTAACAGATTCAGGCATCAGAAAGTGTAAGTAATTATTTTGTGGCCAGCAGGCAGCCTTAAATAGATCTTAATTGAAGTTCGACAAGCAACATATCCTTAGCTGATTGTCTGTGGACAAAGAAGAAAATATTTATGCCTATGCTGATAGTATTTACACCACTAACAAATGCCTAAAAATTAAACAGATATTGCTGCTAAATATTTTTATAACAATTAGAAGAAGATTGTGATGTTTAATTTCACTTTTAAAATGTTAATATTTTACATCTGGGAGAATTGTAGTTCTTAATTAGCAATTTGTAGCCAAAATGGAATATTGTTATTCTTCCTTAATATGCTTTCAGAATTTAGAGAGATAAATACAATTTGAGGCATGTTTTTCCTGTTTCTATTGATGGAAGTTGCCTTCCTTCCTTCTGGCAAAGTGACACTCTGAAAAGAACATCCTTGCACCTAAGATCTGTTAAGCCCTCGAGAGTTGTATATTTTTTAAAAATATCATGTAAGCAGTATTAAGGTAACACTGTGGTTGCTATCATTTTGACTTGGGCCTTCCAAGCTTTACCTATGGCACACTATTGGGAACAACAGTTGAAAATGAAGAGAATTCTTATGGGAGATTTGCTAATGAACTGTAAGCTACGTGCCAAGCAGGCATGTACGCAAGTGCTTGTGAGACACGTTTGGGTTAACACTTAAACGAATCATGAAAAAAGAATGAGACGGTGATGTCCTGTACTCATTTGCATCTGGCTCATCCTTGTTTGTTTTATTGGTGACAGTCAAAAAAGACACAAAGGCAAGAAGCAGCATTGTGGAATGGCACTCCCAACCTGTTCCTGCTGTGACTCTGAAATAGATACCATTAGGGTTTTCCCAATGCAAGGCCTTTAAAAGAGTGCAGTAATTGGTCACTGAGCCTGCTATTCATTCCTCAGAGATTGGAACCATGAGCACCACGCTTTCACTGAAAGGCTGGGGCATCGTCTAGACAGGTTCTGGGAGACTAGTGATTGACTCCTTTATATCAGATGTATAATTTGTGGTGGAGGGACTCCCCTTCCCAGTTCCTTCTTGCCACTTCCTGGCCACTCTCCCTTGCCTCAAGTCCTTCTGCTCCCAAATTTTTGCTTGGCTACAGCGTGGGAAGGCCCTTCTTTATGACTTTCTGAAGATACTTTGACTATTCTGAGTCTGGGAGCTGATGTTCACAAGTCATGCTGAGGTGCCCCCTTCCAGTCCTATAGCTTAGTCACTGGCACTGGGGAGAAGCAGAGACAAGTCAGTGCCAGAGGTAAGCGCAATCTAAGGTAGTGGACATCTCTTGCAGATTCAGAAGTTTGCAAGATAAAGAACAGCACCACGAACATACTAACAAGCCCTGATAAGCACAGTTCTAGAGACAGACTGTACATCTTCAGACAGGAAGGTCCACAGGCCTTATGTTTCCAGTTGTCCACTGGCCCTCAGGACAAAAAGGGAGTGATCTCTACAAATGGCCATGTAGTGCAATCTCATTTTGTAAGCTTCTTTGTTAAGTGGCATGCTGGGTACCAACGTGTGGTATGCATACAGCAGCAGTACTCAGTAGTCCCCCTTCATCCTCTGGGATATGTTCCAAGACCCCCATTGGATGCCTGAAAGTGAGGATAGCAGCAAATCCGATTGCTATCAGTCGAAACATTTCTGTTCATGTTTTCCACTCACAAATGTAATACCTCTTCCCTCTTAACTAAGCACTTACCACACACTGTGGCCATAACTTTTGCAGTTTGAGGTGTGACAGCAACACCAGCACAAATTTTTTCTCTTTTGCAGTTTCACAGATAGAAGATCTGTTCTTACCACAGCTCTTAGCAACCTCAATGTGATTTTTTTTTTCTTTCCTTATTAAGTTGAGAACTTTTACCTTTTCACTTAAAGGAAGCACTTTACAGCTTCTCTTTGGCATATCCAAGTTGCGAGCAACACTACTCCTGTGTCTTGGGGCCATTATTAAATAAAATAAGGGTTCTTTGAACACAAGCACTGTGAGATGACTACTGATTAGCGGGTGGGTAACATGTACAGTGTCAGTGTAGAGATTCTGGACAAAAAGATGGTTCAAATCCTAGGATGGATAGGGTGAGGTGGTGTGAGATTTTATCAAGCTACTTAGGCGCACAATTAAAAACCTATGAACTATTTCTGGAATTTTCCATTTAACATTTTCAGACTGTAGGATACCTGAAATTATGGGAATTACAACTGTGGATAAAATGGGACTACCACATCCTAAATACTATGAGACCGTCCCAGCATTAGGTATTCTGAAACTGTTGTGACAAAAGCACCTATGTAGCTGTCAGAATGGGAGTCTCAAGTCTCAGTTTGGAGAATATGGCCACCCTAAGAATAGCAGAGGATAAAGAGTTTTGCTTTTGTGTAACTCTCGAGTTAAAAACTAACTGCTCCATTTTCTAATGGAACCCTTTGTTCATCACAGAGATTCCCCGCTGGTATAGATACCAGCTTAGGGCCTGATTGAAGTTGCAGCTTGTTTCAATCTGCTCCCTGACAGTACTAACACCTTGTGGACTTTTTCACTCAGGAATAAAGACGGACGGCTTAACCTTTCCACAGCAAGAACACTGGAAGCCCTATCACAGATTATGGGCCATAATAGACACCTGTGTAAATCCCTGCAGAGGATTATGGTTGGAATTTTCAAACTGGCGAAGGCTGAGAGGTCAAGAAGACCAAGTTTTTAAGAAGGAGCCAAAAAGTTTCCCAAGCCACGAGCCACAAAAATAGACTCCTATACAGCAATGCCAGTTATTACTTTGCATGTACCAGTC
This sequence comes from Saguinus oedipus, assembly GCA_031835075.1. Lineage (NCBI taxonomy): Eukaryota > Metazoa > Chordata > Mammalia > Primates > Cebidae > Saguinus > Saguinus oedipus. The sequence continues at coordinate 104,379,730 of CM063175.1, read as the reverse complement.
ATGAAATAAATACTAACAGAATCAAGTGGGGTTGAAAGTGAATATCTGTAGAAAAGCTGTGAACTAAGGTGACATTATTGCAAGTGGTAGGAAGCTTTAAAGAAAAAGTATTTTTAAAAAATCACTAATAAGGCTTTGATAGAATATTTCACCTTATAACTGGCTTGAATTAGATCAGAGCACAGATTTTAAAAATGTTAATTACTGAAAAGCTTAGGTAAGCTGTTAGCATTTAAGTTAATACAACTTGAGAAAAACAAGGGAAGTTAAAATATCATGGAGGTGGGAATGTTCTGAGTCCTGATTCCATCAGTTATCATGAGAGGTAGTTTGAGCATTTTGAAACCTGAAAGCTCTGATTTGATGTTCAAAAACTTTTTTTCTTCTCCACACGAGTATACAACTCCGAGACCAATTTGAAGTCCATGTATTGAAGGCCACCAGTTTTCAGAGACTACGTTAAGACCAAAAGCATTCTATGCTGAAGTGATCCCTTGATCCTGAGAGGCAGGCAGGACCTTCCTACCATGGCACTTTCAGCAGCGACTGGCTTCCGGCAGCTCTATCCTACGTTCTCAGATTCCTTACTTCTTTCAAAATTCGGTTTTCCAAATTCATTAGCTATTTATTGGACATCTACTATGTTGAAAACATCATGAAGAACACAAGAAAATACAAGATATCTGCAGATTAGCGTGGAGACTAAATGTATACAGGCAACAACCATGTGGTTCCCAAATGGGTTGCTCATGTGCCCAGAGTATTAGGTGTCCTTGAGGGTAAACTGAGTCATCAACAACACGTGCCATTTCCTGGAGCATCAGTTTTATCACTTGGCACATAATTCAATGTAATTTTATAGTTTACAAAAACATATTTTATGGAGTAAAATGCAAAAACAATTTGCAAGCATTTGTAGGGAAAAAAAACCCACAAAGACATTTCATGTTTGGGGTAGATTTGAAGGTATGTGCTCAAACCCAATTAAAGAGAGTATGAAGAAGGAAAGAGAAATCTGGGAGGCTTGAGAATAATTTACTCTATCTGATCATCCTCCTGAATTTTCTACTACATCCAAACCAACACGGGGTGGTCCAAGCAAAGCTAGTCATGTTAAGTCTGAGAACTGTGAGTTTCACCATCTCGACATCAAATTCCTGGTGGAAAAAATTTGCTTCACTCCACCCATGGCTATGTGGGTAGTGTCTCCATACTTAGCACTTCCAGGTAGAAGATAGCACCTGGAACACTAATTGCTTTTTTTTAGAAATATATTTTAGCCAGGCACAATGGCTCATGCCTGTAATCCAAGTACTTTGGGAGGCTGAGGCAGATGAATCACCTGAGATCGGGAGTTCGAGACCAGCCCGACCAACATGGAGAAACCCTGTCTCTACTAAAAATACAAAAATTAGCTGAGTGTGGTGGTGCATGCCTGTAATCCCAGGTGCTCGGGAGGCTAAGGCAGGAGAATCGCTTGAACCTGGGAGGTGGAGATTGCAGTGAGCCGAGATTGTGCGATTGCACTCCAGCCTGGGCAACAAGAGCAAAACTCCATCTCAAAGAAAAAAAAGAAAAGAAATATATTTTATTCTCATGATAACAGCATCTGGTGTGCATTAGAATCACCTGGGACATAAGTACAATGTTGCTTCCTGGGCCCCAGCTTCAGAAATTCTAAATTTTTGGTTCTGAGTACAGGCACAGGAACTGGTATTTTTAAGCAAGCAGTCACAACCTGGGGACTAGGGAAATACTTCTTTATTAATGACATCTTAATTTTTGTGGCTTTCCTGAAAAAACAAGTGGACTTTTGTTGATCTCCAGCTTCCAAGAAAGCTTTCCAGAACCTGAAAGAGTACTTTATCTATACTCCTATCTTTTATTCATTCGTTCATTCAATAAATAGTTATCAGATATGACAGACGCTGTGCTGTATTCTGGGTATAGTGTGGTAAATTAAACAACTAAGTCCCTACATAGACTCAGTTTACAGGTTGGTTAGAAAGGCAGCCTTTACAAAAGTAAAAAATTATGTAATTACATATGAACTGCAAAAGGAAATCACAGAGTTCTATGAAAGGAAAATAAATTGAGAGCCAAAAAGTAACAAAGGATACACCTCGGGACTCAAGGCTGGGAAAGAGAGCATTCTTTGCAAAGGGAGTAACAAATGTCAGGCCCTAAGCTGAGGTAGAACTTGGGGTTTTCTAGGAAGTGATACAAAGGGATTGCTACTGGAGTGTAATAAACTAGACGGAAGTGAAGGGGATGAGGCTGGGGAAGAAGGCACAGAGGAGATCATGCATCAGCCCGAGGGCTAGATAAAGACTATGTGACACGGAAGAACTGATGTGCTTTACGGAGAGGCCTGCCACAATTTGATTTACATTTTTAATGTTCTCTGTGCCTTCCATGTGGATAATGGATCCTAAGTGGGTAGGGAGCAGAAGCAGAGCAACCAGTAGGAGGTTTACTAGAGTCACTGAATGAGGCATGATGGTGGCTTGATCCGGGGTGGAAGGAGTGGAAATGAACAGAAGAGGATGGATGGAAGGTATATTTTAAAGGACAATCAGTAGAGCTTTATAAACCTGCTTAATAATTATGACAGATCTAGATATAAGGTAGAGACAAAGAAGAAGTGATAAAAAGCAGGTTTCTGGCTTGACCAAGTAGGTATTTGGTGGTACTTTTTACTGAAATGGAAGGCCAGGTTTGGCATTGTGGAGAGAGCAAGGGTTCAAGACAGAAAATGTTAAATTTGATATTCTTATGAGATATATAATAGAAGTAAGCATATGTGCTGCTTAGGATGTGTTCAACACTTTCTAAATGTTTTGCTCATTTCATCTTTATAACAACACCATGAAGTAGATACTGTTATTTGCCTTGTTTTACAGATAGGGCAGTTGAAGTAGAAATCATTTAAGTAACTTGCTAAGAAGTTACTGCTTGCTAGATTTAATAAATTTGAGCTAGTATGTCTCAAAAGTCAGGAACTAGGTCCAGGCAACTAGTTAACAGTCATTATTTGCTGTTAACTAGTTGCCTGGACCTAGTTCCTGACTTGGTATAACCATGTTATACCACCTTTCTGTATATTGAAGTCTTCAGGTAACTGAGTTTGGACCTCAGTGGAAAGGCCAGGTTGGAGATCATACATCTATGAGACATTAGCTTATAGAGGTATTTAAAAGTGTGAGTGGATAAGAATAATGGAGGAGAAAGTGTAGGGGTAAAAGAGCAAAGGCCTAGACTGTGCCTACTCATATAGGTAGGCAATACCTATTTATTTGCTAGGCCCAAGGATGCTAACCATCAATACCTAACAAACCAGCTGTTAAGTAGGTGTGTATCTCATTTTTCAAAAAGTAGATTTGAATAGGACTCTAGGTCACATAAGATGTTAAAATAAGGAAAAAGGTCAACTTTCACAAAGAAGAATTTTTTAAAATTTGGGTTTGGTAGAAAATAAACTTCCCACTAGATCACTTAGTTATGATAGGAAAGAATATAATGCCTGCTGTGGGGAAAAAAAGGACTTGCAGAGACAAAAGATAAACAAATGGTATATCAAGGTTTTTTTTTTTTTTTTTTTTTTGAATAGTGAATTAAATCGTACAAGAGGAGCAGATTCCACTTACAGGAATTATAAAGGAATCCACATTATCAGAAAAAGTTCAAATGTACTAAAGAAGTGTAAATGAAAGAACAGTTTGAAGAAAATATCAACAGGAGGGATTAATTTAGGAATGTACCCTTCATTTCTATTAGTTTTCCTAATCCTGTTTCACCATTTTTTTAAATCTTTCCATCATCTGCTCCTCTTCACTTTCTTTTGCCTGTTTTCCTTCTGATTTTAGATTCTTAAAACCAATGTGAACCCGTGGTCTTCTCATCCTTTGGCCTTTTCCCTTCTAGCTCCACATAAAGTCCTTCATTGAGTTAATTCCCATTTACAGCTTTAACTGTCATACATTGATGACTCTAAAATTGTGTCTTCAGCTCTGATTTCCCAGGTGAACCTCAGATCCATCTAGTCAAGTACTTAGTAGACATCATCTAACTGCTCCACAAGCATTTCAAATTCAACATATTGAAAAATTAACTTTTCCTCTCTCTTTCTTCTTGAATAATTCACTCCTAGAGCTCTTAGTTGGGTTTAAACAAGGCAGCTATATTGCTTGGAAATATTCTTGCAAAAGATGCATAATCAGAATCTAATCATGAGGAAATATCAGACAAAACCAAATGGAGGGGAATTTTATAATATAACTGCCCTATAGTATCTAAGTGTATCATAAAAATTTTGAGAAACCATTTCAGACTGATGGAGACTGAAGGTGTCTGACAACTAATGCCATCCAGAGTAGATCTTTTTGCTACAAAAGATATGTTGGCACAACTGGCTGGTGACACAGGTCAGAAGTCTGAAAATTATATGGTAGTAAAGGATCCATATTCATTTCCTGATTTTGATTGTCAAATTGTAACTATGTAAGAGAATCTCCTTATTTGTAGGAGGTATTAAAGTGTTAAAAGATTATGGGCATCAGGTTGACAACTTACAGTCAAATAGCTCAGGAAAAAATGTTATTTATATTTTATGCATCTTTTCTATAAATGTGGTATTTGGAAAAAATACCAAAAATTCTCATACAAAAAAGTGAATTTGTTATTATCTTTCTACCAAGCAGTAGTATATTACTATGCATTACAGTTGTATGTAAACATTAAGGTGCATAAAAAATGCTTGGTAAATCCAGTCCCCACCCGCTAGGAATTCTGTTTGAATAGACTGGTTCCTGCTGGACCCAGGAACCTATTATTTAGAAAGTACCTTAGATCATCTGCCTTCAAGAAGCCTCTGGCTCAGACATCAATTCGCACTGGTATAGTATTTGTTAAGAAGCATAGCTCTGGGTCAGATCCTCCTAAGTTTGAATTCCAGCTCCACCACTTTGCTATTGTGTAATTTTTGACAAGCTTCTTCACTTTTTGAGCATTGATTTCTTCTTTAAATTCAATATAATTAATGCTGCTAATGTGAGATACAATTACATAATGCACGTTAAGTGCTTAGTGTTCAATAATTAGTAGTTAGTATTAAACATACTCCCCCATCTGTGTTTCTTGATTCAGAGAGTAATACCAAATTCTTCCATTTCTTAAACAGGAAAGCTTGGAGTCATCTTAAATTCCTTATTCTTCATCAATCTGTTATCAAAGAAGTCTACAGATGAAATTTTTAATCACAGCTTCATTCATATTGCCATTGCCTTGGATATTTAGTTTTTTTTTAAATATACTTTTTCTGAATTATCATTAATCAGCTCAGAATTATCTCCCTCCAGATAGTATTGCCATTTTATAACCTATTTTCTGCATAGCTGCTAAAGTGATCTTTCTACAACCCAAATCTGACTGTATCATGTTCCCTTTTAAAGCTATTTAATGGATTTATCACTAACCTTTGAATGCACCATTCAAATTCTTTAGCATAGCATGTAAGATCCTTCAAGATAGAGCCTCTGCGAGTCTCTCAATGTGCCTTTTACTTTTTCACTCACGGGTCGTGTTCACACCTCATGAGTCAGTCATACCAGCCTATGAGCATGTACATAGGCACCATCGTTCAATTCATCATATAAAATTGCAATTGTTTTTTGTATCTCTCCTACTATAATTATATGAGATGAAGAACTGACACATAATAAGTGTGCAAACATTTTTTTAATGGTCTAAGAAAAGAAAAGCAGAAAAGACAGAAAACCAGGGAGAAGACAGGAAAAACTAGGTAGGTTTGGAAGTGTGGGGTAAGATGGAAGGGATTTGCTCACAGGTTGGTCATTGGGAATTGACATAATCAAGCTTAAAGGACCATTTCAATGAGCTGTACATGGAATTTGTATAATGTAATAAGCAACGTAAAAAAATGTCCAGCTCCCAGTACAGAGTTCCTGTGTGTGAGATTGATATGGTTACTGGGGTTTCTGGTGAGGTTAGAGGGCAAAGACAAATGGCATGAGCTGTGATTATGTCCCAGTCATTTCTGGCTGTTCATTTTATCTTCATTTTTCTCCATCAGTCAAAGAAATATTTCTCCTAGTGGCTTCAGAGCTGACCATCTCTCTCCCTAATCCCATCTTGCCTTGCTTATCCAATCCACAGCATCCTTCTGAGTTCTCAGGAGAAGCTGAACAGGAAGAATGTATTTGTTCTTGAGCAGTTACAGAGAGCCAAATACAAACTGATGGAAAAAGCACTGAATGGGGTGGTTGTAATTTTACAAGGACCATGCATGGAGGTGCTTCAGTGGGGAAAAGTCTTGAAAAAATTGTCAGATGTAAGGTAGAAATGGGTATAGAACAAGGAACAAAGCTTATTCTGCTGGAGAAGAGGGAAGTGGTCTCTGTTTGCTTGCCACAGCTTCAATGGCTAATTACAGAGAGACTCTGAAAATTCTACCTGAGTTCAGAGATTGATTCATCATGAGCTAATGAAACTTACCCCTCAGAGAAACTCTATTACACAAGCTGTGGCTCACGCCTTTTATGTAGGTTTGTATTGCTAGTCTTTTATTTATTTTTTCAAAGAAGGCCCTCAGAACTGAATAGGCAACAAGCTCATTAAACCTGGTCTTGTCACTGTTTGGGACATGCTAGTGTATTTCAGGGCCCACTGAACTAAAACAACTCTATCTTCAATTGAGATCATTGTTCTTTTCCCCTCCCCATGATCTTGTACTTTTAGCATTTGCAATCTTGAAATATATTTTCTCTAAATCCAATTTTCAAAATTGTGCTTGTCCAAGTTCATACCTGATACATAATATGCTACTGTTTCATTAAAATATATTTTATTCAGATCAGCAGACACACAAATCTCTTGGTGTATTACCAACAATAAATATAATCTTCACTTATGTATAAGACTGGAATAGCTGTTTGTCTACCAGATCCATCACTGTGAACTTAAGTAAATTAAATGACATAATATATTCAGCATCTATCATGTGCCAAGCACTGTCAGATGTAGGTTAGTTCGAAATAAGGTTGATTCTTCCCTATCAGCTAAAATATAGTAGCAAGACAAGATTGAGAAAGCTGCAAGACCAAGATTGAGAAAAGGCAAGATTGAGAAAGTAGAGGGCTTCTTTGATAAAAGGAAATAAAATAGCAGTTAGTAATATCCTGATTTGAAGACAATATGTGCAAAAATCTATTGTTAAGGAGAAAAATTAAGTTAGAATGTCATTATGAAAGATGACATTGAGGAGGCAGAGTCTTGGTTTTGAAAAACATGTCATATTTGCATAATTGAAAGCCATTTCTGATTTTGAAATGGAGAAGGAATCAATGACCATTCAATACCCTCAAGGTTAGGAATTATAAAAGGGGCTTTCTATTTGTCATTTCATCTAATCTTCACAATTCCTTAGGAGTCAAGTACTATCCTAGTTTTACCGATGAATAAAGGTCCAAAATGTCATGGAATCTAGTTAAAGAAATGGCGGGAGTTTGTCTGTAAGGATGTAAAACAATCCTAATATTTAGGAGGCTGGGAGTAGGGCTGTGAGGTAGTAGGAGGTAGGTTTAAATATAAAACAAGAAGTTGATTTTAGAGAGCATTAAAAGCTGGGTAGAAATGTTTGGGTTTGATTAACTGGAGAACTGAAAGCCATTAATGGGTTTTATAGCAGATGTCTCATACTCGGTTTCCTTTCTTTATTAGCTGTCCAGAATCCTTTCCAGAGAAAACAAAAAGTTCAAGTTGAGTCCAATACTGGGAGTCATCTCAACAACTGATGAAGCAGAATCAAAAGCAAGATTTGGTAAGAATTCCAATACTTGGCATGCAAAGAATCTTGGACACATCTTATTCATTTTTGTATCCTTCAAAATTCCTTGCACAGGATAGTCAATAAATGATGAGCAGATGAATGAATGTAAAACAAACTATTTTATGATTAATTTATTTGTTTGACAAAATACGAAACTGCTCAAAAATTAAAGAAGCAATTTTATGTCTTCTAATTCAATGCTGTATTTGCTGAATTTGTCACTTGTGAAATATCTAGCAAAGGTGAAACATTATCTTTGACTTTTCTCTTTATCTACAGAGATACTAATTCTCAGACATGAGTTTATAAATCAAGAGGCCTTATGGTGGGCCAGAAAGGGTCCAGAACTGGCCTAGAGTTGATGACTCTATTTCCACTGAAGTCTAAGACATTGACTGAGACAGCCTTAGAAATAGAGGAATACCATGATAACTGCCGTGCAGTATCAAATGAGAAGAGGATAGATTGAAGGTAGGAAAGCCAGTTAGGAGTTAGCTTTAATTATCTAGCTGTGAGAACAAGGGACTGATGAAGAGCAAGATGATGGAAGATTCAGTAGGAGTTTAACTGGAAGTAGAGAACAAAGGAAAAGAAAGAACCAAGAATACATCAAGGTGTAATGTCTGGAAGACAGTGAAAATGATGGTGATAAGCCAACAACAGCTAAGCAAAGATCCAAATCAGGAATACAATCCCATGCACAGTTTCCACAAAAAAAAATAATAAAATACCGAGAAATGCAACTAACCAGGGAGGTGAAAAGATCTCAACAGCGAGAATTACAAATCAGCAATTAAAGAAATGGAAAACAAATGGAAAAACATTCATGCTTATGAATAGGAAGAATCAATATTGTTAAAATGGCCATATTGCCCAAGGCTGTTTACAGATGCAATGCTATTTCTATCAACTACCGGTGACATTTTTTTTTCACAGAATTTGAAAAAACATTCTAAAATTCATGTGGAAACAAAAGAACAGCCTGAATAGACAATCCCAAGCAAAAAGAAAAAATCTGGGGGCATCACACTACTTGACTTCACACTATACTACAGGGCTACAGTAACCAAAACTATATGGCACTGGTATAGAAACGGACACAGAGACCAGTGGAACAGAATAGAGAGCCCAGAAACAAGGCCACACACCTACAACTATATTTTTTTACGAAAGCTGACAAAAACAAGCAATAGGAAAAGGAATCCCTATTGAATAAGTGGTGCTGGTATAACTGGTTAGCCACATGCAGAAGATTGAAACTGGGCCCCTTCCTTACACCATATACAAATATCAACTCAAGATGGATTAAAGACTTAAATGTAAAACCCAAAACTATAAAAACCCTGGAAGCACCCTAGGAGTACCATTCTGGACATAGGAACAGGCAAAGTTTTTATGACAGGTACGCCAAAAGCAATCTCGACAAAAGCAAAAATTGACAAATGGGATCTAATTAAACTTCAGAGCTCTTGCACAGCAAAAGAAGCTATCGATAGAGTAAATGGAGAACCTACAGAATGGGAGAGAATATTTGCACACCATGCATCTGACGAAGGTTGAATACAGCAACTATAAGGAACTTAAATGAATTAACAAGAAAAAGTCACCATGGAGAACCTACAGAATGGGAGAGAATATTTGCACACCATGCATCTGACGAAGGTTGAATACAGCAACTATAAGGAACTTAAATGAATTAACAAGAAAAAGTCACCCCCATTAAAAAGTGGGGAAAAGATAGGAGCTATGAATATTCTTCAGGACCTCAGTGGGCCCAACCAAATTTTTGACAAGAGGCTAAAGCTGGGAATTGCAACCCAAGGAAGGAACAAAGTAAGTTACCCTCCTCAAAGTAGTTACTAGAGAATAGAAGGCCAAGGACAAATGCTACGTGGAAAAAAACTTGAGTGGAAGTGAGAACAGGGCTGTGTTAGAAGACAGAGAGAAACCAGTAAAAATAGGATGAAGTTAGGGACAAGTTAAAAATAAGCCTTGTTAGATGGAAACTAGTGATGAATCGGGTTAGCACAGGACGAAGATGGAGTCATTATTTTCAAGCTTGGAAAACTGGAACAAATAATTATTCTATCAGGAAATATGTATTTCCTAGAATGAATAAGAGCACAATCTTTCTTTTCAGAGTTTGTATCCCAGCCCTATGTGAATTCTTTATGTCTCACTTTTCTCATCTACGTAAGATGAATAATAATTGTACACATTCCACCGTGTTTCTGTGAGGACTAAATGAACTAATATATTAAAAAAAGCTTGGCATGGGGCCTAGAATATAGTAAGATCTCAATAAATGTCAGAAATTACTACCGTCATCACCATCATCATCATCACTATCATTGCTACTCTTATCTATGAACTTCCTTACTTCCCATCTTCTAAAAGTCCCCTTTTTAGGGTCCAGTGTGTCACCTATAGGTCAGCACTCAGTTCTTCAAAGTCGGTTAATAAAATGGAAGCATGAAAGTTAATCTCTTCATATAATACAAATAAGCCATTCTCTCAGATATCTAAATGTAAAAAACTATTTATGGTGTCACTGTACAAGGTTCCAAGGTATTCTTTGTGGACAAAATAAAAACATCCCCCAAATGGCTCTGATTGTACCTATCATATCTATCTCTTAGTATCGAACCTGCTATAGCAGCTATGGCCAAATTAGAAAGAACACAATCCTCCCAACCTTGCCAGCCAATTCAGAGTAATTAAAACTCAGGTGAGAAAAAATCAAACACAAGACTAAATCCACACTCTTGACGTTATGAGCTGAATCACCTTTGAGTAATGATCTAACTTTTCGGAGCCGTGAACCACATGTAGTTACTAAATATTTGGTATGTAGCTAGTCCAAATGAGATGTGATATAAGTGTAAATTACACATTGGATTTTAAAGACTTAGTACAAAAAGAAAAGAATGTAAAATTACCTCACTAGTAACTTTTATACTAATGCATGTTGAAATGATAATATTTTGAATGTATTAGGTTAAATAAAACATACTATTAAAATTATTTTACCTGTTTCATTTTACCTTTGTTAAATTTAAAATAACTTACATAGATATAGTTTACTTCTATTGGATAGTACTAGTTCAAATAATTAATCTGATGTGATTAAAGAAACAATGATTAGGCAAATGAAAGCTCATAGTGGTAATTGCTACTTCTCATAGTCTTGATTGAAGAAGCTTTACCATTAGTACCAATGAGTGTTTGAATGTTTGTTTCCAGCAGTAGTCCAGGAAAGGGGAGAAGCTCACTCACAAAATAAATAGGTAAGTAAATTAATGACTAAAATATTGAATAACAACATGAGTACACGAGGCATGAAAAATACGGCCTAATCAGTTGATGAAAACAAAGCCTAAGATGAAAAACAGAACAATAAAATGTTCAAGACATAGGCATGGGCAAGACTTCATGACTAAAACACCAAAGGCAATGGTAACAAAAGCCAAAATTGACTAATGGGGTCTAATTAAACTAAAGAGCTTCTGGACAGCAAAATAAACTATCATCAGAGTGAATAGGCAAACTACAGAATGGGAGAGAATTTTTTTCAATGTATTCATCTGACAAAGGGCTAATATCCAGAATCTACAAGGAACTAAACAAATTTACAAGAGAAAAATAAACAACCTCATCAAAAAGTGGGTAAAGGATATGAACAGACACCTCTCAAAAGAAGACATTGACATGGCCAACAGACATGAAAAAAAGCTCATCATCACTGGTCATTACAGAAATGCAAATCGAAACCACAATGACATATCATCTCATGCCAGTTAGAATAGAGATCATTAAAAAGTCAGGAAACAACAGATGCTGGAGAGGATGTGGAGAAATAAGAATGCTTTTACACTGTTGGTGGAAGTGTAAATTAGTTTCACCATTGTGGAAGAGAATGTGGCGATTCCTCAAGGATCTAAAACCAGAAATACCATTTGACCCAACAATCCCATTACTGGGTATATACCCAAAGGATTATAACTCATTCTATTATAAAGACACATGCACACATATGTTTATTGTGGCATTGTTCACAGTAGCAAAGACTTGGAACCAACCCACATGCCCATCAATGATGGACTGGATAAAGAAAATGTGGCACGTATACACCATGGAATACTATGCAGCCACAAAAACGGAGGAGTTCATGTCCTTTGCAGGGACATGGATGAAGCTGGAAACCATCACTCTCAGCAAACTAACACAGGAACAGAAAACCAAACACCACATGTTCTCACTCGTAAGTGGGAGTTGAACAATGAGAACACATTGACGCAGGAACGGGAAGAAACATCACACAGTGGGATCTGTCAAGGGGTGGGCGGCTAGGGGAGGGATAGCATTAGGAGAAATACCTAATGTAGATGACAGGTTGATGGGTGCAGCAAACCACCATGGCATGTGTATACCTGTGTAGCATACCTGCACATTCTGCACATGTGTCCGATAACTTAAAGTATAATAAAAAATCAAAAGAAAAGAAAAAAAAGAATTGTCTGAGGCTTGTGTTTTTCATGGTTTGGAAGGACTGAGAGAGATCAGCCATAGGACAAAACAATTCTTCATAAATTATATGAAAATGAATCTGGATATAAAAGAATTAAACTGCAGCAAAGATATCCAAGAATCAAACTGCAATAAGGATGCATTTATGTGTGTCCAAAAATAAAAACAACTGAAGATTTCTCAATCCCAGTAGTAACATATTTTTCTAGAATTTAGAAGGGGTAGAAAATGGAGTTAGTTTTTCTGGAAGTAATTCTCTTGAATACGCCATGTAGGAGGTTGATCAATTCTTCTAGAGGAAGGAAGAATTCATGTATTTGGCTGTAAATGTGAAAACACCAAATTCAGTTACAGCTGATTTTATTGGCAGCTTATAACCCATACTTGAGTTACTATATATAATTTAGTCCACTCTAGATTGTTGAATGTGTGTACTAGAAGAGAAATAAAAATTTAATCTGCTCTCTAAAAAATGAAAAGGCAATTTATATCCCAGAGAATAAAGAAAAAAAAATCTTTTAGAATGCCAGAAGGAAAAAGAAAAAAAAAAGTATGTGATCAATAGTTCCAGATACTCAAAAGAAGATAAGGAGTAAAAAAAATCTTGATTTGTCTTGAAAGTGATTGTCAGTGACCTTGGAAATACTTGTTATAATAGGCTGTTGAGGCAGAAGTCATTTTACTAGAGAATTGTGCAATTATTATTATTTTTTTCTTAAAGGAGGCAGGTGTTCAAAACACTCATGAGAGGCGAGGCAAGGCATGGTGGTTCCCGCCTGCAAACCCAGCACTTTGGGAGGTGGAGGTGGGTGGATCATGAGGTCAGGAGATCGAGACCATTCTGACCTGTATGGTGAAACCCCATCTCTACTAAAATACAAAAAATTACCTGGGCATGGGGGCACGCACCTATAGTCCTGCTACTCAGGAGGCTAAGGCAGGGAAACCTCTTGAACCCAGGAGGCAGAGGTTGCAGTGATCCGAGATCGCGCCACTGCACCCCAGCCTGGTGACAGAGCAAGACTCTATCTCAAAAACAAAACAAAACAAAACAAACAAACAAACAAACAAAAAACACTCATTAGAGAAGTCTGAAAATGAAGGCAGGGAAAATGGGGTCGTAGTTTAAGTGGAGCAGAGAATCTGGTAACATACTTTTAAAACTGATCAATGTTTGACGATAGCGTGCAGAGAAACGTAGTGAAAAAGGAAAAGGTAAATCTATTCATGAAACAAGGGTTAAGTGTGGGACTAAGCTGCTAGTATCTGCATTGTAATTTTTGAAATATAGGATGTATTCCTATTGCAAAAAAAAAAAAAAAAAAAACCTCTGTTATTTATCGAATAAATCTTTTTAGTTAGCAGTCAATATGCTCTATGGCTAAGATTATTGGATAAATTTCTCTTTGATTCCTCACTTTCTAATCTCATTAATCTGCTGTGGTTAACTCTCACTAACAGAGACCAATATAAGGATTGATTTTAGGCAATTTACAATTTTCCTCAATATTAGTTCAGGACCACATCAGCAAAAAATCTACTTATCCTGAATGGATTGCACTGGTTTACTCAAGTGATTTCAGAACTGGGAATTCAAAAGATATTGAATTTTAAATATTAGATTATTTGATATTGGACTTTGGATCTAATCTTAGATATTAAAGTATAAAATCACATTGTCCTTATTGCTAGCCTTCTTTTTTATCTTGCTGCAGGATCAGTATTGTTTTACTACAGTATTTGATGGCTCGTGAACCTACAGGGTAGGAGGGTAGGGGGAAATATTTATACTACTTATTGAGTGGCAAATAGCCTAAGCTTTAAAACAAATGTTGCCACATTTTAAGTGCCATAATGTATTAACATCTGATGGCAAAATCATATTTTACTAGTGTAGCAAAAGAAATATAAAACAAAACAAAATACCAAGCTAGCCTAGAAAAGTAAGGGACATGTCTGTAAGTCATCTGTGGTCTTGCCTCCCAAAAGAGGTATTTCTCCAAGAAAGATTGCCTCTGTTCACTCTGGTATGTTGATGCCATACAAAAGGTAGAAAACACAGACAAAAGAAGATAATTCTGAGATTTCACACTCATAAGACCAAAGTGGGTCAATATTATTTTTCAACTGGACTATTTTGACATATATTAAGACTCAGTATTGAGCAATACTTAAAAAAAATACTAAAACCAGAAAAAAATGTACACCTGTGACCCTCAAATCAAACGCAAATGTTTGATTTAATTGGACTATAAAACAGGTCCACGTTTCCTCAGAAAAAAAAATGCTGAATGCTTTTGTCTAAAACAACAATAGTAATAATAATAAATACTATTTTTCTTGAACTGATCAGGTGCCAGGTAGGTGAGCAGTTATCATCAGTGGAGTACAAAGTCGGGTCTGGCTCCTACGAACTGGAGGGTTATCAGAGTAAGTGTTCCTGTACATGATCAAGACGGAGCAGGAAGAGTGAATTTATGATGAGTCCCAAATTATGGGGTAGATCTGCCTTAAATCCCTTTTACCCCAAAGCCAGGATTCATCTTAGAAACTGTAGTGAAGCTTTGCTGGCAAGTTTTGTGAAAGGCCACAACACTCCACTTACATGGACAAGAGGGAGGCAAGGGCTAAGACCTGAGTAGGGCTTGTCCAAAATGATCTTAGGTTCTGAGTACAGAGGGGTGGACATTGGTCCTAGCAAATAAGGGAAGATTCAGTGAGATGAAAGGTTTGTGATAGGAAGAGGTTGGGAATGTTTACCAGGATCTTCCTCATGAATATTATTAACCTTTAAGTATCCAATTGTAATTAGTTACTAAGTCTTAAAATGTTAACATTAACTCTGTCTTCAGAATCTTAAAATGTGAAAGTAAGATGTATTTTAAAAATTCTGGAGACATAAATATTACATTCAACTTTCAACTTTTTTTTTTTTTCTTTGAGACAGAGTTTCGCTCTCGTTACCCAGGCTGGAGTGCAATGGCGCGATCTCGGCTCACCACAACCTCCGCCTCCTGGGTTCAGGCAATTCTCCTGCCTCAGCCTTCTGAGTAGCTGGGATTACAGGCACGCGCCACCATGCCCAGCTAATTTTTTGTATTTTTAGTAAAGACGGGGTTTCACCATGTTGACCAGGAGGTTCTCGATCTCTTGACCTCATGATCCACCCGCCTCGGCCTCCCAAAGTGCTGGGATTACAGGCTTGAGCCACCGCACCCGGCCTACACTCAACTTTAAAAAAGAAGGGATGAGTCACATGCTTGATCTGAATCCCCTGAGAAAGGACTACTACATATAATTCTGTATATCACAAAACAGATCTCACTGCTCCTTCTAACTTAAAAATTTGTATAACTGCTTGCAACTGTCAACATTTATTGTTTTGAAGTAAATCACTGTCTTAATTATAAGAACCATTTAGATGTGATGTCGCTAACTAAAAGCCAGGCAGGCAGAGTCAACCTATGTATAAGAATAACTGAGTGTTGAGGCAGGGGTGAAATGGAGAACTGGATTAAGGGAGCAAGGGCCACTCAGCTTCAGCTGCTATTGTCATGTAGGGATTCAGATCTAGTACTGCCAGATTTTCTCATTTTTCAAGAGAAGCTGCAAAAATCCAGATTTTAGGTGACCTCTCAGTATTGTCATGTAGGGATTCAGATCTAGTACTGCCAGATTTTCTCATTTTTCAAGAGAAGCTGCAAAAATCCAGATTTTAGGTGACCTCTCAGTATTTAAAAATTGACACGATTCTTAAAGGAAATGTGGCATGTGACAAGCAAACCACATCTACAGGCAAAATTCAAACTGCAAACTGCCAGTGTGCATCCTCTGCTTAGCAACACTCTTCCTTTCAGCATCAGTAATTGAGTTTAATCATTTTTGAAAAACCAAAGACCATGCGGCTTTGGGGACAAACATGCCTCGGTCTGCATTCTTGTTTTGCTACAGAAGAGTTCTGGAACTGGCCACAAGTTCCTCGTGCTCTACAGAATTCATTTCTACATCAGTTAACACAAAGGAAAATGGCAATGGCCATGAAGCACTGTTATGATTAAATGACATAAACCAACAGCCAAAGATCTCCCCTTTAAAATGTACTGCATCTGTTTTATTCAGTTTTGCTGTCAGCAATAATGGGAAGTGTGTGTGTGTGTGTGTGTGTGTGTGTGTGTGTGTGTGTGTGTGTGTGTGTGTGTGTGTAGAGAGTGCATAGAACAAGACCAGGTTATAGTCTATCCACTAACTCACTGCACACTTCTTGTCAGGCTGCTTAACTTCTCTGGACCTTAGTTGCTTATTTGTTCATTCATAAAGCGAGCACAATGATGTCGCTCACCTAGAGTCATTCGAGGCACTGATGTAGTGGTTTTTACAGCCTTGGATACGGTTGTCAGACTGTCCAGATCTGAATCTTGGCTCTGCTGCTTACTAGCTGTAAGATACTGGACACATTACTTAAGTTTCTCATGTTTCAGTCTTCTCATCTGTAAAGATGATCAGAGTACTTACCCTATGGGGTCCATTTAAGAAATAAATAAGACATATAAAGTCCTGAAAGCCATGATCAGAACATAGCAAGTGCTTAACAAATTATGGTTATTTCTATAGTCCGTAGAATCCACTACGCCACTGATTTTGAGAAGTACCACTGTATGTGCTCCAAAGGAAGAAAAAATGCTTCAAATTAAACTGTGACATAATATTTTATTATAATTTTCATTTGATGCTTGATTTTTCAGTACAGACTTAAGTACTTGACCTAAGCACAGATTTGCATCAGACACCACTCTTGCTTATATGTTAAAAGAAACATATACATTTAGTTGGTTCGATTGACTTTGCTGAATCACTTTGCAACTTTGAGTTGTCTACACGTCCCTCTCAATGCTTTTCTGCTCAATATCATTTGGACAGTCAGGAGCATTAAGAATGCATTATCTCCTTTTGCCCTCTCCCTGCTTTCTTCTTCTTCTGATTTTTAAAAAGACTTTTAATTTCAAAAACTTTCCAAGACTAATAGAGAGAAGAGTATAATGAACCCCTAACCCAAGGCAACACTACCTATATTTACCCATAATCCAAAGCAACCCTCTTCACAGAAGTGCTGTTTATCATCGGCATGGTTTTTCTCCCAAGCTGCTAACATCATTTTGTTAAGTTCTGATGCTTATATTTTCCTGATCTTTTTAAAGGATGCCAGTAGCAGGTTTTCAGGAAAGAATCAGGACTCATATTCCTTTCTCCAATCATACTAAAATGGTTCATTTGAGGTATTAAGGGATTGCCCTTGTTCAGTCATATCAACAGGAGCCACAGCCAGATGTGTGCATGTGCAGGCAATGATAACTCTGTCACAACTGCCACCTGTCAAAGTACAATTGTAGGACACTGTTGATTGCATCCTGACTTCAGTGATAATAAAATAAGTGGGAGGAAAATTTAAATTAGGGTTGATGAGATCGAATATTATCATATCATAAAACTAAAAAAGTGTAACACCCTTTTCTTGATTTCTCCTTCAGTGACTTTAACTATATGTGTGAGTAACATTGGCAAAACAGCTTGCTGGATGGCATATTCTCTGCTGTTACCTATCATATGATGTCTTTTAAGTGAGCAACAACTCAGTATCTCCCTATCCTCACCCCAGAAATACTAGAGTTGTTTCATTGTCTCAAGGTCTATAATAGTGCAGATGGGAACTTTGAAAAAAGATAACTTTTACTCCAGATGAAGCCAAGTGACTTTTCTGCTCTGAGACATGGAATTCATCATCACTATCTCCAATAATTGAAAAATTATAACAAGATACAGTTTGTGTCATTACCTTGATTACTAACATTACCTGAGACATAATAAACTCAACTGCTATTTGGGGTCTTTTATTCCCAGAATTCTAAAATATATTTTGTTATAACTTTAATGATTAATTTTGATCTATTTGTTGAGTCTGTATGTTTAATCTTCATGACTGACCTCTATGCCCATTATATTTTGAATCATTTTTAAAATCCATGATTTCATTTTCTCAGTATTCTGGGTATGGCTGATTTGATTATCTGCCATGTCAGGTCTGCTTTTTACTACTTTCAAATAAGACTTTTATTTCAGTTATTGTCATTTTCATTATGTAGCATGCTCTTCTTATCAAGGTCTGCTTTTGCTCAATAGAGACAATGTCATCTTTTATTGCATTAGGAATAAAAAGTGGGTAATTTCTAAAAATGTGACTTCTATTTCATGAAATAGATCAGATTTATTTCCCCACACTTGTAACTAGGCTATGCTGTGTGGCAGAAGTCCTGCTAGTGTTTTTCATCTCTGAGATTGATGTGTTGATATTTTCATCCCTGAAGTTAAGATTTTTCTTGGACGTCTCCAACAGTAGCAATTGTTGTTTGGGGGAAGAGACAGATTTATTACAGAAGTGATCCTGACATCTTAAATCTCAACAGTGGTTCTTAAATTGTAGAGAACATAAGAATCACCTGGGAAACTGCTTAATAATGCAGATTTCAGGGAATCCATCCCGGTGATCTTTATTCAGTATGTTGAAGTGGGGTGCCCAGAAATATCATTTGTTAGATGTTCAATATAAAATGTTCAACATACATAAAAGTAGAATCATATAGTGAATTACTATGCACATATCACCCAACTTTCACAATCATCACTATTTTGCTCATCTTATTTCTTCTATGACAACTGCTCCTCTTTATCTTTTCAATTTATTTGTTGCTAGAATATGTCAGGTCCTTTATTTGTTGCTAGAATATGTCAGGTCCTTTACTCTTAAATTTATGTCATGCATCCTTAACTGATGAAAACTTATATACATGAACACACACACACACACAGACACACAGACACACACACAAACATCATTTCATAAGTTTTCATGCTTTTATTTTCTTGAGTTTCCTAGAGGATATTAGTAGTCAACAGGACCTGCAGCTAGTTGTGTGCATGTGCAAGGCAATGACAACTATGTCACAACTGCCACCTGTCAAACACATATGTATGTGTGTGTGTCCTTATCTGTAAAGACAACCAGAGTACTTACCAGATAGTACTAGCTCCACTGGGCTCCACTTTTAAAAGGCAAGAGCACAAATGATTCTTCTGAGCATCCCAATGAACTTTAATGTAATTACACAACCACCTTCCCATATCAAAAACTGAACATAGTGTAAGTACTGAAATGAACTGAAATAAGTAAGACATGTAAAGTCTTAAAAGAAACGTGTAAATACTCTGATTATCTTTAGTTATATAATCATCTTTAGTTATTATCTTTCAGTTATATATATATGTATAGAATACATTTTATATTTATAACTGGAATATTATCACATCTAATAAAAATAAAAAATAATCCCACATTTATGCATTGTGGAATATTATACATTTATAACTGGAATGATATTAATATATCTTATAGATTAGTACGTATAATAGATGTGTTATATATAAATATAATGTCATGTTCATATATAACATGTATCACATATTTATATTTATATATAAATATATTTCACAAATTTATATATTATGTATGAAT
Organism: Saguinus oedipus; assembly: GCA_031835075.1. Classification (NCBI taxonomy): domain Eukaryota; kingdom Metazoa; phylum Chordata; class Mammalia; order Primates; family Cebidae; genus Saguinus; species Saguinus oedipus. The sequence continues at coordinate 104,359,793 of CM063175.1, read as the reverse complement.
ATATTATATATACATACATATAACTGGACTATTATCACATCTAATAAAAATAAAAAATAATCCCTAATATTCCACAATGCATAATCCTGTTTAAATTTGTTAGTGAATAAAAACTGTCTTTTTCCAGTTAGATTGTTGAATCAGTTTCCATGCAATGTGCATACATTGACCTTGGTTATTACATTCCATATGTTGAAGCAGTTATTCTTAAAATCTGTCCTCTAGGTCCTGAGTAAGATATTGGCCTATGATTCCTTCCACTGAAAAGTCTAGATTTCTGGTTTGTGTATCTGAGTAAATGCTGATATCATTCATCCAGGTGGAGAATGAATTGAAGGCGTATGAAAACTCGGTAAGTTCTGTTTTAGAATACTGGTACAGGATTGATAGGTAACAGTCAGCAAATGTGAATCTGACGTTTGCCAGTGAAACATTAGTCAAATCCACAAAAGACTACATGGAATGGAAAGATCAGAAGGCTGAGGATGAAACCTGAGTAATACCACCATTGAGAGCATGAACTGAGGGATACACCACTTATTTAAAAGAGACAAAGTCAGATGAGCCAAGGAGGTTGGAAGAAAATGAGGAGAGAATGGATCAAGTTGATAGGAAGTTACAAGAGACTGAAAGTGTTCAACAGAGACAAACACGGCAGTAAACTCTGGTGAAACAAAGATATTAAAATACCCACTGAATTAGGCAGTAAGCGGCCTGCTTTTGTTAAGTATAATACTACATGAAACACAATTTTGATTCTTGATTCTGTCATCATTTACTTTAGCTAGTTTTTTTTCTGCTTTGTATCATTTATATAATTTATATATGCATATATATATATATACTTTCTATGCATTCATAACAATAGCTACAGTTTATTAAATGCCTACTATATCCCTGGTTCTTTATGTACATTGTTACTAATTTATAAATAATCCTGAAAAATTCATACTATCATCTTCATTTTAAAAATGAAAAAACAGAGTGTTGCCATAACTCTAATTCAAAGAGGAGGGGACTGGAGCTAAGTCTGGCAGATATTAGGACCTGTTCTCTTCATGCTTACAGTACAAAGCCATTGCTTCCTTCTGGTTTCAATTGCATAAGCCAAAGGCCATGAAATGCAGCTTCATTATGGCACAGGGAAACTAGTGAAAAACAGTAAGGTTATTTGATGTTTCCAGCCTTTGAAAGAAGCTGGCTTATTCAATCCACCGTAGAGGCAAAAGATTTGTTAATAAGAAGCAAAGCAAAAAATATATATGTGTGTGTGTGTGTATCTATATCTATCTATCTAGATAGATAGACAGACAGACAGACAGACAGACAGACAGACAGACAGATAGATAGATAGATAGATAGATAGATAGATAGATAGATAGATAGATAGATAGACAGATAGATCTCCACAATGAATGAGCAAAAAGTTATAGGTAATGAAGCTTAAAACAATCACATTTAAAGGGAACCACAAGAAAAGAAGCAAAGTTGGGTGAGACCTACAGGAATATTCAAGTGATGTAATTTTCTCTACTTGGCTCCACTTTAAAAAGGCAAGAGCACAAATGATTCTTCTGCACATCCCAACCAACCCTAATGTAATTACACAACCCCCTTCTGATATCAGAAATTGAACACGGTGTAAAATCCATGGGATGACTTTAATTAAAAGTTATTTTCAAAAGCAAACATAAATGGAATTTGTAAAAGGGCAAGTAAAAATCAGATGTCTGAGTTGCAAAGATTTCACTTACTACGTGCACTTAGGTTGATATTGTATTGGATGAAAACACTTTTGACTCCCATGGGGTCAGCTCATTTTATATATTGCAACACCCTGAACTTCAGATGAACTCAGGCCTAGAACTCATTATATTTTAATGTAATGTCACAAAATGGCAGATAAATGATACCAGCAAAAGTATGAGGAAAATGCTGGGGAATTCCAGATGAACACTAAAGCACTATAAACTCTCACTAATCTCTATAAGTGTCTACTGGAAAAGCAAAGCTACCCTGTCCTCTTAAACATAAATCTCACCAAACTGATCAGTTTTTTTAGATCACCTGCTTCCTCTGATCTTCATCAACCACCATATTTAGCTGTCTGGGTCTCATTTCTATAAAAAAATGTTCCTCTTTACTGTCTAGTGAAGGTGCTATTAACAAATTCACTAATAACAGGACATATGTTTCGGATTATAGGTTTAGTATCGGCAGGGATAGGGAGGTGGAGAGGAAAAAAAAGGAGGTAATTTGCTTCTTTCTATTCATGCTCTGAACTGGCCCAGGTTTGGTTAGACATATGGCAATGAATAGGCACGCAGCCTGCAGGCACACAAAGCGGCTAACTATGGGACTCCCTCGGGGGTGCAACATGGAACTTTGGCCTTATTCATACCATGCTCTAACCTAGGGATTATCAAATTTGGGTGTGAGTTAGAATCACAGGTGGAGTCTTTATTAAAAATTCAAGTGCTTGTATCTCACCTCAGTCTTATCAAATTAAAAGTTCTGGACTCAGGCGTCTGGCATTCCTGTTGTTCTCAGTATCCACTGTTGGTTGGATACACACCATGACTGAAGAACCACTGCTCTGCCAATTAGGAGATACCTCCTCATCCAGGATGCTGCCTACTTGCTATGTGGCAGATGGTGCTGGCTGACAGAGAGGCTCTGCCCTGGTTGTCCAGGTCCTGGCTACTGCTGCTGCCTGTCTGATTGACTCTTTCTTTTCAGAATCCTTTATCTATCTTCCACTTGGAAACAAAACAAAAAACAAAACCAATATACTTAAAAATATCATGAAAGTAATCTATAAAATACACACAAGAAAAAAAAAATCACTTATAACTGCACCATTCCAAGATAACCACTTTTAATGCTGCAGTAAATTATTTCACTCTATATTCAAACAGTTATAGCCATCCTTTTATAGAATCTTATATGCCATTAAAAAATAGTTAATTTTTATTGAGTGCTTTGTGCCTCTGATAAGTACTTTATATTCATTATCTTATTTAATCTTCACATCACGAAATCCCTATAAGCATCGAACAATTATATGATTAAAAAATTAGAGCTTAGAGGAGTCAGAATAGATGGTTACAGAGTGCTTGTTTTGGACTCAGAAACAGTCTCTTTTCTCACTCCAATGTCCCACATATGTATATTTCTAAGATATTGGGAACATTTTAGAAATAACATTTTTAATAGGCACATACTTTCCCATTTTAAGACTTTACTATTGGTTTATCCAATGTTCATAATCCAGTGGATTATAGATTGCTATAATATTGCAATGAGTACCTTCATGAATTTAGCTTATCTGTTTTTCCAATTGCTTCCTTAGGAAAAATTCTTAGAATATGAATCAGTATGTCAAAGACTATAAATATTTAAGAAATTTTATTCTTGATAAATGTTAGAGTTGCTTTTTATAAAAGATTATAAAAATTTCTTCATACTTTTTAAATCTACCTTGACCAAAATGCTTAGGTAGCCATTTCTCATTTTTCCTTATTATATACAACCCCTAAGTGATCATATTTGTACATTTATTTTTGGTTACATTTCTGATCACTTCTTAAATTCCTAAAGATAAAATATTTGGATCAATGGGTACACACATCTTAAAAGGTTTTAGAATGTTATTGACGGAGAATCCATATGAGTTTGCAGAAACTTCAATTCTTGCCTGTCTCTTTCAAAGCCAGAATTTGACTGAGTAGCATAAGGCAGAAGGAGAGACTGAGGCAAGTTTTAGAGCAGAAGTAGAAGTTTATTAAAAAGTTTTAGAGCAGGAATGAAAGGAAGGAAAGTACACTTGGAAAGGGCCATGGGGGTAACTTGAAAGACAGGAAGATAAGTGCCCAGTGTAACCTTTTTCAGGGTCTTGTATCCCATTTCCCTTGATTCTTCCCTGGGGGTGGGCTGTCCGTATGTGCAGTAGCCTGTTAGCACTTGGGAGGTGAGGATGTGCAGTGTGTTTACTGAGACATTCTTCCCTTACCAACTCAATGACCCTGGGAGGTCAGATACCATTTAAACTCTGCCATTTTGCCTCTTAGTGAGCATGTGTGAGCCCATCTGCCCAACTGCCCTTCCCTGATGCTGGCTGTAACCAAGTATTTTAGAGAGACAGCTTAACAACTTCCTGACCATCCCCTGAGGGTCACCTAACATTCCTGGTGTGTGGGGTAGGGTTGGGGGAGCCCTCTCCTGTTCTGCTTATGTCTGACAAGCTACCTATTGTAACATTTCCTGCTTTAAAGCTTTTTAATAAACATTCACTCCTGCTCTAAAACTTGCCTCCATCTCTATTTCTTCCTGCCTGATGGCCGTCAGTCGAATTTTCATCTGAGGAGGCAAGAATTGAGGTTGCTGCAGACCCATATAGATTTGCCACTGGTAACACTGGTATTTCTAAACTGTCTGCTAGAAAGGTCACACTTAAACTCCCACTAGCAGGAAATGTGAGTGACCAGTTCTTCATACACTTATGCACAGGAAGCATCTTGTTTTTATCTGCATTTTAAAAGCTAATGTAGTAGAACAGTTTTTCATGTTCATCGACGCATTGCATTCCTCTCTTCTCTTATGTGGGATGTGCAGAAGAATCCTTTGTGCTCTTTCTTTTTGTAAATTTCTTTTTTAAGTCCTTTGCCTTTATTTCAAAATTATCTTTTGGTTGCAAGTCTCTCTCTTATTAACTGTTAATTGGAAAGAGTTCTTTATTAAGATTATTAACTCTGTCATACATTGCAAAATGTCTCGGTTTGTCATTTGAATATTTCTTATGGATGTTTTTGATGTAACAGAGTTTAAATTTTAATAAGGTCATGTCTAAAAACTGTTTTCCTTTCTAGCTTCTATCTTTGGTTTCCAACTAAATTATAAATATTCACATGTATTTTCTTTTAAGTTTATATAATGAATCATTTAATTTTTAATTCATTTGGAACATATTTTGGGGTAGGGTGTAATATAAAATTCTACATTTCTACTACATTTCAAGCAGTTGGTAAATCAGCAATCTTTCTTGAATTATTTACTTTTCCTTTTATGTGAAATGCTAACCTTATACATTTATAAAAAAACACACACGTACACACATACACATTTGTCCAGGTATATATGTATATATATGTATGCACATGTACAGTTGATACTTGAACAACACATGAGTTAGGGGTGCTAGCCCCTGGCACAGTCAGAGCCCCACATATAACTGTTGACTTCCTCAAAACTTAACTATTCATAGCCTATTGTTGACCAAAAGTCTTATTGATAAAATAAAAAATTGGTTACACATATTTATTATGTTATACGTATTATACATTATATTCTTACAATAAAGTAAACTAGAGAAAAGAAAATGTTAAGAAAAATCATAAAAAAGAGAATACGTGTTTCCTATTCATTAAGCAGACGTGGATCATCAAAAAGGTCTTCATCCTTGTCTTCACATCGAGTAGGCCGAGGAGGAGGGGGAAAAGCATGGGTTGGTCTTGCTGGCAGAGGAAGAAAAAAAAATCTGTGTATAAGTAGACCCACACAGTTGAAATGTGTGTTGTTCAAGAGGTAACTGTATATATCTATGCGTATATATGTGTATGTATATACCTATATATAAAAAAAACTTTAAATATCTCCACATGTGTAACCAATATTTAAACAATCTAATTCATTGAATAACCCATCTGGTCTTTCCTTCTTTTATTCAATGCGTATATATCTGTGGGCTTTCCATGCAAGCATGTAATCATAGGCTTTTCCCCCTCAATCTTCTTATTATTGTATTGGCAAGAAAGAGTTCCTACCATTTAATGAGAAATTCTATTTGTTTTATACGTTATAGTACAATGGTCTCTGCTGTTCATTACATCCTTAATCATCTCAAATGTAACAGCATATTTTCATTTAATTTTAGACCTTCCTGGTTTGTGTCCATATGAAGATAACATATTTGCTTGTAAGGATTGAATTCTACTACCCTTCACAACGCTCAACAAATGTATATTTACACATATAATACACCTTTAAGGCAAGTTTAGCCTCTTAAAAATCAAGTGTAAATTTATTCACATTGATTTTGCAAATAAAGCAGATTCAGGAAAAATAAATGACTTATTCAAGGTCACACTGAATCTGTGACTGTGTTAGGATGCAGGTCTTTCAGCTGTCACTTCATGATCCTTTCTATCACCACACCCTTTTTTTGTCATATTTTATTTGACTCTTCTAGATGTACTCCTCTGCTAAAATAAACTTGGCTTGAAGGCAGGGTTGTTGAGGCTCTCAAGCCATGAGTAAGTTAAAACACTCAATGAATTGTGAAATAATTCTGTTCTGTATTTCAATATGTATACACTTAAGTGGTATAGGTATCTGCTATACCACTAATAACTTAGTCAACCAGACACAGAATAGGTATGCATTATCCATACATATGCATTATGTGTCTGACTAAGTTACTAGTGGTATAGGAAAACTAAATGCACAAACTGAAAAATTAAATGCATATGGTAGAGAGATAATGCTTGTTTAAATAAATACAGAAACATCAAGGATGGTTTTATCATATGTTGAGGTCAACACTCTTTCAGTGGAAACATATTTGAAAATATAATTGCTATGAGTGCGAAAATATAATTTTACAGGAAAACATTCCTTGCTTTACTGCAAAAATCAATGTGTAAAATTCAATTAATATAAAAATCAACTGAATGCAAATCTATTCTTTAGGTGAATTACATTATAATAATTGTGCTAGGGAATGTATTAATGAGAAACTGCAGGGAGCACGCAATAAAAGTTTAATGAGGGCTTACTCTATGCCAGGCTGTAGGCAGTATACATCACATAAGAATGAACAAGACACGTTATCTCTTCTTTGATGAATTTATAGTCTCTTAGGAAGGAGGTGACTAGAAGAACTAGAATAAGGAAGAGTACCTGGGCCAGGATTGAAGAAAGACTGTTACAATGAAGCGATATTTAAGATGAGAACAACATGAGTATAAAAAACCTTGTGGTGGGAAGGGCAGTCGAGAGGTAGGAATGACGTTCCAAGGAGAGAAACTTGCAAAGCCAGGAGGCAAGGAGAGGCTCTGTCTGTTAAAGATTGGTCAAACTTTATGAAGCTTTGAAATTAACATGAACCTCTTTATAAAAGAAGCTGGAGGGAGACAGGTAGTAAAGGGAGGACTTTATAAATATTTGGTTGAGATTTGAGCTTGTTTGATGACTGACAGGAAGACATCAAAGTGAAGCTGCATGTACATGGAGATGAGGTGACGACTAATAGCATCAGGTTCCTGATGAAAAGAGAGTAGAGAAATCTAGCATAGTAGGTGAGTGGATCAACTCCCAGCACTGTAAAAAGAGAGAAGGAAAAACCAGGATATTCATAGCACATATGAATTTTAGATTTGATGGTGGAAAGGTGAAAGAACCAGCACTTCTGACGGTTTGTGTTTCTCACTGAAGTAGACTGAATAGATGAAGAGAAGGAAGAGAAGTTAGAAGCAATGTGTAGATTCTGAAATAATCATGAGGTCAGTGGAAGAGACAACTGACTAGAGAAAGTCATAGTTTAATAAAGCGAGGTTTCTTGTGTGTATACTCGTATTATGAAAACCTTATCTTGACCTTTATGTATGAAACTGAGAAACTAGAAAGAAGGTAGACTAAGACAATCATTGAAACTTGATTCAGAAAAGACTTCAACATTTATCCAATGAGATTGAATATATCACCTTCGAATAAAATACATAGATTAAACCTTCTCAAAATATAAATATTTCTTGACTTCCATTCATTACAGATTTCTCAGAGCACTATTATATACTTGTTTCCTCTTAATCAACCCCAACTCATATGCCAATCCCTTGCAATGAAAACTGAAGTTTCCAAGGATGTAGATGATTTAATTGGAAATTATTTGGCTTCATTCTATACCACCTTTCCTTACACTCTTTCCTCCTGCCATTTTGAAATGTTTTCAGTGACTCTTAGGACACAATTAGAACCTCTATTTGATTATCTTCCTGCTCCGTCATAAATGTTGCAATTTCTTAGTGGTGTGATTTTAGACGTTTTCTTTCCCCCCATGATCTCACAGTATTCATGTTATATATCTCTTGGCTTCCATTTGTACTTCGATGCAAATACCTCTCAAATATACAGGCTCTAAAGCTAACCTTTTCACTGTACTAAAGGTCCTCATTTTCAATAGTCCAGCAAGACATTCCAGTCTGAGTGTTCCATGGAAACTCCAAATGCTACTTTATCATTCCACTGCGTTTCCTCCTAGACCCTTAGGTTCAAATTTTTTAAATCATTTTTCTCTTCCTTTTATCTCCTGTGCGTTATCAGTTATGCCACCCCATTGATCCTATTTTTTATGATGCCATTTATATATCCTTCTGTACCTACTTCAGGCTTTTAAATAACATTTGCTTGGATAATTGTAATAATCTTTATAATTTTATTCTTCCTTTAGGCTTCACCCACTCTGTCCCTCTTGCTATGGTTAGAGTAATCTAAATGATAGGTATGATTATGTATTTTCGTGCTCAAATTTCTCCCATGTCATTCCAATAGTGATAGCTGTCATTTGTTAAGCTCTCATAAGTGTCAGACAATATGCAATCTTTATCTTATATTACCTTATATTATATATCCTCCTTGTCCTCATCCTAATCTGAGAGAGGAGTATTGTACCCATTTTACAACTGAGAGTGACACAGGTCACAGAGCTCAACTAATGGCAAAGCTGGAATTCAAACAAAGTGTTTAGTAAACTGTAAATCTCTGCTCCTAACCATTACTTCCCCACCTAGAGAATAAAGGTCAAACTCCCTAGCTTCACATTCAAAGTCTTCAAAATGGATTGCAAATATCCATCTTCAACCTTTTGCCCTACCATCAACCATCTAAATTTAAAAGAGTTTTGTTTGTTTGTTTTTTAGACCCAGGTCTCACTACATTGCCCAGGCTGGCCTCAAACTCCTAGGCTCAAGCAATCCTTCCGCCTCAGTCTTCGGAGTAGATGGGACTACAGACACATGGCACCTGCAGTACGTGGCACCACAGACATATGGCAGTGTTTTCAATAAGTTTGACTACACTTCTGGCATGCATGCCCAGCAGTGGAAAGTCTTTCAAGTGCTAATACTCCAAAAAATATGTAGTAGTTAACCAAGGGCCATGTAACTGGTATTCTGTGTTACACTTAATCAACAAAGTGGTGATGAACTGGCTATACTTTATGCCAATTATTTAAATAGTGTTTTATCATTGCCTTTTTTCATTGGTTGGGAAGGAAGAGATATTTTTAAATACAGTAAGTAATTTATTATAATACTTTATATAAAGCCACATATACACTATGCGCAATTTTTTGGTCTATAGCATCCATAGCTAGAATACCCTATTCTTTATCTTATAAGTAAATACATCTATTGTTCCTTTATATATATTCTAGGTATTCTACATGTGAAAGAAAATGAGACTTCAAAATGCCTCAGAAAACCAAATGCAGCTATAAATGGCTATACAGTTTTACACATGATTTACAAAGTTTTTACAAACTTATGAACACCTTGTACAGATGTGTGAAGGATACAGTGCTTAGTATTATTATTTGAATGTGCTAAATCTTTGTTGGCCTAAAAATGTATTAATCCTTTTGAAATTTGGATGATGAGATTTACGCTTTTCTTGGCAAAATCTTTAGAATCGGAATAAAGGAAATTATGGGCATTACAATAAATCACATCAACAACCAGGAATTAATATTTATTTGTAAGCTCTTTTTATGTAAATAAACTTACTACCAGCAGACAAAGAGCATAAAAGGCACTTAACTTTGTTGAAATATACACCCTAAGGAAGTGACTTTGCAATTCATTTCTCTTTTCTTACTTTCACCCATTTATTAAACAATCCTCTTTGCTTCTCTAAATGTGTAGCTATAACAAATATTCATACAATGCCCTGCATTATCTGTAGAAAATCAGATACAAATTACAGAAGGATAATGAATGGGAAGCATGCAATCCTCCACGGTGTTCATTAATGGGTACTCTCTACAAGATCCTGACAGCTTCAGTTTACTAATTTTTCCTTGCATCGTTCCTGTTTCTTCAGCAGAAGGTTTAGGCATCACTAAGATAGCTCATCTCTGGTGGCAGGAGTGAAATGACTTGTCTGACAGACATGCTACAAAGCATAGAGTTGTTACTGAGAAATATGAAAGAGGTCCAAAATCTTACTCATTTAGCAAGTAGCAGAAAAAAATGCCATGCTGAATTAGATGATCCTTCTATATGTTCAGCCACTTCTACAGTGCTGAGTAGTTTTCATTTTCCCATGGCACTGGGGTAGCTAAGGAATTCGAGTTTAGGAGTGTCTCCTAGATGAATTTGATATAGAAGCTACAATAGAAATAGCTCCCATAGCCTTTACATCTGCTTAAGGGAATTTGCAGCAAACATCTTCAGACATGACAAAGTGACTGCAGGTCTCCTACAGTTTCTTCGCAGTCTCTTTGATGTATTTCCTTCTTTTAGGAAGGAAGACTGACATTTATTTTTTATTGTTAATTCTATTGCTAATTCCAAGAGGTAGGGGTGAGGAAGGAGTGCCACACATCAAGATAAAAAGAGAACAAAGGGAAAAACAACAAATGAAGGCTCTTTTCCCCCTCCCCAACTTGAGATCTTTGAAATGTACTGCTGGGATTGTCTGCATTATTTGTGGGCTATTGATTCTATACCTGTGGATTCCATGCAAAAGTCAGATTTCTAAAATAAGCACAATTTTATGGTTGATCATAAAGCTCTCATCGTTTTCGACAGTTTCTGACCTGCTTCTATGCTGCCAATGTGTCTCCTGCCATTTTTAATAAGCTTTAGGGTTGGTGGATTAACACTGAATGTCAAGCACCACAAATAGAATTGTTGATTATATGCAGAAACACTATTTTAATATATTTAAAAACTGCCTTATTCTTACCATAAAATTCAGCACTCACTTCTGTTGTATTTGATCATTCTTTCATGCACATCTTAGCTCTCAATAATCCTTGTGTGAATACAAGCCTTTGAAAGGGAGAAAGTTAACATAAATAAAAATGACAATCAGAAGTGGAACCTAATTTCCTTTCACTGTTATAAAAAGGTGCATTAGGCTGTTTAGCTGTTCATTTTCCCTATGATTCATCATCAGCAACCATGTAATCAAACATCTATGAAAGCAAATTTGAAAGCTAGACACGACAGAGAAAATGCACCTCCTCAGCATGGGTTGGAGCTAGGCTTTCTTGTATTCTCAAATTGTACAGGACAATTCTCTAGAAAGGAGTAACATTACTTATCCACTCTACTTCACATAATTCTGGATAGATGTGCAAACTTGTATCTGAGTTTAATCCATATTTTCCTACTGTATCAAGTAGAATAAATCAGATTTTGGGAAAATTTAGTAATTCTCAAATGTCCCACAAAACTTAATATAGCTCAAAATATTTTTATACATGTGACTGAAAGTCAAATTATTCATTGAGATGTATCCATGACTACTCTAAATAAAATTTAGAATCTTGTACTCCTCCCTGTCTATCATTCTAAGTCAGTGGAGTAATCAATCTATCAACAGCTACCAATGAGTTAGAGTTTATTCTATTAGGCATTTTCCTTCTCTTTGTAATTCTTTTTAATATCAGTCTACTAAATTCACTAAGGTAAACTTGTGGAATATGCAAAATACTACAATGGAGAAAAAACACCCATAGGTACGCCAGCACACTTACCTATTAACATTTTGGAGGTGGTTCTTTCTTTCCCTCAATCTTTTCTTATGCATATTTTTAACATAGTCAGATTATAGTATATACATAATTTTTGTTTTACTTTTTTTACTTGGTATTATGTAAACATTGTTCATGTTACTGCAACCTATGAAGTATAATTTTTAATGGCTATATTATTTCCCATGAAGTGAATCGATTATTAGGTCAATTTTCCTAATTATAGATTTGCTGAAGATTTACAAATAAAACAGTCATTTTTTACCTCCTTTAGTCCAAATACCATTATTACATATATACAGCAAAGGTTTCTGCAGATATCTGTAAACCAGTCAATACTTTAAGATAAATTATTTCATTGAGAGTGGGGCTATTCAAGCCTGCTGTTGAGTATCATCCGAATTAGGTTATCTTCATCAAGAGTGGCCCAAATTCTCCTGATCTTGGTTCTCCTCAAACTCTCACAAATCATCTTGATTAAGTGGCCACAATCATAGTTACTTTCTTGGCTCTTCTGTAACGATCAGTAATGTATTTGCTGACTAGGTGTTGAGTATCATCCACATGAAGGATACCATGTTAGCCATTATGACGGTACACTGATGCATAAAGGGCCAACACCTACCCTCAAGGAGCTAATACTCATAAAAAGAGATAAATATACTAACAAATGAGTGAAAATGAAAGAAAATAAAATGAATGCTCCAGAGAGGGAAAGATAACATTTGGCTGAGGTTATCAAGTAAGATTATTCTGAAGAGGCAGCATTTGAACTGAGCTGTAGAAGATGCATAAAAATGGAATCGGTAGAAAGCAAAAGATGGATATAACAATATGCCACAATTAGAGGCAACAATTAAACATGTGCAACTGAATAACTGAAAGACAGCTTAGAGTTTAGGAGTCAGTGGTTGAGTTGATGATGTGGCTTAATGATCAGGCAGCAGTTCCTGAACCCCACCTGCTATGCCATAGGGATTCACCATAAGTTCTTCAGCACAAGTATGAGGAATCGTCTGGCAAATTGAAAAAGCTAACATGGCAATGGGGTGTAAATTGGATTGAATTAAGAAAGAATAACCAAGTATCTGGTTATTGAAATGGTCTAGGCCTGACATGACTAACTTACTGGAAATGGCAATACAGCAATTAATCTGATTTGCTCATTACAAGGTAATCATTAAATACAAAAGAATAATGTTTCTATATGTACTTGGAAAATTGAAAATGAATAAAGTGACAATCTAACAAGGTTATTTGCACTAACATAACCCACATGGGTTTGGTGCTCTTTATCTCAGGATTGGAAAGGGTGGAGCTTACAAGTTGAAATGTAGCAGGACTGGAGCAGGTTCTGTTAGGAGTTGCCCCAAGTGATGCCCTGCAGCAACATGGCATCCTAGGAAAGAAGAGATGGTCGGTCTCAGAAAAAGAGAGATCTCTTGGCTGAAAAAGGTTAGAGATTCTAATCAAGTTGGGCTATAGTATATAGCCTCTTAAGTGTTGCATGAACTGAGGGGTAGAAATCAGAAGGAAGGTTATCTGTGAGAAAGATTGGGTACGATTCTCAGAGTAAAAGGCAAAAGTGGTAACAGCCTTGCTAGGGTCTGAAAGTTTGTGTCCCTATAAAGTTCATATGCTGAAACCTAACCCCCAGAAGGATGGTATTAGGAAGTGGGGCCTTCAGGAGGTGATCAGATCATGAGGGTGGAGCCATCACAAATGGGATTAGTCCCCTTATAAAACAGATGTCAGAGAGCTTCCTCACCCTCTGTCAAGTGAGGACACAGCAAGAAGTTACCATCAATGAACCAGAATGTGGGCCCTCACCAAACACTGAATCTGTCAGCACCTTGATCTTGGATTTGCCAGCCTCCGCAACTGTAAGAAGTAAGTTTCTGTGGTTTACAAGCTACCCATTTAAGGGTATTTTGTTATAGCAACCTGAACACACTAAGACAAGCACCATTTAGAAACTAGGCCATTCCAGAAATGTGGTCTGAACGAGACTGAAGGACAATGCTATAACATAATCTTTAGGATCTGAAGCTAGCTAGAACCAAGGATGGATTGGCACCAGATAGTGAGCTATGATGTGGGCAGGCGTTCTCCTCAGGTAAAAACACTTGGAAAGAGAATCAAGGAATTTTGAGGGCCGACAGAAGGGGATTGACCATTGCCTGATTATGCTATAGTGAACATTCAGGAGGTAGTACCTTCTCAGTAGTGTTACAAAAATGTCTTGCCTTTCATCAGCAGGCAGAGATGGAGAGATCATTTTTAAACTCTGAAAGGCCTCATGATAGCAGACAGATATTGATATAGTAATTCACTACCCACCTCACTAGCAAATGACACACAAAGATTTGCAGGTCCCAGGGTGTTAATTAGAATCAGCCAGTATGAAGTCTCAGGATGAGAGTTCTTAGGGAGAAAGAACAGACAGACAAGGGTTGGCAACAAGTAGAGGTTTAAAACAATTTTTGGATATTATCTCTTTGGCAACATAAATAATTTCTATTAAACAAACCAAAGTGGTTTATGGGATTTTGTCGAACTGAAAGATAACAAAACTTCCACTTTGAGAAATTATTGAGGCCTCTTTCATGGTTGTAAGAGATACACAATTAAGCATCCTATCTGTAAATGAAGAGTTTTCAAATTTATTCCAAAAAGAACATGTGTCAGACTCAACTAACTCTTCATTCAATGCCTTCTCTGCTGGGTACTATTCTACATGATGTCTGCAAGTGTTCTCAAAATGTGAACCAAGGACTAGTGCTGATCTGTAGACTGTTCCCTGTCTAGGATTGGATTAGTATCTTTTTTTGACAAAATGTGAATCATTATACTACTTCTTTCATTGCGAATGCCTTGCTGGCAAAAAAAGTTAACTTCAAAGTGTGCTTAGTAACTTAATTGATCTACTTTCTGGTAAAAGTTTATATTGTCATGGACAGTTAACAAAGATTAATAGGCAGTTAGGCTTACACAAGTTAAGCCTAATATCTAATTGAGGAAAATGCAAGGCAAAGTAGACATTTAATTTAGGAGTGGTTAATTTCCTCACAGTTCTGTGCCAACAACATGAAAATTCTACAATTCTTAACACATTTGTGAAGTGATTCAAAATCCTTGGTTATCTTGAAAACTCTTGAACGTAACCATTAAGTCTCATAAAATATAAACAAAAATAAAATTCATTTTTCTTTTGTTTAGAAAAAGACTAATCATATTCTTTTTTTTGAGATAACATCCTGTGACCTCAATCACGTCAGGGTCACTGCCTGAGACATTGACCACCACCTGTGGAAGTCTGGCCTGCAGACGCCGACTCAATGAGGGGTGAACGAATGCACTCTCACACCATTACAGTGATTCAAGTGGGATAGGAATGGCCATTGGCTGATTTCAGAGAGTGAAATGCAACCAATCGACCAAGACCCTCTGTCCATTTACACATTTATTCTGTCAAGATTTTACAACAGAGGTTCTAAGTCAACACATTTGTGGATAATTAACATGGCTAAAAGAGTGGTTATACGAATGATAAAAGCTTTAGGTTTTGGCCCCAGAGTAAACACTATTAACAGGTAATTCCCGTTTGACCTCCCCCTGAGAGGGACCATCCAGCACAAAGTTTACATGAGTAAACAGAGACAAAGGGATGTGGGGTAAACAGACTTAAAGTGGGAAAGCCTCGTTCCTATCTTCTCCCTAACTTAATGGGCCTGCCGCCTTGGGCCTGTCCCAATAAAACCTTTGGCCTTCCAAAAGGTTTGAGACTAATCTATAACTTTTCCTAATATATCTTTAATATTTTGCCAGCCACCCTGAGTGAATAGCACAACGTCCCTGCTACATATAAATTCCAAGAGCAGTTAAGGGAATTGTGGGAGAAGACAGCAGGCTGAGGCTAGTCATTCATGTCGTAGCTCTACTGGGGACTCTGAAGTTACAGTGTTTTATATGTACATAACTGTGTGGAAGTACAAAGAGAAATAGACACATAATAACAAAGATATAAGATGACAAAACATTTATGGGAGAAAACATATGGGAATGTTGCTAGATGAACAGAAATGCAATCACCAGAATGTGCTCTAAGAGGACTATTGAGGTGAGATGGTTGGAAGCCTGAAAGGCTTCAGGCTCTGGGTTGGTGTGTTACTGAGAGTAAGGGTGAGAAATGAGGCCTAAAACAGGGAGAGAAAGAGAAAGTATTATATAGAACAACTGCCCTTCCCTTTCCATTACTCAAAGTGATTGGCAGTCTGGCCTTTGTTCTCAGCCAAAATAAAATAAGTCAGAGGACTCTCTGTGAAATAAATTAAATAAACTGTCTAGGGAAAACCTAAGTTTCTATTGTAAGTGTTGGCTCCTCTCCTTATTTTGGCATTTGTGGTCCCATGGCTTGCAGCCCGCAGTCTAATCTTTGGCAGTGTCCCTGCCAGGTGGGAATACCTGCCCAGTAACGAGCTCTAAATTAGCTTCTCATTCATACGGGAGAGTTACAGGATAATGTGCCTATATAGTGGTCAAAAAGACATGCCACCTTCCCAAATCTTGACTCTTATATAAGAATGAATAACCAAAAATCATCAGATATTGGAGGAAGATCATGCCTGAGAAAAGTCAAGACAAACAAAAAGAAAACTGATCTTGGAAGGAAACAGAAATAATTCTGGAAACAGAGAATGGTATTAAAACTGTATAATACCAGAGAGTCAAAGGAATATAGACACACAAACATACACACACGTGTGAGAGAAGAGGTTAGTAATACAGAGATTCAACCCATGACATCTAAAGAACATCTGTAAGAGTCGCAAAGAAGAGAACAGGGAACATATAGAATAAACAATTGTCAGAAATAACAAAGAAAATTTTCCACAACTAAAGAAGTAAATTAACCTTCAGATTGAGAGGCCCTATAGAATAACCAGAAGAGTGCGAAAAAAAAAAAAAAAGACCAGCACCACAACACACCATACATCTTTAGAAGATATAAATTTAAAAATTAAATGCAAAAAAATGATCCAAGAAGGTTTAAAGCAAAACACACACACACACACACACACACACACACACACACACACACACCCCAACAAAGGAACAGAAATTCAGAAGTCATCAGACTTTTTCATCAGCAACACTGGAGGCCAACAGCCAATGAAAGCCAAACATGGTGCCGTGCACTTGTAGTCCCAGCTACGGGTGGGACTGCAACCCCTGGTGGGAGGACTGTTTGAAGCTAAGAGTTTGAGGCTGCAGTATGTTATGTTCACACCCCTGCACTCCAGCCTGGGCAACAGAGAGAGACCCCATCTTTAAAAACATTAAAAAATAAAAATAAAAGCCAATGGAGTAATACTTTAAAAATGTCAAGAAAATATTGTTTTTACCCAGAATTCTATTCCAAGCCAAATCATCAATTCAGAATGAAGGTAAAAGACTTTTTACTCTTGTAAAGCTAATTTTCCACATTTCTCTTTGGAGGAAGCTGAAGACGTATTCTAGAAATATGAAGGAGAAAACAGAAGTAAGGAGAGTCCAGAAGTAATTAGGCCGGTCTAGAGGAACAGAAAGGTAGAAACCTTCTGTGACATCTATGCTACTGACTTAAGCAGAGCTGTTAGTACACACAGGAATGCCCAGTTGGCTGTTTAAAAATGACTTCTGCCTTGATTGGTCAGTGATGATGTCATGCTAGTTGTTAAATAATTTGACTCCAAGGTGAATTCAAGAGGGATGTAAACAGGAAAAATGGTGACAATATACAACCAATTTTGTAATTGAGAAGATGAAAAACTTTAAACCATGATAAACATATATTCCATTGTCAATAAGAAAACAAGGAAGAAAAGAAAAACTATATAAAAAAGTATAGAGATTAATATGAAGCAGATATGAACCAAAGATAATATGGCATTATTTTAAGCCATTTGAGGTCATTTAAAATAATCTACTTAATTTTGGTGCTGGAAATACTCTTTGAGTGATTGAGGGGTCGACACAATAGTTCTACAGGGAAGGAAATGTAATCTTAGTACTCATTTCGTCCATGACCAACATCACTGTAGTCACAGTAACCCCAGTCTACTTGAATTTTAACTTTTAGAATCAACCTATGGATCAAACATGAAACCCTGGTAATAGTTAGAGCACAAAATGTAACTATTAAGAATCCTGAAAGCATAAGAATAAGAATATCTGAGAAGGCGATGAGTGGAATGGGAGAAGGCAAAGTTGAAGAAACTTCAGAGTCATTAAAATTCTCATGTTGAGAATTTAGGTGCTCACTGATGAAACCAGACATCAAGAATTTTTTTTTAATTAGAAAAATAATCAACAGAATACAAATAATACAACAACCGTCAAACAATGAAAATAAGAGAGAAATTAGTGAAAATAATGCTGCATCTATTATTAGATCCTCAGATTTCAGACTAGGGAATCAGTACATATTGTTGAAAATTTCCTTTTCGAAAGAGACGTTATGGAGATAAATTCACCATAAGAACAAAACTAGACAAGACTGAAAGAGACTACCTCTGGCAGTAAAATTGAATGAATAAAAGTCCCTCAGTTCTCGGGTTTTCTTATCATAACCACTTAGTCTGATTTTTAAAAGGTAATAAAATAAACACAAAATAAAAGCCTTTGTTTTGAATCTACTACATGCTTGTGAATACTAAAGGGACTAAAGAATCGTGTATTTCACTGAAGTCTTTTCTATTTAATATATGAGACAAGACCTTAAGGTAAAGGCGACATTGACAGAGTACCCAGCAGAGTGTAAAGTATACTTACATAGGAGCTAAAGGAATGCAAATGCCTAATGACAGTACTTCCTACTACTTTTGTAGCCTCTAAGAGATAATTGAGAGAATGGTTCTTTAGGAAATACTTCTTGGAAATGAATATTCCTTCCCAGTTCAAGGTATCTTCAAGGAAGTAATGGATTACTATGGGTGGGGAGGAAATGCAAAGGCCTTTTTCAACAAGATGAAACCCATGGGAAAATATCCAGAGATAAGTAGTGAGTGCTCGGATGAATGCAGGGGCTGTGAACGAGAGTGGGATAGAGCTGGAAAACCAATAGTGTGTTTTTAATAGCATTGCCTTCTGGAAGTTATGCCATATATTATCTTGAATCATTTCTTTCTGGCATGAAAAATGTTATATGAAATAATGATTGGGTTTTATTTATTTATTAGAGTTAAGGTTGCTTCTAAGAAGGGTTGGTTTATTTATAGGAATGCAAATTTTTAAAGCCTTTTGGAATTTAGAAAAGGCTTGTCATTTAAAACTCCTATAAATTAGATATGCTCTATTCTATACAACAGACTTACATGTTCTTTCTCACAAGATATGCAGCATCAACAATTTGTCAAATGTGATTCTTTTGAGGAAGCCATTTGAATTTAAATTGTAAGATCCAAAAAACTATGACCTTACTGGAACATTTACTCATTAGAAACTCCCAAGTAAAAAAGATACCTTTGATTTTTTTTTTTCTCTGAAACATATTTATGCTCACAGTTTCCTATAGTGTTTTAATTTTGTTCACTTAAGTGTTTACTTTTTTTCTCTATCATGTCAGAATTAGCTAACAATCGAAGCTTACCTAGGATTCTAAATAATTTCAAATGGATTTAAGATTTCCATGCACTTTCTATAGTTTCATGATTTAAAGTGAGGTTTTTTTTTCATATTTAAAATAAGTTTAGATCCAAGACTGTAGAGGAAATAAAGGACATTCCCTACTGCCTCAAGTGTTTCAAGTCATTGTGGTCACCATGAAAATGTGGGCTCTGACATCTAACTGCAGGGACTGTAGCTGAACAAGGGCCCTGGCTTCTGGGCTCTGAAATCATCTCTGAGTTTGACTGGAAGTCCACACTGCTAAGGGTTGCTCCCAGCCAACAACTGAGTTCAGCAAGGATACTAATGCAACCCGTTCCTGAGAGATATAAAGCTCCCTCTGGTGGACGACTTTTGGCTCAAAGATTCCCCATTGGCTGTTTGAAACGTTCTTAAAACTGCACCATACTGTAAAATTTTTCATATTCAATCTTCATTCCTTCCCTTTCTCCTTCACAAGGATTAGACCTGGATGGTGGTCTGACACATTTTCCAGCCCCCCACCCAGCTTCCTCTTCTTTTTTCTTCATGACAATTCTCCCCAATACATCTCTTTCATATCTAATCTGTTATAGTATCTGTTTCTTGGAGGACCCCAATGCACCATTTAAGATAAAATGTTAAGAATGACTCTTTATCCCAGCTCTTCAATAAGACAAAGAAAAGGAAATTAAAATGACCTGAAAAGAGGCCAGGGTATCCTAGGCAATGAATATCATTGTCAATAATTTTATTGTATACATTAGTTTATTCATCCAACAATTAATGACTACTTACTACTTGTCAGATAGAGTACTAGGAGCTTATGGCATGTGCCTGTAATCCCAGCTACTCAGGAGACTGAGGCAGGAGAACTGCCTGAACCCAGGAGGCAGAGGTTGCTGTGAGCCGAGATTGCGCCATTGCACTCCAGCCTGGGTAACAAGAGCGAAACTCTGTCTCAAAAAAAAAAAAAAAAGATATAAAGATTGAATATGACCTAGTCTTTGACCCCTATACTTTCATTGACTGGCAAGGAAGGTAATACTCCTTGAATAAACTCTAGTGGAGTAAGATATGCAGTGTTATGGGAACCCCACTTGAAGACACAGTGGATTCTTCTATATGAGAAAGGCTGAGTGCGAGAGTTCAGTGATATGAGCCTTGAAATTTGAGTAGGCATTCTCCATGTGAAGAATGCAGGAAGAAAAGCTTCCAGTCAGAAGGTCTAGCATAAGCAAAGGCAGGAGGGGAGGCAAGTACGTGGGATATGTGAGAAGTGGTGAGTACTAGGTACCATCAGAGCTGACAGTGATTTGGGGGAGAGTGGTAGACCTGAGAAAAGGAGACTCTGTGGCTATGACGAGATAATGATTGACTGCTATGCTAAAGTCTAGTAAATAAATGTCTGGATGTACTATTTTCCTCCTCACACAAAAAAGAACGTAATCAACAAGTACTTAATAGAGTCTCCTTAGTAGGGAATCATATTCAGAACAGACGCTGTAAGGCAAAAAGGCCTGATCCCTACCTGTGATGTACATAGGAAGTACCAAATATATACATTAAAGATAACAAAGAATAAAACAAAACTAGCTAAAACTGATTTATAGCATATTTTGTCCAGAACATGTTCAGGAGGCTAACACAATTAAGTTTAGCACCTTCTGCATTCCAGCTCTAAACTAAGTGCTGTGGGATTCTCAGGAAAATAAGAGAGAAGCCCTCCTTCTCTTTCATTAGAGCCCATTTGTTTTGGATGGAATGATGAAGATGCAATGGTTAATTTTATATGTCACCTTGAATAGGATAGGGGTGCAGCGACATTTGCTCAAACATTAATCTGAGTGCTTTTTGTGAGGGTGTTTTCAGAAGATTAGCATTTGAATCGATAAATGGAGTAAGGCAGATTTCTATCCCTAATGTGGTGGGCTCCATCCAATCAGTGAAATGTCTGAATACAACATAAAGGCTGACCCTTCCTTGAGTAAAGAACTCATCCTGCCAGGCTGTCTCTAAGCTGGGACATGGATTTTTTTCCCTGCCTTTGGACTCTAACTGAAACATCATCCCTTCCTGGATCTTGAGCCTGCTGGAATTTGGACTGGAACTACACCATCAGCTCTCCTGGTTCTCAGGCCTTTGGACTCAGACTGGAGCTACACATTGGGTCTCTTGGGTCTTCAGCTCGCCAACTGCAGATCTTGGGACTTGTCAGCCTCCGTAATTGTATGAGCCAATTTCTCATAATAAATCTATTTATTTATTTATTTTTATTTTCTTGAGATGGAGTCTCACTTGTTGCCCAGGCTGGAGGGCAGATGTGTGATCTCGGCTCATTGTAATCACCCCCTCCCGGGTTCAAGCCATTCTCCTGCTTCAATCTCCCAAGTAGCTGAGATTATAGGTGTCTGCCACTACACCTGGCTACTTTTTGTATTTTTAGTAGAGATGGGGTTTCACCATATTGGCCAGGCTGGTGTTGAACTCCTGGCCTCAGGTGATTCACCTGCCTCAACCTTCCAAAGTGCTGGGATTACAGGTATGAGCTGCCATGCAATTAATCTCTTTTTATTATATTATACACACACATACACACACCCCATTAGTTCTGTTTCCCTGGAGAAGCCTGACTAATACAAAAGGGAAGGACAGAAATGTAGTAAGAGCCACGAGAACGAGGATTTCTGGGTCCTCAGGGAACACAGAAAAACGACTATTCCAGAATTGGAGAAAGTGGTGGAAGGGTTGCCAGGAGCCTTCCCAGAAGAAAGTGTGTAAACTGACACAATGCCACAACCATTATAGATAATCCAAAGCTAAACAATAAATGCTGAAAAATATATATTTTTTAATTTTTAAGTTTTTTTTTTTTTTTTTGAGACGGAGGTTCGCTCTTGTTACCCAGGCTGGAGTGCAATGGTGCAATCTCAGCTCACCACAACCTCCGCCTCCTGGGTTCAGGCAATTCTCCTGCCTCAGCCTCCTGAGTAGCTGGGATTACAGGCATGTGCCACCATGCCCAGCTAAGTTTTAGTATTTTTAGTAGAGACGGGGTTTCACCATGTTGACCAGGATGGTCTCGATCTCTTGACCTCGTGATCCACCCACCTCAGCCTCCCAAAAGTGCTGGGATTACAGGCTTGAGCCACTGCGCCCAGCCCTGAAAAATAATTTTAACAGAAAATGATTGCCTTCATATAATCAAATATAAATTCTTCAGCCAACATATTTAAAACCTTCTACAATCTGTCTGTAGTGGGAGATAACTTGTTTCTAGTGCTTTCCTGCTCATTACCCAGAGAAAATCCCCAGGTAGCAGAATATGTTTGAGACTCTCAAAAGCCTCCTGGATACAGCCTTCTCTTCATCTAGACAACCTGTTTCCTCTCTGCTGTTCCCCAAGCCCCTTATCTCACTGCCTGGGTGACCTGGAGCAAGTTATTTATGGCTTATGCTTCAGTTTGGTCATTGGTTAAAAGAAGGGATGATAATAGTACCTAATTCATAGGGTTGTAGTGAGGCATAAATGACCTAATTATTAACCAAAAGTCCTTAGCACATGTCAAGTGCTATAGAAATGTTTCTAGTTGTTGTTACGGCTTTCAGGCAGTTCAAACTCAGTTCTACTTATGCCACCAAATCTTTCCAAATACCAAATTCATAGAGATTTCATTTTCCTGAAATCCGATGGCACTTTAAAACTTCTCCATGAACACTTAGCACACAGTACCTTGTAATCATGTTACTTGTTTTCCTGTAATGGGCCCTGGAAACAGCCTAGCTGGGTTAGAATCCCAGTGCTACCTCCTTGGGGACTTGGGCAAGTGACTGCCTAATTCCCAATTCCTTCATTTGGAAACTGTGAATAATAATAATTCCCACTTTAATGGGTTATTATACAAACTCAGTGGCATATATAGTTCTTAATAGGGTGACTGACACATGGTAAGAGCTACTACATGTTCAATATTAGTAAATGGTAAGTTCCGAAGTCACAGAGCTTTGCTTTAATTCTCAAATTCTTAGCTATTAGTTAAGTTACTGGATAATCATGATCAGCATGTCAGGAATTCAGAAGAGAAGAAGACAACATTGTCAGGAAGAAAAAGTTATTTAAAAGTGAAACTATTCAGCTCAATGAATTTATATCTCATGCATTAAGTTCATTTAATGCATATTTAGGGATCATCAACTGGGGTACATGACTAGGACTGATATGTACTCATCAAAAGGCCTGTGAATTAACGGGTGAGATGATGTATATAAAAATAAAATCATTATCAGTACACATTCACATTGCAAAGTTCAGAACTGTGAGAAAAAAACCTCCGTTCATTCCTCAAATATTCAGTCAGCACCTGCTAGGTATAAGTCACCGCATGAAGCGTCCCTTCGTAGACTGGAAAACAAGCCGAGAAAGAGGGCAGGCTGATTCAGGTCCCCGTTCCTTCTGTTTTAAAAACCAAATGAAACTAACCCTTCTCTACAAACAACAGCAAAAATAACTATGTTGTTTTACATTTTGCGCTTTCAAAGGCCTATCTCATGTAATTCCTTTAAGAATTCTCAGAGAGCAGTTTTAAATAATTTCAGTAGTTTATAATAATTTGCCTTGATTCACAAGCCAATACATTCTTCCATGAGGATTCAAACCTAACATCCGAGTCCAAGCTCTCCTTTCCAGTTCTACACATTTTCCAGTGCATCACTTAGCACTCTCTTCCCGCTACTGCTACTGCTCAGCCAAACCTTGCCATACCTTTTCAGGACCAGCTGTCTTGACGTCTGGAGCAAGTCATTTACGGCTTATGCTTCAGTTTGGTCATTGGTTAAAGGAAGGGATGATAATAGTACCTAATTCATAGGGTTGTAGTGAGGCATAAATGACCTAATTATTAACCAAAAGTCCTTAGCACATGTCAAGTGCTATAGAAATGTTTCCAGTTGTGATTACGGCTTTTAGGCAGTTCAAACTCAGTTCTACTTATGCCACCAAATCTTTCCAAATACCAAATTCATAGAGATTTCATTTTCCTGAAATCCGATGGCACTTTAAAACTTCTCCATGAACACTTAGCACACAGTACCTTGTAGTCATGTTACTTGTTTTCCTGTAATGGGCCCTGGAAACAGCCTAGCTGGGTTAGAATCCCAGTGCTACCCCCTTGGGGACTTGGGCAAGTGACTGCCTAATTCCCAATTCCTTCATTTGGAAATTGTGAATAATAATAATTCTCACTTAATAGGTTATTATGCAAACTCAGACTTGATGTCTGTAAGCTTCTGAGTAATTCATGCCATCTAGCAAGGCCTGATATTATTCAAAAAGAAGAAGAAAAAAATCAATAGACTTCATAGAGAGGAAAAAATAGATATGCATTTGATTCGTTTACTAAGAAATAGGATATTATTGATCTTTGCTTCTTTATTATCCTGGAGAAAGTAAGCTGCTTGCAAAACAATGATAGTAAAGAATATGCTAAGCAATCTTTAAGTATTTATGATGCTTTAGATTAGTCTGTATTATGGACAATTTTACCAGAGCTTCTAAGTGCTTCCGACTTCAGGGCTTTAAAATTCTTAAGCATTTATACCTAATGGTTAGACCAAGATAATGCCTACCCCCTAATACAACACTACTGAAGGCCAAATGTATACATTACATATCATTTTTCAGATTTTTGTTCAAGCGACTTAGCACTATTAAGCCTCAATATTACCCCTTGACAACTTTTCTTACATACAGATTGGCTTTCACTTGCTCAACTGTATACATGGGGAAGTGGTTCCTGCTGGGGGTTGATGGGCACCTCTGAGTGTTTTCAGGTATTCTATATAGACAGGCTGAGCACATAAATAACCTTCCCAAGAGAAGTTCCCATCTTGCGCCATGTACCTGTGGGAATTCACTGGAACAAAATGCCCTGGAGGGCTGATTTGAATACCATGTTCCCAGTGGAATTCTTTCTAAGATGCTCATTTATTAAACACCATGGATTATGATGCTTAGATTAGCCCAGTGAAGAGCTAAAAAGTGGTGAAGCAAATGCATAGAATCATTAGTTTATAAACTCAAGGAAGGAACAATGACGATTATTCTGTGTTCGATAAAAAGCTCGGAGAAAGAACGCTTTGCCACAGGGAAATAACATTACTCGAAAAAGAGAATGAGCAAAGCTTTTCCAGAACCTTTAAGAGTAATAGTGGTAGTATTATTAGTAATGTTATTATTATTCAAAAATCTAGACAATACTACTATTGATGATAGCTAACTTAGCCACTTTCAAAAGCATGGTATTGACACAATGAGGCGCTCAACAAATATTTGTTGGAGGGTCACTTAAAAACACCAAGAATGTTTTACCAAAGCTAATTTCCATTTGACTTTAAAAAGTTCTCTGCATCACTATTTGGTCAGAAGGGTATTTTAACTAGAAGAGACGGTTTTAGCTTAAAACTCTGAATCATTGTTTTTAGAACAGGTACTAAACTTGACAGAACAAGGTCTTACCTCCCCGTAATTCCCTCTTTTCATTAATGTCATTTTTTTCAATGCATTTAAAAGACAGTGTATGCCCTAGATTCTGAAGTCACTAATATATATTCATGAGGCAAACATGATCGGAGTGTTATTCTGCAGAGCTCTATACCTTATCATATTCTTGTCTCAGATTAGTAGCATTTTCTTAACCTAAAGATGGGGAAACGTCTATTTTACCAGATTTGCAAAAGACTACATTTCTCTGTGTTGTATACATAACTTTACCTCTAATATCTATTTTTAATGAAATATCAGTCTACACCAAAGTAATTATTACAATAGAATATATCAGTTTGGTATTGTAACTAGCTATTTCAGATTCTTACTATTCTGCTGGCCTGGGTTATTAAAGTCTTTGATATCTGCTGATCATTAATGTGTTTTCATTGTTGTTGTTTTAAATACTACCTCTGAGTATAAAGAATTAATTATTTATAATCTGAATCTGGAAGAAAATGGTAAAGGAAAACATAGAGTTACAAACAAAAGTAATAAAGGCCGGAAGAAGTTAAATTTGCTTAGGTTGGACTTAATTTCCAACTGGTTTTATCTGCTTATATTTCTTACAATATCTATTAAAATATATTTTAGATTGATTTATGTTACCTGGAGTATAAAACTACAATCTGTATCTTTATAGAAAAAGTTATTATAACTATCTAAATTAATTTTAGATTTATGACTAAAGATTGTTGTCTTTTTGTGGTTAGAAATCTGCCTTTTTAAATTCTTTTGTTTGAAAATGTGAAACACTTCCTGTTGCTTAATAAATTCTTCAGTACTTTACATGAACTCACTTGATGTGCAGTTTAATTCCTTATCATTAGAATCATCCTACAAGTTTTATATTGTGATGGATCGAGTGCCTTTGCAATATTAAGTGTCTTCGCTTAAATATTATATTATGCAAGAAAAACAAACTTTCTAGCAAATGCAGTATCAATGAAAAGCTTAATTTTTAAGTTCAAAGAAATACATCAGACCATGACTCAGAGAAAGGAGCAAATGGTGCACTTTAAGGGGGTAAATCCATATATACAGATTAATGGGATTTGTTTAGAAAGTGAGCAAAAAGTTTATATCTTGGAGATATATATATATCCAACTCCAAATTATGAACCACTGGTAAACATCTCTTTCTACAGCATAACAGAATCCATTAATAACAACAGAAATACTAGTAAATGCATATTGAGTGTTATATAGGAATTATTTCTATTATCATAACAAATGTATAATTCCCATTTCAAACATGAGAAAACTGTGTCTTAGAGATGATGAGTGAATTGTCTGATGTTACTGAGATGACAATTCAAACAGCTTAACAACTGAACAAGCCCGATTACAAGCCTGAACTTTGACATCATGAGAGTAAGTGAAGAAATAAGCCAACCATGGCAGTCTACAATGGGATTTTCATATCTTACTAAACTCTTTGTGGAAATAATAAAACAAGTTTTACTATAACAGAGAAAACTCGATACAAATGACAGGTCAAAAAATGCTAAGAAAATAATAAAATAATATACAGCATATTGTTTTCTGTTTTAAACATTACTGTTTTACATCTGTCTTTCTGTTTAAGGTGACTTGGATTTTTGGTTTTCACCAACTTTGGAAGAGTTTGCTGTGCAGAAGCCCAGCTTGAAATAAAATGGCAGCTGATGATATTTTTCATATTGGCATACTTTGTGTATTATTCAGTGGCTTTTCAATGGCATTTGGAACATAAATAGAAATTACTGAGCCAGCCATGCTAAAAATAAAACAATTGCTTAGACCACTATTGTGAGGGCATCAGTACAGAATTGCTTAAAGCTGCTGATGTCTATGTGTTCATTCAAGTTTATGATATTTAAAGGCAGAAGTCTGAACAGGAAAAGAAAGAAAATCTCTAAAAGTAACTCAGTCATGGAATCTGCGAAGTAGTCTAAAGATATGAAATGTGACACGCCAAGTCTACAACCATAAGAGTCATACTCTATACTAGTATGTGTAGCTGCAGAGCTAGAAGGAATGACTGATATCCTAGTCTCCCATAATCAATTAAGGGGCATATTCATTCATTTATTCAATTAACAAATATTTTTTAAAGCACATTTCATGTACCAGATGTTATTCTAGGTATTGAGGATAAAGACAAATTCTAGGTATTGGGGATAAAGACACATTCATTCATTTATTCAATTAACAAATATTTTCTTAAGCATGTTCCATATACCAGATGTTATTCTAGGTACTGGGGATAAAGACAAATGATGAGAGGAGAACCTAAAGAATCCTTGTTATTGCAAAGCTGCCTTTGAGTGGATAATAATACCCAATGAACAAACAAATTAACATTGTATATCAGAAAGCAGTAAGCATTATGGGGAAAAACAATAAAGCTGGGTAAATAACTGGACATGCCAAGGGTGGAAATGAGGATACTATTTTAATTAGGCGATAAAGTAAGGTTTCACTGAAAAGGTGACAAATGAGCAGATAATTGAGGAGAATAGAGTGAGTCAGGTAGACTTGGGGAGTAAGAAAATTTCAGGCCGAGAGAATAGCAAGTGCAAAACCCTGTGTTGAAGGCATCCTTGAACATTAGTAGAAACCAAAAGATAGGCCTACAGGATAACTAACAATGGGGAGATTCATAGGAGATGAAATCAGGGAGGTAGCTGGGTCACTAAAAATAGTTTGACTTATTTATTCAAGATCTTGAGTCACTGGAAAGTGTTTTATCAGAGGAGTGGCATGACATGCCTTACATTAAAAAAAAAATGGCCAGGCGCGGTGGCTCATGCCTATAATTCAAGCACTTTGGGAGGCTGAGGCGGGTAGATCACGAGGTCAAGAGATGGAGACCATCCTGGTCAACAAGGTGAAATCCTGCCATTACTAAAAATACAAAAAATTAGCTGAGCATGGTGGTGCGTGCCTGTTGTCCCAGCTACTCGGGAGGCTGAGGCAGGAGAATTGCTTGAACCCAGAAGGCGGAGGTTGCGGTGAGCCAAGATTGTGCCCTTGCACTCCAGTCTGGGTAACAACAGTTAAACTCCGTCTCAAAAAAAAAAAAAAAGTACTGAAAGCCATCTTGATAAAAGATTACAGAGAGTAAGGGTGGAAACGGACCAGATAGATTAATTCTGTTAATTCTGTTGTCCATATGGGAGATGACAGTGGTTTGGAGGGTTGGCTCCTAGATATATTTGTTGATAAATTAGATATGATAAAGAAAAGATGCCAAGGTTTTTCATGTGATGAAGACTGGTGACAGACAACTCCAAGATTTTTGGCCTAACCAATTGTCAGGATGGAGTTGCATTGAACTGGAGATGTCTAGAATAATTTTGGGAAGGAGGTGGGAATTGGACATTTTATCTTAAATAAGTTCACCATGAAATGTTTAATAGGAACTCTGATGTGAAACAGGTAGTAACTCTGGAGTTCAGTAGTAAGGTCTGGGATTGAGTTATCTGGGGCTGATCAACATATGGTTCATTTAACTCATAATCTAATTCCATGATACTGGTTTGTTAGATAGAGAAGAGGAAACACAGTGTACCTTAAGAGGTTGGGGGATAAACAGAAACTAGCAAAGAAAAGCCAAAATAAATAAATAAATAAATAAATAATGATGAGAGAGAGCCAAGATCGAGGAGTCCAAAAAGCATAGTGAAGACAGTTTCAAGAAGGCAGTAGTAACCAAATGAGTCCAATGTGTCCAATGTGTCAATCAATCCAGAAACGTAAAGTCTGAGACCTCACCCTTAAATCTGGTGATACAGAGATCAGTGGTTATTTAAGATGAATTATGTTTGTTACAATGGTGGGGACACAAGCATGTTTAGAGTGGTTAGAAAAGGAATGGAGGTAAAACACATAAAGAGAGCCAGCATAGGCAACTCTTTCCAGGAGTTTTACTGTAAATAGAAGTAGAGAAACACGGCAATATGTAGAAGAAGATGTGAAGTGTAGGGAGATTTCTGTTTTTCTTTTTGAAGATGGAATGTATTTTTACATATTTTCACAAATGATGTTATAGAAGGGAAATGAAAATGTAGAAGAAAAGGAGAAAAATATCTTCAGTAATGTCCTCACTTTGGTAAGAGGGATGGAATCCAGTATGTGAAGAAAGGTTGGTCTTAGAATGGAGACAATTTATCCATAGCATGGCAAAGAAGGGCAGAGTTTGAATGCAGAAGACTCTCGGGTGTGTGCTGGGAATTTGTGGAAAGTGGGCTCTTATTTGATGGTTAGTAGAGTGCCTTTGCCTTTGGTTTTTCATTCTAGGGAAGAACAGAGAGAAATAAACAGGATATGCAATGTTATAGTAAAGACCAACTGGAGGAAAGGAGTCTAGGAGTTAATGTATGTGTGCTTGGTATGTGCTCAGCTGGGGAAGGAAAGGCAGCCTGGGGCTAAGTGCTCTATGTTAAGCAAGCAGCATGTTCAAAGACCTGATAGCAAGAGAGTGAATGACACTCTGGGGACTGAGTAGTGGGAGAGATTGTGGCTGGAGAGAGTTACTGGGAATGGAAAAGTGTCGTGGAATTTGAGAGGATTAGGTAGGTCTGAAAGAAGTTAGAATTGATAGAACTTGGTACTGAATTGAATATTTTAGGATGAGCATGAGGGTATGGGACAAGCTACAGTTGAAACCCAGGTTTCAGTTTGAGCAACTGGGTTGATATTGATGCTTATATTAGCTCAGTCACCTCAGAGCCTTTCTTCGTGATTTACCTCTATGCCAATTCAACTCCTGCACTTAAATCTAGCATACACCCTAGCTCCTTAGGAGTCTTCCAGCCCATACTAACCTCTCTTTTCCTTTAATAATGGTCAAAATTGCTACTCTTCATTGCAAATCTTATGATGACCAGGAATTGTACAAGGTGTTTAAGATGTATTATCCCATTAATCTGTATAACAACCCTATAGGTGGGTCTTGTCATTCCATTTTACAAATGACATAGGTGAAGCCTCAGTGTGGACATTTTAACATGTCTCCCCATGCACAATGGATAGAATTAAAGTAGCTTAGGAACAGTTTCTGAATTATAGTCTCGATATTTTCTGTACATTGTACCCATAATGTGTTGTGATTATAGTGAGATTGTAGTTTCTAAGATGTAATCGTACACCTTTAAGTCTGGCCCTTTAGTGCTTTGAACATATGAAGGAAAAAAATCAAGATTGACATGAAGTGAAAGAAATCTGTATATGAGACCCACAGCTTGAATCTTTAGATGAATCAATAGTTTTCACTGAACATGTTCAGGGAGTGGAGAGAGACCCAAAGAGCACTCCCATTGGCTGAAATACTAACATAATAACATTAACTAAACAGCTCTTTACAGATCTGAAAGCAGTCCACACATAATCTTGCTTTTGCTTCTTTTTGGTGACTATTCTACTCTTCCTATGAATAGGAAACTCTCACTTTAGAGAGTTAAATGACTTGATCAAGCTTGTCTAGTTGTAACACCAAGTCCAAACTTAAAATGAAAATGTTAATAAGGTTTGCATTTGTGTCCCTACTCAAATCTCATCTCAAATTGTAATCCCCAGTGTTAGAGGAGGGGCCTGGTGAGAGGTGACTGGACCATGGAGACCTATTTCCCCCTTGCTGTTTTCATGACAGTGAATGAGTTCTCATGACATCTGGTTGTTTAAAAGTGTGTAGCATCTTCCCCTTCCTTCTCTTCCTCCTGCCCTAGCCTTGAAGACATGCCTGAATCACCTTCTGCCATGATTGAAAGTTTCCTTACGCCTCCCCAGCCATGCTTCCTGTACAGTCCACAGAACCATAAGCCAATTAAACCTACTTTCTTTATAAATTACCCAAGTTCAGGAATTTCTTTATAGCACTGCGAGAATGGACTAAAATGATGTCCAGCACATTTTCCTCACACAGCATTTTCCCTCTCATATTCACTATTAAAGTGATACTTCTCAGTGGTTCCAATTTGAGCTACCAAATGTTAGACATTGATAGTAGAAAACAGACAAATGAAACACAGGGTCTCAGATTCTAGGAGAATGAAGGAGATAAGCAATTAAAAAGGTACCCCAAAATGTGACAAGCATGCAATTTGAATTGTGCCCCAAAAATGCAAAGAAAGCACAGAGATTGAAAAGATGACTTTTTTTTTTTTTTTTTCCCTGAGACAAGGTGTAGGACGATGGAAGCATTTTCAATTTGTCAGTTAAGCCCAGACGTGCCTTTCAAACATTGGTTATTACTGGACATTGAATTAAGGAGACTCACCTACTGGTAGACCAACTAGACCACCAGAGAGAGTTACTCCCATTTTTGCTATGCATTCATAGCTCTGCTTTATTTTCCTAAGTATTTCTGAAACAAATCATTTCTTCTACTTCTCACCAAAGAGGAGCATGACTGAAAGTGTTAAAACAACTTACATGTCTAAACTCATAATTCTGATAATTTCAAGTTCTTATATTGAAAATGTAACAGAAAGCTGATTTAGAGCCAGCTGTAAACAAGTGAATTCAAAATAACTAAGGATCAATATAATTAAGTCACCAAACAGATAGAATTCATTGCTTTTCAGAATCTCTATATGACATTTATGTCACTATCTAGGCTTGCAGCTCTGCAAATCTTAACATAATGGAGACGTTTCAATGCCTGTGATTCTGTTAATCATAGCTGGTTGACTATAGTTGACCCCCTTTCAGCAAGTCCTCTTACCTCCAGCCTCTCATTTTAATCCATTGCCAAACTAATAAAATCAGGAAAGGAGAAGTACTATATTTGAATTTTCATTAATGAAAATTCTCTTTTTTTCTGGCAAAGTAACTCATAGAGCCTGGAGGGGTGAATTTATAATAGTTTACTAAAGTATAGTTGTAGATACTTCTAGGTTCTTTTCCTTATCCCACTACTGATTTGGTATAAATTTTTATCAGCATCTACTATTCCGTGATTCTTCAGGAACCTCAAGGAGGCATACTCCTGAGAGAGGAAATTGAGATAGAATATTGGAACAATGAAAAAACAAGATACAATCACTACACCAGCATTAGTTTTTCATGCTATCTTCATTCATCTGCACATTCACTCATTAAGTAAATACTTGTTAGTGTGTGCTGTAGAAGACACTGTGGTGGGAGGGGCGGGGAGATGATCAAAGACTGTGCCAAGATGCTCAACAGTGGGGGAGAGAGGTCAGTTGGCAAAACTTCCCACTGTAATCAAGTCACAGAAAACATCCTATCTGCATGTTTGATCAAAATCTTTATTTTGGGGGAAATGAGCCATGTGTGAATGTAAGTTTCCTCAAGGCTGGAATTTCAAGGAAAGCTGTACAGAGTGACCGAAGGGTGGACTCAGCTTCTGCCTCAGTTCTCACTAATCACAAATGGGGCCAAACATCCAGACTAAATGGAAAAGAAATTAAAAGGAAATGGCTCAATGGTGCCCTAGACTAATGTAAACAGAGAAAATGTTGAGATCAGCTAAATAGATGCAAAATGATTTCCATTTGTTAAACTGCCAATATATAAAGAAATAAGCACAAGGAGCTATGGCTAAGAATTCTCCTCAGAGAATACAGGGTGGTGTGATGGAAGAGTCCAAGGAACATTTATAAAAAAATGAAAGAAAAATCTATATATAGTCTTTTAACTTCATAGGGAAGGATGGGGGGCGTAGATTGTCATAAGATTGTGAAGGATTTTGCTCTGTAGCTAAATGGCTTAATCCACTAGAATTTTGGGGTTGCTTCTTTAATAAAGCCATCCCTGTAATGAATGGACCTTTCAGCCTCCACAAAGCAAAAATGGCAGGGAGTGTGTCAACCTTCAATAAATTGTATGGGAGATCAGATGATCAATAAGAAGTCTCTCTCACTGTCACCTTAAAGAGCAATGGCTACAAAAATGTGCAGCAGGGTGGAAAAACGGTGGTGGTGAGGAGAGAGGGTGGGGCTAAGAATTCTAAAAAATAGAAGGGTGTGTGTGTGTGTTTGTGGGCATGTGTGTATATTCTACAGGCAAGAAGAAAAGATGGTGGCATGGATCTGTTTAATCAAATAACAAAAGAGATATTCTCCTGTCATCTACTGACATCTGTCAAATACAAGATAGCTTAGTAACTATAATTCCTTGGAATGTTTCAACAAACTATGATAAGACCCCTAAGAGAAATAGTATAATACATTTTTTTGAAAAAATATGAAATTTCAGAACAATTCATCAAGATGTGTTTGTGTCATGACTGACTGCATTATAACATTTCTTTTTAAAAAATCCCAACAATGGTTACTTACAAACCTCAAATTCTTGAGTACTCAAATATGAAAATGAATGTTAAAATGAATTTTTTTCATAATATTAATAAAGGCAAGTGCCGTGAGCATAACTCTCAAATACATCTTTCCCATAGGGACTATCTAGGATTGCCTCAGGTTATAAGGCTTGTAAGGAGACAAGAAATGCTAAGTGGGAAGTTAAACCATACAAGCCTAGGAAAGAATTTTTTTTAACTTGCCTTGTTAAAGCTAATTAGCATAGATGAAAAGAGCTAGATAATTCAGAGTATTCATTAGCTCTCTCTTTCCACTAAGCAACCTCCCCAAAGTGCTAATATTTTTCCTACTACATTCTTAAAATGTTTCATATTCACTATTCATGATTCACACTTTGAAAAGACCAACTTCCAGATTAATGCCTAAATAGAAGGAGTATAAAAATGTCTCAAAAATTAACATAGGCCTCAAAGGTGTAAACCTGCATTCTAAAGACTTTGTAAAGGGAAAAAAAAGAAAAGAAGGAAGGAAGGAAGGAAGGAAGGAAGGAAGGAAGGAAGGAAGGAAGGAAGGAAGGAAGGAAGGAAGGAAGGAAGGAAGGAAGAAAGGGAGGGAGGGAGGGAGGGAGGGAAGGAAACTAACTTAGAACTGTTATTAGTTTCCCACACACCCACTCACTCTCACACACGTTTCTCAGAACTGTGGGGATGCAGTCACATTCTCAGAGTAAATGAAAAAACAAGATACAATCACCATACCAGCATTAGTTGGTGCTTTGCCACATTTCAAAGCTTGGGGGTTTTGCTTACTCTCATTCCTCTTTACAATACAGACAATATTAATTCCATAGTTTTCCCTCTCTTTTATCAGAATCGTTTGCACAGTAATTCACACATGAGTAAGTGACCAATGCTGCATTATTTGTGCAAGATAATGATTTCCATTCCTTTGCCACCAGATCCTCTAACGGGCTGATTTCTCAATTCAGTCATCACTAGGGTGACTCCTTTAATTACAGATATTCATAGCTAAGAATAAAATTGTACACCAGCAAAAAGTGTTTCATCTCTGTCCACTACCAACAGATGGTAACCAGCAGATTATGAATAACCAATCCTTTATTTGTCTTTCCCACCCCCTTTTTGAGGGTGAATGAAGAGATTGTTTTTCATTTGCTTTGTCTTTTTCTAAACAGAAGACAAATACACTCACAGAAAAGATGCATACCATTGTCTCAAGTCAACATAAGCTATTTTCAACATCTTCTAATTCATGTATTTCTTAACTTCCAGTTACTACCTTAAGTCATTACAATTTATTATGTCACCGTGATTATATGGGCTGCAGTCAGATTGATTTTTTCACTTTGATCCTAATACTCCCTTGCCCTGAAACCTTCAATGGCATAAAATATCAGATAAAATATAAACCCTTCACTGATCATTTAAAGTCCGCAATAGTTAGACCCCAACCTACTGTTACAGTCTCTTTTATAACAAAAATAAATCTCTATTTTAGCCAACTGACCTATTACTTATCTCCCAGACACACTTGGATCTTTTAGGCAAAATACCTTTTCTACTGCCCTCTTCCCCCTGAACTGCCCTCATTACCCACATTCATCACAAAAAGGCTCCATTCTCCTCCCTAATTAGTCTACTTAGTCTTCCTCCCAGTCTCCACTCACGTGCCCTTACCTTTCCGAAGTCATTCAGATTTGCTGTAATTTACTAATTGTGTTACTACATGTGTAACAGCTTTGAAAAATACCTTTATAAAACTTTTAATGTAAATATGTAAATCAGAAAAAGTCTCTGTAACTTTCAGCTTCAAAATAACTTAGGTATATCGACTCCCACAGGCCTTACTTTATATACTTGTTTTGTGATTATTTTATAGTATATCTGATTTTCCTCCATTAGAGTGAACTCCTAGAATGTAATTTTTCTATAGTTAACATTTCCCAGGCACACAACTTCATACAAACCTTGTGTTTACCTTACATATTAGAATGTGGAACCCACAAATGATACAGTATAATATAGTTATCTTTTTCATAGCAAATTTATCATCTAAAATCAACAACATACTTGGAAGTAAAATATTAATTATAATATTTATTTAAAATCTTCTGAAGGTTTTTTTTAATCTTATGAAACATGCAGACAAAAAGTTTTAACTGCCAGCATTTTCCACCTGATGTTAACAAAATCCCCTATTGTTATCAAATTAGCTACTGAAAGTTGCATGGTATTTTAAGAAAATCTTAGATGTTTACAAAGCATTTATCATATTTGTGATTAAACAATCATTTTTATGTTTGTCTAACATCTTTATTTCCTACTAGACTATCCATTACATGAAGGCAGGAATTATGTCTACCTTGCTCATTTTCATATCTCCGGTACTTAGAATAGTACTCGGCACAGGACGAGGAATCTGGTAAACATTTGTTGGATCAATGAATTAAAGAATAAATCACTGGCTTAAATGAGTGAATTAAAGAACAAGTAATATCACCAGCACTCCTACTTCATCGTAACTGTACAACTCTTCAGAGGTACTTACCTGGCAGAAGCTTTAGTTCACCAAAGTCTCTAGATCTTTTCCCTTGCTTTTTTCTCTTCCCTATGAACTAGAGTTGGTGAGTAGACCCAGCTGGGGGTCTCCTTTCTCTGTGTAAAATACTGGCTTTGAATCAGTGGCTTTCATTTTTCAGGTTTGCCAGGCAACAGAAGCAGCAGAAATGCCAACAGAGGAAACCAGAGCTGTATGTGTGTGGTATAGAAGGGGAGTACTCACCTGACTGATTTCTTGGAAGAGCTAAACACCAGCATCTTGTCATTGGTATTGCTTAGTAAGATGCTGTATTTCGGAGCCTAGAGAGGCTAGATGGGAGAATGTCAAACAGGAGTAACTCAGCCCTGGCATTCTCAAAAGTAATGTGTTCTGAAAACAAATGGTTCATAAGGATGGCAGTGACTGATATGAAAGACCTTGACCAAAAGCCAGAGACAGATGCTTCTATGGGTACGTGATTCCAGGACTTTCTTTTGTCTTATTGCTGGTGCTACAACTGAACATCATGCTATGAAGGCTGTTAGCACGACTACAGCTATTGCTGGTGGCAGGGTAGACCCTCTGCCTGCTGGAGAACATCAGAGTGAAATGGGGATCCTATTGTCCCTACATTTTCTTTCCGAGGTAGTATGAAAAGAAGTCCCAAAGCAGCCCCAGAAAGTGGTCAGCGAGAAGAGGATCGATCATCCTCTCGCCATCTGCCAAAGTCTGTTTAGAGTTTGTATTAGCAAAAATCACTCTTCTCAAGGTCAGCTCAAGTAGGATATCTGGAAATCTGAGACCAAAAAGCTCATTCGTTTTTATATGATGTTTTCACAGAAAACTACTATTGTGAAAGCATCAAATGAGTATTTTCACTTTTCAATCTTTGTTTACCGTCATGAAGAGACATGGCCAAAATTTTAATTTTTAGTGTGTGTCTTCTTGTGCATTCCAGAGTCATATTTTAGATAACCTATAATTTGAATTCAAAAGAAGAGAATGAACTCTTTCTGCTAGCTCAGCTCTGCGGTATCCCTCTCACCTCAGTATTTTTAGCAAGTTTCTGACTTACTCTGGACTCCGAATCAGTAGGATTATAATTAAAATAACAGAACGCGGAATTCTATTTATGACCCTGTATATAGTTTATATAGGAAACTATAAAGATTTTAAATAATTATTTAAAGAAGAAAAGTAGAGTCATAATAAAAATATATCAGTCTGTGAAAGATCTGTGTCATCTACGGCACACACATCTCACATACTAGAGAGAAATAGTTAACTGAGATTTGAATGAAGCAAACAGTAAGATGGAGATTTTATCTTGCAGGGGAGGAACATATAATGAGGGTAAAACAGAAGTAGCAAATGTAAATTATTCATTCCCAGCAGAATAATATTTTAGGAAGGAAAATTAAAAAGAAGAGCTTGAGGGAAACTACCTATAAAATGAGTTCTAATAGGTTCTGTATTTACGAAAACTACCTGAAATAACAAGTTCTAAGATTAAGTGATTTTAAGATTTTTTGTGTGCCTAATTTTGATGATTATATGGGCTAGTAAATCAAAGCTGTGTTCTATTTCATGCCTTACACGTGCTTCCTAACACTGGTGATCCTTTCAGGAAACCTTGTCAATTTATTTCTGTTATTTATAGCATCGAGCTTTTTCCAGTGAACACACTTGCTACCTTGATTTAGCGGGCACTTCAGTGTAAAAGAGGATGGAATGAAGATGGAAACAGAAGTTTTACATTAAAAATTATTTTGGAGCTTTGGTTGAATAAAAATATACCAGAAAAATCATAGCACACAAAAAAAGAAAATTAGAATAATAAAGTACTTACAATTGTAATGGTTTTATGATATTTTAATGCAAACATTTTTACAGTATATTTCTCAAACCAGTATTTGCTAATTATTTACTTTTCTGCCTCTAATATCAATCAAATTTTGGTCATCCCATTAGAGAGCTGACTAATTTTTAGGGTTCCCTGAAAGTATTGCCTGACTTTATTTTCCATTTTCCCTTTGGATTTTTCAGATAACACATGCATTCTCTCTAATCCTAAGGTTTTTTATTTTCTTTCTCCAAGGATTAAAACAACTAATAATAACAGCAACAACAACAAAATGGTTTTATTCTCTTTGTCTGAAGATGGCTACATATCGAACCAAAATCTGTCTCTTGAGATTGTGCCTGCCAAAGTGTGCTCACTGTGTGGAATCTGAACTCTCCCCTTGGAAAAGGCATTCAGTGAAGTGGCCCATTGTGCCCTGTGGAGATGGGTCCTGAGTTCAAATCCTGCTCTGACACTTGCTTGTCTATGAACTCAAGTGAGTTATTTAATTCCCATACCTCAGT
Source organism: Saguinus oedipus (assembly GCA_031835075.1). Taxonomy (NCBI): domain Eukaryota; kingdom Metazoa; phylum Chordata; class Mammalia; order Primates; family Cebidae; genus Saguinus; species Saguinus oedipus. The sequence goes on along the minus strand of CM063175.1, from coordinate 104,320,618 downwards.
TTTCTCATTTGGAAAATCAGGATATAATAGAAGCCATCTTAAATAGGTATCTTGTGAGGAAATAAATGCAAAAAAGAGTGCTGGCATGTTCAAATTGCCATGAGTGTTTGCTGTTAGTATAAACTATACTTATGCATGCCACTAAAAAGGATCTAAGTTTCTACTCCAATTTCTTTTACTTTTTTTAAATAAAATGCAATAGAAGGAGTCTATCACAGAAGAGGGTTTTTTGGGGTCACTTATCTGAGTAGATAAGGTAACATGCTTTAATTCAGAGATAAACCTGCATTATTTTAATGCAGTCACAGTTTTTTTTAGCAACATCATGTTTTTTTCCTCAACCATTAATAAAATGAAAAAAGAAAAAACCTCTTAGAGCCATTATAACATTTATTAGGACTTGCCTTGGCAAAGCATTAAATAAAAGAACATATAATCCCAGTAAGAGCATTCAGTTTAATGATATTCATCCCATAAACTCAAACGTAGATGATCCTGTCTACACAGAGCAAGACTGCCAATGCCACCTGTAGGTTCAGTGATTAACCCGAGAGTGTCTCTCATGCAATGTTTTAATCCCACATGTCCAAAATTTAAACATGGGAAAGAAGCACCTATTATCACTGATGATATCCTAAATAATAAAATAACCTTGGGGGAAAGAAGACTCTCTGGGTTACCCTAGGCCTGAAGCTCCTGAAACAAAGGAGAAACACGGGAAAGAAAATTGGATTATTAATGTGGAAATATAGGATACTTTTTCATCGCTAAGGTCATTGAAAGAATAAGATATTTTTGGTTGTGAGAAATTCCAATCAGCTGCATCTGTGATTTTGCTCTCTGCCATGCCTCTGCAGGACATTTGCTTATCCCCACCCTGGGCCTCTATGGCTAACATGTGGGAAGGGTTCTCTCAACTGGGGTCCATGCAAAGAGGTTCTAATCCCCCCACATGGTGCCCGTCCATAGACCCCATCTACATGTAGGGGTCAAACTGGTTACACAGAGTCAGACTGGTATTTTTGGATATATTCACAATCAATTCCAAATCAGGAGACTGGAGCAGCTGTGTAGTAATTCAGTTTATTCATTAAGATGTCCAAAATGAGCATATTGATAGGTTTTGGTCTTTTCATTATCTTAAAGAAAAGAGAGGCAAATCCTCTAGTCCCAAAGAGCTGACCAGGAAGTTGAGGCAAAATATTAAAGAGATGAAAGGCATTCTTTTTTTTTTTTCCGGTCTATACTTAAAACACAAAATAAGTATTTGGAAGGACACATATCAAAAAGCTGACTTTTCTCAAATATTTCTCTAGATTTAATTGTTCTGCAGTCTTGGGGTACTTTTAACAAAAATATAGTTCAGTGATATATATTTTCTATTTTGAATATTATGAATTATAACCTAAACTGGTTTCTAAACTGGTTCATTCATTCCAAATAACTATAAAGCCAGGTAGTTAATATCATATAAATAGCACACAATCTCTTTTTAAATATTGTCTACAATTATTTTTGGAGCATATTTACCTTTCTAATTTAGCATGAGAAAAGATTTCCAGCAGGTAGTTGAGGAAGGAAAATAGAAGTCAGAGATTCAGACCAGAACGAAAAATCTCCATATTGTCAGATAAGCAAAAACATTTCAAAGTCAAATCTGTCAGAAATGGAAGCCAGCTCAGTTTGGACAATAAAAAAAAAATAACAGTTTGGACATTTTGACAGGTATAGGAAAGGCATAAAGTATGGCTGATTAATTCAGGCAGAATTTGATACTAATTCGACGGAAGTCATTCTCTTGATTAAATCCTTCATTTGCTCTCCAGTTTCTTCTGCAGGGTAAAAGCCAAATGCATGGCTTACAAAGCCCTCCCCAATGGCTTCCTTGCCCTGTCTTCCCCTCCGGCTCTCTCCTCTCCTCCAGTCCAGGCTCATGGAAATACTGGAGTAAGGTTCTCTCTGCAACGGCCTGCCAGTGCAGCATGGTCTGTCTTGACATCCTTGCCTTAATTCTTCCTTTCTGAGAGCTCTTATTCAGTCTTCCCTTGGGACACCTTCTGTTACCTCTCTGGACTCTGTTCCACGAACTTCGAATACTCTTTATGTTAACTGCTTGCTCCTTTGCAGGTCCTCTCACAAAATCTTGAGCTCTCTGAAAGCGGGAGTCAAGCCATCTATTCATACAGAAAATAAATCTATGGGGGTGTAGAATCTGTGTTCAATAGTGCAAAAATACATTTACTCATTGATGGACTGACCGAATGAGTGCATCCGGTTAGCAGTTCATAGCTCCAGAAAACACCAAGTTTTCACCACCCTGGTCACTACCTTCTGAAAGATATCTTCAGTTACCTGAGGAAATTGAGAGGCCAGCGGGAAGCTCAGGGCCCATAAAGGGAAAACAATTAAACTAAATTGTGGGTTGGGAGTAACAATGGATCAATAATGTCATTTTCCTCTTAATAGCCACATTTAGCCATCAAATAATTACAGAGAACCTCAATGTTTGAGGTGTGACCATAAAGTAATGTAATGATTTCGATAAACAACACACGAAAACTAGTTTCATTAACTTAAAGTCACATTCTTACAGATGCATTTAATTTGCTGCTTTTACAGTTAAGACAATAGCTTATAAACAACCCAGTGAGATTCCAAACATATATTTTCAAGTTTCTCAAAAGTTATATTTTTAAGTGTAATAGTAACGATAAGGAATTTATGTTAATAGAATAGGTTTTAGTTGTAAAAGATATAATAATGTGTGAATAGGCTAAGAAAGGAAGGTATCAGAAATGCTATGAGAAACAGGGCTCATTTTTCAATATTCCAGGCTATTGCTAAATGTGCTGAACTTGAATTTCAAACCAGAGAAAACTTGTTACATAGGCAACTTTATTCCCACAGTAGTCCCAGCCCCACTGTCTTTCAGGACCCAGGGATGTGGGTGGTAAGCTGAAAAACTTGAATTACTAGAATTTGTACTAGAATTGAACATAGACAGGTATCTTCAAAGAGACAAAAGGGCAGTTAATGAGAAAGAAAGATGTTTAAAAAATTCATTCCCGTCGAGTTTCAGCTTTCAAGTAGCACAGGAAAAGAAGAATTTAATCAAAAAGGCCCTAAATATATTTTCATCTGGGCTAATGCATTTCCTTTTATTTCAGTCTTTGCACCATTGTAGAAAGCCAACCAAATCACACACAACTGCTCCATCTCTCATCATCTCATTTATCACTGTCCTAATACCTGCGCTCTTGGCTGCTCCTCCTTTGGGCAATGACTGTGTCTTTATGGAGGAAAACTATCTCTGCCATAATGCCATGATGGTTATGAGGTTTAATAATCTTCAATTCAAAATGATTTAAATGCTAAAAAACATTTCGTGTTTGTAAATGGCTTACCTTTGGAAATCTCAAGCTATAGAGGGAAGATGAAAACATGAGGCAACTTTTATTTTAATTATTTTACTATTTTTGGTTATTCCCTTTCTCATTTGCTGGGATGCATATTAGTTATGATGCTTGCTTAGTTTTAATCTACAGCATTAGCTTACTGGATACAGAGAAAATCTTAGCAAGTGCTTATTCACCTCAATTTTACAATCCAACTGGTGTGCTGGGTTTTCAGATTGTATAGTTCATATTAACTCAATTTTATCATCGATTATTTCTCCTGATGTTAAACAGATCTGATGGCTACTCCAGCCACCACAGTAGGTGTTTATTTAAAGAACGTATTTTCTTTAAATAAGAAAGTCCTAGATATTTTCAGTACCCTACTTTGAAGTATTTTGTGTAATTATGTTGTGTTGTTTATGAATATAATTAATAGATGTAAGTATTAAGGTCAAAAGACTAGAAACAGAGAGATTCTTTAGTCTTTCTCTTCTGACAAAGGTACAGTATTTTTGGCAGGGATGTATGAAGCCTCTTTGAATACTAAAACTGTTTGTCTAATACCGTCATAAGCATTCAAAGTCACAGATAGGTATAATACACAATCACGGGCAAGCAATGTATTTTTGTGGCCCCAAATGGAGAGATTAGTCTAGTCTTTGACTAAACAAAAGGCTGTTCTATTTTTAATCCTTAACTCATTTTTTTTCTTTTGAAAGTACTCTTCTATTTAAATTTGTTACGATCCCCCATTGCAGCAAAATCCTATTATCGCAAATCCTTTCCTAGTTCAGGCAGTCACCCCTTGAACACAGTAGATAATGCATGCTCTTATGTATCACATAACCCCATGAAGTTTCCTACAGCGAGGCAAGCACCTCAAAGGGCAGTGGTGTGGGTTCTTCAGAAGGAGCCCAGGGAGGTCTTGAGCCCCATTGCCAGGGCAGACTCTAACAGCAGTAGCAGCAGCAGTACTCACGTGGCTGCTACTGGGAAGTGAGGTTCATGACAGTCAAAAGGTAAAATGAACACGAAGTCGCAGAGAGTTTGTTAATTTAGCTTACTGGATACAGAGAAAATCTTAGCAAGTGCTTATTCACCTCAATTTTACAATCCAACTGGTGTGCTGGGTTTTCAGATTGTATAGTTCATATTAACTCAATTTTATCATCGATTATTTCTCCTGATGTTAAACAGATCTGATGGCTACTCCAGCCACCACAGTAGGTGTTTATTTAAAGAACGTATTTTCCTCAGTTGGTTCTCCATTTTACAGCTTTCCTGGAGCATTCTCATGTCAACCAAGCCCCCTGGGCTTTGAGAAGTGATGAATCCTAAAAAGATATTTTCCCCACAGAAACCACAAGGTAAACGTAACAAGCAATCAATCTTCCAAGCAGCAATCAGGCAACCACTTAACAAACATACTACACAAACAAAATAATTAATCTATGCACTGTCCCGAATAGTAATTAATCTAATCGGCTTTCAGTGATGTGTTTGTTCACTGTTCACTATTTTGTTTCGTAGTTGTCATAGTTAAAGGTGGCAGTGACAGTACAAATGTGTTAACCGGTTTAAAAGAATACTAATTTAGAGAGGAAAGTGTGACACAGATGTTTATGCAATGTGGGATGTTGGTTCCTTTGTTTGCAGAGAGGAACAACACAGATCAATGTCAGAATAAAAGAAAAAGGACAAATGCTTTAAAATAAGAGGAAACAGGAGCAACACTACTAAACATCAGTGAAGCCATTAAAGACCTGAGACAATTATAATGCAACCTAAACCAATAATTGCCTTCTGGGAAAGGGCAGGTAAACTTAATTATAAATGCCCCAACAAATGAAATGAAATGAGGAATAGACAGAGACAAAAGAGTACCCTTCTCTAACACCTGTGACACACAAATTGCTTAGAAGACTTGGCTGATTTTCTGGTGAAAATGGGTGACATGGAAGCTAATTCTGATAATTTAGCCTAGAAGGATAAACATAAATTTCTTATTAGCTGTTTCTTTATTTGGATTCTTAATTCAATAATTTCAAATGTTATCAGCCGGCTCTTATCCTTGAACTTCTCCTTATGTCACAAAGACCAAACCTTTATTGGAGAGTGGCTGACCCCAAGAGTAAAAAGTCACCAGACTGCATTTATAAAAAACATTTGGCTCAGGAATAGTGATATTAAGATAGTGATATCCAGTACAGTGATATTAAGCCTCAATTTAGGTCAAACTCTACTGAGTATAAGGGGCTTTCTCAAGACTGCGTTTTAACCCATGAAAGCGGAGTGAAACCACCTTAAGACTTTTAGGCCTGTTCTGGAAAATATCCATGAAATTAAGATCGGATTTCAAAACGCTTCGTTACAATAGGTTTTCCCTGGTATCCTTTAGTGCTTCTGGAGTGGGAAAAGAGGGGAAAGCAAGCAGGCGTTCTGCAAGAAAACACTAAGCTATATCTTACAACAGTAAAGCCAGCAACAGGATCCAGGCGTATTTTGTGGTATATCCACTGTGCCTACGCCCATCTCTGGTAATGGTACTATTCCCCACCCACTGCCCCTGTGGGTGGGGGGGGGATATTTTAAGTAATTATATTTGAATCAGATAAAGCTATACCTTTGACTACAGCAACTGAAATAGAAGGGGACATTTGATCTAGGGAACCAAATCATATTCCACCTGAGCCAGGAAAATACTACTTCCTAAAAACTTGGAATTCAGATACCAAGAGACTGTGTCTGTTAATCGTAGGGAGCCCAGATGCAAAGTCAAGTGATGTCTAAGTGGGAATCAGTGTCTTAGCAAACTCAGTTCACTCATGTGCAAGAAGAATATGGGGAAACAGCAAAACTGAGCAGAGAAACTCAGTCTTCTAAGAGAACTAGGGAAGGAACTCAGAAGCAGACTAAAAGAGTGTAAAATGGCCTAGAACAGGCAGGCAAAAGTCTCAGCCTAATCCCATGTGGCCGAGCTGTCTGCAATTTACTGTTCTTAGATCTTGGCATGATTACCTACCTGTTGGAGCTATTTAGTAAACATCATAGTTACAGGCATTGGTTTCTGTGACTTTCACACAACACATTTCTTGAATTAGGAGAGGGGGAATCACCAAATTAAAAAAAAAAATCTGGAGCCAGACATACAGTTAGCAAGTAGCAAATCAATAAATAGGTCTGAAAAGGACAATGCATCACGGAGCTACAGTAAAAGATCTCATATAAAAGTAGGTGTCAGTGAAGACTTTAATTTGACCTGAACAAAAGCAATAATGATAGACAACACATATAGAACATTTATTATCAGCCAGGCATTCTTCTAAGCAGTTCCGTCTATGAACCATTTAGTTTATAACATCTGATGCAGATGCTACTGTCCTCATTTTACAGATGAGGAACTGATTCAGAAAGGAATTGAGTAACATACTCAAAGTCACACAACTGGTAAATGAGTAGAAGTAAACCATGGAGGCTGGTTCCAGAGCCCACTCTCTTAAATTAAATACTCTTCTGCCTTCAGTGTTTTGGTATGTAGACCTTCCTCTGCCTTAGGAGCTCACAGGTTACATGAACAGCAAAAACTCAAAAGCATAACCTATGTGCTTATGAATGAAACTAATGTGCTTATGGATAAATAGTGGAAGGGAAAACTGGAGAGGTCAGTGAGAACAGTGAGACAATATCACACAACGGTGGACAGGAAGGGTCCTTACTGTCTGGAGTCTAGCCACTGAGAATTCGGAGTAGTAAAGTGACATGATCAGAGTTGAGTTGCAGGAGACTGGTATAATGGTTTCAACTAGAGACATTAATTTAGATGTCAATCTATTAGTCCTGTTCGAGGTTTTATGGCCAGAGAATAGAAAGAGAGAGCAGGCTGGGTGTGGTGGCTCACACTTGTAATCCCAGCACTTTGGAAGGCTGAGGCTGGTGGATCACAAGGTCAGGAGATCAAGACCATCTTGGCCAACATGGTAAAACCCTGTCCCTACTAAAAATACAAAAAAATTAGCTGGGCATGGTGGCACATGCCTGTAGTCCCTGCTACTTGGGAGGCTGAGGCAGGTGAATTGCTTGAACCCAGGAGGCAGAGACTGCTGTGAGCCAAGATCGCACCACTGCACTCCAGCCTGGGCAACAGTGTGAGACTCCATCTCAAAAAAAATTAAAAAAAAAAAAAAAAAAAAGAGAGAGAGAGCAGATGCTAGAGGTGGTTAAGATGCAGAACTTGTGAGATTTGCTAACTAATTTGTTAACTAGATGCAAAAGTGAAGGAGTGGCTGAGAAGAAAAGTGAATTATGTGTTACAAACCTGAGGAACTTTGAGAATGGTGATTCCAATAAAAAAAATAAAGTCTAAAAACCGAAAGGGGCAAGGGTTTGGCTAGAATGCAAATGGAGAAACAAAGATTAATTGTGTGTGAGGAAGATGAGATGAGTTTCTGCAAAGTATATTTGAGGACCCAAACTAATAAAAACATTTACTCATCAAGGAAAGATTCTATTATGCACATTTCAGCCTCTTCACTAAGATATGGATATATGAGCAAGATTTTAGTAAGAGTTCTATTAAAAATAGCATTTAAAAGTTTTGGCACTTAGATAAATTTTTCAACTAGAAGAGTCAGTCATGCAGAAGCTATTCTTTTCCCAGTGATTTGGAATGATTTGAAGCATTACTGCTTGAAATTTCTTCATGATAAATGTATTCTATCAACATTTTTTCTTAAAATTTATTTTGCATGATTGAAGATAACAAGATACAAAGAATAAAGAATAACCGTGCATGAAAATAAATTTTATTAAGAAAATATAGATGTTTTATTTAAATAAATAAAAATTTGACAATGGTGGTAAACCCTCTGAAGGCATAGAGTGATGCTGCCAGATTCCTACTTGAGAACCAAGACACCCGCTCCAGCAGTTACCTCACGGGCTGGCTGCTTTCAGCCGAAGCTGCCTTGACCAAGGTCACCCTATCTCTCAACCTCTCCAGGAACACCTCACCTCCACTGACTGGTTGATGCAGGGCTACAAACAACCAGCCCTCTTGCCTGGACTCTGGACATCTCTGAGATGTCCAGTCTAACTGGACTGAGAGTTAGGTTGAAGGCAGTTTTGCAAAGGTATTACAGCTCAGCTTCTCCCTCTCTCTTCTTTCCTTTCCCTGTCACAGTTGTCTTTCTTTTCTTTTTTCTTATTATACTTTAACTTCTGGAACACATGTACAGAACGTGCAGGTTTGTTGCATAGGTATACATGTGCCATGGACAGCAAACTAACACAGGAACACAAAAGCAAATACCGCATGTTCTCACAGTTGTCTTTCTTGAGTGCATTCCCGACAGTTGTCCTGGGCTCAACCCTCAGGGTTTCACAGTGTTTCCCAGGAGCGCACCTGCCGCGCCTTCCTTGTGTGTCACTCCCTGACCACCCTGACATCCTGCCAGCAATAACCACCATCCTGAATTTGCTGTATATCATTTTCATACAGTTCTTTATATTTTTACCAGAAGAAGTTTCAGTTTTCTACATTCTTTGTAAAGCTGTTTCATTATCTTGCCACTCTGGAAACCTCCTTGGTTAAAATAATCAGTGAATTACATCTATGAAGACAGTAACAACCTGGACCTATGTCTAAAGGTATAAATTTGTGCCAAGGAAGGCTTCATCAAAGAATGTAGGTAAATTTAGGTCAAGAAATAAGTTTCTGAGCCTTATAGATAGCAAGAAAAGTACTTCTCTCTGCCCCCATATTGCATGGAAGGCTGTCACCATGGGGAAGAACCGCTGGAATGAACTGACTTACAAATGAGTATCTCTGTTAGTACCTGCTCTTCTCCCATGTAAGCCCAATGCATCTGTTGTTGAAAACAGGTATGTAAAAAAGACATTAGAAAAATGCATATTATAGTAACATTTCCCAAAGTGTATCTCATAAAGTATTACTCCTATAGTTCTTATTTCACAGGAAGGATCTTGGTAGCCACGTAAATTTGTGAAACTGACTCAGACAATGTAAAGTAAGCTCTTTTATCAGGAATGTGTCAAATCCTTAACATGCCAATATACAGTGTGGATTATTAAGAGGAAGAGATTTTATGTAGTTTTCTCAAATCTCATATGAACATAGAACCCATCTGTTGGGTGGTCTCATCAAAATAATACATTTCAGGAACTCCTAGGAAACAATGCAAGTAATAATGTCTTCAGAGATAACGTCCAAATACGCATATAGTTACCAAAATTAACGTTTACATTTTTTTTTTTTTTTTGACATAGAGTCTCACTCTTGGCACTCAGGCTGGAATACAATGGCATGATCTTGGCTCACTGCAACCCCTGCCTCTGGGTTCAAGCTATTTTCCTGCCTCAGCCTCCCGAGTAGCTGAGATTACAGGCATCTGCCACCACATCTGGTTAATTTTGTTGTTGTTGTTGTTGTTGTATTTTCAGTAGAGATGGGTTTCACTGTGTTGGCCAGTCTGGTCTAGAACTCCAGACTTCAGGTGATCCACCTGCCTTGGCCTCCAAAAGTTCTGGGATTACAGGCACAAGCCACCATGCCCAGTCTGACTTTAAAATTTTAATCAATGATAATAGTTAAACCTCGATGCAGTAAACCAGGAACATTCTTAAGATTCTATAAGCAAGATATATGTACAAGTAAGCCTGTGCCCATTCATGAAAGAATCATATGAAATTCAGTACTTTGGGAATAAAGAACAGTCTTCCATTTTCACCACCCTCCTGAACTTGGGATGTGACCAGAATAAGAAAGGCGAATAGTAATTGACAGGTTAATAAAATCGCTTATATTGTGATTGTCATTATAGATTCAGTGAACTCTATTTGATGGCCAAAAGCAATGAAAAATGCTTGTCTTAAATCACAGAAGACTTGAGGACAAGTGAGTAGTGACAGTATGCATATGTAATCTTAGTTCCTTGGTAAGATTAACTCCTTGTTACCACTCATGTCTGCTGAACTCCAAATTTATAAAGGCAGCTATAAATTCCAGACTTTCCCAAACCAAAAACTGGCTTCACCTCTTGCTATTCCCTCCCAGAAACTGGAGAAGACATTGTATTACATAAGTGAACCCAGTAGCTATATGACATGATGCTGCCACTGCCATAATCAAAGTGATCATGAATGAATCCTCGCCATTCTCCTTCAGGAGTCAAAACCCCAACAGAATAATCTGGTTAACCAAGTCAAGGTAACAGGACTCAGTCCCAGCTGCCAAGAGGCCTGAAAACTTTTATTTCCCTTTCTTAACTTCTGACTTGGAGACAAGGTACCTTATTCCAATAATACTGTACACAGTTGCATTTTCCATTTAAATAGAATGGCATGTTGGCAGTGGGATAGCTAAAAACAACAACAACTAACAAAAAAGTTCAGGACTGTGGCAAGGAATCATTTTGAATGACAACTCCTAGTTCTGTGGGAACTCTACCACTAATCTGAATAAAGAAACAGTTGCAGTTGGTGAGTCTGAGCCTCTATATCCACACTCCACCTCATCTGTGCAGCACCAGACTGTCTTCATTACACTGGCTGCGCTTGAAAAGGTGGGTGTCAGACACATATTAACTGAGCAGAGAACCACAAAGCTTCTCAAGGTCTGGATGGCTGATGGAGCCCACAGCTGAGATTTGCTTCACTTGACATCGATATTGATTTTTTGCTTTTGTTTTTTACAGGAGAATTCATTTGTTAGGAGTAAATAAGATCTTCTCCTCTATGTGGAAAACGGTTGGCATGACAAGTTTGACATTCAGGAACCCAACAAAGAAAAGCTGACCATGTTATCTGCAGGGAAGGGAAAAGATCAAGTTATAAGTATTTAGGCAAAAATTAGAAGAGAAGGTCCATGTGTTTGAGTACAGATCTGTTGAGAAGTCACCACCACACCCTGAAAGGCATTATTATACCCACTTTACAGAAGAAAAATCAGAGTCTTAATATTTCAAGTAATTTGTATGACCTTGTATCATACAGCTCATGAATGGTAGAGAAACTTGACCTAACTCCAAGACCTGTGCCAGTCATTACATGATCTTCTTAGCTTGTTTCTCTCCTTTTCATCACTCTGTGGCTTCATTTTAAATTTATGACTAAAAGAGAGAAAGACAAAGAAAAGACTAGCTAATTAAATAATAATTATTTCTAAGCAGGACTGAGGACTCTGTTGTGGCATGACTAGTGGTACAACAATTCCCACTTAGTATTCAGGAAATGACCAATCGCGTGAGTGCAGACATAAAGTCTCAGAAGGTGACGATTATCCTTATGGAGAATTACCCTTTCAGCTTCTTCCACCAGAGCCTCACACTGGTCTCCTCAAACGTACCTCAGTGAAAAGTCAAATAGGAAGACAGCCCCATCTCTGAATTTGCTGGGTTTCTAGGGTGACAGCCAAATCAATAAAGCCACAGAGAAGGGGCAGAAAATGTGACATGTCTTTATAAGAATAATCCAATGACTGGCTGATAGCTGTAATTCTCACCAAGAAAGGAAGTGTACAATGAATATAGCAATTTACTTATGGGTGTTGTGTATTATGAAATTTTAGATTTACTATATGAATAAATTTAACCTCTACTACAGAAGGGATCTGGGCTTTTATATAAGATTGACTGAAAAGCTCCTTTAAGTAGCCAGTATCTCTATTATATTTACTTGTTTATAACTTATTATACAGGGGCTCTCAGATTGCAAAATTTAAGATTTCAGCATTAGTAGTTACTGCAATAAAAATTAGGCATAGCTAAAACATATTTTTAAAATTATGTTGCATATCTTATATTACAGGAAATAGGAGTAGATGAGAAATCAAATGGAAACTCAGCCACTCATGATTATGCCTCCTACATGAATTGAGGTTTAAAGGTATTTCCCCATTGTAAAACAAGGATTAATACATTTATAATATTATTCCTTTAAATGTAGTTGCATTTCAGCTTCCCTTTCCCACAAGTACATTTTTTAGCTTAAACAAGAAGAATAAAACTCTCATACTGACTTAATAACATGAGCAGGTTGAACAAACCTAACATCACCCCAGGTTATCTGCCTACCTATTAACTTGCATAAATTTCTTTATAAAGCCATAATTAGATAACACTCCATTATGTAAAGAGTATTTCTAGATATTTTATAGCCTACTATTAATAAACTTTCCTATAGCAACAAAAGTTTTTAAACTACTAATTTAGAAATGTAAAATTTGCTGCTGATGAATATGAAATAAAGTTTGTTTTGATAAGAGAATGACAAGGATACATACCATTTATTGAGCACCTAACATGTTCCTAGCTTTAAATGAGGCTATTTATTCATCGTTACATATAATAGAACCATTTGTGGGATAGGTATTATTACTCCCATTTAATAGATGAGAAAGTAGTGACTTAGTATTAGCACATAATTAAAAAGCACATGGGTGAAAACACACAGCAAGCCACTCAAACCTTGATGTGTTTCTGTGACTTAATCCCTACTCAATTGCTTTTCACCCGTGGCTATATAATATAAGTGCAGTGAAAGTATTTTCCTAGACTAACATTCTGTAAATCATTCAAATAAGTAGCATCAAATTAGACTAAGAAAGCCATATTGATTATAAACAATAGTAAAAGCAAGACAATAAATGTGAATGAAAAGAAATACACATAAATGGAGAAAAGCAAATTAAACTTGAAAAATCATTTCAATTTAAAAACTAAGCAGTGGTGGTAAGAGCAGAGATTCTTTTTCTTATAAAAGCCAAATAGGCTGATGGCTCATTTCTTTGTGCAGCAACATTCTGATTTTTCTCCTGAAGCTGGAAATGCCTATTTACCAGAATGAGAAAAATACTTACACTTATGTAAACTGCAGTGGTAAATTATGCATGCTCAATTAATCCACAAGTATAGCCCTGGGTTTGCTTAAGGTTTTTCAAGCATAAGATGCAGGTGCCATGCTGATAATTTATCAACCCCTAGATTTTTAGTCATCTATTCAGATTAGGCTGATAGTATATGAAATGTTCATTGTTTAAAAGGAATTTGCCTAGATAAATTCCTGCCGCTGTCCCTCCCCCACCACATCATTCATTATTGAGCTCCAGAGATGTGAAAGATGAACACTTATGCGTCTTTTTTTTTTTTTTTTTTTTTTTTTACACAATTCCGAGAAAGTACTGTTAGCTAACAAATCCAGCCCACAATAAATCTTCTTTATTTACTGCTCACCTGGCTATGGCTCTATCAGTATCAGCAGGAGAAAAGATAAAATCTTATCAGTGAACTGGGCAGACACCAGATGCAGTTTCCCCTTTCAGGACTTGGGGCATGTGAATTGCACACTAGTTCTATCAGGCTCCAAAGTGACAGCTAAATTCTCCAGTGCAAGATGTACAGTCCAGACTGTGCCACAAACTCCTGCTGTTTGCGCCACACTCTTCACCTGATTCAGAAGATCTGTGTGCGGCATGTGTAAGAGAGAGGGCTAGACTGGGCCGGCTGCAGTGGCTCACGCCTGTAATCCCAGCACTTTGGGAGGCGGAGACGGGCAGATCATGAGGTCAGGAGACCAGTCTGGTCAACATAGTGAAACCCGGTCTCTACTAAAAATACAAAAAATTAGCGGGGTGTGGTGGTGTGCGCCTATAATCCCAGCTACTCGGTAGGCTGAGGCAGGAGAAGAGCGTAAACCCGGGAGGTGGAGGTTGCAGGGAGCCGAGATCGCGCCACTGCACTCCAGCCCAGGCGACAAGGTGAGACTCTGTCTCAAAAAGAAAAAAAAAGAGAGAGAGAGCAAGACTGGCAGGCAGACAGACAGACAGAGAGAAGAAGGGAGAGAGCACCTTGAGCCGGCAGGAGAGGGAGGAAGGAAGAGGGAGACACGGAGAAAGGAAACTCAAAAATAAAACAATATACAAAATTACTGAAATAATGGACCATTTATTCCATAAGAGACTGAAAACAGAAATACAGAGTGGAAAAATTTAAAGCTCGACAACAATCTCACATAATGGCAGTGTCTATTAGGGAATAAAAGGGGGCCCATTATTTCTAAGACAGCAGCATCAGTTTGTATGGAGCAGCAGATGTGGGCACATAATACAGGATACCTCACGTGGCACATCTCAGAACAAGTTAAAATGATGGCGATTTGGAGGGGAAACCAAATTGTCAACACTTTTTAATTTTTCAGAATCATGAGTTTCAGAAGTTACAGGCAGCATAAGACAAAAATAAATAGTTCAAACTTTGAAGTTGTATCTATTTTACTAGTACCTTTGCCTCCACAGGATAAATAAATGTAGGTAACACTAATACTCCTATTTATTGGTTTCTATGTATATAAAGCAAATATTTAAAAACAAACAACAGGCAACCTTATATATGAAGTTAGTAACCCATATATTAGCAGCACTGATAGATGTATTTTTCAAATGTATTTATTATAACAATATATATTTTTTTAATCTCCCAGCAACTATTGTCATGGATTGAAAGCAGCTCTGTTGCTAAATGGTTAATTTGCCTCCAAGTTTGTTAATTTCATTTTTCATTTCAAAATAAAACAAAATCTTCCTAACTCTATAGCCACTTTACTGGACAATATGCCTAGCTTTAATGAAATTTGGAAAATAATATGTTTAAGAGTTAGGGCATAAGGAACTAAATAGTTTTCTTCTATCTGTATATCTATTCTTATATTAAAATAATTCAAATGCAGAGTCATATATTGAAAAAACACCTCTTAATCTCTTGAGCTCCTTTCCCTTCCCCAAGAACAGCATCAGAGGTCAGGTGTGGTGGTACACCACAGTAGTCCCAGCTACTAGAAAGTTGAGGCAGGACAGCTTTGAGGCTGTAGTACATACCACGACTGTGCCTGTGAACTGGTGTGTTCTAACCTGGGCAATGCAGTGAAAACCCATCTCAAAAAAAAAAAAAAAATTGGCATAACCAACTTACATAATTCTATCATTCAAAAATATTCTATGTATATGTACATCAAAATACTGAATGAACAAACCAAGGTATTTAACAGTGGGGGGACTTTGTTATTCAATATAGCGTGGATATGATCTTTTGAACTGGCAAATAGAATTTCCTTTTAAAGATGTACCATGACTTATTTAAACAGTCCCTATTCATGTTCGTTTAGGTTATTTCTTGGACTTCTGCAAGCTTGAAACATTTTTAGAGCCAACTTTTGGGGTCACTTTTCCTCTTTCAAAACTTACTGCTTTTTTTCTAGCAATGTTCAAATTCAGTTCAATCACTGGTGTTATAACAAGTATAAAGCCTGCACAGGAAGAGCTGCAAAGCTACAAGGAGAAACAAACCACATGGAATATAAATGTGGGAAAAAAATATTTTGTATAATTTTTCAAAGGAATAAAAGTCAAGTTCACAAGTTACGAGGATTTTCAACAAACCCCTTGATGCTCTGATCAAGCCTTAGAAATTTAAATCAAAAACCCTCTGGCAACCTTACCTCTAAGTAATCAAAAGCTCACTTTCCCTGTATGACATATTGACATGTGCTAACCTCTTATTCCAAAGACTTATTTCTTCTCAAATAAGGCTTTTTATTATTTTGTTCTCTGGTTGCATTTAAACCTTCAGCATAAAAATTTTTCTCCTTTAAATTATAAATCCAACAAAACAAAGGTATTTCTAAAGCACAAATATTCCCACTTCAGCAGCTCAGTGAGCTCCAGCCACAACATTAGGGAGATGACGTGGTCAAGTGGAGAGAGGGAAGAGATCTTTTGTTTACTGTGGCAAAGCAAGTCCTCCTCCTATTCATTTTCTATATAAAAATGCAGCAGCTACTTTATAAGTATAGCACAAGGTTAGGATGAGAGTGAGTCCAAAGCTTTAGATACGTTCACTTTGTAGACCACAATGTAGGAAACACGGACTGGTTTGCTATTTTACTTAACACATCTTACATGGTATTATCTGGCGTTCAGTAAAGCTCAGAGGCTGATCTGCAATTGTTATACTATTTAATACAACTATGTGGTTGGAAGACTTTCTCTTATCACAGATTCCTAAAGCCTTTGAGTTAGGTGATATGTGGATATTCTTCATAAAAATTTTATGGAATATATGCAGATAGATAGATAGATAGATAGATAGATAGATAGATAGATAGATAGAACATATTCTTCTTTTTCACTCTGTCACCCAGGCTGGAGTATAATAGTGTAATCTTGGCTCACTGCAATCTCTGCCTTTTGGGCTCAAGCGATTCTCCAACCTCAGCGTCCCCCACTCCTCCAAGAAGCTGGGACCACAGGCACATGATACCATGCCCAGATAATGTTCGTATTTTTGAACACAGGCTTTTACTATGACATCTAGGGTGATCTCAAACTCCTGTGCTCATTGAGTGATCCCTGTGGCTTGGCCTTCAAATTGCTTGGATTACAGGTGTGAGCCACCATGCCCGGCCTAAAGATCAAACATACTCTAACACATAGATGATACATTCATAATCAAAACTTTAACTAAAATGTCTGTGAGCACTGTGATGCAGGGGGTCACAAATCTTTTAAGTCAGTTGAAGATTCTTTTGCCCCAGAAGTAGTAAAGCCGAGGGTTCAAGATTTTAAATACAATTATATGACTCCCTTCCCAGTTTTTTGCCCTAAAATATGTTCCCAGCACAAAGTTATCCCCCAAATTGAATTAAACAATCAAATTTATTAAAGCATGGTATAGTAATGCCCTTGTGCCAATGACTGCATTTTCTTGAGGGAACAGGGTATTTCAGGGAGAACCATGGTACAAGTGTTGGCATTTTGTTGCTTCGGTCAGTTTTGATTGTAGGATGCATGCTTCAGTGCAGAGCACTCTAAACAACTTTTAGTAGGGTTAAAACACTGTGGTTTAGGGTTAGCTTGTTCTTGGCCTCTTTACTAATGTCTTATCACAATGTGGAATTCAGTTATATTTGGACATTGTGTAGAACATTAACTGAAGGCAATGTTTTTCTGCACAATAAATATTACTGCTTCCTCTTCCATTTATACCCAGGCTTGGCTGTTCCAGGAGGTCTCCTCTCCAAGAACTCATTAGTAATTTATCAAAAGAGCAAATGTCATTATGCAGGAAGCCAAGGGAACTATTTTGCATTTGATTTCTGGTTTTGATAACATTACTATTGATTTAGTATTCTCCAGCATGGCATGGGCTAGACAAAACATATCACAGTAGTTTTGAACTGTCAATCACAAATGATCCAAAGCTTTCCAAAAGAGAAGATCCATGTCACAGCCTGAAAACTGCATTTTACGTGAAATTTCTTAGTCCCAAAATATTTAGTTAAGAGTTGCTTTATTACCATTAAAAATAATTTTTAATGAAGAAATCTGAATAGTTACTTCCTAAAAGTAATGGAATCAGGTAATTAGTACTTAAAAAAATGAAGTGATTTTAAAGAAATTTGTTTTAGACCTGTCATCTCCCAAAAAAAGAAACTAAGAGTATAATGCATATGTTAAATTAAGGAACTTCACATAATTTCTGAATAACTGAGAAATTCAGCAATTTTTCCAGCATACGAGGCAAAATTATTTGTTAAAAATATTTTAACTGGTTAAATTCACATCAATTTTCACTACAGAAAAACCTAATGTGTTCATATTGTACATAAATTGTTCCCCTTTTTTCACAATGAAAATCAAACAGATAGCCATTTATTAATGAAAAGCACTTAAGATATATAATGTTTTTCAGAGATCGAGACCGATTTGCAGAGGGAGGTGCACATTTCTCGCAAAAGTGATATTACAGCATCATATGGCTGCTGCAACAGGGCACTGCACAAGCAGAATGGACAGCTTCACTACTAAGGTCAGTTGCTGCCATAAAGAGGCAGAGATGTTTGCCCTCTGCTACACCCACAGGTGGCCCCTCTGTCCCAAATGTGGCCTCTGGGTTTTTCTGGAATACAAAGGTCAGGTAAACTGGCTTTGGAGTTACGCAGCCTGACTTCAACTACTGACCATCACCATTTACTGCTAGTGTGAAGTGACCTGACCTCACTAAAACTAAATGTCCCAATCTATAAAAAAAAATAAATAAGGATATTCTATTCAAAAGGGATAAACATCCTTACAAATATTTGTTGGCAAAGTTAGGGCATCATGCTGCAAGAGCTTTCCCTAGGTTTACTGCCAAAATATAAATGTAACTTTAAAGAAAAACAATTTTATAGTTGTTTCTGAAAGACATTAATTGCATTTCTCTATTGTATCATCACACTCCACATACTTCAAAACACTACTATGTGATAGAACCTTCTGCATTGATAGAAATGTTCCATGTCTATGATGTCCAACATGGTAGCCACCAGATATATCTGACTACTGAACCCTTGAAGTGTGACTAGTGTAACTAAGGATCGGCATGTTTACGTAATTTTAATTACCTGAAATTTATATTTAAATGGCTAGTGACATTATTGTTGAACAGAACAGTTCTAGAAATCCTAGTACTATCTTCCATTTATTTCATGATTCATTTTATATTGAGATCCACCTCTGCTATCAAGGACATTTTTTTTCTTTCACCACATGTCCCAAGTTATCCTAAGCTTTTCTGTCTCATACCCCAACTCTAAGCCAACCTGACCAGAAGTCAGTGGTGGCTTCTTGTTTTTTCTTTAATATCTCTAAGTATCATGGCTCCAATGGCCCATACCAGTCAGGGATCTGACAGACTTAGTAACAAATTGTGGGCTCTCGATGGTTGGATTTCAGTCACTTATCTATCATTGCTACGGTTTTTCAGAATGATAGGACTTAATTTCTGGCCAAGAGTTAACGACCCTCCATAAAACAGACTTCTTACTCTTGCTTGGATAAAGAATGTTGAGTAGGTTTAAATCTCGGATCTTAATTCCAAAAGATGGTAGAACAATGTAGAGTCCCTCAGATCTGATATTTAAACTCAGAATGAGATGTCAGCCCTGTCCCACCCTTTTGTTTCTATTTCAATCCAGTGATTGTCTTTGATCTGGGTCTTGCTATAGAATCCATGAGACTGGTATAAAACATTTTTGTAAATTTGAGACAAAGTATAAAACATTCATTAAATTTTCTAAATCAGAAATTTCTAGTGTTCCCCATCTGCCATTCAAATTATGTACATTCTGGTAGCCTATGTTGCTTGCTCAGGTTCTTATCTGATATTTTCTACTCCTAGGCCTAACTCTCCTATTATCCAACAAGTGTAGTTTTCCTTCGCAAACCTAGACATTATTAATTGCTCCCTCACTCATAATTTCATAGCACTTTCTGTAATTCTTCATTTTGGCAATTACTACTTTGCCTGGTATAAAGTCAGCACTCAAAAAAATCTTGTGAACAAATCAATGAACTGGCTGATAACAGTTTATCTCTGTCCCTTTCTGGACCATAGCTTCCTAGCTGTATGGGCCACACCATATTCATTTTCTTGGTCCTTAATACAAAACAATGCCAGGAATATGGAAAGCATTCTGTATTAGCCCATTTTCACACTGCTGATAAAGACATACCTGAGACTGGGCAATTTACAAAAAAGAGGTTTAATTGAACTCACAATTCCATGTGACTGGCGAGGCCTCACAATCATGGCAAAAAGCAAGTAGGAGCAAGTCACGTCTTACATGGATGGCAGCAGGCACAAAATCTTGTGCAGGGAAACTCATTTTTAAAGCCATCAGATTTCATGAGACTCATTCATTACAGAAACAGTGCAGGAAAGACTTGCCCCAATGATTCAATTACCTCCAACTGGGTCTCTCCCACAACATGTGGGAAATCAAAATGAGATTTGGATGGGGACAGAGCCAAAGCATATCATTCCACCCCAGCCCCTCCCACTTCTTATGTCCTCACATTTCAAAACCAATCATCCCTTCCCAACAGTCCCCAGAAGTCTTAACTCATTTTAGCATTAACTAAAAAGTCCACAGTCTAAAGTCTCATCCAAGACAAGGCAAGTATGAGCCTGTAAAATCAAAAGCAAGTTAGTTACTTCTATATACAACGGGGATACAAGCTTTGGATAAATACAGGCATTCCAAATGGGAGGACATTGGCCAAAACAAAGGGGCTACAGGCCCCATGCAAGTCTGAAATCCAGAGGGGCAGTCAAATCTTAAAGCTTCAAAATGGTCTTCTTTGATTCCATGTCTCATATCTTAGTCATGCTGATGCAAGAGTTGGGTTGCCATGGTCTTGGGCAGCTCCACCCCTGTGGCTTTGCAGGGTACAGCACCCCTCCTGGCTGCTTTCAAGGGCTGGTGTTGAGTGTCTGCAGCTTTTCCAGGTGCATAATGCAAGATGTCAGTGGGTCTATCATTCTGGGTTCTGGAGGATGGTGGCCCTCTTCTCACAACTCCACTAGGTAGTAAGCCAGTGGAGATTCTCTGTGGGGGCTCTGACCCCATATTTCCCTTCTGTACTGCCCTAGCAGAGGTTCTCCATGAGGGCCCCATCCCTGCAGCAAACTTTTGCCTGGGCATCCAGGTGTTTCTATACATCTTCTGAAATCTAGGCAGAGATTTCCAAACCTCAGTTCTTGACTTCTGTGCATTTGCAGGCTCAACACCAATTGGAAGCTGCCAAGACTTGGTGTTTGTACCCTCTCAAGCCATGGCCTGAGCTCTACATTGGCTTCTTTCAGCCACAGCTGGGGTAACTAGGACACAGGGCACCAAGTGCCTATGCTGCACACAGTACAGGGACCCTGGGCCTGGACCACGAAACCATGTGTTTCTCCTAGGCCTCTGGACCTGTAATGGGAGAGACTGCCTTAAAGACCTCTGACATGCCCTGGAGACACTTTCCCCATTGTCTTGGGGATTAACATTTGGCTCCTCATTACTTATGTAAATTTCTGAGCTGGCTTGGATTTCTCCTCAGAAAATGGAATTTTCTTTTCTATCAACATTGTCACAATGCAAATTTTCCAAACTTTTAGGCTCTGCTTCCCTTATAAAACTGAAAGCCTTTAACAGCACCCAAGTCACATTGTAAATGCTTTGCTGCTTAGAAATTTCTTCTGCCAGATACCCTAAATCATCTCTCTCAAGTTCAATATTCTACAAATCTCTAGGGTAGCGGCAAAATGCCACTGGTCTTTTTACTAAAACATAACAAGAGTCAACTTTGCTCCAGTTTTCAACAAGTTCCTCATCTCCATCTGAGACCACCTCAACCAGGACCTTATTGTTGATATCACTATCAGCATTTTGGTCAAAGCCATTCAACAAGTATCTAGGAAGTTCCTAGCTTCTCATATTTTCCTGTCTTCTTCTGAGCCCTCCAAACTGTTCCAACCTCTGCCTGTTACTCACTTCCAAAGTCACTTCCACATTTTTGGGTATCTTTTCAGCAGCACCCCACTTCTGATACCAATTTACTGTATCAGTCCATTTTCACATTGCTGATAAAGACATACCTGAGACTGGGCAATTTACAAAAGGAAGAGGTTTAATTGGACTCACATTCCATGTGGCTGAGGAAGCCTCACAATCATGGCAGAAGCCAAGGAGGAGCAAATCCCATCTTACATGGATTGCAGCAGGCAGGAAAAAAAAAAAAAAAAAAGAAAAGAAAAAAGAAAAAAAAGCTTGTGCAGGAAAACTCTGTTTTTAAAACCATCAGATGTCATGAAACTCATTCACTATCATGAGAACAGTACAGGAAAGACCTGCCCTCATGATTCAGTTAACTCCCACTGAGTCCTTCCCACAATAGGTGGGAATTCAAGATGAAATGTGGGTGGGAACATAGCCAAACCATACGACATTATAAACCATTTTTCAGCCTAGATGGCATGCAGGGGCTTTAAGGAATCTTTTCTATTCTGACTGCCCTCTGGGGTCCTCAAACCCTGGCTGTCTGGATCATCATTTGTATACTTCACTCTGCCTTACTGTTCCTTCAGTGCTCCTATCTTCTGACTCTCTGCCCAGACTTTTAATAACATGTATGCTTTTGGTCTCTCTGCCTGTTTTCTGACTTATATCCTCTTTCTTCTGCCTGAAAAAAACTGAAATATTCACTTCTGAAGGATAATTTTGATAGATATAGAATTCTATGTTGGCATTCTTTTTCATTCAACACTTTAAGTATTTCACTCCATGCTCTTCCTGCCTGAATAATTTCTGACCATAAGTCCACTGTAATTATTTCACTTGTTCCCCTAAAAGTGAGGTGTTTTCTTTCCTCAGACTAATTTCAAGATTTTCTCTGTTTTTGATTTTCTGCAGATTGAACATGATTTTCCTGGATTTGTTGCATGTTTGTGCTTGTGTGTGCACACGTGTAAAATGCATGTCAGTATCCCTGACTTTGTATTTCTTCTTGACTTTGAGATTCTGCATCTTGCAGCATTTTCAACTGTAATCCACTGTTATTACACTGGGACTCTGTTAGCATGGGGGCAGAGTGTGAGAGAGGGGAGCATTCTATAATCTTCTGATTAAATTTCAGTATCTTAGTGAGCTCTGGACAGTGGGCTACAGTCTTCTCAAGTTTACTATAGGGGCATAGCTAATCTCCCTCCCCCAGTCTTCCTATATCCTTCACTGGCTGCAGCATTCCCAATATATTTCCTTGAAGATCTGACCCTTATATCCTGTTTCCTTCTCCATTCGATGAGACTGACAGGCCAAGTGATCTAAAGTGGAAGGAGTGTACTTTCCTTTATTGAGGATAAAGTCTGTTACTGTGGAGAGAAAGCCTTTGTTATGAAGAAACTCTGGGTATATACTGCAATAATTCCTTCCTACCACAGCAATGATGGAATCTTCACCATGAGAACTTGATGGGGTTCCTGAAGATAAAGCCCATGAAAGTGTGGGGGGATCTGAGGCTGAGTTTCCCTGGAATTTTTTACATCCATTCCAGCCTATACTCAGTGTTCAGAAATTCATCAAAATCATCACTGACATGTTCCTACCAGTATGTGGCTTCAGTAGCTTGGACACTAGGTATATAGCTTTAGGTGGTTTCACTTTTAATGTGCCTGTCTCTCTGGAATTTGCGATGGTGATTTGCTCCATAATCACATTTCTGATGGGCCCAAAAGGTCCACTGGGTCCATTGAAGACACTGACTTTCAAGGTTCAGGTTTTTCTTGGTTTAAAATCAATAGTGATGGCTTCTAAGCTCTTCCTGTGTCAGAACTGAAATCCCAATACTTAGACCATGCCCTTTGAAATCAGACAAAGAGAGTTGAGCTCTCCTGTTGTCATTTATCAGCTATGTAACCCTGGGAAAATTACCTAAACTTTTAAAACCCCAGTTGCTGCATTGATAGAGTTGTAATAATTATAAAAAGTTTGTATTAAATAAGGCATTGCAGTACATTGGGTATAGCACATGGAAAGCACTTAGCTACTGTTATTCCCCAAGAGCCATTTTCATTTGTGCTTATGCACGATACTCTGCTGGAGGCCTTGTCCCATCTTTCTGTATCCTGTCCCCTTGCTCCATGAATGAGGGTTGATACTGAATGAGCAGTTCCAGTGTTGACAAATTTAGAAGCTGTGGGTTCAATAGAAGCACAACCCTACACTTCATTTTAATTACTGCCTTTTATCCAATAAAAGATTCCTGGCTATTAATGTTTTCTCCATGGGGACCAGCTGACCTTGGGCTTATATGATTAGAATATGTTATTAAGAGTGGGAAGAAGAGAAATTAAAATATTGTCTGTCACTTTTTTGGCTATATCATCTTAGGCATGTTACTTACCCACTCTGTGCAAGTTTTTCTCTATCCATACAAGGGGTGGGAGGGAATAATATCTACCTCTTGAAATGGCTGTGTGGATCAAAAGAGGGAACATATATAGTATTTAGAACAGTGCTTCCCATAGAGTAAGCACTCAATAAGCATTAAAAATGACTATAATTGAACATATATTTCTGGAAAAAAAAGTGAAAAGGAGCTGGATTACAGTGCTCATGCCTATAATCCCAGCACTTTGGGAGGCCTAGGCAGGCAGATTACTCAAGGTCAGGAGTTAAAGATCAGCCTGGCCAACATGGGGAAATCATGTCTCTGCTAAAAATACACAAAGTAGCTGAGCCTGGTGGCATGCATCTGTAATCCCAGCTACTTGGGAGACTGAGGCAGGAAAATTGCTTGAACCCAGGAGGCAGTGGTTGCAGTGAGCCAAGATCACGCCATTGCCCCCTAGCCTGGGCAACAGAGCGAGACTCCATCTCAAACCTCCCTCTCTTAACAGCCATAGGCCGTTATGTCATTATGTTATTATATTTATACGTTATACCCTCTCTATTACAAAATTTTATCCCATAAAAAGGTAAGAATCAATAACCAAAAAGCCTATCTCCAGGTCTCCGGGGTATAAAGTGACAGAACAATACAGGCAAAATTAGTTCAGGTAATTATCTGCCCCTTGATCTAATGCAAGTCTTGTTCTGAAACAAAAATCCTGTATTGCTTTAGAGTAGATGCCATTGAAGATAGGAACATGAGATAGGAAAGGTGATTCTATTTACATGGCTTCCAGTCAGAAAAACTTAATATAAAAAGGAGCAAAAAATGTCAAAAGCCATATGGTCATTAACCATCCTGAACAGGCAACAGACAATTAAGTAATTAATCTCGAATCAAAATCTATAAATAAGATTTCTATTCCATGTACACTCTCAAATCATTGTATTTGAAAGCTCTCTTGGGAGGGGTTCTGGCTTCCAGATGTAGGAAATAGTGAAAGACCCTGATTGCCCAGGAACTCACTAAAAGAACTTGACCACCATGCTGAATGTTCCCCAAAATGCTATGAGCACAATTTCTTCTCCAATAAAAGATGTAATTTATCAGTTGCTAAGATTGATTTCCTTAGTAAATCTCCTTTTAGGATGGGCTTTGACATTGTACACATTGCATTTTTTTTTTAATCAAGGATGTTTACTGAAGGACCTACAAGTTTGAATATCATTGAGTGATCTAAAAAGTCTACTCCCAGTGGAATGCTAGAGTTTAAGAGACTTCATATAAACAACAATCATGTTAGAAATATTTAAGCTTAATAAAATTATTTTCTGAGATCTACAAAGCACAATAAATAGAGAAGTGTGAACGCTTAAAAACAGCAGACCAAGTCTCTGACTGCTTCGTAACATTTCTTGTCTTATATCTCCAAGATTTTGCTGATTTACATAGACCTGAAATTGAAAGCTGTTATTCTCAGCACAAGTCTATATGGTTTAATGTTTCCATAATCTCATATTGATGGACTTTAGGCAAATGTATCAGTCATATTAGAGACAACCTTGAAACAAAAGTAGAACATGTTAGTGGTCTCTGAAAGGAAATGCAATTAAAATAATAAAAAGTTAATAAAAATTATATTATTATCCATAAAATGGTAAAAGCATATTCTGATGAGATTTGTGCATAAACCTTATCCTAAATAAGATAAAGTCCAATATTTGAGCTTCCAGCTTTAATTCGTTTTTCTGTAGTCTGAGCTATACACCCTATCATTATCAGATAATGTCTATGCAGCTGAATGCTATTAGTTCCCTCCATTTTGACTAGACTATTATATTACAAAACATGAGATTGGACAGTTTTACCTCTATTCCTTTTATTGATTCTGACTAGTAAGTAGGCAATCAATGGTGATTACAAGATGCAAGGCATTCCAGAATAGAAAGAAAATTAAATTTGGCTCATCACTTCTCTTAACTATACAAATATAATATCTCAAGACGAACAGCAGGCAGAATTTAATATAAATAAATATACCATTTAAGGTCCCAAACTAGCAACAAAATTTATGAGACCACTTCAAAATGATGATTCATTTAAAAGGAGATTATATTTTCAAAGGAACTGCTTTATTTAAATTGTTAGCAATATAAGCACATGGTGACACTAATTAGTAGGTGAAAGAACACAAAGCATATTTGTTAAAAGTAAAGGGAGAAACCATGGAAGGCATGAGACCCAGAGCTTCTGGTTTCCATGGAAGAAGGGAAAGGTATACAGTGGAGAATTGGTTAAAGCAGTCATTCTGCGGTTTCTTTAAGGGTGGGGTATAACCAATATTTTCTTGGAATATTTTACCTATGAAAACTCCACCATGCATTAAGTGCCCTTTACATATTGTTATTCTGGATCTGTACTTGCCTTCATTTGAAAATATACTGTTATAGTAGAAAGGATATGATCTTAACATGTTTTAGTAAGTAGGAAATGAAGGTTACATATTGTGTCCATTCATTCCACTTGCCTTGGCTTAAGACAATAAGGATCAGATGAGACTAACCTTAAATTTTCATCTGTTAAATATCCACATAGTACCAAGCTGCTATCCGAGTTTCTGAATCAAGAGGCCTTTATTATTCTTTCTCTGTATGGGAAAACTGTCCACAGTACAAAAAACCCACAGATATATAGAAAATGCCTGGTAAGTTTCCAGTCTGATTTCACTTGAGACTTTCTAAATGAAAGGGACAATCCATGGACTAAGCCTAGTTGGTTTATTGTAGCCATATGTTAATTTTATTTAATTCTCTTTAGCAACAATTTTCCTTCCTTCCATGGCCTGGCAGTATCCATGTTGGTGAAGTAGACAGAGACCACCGAGGACCAGCTCACAGATACTGGGAACTGGCCCTCCTTCAATCTGTACATCTCACTGGCCTGAACTTGGTGGGTATGATCCAGGAGTTCATCTGTTTAGTTATCTTCCCTTCTGTGAGAGGCAATGTAGTTTAACAAGTGGTGAAGTTCTCAGAATTGTAATGAATTTGGCAATATATGATGATCTAATATACTTATATCATAAAGAGCCAGTGACTAGCCATTTGAGATGAATTAGCCCCAAAATACCATAAATAGTCCTAGAAAAAGTATACAATAGGTTGAGAAGACACATAGCATAAATCACTCATTTAGCATAAATCACTTATCTGAATTAACCACTGTTTACCAGCAGTAATGGGTGTTCAGGAGTTAAAGTCAGGCTGCTTAGCTCCACAGCCTGCTCACCTGACTTCTGCAACTCAAGACAGTGTAGAGGCCACATCCAGTACTGAGAAGCTATGCAGTACTGAGTGGGTGCAGAGGTAGGTACCTCTGCTGGTTTATGCCAGCATTGGAGTTTACTAATTAAAATTGATTTTTATGATGATCATGGCATTGCAGTGATCTGTTATTGTACAGGTAGTTTACAAAAATCATCTCTGTATAAAGTCTGCAAGGTAGGGATATTTATGTTTGTTCTACAGATGAGGAAACAGGGACTCTCAGTCAAGTACTTTGTCATACATTTAGTTATTATCAGAACTTGGCTCCAAACCCATCTTTACGTAATTCCAAAGACCAAGCTCCCTCCCATTTTAGGGACTCTGGAAAGACTGAGTCAATAGAGTAGGATTTGAGTACTGATTCTTTACGTAGCAGCCAAACAAATTAGCTAAATCTTGGCTTCTTCACCTTGTTTTTCTTTTGATTCTTAATCTTAAGTATGGTTTCCTATATTTAAGATGGGAATATTAATAACACTATTTACCTTGTGATCTTCAAATCATGCATTATTTAGGAATGTACTTTTTAAACTATAAGAGTTTATGGTTATTCACTGCATATTCACTGTACTTCAATATATGGATAACACATTAAAAGCTATCCATTCTAGGAAGTACTTGATGTGGTACAAAGAAAGATAAATTCACTCATCTTTGAGATGGGTTAGTATTGCATCTGATGGCTGTGTTATCTACCAAGGTACATCTCTAGGCTCTCAGCATTAAATATGTGCGCAAAGTTTCTGGCAGACTTAGAAATAGCTTATTTTTCTCTTACAGTTTAAAAAGTACATTCCTAAATAATGCATGCTTTGAAGATCACAAGGTAAATAGTGTTATTAATATTCCCATCTTAAATATAGGAAACCATACCTAAGGTTAAGAATCAAAAGAAAAACAAGGTAAAGAAACTAAGGTTTAGCAAATTTGTTTGGCTGCTATGTGAAGAATCAGTACTCAGATTCTATTCTATTGACTCAGTCTTTCCAGAGTCCTAAAAATGCTTCTTTGGGTGCAGCTTCTGGCTGCACTGTACCTACTCTTAGCCTCTTTATTCCCATAAAACTTTCTTATCTTCTACCTGGAACAAATCCTGTAAGAACTGCAGACTTTCTAGGGCTGTGTCTGATACAGACTGCCCATCAGTAGACTGATTAGAACCTGCAGAAAATGCCCTAAGGGCTGTCTCTTCTTCTACCCTCATATGGGTGGGAACCTTACTTACTCTTACACTGAGGGACGTTCAGAAGTAAAAATGTCTCGTGATGTCATTATTTCTTTAGCTTTCATAATTAAGTGCTTATAAAACTAGTACAACAAGCAACCACAATAATACAGCAAATAATAAGAAACTATACATTTTAGAATAGGTTCCCATATTATCATTTACATATTTAATACTTAGTTTCCTCAATTTATCTTCCATATTTCACCATGGTGAAGAATTCTTGAACCAGTCTTTACCATCTTTACAAATAAGCCCAAATCCCAGAAACTACAGAACAGTGTTTCTAAAAAAAAAAAAAGTTCAGTTTTCAGGGCCATTAACATATTCCCATGAGATTACAGAGCAGAGCAACTCTGCTCAGGAAATACATTTCCTTCCTCCGAGAGAGGAGCCACCGCATTTTTTTTTCCTAGCTGTCTCTCAGAGGATCATCGCTATTTCCAACAGAATTCACAGTACATGCAGAAATACTCGGCACTGTGACTTCAGTGAAAGAATCACTTGGGACTCTAAAAAGAATATTTTTAAGTAAAAAAAAAAATCCCCAAAAAGTTTTTGCAAACTGTCATGGCATAGCAATCTTTTTGGAAGTGAGAAAAGGGAAGATAATACAGGGATCAGCTTCCCAACTGCCCACAGAACAGCCCAGCACACTGGTACCTCCATCTCTAAGCATTTCTCCAGTTGCTTCTCTTTCCAGAGCAGAACCCTTTCCATAAATTCTCATTTGAAAATAAGTGAAAAAACTTTGAAATGTATTAAATACATCGTAAATTCTGCAGTATAAATAAGTTGCTCTGGACTGACAGGATTAAGAGCCTGAGGGGGCAGCAAAGGAATATTCTCATTCTAGCTTTTGCACTTGATCTTAGCCAAAAGGCTGAGAAGCGATCATCCCAGTTTTTGTATTGCTTCCTGTCTTTTATTTTTAGAGAAGGCATACTTGATGAGAAAATGACATCAAGTGTATACAGATGTGGCTGAGAAAGCCAATGCTGGATCAACCGAAGGACACGTACATATTGAAGCGAGACTGATTGTTCTTTCATCAGTTATTAAGTGGGGCTGCCATCCGAAGACCCCTTCTTCATTTATGACATTTCCACTTTCCTAGACTTGCAGACAGCCCTTTGCTCAATATGAGCAGTTCCAGTCAGTCCAGTAACTTGCTAGTTTAGGCATGTAGCTATACATGCTTGAAAGGCAGCTAGCATGAAGCCAGTCCAAGGCTATGTTTTATGCATCCTCAAGTGATCTTTACTGGTTTCCTACTTGTGAGGAGATTCTCGCTTCACCAAGAAGTTACTATGATGACATTAACCATGATTAGTCCAATAGAGAAGCACTGCGGGGAGCAATGCTGCCAGCACTGGAAGTCTGACCACAGCACATGGCTTGTCTTGCCATTTCTGTTCACTTACCTGGTTCACACATGACACCAACTGAGACGCCCCACTAGCAGATGAAGATGGTTTTGGTGACTCAGGTCTTTCTTACAGCCTCATCAGAATTAGGAAACACTATTATTGTATAAATCTGAATCCATATCAGTTGCATATTCAACTTCCCTGAACCTCACTTTTTTTTTTTTTTGAGACAGAGTCTCGCTCTGTCACCAGGCTGGAGTACAGTGGCACAATCTCGGCTCACTACAACCTCCACCTCCCAGGTTCAAGCAATTCTCCTGCCTCAGCCTCCTGAGTAGCTGGGATTATAGGTGTGCACCACCACACTCAGCTAATTTTTGTATTTTTAGTAGAGACGGGGCTTCACCACTTTGGCCAGGATGGTCTCGATCTCTTGACCTCATGATCTATCCACCTTGGCCTCACAAAGTGCTGGGATTACACGGCTGAGCCACCATGCCTGGCTTATTTTCCTTATTTATAAAATTGAAATAATATCAGGACCTGCACAATGAATTTATTGTAAGGTTATTGTAAACTACCTCACCCAGAGGGTGGCAGGTAGTAGTCACACAGTCAATATTAATTATTATTATCACGGTTGTTTTTCAGCTACTTGGAAATGTGCTGACTTCAAGTTTCTGGAATAAGCTTTAACATGGAAATGATGCCATACTTTAACAGGAGTGAGCATTTGACTTTTCCATAAACATGCAAATAGTTTTCCATAACCTAGATTGGAATCTTTGCTGATGTGTTGAATCAAAAACTATTATATAAATGCACTTTATAGTTCACAAAATAACAGTTGAGTCTGACCTCATGGATGTCAAATGTCCTGGCATGTAACAAGCAAACACTAAACAGTATATTAATACTAAGAAAGAGCAGGAAAGTAGGAGAGTAGATGAATTACCTAAGTTCAAATATTACTGGCACAAGGGGTAATGCTATTTTTGTCTTAGAGGTATTGTTTCAACTTTGTCTTTAGAAAAGAATCCTTGTGATTCAGATCTCATCTAGGAAAAAAAATTAAATGTTTTAGAGTCTATGCAAGAATAGCAGATGTGGATTACGTGATACTTATGTAGTACTCTAATAAGAACAAAAACAGCATAGATGATTTACTATGAAATCATACAAATAGGTATTCTGAATAAACTACTAAAGTGAATGTTTTCATTAGTGAACAGTTCTTTAATTCTGGTTTCAGGTACCTGAAGAAGAACTAGTTAGCATCATTGAAAGATTACTTGGGAGGTTTCATATAAAACATCAATTCACATTGATGAATTGAAATTTCAGTGAAAAAGTATCTTTGAAGGAGATTTACCAAGAATTCGAGTATATCTAAGAACTCAGGTATATAACCAAATTGTAATGGAAGGTTTCAGGACTGAAAAAATATAACTCCATGTGTCTCTGTGAGTGTGTATGTGGCAAAGGGAAGAGGAGGAGAGAGAGAGAATATGAATCCTTGTTTCCAGCTTGAGCCGAAAGTAAATTCAGCTAGGATTCAAACATCAGACATATCTTAGTCCAGCTGGATGCCTACAAACCTAGTACCAACAGAATTGCTTTGCTCAAGGTACTGAGGAGCTAGCTAGTCAAACCTAAGGAAAGAATAATAAAGACACACAAATGTAACTAAGGCTAGTGCCAAGAGTTGGAAAGCAGGGCATTCCTGAATAAACTCAAGTCCTTCCTATTCACACCATCCTCCAGCTCCCAGTTCCTAGGGAGAGGAACTGCATGTATAAAGTAAAAGAGGAAGAGATGAAAATCTCTGCACTGTATCCTGGGCGCCAGAACCAGTTACATTTTGAGTATCCACAAAACATTAACAGTGGCCAGCATTTGCTGAGCCCTCACTTTGGACTAGGTACAACCCTATGAGGTAAGTAATCTTATTGTTATTGTTAAATAATCTATTTTGAAAAAGGGAATTCCATTTATTAGATTGTCTTGATTTTCTTTTCTCTCTTCCCTGTGGGAACATAATATTAAATATGCATTATGAACACCTTTATTAGGTGGCTCATTTTCCTACAGAGGGGAAAACCTAGGCAAGCAGAGATTAAGTAATTGCACGCAGTCACACCACAACCAGACAGAAGAACTGAAACTCAGACCGCAGGAGGAGGGAGTGTGATTCTCCACCTCTACTTCCATTCACTATGGTTTATAGAATAAAACTCAAATGGGAGAGCTGGGTATTCCCTGATTATTGAAGCATACAGAAGTAGATGTGGCCTCAGAAATTCCAGAGGACACAGCAAGCCCTTGGTGCTGCTGCTCAGCTGCTGTACCAAGCAGCATCCTTAAGATTCCAAATGCTGTTTTGGAGGCACCAAAACAATGTATTTTGGAGACTGGGCAAGTTACTTTACACAAGACTGCACAGCACCATCACTTCAGGATGTCAGAACATGCAAGGAAGAAAGCAGCTGACAGTCTTTGGTATCTGGGAAGACTGTACATGAGGAAATCTCCATGTAATGGAGGGAATCCTTAAGTAGGGATAGGGTCTCATATAATGAAAGCGTAATATAATGAACGTCTCAATGATGAAAGTGTAGGCAGTCAAAGTGATATTGTTTGTTAATGGTATTCTACCACTGTATTTCACCCCTGGGGTGATGTGACCTGGGAAAACCACTGTAGGTGCCAACGAAAGTAAGTTAGTAGAAACTTAGTTGGGTGGGAAATTCCCATTTGCATGCCTGCTGGGTGCTGAGCTCTCTGCCTGCATGCGATTACCCTGGAGGCATGTGAGTCTACATGTGTTTTATTCCTAAGACATAAAACTATTGCCCCATTAATAACAAAATTCTTCTCTTACACAATGAGAGAGGGAAAAAAGGAATATGAACACAGCATTTATCTCAGACATAACATTTTACTTCCTGACTGTGTTAATGGTTGCATTTGAATAGCAGGGAGGAAGAAAAAGACTGAAAACAGTGCATCGCATTTAGCATTTAACATCTGGGATCAATTCAGTCAAATTAAGACTCACTAGAGTACACTGGGACATCATGGGGGTCTGTTGTTCTACAATATAGTCATAACAATATTACATGTATTTGCTACACAGTTGACACTGGCTTAAAAGTGCCTTTAAAGACAACAGAACAGGGTTTAAGTCCTGCCTTCTCTCACAAGCTATGCAACTTTGGGCAAGATACTTAATCTTTTTTCGTCTTATTTTATTTGTCTATAAATGCAGATGATATTTGCCTATCTCATTGCATCAATGCGAGGTTTGCAAAAGAGATGACTTGCCAGGTGTTTGGAACACAGCTGGGCACGTAGAACCTGTGCCTCCACAGCCCTTCCCCTGTGCTGCTTCAGCCATTGTCCCCAGTGGCTGAGTAATTCCTATGTTAATTGCCTGGAAAGGGTTCTATGAAAAAAATCTCTGAGTTATTCATTTCTATATCAGAGTAATAGAACTGAAAAGCAAATTCTTCATTTTATCTGGACACACATGAGAACTTTCTTGGGATAAAACATTGTCTGCCTAGATACATATTGATGCCACATTCACACGTAGAAAAATATAACTATCATGTATTGATTATTTACCGCATGCCATGCTCTCTGCTAACCAGGGTTCAGCATCTACATTACTTTCTACAGAGGGAGGAGGATATGATTTATAGAGGTTTTGTATCTTGCTCAGGAGCTCACAGCTAGTAAAGTGATTTATCTGGTACTCAAACCCAGATCTGTCTAAATCCAAAGCAATGTTTGAACCCCCAATCCATGTTGCCTGAACTATAAAGAAAACTTGCACAGACATATTTACATATTTTCACACAAAATCTAGCATTGAAGATAAGCAAGATTTTTTTTTTTTAATGCACACTTCGTTTTCCTTTGTCCTATGAACAGGTGCTTCTCAACTGCCTTCACTTAGGAGATGGGTATAATGTTTTAGAGTTTGATGTCTGCTAATCTCGGAACTCCCCTCAGAGAGTACCAATCCAAAATCAAGTTCTTATCCAAAGTCTTTAACTGTGAAAGGAAAATTTTTAATTCTTTCAATTTCATTCCCATCTAAACCTAATGTTCTGGTTAAGTCGCAAATTAATATTCTTCCTTGGGAAACACTTGTTTTATTTTTCTGGAGATACTCTCTGGGTATATGGATAAGTAACAGTAGCAGGAGAAGTAGTAACCACTGATATTTAGTAAGCATTTACTTTTTTTTTTTTCTTGAGACAGAGTCTCCCTCTGTCACCCAGGATGGAGTGCAGTGGCACAATCTCAGCTCACTGCAACATCTGCTTCCCAGATTCAAGTGATTCTTCTGCCTTAGCCTCCCGAGTAGCTGGGACTGTAGGAACCCACCACCACACCCAGTTAATTTTTATATTTTTAGTAGAGACAGTGTTTCACCATATTGGCCAGGCTGGTCTTGAACTCTTGACCTTGTGATCCGCCCACCTTGGCCTCCCAAAGTGCTGGGATTACAGGCGTGAGCCACTGTGTCCAGCCAGCATTTACTATTAATATATACTAGGTACTATACTAATTAATAAACATGCATTATCTTATTTACTACTCACTATAACCTTATAAAGGAAGTGACTTTTATACAATAGTTGAGGAACTGAGCCATAGAGAGTTAAAGCTAATGATTTGCAGAGGTGGATCTCAAACCAGATTCTGCCTGACAGTAACATCCATATTTCTAAGAGCTACAGATTCCGCCTCAGTTGTGAATCAGGGTGCTGCTTAATTTCTCATTATTCCTGCATAATTAAATGAATGCACTGCAACCCTGCAGCTTCTGTTACACTACCAGGTAACATTTCAGAAGACAATGCAGACAGGAATCCAGTAGGGAGTACTTAAAACTGCAGCATTCCAGCCAGGTAAACGGAATCAAATCCCATTTAGTGAAAGCCCTAGGGATCAACAAATGTCTGACTGCAGCAGAAGCTACTCAAATAGCTTCTTCTCAGGGGACTATGCTCCATGATCCTCTTGATGTGTTCCCTGTGTGAGGACAGTTTGGAGTGGGTGAAACAGTCAGAATATCCAGGAACACTGAAACTCACTGAATAAAAGACAATGTCATAAATTACCAGCCTTAGAAATCAGGGACCAATGCACTCAAGTGTTTCTTAGATCTCCACGGGCAAACACTGTAGGACCGTTCTTTTCAGAGAAAGATAACTTCACAATATAAGCTTCGGTTTAGGATTTTGCATCCTCATTCAGATCTTCAGGTAATGTTAGGTCCTGTGTCTTACTGGAGCATGTTGGCAATGGACATATATGTGCTTTTCCTGGCATGATACCAATAAATCTGCAATGATCCATTCATTCTCTCTCGCATGGCATTTTTTTTCGGGGGGAACCTCAACATCTTTCTACAGAACAGGTGTCTGATGTTAGCTTAAGTTATTTAGTCTTTAGGCATGAGAAGTAAACTGGTCCATTAGGAGATCAAATCCATGACTTTGTGCTCTAATTAAAATATCTTAAAACAATTGAACTAGCATTTTGAAAATTCCCATGTAAAGGATAGTCCTTTTAGCTCTTGAATTGCCATTAATGTTTTCATCAACTCTCTCTTAAATTCTTCAAAAATGACTCCCTTCTCCATTCATAGGATAACCCTTCAATCTGACACAATTCCAAATTGGTTCTTCCAGGATTTTATCCTCACCTGATTCCATCTGTACCTTCTCTAACAAGCAAGCAAAAATGTTTTCTGACCTTAAAAAAAAGCTTTCCTCTCCGTCATGTTATCCCCAGAGATACCTTTTTTCTCTCAATTCCACTCAGAAAATTCAAGAATGTTTATTTTTGTTATAAAACCAATATTTGAACTATAAAAAACAAATACCCATTGATGAAAAAGAGGAAATAAAAAGCTGCCAATAATATAACTACTTAGATATAACAAAAAATAGGGTCATTCTGATTTGTACTATATTTTACTTAAAAATGTAGCATTAATGTTTTTCTCTGTCATTAAATATTTTATTATTTAAAGAGTAAAGAACACCCATTGCCCTTTTCTGAACCTCCTCCTGTCCCAGTCTTCTGTCCAAGAACACAATTCTCTCATCTGTAACTTCCCCATATCAAACTCACTAACCTTCTCTCATTTCTCGCTCTCTCCTTCCTTTACCAACTTGTCATGCCACATGGGAAACCACATTTCCTTCCAGGAACTCTTTGCTCCCTCACCTTACATAACCTACACACACACACACACACACACACACACACACACACACACACACACACTCTTTCCACCCTATTGATAGCCTCCTTGTGGACTATCATGAGGAGATACTTCATAAGATATTTTCCCTGCATGTTCTCCCCTCCTTTTCACCCCACAAAAGGTAGATGCCATTCTCATTTAATAAAGGACGAAACTGAACCTCAGAATAGTTTGTTCAAAGTCACAGTGAAATCATCTAAGCTCTTTGTCAAAATGCATATTCCTGGGTTCCACCACCTTATTTTTGTTCCATCTACCTTATTGATCAGATCTATAGAGATAAAACCCAGAAGCTTGCCCCTCAAAACCCTCCAGGTTATTCCAAATCCCACTATCAGGTTATTCCAAAGCACACTAAAGTTAGAGGAGTATTGGCTCAAAAGAGCACTCTTTCTTAAAATGAAACACATGCCTTCCTTCCATCTATAATTTCTTTCCCCAGCTCCAGGACTAAATGTTGGCTGAGCTTTCTATTAAACATATAACTCAGTATGCTCCCTAAATGAGCAACCTGCCTGGAGATATGTAGCTCCACTGGGTGGCTATATCCAGAAGAGAAATAGCAATCACTGCAGTTAGTTCAGCTCTCAAGAAGCCTCATCCCTAGGGAAAGGGGGAGAGCACCACATCAAGGGAGCACCTCATGAGACAGAAGAATCTGAACAGCAGCCTTGAGTCCCACATCTTCCCTGTGACATCTACCTAAGTGAGAAGGAACCAAAAACAAGTCTAGTAGTATGACAAAACAAGATTCTTTAACATTCCCAAAAGATCACACTAGTTCACCAGCAATGGATTCAAACCAGGACAAAATCTCCAAATTGCCAGAAAAATAATTCAGAATGCTGACTATTAAGCCAATTAAAGAGGCATGAGAGAAAGATGAAGTCCAATTTAAAGAAATCAAAAACATGATAGAAACATCTCCAGTGAAATAGGTATCATAAATTTAAAAAACACTGACAACTTCTGGAAATGAAGGACACACTTAGAGAACTGCAAAATGCACTTGAAAGTCTCAAAAGTAGAATCAAACAAGTAGAAGAAGGAACTTCAGAGCTCAAAGACAAGGCTTTCCAATTAACCCAATCTATTAAAGACAAAGAACAAAGAATTTAAAAACAATGAACAAAGCCTAAATAAAGTTTGGGATTATGTTAAATGACCAAACCTAAGAATAATTGGCATTCTCGAGGGAGAAGATAACTCTAAAAGTTAGAGTTTTTCCAAGAACATATTTGGGGGCATAACTGAGGAAAACTTCTCTGGCCTTCCTAGAGACCTAGACATCCAAATACAAGAAGCTCAAAGAACACCTGAGAAATTCATCACAAAAGATCATTGCCCAGGCACTCATAGTTATCAGGTAATCTAAAGTCAAGATGAAGGAAAGAATCAGATTAACAGCAGATTTCTCAGCAGAAACCCTATAAGCTACAAGGGATTGGGGTCCTATATTCAGCCTCCTTAAACAAAGCAATTATCAGCCAAAAATTTTGTATTCAGCAAAACTAAGTCTTATAAATGAAGGAAAGATTTGGTCTTTTACAGACAAACAAATGCTGAGAGAATTTGCCACTACCAAGCCAGCACTACAAGAACTTCTAAAAGGAACTTTAAATCTTGAACAAATGTGTGAAATGCACCAAAACCAAATCTCCTTAAAGCATAAATATCACAGGACCTATAAAAGAACTATGCAATGAAAAATAAACCAAGGTTTTTCAGGTAACAAATAGCATGATGAATAGAATAGTACCTCATATCTCAATACTAAAGTTGAATGTAAATGGCTTAAATGCTCCACTTAAAAGATATAGAATGGCAGAATGAGTAATAACACACCAAACAAGAGACTCACTTGACACATAAGGACTCACATAAATTTAAGGTAAAAGAATTGAAAAAAATATTCCATGCAAATGGATACCAAAATTGAGTGGGCACCAAATTCATATATCAAACAAAACAAACTTTAAAGCAACATCAGTTAAAAAAGACAAAGAAGAACATTATATAATGATAAAAGATCTAATCCAACAGGAAAATATCACAATCCTAAATATATATGCACCTAACAGTAGGGCTCCCAAATTTATAAAACAATTACTATGAGACCTAAGAAATGAGACAGACAGCGACACAATAATAGTGGGGGACTTCAGTGCTCCACTGACAGCGTTAGACAGGTTATCAAGTCAGAAAGTCCACAACAGAACAATGGAATTAAACTATACCCTAGAACAAATGGACTCAACAGATATTTACAGAACATTCTACCCAATGACTGCAGAATATACATGCCATTTATCAGCACATAGAATATTTTCCAAGATAGAGCAAATGATAGGCCACAAAACAAATCTCAACAAATTTTAGAAAATCAAAATAATAGCAAGTACTCTCTCAGACCACAGTGGAATAAAATTTGAAATCAACCCCAAAGGAACCTCAAAACCATGCAAATAAGTGGAAATTCAATAACCTGCTACTGAATGATTGCTGGGTCAACAATGAAATCAAGATATGAACTGAAAATTCTTTGAAATGACTAATAGTGATATTACCCATTAAAACCTCTGGGATACAGCAAGGTCAGTGCTAAGAGGAAAGTTCATAGCATTAAATGCCTACATCAAAAAGCTGAAAGAGCATAAATAAACAATCTAAGGTCCTACCTCAAGGAGTAGAGAAATAAGAAAAAACCAAACCTAAACCCATCAAAAGAAAATAAATAACCGAGAGGGGTTTCAAGATGGCATCATAGAGGCGACTCGGGATTGCAGCTCTCAGTGAAGGCACAGAGGGTGAGTCCTAGCCGCATTCTCGGATGGACCTTTTTTGCCCACAGAGCGTGGAAAGTCCCAGGTGTGGGAGAGACACGGGACGCGCGCGGCCGGTTCGGCCGGCACCGTAGCGCAGCGGGACCCAGCACGGAACTCACTGGTCTGGGTGCCCTGTTAAACCGGCAATCTGAGATTTGGAAGGGCAGATTGGCATGTCTATCTGATTGAATGGGACTTGGACAATGAGCCAGACCAGGAGTTTCCTGGGAAGCGTGACCTGAGCCGGTGCAGTGGGCAGCGGCACGGGAGAACGCACGGATCCCAGTGCCCTATCGGCAGGCTCCTGGGGCGCCAGTGAGAGAGTCAACCTTTCAGCTTGGGAAGAGGAAGAGAGAGAGAGAGAGAGAGGATGGATTCTGAGGCAGGGAGCTGGGTGATCGGGCTCGGCGGGTCCCACCCTCACGGGTACGGCAGGGCGGCGATTGGAGGCACTTGGGGCTGAAAGTTTTGCTGCTGGCATCTAGGACGGTGCAGCCTGGTGGGGGAGGGGTGTCCACCACTACCAACGCAATCCGCCCCTACTGAAGTACCGCCCAGGGCTGATGCAGTCTGCCATTGCCAAGGCAACCTGCCATAACAGAGAGCGGTCCACAGCAGAACGGAGCCTTGCCGCAGCAGGGCGGACCCGTGCTAGCAGGGCGGAGCCCCGGCAGGCAAATAGTGAATAGACTGCCTCCTAGTGGGGCAGGACAGTGCAACAGAAACTCATAAAGAAAGCCCCAACTTCCTGAAACAGAGCACCTAAGGGGGGAAAAAAAAGGGCAAGGGGTTTATAAGTTCTGTTGCAGCAGACATAAACACATCCTCCCAACAACTCTGAATGAAAAACAGAGCTCACAGCTCAGCACTGGAGCTCCTATAAAGCACAAACTATCTCCTCAAGCAGCTCACTGACCCCTGTATATCCAAAAAGTCACCCCAAAAAAGGACTAATCAGACTAACATTTGGCAGGCATCATTCTGGAACAAAGATAGCAGAAGAAGAAACTGATAGCATCCCTCACTGTTCCGCAGCTGCTACAGGTGTACTCCAGAAAAGCAGGGCCTGGAGTGGACCTCAGCACTCATACAGCAGAGGGGCTAGACCATTAGAAGGAAAACTAAGTAACAGAAATACCTCATCATCAACAATCTGGGCATCCACACAGAGACCCAATTGAAAAATCGGCAACTACTAAGACGACAGGTGGATAAATCCATACAGATGGAAAGAAACCAGCGCAAAATGGAGGAAAACACCCAAAACAAAAACACCTCACCTCGTAAAAAGGACCAAAACTCCTCACCAGCAAGGGAACAAAGCTGGACAGAGAATGAATGTGACGAAATGACGGAATCAGACTTCAGAAAGTGGATAATGAGAAACTTCAGTGAGCTAAAAGAACATGTTCTAAATCAGTGCAAAGAAACTAAGAACCTTGAAAAAAAGATTTGAAAAAAGATTCGAGGAATTGATAACAAGAATGGACAACTTAGAGAGGAATATGAATGAATTGAAGGAGCTGAAAAACACAACACGAGAACTTCGTGAAGCATGCACAAGTTTCAACACCCGAATTGACCAAGCAGAAGAAAGAATATCAGAAGTTGAAGATCAACTCAATGAAATAAAATGAGAAACCAAGATTAAAGAAAAAAGCACAAAAAGGAATGAACAAAATCTCCAAGAAATGTGGGACTATGTGAAGAGACCCAACCTACGTTTGATAGGTGTACCAGAATGTGATGAAGAGAATGAATCCAAGCTGGAAAACACTATTCAGGATATTATCCAGGAAAATTTCCCCAACCTAGCAAGACAGGTCAATACTCATCTCCAGGAAATACAGAGAACACCACAAAGATACTCCGCAAGAAGAGCAACCCCAAGGCACATAATTGTCAGATTCACCAGGGTTGAAATGAAGGAGAAAATACTAAGGGCAGCCAGAGAGAAAGGTCGGGTCACCCACAAAGGGAAGCCCATCAGACTCACAGCAGATCTCTCGGCAGAGACTCTACAAGCCAGAAGAGAGTGGGGGCCAATATTCAACGTCCTTAAAGAAAAGAACTTTCAACCCAGAATTTCATATCCAGCCAAACTGAGCTTCATAAGTGAAGGAAAAATAAAATCCTTCATGAACAAGCAAGTACTCAGAGATTTTGTCACCACTAGGCCTGCTTTACAAGAGCTGCTGAAAGAGGCACTAAACATAGAAAGAAACAACCAGTACCAGCCATCCTAAAAGCATACCAAATGCTAAAGAGCATCAACAAAATGAAGAATCTACATAAACCAATGGGCAAAACACCCAGCTAGCATCAAAATGGCAGTATCAAATTCACACATAACAATATTAACCATAATGTAAATGGGCTAAATGCACCAATCAAAAGACACAGACTGGCAAATTGGATAAAAAACCAAAACCCATCGGTGTGCTGTATCCAGGAAACCCACCTCACACGCAAGGATACACAAAGGCTCAAAATAAAGGGATGGAGGAAGATTTACCAAGCAAATGGAGAGCAAAAAAAAGCAGGAGTTGCAATTCTTGTCTCTGATAAAATAGACTTTAAAGCAACAAAGATCAAAAGGGACAAAGAAGGTCATTACATAATGGTAAAAGGATCGATACAACAAGAAGAGCTAATGATTCTAAATATATATGGACCCAATGCAGGAGCACCCAGATATATAAGGCAAGTTCTTAATGACTTACAAAGAGACTTAGACTCCCACACAATAATAGTGGGAGACTTTAACACTCCACTGTCAATATCAGACAGATCAACCAGACAGAAAATTAACAAGGATATCCAGGACTTGAACTCAGACCTGGAACAAGCAAACCTGATAGACATTTACAGAAATCTCCACCCCAAATCCACAGAACATACATTCTTCTTAGCACCACATCACACCTACTCCAAAATTGACCACATCATTGGAAGTAAAGCACTCCTCAGCAAATGCAAAACAACTGAAATCATAACAAACAGTCTCTCAGACCATAGTGCAATCAAGTTGGAACTCAGAATTTAGAATAATAACTCAGAACCGCACAGCTTCATGGAAACTGAACAACTGGCTCTTGAATGTTGATTGGAGAAACAATGAAATGAAGACAGAAATAAAGAAGTTCTTTCAAACCAACGAGAATGAAGACACAACGTACCAGAATCTCTGTGACGCATTTAAAGCAGTCTGTAGAGGGAAATATATAGCAATAAGTGCCCACATGAGAAGAGTGGAGAGATCCAAAATTGACACCCTATCGTCAAAATTGAAAGAGCTACAGGAGCAACATCAAAAAAGCTCAAAACCTAGCTGAAGACAAGAAATAACTAAGATCAGAGCAGAACTGAAGGAGATAGAGACAAGAAAAACCCTTCAAAAAAATTAATAAATCCAAGAGCTGGTTTTTCAAAAAGATCAACAAAATAGACAGACCACTAGCCAGACTGATAAAAAAGAAAAGAGAGAACAACCAAATAGATGCAATAAAAAACGATAATGGGGAAGTCACCACAGATTCCACAGAAATTCAAACCATCATCAGAGAATACTACAAACAACTCTATGCACATAAACTAGTAAACCAGAAAGAAATGGATAAATTCCTGGACGCCTGTGTCCTCCCAAGCCTAAACCAGGAGGAACCCAAAACTATGAATAGACCAATAACAAGGTCTGAAGTTGAGGCAGCAATTAAGAGCCTACCACACAAAAAAAGCCCAGGTCCAGATGGGTTCACAGCTGAATTCTACCAGACACACAAAGAGGATCTGGTACCATTCCTTCTGAAACTATTCCAAATAATTCAAAAAGAGGGAACCCTTCCCAAATCATTTTATGAGACCAACATCATCCTGATACCTAAACCCGGCAGAGACTCAACAAGAAAAGAAAACTTCAGGCCAATATCCATGATGAACATAGATGCGAATATCTTCAATAAAATACTGGCAAACCGATTGCAACAGCACATTAAAAAACTTATCCATCATGATCAAATAGGATTCATCCCGGGTATGCAAGGCTGGTTCAACATACGCAAGTCTATAAATGTAATTCACCACATAAACAGAAGCAAAAACAAAAACCACATGATTATCTCAATGGACGCAGAGAAGGCATTTGACAAAATTCAACAGCCCTTTATGCTAAAAAACCTCAATAAACTTGGTATTGATGGAACATATCTCAAAGTAATAAAAGCTATTTATAACAAACCGACAGCCAATATCATACTTAATGGGCAAAAACTGGAAGCATTCCCTTTGAAATCCGGCACTAGACAAGGATGCCCTCTCTCACCACTCCTATTCAACATAGTACTGGAAGTTCTAGCCAGAGCAATCAGGCAAGAGAAAGAAATAAAGGGTATTCAAATAGGAAAGGTGGAAGCCAAATTGTCTCTATTTGCAGATGACATGATAGTATACCTAGAAGACCCCATCACCTCAGCCCAAAAGCTCCTGAAACTGATAAGCAACTTCAGCAAAGTCTCCAGCATTTCTATACAGCAATTACAGACTTAAAGGGAACCAAATCAAGAATGAACTGCCATTCACAATTGCTACAAAGA
Source organism: Saguinus oedipus (assembly GCA_031835075.1). Taxonomy (NCBI): domain Eukaryota; kingdom Metazoa; phylum Chordata; class Mammalia; order Primates; family Cebidae; genus Saguinus; species Saguinus oedipus. The sequence continues at coordinate 104,276,829 of CM063175.1, read as the reverse complement.
AAATAAAATACCTAGGAATACAACTCACAAGGAACATAAGGGATCTCTTTAAGGAAAACTACAAACCACTGCTCAATGAAATAAGAGAGGATACAAACAGATGGAGAAACATTCCATGTTCGTGGTTAGGAAAAATCAATATTGTAAAAATGGCTATACTGCCCAAAGTAATGTACACAATCAATGCTATCCCCATCAAACTACCATTGAATTTCTTCACAGAACTGGAAAAAAACACCATGAATTTCATATGGAACCAAAAAAGCGCCCACATAGCCAAGTCAATTCTAAGCAAAAAGAACACAGCGGGAGGCATCACACTACCAGACTTCAAACTATACTACAAGGCTACAGTAATCAAAACAGCATGGTACTAGTACCAAAACAGAGATATAGACCAATGGAACAGAACAGAGGCATCGGAGGCTACACAACATATCTACAACCATATAATCTTTGATAAACTTGACAAAAACAAGCAATGGGGAAAGGATTCCCTGTTTAATAAATGGTGTTGGGAAAACTGGCTAGCCATGTGCAGAAAGCAGAAACTGGACCCCTTCCTGACACCTTACACTAAAATTAACTCCAGATGGATTAAAGACTTAAACATAAGACCTGACACCATAAAAACCATAGAAGAAAATCTAGGCAAAATCATTCAGGACATAGGAGTAGGCAAGGACTTCATGAACAAAGCACAAAAAGCATTGGCAACAAAAGCCAAAATAGACAAATGGGACCTAATCAAACTCCACAGCTTCTGCACGGCAAAAGAAACAGTCACTAGAGTGAATTGGCAACCATCAGAATGGGAAAAAATTTTTGCTATTTACACATCTGACAAAGGGCTGATATCCAGAATTTACAAAGAATTCAAACAGATTTACAGGAAAAAAACAAACAAGCCCATTCAAAAATGGGCAAAGGATATGAACAGACACTTTACAAAAGAAGACATACATGAGGCCAACAAACACATGAAAAAATGCTCATCATCACTGGTCATTAGAGAGATGCAAATCAAAACCACATTGAGATACCATCTCACGCCAGTTAGAATGGCGATCATTAAAAAATCTGGAGACAGCAGATGCTGGAGAGGATGTGGAGAAATAGGAACACTCTTACACTGTTGGTGGGAGTGTAAATTAGTTCAACCATTGTGGAAGACAGTGTGGCGATTCCTCAAGGACCTAGAAATAGAAATTCCATTTGACCCAGCAATCCCATTACTGGGTATATATCCAAAGGACTATAAATTGTTCTACTATAAGGACACATGCACACGAATGTTCATTGCAGCACTGTTTACAATAGCAAAGACCTGGAACCAACCCAAATGTCCAACGATGATAGACTGGACTGGGAAAATGTGGCACATATACACCATGGAATATTATGCAGCAATCAAAAACGATGAGTTTGTGTCCTTTGTAAGGACATGGATGAATCTGGAGAACGTCATTCTCAGCAAACTGACACAAGAACAGAAAAAGAAATACTGCATATACTCACTCATAGGTGGGTGAGAAAAATGAGAACACATGGACACAGGGAGGGGGTCTACTACACACTGGGGTCTATTGGGGGGAATGGGGGAGGGACAGCGGGGGTGTGCTGGGGAGGGATAGCCTGGGGATGAATGCCAAGTGTGGGTGAAGGGGAGGAAGGCAGCAAAACACACTGCCATGTGTGTACCTATGCAACTATCTTGCACGTTCTGCACATGTACCCCAAAACCTATAACGCAATAAAAATTGAAAAAAAATAAAGAAAATAAATAACCAAGATTAGAGCAGAACTAAATGAAATTGAAAAAACAAACAAAAAGCCAAAAGATAAATGAAGCAAAAAGCTGGTTCTTTGAAAAGAGACCATTAGCAAGATTAACCAAGAAAAGAAGAGAAAGATTCAAATAAGCTCAATTAAAAGTGAAATGGGAGATACTGCATCCGATACCACAGAAATACAGAAGATCATTTGAGTGATGTGAACACCATTACATGCATAAACTACAAAACGTAGAGGAGAGAAATAAATTCCTAGAAATATACAATGCTCCTAGATTGAACCAGGAAGAAATAGAAACTCTGAACAGAGCAATAACGAGCAGTGAGATTAAAATAGTAATTAAAAAGTTACCAACACAAAAAGTCCAGGACCAGACAGATTCATTGATGAGCTGTCTGTTGGACATTCAAAGAAAAAATGGTACTGATCATATTTGGCACTATTCCAAAAGATAGAGAAAGAGGGAATCGGCAGGGCGCTTTGGCTCATGACTGTAATCTCAGCACTTTGGGAGGCTGAGGTGGGTGGATCACAATACCAAGAGATCAAGACCATCCTGGCCAACATGTTGAAATTCCAGCATTACTAAAAATACAAAAATTAGCTGGGTATAGCGGTGTCCACCTGTAATCCCAGATACTCAGAAGGCGGCGGCAGGAGAATTGCTTAAACCTGGGAGGCAGAGGTTGTGGTGAGCCTAGATTGTGCCACTGCATTTCAACCTAGTGACAGAGTGAAACTCTGTCTCAAAAAAAAAAAAAAAAAAGGAAAGAAAGAAATAGAAAAGAAAGAGGAAATCCTCTCTAAATCATTCTATGAAGCCAGTATCATCCTAATACCAAAACCAGGGAATGACATAACCAAAGAAGAAAACTACAGACCAAACCAATATCTCTGATGAACCTAGATGCAAAAATTCTTAACAAAATACTAGCTAACCAAATCCAAAAGCAGAGCAAAATGACAATCCACCATGATCAAGTAGGTCTCATACCAGGGATGCAAGGATGGTTTACCATCTGCAAGTCAATAAATGTGGTACACCAGATAAACAGAATTTTTTTAAAAAATCACATGATCATCCTGATAGACTCAGAAAAAGCATTTAACAAAATCCAGCATCTGTTTATGATTAAAACCCTCAGCAAAATTGGCATACAAGGGACATACCTTAAGGTAACAGCAGCCATCTACGACAAACCCACAGCCAACACTACCCTGAATGGGGAAAAGCTGAAGGCATTCCCCCTGAGACCTGGAACAAGACAAGGATGCCCACTTTCACCACTTCTATTCAACATAGTACTGGAAGTCCTAGCCAGAGCAATTGGACAAGAGAAAGAAATAAGGGGCATCCAAATGCATAAAGAGGAAGTCAAACTGTTGCTGTTTGCTGATGACATGATTGTATACCTTGAAACCCTAAAGATTCATCCAAACAGCTTCCAGAACTGGTAAATGAATTCAGCAAAGTTTTAGTATAAAAATATACACACATCAGTAGTCCTGCTATACACCAACAGCAACCAAGCTGAGAATCAAAGCAGGAACTCAATCCCTTTTACAATAGCTGCAAGAAAATGAAATTAAATTATTGGGAGTATACTCAACCAAGGAGGTCAAAAGACTCCTACAAGGAAAACTACAAAACACTGCTGAAAGAAATCATAGATGACACTGACAAATAGAAACATACCCCATGCTTATGGATGAGCAGAATCAATATTGTGAAAATGACCAAACTGCCAAAAGCAATCCTCAAATTCCATGCAATTTCCATCAAAATACCACCATAATTCTTCACAGAACTAGAAAAAACCTCAAAATTCGTATAGAAAAAAAACAACAAAAAAGCCTGCATGGCCAAAGCAAGACTAAGCAAAATGAACAAATCTAGGGGCATTACATTACCTGACTTCAAACTATACTATAAGGCCATAGTCACCAAAACTGCATGGTACTAGTATAAAAACAAGCACACAGACCAATGGATCAGAATAGAGAACCAAGAAACAAAGCCAAACACTTACAGCAACTTATCTTTGGCAAAGCAAACAAAAGATGCTAGTCAACAAAAGGTGCTGGGATAACTGGCAAGCCATATGTAGAAAAATGAAACAGGATCCTCATCTCTCACCTTATAAAAAAATCAACTCAATATGGATCAAATACTTAAATAAATCTAAGACCTGAAACCATAAAAATTCTAGAAGATAACACTGGAAAAACACTTCCCAACATTGACTCAGGCAATGACTTCATGACCAAGAATCCAAAAGCTAATGCACCAAAAACAAAGATATATAGATGATACTTAATTAAATGAAAAAGCTTCTCTACAACAAAATAATCATCACAGTAAACAGATAACCCATGGAGTAGGAGAAAATCTTCACAATCTACACATTGGACGAAAGACGAATATCCAGAATCTACAAGGAACTCAACAAATCATCAAGAAGAAGCAAACAATCTCATCAAAAAGTGGGCTAAGAATGTAAATAGACAATTCAAAAAGAATACATACAAATGGCCAAGAAAACATGAAAAATGCTCAGCATCACTAATGATCATGGAAATGCAAATCAAAACCACAATGTGACACCATCTCACCCCTGCAAAAACAGGCATAATCAGAAAATCAAAAAAAATAATAGATGTTGGCGTGGATGTGGTGAAAAGGAAACACTTTTACAATGTTGGCAGGAATGTAAACTAGTACAACCACTCTGAAAAACTGTGTGAAGATTCCTTAAAGAACTAAAAACAGATCTACGGTTTGATCCAGCAATACCACTCCTAGGTATCTACCCAAAGGAAAAGAAGTCATTTTACAAAAAAGATACTCGCACCTGTATATTTATAGCAGCATAATTTGCAACTGCAAAAATATGGAACCAGCCCAAATCCCCATCAATCAATGAGTGGATAAAGAAAACGTGGTTTATATATATCCCATGGAATACTACTCAGCCATAAAAAGGAATGAAATAATGACATTTGCAGCAACCTGGATGGAACTGGAGACCATTATTCTAAGTAAAACAACTCAGGAATGGAAAATCAAACTTCATATGTTCTCACTCATAAGTGAGAGCTAAGCTACGAGGACACAAAGGCATAAGAATGATCCAATGTACTTCGGGGATTCAGGGGGAAAGTATTGGAAGGGGTGAGGGTAAAAGACTACACATTGGGTACAGGTACACTACTCGGATGACAGCTGTACCAAAATCTCACAAATCACCACTAAATTACTTATTCATGTAACCAAATATCACCTGTTTCCCAAAAATCTATTGAAATAAAAAATAAATTAATAAAAATTTTAAAAAGCAATGATCATAAAAGATTGATAAATTTTACTTCATTAAAATTAAGAACTCCTATTTATTAAAATTATCAATAAGACAGTGAGAAGGAAAATTAAAAATAGGACCAGATATTTTCATACATATGTCTGATGAAGAAATGTATGCAAAATATATTTTAAAACCTACAAACCAATAAAAAATGCAATTAAAAAATAAAATAAAATGGCAAAACACATAAATATGTATTAATCTAAATAAGGTTAAGAATGCATGCAAAAATGTGAATGAATTTGGTTCCTTAATTCTCCTTTGCTTTGGCTGGAAAATAATGACAGGCTGACTCTTTTTTATCATGTTGCACTTTCAAAGGCAGAATTATTTGTTTATTAGTTTCTTCAAAGAATAATGATTATGAAAGAACAAAGGCATACAGCGATACTGATACACACATGATGGTTCAGAATCTTGAATACAAAAGTATTTCTCACTCTGCCTCAGGAATATGTCAGCTAGACCTGATTAGGTTCAAAGTATCTTTGAGGAACTAATCATAGCTAGTTTAATAACCACTTGGAATAAACCACCGGAGAGGGCAATGTGGGGGGAATGGATTGGGGAGCTTAGTAGGTACCTAGAAAATAAGCTGTTTTGAGAAATGCAATGCCCAAATAAGGCTTTGGGAGTAGCCTTCCAGGCATGATCCAGCCCTCTTGTCTACTTTCATCTGTGATGCTGGATATAGAAACGGAGAAAGCGTGGCAGAAGCTTTAGTGCCAATGGTTAGCCAGGTCTTAATAATACGTCCTTTAACATGATTTCTTGTGATAGTCTCTTTAGACAGGCCGTTGTGCTTTTCATAGCTTCCAGATGTCAAAGCTGTGATGCAAAAAATTGAAACAAGTGTAATGGGCTTGATTGTGCAAAATCAGATCAATTCAAATTAGTTTATGGGCCCACTAAACATTAACAGTCAATGAGTTTACAAGAGATTAAAACTGAAAACAGCACTAACTATGGTATTTCATGACAGAATGAGAAATTTAACAGCTAAAATGAAAATATTTCATTTCATTTTTATCTAGTAGCAATTTTCAAATCACCCCAGGATATGTTCGACTATAAATCTTAGCATTCACCACCATATCTTTTAAAAGTGGAATTCCAAGGAAATTGGCAGCATTGCCCTGGGATGTTCTCAATAAGAATTACTTGATAATAGGCTTCTGAGTGGTCACCTTCCTCCCCACATAACTTGTGTCAAGTAAGTTAATATATGCAAAAGGCTGGATATATAGTGAGCACAGAGTTGGTGCTTAATATGCAATGGTTTCTTTCCCTTTCTCCTACACTGAGGAAGACACCCTTTCCTGGTATCTATAGGAAAAACTGGAAGCAGGCAAGTATATTTTGGGTTAAAATTATACACAGCTGAAGTTTTCTTCAGTAAGTTCTTGAGAGGGCAGATTGTTTGAGCTATGTCCAGACGTTCCAATGAATAATTCACTACTCAAGGCTCAATAATGTCAAAATTCTTTTAAGAAAACAAGATGTGTCTATAAACTTTTCATATGTTCAGTGACACTGAATTAACAAGGAGAAAAACGGCCAGACATTACTGTTCATATAATGAAATTAAATGGGCACAGATTTTGGAGCCAAAAGGACCTGGATTTGAGTCCTACTTTCAAAACTTACTAGCTATGTGACCTTGGATAAGACCTGGAATCTCGCTGGGAGTCATTTCAAATGCGTTGTCACTTTCTTTGCAATGCTGTTATGAGGATTCAGGATGAGATGTGTAAAGCACTGATACAGTCTCTGGTAAAGTGTGAGCACTCATTAAATGATTTGACAGTGCAATGGATATTCAAGCATATGCATTACTATTAAATTTACATTGATTAAAAGTAGGAATATAGATTCAAAGATTTTTAACAAAATTGTGGGTGCCGCTACTGCAACAGAGAGCAAATGGGGCTACTTGCTCTCTGGTTTTGACCAACTCCCCTACATCTTCTAGTTCTTATAATGCTTTCCTCCAAGAAAAAAAAAATTAATATCTAGTTCTGATTTTCTCCTTAGAGATTTATGAGTACTAAATATGTTTTAATACATCTATAAAGAGACTTAAGTTCTTTTTAGAAATAAAGCTGAAGAAGCCATTGATCAGAGTTTGACATGGGAATAATTTCACTGCTAGGCTGCATTTTTCCAGATACATTTCTCCCCAGAAACTGATAGGAAATTCAGTATTTCATTTTCTGAATATTGCCCAAATGAACTGTGGAAGTCCAGCAGAAGTGCTTGATTGTACTTTCATTAGACTTCCTTTCCTTTAGGCCATACAGGTGCAATGAAAGAAGAAAGAAAATTAATTAAATTTATGGGCATGTTTATACCCTCCAGGTGTCATAAAATGTACTGGCTCAGACATTTTTCAAGTAATTAAGCAGACATCTCTCTGAGTTTCCTAATGAGTTGCTGCCCTTCCCTTTTTAATCTGGTGAGAGATCTCATCACCTGCTTTCTGTCAGCTGATGGGCTTATTCCCCGGATGAGCTCAACCTTCTCCTCATGCTGCAAAGTGCTAATGGGACTTCATGGATACAAATATGAAATCCTCTTCTCTGAAAAAATATTTCCAAGGGTCAAGTAATATTTGTACTAGGTGTGGTGGCTGAGGGATATTACAATAAATCTGTTTGCCTTTTATATGTATTATTGGAAATGCTGCTGTATATTATTTGAAAAATATGACTGAAATATACACAAATATTCAAATATATTATATTCTATATTACATATATATGAAGATAAATAATTCATTTCAGTCTCGGGCTTAGCTTCACTGATGAGACAAACTTTGAAACGCATCTTATATGATGTATCAATGAAATTTTCCGACAAAGTAGAGGTGGAGGAAGATTGCAGGAGAGGTGAAGAACATATATAACTGACTTACATGATGCTTCTACAATTCACCCAACACTGTTCCAGACACCAAACACCCTTAAGAAACACTGGGTTTAGAAAGCAAACCAACACATATGAAATAATTAGAGCTCTAAATTACAGAGAATATGTACGATTGATTGGATGACACAAAAGTTGAGTATAATGCATGTTCAGAAGACATAGAAGGGCCCAGGACAGAGTTGAGTATGGAGAAGGAAGCCATCTCAATAGAATGGAGAACTAGCCGAGCTAAGACACTTGCTGAAGAAAGAAACGGAAAAGAGGATCCTTTATAGGAGCACGTTATAAATTCAGCATCAGCAGGAACATGGAAGGAACTTCTCTGTCTAGAGCAGAGAGTGTGGCATGGAAAGCATCTGCAAATAAGATTAAAGAGCCACAGGGAGGTCAAATGAAAATGGAAAGTTTAGAATCCAGGGTGAGACGTTAGAATTTGAACCATTGTATATATTCCTTGGCAGTGACATATAATCAATCTTTTTTTAAATCACTTGAAGAAATCTTAAAGACCAACTAATCTAAACTTATCCTCCCTGCACAATTTTTTTCCCAGATGAAGAAATAACACTGAAAAGCATATTTTATTAAAATTCATCTAGCAGTGACTTGGATAGCTTCAGGACAGCTTGAGCTCCCAGGCACTCTGGGGAAATGCCTTATCTTTCCTCCAGACTTTCCCTGCCTCTGATGGTCCCCATCTCAGTGGAATGGCTCCTTCATCCCAGGGATGCCCAAGGCCTGCCCTGGCAGTTTTACCACTTTATTCTCTCTTAAAGCCACCACTTTACTCTGTTCTTAGGACCACTGCCTTATTCAAATCTTCATCCTTTTTGACTGGAGTAACACAGGAGTGGTTTACATTTTCTCCTTGCTTTGCTTTTGTTCCATTCTATCATTCTCCAAATGAACTTGAGCAAAAAAGTTTGGGGCACCAAAACCATCTTCCTAAAATTCATTATTTTATTATTGTCTTCAGAGTAAAACCCCAAACTCCTCTGCTCGGTCTCCTGTGTCAATGATTCTTCAATATCCTTAAGCAGTGTCCTCTCCCCCACCATGAATGTCCTCACTGTTCCCATGTCCATCTCACTGCAGCCTTAACTCCAAATGCTTCCCCTTTCTGTGGTGCTCCTCTCTTTCTTCAGCACTCTGGCATCACCTCCTTTAGGAAAATTTAAATCGCATCTCTTTTAGTTGCAATTGACTGAAATCCTAAACCATCCAATTTAAACAAAACTCAAAGCAATTTGAACAACAAAAAGAAGTCTATATTGACAGAAAGAATGGTGATGGACCTCACTTAAGGCATGGCCTGATTTAGGGAAACCTGTTGTCAGATCTCTTTGTGGATCCTGCCTCCCTTCCCCACTCCCACAATATAATAACTTAATTTCTTCCTAATACAAACAGGCTTTCCGCAAACACTGTTGCAGGCAACTGCCTCTATACCAAAGAGGATAGAGAATTTCCAGGAAAATTCCAGGGGAATGTCTTTAGTTGGCCCAGTTAAGGTTGTATGTCTATCCCTGGACCTATTGGTGTGGGAAGGAGGATTAGATGCGATTGCCAGCTCAGTCAAGGTCACGTGTCAGGAACTGGTAACTGGGAGGTGATGAATAACTGAGAGCCGAGCCAAGGACAAACAGCAGCCAATGCAAGAAGCCTTCTCCTACCTTACCTGTTAAGGCTGTCATCTCTCACACGTGTTCCTTTCACCCCTTTTCCACACAGCTATACTATCGCATCATCTGTTTCCTTTTCCGCCTTCCTTAAGAGTATATTTTGAGGCATATTCATCATGACTACAGCTCTTGGCACATAGTGGTGTCTGAAAAAATATTCTTTGAATAGACCAAAAAAAAAAAAAAAGTCAAATCTATGACTGACCAAAAGAGATCCACATAGCGTAATTACCAAATTGTGGAAACCACAGCAGTAGGTAAGGAGGTTTCAGATGAAAGCAGGCCGTAGCAGAAAGGCAAGCACTCAAATGCCATGTGAGTATTTGCGGTTATACAAGGTGAGGGAAGAGCAAATGCAGCTTAGAGAAAAGGCAAGCAGAAGCTTTGAAAAAGTATCAGAGGAATCTGGAATCTCAGAAATCATGTAGAGAAGCTCATGAATGCAAAATACAAAACTTGAGCTTGGCTTGGATGATGGATAACTAAGGATGTTTTCTAACTAGCTGTATTTACCAACGAGAAAAGGAATCTCACAAATAAATGCTGCGGCATGTGGTCAGGTCTTTGAGGGCAGTCAAGGTGGAGTCAGCCGGGAGCGGTGGCTCATGCCTGTAATCCCAGCACTTTGGGAAGCCGAGGTGGGTGGACCACCTGAGGTCAGGAGTTCGAGATCAGCCTGACCAACATGGAGAAACCTCATCTTAAAAAAAAAAATGGTAGTGGAATCCTAGAATAAAAGTATACGGAGTGTGTGAGCATGGTCGAAGGCAGACATTTCTGTCAGCTGAACTGGAGGGTAAGCTCCCACAAAAGACTGCTCTCCTGAGGGACTGAGGCACCCTCTAGGAGGGACTCCAGCTAAGGGAAGAGACAGTAGGGGATATAAGCCTAACCAGAGACAATGCCTTGGTCACTGGAAGTGGGAGATGATTCTAAGAGTGGTGCTGGTCACTTGCATATGTCTCCCAGCCAGGCCTCTGGGGACAGGGACAACAAATGGAAAATGAAAGAGTTCCTTCATTAGAAACTCACTGGGACATGGGGTATAAGGTGTGTTGCTTGAGGACATATTTGATAAAGATTAACCGTGCAGCAAGCAAAGAAGTATTCCCTCTATTTCTTTCCCTCCCTTCCACCTTCCCTACCTCCCTCTCCCTCTCCCTCTCCTCCCCTCCCTCTACCTCTACAACTTCCTACCCTTCCTTCTCCCCCACCCCCTCCTCCTTCCCTCCCTCCCTCTCCCTCTCCCTCCCCTCCCCTTCCTCTACATCTCCCACTCCCTTCCCTTCCTTCTCCCCCTCCTCCTTACCCTCTCCCTCTCTCTCTTCCTTCCTTTCCTTTCCTTTCCTTTCCTTCTTTTTTCTTCTGACAGAGTTTCATTCTTATTGCCCAGGCACAAGTGCAATGGCATAATCTCGGCTCACCACATCCTCTACCTCCCGGGTTCAAGCAATTTTCCTGCCTCAGCCTCCTGAGTAGCTGGGATTACAGGCATGAGCCACCACACATGGCTAATTCTGTATTTTAATAGAGACGGGATTTCTCCATGTTGGTTAGGCTGGTCTCAAGCTCCTGACCTCAGGTGATCTGCCCACTTCAGTTTCCAAAAGTTGTGGGATTACAGGTGTGAGCCACCATGCCTTGTCTCTCTCCATTTCTGCATGAATCAGATATGAACTTAATTTGCTGTGGTCTCAGGGAACATGTCTGCCTTCAATCCCTTGAGTACTTCAGCATCAGCTCTGTCCCCACGATCACGGTGAGGAGGAGGGGGACAGGGACAATGGTTCCCTGCAGAAACCTTCTTCTGTGAGTACCAGAGTCACTGGTAGCAAGTCACCGGAACCAGAGACAAGGTAAAAGGAGAAGAAAGTTCAGTGGCCATGCTGTGGCTGCCAGGACACATTTAAGTCCATAGCATGTGGAAACCTTCCCATGGAATTTTAACTATAATTGAGGGAAAGTACATTAGACCAGAAATCCTAAAATAGTTTATAGGCACAAGTTTCAGGAAACATGAGCTACAAAAGTACTTATCCCTTCATAGAGCACAGAGGGAAGAAACTGGCACATGAATCATCCTAAGTGCTGAGATACACACGTCATCTCATCTTTAATAGGTTAAACGTTTTGAATGATTTTGAATACAGAATAGTATCTGTACCTCAGGTACTAAACATATGTAGTTTCTCCATGGAAGGGTTCATTTTTCCCTTTACTTTCTGTAGCAGAAGTTGATTAGAAGAGAAAAGCACAATTAAGAGATAGCTTTTAAAAAAAGTAAGTAAGTGCACAGTGAGATCTCACACTAAGCACAACAGAGAAATTGGCTTTGCGCCATCACCTTCACAGCTACAGGATTTTTCCTTTGGGGGGTGGCTGTCCACAGTCTGAAAGCCATTTTTTCAGTGTGTGAACCTACTGCATAAAGTATCTGTTTCCACAGAGGAGTTCTTCACAGTTATGGGAGGAAAATGGGAGAGTGTTTGAGGCAAAATGAAATTTCTAGGTGTCATAGTTAGTGCCGGGATGAGTGTTTCCTCAGGGTGGAGGTCGCAGCTCTGCTATTATAGAGGATAACAAAGCTGTGTCAGACTGGGAAGAGAATTTATTTAATAAAACCCACAGTGACACTTGAGACTGTCCAGGATAGCTGAGAAATTAGGAATCAAGTACTTGGATGTTTTCATCTCCAAAACACACTTCACATCACTTTTGAAAAAAATGTCTGTGAAAAATCTTATTTTTTCCCTTTTAGAAAATTACTAGGCAGAAATATCACAAGATGAAATTTCAAAGTAGCTTCCATGTTTATATGCTTAAAGTACTATACACCAGCTTCTTCCATCCAATTGTACCAGAAAGATGGGGGAATATACATTGAGGTCTTATATTAAAGGTGGGCTCATTCAAAACTAGCACTTAATCTAGGCTGTCACATGGTCTAAACGCTCCATGAGTAAAATAATTGTCTGTGATTCACCCATAAGCCCTCCACCAACACAGCTTCATGCAAAACCCAATATATACTAGGTACTGAATAAGTATTTACTAAGATCTTTTAAACACTTAAAATCTAAAACTTATATATTTGATTCTTCAGGAATAATCCGTGTGGTAGCTCCTAAGTGCAGCCTGGGATATAAAACTTGACCCTTTATGTTCTATATGTTTATTCAATTAAGCAGGCATCTCTGTAACACTGAGTGAAAGGCAGATGAGAAGAACAACATCATGGCAGACTTCGAGAGATTCAAAAAGGTAATGATAAGAATCGTGCCTAGAAAGATCTTCCAGGCTAGCTAGAAAGACAGACTTGATTAAAAGTCCATCATCATGGATGGCATGCTCAAATGTCCAGTAAACATAAAAAGAGGTTCAACGTTATTACCCATCAGGGAAAATAAAATTAAAACCACAGTGAAACACCACTATACACTTCAGAAACAGCAAAAAAGAAAGAAAAAGATGCAAAATATAAAATGTTGATGAGGATATGGGAGACCCATAAGTTTCATACATTCTGGGTAGCATTGATGGGATAGGGCAATGAGGGAGTGAGGGAGGATAGGGACAGCCATGCAGAAAATTACTTCTCAGTGTCTGTGAAAGCTATAAGTATGCATACATTATGATTCAGCAATTAGACTTCTCTAAGGAATACACCTAATAGAAATACACATATACGTTCACCAAAAATATTCAGCAGCCCAGAAACTATGAAAATCTTCACACATTTTAGAATGGACGGATAAATTGTCACAGTGAGCAGTGAGAATAAACTATATACAATAATGCAGATGAATCTAAAAACCTTAAACTCAACAAGTCAGATACGAAATAGCACATACTATGTAATTCCATTTGTAAGTTCAAAAACAAGCCAAATTAGCATATGCTATTAGAAGTCAGAATAGTAGTTATCTCTTGGGGGTGGGGCAATTAGTATAGTTGAAAGGGCAGTTGAAGAGGGCATGAGAGGTGTTTCTGGGAGTGTGGTAATGTTCTGATTCTTTACCTGGGTGTCAGTTGTATAGGTGACTTTTAGTTTGTGAAAATTCATTGTTCTGTACACTTAGGATGTGGTACATTTCTGTGTGTACGTTAGACTGATTATATATATTTTTTAAAGCCTGCTTTATACACGGAAAAAGAATTATAAAGAAAATATTTGTGATTTATGGTGGAAGGGGCATTTTCATACTTCAAGGTTCTGCATCCTGGTTCTAACTTTTAACAGTAATATATACTCATAGAAATTATAAAAATTTAAAATAAAAAAGCCATAATTTGTTTCTGGTTTGAGCTCAGATAGGCAAGGAGCTTAGAAGTCATCACCATCAACATTACAACAAGAAAAAGCTTGGATACATTGAAAATCACTGACTTTTCATGAACCCATCAGACAAATCAGACTATATAGCAAACCATCACCCTGGAATTTGGGGAGAGAGGATCCGAGAGACACAGCCTAGATCTACCTACCTGGAACAGAAGCCTCTGAAGCCATATATTCTGAAGTCATAGATTTATAAAAATATTTAAAAGGGATCGTTGATGAATTTTTGAAGGCTGAGTGTGAATTACATGAGAGTGAGACAATTCTTGGGGTCAAAGTCCTAGCAGAGCTCCACATTTTCATTGGCTTTACTTCCAGGTTCTCATCTAAAGATTTCCTGAGGCTCCAGCAGAGGGAAGGGATGATACTGGAGGTTCTTCATGTAAGTCAGGAACTGGACCAAGATGCTTTTGGCTCAGTGACTCTAGTCTGCAGTACCTCCCATATCACCTGCTCTCAACAGAGCTCTAAGTCTTAGTTCTGGACTGAGAAATGAGGAAATTTAGTGAAGCATCCCAAAACCAGCAGTCAAGAAAGGTATGTACAGAGATGTGAAGGAGTAGGTAGGGGGCAGGAAAACAGTCAGATTCAATATAAGGCCACATATCTGCTATTTATTGCTGAGTAACAAAACACCCTAAAACTTAAATGGCTTAAACAATTACCATTTCATTATACCTTATAATTTTGTAGGTCAAGGATTTCAACAGGCTTAAGCTGAGTGATTCTTCTGCTTCACCTGCTATCAATTATAGTCATTGGATGGTATTCAGATGGTGGCTGGGGTGATATGAAGGGTCAGAGACAGATTCACTCACATGCCTGGTTCCCTGGCAGAGATGGCTGGAAGGTTGGGATCAGCTGGGCCCCACTCCCTTTCCATGAAGTCTCAGGGTTTTTCCATGTGATCATTCACATGGTAGTGGAACTTCTCATTTTTAATGCTTTAAAATGACTGATATGAAAGATAAGAAGTATCCAGAAACTGATGAGGTATCAGTTCTACCATTGTCTGTTGTTCAAAAATAGTTACAAATTCCATCAAATTAAAGATTAGACTGAAATGTGGTATTGATAAATTCACCTAAAATGCAATATAAAAAGATAAAGGTACTTAAAAATACATGAAAAAGCAGTTAAGAGACACAAAATGTCAGTTGAGACTTTCAAGTATTCTTTAAAAAATTCAAAGTAAAGAATAAAGGGAATAGATAAAAAAATTCCCAAACTGAATTTGGAATTCTATCTAAGAATAGATATTCTTAGATTAAAAATGTAAAACAAAGGTCAAGTTAAAAAACCAAAAACAAAGCACTACTTAAGCAGAATTTAGTGAAACTGCATGAAGAATATATATATATATACACACACACACACAGAATATATACACACACACACACACACACACACACACACAGTAACTGTATATATAAATAACTATATAATGATAACTATATATTCACATATATGAGCTTTCCAGAAAGAATAACTGCTTACCTACAAAAAATAAAATTGGCAATAAATTTTCATTAGCAACAATAGGGCTAGGAAACAATAGAAAATATCTTTTGAAAATGGAAAGAAAACTACCAATCTGAAGAATTCTATCTCGAGGTATACTATCATTTTACACTGAAGACACAGCAAAAAAAAAAGACATTTCAGACAGAGAGTAAGAGAAATTACTACTCACAGACCCTTGCTCGGAAAACTATTTGGGAATGTGCATTAGTAAGAAAAACAGTAAATACAAAGGGGTCGAGAGATGAAAAAAAAGAAGTGATTGAAAGAATTAAAGAACATTCTTTCTATATTTAATTACCTGAAAAAAAATGTTTTTAAAAGTAGAATTAAAACTCTATACAACAATAAGAAGAAAAACAGATGGATAAAGGGTCAGTATGTGTATGGATAGCTAAGATATTTTCATTTAAAAAGTAGAGACATATTAAATAATTTTAAATTTTGGTAAAAATTTTTATTATTAAAATGTAATAGATAGTTCTCCATATAGATTCACCTAAAAGACATTTTTTTCTAGGTAAGAGAACCCAATCTCAAAAGATTACATAGTTTATGATTAGATTTAGATGAGAAAGGGAAAACTTTTAAGACAGAAAACAGATCAGTGATTGCCAGATTTTAGGGTTAGTGGGAAGGTTTGAATACAGAGGTCAGAAGGAGAAAATTCTTTGGCACATTTGGAATTGTTTAGAATTCTGATTGTGGTGATAGTTATAAGAATCTGTATATGCATTGTAACTCATATAACTGTACACCAAACAGATGAATACTACTCTATGTAAATTTTAAAAATAAAGAAACAAAAATAATGATAACCAATAAAATAATGGCAATACGATTTATTGTTTCAATCTAGTAGAAAGGGAGAAAAGAATAGAAAAGTTCTGTGAATCAAAAAATGATAAAAAGGAAACAAATAAAATAATATAAAATCTTATAAATAGAAAACAAGGTAAAATAGTAGTAGTAGTAGTACCGGCAGTGGTGGTAGTAATAGTATTCATTATGCATTTACTATGCACCTTTTAAGGCATGTTACATATATCAACTGATTGAATATTGAATCTTTACAATTAGGCAGATACTATTATAGCCAACATTTTCCAGATGACAAAAGTAAAATATATATAAGTTAAACAAATATTCCAAATCACAAAGTTAGTAAATATTGAAACTGAGATTTGCAAATAGGAAAAAGCACAACTCAGCCAGGAATAACAATAAATATAAAGGGATTATATTCTATCAGATTGGATGTTTTGAAAAGTCCAGTTATGAGACATGTCTAAAGCAAAGTTACATAGAAAGGCAAAACAATAAAAAGATTTAAAAGAACTCTTCTAGTAAAATAGTAACTAAAAAAAAATTAAAACAAAAAAATAAAGGTATAGCAATATTAATATCAGATAAAATAAAATTTAAAGTAAAAAATTATTAGGGATAAAGGGGAACATTATATAATTATAACAGAATAATCCAGTAAAACTATAAAACAGAGGAGAGAGGAGTTAATTCTCTCAAAATGTGAAGGATCATTTCATGGAGCAAATAGCATTTGAGTTCTTCCTTAAAAAATGCACTGAATCAGGATGATTGTGAATAAAGGGAAAGTTAAGGAAATGGGAACAGGCATTATTTAATGTGCATGAAGAGGTATCTGAGTGTGAATGAGTATATTTGCATTTTAACAGGTTAATTATTATCTGCTGAATTGCCTGCATTGGGCAGGAACTGCAGACTAGAAGACCAGTCATGTGGTTTCAAATGCTCTAAGCAAATTGACATGTGAAATATGTGCCTGATTTTCTTTCTCCTTTCAACCTAATCATCTATAATATGTGATCAAGAATATAATGGACAGTGTGGAGCAAAGGAAATAAAGTCACAAGAGGTAACATCTTTGGCAATCTTTTCTCTCCTTTGTCACAAAAGTGACCACCCACTTCCTAAACACAGAAATTCATAAGACAAAAGGGAAATGAAGAAGAAATCCTTATAACACAATGAAAGAAACATATGAGGATTACAACTGAGAACTGGAGGGCCATTTAACAAGTTGGCACAGGGGTAGAGATAGATCCAGATTGGAAGATTGAGCTGAGGACAGTTTAAAATGGGGTCATGAGACAAATTCAGGGACTCTAGCAAGATGATTATGGAAACAAACACATAAAAGAAAGGCAAAGTTCCCTGGTCTCCATGCCTAAAAGTGATGGTTGCCCAAGTAGTAAAGCTTACCCCATCATTATCTGTGAGAATTAGGGAATAGTTTAAAACTATGTAGAGGATAATGTTAAAAAACAAATAAATGCACATATTTTTTAGGATAATATAGATATGACTTGAAGCATATTTGAATCGTTTGCTTCAGTTGTAATTTTTAAAAAATTGAAAAGATTTACAGCATCCAAAATTGAGTTGTGTTGCTTAGAATGCTAGGGCAAATAGAAACAAACACAGTAAATGTTCAGTATAAAAAATAAACACAACTCAAGAGAGTGATACCAATAACAAAAATAATGCCAGTCAGGGAAAAGAATTAAGTCATAACCTTCCTAAAAAAAATATACTGACTCAGTTTTTTATCTATGCAATGCCAACACACACTGAGCATTTGGCAAACATTTGTTGAATTAATGAATAAAAAGTCACCATGGAAAGTAATAGTCAGGAAGGGCTCGGAGGAAACTGATCTTTGAAATAGAAAAGCTCTCCTTTACATAAAGCAGTTATGTGAAAATGAGAGAACTATATGAACAAAAGGCAACCAGGCAACAAGTGGCCCTAATTTTTTTCATTTTAAAAAGGCTTTGAAGTATTCTTCATGAAAGAGTATTAAAAGGACTATGAAACTCCAACAACAAAAATCTCTAAAAGGTTGTCCAGGAAGGAAAAACGATTTGGTTAAGCCTTTCCTCTGGACACATGTTCCCCTAATATTCTCCTACAGCCTTATGGGAATCTTTATGAAAAGAGTATGAAAGACTCAAAAAGAAACTGAAGACATCATGATCAAGACAACACAGACTATTTAAGCTTGACCACAGAGTATATGATTAGTTGATAGGCTACCAAGGATTACTAAAGAGAAATAAGTTATTTTGAAATGGAGGGTGCTAGGATTATCTTTGTCACTCTTGTATTTAGGTAACAAACAGTGAATGACCAAAAGAATGTCTATTGAATGACTAAATGAATGAATGTTAATATTAATCACTAACCATGGAGCCTACCCTAATGTATTAGTCAGAGATTATGATGAAAAAAGGAATGGTTACAAAAGCAGTATCTAAGAATCTGGCATTGTTACTAAAGTACATATCTGACTAAAGAAGGAACAGATCTTAGTACTTGTCACATCGAGTACTTCTAACAAGTTGAGAGAAGACCCTGTGTTTCCATTAAGATCAAACAAAAGCTGATGCCAAAAGATTCTAGATAAAAGTATCGCGATTTCACAGAAAGTAAATAAAAACTCTTGGTCCAGAAGGTTACTGATTGATAAAATGAATTATCACAAAGTCATTGAGTAAGCCAAGAGGATTTGTATTTTTTTAGAGGGTGATAATGGATTTCTTAGGGATATTCCATTATGGCTTCCACTGAAATAGTCACTTTAAGAGGACCAGAGTTGGAACTCTGAATTAATTATGGTAATTTTGAAGTATCTATGCAACAGGAGGAGTGTGTGTATGAATAAGTAAGTGTGTCTTAGTAACATTTTCTGATGAATAAATCAGTTTAAAATTGAAAATCTGTATCCTCTGGTAATTTCTTCTAAGCCTCGCTTCCTGTGAAATCCCTTTTCAGAATTAATACACCTAGAAGACATTCATTAAACATTTGTTGAATGAATTTTGATATGACATTGAGATAATAGTATTACTATAAAGTAATATCCAGTACATACTTTTCATAAGCAAATGTTTTGCAATGATTATAGCACTGCAATAAAATTTAATACTCATGTAGAAGTTACAAAGACATGTATCTACCGTGAGTTAGGGTCGTGCTTCACATATTCAGAAGTTTCACTATGGCTTGATTTTTTAACGCTTAAATACAGCATGTGTAATGTGTGCCAAATTCCAGAACTAGGTATAGTAAAAAAAAAAAAAAAAAAGTAATAAAAATTGAAGAGATGTCTGACTACATGAGAAAATATAAAAGAACTAACTAAGAAAATGGGGACATAACTGAAGGTAATAAAATCATATAATGGTATATAACAAATACAGTATTATTAAGAAGACCTTGGACTATGATTTTTAAACCTTGAGTTTATTTTAGCACTACATCAAGAAATTTCAACTTTTCAAAGTGAGAAATCATTTCTATAACTCATTGTTGACTAGAAAATTTCAATTAAAAATATCAACTTTAGAAGAAACTAAATAATAAATTCCTGCACAGGAGATCCATAGGAAGCATATAATATTTTGGTGTCTAATTCCTAATTTTTTAAAGTTAAAATAGTTGTCCCCATAATATTGCCCATTGCTCCATTAATAGAGTCAGAATATAATACTAAACACACCATGTGCCAAGTTTACAGGGGATTTGGAAAGCCTGCGTGTGATATCAAGTCAAACAATTTTAGAGCCAAACGCCCTATGAAACCACACAGTGCAATGTTCTCATTTTACATAATGAGAAAACTGAGACCCATAGAGATTAAGTATCTTGCTTGAGGTCACACAACTAACAAAAGGCAGAAACTTGCTAGAATCTAGACTCCCTGAGTAGTCCCTAGTTCTAAGTTCTTTCTCTTACATGTTGACTCTCCCCCAAATAGAAAAATACAAAGGGGGAGAAAAGAAGCAGACACGCAACTACTAAACTTTTGGACAAATATTATTTCTACCCACTAAAGATGGGCATTAAAGTATTTCATTTCCTGTGACATAATTTTATTTTGAGTTTGGAGATAAGGATATAGTTTTCACTGTTTGTTATGGAAAATTTCAAGCATAGATAAAAGCAGACAGAATAGTATAATAAAATTATCATGTGCCCAATATCCACCTTCAGTAAGTATCCAATACTAATCTTGTTTGATCCATTCCCTACTTAATCCTATCTCCTTCCACAGTATAATTTTGAAGTCAGGCCAAGAGCACATCCGTAAGTATATCAGCATGTGTCTCTAAATGTAACTTCAACACCATTATCACACCTAAAGAATTAAACATCTTTTTTTACCATCACCACTAAAGTCACTGTTCAAATTTCCAATTGTCCTTTTGGTGTCATACTATTTAGAATTTGTTCTGAACCAAGAATAATTTAAATTTTATTGAAATACTGAAAATGCAGAATATCTAAATAAGCTATAGTGACATAGATTCACACTAGAATCTACCTTTGACATTGCACCTTGAAGAACAGGAAAAAAAAAATGTGCATTATCATAAGGGTCTGGGAATAGGATCATTATTTTTGTATAATCACAATAAGCGACATAACTTAATGTCTAAAAAATTATTTTAATAGAGATAAACTTAAGACTTAAAATACCAGTGGCCAGGTGGATGGCAATGTTTACACACCATGATGCACCAGATTATCAATTATATCCATACATCCAAATGATCCTGGGCAAGGTGCCACACAGAGAAAGAAAAATGGATCCTATTCTGTCACTGCATGAATGTGTATTCTAATGTCATGGCAGGGATTAGACAGGGAGCACCACAGGAGAAACTCTGTAGGGAAAACTAGTGGAGCCTGGAGACAGAGGGCCAAACTCTCATCCTAGCCAGAATGTAGTCCTGCACAAATCTGTTGAACTTTCTGAGTGTCTCTTTATCAGTATAAAAGGCGTAGCCAGGAAGGCCTCTGAAGGTCCTTCCATATCTAACATTCAATGAGTCTGAACATTGTCAACACATTCTTATATAATATGCAGAACTTCAAAGAATCATCTCATCATGAAACTAAATGTTGAAAAATTACTTCATTTGCCACATAGTTTCTAAAGAACAAAATTCCAAAGTGTTGACTATTGCTATTTCTCATTAGATTGTGTCTAATGACAGGGCACTGTGGCAGTGTAATTGGCTGTTGTAGAGGGCAGCATTTGGGAGTGGCAGTAAGCCAGTAGAGACCTACCTAGTTTCAGCACAGCTCACCCCTGTAACTATGGGCTGCAGAACTAATCTGACTGTATTTTCTGGGTCACAAGCCTAAGGGTGTGTCGTACAGAGATATACAGCGCCCCTGTAGGTTGGTCAGATTTAGCAACTAAAAATACTGCATGGGCAGTTAAAATGTTTCAGATAAACAATGAATAATTTCATACTAAATATTTACTAAAAATCGTATAAAAACAATATTCATTGTTTACAATGAATTCAAATTTAACCAACTGTCCTATATTTTATTTGGTAACCCTAATCACCGACATGCATGCATACACACACACACACACACACACACCCCAGAATGACAAGGTTTTCATGTGCTCTTAGTCTGATACTAGTATGGAAAAATGTGACCCTGGAGCTGATATTTAGGAAAATGCACATACGGTCTTGAAAGGTATAGATCATCCATAATTAGAATGAAATATTTTAATGTTTATTTATTTTATATAGAGTTTAAAATGCATATTGATAATGGCATGTAGAACTTATTTTATACCCAACATACTTAGTTTATGAATAACACTTGTAACAGTTCTTTTCTATAGAGAAACTAGTCCCCCTTTGAGAAATAGTTCCTGCCTAGTGTTATTTGGGCATCATTTACTGTATTCTTCACGGGAAGTGGAAACAGAGAAAGGTTATGCCATTTTTTCAAAGGCAGACAGCTATCAAACAGCAGAATTAAACAGAAGAGAGGACCCAAGGACTCCAAGTCCATCCCACTTCTTCCCACCATCTACTTTCCCCCAACTTCCACAGGATAAGATATTTTAAAATCAGCATATGACCAGTTATAGCTGACTGAATGTTAATTATGTGCCAGGCACTGTGCCAAGTAGTTTATATACATTATATTGTTTATTCCTTACGGTAAGGTGAGATGTTAATTATAACCCATTTTATACATGGAGGGGCTGGTATGGGGAAGGAGCTCCCCATACAATCAAAGCCAAATTTCTTAAGAGGTAGTAACTGCTATGTAGGAGTTCCTTATATGGATTATTTTACTTAATCTGCGAAACAACTGGAGAGGTAGGAAGTCATTAAACCATAGTTATCAAGGGCCTACGACTATGTGCCAGGCCCGGGTTCTAAGTGCTGGGAGTACAACAAAAGCAAATAGTACAGAAATTCCCATCCTCCATGATGCTGACATTCTAGTAGGGGAGATAAATGAGGGTAAATAAACAAAACATACAGTGTTCAGAGACTGGTAAATGCTAAGGAGAAAATAAAGGAAAGGAGCAGGTGAGGTGTGGGCACAGGGTGAGAAAGAGGGTCACTGGCCATTTGAGAAAGCATGTCTAGGAAAGGATTTACAGAGAAGACAATATCTGAGTCAGAGCTGATATAAACAAGGGAGCAAGTCATATGGATATGCAGAATGCATTCTAGGCAGAGGAATCACCAAATGCAAGGGTGATTTGGAATATTTGGAATATACTCGGAATATCTGGAATACTGAAGCACAAGGAAGACAATGTGGCTGGAAAGAAGTGGGCAAGGGAGACTGCTAAGGCACAGGTGTGTGTATGGGTGTGTGTGTGTTTAGGGAGAGAAATAGTAAAGAACAGGAATCAAATTATGTAGGGCCTTGTGAGACCTAGTGAGGAGTCTGGCTTTTACCCATGTGAAATGAGAACCTCTTACAGACTTTTGAGCAAAGGAATGGTGTGGCTGACTCACTTTTTAATATTTATACTCTGGCTGCCAAGTTGCAAATAGACTGAAGGGGAAGCAAAAGCAGGAATAAGGCAACCAAACAGAAATTCACTGCAGCATTCCAGGTAATGGTGATGACTAGAGCAGGATGGCAGCATTCAGGTGAAAAGAAATTGTACGATACTGAATACCTTTTGGGGACAAAGTGGACATGATTTACTAATGGGGCAGATGCAGAATGTATGTAGATTTAATCAGCATTTTGGAGATCAGGAAACTGAGGTTCAGAAAGCTTAAGTAAGCTTAACGTAGAAAAGACAAATGGTGGCAGTGGAGTTTAAACACCAATCTGCCTCACTCTAAAATGCATGCACTTTTCATTACATGTTCATTGTTCCCTAAGCATGCATGGAAAACAATTTAAATTTTCTTTAAATATGCAGTGAAACTTTAACAAATTTAAATGTAAAAAGACCACAGCTTCTAGAAGGGTTATGCCTCAAAGTCTGCAGGGCAGTTATTTAAAATTTGGAAGGCCTTTTTTTCCCCTATAGAAACACTCTTACAAACGGTTATTAGCTTCCAGGTCAAACGGTAAAAGTCTGTGTAATTCATATTCTAGTTGATGACCATAGATACTTTTATTATAGTAGAAACTAAGTATGTTGCCATATTTATAATTAACCAATACAAAACTAACAGGAAATATATATATATATATTCTTTTTTTTTTTTTTGAGACAGAGTTTCACTCTTGTTACCCAAGCTTGAGTGCAATGGCACAATCTCAGCTCACTGCAACCTCTGCCTCCTGGGTTCAAGCAATTCTCCTGCCTCAGCCTCCTGAGTAGCTGGGACTACAGGCGTGCGCCAGCATGCCCAGCTAATTTTTTGTATTTTTAGTAGAGACGGGGTTTCACCATGTTGACCAGGATGGTCTCGATCTCTTGACCTCGTGATCCACCTACCTTGGCCTCCCAAAGTGCTGGGATTATAGGCGTGAGCCACCGCGCCCGGCCTCTTTTTTTTCTTTTTTTGAGACAGAGTCTCACTCCGTCACCAGGAGCCAGGCTGGAGTGCAGTGGCACAATCTCGGCTCACTTCAACCTCTGCCTCCCGGGTTTAAGAAATTCTCCTGTCTCGGCCTCCCGAGTAGCTGGGACTGGCACATGCCACTACGCCCAGCTAATTTTTGTATTTTTAGTAGAGACAGGGTTTTACCATGTTGGCCAGGATGGTCTCGATCTCCTGACCTCGTGATCCACCCGCCTCAGCCTCCCAAAGTGCTGGGATTACAGGCTTGAGCCACCACGCCTGGCGAAAATATATTCTTATTTACTTTTTAATGGAATGTAGGATATAAAGTAAATTGCATTATGACAAATTAGAAGTTAATGGAAATATTGTGAAGACTTAAGGGTGTTTACTAAAAGTTTCTAAACACATTATAGATGGATGCTATTGGTTTTTCGATACCGATCTCATTTTTAAACCTTTTGAATTTTCTTTTCTTGGACACGGATGTCAGTTTGCATATGTATCCAGTAACTGGGGCTGTCTCTTTTCTCTCAGATGAAAATATATGAAGGAAAGGGAGATAGAAAGAATAATAAACCGAAATGTTAACCTCTGTGGCTGAATTAACTGGAAAAAGTTTTAAGAGAAAAGAGGAGGCTGATGTGCATTTGTGTTTCTGTAAGGAGGCACTGATTTAAGATGTAATTAACCAAGGAATAATCGAATGCTGTGAATGCCATAGAGGAAGCAATTTAAAATTAGAGACCTCCTTGCACCGGTAACAACATGACATAACCATCCAAAAGCATTTGGTTATTGTCACAAACAGCCTTGGAGAAGCCCAGAGCCCAGAGTACTATAGGAACATGGTGGAGGCCGGGGGAGGACAGGTTGAGTTCCGAAGAGTGATAGGAGTTGGCCAGCGCGAGGAGAGTACTAGGCAAAGGAGTAAGTGCATGCAGAGGTACAAAGACCAGCATGCATGATCCATTGACAACTTCAAGCGGTTTGGTATAGCTGGAAGTGATGAGAAGGAAATCATTAGATAAATGGTGAGATAAAATCCTGGGCAAGAATTCAGGGACCTGATCACAAAGGGTTAAGAGTTTGGATTTGATTAGGAAGGCAAGATGGAGACTTCGAAACCTTCAAGCAGGAGAGACAGTGATTGGTCTTTTGTAATCACTCAAAAGGAAGAAGGAAGGAAGAAAAGAAAAAGGAAGGAATTGAGGAAAGAAAGGAGGAAGGAAACTGGTGGCAGTAAAGGGAATGGATTTGAGTAAGGTGAAATTGAAGGCAAATTAATAGATATTCCAGGTGAAATTATGAGGGTTTGAACTAAGGGTCTGGCATTCAAAACACAAGCCTTGTAAGTCTTAATATCTGAACCTTCTCTTAGACCTCTTAGGCAGGTCACTTCACTCAATCTACATTTACTTACCTATAAACTGAGGACATAATTAAGTAAACTTGCAAGGGCTGCTGTGTATGAAAGTGGCCACCATATTAGTCACCTCTCTTGCTATAACTAAAAGAGTAAGTACGGGGGTTTCTCGTCAGAGAAGTGTAGTGAATACCAGAATAATGAGCTATGAGGATGAAAAGGATGAATTCAGCTCAAAGTATCTAGAGTTTCAATTTATTCTGAGATGTGGAAGCATTCCGCTGGCAGCTGGGAATCCAGGCTTGGAGAACACAAA
The DNA here is from genome assembly GCA_031835075.1 of Saguinus oedipus. Taxonomy (NCBI): domain Eukaryota; kingdom Metazoa; phylum Chordata; class Mammalia; order Primates; family Cebidae; genus Saguinus; species Saguinus oedipus. The sequence goes on along the minus strand of CM063175.1, from coordinate 104,250,675 downwards.
ATGGCTGAAGTTGGAGAAACAGCAGCGAGTGGGCACAACTTGAAATTATGTCAGGAAGACTATGAGAAATAAGAGCAGTGAGCAAAAAACTATGATAGCATTGAGAAGTGACAACAGTGAAGAAGCTGTGGAAGGGGTTCTCAGAAAGGTAAGAAGAATACCTGGAGAGAAAATCATCCTACCATCCAGGAGGGAAGACAATGAGAACACCTGTCAAGGGACTTTTAATTTTTGAATCCAACCATTAAACAATTACTATATGTTCACAGGCATTTATTTTATTATGCTAGTATGTTTTGACTCATAATCATTCTGTAACTGATCTCATTTTACCTATTAGTTTCTGTTTACTTTGTTTATAATACACATGGAATTTAAAAGGAAAAAAATTATGTTGAAAATTAGTCAATGATTCTCATTTTTCAAGAAATCACAGTAGTCTAACTTCCATTATTCAGAATTAGTCAGATTTTATTGTATAATGTGAGCCAGTTGAATTAAAGTAAACATTAGAATCAAATCCCATGGCTTTGCTGATAATTTCCAAGCATGCACAAGTTACTCACACATATGGAATAATAATTATAGCAAAGACCATTTTACTTACCCAGGAATGGCATTTGTATCCTAAAATTTTAAACTAAGTACACATTTTGGAAATACAAGAAAGTCAAGATAGGGAAATATATGCCAGAAAATTAGCAAACATAAGAAAAGAGAGAGATTTCAGGCAAATACATGTGCCCCTAGGGCCCCTGTGAGTTGGAAGGAGAAAGTAGGGGTTAACTTGGCAAAGAATCCCCAGACACTGGCACGTGGGGCTAACAGTTGACATTATTGGGTCAAGAGGTTTTGAGAAGACTCCTGAGAGAAACCATAATGAGACACATTAGAATTGACGTCAGCCCTTGGGATAAGACTTTTGAACAAAATCCATCTACTTATCTCTTAGGAAACACACTGGGCAGGCTTATCCATTGAGGATGGTTATGTATAAAGAAGGTCAAAAGCATGAAGGAGAAGTCAGACATATGGGGCACAGAGAAAGTAGAGTGTAAGATGGCACCAAAAGATGCTCAAGAACGCTTGGCTTCTTCCAAGACATCTTGCTTTTTGTTGTTGTTTTGTTTTCAACTGTGGTAAAATAAACACAACATAGGCCCGGTGCGGTGGCTCACGCCTGTAATTCCAGCACTTTGAAAGGCGTAGGCGGACGTATCACGAGGTCAAGAGATCGAGACCATGGTGAAACACCGTCTCTACTAAAAAATACAAAAGTTAGCTGGGTGTGGTGGGGCGCACTTGTGGTCCCAGCTACTCGGGAGGCTGAGGCAGGAGAATTGCTTTAACCCAGGAGGCGGAGGTTGCAGTGAACCGAGATTGCCCCACTGCACTCCAACCTGGCGCCTGGCAACAGAGCATGACTCCGTCTCAAAAAAATAAAATAAAATAAACACAACATAAAATTTACCATCTTAACCATGTTCAAGTGTACAGTTCAGTGGAATTAAGTATATTAATATTGCTTTGCAACCATTACCACACTCCTTCTCCGAAACATTATTTTCCCAAACTGAAACTCTGTGCCCAATAAACAATAACTCTCCATTCCTCCCCTTCTCCCGCCCCGTCCCTGGAAATCACTATGATTTTACTTCTCTGAAGAGCTCACCTAAGTGGAATTGTACAATATTTGCCATTTTGTGATAGGCTTATTTTACTTATAATATCTTCAAGATTCATCCATATTGTAGCATGTATCAAAATTTAATTCCTTTTTAAGGTTAATATCCTATTGTATGTGTGTATTCTATTGTACGAATGGATGAACACATTTTGTTCATCCATTCATCTGTCAATGGACATTTGTGCTATTCCCACCTTTTGCGAATAATGCTGCTGTGCACACTGGCACACAAATACCTGATCCAGTAAGGCATCTCTTTTTTTTTTTTTTTTTTTAAACTTTTGACGTGGTAGGCCATAGGTCTTTGCTTCAATTTTCTTAGGACATCGAGACCTTTCTGATTTTAGATGTGTTTAAGCTAGAACTGTGTATTTGTCCACAGTGATATAATAGGGGATTTTTACACCGGATAAGCTAATGGACAACTGGATTATACATTCAGCTGAGAGATTTTTTTAAAGGTATAGAATATTAAAAGATTTTATGAACCTACCTATATGAACAGAGTGCTATGCTCAAATTCTAGAGAAAGAAATTAAGTCAATCATACCGACAAAGTATCAAAGATATTTGTGCAGCAAAGAGTACTCTGACAGGGCTTACAAGTTTGATGCCCTTTTTCTTTTTTTTAAGACCACTGATTGTTTTCCTTAAAAAAAACCCTAAGATTTACTTACAGTTTTGTCCCAAAACTTCATTTTCTTTTCTAAATTCACCCAAACTTTTTTTTTTTTTTTTTTTGGAATCAGAGTCTCTTTCTGTCGCCCAGGCTGGAGTGCAGTGGCCTGATCTCTGCTCACTGCAACCTCTGCCTCCTGGGTTCAAGCGATTCTCATGCCTCAACCTCTGGAGTAGGTGGGACTACAGGTGTGTACCACCACACCCAGCTAATTTTTGTATTTTTGGTAGAGAAGGGGTTTCACCATGTTGGCCAGGCTAGTCTCGAACCCCTGGCCTCAAGGGATCTGCCCACCTCGGCCTCCCAAAGTGCTAGGGTTACAGTTGACAGTCACAGTGCCTGGCCTAAATTCACCTAAACTCTTACAGTCCCCCATAATATGACTGTATACCAACACCTATTCTTTCAAATATTGAATAGGAAGCCCCTCAAATGAGATGGAATTAATACTCTGAAAAAATCCATTGATTTGTATGCCATTATCCAATTTGAGATTGCCAGGAAGGACCATTTTAAATTTAAATAAATGCTACCTTAGATGGAATAACTTACTCTTGATCCTCACATCTGTAATCAATAGGGAACTCTTTGGCTGCATCTGATTTTTCACAGTTTTCAGCTAAGTCAGGAATCCTAATGCAAAAATCTGCCCTGTTATGTGGATTTCTGAACTGTCTAGAGGGTTCTGGGTCCATTAACCAATGGATAGATTACCAAGAGACCCAAATATAATGTTATTGTCTTCAACAGAGACATTCTTGCTCTACTATTATTCATATGATTTCAAGAAAAGTGGTGGCTGTTTTCTTCAGGCTCATACCTGGAAATTAATAAAGAGATAGAGCAAGGCATTTCTCTTGGCATTAATTCAAAATTCTAAAGCAAAATTAATTACACATGCACTTTAAAAAATCTGGATTCTGGAGCTTTCAGTGAGAGCATTTTAGAATGTATTCATTCAAAATCCCAGAGCGAATGTGCATAATAGGGGGGTATTACTTATGCAGAGTGTGAAGAGCTATAGCATCTGGGGCCAAGGTATAGACCTGTCAGTTAAATGACAGACACATTACACCCTGGCCATGACTGAGACAAGACATCCAAGCATCACCCCTTGTCTTACTACCTTGCTGCTGCAGCCAGGCAACATATGTCAGGACTCTCATACCCAATGTGATAAATAGAATCCCACTAAGTTTTACAAATGCCTCAGATCTATTGTCGCTTTACATCAATCACGACTATGGAACTGTTGATTTTAAAAATCAATTGATACTTTTGTAATTAAAAACTGTCAAATAAGACGCTCTCAGCAATGCTGAGTGGCACACAGTTGTTTAAAACATAATGCCTATGCCATTCCTGATTACACACAGAAGTAAATAACTGGACCAATTATAAATCATGCAGCAGAAAAAAATCTAACAAACATTCTCAAGGAAATTTCTCTTCCTAGCCAGAGCTGTAACGAAGAATTTTTAGGCCTAATATAAAATATTAATGGCTTTTCCCTTTTCTCTTTTCACTCCTTCCTGCTCCAATCTCTGCCATCCTCTCTCTTTAAAGGGTAAAACAAAGTCATTCTGTCCTTGCTTCTGAATCATTTGTGTCCTTGTCGACACCTGAGGCAGTGAAAAAAGATGAAGAAATGACAGTATCTGGTCTCAGTGCTTCTCACCACATTGTTGTAGCGATATTTAGTATCTCAGATACAGAGTTAACTCCTTGTTGTCCTTTTGCAGATCTGACAACAGCTGTGCTCTGAACCCTCACACCAATGTATGCGATCTGTTTGGAGCTGAAACCACAAGGGTTTATGCAGACTGGGATAACCTCCTAGCCCCTTGGACACCAATTGCTGTGGGTGAGCTAGTCTGCTCTTTGCAACATTCATGAGTTTACTTATTTGTTCATTTATTCAGTGATACGCTAGAGCTTAATTTTCATGGCTCTTGTGAGCCTATTGTTAAGCTGTTTGCAACTTGAAATTGGTTGGTGGTAAGAGTATGAAAATTTTTAAAAGCTATAAATCATCCCCAACCTTACATCCAAAGCTAGCTGTTAGATCAACACATTACTGAATTTATTCATCAAATGCTTATTGAGTACCTACTATGTGCCAAGTACTGCACTGGGTGCTAGGGTATAACAATGAAAAATAACAATATAAATTTTCAATACTAGTGGTAAAGATAGGCAATAAAAAATACACAAATATCTTTTTAAAAAAACTACAAAGAGTAATAAGCAAAATGAAGAAAAGAAACAGATACTATAACTGAGACTAAAATGAGGGGTAAGCCTCTTTCTAGAGGCAGCAGAGTCTGGTAGTTTAGACGGCAGCCTCTGGAGTCAGAAAGCCCAGCATGTAGTTCATCATACACAGTATACTGTATATGTGTGCAATAGTATGACTTTGGGAATATTATTTTACATCTCTAAGCCTCAGTTTCCTTATCTGTAAAATAAGAATCATAATACAACCTCTTTCATAGGATGTTATAAAGACTGCAAAAGTTAATCCAGATAGAATGTCTAGATCTGGGGCATGGCCTATGTTTTGAGCTAACTCAAAAAAATGTTAACTATAATTATTATTATCATATTATTATCATTAACTAAAGAGGTAATATTTAAGATAACAGAGTGTGCAAAATGTGAGCTTGACAGAGACCTGAAGAAAGAGATTTCCAGGCAGAAGAAAACACAAGTGCAAAGTCTTTAAGGTACAAAATAGTTCTTGGTCCAAGAACAATTAGAAGGCTTAGGTGGCCGGAGAGTTAGTGCTTTACTTTAATGCCATTACTTTTAATCACAAAACTGCAATTATCTTTTGCACCAACCTAATAGTACCTGAGGAGGAAGCAGCTGGCATAGAATAGAGTTGAAGAGACAGGCTTGGAGGGACCACGCAGAGCCATTAGGCCACTGGGACACATCTGGATTTTACCCTAAGTGTAATCAGAAGTCTCTAAAGGAGTTAAACAGAGAAGAGACATGAATCCATTTGGAGTTTTAGTATCTCTCTCTTGCCACTTGGTACTGAATGGGTTAGAAGAGGCAAGAGTAGACCCAGAAAGATCAAATAAGAGTCTAATACAGTAATTCAGACGAGAGATTATGGTGTTTTGTACGACTGGGTGGCAAAGGAGGTCAGTCAACAGATTTGGGATATGTTTTGAAGGTAAGTCAGTATGAAATCATGTCTTGTGGAGCAACACAGATGCAACGGGAGGCCATTATCTTAAGTGAAACAACCAAAAAACAGAAGATCAAACACCACATGTACTCGATTAGAAGTGAAAGCTAAATAATGCACACGCATAGACATAGAGAGTGGAATAATGGCTATTGGAGAGTCCGAAGAGTGGGAGGGTGGGAGGAAGGGTGAGGAATGCAAGACTACCTAGTGGATACAATGTACGATATTTGGCTGATGGTTGTACTAAAAGCTCGAGCTTCACCACTATGGAAGATAATTGTGTCACAAAACTGTACTTTTACCCCTTAAATCTATAAAAATTAAAAAATATATAACCAAAAAATATAAGTTGGTCATGGACTGGATAAAATAAAAAGTTGGTCATGGACTAGTAGACTCCATTTTTCAACCATGAACACAACACCATTTCATAGACCACATATTCCCCCACAATGTGATCCTACCTGTCCCCTATCTGTAAATGGAAGAGAAGTCTCCTCCCTTTTAACCTCCGTGTGATTGTGGCTGTTTTATCCAACTGAAGCTCAGCACAAATGATGCTAGGTAACTTTCAAGGCTAGAGAGACCATATGATTTCCACCTTGTTCTAACTTCAATAGTGTCCCACAAAAATCTCAGAATGTGACCTTTAGAAATAGGTTTTTGCAAATGTAATTAGTTAAGATGAGGACATACTGGATTAGGTTGGACCCTAATTCCAATATGGTTTGCTTCCTTACAAGAAGAAGAAAGGGCACACAGACATAAACACATACAAAGCAAAGAAGGCCATGTAATGGTAAGGAAGGCAGAGACTGGAGTGATGCCGCTGCAAGCCAAGGGATGCCAGAGGTCACCAGCAACCACCAGAAGCTGTAAGAATCTGTAACAAAGGATTCTTCCCTGGAGGCTTCACAGGGAGTGCAGTTCTGCCAACATTTTTATTTCAGACCTCTGGTCTCTGGAATTGTGAGAAGATATATACATGCTTTTAAACCATCCAATTTGTGGTATTTTGTCACAGCAGCATTAGGAAATTAGAATATACCTTGTCTGCTATGACACATTTTGAAGCTCAAAGCTGCCATGTAACAAATTTGACTACTCTGAGTTAACCACACAGTAAGGAAGCCTAGGCCACATGAGAAGCCACATGAAGGTGCTCCAGTGAGTAGCCTCGGTGAGGTTCCAATCGACAACCAGCATCAACTGCCAGACATGTGAGGAGACACCTCAACTCAAGATGATTCCAATCCCAGATGTCAACTTGCCCCGAGCTGTTGAGCTCTCCCAGTGGAAACTCTAGAAATTGTGGAGCAGAGAAAAGCCTTATTTTACCTTGTTTGAATACCTGAATTATAGAATCTTTGAGTATAATAAACAAATATTTTCTGCCACTAAATTTTGGGGTTGTTTCAGAAAGATTGAAGATGGTTCCTTATAAATCTTTCACAACCACAAACCTTCATATTTAAGAACCTGCCTTTTTTAAAACAACAGGCACCTATTAGTCTTAAAGGTGATGGCCCATGGCAGCTTCACTGGAAGCCCATGGTAGAAAAAGCTTATACTGAAGAGATCTGTAGGTGTGTCTTTTGTCTAATGTAATATATAAATTGATACACAGGAAGCCAAAAAGTTTTTTTAAAGGAACTGCATCAGCTTGAACTAAAAGAAAAGATACACCATAAAATGAAGGGGGTGAGGAAGTGAAACTGCTTTCAGCCGGAAGCAGGATGAGAAAACTACTCAGCGGCAGCAATAGGTCATTTATTGTGGAAAAGGAAGAATAACTTAGAAGGTCATGTCAAATGCTGGGAAGGTGGATCCAAGAGCAGGTGGAAACTCCTAGGGAGTAGGTTGTAGCACTTATCAAGGAACGGACAACAATTGCCTTTTGAATTGCTGTTGGACAGTGAGTGCTGTGTGTCTTCCATTTCTCCCTTTTTTGAACAGGAATATATGCCTGACCCTCAGTGCATGGTGGTATGTGGGAGGAAGAAAATTGGAATCTTTTGTTCACAGCTCTTCAGAAATTAAGAGCAACTGTGCTAGGAGAACTGCATTCAAAGAGCCTCGTCAGCACCAGGGATGACTTGGATGGCAACATCCTAGACTTCAAAGTCATGAGGTGAGACTTTGGGAATGTCAGGGGAAGAACTGGGTGTATTTTACACATAGAAAGGTTGTGGACAGTAGGTAGATTGACAGTACTGACTGAAGATGTCTACTGCAGTGTCTTTTATCTCACATGCTTTTCTTTGCTTCATGCCACTAAGTTCTGGGGTAGTTTGTCACAGCAATAGTAATCAGATTGTGACAGGAAAAAGGAGGGGATCAAGTAGGACTACCAGTTTTTAGCTTAGGCAGCTGGGTGAAAGGTGATCCCATTTGCTAAGACAGTCAATAATCAATTTTGTGGGGAGGGAGAGTTAAGGAGGGTAGGAGAGGAAATCACAGTTGTCTTATGTCCACGTTATTTTTGAAATGTATATGAGACATTCAGATGTAATCTTTGTCAGCTCATCCGGGACTCTGAAACCTCAGTATGACTTCTATAGTGGAATTAACTTACCAGTGGCATGTCTATGAAGCATGTCTATTACACTACAACCCCATTGTAATATTAACAAAAACAGAAGTTTGATGTCCTCCAAATGGCATAATCATCCAACACTAATACAAGCAAGCATAAGCTACCCCTCATTTTTAATACTTGTGCTTGTTACTTTGAAAGGGCACCATTTGGCCCTCATTAAATAAGAGAAATACAACTTTATTACTTGAAAATGTTTGAATGCTTGAAGTAGAAAAAAATATATTTAAATAATCACCCTTGCAGCAAAAACACAATTTAAAGTTGATCTAACTGATCGCTTCCCCAAAATCAAATCTTGGACTAGATTCTAGTTTTAGTCTAAATGCAAATGAGGGCTATTTCAAAACTGGTGTTCCTTATGGGGATGCCAAAGACCTTAAACAGTTCAGCGTGCCAGATACAGCCATGAAGAAAAGAAGTAGCTGTTTTGCATTCCAGCATTAATCACAGGGACCAGATAAGAATAAACAGCAGTTAAGGTAGTGGGTGCCCCATGAACAAGGATAATGAACGTTTGTGATGACCTCTTCCAGCACTGAATTAAATGCTTTGGGAGACATGAAAAAGCAGAGCAAAAGAATTGGTTCAATCTTCTGTTACCTGTGTTTATGAAACAATGTGCAATTTGTACGAAACCTCTACTCAAAACAAATCATCCCAGCCTGCCAGATACCGTGTTTCTGCTTACAATGTGACCTTAATATCATTGGAATTCTCCTTCATTTTGGGATGTTGTGATTGATCCATGACACTAGGTTTGTTGCAACCTTCAACAGAATGCTATGGTTTATTCAGGGGGCAATTGAATAGCAATGAATCAGCAGACAGAGGAATGGTCTCTGACTCCTCTGCCCTCATCTCTCATGAAGGATAAAGAAGGCTGCCATTCACATTCTTCCCTGCTTTCCCTTTGTGAATGCACCAGTGGTCCCAATTGAATGTGTGATTGTAGACCAGGGTCTCCTGTGCAGCTCACATCTCAAAATCCCAGAGAATCACCAGCAGACATTTAAGGAAGCCTACAGAGTATGTGCCAAGGGAATGGTCAGTGCTTGAAATTTACTGGGACCATGGACCTGAGTATAGGTAAAGGAAAGAGGGACATTTTATCATTTTTTCTTGTATCTAACACAGGAACTCTAGGTGTCCACACATAGCTCAACACACAGTAAGACATCAATAACTTTTTAAAATGATGAGCTAATGTTTACAATAAAGTATAATCTCAATTGACAAAGCAATTAATAAAATCAAATGCAAAGCAAAACTTCTTCACTTGGCTTTGACCATCAAGGAGGGAAGAATTTATTACTGGCAGTATCATTAAACATGTGGCGTGTTTCTGTTGCTAGGAAATTTCTCTAAAATGAGGTTTGGGGAGAACTTAAATGCTGTACTTGTGCCTATACTTTTTTTTTTAACCACTTCCTCCTCCTTCCAATTCCTAATGTTAGATATGGATCATAAATGTCTTCTCTTGCATTTCAATAAAATATATTTATGCATTCAAATCTTTTATCAAATGTTAAAGCTTCAAATACTTTAAAGACAAAAGGGAAAATGCACATTGGTTTGGGGGTTTAGGAGTTTTTAAAGTTTTCTGGATTTTTTTTTAGAAGAGAAATACCAAATGGTACAGGACAGGAATCAAGCCTAATTCCCCTAATAATTATTATTAATATAAAAAAATTAAGGGAATATCAAGAGTACTCTGGCATTTTTTCACCTAAAGGAGACAACCAGAATGAGATGCAAATCAGTGCTCTTATCTAATGAATAATGCAAATGAGTGTTCTGCATATAGTAAGTCAGTCTGCAGGAATTCTCTCAGCCTTACCTCACATATCTTGTGGATTTAAGCACCGTGTGTCACAAGAAATTAGAGAAAGGAATTGCCAAGTAATGACAGAGGCTTGGAGCCCCAACTCAGGGTAGATAGCAAGGACATTAAGAAGCATAGTACAGCAAGGGAGGGAGCTGACACCTCATTAAAATGAAAATGTTGTTATTTTTCTTCACCAAGTTAATGGAGCTGTATGACTCCGTAATCTGCAATTATTTGTGTGGCTATTACTTAAAAGAATCCTCAGCCATACTTTTTTGAAAGAATTCTGGAAAAATTATAGAAGTCACCTTCTTACAATACCTAGTGAAAGAAAAAAATGTTATCTAGGCGTATTTTACACTGTCTTTCACACAAGTGAACCAACACTTAAGACTTTTCACTAGCATAACAGAAGCCATATAAAACTGTACTTTATGCAACTTTCTAGCTCCTTAAAAGGTACTCAATTCCTCAAATAACAATTGAAAATAAACCCTAATTTATGCAATACATAACTGTTTGATATGAACCATGGGTGAGCTCAAAGTTACTTTTCAGTCATGGGTTATTTCACTGAAATGTATTTTTTATTTAGAACTCACTGTCATTGTCTCTAGTCTTCTAAGAAAGCAGCTCTGAATACAAAATTCTTTTCCCTGCATAACAAAATATCACGTCTTATTTTTGTTGTCGAATCCCTTTCTCTGCTAGTCCCAGATTTAAATCAATCTTGGAATGCTCAACTAATCTTGTCCAAAGTGTGATTGACTCTATTTTTCACCAAAATATTTAGAAGGGAGTTCGGCATACGTGGCCTCCTGCAGAAGGGGGATCTGCAGCACAGTCCTTGGGCCATTTGTTTCTGGCTATCCTTAGGGGATCTCTAAATACAGAGGTGGACCAACTTCAAGCAACAAAGGTTACATTTTTTGGACGAAGAGAAATATGTTGCAAATTTCCTGCTATAAGAAATATTATCTAGGAGATACTAGATAAACGGGAGTAAACCGGACTGAGTAAATGGGACTGGTTCCCCGTCCGACCGATGTTTGGAGCTCCGAGAAGGCAGAGTCGCTTGTTACGGACTCAAGAAGGAAGCCAGACCAGAGATTCCCTGGCAGAAGAGCACCATCAGTCTTATCGCTGCTGTTTTGGCTGGCGCAGTGGGTTGCTCAGATTCCAGCACTGGGAATCAATAAATTGGACGTCCACTCAGAAACTTAATTAGAAAGGCGGTAATTGTAAAGACAACAGATGGATAAATTCATAATAAAGGGAAAAAACCAGCCTAAAAAGGCCGAGAATACCCCAAATCAGAATCCCTCTCCCTCTACAAGGGATTGCAATTCCTCATCAGCAACGGAACAAGCCCTGATGGAAGAGGACTGTGTTCCATTACCTGAAGTAGGCTTCAGAAGGTGGATGATAAGAAACTTTTGGGAGTTGAAAGAACTTGTTCTAACCCAATGTAAAGAAACTAAGAACTTTGAAAAAAGGTTTGATGAAATGCTAAAACGAATGGACAATATAGAGAGGAATATAAATGAACTAACGGAGTTGAAAAATACAACATGAGAACTTAGTGAAATATGCACAAGTTTGAATAGCCGAATTGATCAAGCAGAAGAAAGGATATCAGAGGTCGAAGACCAACTTAATGAAATAAAACGAGAAGACAAGAATAGAGATAAAAGGATAAAACGGAATGAGCAAAGTTTCCAAGAAATATGGGACTATGTGAAAAGACCTAATCTTTGTTTGATAGGTGTACCTGAATGTGATGGAGAGAATGAATCCAAGCTGGAAAATACTCTTCAGGATATTATCCAGGAGAATTTTCCCAATCTAGCAAAGCAGGACACTATTCAACCCCAGGTAATACAGAGAACACCACAAAGACATTCCTCAAGAAGAGCAACCCCAAGGCACATAATCGTTAGATTTACCAGGATTGAAATGAAGGAGAAAATACTAAGGGCAGCCAGAGAGAAAGGGAAGCCTATCAGACTTACAGCAGATCTCTCAGTAGAAACCCTACAAGCCAGAAGAGAGTGGGGGCTGATATTCAACATCCTTAAAGTACAGAACTTTCAGCCCAGAATTTCATATCCTGCCAAACTAAGCTTCACAATTGAAGGAAAAATAAAATCCTTTATGAACAAGCAAGTACTCAGAGATTTTATTACCACCAGGCCTGCTTTACAAAAACTTCTGAAAGAAGTATTACACATAGAAAGGAACAACCAGTATTAGCCTTTCTAAAAATATACCAAAAAGTAAAGAGCATAAGAATTTACATCAATGAATGGATAAAATAGCCAGTTAACATCAAATGGCAGTAACCCTAAATTTAAATCGACTAAATCCCCCAATCAAAAGATACAGCCAAAACCTAATGGTATACTACATCCAGACCCATTTTATATCCAAAGATACACAAAGACTCAAAGCGTTGGAGAAAGATTTACCAACCAAATGGAGAGCAAAAATAAATAAATAAACAAAAAGCAGGAGTTGCAATTCTCGCATTTGATAAAATAGATTTCAAAGCAACAAAGATACAGTGGTAAAAGGATCAATGCAATAATAAGAGCTAAGGATCCTAACACCCAGATACATAAGACCCATAAAGAGATTTAGACTCAACGAGACAGAAAATTAACAAGGCTATCCAGAACTTGAACTCAGATCCGGAACAAGCAAACTTAGTAAGTATTTATAGAGCTCTCCACTTTAAATACACAAAATATACATTCTCCACTTTAAATACACAAAATATTGATCGGCCATTATTAATACCCATTTTTAGAATAAAGTAATATTCTTGTTCTCTCTCCTTCTTTTTCTTCCTCTTTCTTCCTCTCTTTCTCTCCTTAAAAAAAAAAGAAATATTATCTAGGAGATGCTGAAGACACTATTATCTAGGCAATACTAACCACACATTATCCTAATTAGATCAGTGGACACATATATCCATTAATAATCTAGGCAATTACTATGTTTTAGTTTTGTGGTTTCCTCCTAACTTTTAATTTGGAGAAAATTTTGGATATCAAAGCCTGCTAAAAATTATAAGCCTCTGAGTTAAGGAAACATGTTGTAAAATAAAGGCAATATCTTCAGAATAGGGATTTTGTGGCATTTATTAAAAACCCAGAGAACATTTTAATTTACTTCTCAGGACCATGGTCTATAGCACTATTCTTTTACACTATAAAAGTATTAGTATGTCATAAACCAGTTTAGTAAATCTTGATCATAGTTTTAAAATCTGAAATAGAAAACATAAAATTGCTTTGTACATAATAAGGCATTTTTGTGAAACTTTTATTTCACTTAAATGCATATTTATGTTTATATGTGTTTACTGAGTCTTGATGTAAAATGCATTACCATTAATTTTAGATTTAAAAAGTCTGAAAGGCTGTGCTTTAGGGCCCTTCATCAAATCATCTAAGGTTCATATTGACATTGAGAAGGAGCACAGATAAATCAGACCAACCTGATTATTATGCTTACTAAGTAAAAGGGTTGCATAAGACTTACATACCAGCCTAAAATATAAGCTTTGAGAAATTCACAACTTTATAGGAACACAAATACATTTTTATTTCCTAATGGGCTTTGCAAATAGAAGCACGGATTTTATTACAATTCCTATATTGTTGCCAAGAGTGGAAATCAATCCAGGTTCCTATCTTCAGGCAGAAAAATCTCTGGTATGTAGGCAGGTAGCAAGGCTTAAAAAAGGCCTTGAGTTAACCGGGCAAATTTAAGGCTCCTGAGTTTTAAAGTGGAGCTTTTGCATTCTTGCATATTAGGCAACCATTTCCTGATACTCACCTTACTAACACAAAACTGGACTTACTCCCTCACAATGCTTCTAAAACCTTGAAAAGAAAGCCTAAAGAAATAAGCAGAAAAGCTCACTCTGAAGGAAATGGAGATAATTCAGCAAACACAAAAGAAATTAAAGTAGTTCCTTGAATCTTTCAGAGGGTGGAGGGAGAGAAGGAAGGAGGGATCAGGAAAAATAACCGAAAGGTACTAGTTTTAATACTTGGGTGATGCAATAATCTACACAGCAAACCCCTATGACACAAGTTCATCTATGTAACAAAGCTGTACTTCTACCCCTGAATTCAAATGAAAGATAAAAACAAAAACAAATATACTTAGAGAAGTTCAAGAACGTTTTATATTCATATAACAAAAATAAAATATTTTGAAAGAAAACAGCAAAAATAATTTTTATTGTCAATTAAAAAAAATCTGTTGAAATAAATTCCTGGAAAAATGTCATAGAGCAAAAAGACAAAACAATGACACAGGTGTTTTAAAAATAAAAAGGTAAATGATACATGTAAAAACAACTGAGATGCTTCAGTTTCTAGGATGAATGAATGAAGAACCAGAAGAAGTAGTTATTTAAAAGATAACAAAATATTTCCCGCAAGAAAGGTTTAAGTCTTTTGGACTGGGTAGATCCACTAAGTTCCAGTATAATAATAAATGAATAAAAGAACCAGCTGGATACTCATTATAAATTTTCAGAATAAAAAGAAAGTTCTCAACTCTTTCAAGAATGTGGTACATTGTCTTATTGTTCCTAGTTATTCACTGTTCCTCTCTAAAGGGCCCATATTTCAGGGCCCCTCCTTGGGTCTTCTCTTTGCAGGGAAGGCAGGACTGAAAAAGGAGGAGGCTTGGAGAGAATGTTTCCTATTCCATTAGTGTCAAGCTTGGGCATGTTGAAATATGAATGGAAATAACATACGCCATGTCCAAGCTGCATTATATGTCCACACATTGATCTACCATAGCTCCTTTCTCTAACCGAGAGGTTGAGCATTCCCAGATGGGGCTACTTCTTCAGTCTAGATGATGTGGGACCAAGCTAAAGTCAATCTGCAGCTACCATGTTGTAAGCCACTAAGATTTTGATACTGTAGATCACCATGGCTTAACTTAGTGAAACTTAATGCAAGAAAACAACAATATGTCACTTAGAAAAGAAAAAAAAGATATGTCTTTTCAGCAACATTGGGCCTAATTGTGCCTTCTGAATTGTGGACAAAAATATTTTTAACTTAGGATTCTGTAGCAACCCATCAATTAAGGTGAGAATAAAATAGAGAAACTTCATCAAGCAAGTACCCATGCAAAGTTGATTGCCCGTGCACTTTTTCTTTATAAGTTAATTGAACATAGGTTCAATTGAAGCAAAATGAAGATAAAACAAAAATTAGAAAGGCATGGGAAACTATGGGTCCTACCTAGAAGAAGAATGAAGAAAAGACCCAAGTGGTGGGTTGGGATCCGGAAAAAGACTGACGTGATAAACATGTGGCTATAATGAAGGAAAACAGGCAAATAGTGTAAGAAACGAGGCAAATGAAAACTCACAAGAAAGACAGGAGTTATATATGAATCAGTGTACAATGTGGCATGATTTTTCACAGCTGATAAGAAATGAAGAAAAAAGAATTTATCTGACACTGATAATAATCATTATTTTCCATGTGATGCAAGGATCATGACTTTGAACCTATGGAAAATAAAGTAAAATTATGGCTCAGAACTTGATGTAATATTGAAAAATGTTGACATAGTCATAATAATGTAAATTTGGTTTAGTGGCTTTCAACTTAAAGATTCAACCTACGAATAAAGCACCTAAGACTTAGTTCAATTTGCAAGGCAGAATAAAAATCTTAACACTGTGGATAGTAGTGTAAATAAAAATATGGCTGACAGCAGGTGGGATATGGAAGAGGTAGAGAAAAGGTAAAAGCAGTCAAGTTCTCAACTTACTATAAAGGGAGGGCTGAGAGATACAATCGATTGGGTCTCTCGTCCCTCCCAATTCCAGAAGCTACAACATTGTGGTCCTAGACGTTGATTGACCAATAATAGATTATGTTTAAAAGATCAGCATACATGAATACAATCACCTAAATATCATGAAATGGAAAAAAGGGAAGGAAAAAGGAAATTTATATAACTGATCTGAAACCTCATCTTTAAAACAGAGAGACAATCAATGTTGGCTGAAGTTGACAAATCAAACAAAAGTATAAATATATCTAGAGTTATGGAGAAATCTGCTAGAAGTAAATCAGAAACAGTTCTTTAAAAGTTGCTTCTTAGACATGAGAGTGGAAAGGAGGAGTGCAGGTGACTTGCTTTTCTCTTTTTTTTTTTTTTTTTTTTTGAGACAGAGTCTTGTTGTGTCACCTTGAGTCAGGCTGGAGTGCAGTGGTGCAATCTTGGCTCACTGCAACCTCTGCCTCCCGGGTTCAAGCAATTCTCCTGCATCAGCCTCCCAAGTAGCTGGGACTACAGGCATGCGCCACTATGCCCAGCTAATTTTTGTATTTTAGCAGAGACAGGGTTTCACCATGTTGGCCAGGATGGTCTCAATCTCTTGACTTCATAATCCGCCCGCCTCAGCCTCCCAAAGTGCTGGGATTACAGGCGTGAGCCACCCCACCCGGCCACTTTTCATAGCTCTTCTGTACTCTTTTATTTGTTAATGCATGCATGTAGTACTTTGCTGACAATGAAACAGATAAAACAGGGTAGGGGCAGTTAGGGCCTTGAGTATTATACTAAGAAGTCACTGAAAGTTCAGTGGCACAAGAGCGATATGTGATTCTCACTAAAACAATGCATTAGAATCATTAGAATAGCAGCTATCATGAAGGAAGTTGAGACTGAAGAATAAGATTTTGGAAGTTGACTCGGACCAGCGGTTCTCAATTGGGACAATTTTGCTTCTCAGAGGATATTTGGCAATATCTGAAGATATAATGGCTTGCCACAGCTGGATGTGTGTGCTACTGGCGTCCAGTGCCAGTCAGCTGCTACACAGGAGAGCCACCTACAAGAAATTATCCAGTCCCAAATGTCCATTGTGCCAAGGGTGAGAAACCTTGCTTTAGCCTATGTTTATTTGTTTATATGAGAGATAAAAAGACAACAAACTAGGCAAATGACAGAAAGGAATGAGTGAAATAATGAAAGATTAGGAGAAACTGGTAGTATTAGGAGAAACTGGCAACCTGGATGGGTAAGTGAAAATCAAAAACCTTTGAAAATATAGATTGAAAAACATTATAGTCTGTTTATCCATGTAAGTCTACTCCTAATGTAGTATAGCATTGCGTTTAACCTGAAAATTTTCAAAATACTCCAATTCATATAAGTACCACAGCATCCTTAAGCCTCACTGTGAGTGTATATGCAGTTCATTCTGCACTTAACAGTAATGCACTTAACAGTGATGGTGAGATTTGTACTTAAACAGATAGGTAAATGCAACCCTTGAATTCCTTACTTGAGGATCAGTGCAACTGAGTGATTTATAAAGATTAATTCAGTGAAATTATTCTTCCAAAGCATCTTGTGTTCAGATACTTAAGAATAAAAGTATGCTCTTCATGTCTATGACAACGCATATTTTTATTTTAATTTCAGAAATACACAATGTATATACTTTTTCCAAACCTCTTATCAATTAAGTTGCTGGTTGCAGTTGAATGAGAAGAAAGATATTCATAGGAAATGGGGAACCATTTAACCCTCCCTAAATGAATCTCTCCTACCATTGTGTTATTCTATAGACCTAATCTATTTGCAACAAGACTTTATTTTATAATCAAAAGCTGCAGTTTTTCTAACCAACCATAGAAATTTTACTCAACTACCCATCTGTTTTCTGAAGGTAGCAACCTTGTCTTACTCAACTTCCTTCTTTTCAAAATACCCAGCCTGGAAAACAGTGGGCCCTCAATAAGTAGCTATTGATTTGTATGGAATTGCTGAATTAAATTTCACACAACCCTCAGCAAGAATCTGTACTTGTCAACACTAAAATTACTTATGATCCTATGCAGAGACATAATCAACTGACGAAGTTATGAATCTTTACCAAACTGGCCTTAAAACTGTTAGTTGTTCTCCCCATGCATATGTTAAATGAATCTGGAATTTTTATGCCCAGTTGAAATATGGTGCCCTAGAGAATTTCCATAATTGATTTCATTCAAGTAAATTTACTCTATGCCCCCTAACACCCACACTATTATTAGAGACTGGCCTTTTGTTTCAAATTACATAATAGCATAATAGCTTTTCACATAAGACATCTGTCTTGTAACTTGCCTAACTTTCTTGGGGTGGGGGAAGAAACAGAAAGCAATAGGAAAAACAATACCTCAGTGACATTAATTATACCAGAATGTTTGCCAGTGCTTTGAAAGGATGACTATGAGCATTGATTGCCGTTGAAATGAGAGCTGAAGGATATATTATAGTCCTGAAAACCTCACTTAATGTTCTTATGGCTCTAAGAAATCTAGTAATATCCTGATGGCTACCTAGGGAAACAAACAATTTCTCCTATGAAGTTGCCCTAGGCAGTAGCCTGCTGTGTGCTGGTGCCAGGATCCTTTTGCAGGCTGTTGAATTCTAAAATGCCTCTTGCTTTCTGATGCAAAGTTTGATCAGGATAAAACATACTAGTAGATAAAGGTACTTCAAGTCCCAAACTGAATTGCAAAGAACCCTCACATTCTGATTTCACTATTGTTTAACTTCCTTTATCCCGATAAACTCATTTTTCTTGAGTTTGGAACTCTTAAGAAACATCATAGAACAGCCACCGTGCTGAGTTTCAAAAGACAAATACAATATGTGAAAATCAGGAAGGATTAACTGAATTTGAAGCTACTATTGTAATTGCTGCCTAATGCTTGATAATATTTTACCATTAATGCATTCAACAACCATACAATGATCAAATCAATCAATAAAATAGGTAAGTTACAAAAACCATGGTAAGTCAGCATTTTAAAAATTCATTCATTCATTCATCCACTCATTCATTCAATCAGTCATTATTAGTGAGGTATCTGTTATATATCAGGGGTGGTACTCAGTTCTGGGAATATGGCTGAATTATCCTTGCCCTTGAATTTATAAGATAAATTTTCAACTCTCAGCTTGCACTAAAATTAGCTAGGCAATTAAAACAAAATCTGTAAATTTCATCTCCAAAGGAAGTTTCCAAACATTGGCATTTCTTAAAAATACACTAGGAGGTTCTAATGTGGAGCTGGGAATGAGATCCTTGCTCTCAGGTGAACTACAGCAACAAACAGGAAATCACTGAGCACTGTGTTAATTGCTGTCATAGGCACAGACCCCATATTATGCAAGCACTTTGGAAGGTCATAAAACTCAGTCTTGGTGGACAGCAGACAGAGGAGTGAACAGGGAGAGTTTTACCAATAAAAGTAACCTTATAGCTTCTACAGAAGAACAAAAGAATTTTCAAAAAGGATCAGGGCAGAAAGAGGGAAACAAGAAAACAAAGAATTAAGTAGGCAAACACACATGTTCATTTTAGCACAATAAACTAAAGGGGAAACATTCAGCCAAAGTGCTGCATTCCACGGTGGAAGGAGTAAGGGATTCAGCTCAAACATCAGCAATGTGTTCCTGGGCAAGTAAGCGTGGTTCTACTTTTGTCTTCATTTTTAAATTGGGGGCAATTTAAATAGATAATTTATAGGATTGTTATGAAGAACAGAAATAAAATATGGCATAAAACAAACACTCCGTGAATACCATCATTAAGTAAATCTAGATGATTCTAACCCAGATACTATTTAAACTAAACAGTAATTTAGTGATTTGATTAAGGTGATAATTTCTGTTTGTTTAGAAGACTGAAATCTCAAGATCAAGTAAGAACAATCCTGCTGTATCTTTCTGGTGTGGAATATGGGATCTATGCACATTACTTTTTATGCCACATTAATCCTGAACGGGACTCAACTTTCTTCTCCCAAAGGTAGTGCTGACTAGTGTAACACTTTCATTAATCAAGAGCAGAAAATTCTGATGGAATTTAGATTCCATGTAGAAAAAAAATTCTAAAACTCAAATCTGTCTTCCAGGAAAAAAACAAACTCTTAATGTGACCCTGAAGTGTTTTCTTCATGAAATCATCATTTTATTCTTTAGATTTGCTTATCTATTTTAAAACAGCAGGCCAAAAAAAGAAAAGAAAAAGAAGAAAAGGAAAGGAAAAAGAGAAAAAAGAGCTACAATTTTTCTCACTATATTTCACTGCTCTAAATAAGAACTTGTTTAATTTGGTATGGTCTTCCTTAAGATCCAGAGAGGTGTAAACCTTCACTTCCACAGCACTGAGTATGCTGGGGTATTATTGAAGAATTATGGGTTTGGCATATAGTTTTTTAGGCAAAGCAAATCATTCTTTGTTGTCAAATAAATTTAGGCCCAATCCTTTACTTCTTCCCTGCTTCAAGCACACAACAGGCCAGGTTATTCAATTTATCTATTACTGAAGGAGAGAAACACCAATTCCCTTCCACCAGGGCTTTGAAATGGTTATTTCTAAAGAATCACCAGTCTTTCTGTATCCTAGACTAGATTTTAGAAATTTTTAAAAAGCATAAAGGAGAAAAGGAACAAAACATAAAATGGAAAAGACTGCTAGAATAGTGAATTGTGAGGAGGCTTTAAGATGCATTAAACAACAGCACAACAAAATCCTGGCTAGGTATGTATCTCAATAAATCTTTGAAGCACTGCTACATGATTCTTTGACAAATATCATATAATGGCCTGGAAGTGAAGTATAATTTCACTTCCTACTACAGAGCCATTATGATGTTCTTGTAGACCAGTTAATTTATTACTGAGTTCCCCTGAACCAATCTCATACTAATCTGGAAACAGAAAAGTCATCTCTTCTGAATGAGGTGATTTCTCCAGAAAGGCAGCTGTTCTCAAGAGTCAAGTTCAGAGCATATAGATTGCGAAAGGACACAGCCAAATTATCTACTTTAGAGTCTGTCAAGAAAAATTATTTTCTTCTTTGAAAAAATTCTACCAAGTACCTATTGCTTTAAAAAATGCCAGTTTTTAAATATTTCTTCTGGTATAACGTAGCAAATTTATATTTATGAGAGCCCCTAGTGACACATGGGACAAGGAGTCTATAATTTAAGACAAACCGTTAATGAGGTTGATTCCATAAAAAATTCCATTTCCTTTTAAGACAATTTTTAAAAGCAAAGTCAGTATTTGCCACAACCCAAGAATGCCTTAACCAAACCACTGGCCTCTTTTCTAGTGACAGTATAAAGACAATTTTAAGTCTTGGACTCTGCAACTTAACTTCACACGTTATGGGATGCAGGTTAAACATAAGGCGTCAAAAACCAGACTGCCAAGATTTTTGCTAATTGTGTGACTTTGGATAGATTTATAATTTTTCTGGGTTCTACGTTCCTAATTTGAAAAGTGGGGTCAATTACAGTACCTAATTATTGGGATGGTTATGAGTGGACACATTTAAAAGTCTTACCATAGTACCTGATATATAGTTGATGTTTAACAGAAGTCAGCTGTTAATAATTTATGCTGAGTTCCCCGAGAATTCCCTTGACAGAGTTTTGAAATTAGGGATGAATCTCAGCTCAGTCCTTCATTAACTTTGTCATGATGGACAACACTATTTGATTTCTCTGAGTCTGTGTTTTTTTTTTTTTTTTTTTTTTTTTTTTTGAGACAGAGTATTGCTTTGTCACCAGGCGCCAGGCTAGAGTGCAGTGGTACGATCTCAGCTCACTGCAACCTCTGCCTCCTGGGTTCAAGCAATTCTCCTGCGTCAGCCTCCTGAGTAGCTGGGATTACAGGCACGCACCACCATGCCCAGCTAATTTCTGTATTGTTAGTAGAGACGGGGTTTTACCAGGTTGGCCAGGATGGTCTCGATCTCTTTACCTCGTGATCTGCCCGCCTTGGCCTTCCAGAATGCTGGGATTATAGGCATGAGCCACTGCGCCTGGCTGAGTTTCGGTGTTCTTAAGTGTTTGAAGGATAATAATATGTCAGTCATACAACTGTTTGAGGATTAAACAAGCAAGGAGCAATATGCTTGGTGTATGTAGTCAGGTGGTTATCTGAATAGCATGTAGCAACTGAAGTGAATAAATAGCATATATACTAGATTGTCAAACTGGCAAAAGAATAAAAAAACAGACTAAAGTTAGTATTTCATTCTAAAAACTTCATTTCTCACTTGGCATATCAAAAAAAAAAAAAAAAAAAAAAGAAAGGAAAACAAAAAAGAGAAAAAAAATTCCAGGCTGTTGGTGAAAGTATTCAATGTTCCAATGTGAATGTGAGGCTAGGAGAGCGCTGGTGACTCTGGTCAGCTTTCAGCAAACATACTGACTCGATAAAGTGAATGAATAGTTGTCACTGCAGAATCTCCAGAAATACTACCAGTTTTCAGAGGGTGGATGGCAGTGATGTCTATGAGGGTCAGAGAAATGGATTTTAGAGCGATAAATGCAGCAGGTGTGCAGTGACTAATACAGAGGACAACTGCAGTACAGAGCCCTTTTTAGGCTCCACACCCGACAGTCTGGAAGCTTCTAAGCCTCCTGCTGGGATACACAGTGGTCGACCACTGGATGCTGAGGAGACTGAAAAAGAATCCAGTGTCTTCGACTCATCCAGACTCCTTGAGCAAGGAAAACTTGAATCTCAAGTCATAAAAATCCTTTCAGTGCTGTCTGCAGATGGCTGTGAGGAGACAGTCAAAGGCCAAGAGGAAGAGAAAAAGCTCTTTGCTGAAGAATGGAAGGAAACTAAATGTGAAATTCAGAGCTAGTGTAGAATAGATAGAGAAAATTAGCAAGTGTTATCATTATAAACAACTATATATATACACACACACACACAATGAGAAAAAATGGAAACATTTTGGGGGGTGAAAAATTGTAATGTGTTGAAACTCAAAAAATCTAAGATGAAAAATGAAAAATATTTACTGAGCATCGTTATACATCAATAACTTAGCCATTAATATTTTTAAATATTAAAAAGGGTACAGAGTACGGTATTGATTTGAAATATAGAAAATGTAATGCTAAAAATTGTATCTGGTTTTGACATAACAAAATAAGACCAGTCAATCTGATTTTACCACATACTAAAGGCTAGATTGCAATACCACAAAATTCTGTCTCATTAAAATGTGGACTGGAACATTAAATATTTGAATGATGCTGTAAGTATTGATAGTCCCATTATTAAGATATGAAGAATGCATAACTTACTAGAATCTACTATTCTGATTGAAGAGTTCCAAAGAAAGGAAAGGGAATTGCAAGCTTTAATGACTGTCTGTATTTGATTATGGGGTCGGAAATGGTTACTTGATAAATTATAATATGTTTTTGGAACTTAGCCTGTAACAGCTACTTTTATTCCATTTTTTATTCTTTTGTTTTTTTCACCTCCAGAAAAATCACATTCAATATAATATCTGCTATTAAAACAAAACATATAAATACCAAATAGTCCATCCAATTAATCCATTTCTAACAAGTTTAGATTATTAGCAGCAATAATTATGTTCTACTTATATCTTTTTATTAATCTTAATGATATTTAATCTGCCATTTAAATAATTACTTTTTTACCAGTCTCATCAATAATTTTTTGCTTGCAATTAATACATTTGTCATTTTTTCAGACTGCTAATCAATTTTGAACAGCCTTCCCTTAACCTAGTATATCGTCCACAGGACAATCATAAAGATAAAGAAATATTCAATGGCTACTGAAATTTGCTACTCATTTGAATTTTCATGTATGACATTGATGTGGTCCAAGAAAAAAAAGAAATAACTTATTTATCTTCCTTAGGCTCAAACCTCTTTTCATTTGCACTTCCTTTAAGTCTAAGTTATTTTTATGTAGGAAGCCTTAATCACTAATCCACTTTAAAAGTAATTTTCTTAGTATTCCTAAAATGTAGATGTGATGGTCTTTTTGATGCGTCAACTGGTCTAGGCTACCAGTTACTCTACCAAACATCAGTTCTGGTGTCTCTGTGAAGATATTTTATAGATGTGATTTAAGTCCATCATCAGTCGATTTTCAGTAAGGGAGATTATCCTAGATAATCTGAATGGGCCCAATTCAATCCGTTGACATGTTTTAGAAGCAGAGTTGAGTCTTCCCTAAAGAAGAGAAAATTCCAGCTGTGGACAGCAGCTTTAGTCTGTACACAAGAGTTCCAGCACCCCCTTTCTTACAGCCTGCCTTAAAGATTTTTCAGTTGCCAAGGCAGCCTCCAAAACAGCATAAACCATGGCAAGGCATCTCTTAATGTACATTTCCTACTAGCCCTGCTTCTCTGGTTACAGTAAGATTAGATGTCTTAATGAATGACTAACCCTGACTGATACCGTAGACTAACGCAAGTTGTCCTGGGGGTTGCATCAGAGAATAGAGAAAATAAAAAAAGTACTCCTTGGCCGGGCGCGGTGCCTCACGTCTGTAATCCCAGCACGTTGGAAGGCCGAGGCGGGCGGATCACGAGGTTAAGAGATCGAGACCATTCTGGCCAACATGGTGAAACCCTGTCTCTACTAAAAAAGTACAAAAATTAGCTGGGCATAGTGGCTCGTGCCTGTAATCCCAGCTACTCAGGAGGCTGAGGCAGGAGAATTGCTTGAAACGGGAGGCGGAGGTTGCAGTGAGCCGAGATGGCACCACTGCACTCCAGCCTGGTGCCTGCAGACAGAGCAAGACTCTATCTAAAAAAAAAAAAAAGTACTCCTTGCTTTAAATATACACCTTGTCATTTTAAATTTCATTATTGGATAGCCACTTACTTTTCTGTAAGAGTTTATAAAAATTCAGTATTCCTAGAAGGGATAACAGCATAAACTATTCCTATGAAGGCCTTCATCATTAGAGGTTCCCTACTCCCGCTTGAGGTGCTAAGAAAGTGGAACATATGAAGGAGAGTTCTAAAGACCTGCAAATGAGAAATGACTTCGTGGATCCAATGTACACTACTCGTGTGATAGCTACAAGTCCAGACTTGGACCACTTCATAGACTACTATGCAGTATATCTGTGTAACAAAACTGCACTTGTATCCCCTAAATCTTTAATAATAATAAAAGACCAGCAGAAGAGTAAGCATCAAATGCAAGCATTGCTACTGTGTAGCTCAGCCAAGGGCCAGTCCTCTCAGAACTAGTAATTCTCCAAATTTCCTTGAATTTCTAATCAATTATAAATTTGACTTCTCCAAATGGCCAAGACTGTAAATTACAGGAATGTATACTCATAGGATTTCATTATCAGAATGGAACGTACCAAGATGCTCTAAAATATTAATACTCCTGCCATTCTTTGTGTAAAATCAATAAATGCAAGAAAACAGAATTTAATACAAAGATTATAGAGTCAAATAATGCATTTGTGGAATAAACTGTTTGAAATGCTAGTTTTATTTTAACTACACTTTAAATATGAGTACAGATTGAATAGAAAAAGAAGGCTAGCCTACATATGGAGGCCTCAGTGACGGCTTCAGCAAATTTCATCTGTCAAAAACATGATGTATATTTGCAATCGGTGACCAATTTGATCAATTTTTCAAAATGTCATCAGGTCACCAAATATATCCAATTATTTTGAGATGTTCTGGCAGATTTTCTTTTGCTATATTGGGTCTATGAATCAGCCCTTTATGGTTAAGCACTGAGGAGCCTGTCCTGAGTTGGGAGGATTGAGAGCCACGTAGAGGAGAAATCACAGATATTGCTCTAGATACGAAAAAAATATACAATGTGCTTATTCTTATGTTTATCCAGGATGCAATTTAAAATATGATTATTTTAAGCTAGATTTACTGATGGGTTTACTTTGTTGTCCTTGGTAAATGTCACCTCACAGTAGTATTTTCCTGAAGGGAGCAGAGATGCCCATGAACAACTGTAGACAGAAGCACACTGTCAAGTTAAAGTAGATATGGAAAAATCTCTACTGAGAGAGAGAAATGTTTTAGACTGTCCAGAATATTAAAAATAAATAAGATGTATATATCAGAAAAAATAATCTTCTAGATGTAGTATCTTTATAGATTAATAACTAATTATAGACATCATTTTACAGCATCTTGAAATTATTTTTCTTAGAATCTAGTTGCTAAGGTCGTTTTTTGACATTATTCTAAAGTGAAAATGAGGACTTTATGAGCAATTTCCTGTGCTGATTATGGACTTCCTTAGAAAAGAAAAAGAGAAAGGAAGGAAGGAAGGAAATAAGGGGAGTGCGGGGACGGAGGGAAGTACAGCAACACTTACTGTCTTGCTCATTTCAGGCTATGAATACATGAATAATCTTGTTTCAAAGTAAAGCTTCCATTAGTTACAATGTGAAATTACAGAGTATTTTTCCTTCAGGGATCTCAAAGTTCTTTTCTGGTATCAATTTGACAACAGCCCAATGCTTCTAATCCTGTAGTGCCCAGAGGAGTCTGTTCTAGCATTATTTCTGCAGAGTCTTTCATAAGCCTTATGACAACCCAAGGTAAGAAGCATCAATAATGACTGTAAACTTTTGCTTTGTTTTCCAAATGCTTACTTAACTAAGAAACCATATATGCATGAGAAAAAGAAAGAATGGCTTTACAAAAACTGGAAAACTCAAGGGCAATATATTTATATATTTAAATCTGCAATCTACTCAAGCTTACACTCAAAGATTATATTAATACATGTTAGGCACTTAGTGCCTGGTGTAATATACTCAATAAAAATTAATTATTATAATTTTAATGATATCCAGTAATCCCACAACTATTATTTTATTAGTTACTGTGACTTATATTAGTTACTGTGACTTATAGCTAGTCATTTAACCTCTTTACCTCAGTTTCCTTATTTTTCAAATGGGGCTTTTACCTATATATTAGTATTAACATAACTAAAGATAATAAAACCATATTTAAATTTTCACACAAATATAAAAATATAAATTATTTTAATATTTGTACTAATAATTACACAAATTATTAGTATAATAAATATGGGTCTTGAATTTCAGTCACTTTAGAAATTTTTACACTGATAATAAATTATATAGAATATATATTATCCCAACTATTAATAAACTGGGGAAAAGGTAATACCGATGTTCTGTCATTAAAGATAGATTCTTCTAGAAGGAAGTTCTCTGTGAACATGAATAAATTCATGCCACTATAAGGATGACTGTAGGGAGTCTCATGGAGTTATGAAGATTTGTTCTGGAACATTGCAGAGCAAATCAAATAAAATGGAACTTAAGCAATTTTATAAATGTTTCTTACTGGAAAACAATGGAAAAACCAATAGTCCAATATACCACTGAAACTGTCACATAGTCATGAATCAAGATTTCACAAGAAGAGGAAAAACTGAGGTTTGGGCTGAGATTAGAGAAGGCCCTCTGAATGTCAGAGATCATGACCTAGAGCAGGATAAGTTGCTCGTATCTGAATTCTATGCCATTGTGATCCTTCTAACTATGCCCATCTCTAAATAAGAACACTTCAGCTCATGGTACTTAATGACAGCAATGTTGACTTTGATATTTGCCCTTCTACTGTTTTGTATTATTGTATATCTCAATTATGTAAGTCTCCTATCTCCAGAAAAAGTTTTGATAGGGTCAATCCAAGGGTCTGGTATGTTATTAAGAGTGACTCATTTTTGTATTTTTGGTCACAGTTAATTGCTTCAATCTTCACACACACACACATACACACACACACAAACAAATGTAAAAGAAGTTTCGAAACCCAGAAAGTTTAAGTAAGTAACTTGTCCAAAATTACTTGATTAGGCATTTGTAACTATATTTTGAATTGGATCTTTATGTTTTCTGTTAAGTGCTTATAATTTATGATCACTGAGCTTGCAAGTAAATACAAAATAAGAATTATGGTAATCCAAATTACCATAATACAATGCAAAGTACTGGATAAAATAGGAAGAAAATGGATACAAAAGTATATCATTTTCCTCTTATTTTATCTAGTACTTTGCATTTTATAAAGTACCTTCATTATTACATTTAAAGATTGTGCAAATAACTGTGCAAACAAATAACTGTGCAAATAAATACATTATTGCATTTAAAGCTTAATAGATTATAGAAAGAAGAAGCCAAGTATAAGAAATGCCAATACTATATTATGTATTGGAAAACATGAGGAGAGCTGAGCAGGGTTTAGATTAATTCAGGGATAGAACAATTGCAACGTTTGTTATTGTTGAGATAAATCTACCAAGGAAGCTTATTTTAAAAGAGAAGCAAAAGACAAGTCTTTGCAGTTTCCTTAAGCAAGAATGTCCTTCTATTTCTTCTTCCATCTTAGTCTACTTTTTTCTTGAAGCTTAACTCGAAGGACTTCTGGTTTTATGAAGCTATCATTGATCCCTCTGAGTTTGCAATGAATTGCTTCTGTGTTCCCATTGCTCTCTCTATGGAGTGCTGGCACAATATTTGTTTCATCTTTGTAAATAATTATTTACTTTATAAAGCTTCTTGAAGACAGAGGCCAGTCTGTCACTGTTATCTCCCATTATGCCCAGCACAGGGCTCTACAGAGCAAAGAATTTCATAAGCACATGCAGAACTGAACTAACTGTTTAGAGGGAACACGACTTAGTAAATTGACAATGGTGAGAAACCCCTAAATACTCCTGCAAAACATCCCCAAGTATCACCCTCTGCCAGATTCTTCATGAGGTTACTCTGATATCATAAATGATGGCAAAGTCAGTGGAAATCAGAAAAAAGTAGCAGAAAAGATTATTGAGGGACAATAATTAAAATGAAAGCATGAAAGTGGAGAGCGGAAATTTAGAAAAAGCAGACAGGTAGAAGGATTCTTCATTCCATGGTTAGACATTAAGGGCTCACTATGTATCAGGCACTATACTTAATTGCCAGGGATACAATAGTAGACATAGCTTCATTTCTGTCCTCAAGGAGCTTACAATCTGATGTGGGGGCAGACTAGTAAATAATAATTACAAAATGAAATGGTAAGTGCATTGTTAAGGAGAATTACCTGCTACAACAGGGCAGTTGCATTGCTAAGAAAACTTGCAATTAAATTCACTTAAAAACATAGTTTTAGTGACAAAAAGGAGTTAGGAATTCTCATCTTGTGACAGCAAAGCTATTTCCATGCAGGAATTTTAATAATAAAGTTAGAATACAGAGGCAAAACTAAAACCTTCACTGCAGAAATCTAGCATTTGACAATGTTCAGATTTCCCTTAAGAACTATGGTCTTCACTTTCCTAACACCATAAGCATTACATACTTTCATAGGAACTTAAATTTCTTCTTTAAAGTGTTTATCATAGTAGTAGTTATGGGTGTACTTAGTTAAGTATTTCTCCCTGCCTTTGCCATGAGCTCCAAGAGTTTAAGAAATACATCCGTTTTGTACACTTTTGTACCTCTAGCTTAGTACCTTGCACATAATAGGTTCTCAGTAAGTTAAATTATAAACACTTGTTACTTTTATCACTCAATGTCACATAAATAAAGTTTATAGATTACAACAGCTTTTTCACCCTTTATGATGCTCACTCCAGAATGCAGTATGAGTCCTGCATAAGATCAAGTTATAATTGTGAGGCCTACATAGTGCTTATGACCAGCACAAGGAAGTCCAACCAAGCTAGAGGTGGAGGATGAGATCCAGCCTGCTCTCCCCTGCTTAGCCCATAGTACAAAGCTACATGTATTGGAAGGAAATTGCACCTCTTTCTAATTCACAGTCACCTTGATAATGCAATTTGTTGGTATCTCTAATCGAACACACTGTGAAGTAAAAAATGCAGTTGGAATTAGTAGAAATTATGGAGCTAAGGTTTCACCTAATAATGTTTTGTTTTGTTGATTAGCAGTGTGGTGGAAATGCGTTGGATGCTTTTGAGGAAGGAGATAACACAGATGATATGTCAGCCAAAATAATTGATTGAGAACCTAGCAGTTCCATTTCCCATGCAGAAGGAATTTCTATCACTTCCTATGCCTTTATGAGAGCTAACAATTGAGCCTATTCCAATATGTCATTAATAAAAGGAGCTTTAATTTATTTGCAGTTATTTATTTTGTTAGCTTTCTTTCTTTTCAGAAATAGTTATTATATTGCTCGTAGACATTTTTAACTTAGTTGTTAAAACACTGAGCCAATATAATCTCAGTGCAAATGTCGTTGTATCCATGAGTGATTATTTTAATTCTGTGTTATTTAGAACATACTTAATTTAAAATCACAGTTGTGAAATTATTTTGATTTTAAATGCCTTACTTGGAGCCTGAACCTCACAAGCAGGTAGCTGCCATTTGTAACATCCAGGAAAGCCAGACACTTCTCAGAAACAGAAAGTAATAGGAGAACCTTCCAAAGATTCCTTCAAAGCAGAAAATAAGAATCAGAAGGACCTGAATCTTTTAGCAACATAAATGATAATGACAATGATAAAGATAATTAATATTTATTGAGCCCTTCCTATATGCCAGGCACTGTGCTAAGTACATCATCTTATTATTTTTCAGAAGAAGTAAAATAACTTGACTGAGGTGCAACTTGAAGCTTCAGACCTCTTTAAATCCAAATAAAATATCCATAAAGGCATGCACTTCCCCATGTTAGACATGGCACTTCAGAACACCTGACTCTAAATGTCTAAAAACCCAGACAGCTCTTGATCCCAAAAGCTTCCTTTCACGAAGAGACAATTGGCTCTTTCTTATGAGGTCATAAAGAAACATAAAGACCTATCATTGCTATTCTTAAAAGAGCCCAGCCAGGCACGGTGACTCATGCTTGTAATCCTAGCACTTTGGGAGGCTGAGGCGGGCAGATCACGAGATCAGGAGTTCAAGACCAGCCTGGCCAACACAGTGAAACCAAAATGAGCTGGGCGTGGTGGTGAGCACCTGTAAGCCCAGCTACTCAGGAGGCTGAGTCAGGAGAATTGCTTGAACCTGGGAGGTGGAGGTCGCAATGAGCCGAGATTGCACCACTGCACTCCAGCCTGGGAAACAAGCTAGACTCTGTCTCAAAAATAAAAATTAAAAAATTTGAAAAAGAGCCTCCAAATCCCCCTCAACAAACAAGAAGTTGTACAAAATGTGTACTGATCTACCTCTGTTGTCAGTCTAAATGAAAATTTCCTGGCTGTGGTTTTAATTGGAAATAGAACCCTTCCCTTGCTGTCCAAATTTATTACAGTTACACATCACTCTCAGGTTTTCATCTAGGAGACAAGTTATTCCGGTGATGGATGATACAATATTTATATATCATCTTGCAAAGTAAGCAAAAGACTTCCAGTTTAAAAGCACTATAAGGCTATCGTTAGAGTCTAGTGATGAAGACAGTAAATTTGGGAAAAAATTATATATGGCTAAGTATTAAAAACAATTTTTAAAGGGGGACTTTTATATAAATTGTATAGGTCAGAGTAGATCTTTCAATTTGGGAGGTCAGATGTAAGGTGCCACTCTTAAAATGTGTTGCCCCCTGTGTAAAGTTCTAGTCAAACAAGTTTGCTCATAGTTTAGCTCAATGTTTATTTCTCCAAATTTCATGCTTCTTTATGTTGACTCGCCATTCTAAATATTTATTGGTGATGCTTATACAACTTCCAAGTGATTTACTATTAAATAATTAAAACAAAAATGAGAGATTAAGAGCCATAATACATAAGGTTTTATCAAAAATCCTAAGTTAATTGTGGTTACTTAGATCATAAAGTCTATTCCTGACAACTAAGGAAATAAGAGAAACATGATTTCTTAATATATTAATTACATAACAAGAGGAGGCATAGCAATAAACAAGACAAAACAAAACTTATTAAGGAGAATACTTATAATCTGCTAGTAGGAATTCAGAGTAATGCCACCACATTTGACGACAATGTTCATACTCTGCAGCCCAACACACTGGCTTTGGGGTGCATGCCTTGTGGAAAACAAAGTAAAACTTGCTCATATACACCAAGAGTTTGGTACAAGGATCTTTCTTGTAGAGTGGCTCGTACTTGCAAAAAGTAAAAATAAAAAAGAAACTTCCTAAATTTCCATTAATGAGTTATATGTTTATACAATGAAATATAGATATACGCATACATATAGTTTTAATATGAACATGATCATATAAATCAAATGGGTAATTTACCAATATAATGTTGAATGACAAAGCAAGTTACAGAATAGTTTTGTTTTTTTTTTTCCAGCATGGTAACATTAAAAAAAATTCAAAAATCAAAACTATATATTATTTCTGAACACGTAAGCCAGGTGTAAAAGCATAAAAACATGGACCAGAAAGAAACGCACCAATTCAAGATTTCCTCTTAGAGAAATAGGGACAAAGATTATTTCAACTCTGTCAGTGACGTCTTTTTTTTTTAAATTCTAAAAACAATATAATGTTACCACTATTAATCATAAGTGGTGGAAGTTTTTGGTGTTTTTTCCTTTTCTTTTTCTTTTTTTTTGGTGGGGGGACAGTTCACTCTGTCACTCAGGCTGGAATGCAGTGGCACAATCCCAACTCACTGCAACCACTGCCTCCTGGGTTCAAGTAATTCTTGTACCTCAGCCTTGTGAGTGGCTGGAATTATAGGTGCACACTATTACACCTGGCTCATTTTTGTATTTTTAGTAGAGGTGGGGTTTTGCCATGTTGGCCAGGCTGGTCTCAAACTTCTGACCTCAAGTGATCCTCCTGCCTCGGGCTCCCAAAGTGCTAAGATTACAGGCATGAGAGCCCGGCCTATAATAGTGGTTACGCTATAATAGTGGTCTTTATCATACTGTTTATGTACCTTGAAATATTTTTTAATTGACAAATAAAAGTTTTACCATTTTTTTCAACATTAAGGATCTTTAAAAGATGAAGGGCCTCCAGCATAGCCAATACCCCAAGACCTTGTGTCTATCAGAGCAATAATCTTTGATATGAATGTTATGATCAAACTAATATGTTTCTGTTTAACGGTTCATTCATTCATTTAACAAATGTTTACAAAGCTCTATTATGGGCACTACAAGACACAGTTCCTACCCTTTGGAGCTTGTATTTCAGAGGGGAACAGACATACAAATAAATGAGAAAATATATAACCTATTAGACATGATAGTCTGATGGTCTGAAGTTGGCCTGTAAGGAATAAAACCACTGACATCTCTTCTGATTGGTCAGTGTTTGTGCTATCTCAGTTTGTAAATATTTTTATTATCACCCCGATAAAAAATTCAGAAGACGCATTTTCAATACGGTGGTCAGATACGCCCCTTTGAGAAGGTTTTCTAAGTGGAGACCTGAATAAAAGGTAGGAAAAATATAGCCATAGGAAGTTATTGAGAATGCAGATCCAAGCAAAGAAGCAGGACTAAACTGTTAGAAGAAACAGCAAGAGGGTGCAGCTAGAGAGGACAGAGCAAGGCGGGAGCAAAGAGAGCGGAGGTCAGAGAGCCATGCAGGCGCCAGATCAGATAGAAATTTGCAGGCAGTAGTAAGGGTTGGGATATGATACTGAATGAACTACAAGTTATGAGAAAAACTGAACAAGGAAAGGGCCAGACTGGCTGAAATTTTTAAAATTATACACACATATATATTATTATATTATAAGCAATGTTTCTGCTTTTTAATAATTTATATTATATATTATATAAATGATTTTGACAAGGATAAAAGTGGGGAGCAGGGAGACCAATTAGGAGACACTGCAGGAGTCTAGCCTAGAGACAAAGCTGGTTGAACCGTGGCTGTTAGCAGTGGAGAAGGTGAAAAGTGGTTGGATTTGCAATGTATCTTGACAATTTTGCTAACAGCACTTGCTGATATGTGTTGTGAGGGATATAAAGGAGTTAAGGAGGAGTCTTAGATTTTTTCATCTTCAGCAGCTAGATGAATATAAGTTGCCATTTACAGATATGGGAAATACTAGAGGCAGAATAGATTTAGGAAGAAGGAATCAAGAGTTCTATAATAAACATGTTAAGTTTCAACTGCCTACTAGACATCCAAGTGGAGACAGCATGTAGGCAGTTGGCTATATGATAACAGTTGTTATTGATACTGTAAAAAACCAAAAACAAAACAAAAGCATCACACTAACTACTTTTCTCAACACCTCACCCACAAGGATATGATTTTGTTAACCAGCCAACAGTTGCTGACTTATTATTCTGCTTTTTACATGATGAATACAATATGTACTCTGCTCTCTATGATTTCTAACAGCTTATTTCCATTTATATGAACACGTTAATGGAAAAGAAAGCAAGAATGGAAACAAACACTGTTGATCAGTTCTCTTATTCCTGAATGAAGACACTCATCACGTAATATGTATTTTCAACCTTCTATACACTCTATTTACAGAATTCAATTTTCTGAGGGTATTTCAGATAAAAAGCTTTTTAAATAACAAAATCATAGTTTTGTAGCTCATAGCCCAAATCATAAATGTGATTTTTTAAAAAGGATTTTCACCATGGTTTTATTCTATATGCTACAAATAAAATTAGAGGGGAATAGAATAGTTTAAGAGTGGAACGTAGGTATCAGAGTGTCTGGGTTTATATCCTGTTTCCACCACTTACTTAGAATAATTATTTAACCTCATGCTTCAGTTACTCTGCTGAATAAGGGTTAGACAGGACTGAGGATTATAAGACCCAACACAGTCCAAATTTTCAGTACAATGCATAATACCATGTAAGTTCTTCATAAATATCAGCTACAAATATTATTTGTAAAACAATAACACAAATTCAGTTCAACAAGCATGTAACTATTCCTATATGCATCACACCCTGCTCAGCACTGTAAAAGCACTGTCTCCCATGATGGCTAAATAGAACATAATTCTGAGCCAGATAGTAGGCACATTGATGAGTATGCTCCCTAACACCTCATATAAGATTAGTCTTTCTAAACTTTGAAAGAACCCATATTGAGTGGTCCAGGCATCAACAACCAACCTCAGATTAGCATATTGGCCACCAACTCATTTTCTCTGTGTCATGCACACATCCTCTTCTGTAACTTATGCAGACCACACACATTGGATTCTGTTCTCTCTTGAGAGAGCTTGCAGATGGTCCACAATAGGAATAACCTCTGTCTACTCTGACCCACAAAGGAATCCAAAAATTTTGAATGTCATTTTCAAAAAGATTGAGGTCCTTTGATACAACCTTCATATGACCTACAAGTCTCAGCTCTCCATATCTGGCAGACAATTTATAGTTTTACACATCCCACATTCATGTCTTCTGGCATCTAGGCACACACTAAAATATCTTTCTTTGAAATATAGAATTCTTTTTCTAGAACAGTCTTTTAACTTTTCAGCAGGCTTCATATTCCCTACACTTGTCTAATCTTCTCTACCAGTTTGTAATTTCTTCCTTCATACAAATCACTATAGAGGAACCATGACAACATTGCTGAAACACAAGATTACTTTCCAGATCATGCTTAGAAATTGCTTGGAAGTGTATTTGATTTCGTCATTTTATCATTTCCAAGAAGGAAAGGGAGCAACAGGAAAGTAACACAACGTCATCTGTGATGGTGAAAAATTATTGTGCAGACATGACCACGTGATCACGTCAGCAGCTGGACTCTCGATGGACATCAACTTTCTGAAAAAAAAGGGCTATTTTTTTGCACTGGAGCAACACTTGTTCAATTCTTCATTTAATATTTTAGAAGTCAGCTTCAAAGTAGGTCAAAGAGTGAGAACCAATTCTGGTTTCTTCCTCAGCTCACATCCTTAATTTTCATGGAATAGATACTATATGCAACTGTCTATTCCTAGCAAGATGAGAAAATATTTACAACCTGCCGATCTCAGTAAGTTCTTTCCAATATTATGCTTATGAAACAAATTTCATCATTTTCCCCTTTCGTAAGAAAAGAAACTCTGAAATTTTTAAATGGTACACAAAAAACCAGCCTGCCCATTGATCTGGTGAATTAAAACCAAAGCAGATTTTATACCAGCACTTTTATATAAGGAATATGTTTCAGGATTCAACTTTTTTCAAAGGAACTGATTCTAAGTGGAAAGGATGCATGCCTAAGAGTAAATGACAACTTTGCTAAGTTCTTGTAATAGGAACAAAAGACAGAAAGAGGCACTCAGATGCATCTTTCCCAGCCTTAAGATTATGTCTCTGCCACCAAAATCCAGTGCAGAAACACATAACATTTCCACAAAATGAAGAGTGTGGAAAAGTCTCTGAAATGATATCTGTTCTTATGGCAAAAATGACATTCATATTTTGAACTGATTACATTGACAGAAAATTGAATTTTTGTAAAAGGTCCAAATATTACACATATATAAATAAGCATTTAATTTATTTAAATTAAATATTTAAATTTAAAAAAAGAAAGGTAAAAGGTACAAAGGAGTTAAAACTCTTACAGTTAGAAATAAAGAAATTTATAGTAGAATAATCTACAATCCTTTGTGTATATACCCAGTAATGAGATTGCTGTGTCAAATGGCAGGGCCGGTTCTAGATCCTTGAGGAATCGCCACACTGTCTTCCACAATGGTTGAATTAATTTACACTCCCACCAAAATTATAAAAGCGTTCCTATTTCTCTACATCTTCTCCTGCATCTGTTGTTTCCTGACTTTTTAATGATTGCCATTCTAACTGGCATGAGATGGTATTTCACTGTGGCATTGATTTGCATTTCTCTAATGACCGGTGAGGATGAGCTTTTTTTCATGTTTGTTGGCCACATAAGATATATGCACACATATGTTTATTGCAGCACTGTTCACAATAGCAAAGACTTGGAACCCACTCAAATGCCCATCAGTGATAGACTGGATAAAGAAAATGTGGCACATTATACACCATGGAATACTATACAGCCATTAAAAAGGATGGGTTCATGTCCTGTGAAGGGACATGGATGAAGCTGGAAGCTATCATCCTCAGCAAACCAACAGGAACAGAAAACCAAATACCACATATTCTCACTCATAATTGGGTGTTGAATAATGAGAACACATGGACACAGGGTGGGGAACATCACACAGTGGGGCCTGTTCAGGGGTGGGGAGCTAGGGGAGGGATAGCATTGGGAGAAATACCTAATGTAGATGACAGTTTGATGGGTGCAGCAAACCACCACGGCAAGTGTATACCTTATAACAAACCTGCACGTTCTGCACATATATCCTAGAACTTAAAGTATAATAATAAAAAAAGAAATTTAAATAGCTAAGAAACATATTAAAAATCAACCCTCTCAATAAATGCATCTTTAAAAAATGAAATGCCATTTTTACCTTCAAATATGTCCCTATATCAATCTCAAAGTTAAAAAATTATAACCTTAGGAAAACAGAGAATAGAAATAAAATAATTTTGTCATTATTCTTTTGGTTAAACCCCATATCTTCATTTATTTGCTAAGGCCTTATAGTAGAAGAAAATGTAAGAACATAATTGGTGAGGATGTAATGACTAGCATATTTTCATAACATGCTGGTAGAAATATAAATTGTTAACTACCTTTCTGGTGGACAATTTGACAACACCAATCAAGAACCTTAAAGTGTAAAATCCAAAAACCCTAAATGCCCAGGAACAGAAGGCTGGCTGAAGAACTATTCATATGGCAGAATACTTTACAACAGTTTATCTCAAAACTTCATGTTGAATTTAAAAAAGGAAATTATGTAATGTTTGGTACAGTATTTTTCTACTTATTCAAGTTTTAAAAACAATGCCACATATACTTTGTGGATCATAATCAGTACATAATTTTCAATTCGTTGTTAAATAAGAGAAAAGAATATAATGGAAGAAAAACTACCAGAGGCCATAACGCATAGGAAGTGCAGGTTGTTTTGTGAAGCTTTTGTTTTGGCTGTGTATGGGGATAAGTGTGTGTTTACTGTGTTCCAACATAAAATCTATTTCTCACTGTGGATCGATTTAAAGCAAATTTTAAAGCCACAGGTATAGTTTACAAGGTGTAATTTACTCATCTTCAGCTTATTGCTTCCAAAGAGATCTCCTGACTTCACTTAACACCGTGTGGTCAAAGCTATTTTCCTTCTACCTCCTGAAGCATAGGCAGAAGAGAGCAATGACCAGAGAGGGGGACGTGCCTGAGTATCCTGGCTCCTCATTCCCCACGACTGACACGGAGTGTACATTCGAGGGCAGTTCCATCCCTGACCACACAGGAATGTAGCCCTACCTTTTTAGCCTCAGTGAAATACAATACAATGAGCTCACCATCCTAAAAATATACACAACATGGAAATCATTTTGCCATATCATTCTTTTAAAAATGTACTACTATGTTTTCCACATTTACTTTTGTCATTATCTATTCTTCAGAAATATGACTTTAATAGCTATACATATTCTCTTATGTGGCTATACAATATTTCATTTAATTGCCTTTCCACCTTGATATCTGGCTATTTTCATTGTTTTTCCCATTTATAATGCTGGGTTAAACATGCACCAGGATATTCTTTATCTAAACAGATTCTTCTTTTCTCACATATCTAACCTCCCATATTTAATTAGAAATAGAAAATGTTCCTCAGAGATAGTCTAGAGAAAGAGAGATTTCTTTATCTGAGTTCAGAGTAGATTTTGCCTCTACCATTTCTCTTTTGAAA
Organism: Saguinus oedipus; assembly: GCA_031835075.1. Classification (NCBI taxonomy): domain Eukaryota; kingdom Metazoa; phylum Chordata; class Mammalia; order Primates; family Cebidae; genus Saguinus; species Saguinus oedipus. Next base: position 104,212,067 of record CM063175.1, on the reverse strand, counting down.
GCATCATAAGCTTCCCAGGTACAGTAGCTAAATTTTATTATTTTCCTCTTAATTTGCAGAGGAAAACATTAGATTTATGACACATGCGTTTAGGAAATAGAAAACATTACGGTAATCAAATACAGTCGTGTCACTTTACAACAGGGATCCATTTGGAGAAATGTGTCATTAGGCGATCTTGTGTGAGCATCACAGAGTATACCGGCACACATCTCGATGGTATAGCCCGCTACACACACCTAGGCTGTATGGTGCAGCCTATTGCTCCTAGGCTACAAGCCTGTATGGCATGTCACTATACTGAATACTGTAGGCAACTGTACCACAGTGTTAAGTATTTATGAATCTAAATCTATCTAAACATAGAAAAAGTTACAGTAAAAATACAGCATTTTAATCTTATGAGACCACTGAGTATAAATGGTTCCTCACTTACCAAATCATCATTATGTGGTCCACGACTTTATCATATTCAAATTAATTAATTAGCTAGAACAATGTTATCATTTATTTGCTGCCTAGGAGTTAGTTAAATGCTATGAGGAATAAAAAATGATATAATATACAGTCTTTGGTGAATTTCTACCATGCATTTTGCTAATGATAGGCTCGCTCACCTATCATCCCACTTAAAGTGTAGTGACCCACTTAAAGAGTCAGAGCACAGTAGACATATGAAACAAATGTGTGTGTGGGTGTGTAAATCAATAAGATCTAATGTGCTGAATGGTGGAGTACAGTCAAGTACACAGGCAGTGGTGGCTAGAGATGTACATAACTTACTCCTTTTATTAAACTCCATATCCTCATTTATTTGCTAAAGCCTCATAGTAGAAGAAAATGTAAGTATATAATGTGCAGTATTGATGAGGATCTAATTCCTTGTCTAATAACCATCCAATAACATGGTTTCTCTCTCTCTAGGTATATGCATGTGTGTCTATATACATATATACAACTGGTAAAAAGACACCCAGTCTTTCTGTTGTTTGAGACAGGGTCTTGCTCTATTGCCTAGGCTGTTGTGCTGTGCTGTGATCTTGGCTCACTGCATCCTTGACCTCCTGGGCTGTATGTATGTGTGTGTGTGTGAGTGTGTGTGTGTATACACGTGTGCATGTGTGTGTGTGTGTGTGTGTGTGTATCGAGAGAGAGAGAGAGATTTAACAGGAGTTAAAAAGTCAAAAGGGTGATATAACCTGAAATTGCAAGAGGTGTACAGAAAAATTAACTTGAGCTAGACATTGAAAGATGGGTAGCATCAGAGTAAGCAGGGAAGAGCACGGACCATGCCAAGCAAAAGTCATGTCTTTAGCTTGTCCTTGTAGAGACAGGAGGTAACATGAGGTGAGGGACTTCTTGGTGATAAAGCTAGTCCTCAAAATCAGAGGATCTAGAGACCAGCCTAAAGCCCATGTTAAACACAAAACAAAACAAAACAAAAATCAAAGAAAAGCAGAGCAAGCCTTCCAAAATTCTGGAGAATATACCCATGAGACTTCAAAACAGTACAGAGAGACAGGTGTTTTAGGACAATGCTTTTCACACTTTGCAAGTGATGATCCTCTAGATTAAGAGCAGACAAGGTTATCTCCTGGGGGACTGAAGGAGGTAACAAAGAATTCCACCACAAAGCAGCCATTATTTTGAGGTCTCATGTTTCACCTTTAAAAATCTTGCATCTTTGCATTAGGTTAACTGTTTCTCCTAATCTGAATGTGAAATGGGAGTTCCAGGTAGATAAGCCATGTTTGTTTTACTCAACATACTCTGATATCTCTTAAATATATATATATATACATATATATATGTATATATATATTTATATATATGTGTGTATATATTTATATATATATGTGTATATATATTTATATATATGTGTGTATATATATATGTGTGTGTGTATTTACATATATATATTGTTAAAAATCTGTGCCACCATCTACTCTACCCAGTATTTTTCTTATGAGACAGTGCCTTGCTCTGTTGGCTAGGCTGTTGTGCAGTGGTGTGATCTTGGTTCACTGCAGCCTTGACCTCCTGGGCTCAAGAGATCCTCCCACTGCAGCCTCCCAAGTAGCTGGGACTACAGGTGCTTGTCTCAAAGACTGGCTAATTTCTATATTTTTTTGTAGAGATGGGGTTTCTTTATGTTGCTCAGGCTGGTCTTGAACTCCTAGACTCAAGACATCCATCCACTTCAGCCCCTCAAAGTTGCTGGGATTACAGGCATCAGCCACCACACTCGGCCAACCCAGCCTTTTTTCCTCTCCTTTTCTTACACTTTAATATTAGGCATTTGGCTACCAGATGGTATTTTCCAGGTGGCCCTTTGACATGTTGCAAAACAATATTTCACCTTTAATTCTCAGTGCTGGTCTTATTTCTCCGTTCTTCTACCCTCTGAATACACATTACTTTCGGTTAATTTTGCTCAAACTCGACTTCCTTTGGCCTCAATGACCATATATTATTTGACTTTGATTATCACCACCACCTCTAGGTTTTGCATGTGCTGAATGCTCTGTTCACTTCACTCTGCACACACCAGTTTACAGTCATGTTTGTGAGGCATTAGCTCAACCAAGAGCACCTACGCACACTATCTGGGGCAATAAATGACATAAGGTGGTTTTAGGTTTTGTGACCTTTGCCATAATCTTCATCAGTTCCCTCCTGAGACCTTCCCAACAAGCCATGCATCTTCAAGCCAAATCCAGTTGTCCCCTTCCAATCAGATTGCCAGCCATAGTCCCCTGGAGAGGCTATAGAGTCCTGATTAGAAGTAGTGGGCAATAAACTGTATGCACCCAAATTCAAAAACAGGTAGAGTACTTTAGGCTTGATGCAGTAGATAGTAAGGAGCTATTGTAGGCTCCTCAAAAAGGAAATACTTGATATAGTGATATATCAGAAAGCCTGATTTCCTTGAAACTTAATTCATTCCAAATATGAGTTAAACTTTTCTAAGAAATAAGTCTAAATAATGAACTAATAACAATGAAGTGTTAATAATGAAAGAACTGAAGGTTTTAAAAAATTCCGTTTGGCATAATTAAGGGATAAATCAGTTCAAATGAAAGATGTCACTGTTATTAAAAATCATTCATTTATTGAACTATGTTTCATGTTAACAAAGTGCATTTTTAAGATTACTTGATTATTATATAAGTTAATGTCATTTCCAGTTTTTGGAAAACTGATATTAATTACATGTCTTCAAAAATGTAATTGAGTTTATCAAATTAATTTCTCAAGGGCCACCTGGTAGCCACCAGATGGCAACCTGAGCCAAAGGTAAGTCAGAACTTGAAGTTACAGATAGCCCTGAGGCTACAAGTTACCAAGTCACTCATTTCTCAGGGTTCCTTTAAAACCACAAAACACAGTCTTTCTAACACTTCTGTAAATCCCATTTGAACATAATGAAACATGCTCTATCCACAGTGCTTACAATAATTCAAGTTTTTTTCATAATAGAAGTCTATCTAGAAATAGCACAATATGGAATGATCATTAATAGATCTGTTAAGGTACTTGAATAAATGCCTATCGAGAGCACAGGCACACATTATTAGTAAACTTCCCAAGGAAAATCCATTTTCATTTTCAATTCTGACATTTTATTTAGAAAAATTATGCCTTTTCTCTTATTTCAGTAAACATAATGAGGTTATTGCTAACTATATCTTACAGTATTTTATTTTCTCCAATTTTTTAGTAATATGAGTCTACTTGTAATTAAAGGCATGCTGCATTAATGATGCTGAGCATCTCCAAGGGAAACATTTAATGTCCACCTTATAATATTATGCCAAAATTACATGCACAGAAGACTTTTTAATAATCTTTGTTTCCTAATTTAGTTTTGATTGGCTCTGAAATCCATAGCAGCACTCAAGGGCTTCCATTTCCACAGTCATCAGCACTTCTGTGCCATAAATTGTACAAACACACATGAGTTCTTCCGTCTGTAGGCTTCTTTTCAAAGCATCTGTTTAACTTATCCCGAAAATTAGCTGCAGGCTAGAGATAATTGCAGATAATTTTGCCATTTTTAAGCCACTGGGGTGTGAGGGAAGATATGACAGCTAAGTTTGTCTAAACACAAAGAACAAGTCATAGCTTTGTGTTGACACTTCAGCTTTACACATACGTTCAGCTCATCCTCTCTGCTCTTTATGCAAATTGAAACAAACCGTAGTCACTAGATGATCTGTGTTTCCCCATAAAGCTCTGCCACCTGAAGCTTTCAGTGTGGCTGAAAAGATAGGATCTATTCAAATGTGTTATCCCAGCCTAAAAAAACGGTTAACCCCTATCTTCCCTTCAGATTCTTCCCCATTGATGAAAACAGAGATTTTCTTTAGCCATCATCAACTCAAAAGGAATATATCAAATTAAAAAGAAAATGCATGGTTTTCAATATACGCAATTGCTGTATGTATGTATATATGTACATATATACACATTCCCCTTCCTCATCCACTATGATTAATAGAAATAGCAGTGCTCTCCTCAAAAACGAATGTTTATAAATATTGGTACAATTAATACAGAACAATTTTAAAGTGCTTGACATTGATGATTAATTAAGTATGGCATCCAGGTTAATAAGCAGAGATCTATTGTTAAATGGAATCCATATGCTCCTTTTTTTTCCTGAAATTTTCCTCTATATTAAAACAAATACAACATTCGTGGACAGTCACTGGCATATAATGATGAGGCCAATGAAAGAAGCAGCAACATGAACTCTTAATGCAATGCCAATGAACTTCAACTTTATATTAAAGAAATCGGTCCTGGGAATTATAGGTATTTCCCAGACCACATTTTCCCTCAGTGCCCAAACAGCTATAGCCACAGCTAATAAGGGTGTCACTAGCTGAACAAGTGATTACTGAAACTATTTTGTGAGAACATTTACATATAGGGGCTAAGCAGTGGCGGTGCTTATGTGGCAGCTCCCCTGATGTAATAGGCCATAACGACTACGAGGGAGCAGGTATGGATGCAAATGTCAAGGAAGTGAGAACACGTAAGTCATAACACAAATGACTTTATGGATCCCTATTAGACCCTGGGCTAAGGAGTAGCTAAACAGGTTTGATATGACAGCATCCTGAAGCAGTTTCCTAACCTTGTGTCAGGAATCCTTACACTAAAGAGTTTTATGGAGCATCTAAAACTGCAGAGAGGAAGTGTTGCTATATTAGGCCATTACCATTGACATGGTATATGATATGCATGCAAATAGTGCCAAGATGTATATTTAAAAGATAGATTACTAAATTTGTTATGCCAATCACATGCATGTTAAGGAATACAATTAAGCACTGATAGGTAATGTTTCAGAAATCTTACACTCTCCCTTGGAAAACCATTCTGTCCAATGACAAGTTTACATCCACCAAGACTTCCAGATACCTGCATCACACTAAGATGCAGCCTTTTAAAGACTGTCCTGCAGAGTTTCATGTGAACATGCAAAGTATACACATTACCGCATTTGAGAAAGCTGAGGGATATTATTTCAATTCTTTTCTGCCATTTGGTCTCTAACATCACTTAGCCAGTGGACTGAGAGGAATTGACTTGTTTAAATACCCTAGACCATGTCCCTCTGAAAGGCAGGCATGGGAAGATCTGTAACATGCCCTTTGCACTCATGATGGGAGAAAGAGGCATGCTGAAGACACTAAGTAAACCCTTCAACATGACATATAGGAGCAGTGCTGAGCAAGCATTCTGTGGCCTCAGACAAATCAGGGAAGCTGCACCCACAAATCACACCTTGAAAACATCATACAGGGCCTAGGAGAGGGAAAACAGCACCCTGAGAAAGAAAATTTACTATTTTACTTAGATCTGTAAATTATGAAACAATTCCAGAAGAGACATGTTGTTACAAGTGTCATGTAAACAATATACAGAGATAGAGTGTTCTTAGCATTATGAAGACTTGGTCCAGAACTCATCCTCTGCTGTAAGAAGCAGAACACTACACAACCTTTCGCCCAAACAGCAATCCGGATTTGTAATGTGATCTTATATTTGACCTTTTATGAGAAAGTATTAAAGACCTTACATAAAGCCACCACAAATGTCTCTGCTCCTTTACTGATTTATTATGGTTTTGCTAATGTGCATGAATAAACTCCTTCTCTGGAAGTCTCTGCTTTCCAAACTGCAACTTCTTTGCAAAGCACACACCTGTCCCCAGAGAGAAGGGTCCTCTCTTTGAAATATTTAGTCTTTCAGGGCACTTTAGTCACAGTGACACCTAATAGCCAAGCTTTTTTTCTCACTCTCCACAAAATCAGGTTTAAACTATAATTCAAACCAGTCCCCAAAGGCACTTCTGAAAAATGGCAAGCCCTTAGCTTTTAGGTGAAAACACTCTTTATTGCTCAAAATTGTTTCCTGTTACAAAACCTTTTTTATAGTGCTAGGTCTAAGATGATCTTATGCTAATTTAACTCACTGGGGACTGTGAACAGATGCTACTTTGATTAATAGTTTCACTATCCTGAAAATGCCAGGCCAGGTTCAAGATAATATAGTCAGGTAAGAATACTATTAAAATCTGCCATATGATTGTATCTGTTTTTTGGAGACAAAATGGGATCGCAGTTCTTGTATCAAATAAAAACCACTTATAATAAAAAATAACATAAACCAAATGAACTCACCGTCTGAACTCTTTAGCACGTTAATGTATACCATTTTAATCACCAGCCTCTTTACTAATACTTACAGGAATATTGTTAGCTATGTCTTTTGTAAAAATTCAACGTGTTACCCCAGTGTTACCTTTCAAATAGTATTTAACTTTCTAGGCAGAAAAAAAGACTTACATAAGCCATGAGAACAATGAATTCTATAACTTTGCCAATCAAAAGAAAACTATCTGAATTTATATATGCTGAGCGCTTACTTTTTAGCACATAAGTTTTCCATGTTCCAAAAGTCATCTTTAAAATATACATAGAAAACTATGACCTTGAAAATGAGGGGAGTTGGCAAGTAAGATTTTTCTGGAAAAACTTCTCACAAGGCTTTAGTCTCTCACTCCTGTATCATTTTTTCTTGCTGGTCTCCTAACCAAGGACTCCCAAATCATAGCAACTTTCTGATGGAGATAATTATGAGATCTAGTCTCTCCTTGAAATATGGAATTTAGGACTGGCCTTATATACATATGTGAAGAAACATTTGTGTTTTGAAAATTGGTTTGCCAATGCATTTTATCCTTAACCTCATCATATTTCTAACCTCCAATCTAAAATTTAACCTTCAACTGCACTTTTTCTTTTATAATATGTGTTATAGTGTACCTGCCTTAGTAAGACTATTGGTTTTCCGGGAAGCAGAAAGTAAGTTCCTTCCAGGGCATCAATCACAGTGTGCAAATTATAATTCTAGGCAGTGTAAGCCTCCACTGAGAAAGAAACTAGCCTGTTAACACAAATCTGCCACCTACAGATTCAACTTATTGCATGAATTGTCTTCACACTCACCACATTTGTATGCATATGCGATTAGACCCTATTTATATGAAATATTTTATGCAAAAGGGTTACCTCACCATTGCACAGAATGTCTCAGGAGGGTCTCCACAGGTAATATCCGGAGGATCGAGTTTCACTTTCAGATATTTTGTCATGTCTGTGGATTCCGGCTGGCAGGCCATGTAATCCCAAACTTTCCCTTCTTCTGTGTAAATCTGAGTCTTACACACATCATAATGTCCCCATACCAAAGGGTAGGGCTGCATCACTGAGGACACTGTAACCCAAAGGGCATGAATCGACAGGAATCTTGACAAATACATCTCTAAATTCTTTATAATCTTCTTGGAAACCAAAGCAGAGCTTGCTTTATGATCTGTAATCTTTGTCTATTTTACATATATATATATATATATATATGTATATATGTATCTGGATAGGTAGGTCTGTATATTAAAAAAACAAAACAAAACAAAACGAGGATGGGACCTCAAAGCAGATTCCAAAACCAAATATGAAGAGTTAAGATATTGTGCGTATTCAGGTATATTGAGGACTTTGGTGGAAGCCCAACATTCTTGTGTGTTAGGCGTTAACAACTTGTAGCTCTCTTTGTCCTAGAACATATCTATTAGACTCAGGTCTAGTTTGGTTTTTGTAAACGATGTCCAATTGCAGATAATAATTTAGCAAACTGATGGCTCTCCCGTTGTACATCCGATAACCCTGAGTGGTCCTCAATGTTCACAGCTCACAAGGGATGCTCAGGCAGGCTGAGATATCAGTATCTGAAGCAAAATGATGAGTGTCTATAGCCTGATGTCTGTTTCCCATCAATCATTCTTTTCTTCCGGCACCAACACCCTTTTAGAAACAATAAGAGTAAGAGTTATTGTCCTAGCATCAGTGTGTTACGAAATGTACAATATGTTGACATTTTGGAGGTCTGATGCAATATAAAGCAAATTGGTGTAATACGGATAACCTTTACTCAGCTGCTTTGCTAGAATGAGCAAACCGCGGAAATCATTCTTGTAGGGGGGAATTTTGATATGAAGGATTTAACTCTTCCATAACAACGACAGACGTGTGTTCTAGGTAAGTTACAGGTTTTCACTTCAAAAATTATATTTCCATCTTGACAAAACTGAGAGCAAGCAGCTAGATTTAAACATTTCTCATATACTGCAATGCTAGAAAATCTTCCAAGAGAACAATAGGGTAAATGAGCGCTTTTATAACTGTGACAAAGAAATGACAACTGCTTATATCCCTTTTGTCTCTTGGCAAAGAGACCCTAAAAATCTCCAAACTCCTTGTACATCTCTTAGCTTTTGTTTGCTGGAGTGAAAATCAGCCTTGTTGGCATGAGCCAGTCCCTGCGGATTTGTTCAGGATATTTGAAGCCTTTAGCATCTTTTGTTTAGCTGCATTTAGTACTAAAGATAACTTGGCTCTCTGAAAAAAATATTCAAAAATAAAACCAAAGGAGCAAAATTTCCTTTCATAAGAATTTTCTATATTTTTATATCTTTTTATAGCCATTACATCTGCATTTGCCGTTACTTTCTGTAACAGAAGAGAATTTGTCCCAAAGGCGAATATTATAATCTGCTTTAAAACTAAAAGCTCTGTAGTAAAATGCACAATTTAAAATGCACATAGAAAAATAGCTGAGGGCGAGTTAACAGGCCATGAAGCAGAATAATATGGCACTAATTCTAAGAGAAAATAAAAATTACTGTGCAAAAGTACTTTTGGTTAACTGATAATGCACCCTACATAACTATGGGTAAAAGTCATTGGCGAGTTTAACTGGCCCCTTTTCTGTTTAGAGATCACTATCCAAATCTAAACAAAAGCTAATATTTGAAAACAAGGTATTAAAAAGTATATTTTCTTAATTAGATTATTCATATTTATAGTCTAAAAATTAATTGATTTTTAAGCAATGCAAAAGGATTTTTAAAAAGCCTATAGTTTTGGAAAATTCTCTTATAGACCCCTTCAATTCACATTAAACAGTTGAAATATGGAAGTTCACTATCTTCAAACAATCTTATAAAGAAAATTCATTATATTTAAATAATGTACCATCTTAAAATGAACTAAGCCACAGAGACTATGAAATGCCAACAGATGGTTGAATTGTGTTTCCATAGCAAAGTAATTTATAATAATTGCTTTATGGATGCAAGTGCAATTTTCATTATATTCAATTCATAAAATGTTATCATACAGCTGCAATTTGTGATATTTTCTATTAGAAAAAGTGTTGAATATCTGAGTTCCTATGAAGCAGTAATTAGTAGTTTGTCTAAACATGTATAAACTACAGATTTGAATCAGCCTCTTCCTTGTAACCTAAAGACTATACTGTGTAAAGCACATTTTGAAATCTTAAGCTAAAAAGAAAAAAATCAGAGAAGCATGTGTTGTGGCTACTACAGCCTTCTTCAGGTTCGTTAGTAATTTTAAGTGGATATTTTCAGACATATCCAACAATTTGACAATTAATAATCTGAGAAGGTGTTAAAATGATACAAGTCTACATTTTTGAGATGGATTCTTCAACTGTGTTTACTACTTTTTAAAAGAGGAAACAAATACTTTCCAAGAGGCGGGGGGACGTAGGCATTACAACGGAAGCAGTGTAAAATCTACTAGGTCAGGAATTACTGCCTTTAATTTTTAGTTTCAAATACATAGCAATTGATTTATCAAGAATGATATAATCTTGAAGACCTGGAGTTGACTGTTTTGAGTTTGAATGGAGTGAGTATTGTGTATTTATTTTTAATATTGTTTTCAAAACACCATTTTAAATATATATTTGAGTGCTTCCTGAGATTAGTCTTCATTTTCTACTTTAACCAATAAATGATATTCTCCTCATGCATTTATTCTCGGTTACGCTCTCCTCAACCACATTTCGCATTACTGCAACCACAAAACAAAGGGTGACCATACATTTGTACATGAAAAATTTGAACACTCAGGAAATGTATGTGAGCCCTTTGCTACCTCCTGACACAATAGCAATCCCAATATAACGAATTCTCATTAAAGTATACCAGAATTATAATGATGGTCATTACACAGAATTATGGACTACACCATTGATCGAATTTAGAGAACTGACAAGGAAAAATGCAGAGGAGTGCAAGATATTTGAATATTAGGCAGTTGCAGGACTGTGCAAGCAGACATTCTTGACAAGAAGCAGCCAATTATAGCTTAAATTTCTGGCACATAACCAGTTATGATTAATAGTTTTCCATTACATTACAGACATATTATTAATGTATTAAAAATGTCAAGCTTTGGCAAGCACTAATATGGCATGGCTCAGTTAGTCTGCAGAGTTTACATTTAATGAGCTCCCATTGACACAGAAAAAGATATTGACCATGGCATATTACAGATCAGGAGCAGAGGGACACTAAACTGTTATTTAACATAATTATTTGATTTAATTCAAATTTTTATATTTGTACTATCATTATGTATCATGCATTTCAGGGTCTTTTTACTTTTCAGTGTCACATACACTTCAAAGGAAATCCTCTTAACTTCAAATTAGTAAGAAATTAAGTCTATGAACTTCCATGACACACAATGGAAAAGCAGCCTCTGAAAATCAGGAATTTGTTATTAAAGTATAATTATGGAGTTTTCAAAGAAAATACAATGATGTAAAAATAGAATATTATTTACACCTTAACCTCAACTACTTAATGGCACTGTGTCTATCTGCTGTGCTTTCTAACAGGTTAAAAATTATCAATAGCTTCTTAAAAGCTAAGTCATCACAGCAAATAGCTAGGCAAACCGATTATGAGAAGGACAGTGAATAATGTATTTGGGCACTTAATATACTAAACCTATCCCTTCTGGCCCATAACTGAACTAATTGTGAAGTGATATGGCCTTTGAATTTGTCTCAGGTGTCTGTATCACCTAAATAAGAGCAGATTCAGTAGAGCTCTGGGCAGCTCCAGTTCTACCTCCTCACTTTGCAAACCTTGGGAACTCACTGTAATCAAATAATGATATCACCTCTACTTGGGATCTGAAGTCCTCTTTGATAAGAACACCCATTAACACGTTGTGAGTACCCCATAGACCTCTGGTGTATGAATTTTCAGAACATGAAAAAAGATAAAATTATGTCATGGTCCTCAAGTTGATAGATGTTATTGATCCAGACTAAAATGGGCTATAAAATGGCTTTGCACACATAGAACATGCATTTGTCCAGCATTCTGCAGCTAATTCCCTTCCACCTTGGATTAATTTTGCAGAAACCATTTTCACAGGCCCATTCTCTCATCAGAGAAAAAGCCTCCCAAAATATTACATGGAAGTAATAATGATTAATATTATAAGCAATTATATTCCAAAAGCAATTGCCAGTTTCATCAACTGAGAAGAAGACATTGTCAGTAAATCTCCTACTCTAGCTGGCTTTCAGCATTCATTTTAGTATATAATCTCACTAGCAGGTGGGAATGGTAGCAATAGGCTATTTATTTCATAAATATTCAGCTTTGCAGGGGGACTTGAAACAGATAACTATTGACTCATTCCTCATAGACATTAAGAATTTTATAAATATGCATGTTTCTGAATGGGAAGGAACAAAAGGAAAATTGACTATATAGATCACTGAGTGAAAATATAAAGAGAGATATACAAATCCTGTAACCTGTCAAAATTAACGGCTTCCAGCATTCATAATAAAATTTATTACATAAGATATTTTAACATGTATTCAGTGCTCTTTGCACTTACTTATTTTTCTGAGGAAAGCATTTTCCAGTAATCTTAATGGAAAACATATGCTTCTGTCCTTTTGTTGACTGTCTCTCAAAATATAAGGAATTTAACATGTACTGCAACATCATTGGCATAGCTTACTCACACTTGATTGGGTATGATGAGCAACTGCCTATCATGAAATTCTTAATAAACCCAAATAACACACCTTGAAAGATCTCTATTTTCACTGAGAGAAGACTGATTGGAGAAATTAGATAGCACATATTTTTCAGGATGATTGAGGATGGGATAATACACAAAACGATTTCAGAATCAGTGAAGCCTAAAAGAAATCTAGAGTTTCATTACCACATGAACAACAAATACTTAATTCTCATGCAGGAAATTTCAGAGAGCTAAGGTCTCAAACATATATATGAGAAAAACTACACCCACCTGAAGTTTTGAAACACAACTTTGGATTATTTTTTAAAGTATGCTAAATCTCACACTAACCTAAGACTTTACTATTATAATCTCTTATATTATACAATATAATTTACACACATATATTTCAATATTAACATATAATTGGTTTTCAAAGTTGAATCCAATTTTCTTTTTCCCAAGTGACTTGGTGCTTTTGTAACTAAAACTGTCCAAATTTTTATGACATTTAGAAAACCTATCAAGTAAATGTGTAATGCTTTAACTTTTTAAACAAATTACCTGATATTTTTCATAATAATAATGAAAGCAAAGACAGGTATTTGCACCACTTGCAAATATACAAGAGGAAATTGCAAAATACATTCACTTCCTTTTAAAAAGGCTAACCTGAATCATTTTAACACACATACCCAGTGAAAGTATGTGTGTTACTTTCACTGGGTAACACACATACTTTTGTTTTGTCAAAACAAAAATATTAACAGGAAAACAGCTTTATGTTCAAATAAACTGTTTCCATGCAAAAATTTTTAAGATTATCCCTCTTAAATTCCACAATAGGAAATATCACCAAATTAATAGTCCAGTATATAAAATCCTGAATGCCTTCATGGTGGTCTTCAGTGGTGAAATATATCTCATTTCATGGCATCCAGAAAAGAAAATATATCCCTGGAACAACATTACATATGAAATACTTGATGCACGTTTTTCCTTGCATGTTGATCCACATGCAGAGATCCAAATTTTATCTTAATGAAAAACTGGAAGTTGCTTATCTTCAAAAAGAATCTTGGACAGTTACTGAGCTGCTATTCCTTTGCCAAAGAGAAAGGGAGGCAGGTAAGGCATTCTAAGTGACACCGTTCAAAATACTTAATGAAATGTGGAGCTGCTAATTCCCTCGCTAGAGATGCTCCTTAAAGGACAAACAAAACAGAAAAGTCTCCCCTGAAAAAATTTTTTTTTGAAAACTTTCCAACAGGCTTAACCACTAAGCATAACTGAATAAATGATTTTAATGTAAGATCTCTGTTTTTTTTTTTTTTATTTCTGTAAGATAAAAAAAACTTTTAGTATTTTCAGTCATAAAATAGGGCCTTATTTCTAGAGCAGATCTACTGCCAGATCCACCATATGTTTAGTGGAGTTCTGAATCTTACTCAGAATTTTCCATTCCAAAGATTGACAATTTGTTATGAGAAGGAGTGGCTCCATTATTCCCCGTATGAAGAGAAGAATGGGGGACAGAGGAGGACCCTCTACTCACTGGAAATCTACACCTGATGCAATGATAGGAACTCAACCTGCGACTTTTTCAGATAAAGTTGCTTTAAAATCCCCGCTAGGAATTTTCTTCCCTTGCCCTGTAAGATGACAGCCTACTTTAAGTGGATTTCTGAAGGAAGAAAAAAAAAAAGTCCCCGGGTGAAGTTACTAAAATAAACAGTAGAGGGCGCAGTTTCTTTTTATATCTAAGTTTTTCCGTGTATGAATCACTTAATTGGTTATTTTAGGCCCAATAACATTCAGTATTATTTGTATTATATATAGATATCCAGATCCATACAGGAGAGCAATTCAATGTCCCTAGCCGAATCCATCAACTGATTACTATGATGCCAGTAAAGAATCTGAGAAAATATTCCAAACAGCATCCCTACCCGAAGTCTCCCTCTTTCAATTTCCCTTTCTCCCCAGCTGTACAACATGGGATAGTAATGCTTTAATCTCGCATCAATAAAGGAGATTAAAAGAAGGGACTTCAAAAGCTCTCGGTGTGGCTACCACATCCCCAGAGCCGGCAACAGGGCAAGTGTTTTTTTTTGTTGTTGTTGTTGTTTTGCTTTGCTTTTTTCCCCAACAAATATGATTGGCGAAAGAAGGAAAAAATAATGATAACCCTCCTGAGCGATGTGTGTGGCCAGGTGTGCGAGAGAGAAAGAGAGAGAGAGAGAGAGAGAGAGAGAGAGAGAGAGAGAGAGAGCGCGGGGCGCCTCCTCAGTCCGCGGATGGAGGCTCCGACCCCGCGCTTGGGCTCGGGACACAACAGGCGACGCATCACCCGCCCGGGGCGCACCCCCGGGAAGACTCGCGTGTGGGTGTGAGCGTGTGCCGGTGTGTGTGCGCGCAGGGCGCCGCGCGCTGCCTCCTCGGGGCGCTTTACAAAGTTCCTCGCCCACCCGGAGCTTTCCCTCCCGCCTGTGGATCGCAGGGGGGAGGGGGTGGGGAAACCCGGGGGAGAGGGGCACCGGCGAGAGGCGCGGGTCGCAGAAGGAGAGGCGCGCCGCGGGCACTTACCGTGTTGCTCGTTTGCCCTTGCGCCGCACGGGAGCCGAGCCGACGGCGCGGGGCGGCGGCCCTGCCCAGCCAGCCTGGTCCGCCTCGGGCGGCGGCCGCAGCACCGGAGCCCGCGGGCGGTGCACGGGCGGGCGGCGGCCGCTCCCGCGGAGCCTCCTCCAGGGCGCGGGAGCGGGCGGAGCAGGAGGGGTGGGCGTGAGGACCCGAGCCGCCGCCGCCGCCGCCGCCGCCGCCGCGGTCCCGATCGCGCCCAGCCGCCGGCAGGAGAGGACCCCGAGGACCGAGAACCCCGCGCCGACCCTCCACTCCCCGCCGCTTAATTACCTTCGCCTGGGCCCCGGGGGGAGCCTGCTGCACGTCGCCCCCTCTCGGAGCCGGCACCCAGAGGGGGAATTCCTTCCCGTTGACGTCCTCTTCCGAAATGCAAAAGATCAGTGACTTTGACAGGTAGATGAGGGGGAGGGTGTAAGGGTGGGCGGAGAGGAAGAGAGGATGAGAAAGGTGCCTCTCCCTCCAAAAATATAGTGATATTAATAATGAGATCGCAGCCTTCGGAGGTCGTGCCAGCCCAGTCCCCTGCTCGCCGGCTCTCCTCCGCGCCTCCTCGAGCCGCTGCCTCTGACACTTCTAGCCTTAAACTTTTACTGAGAGATATTTTTTCTTTTTTCTATTTCTATTCCTCTCTCTCTCTTTTTTCCTTTTTTTTTTTTTTTTTTTTTTTTCAAGCCGCAGGACGATTTTCTGGTTCCCGGGGATCAGAACCAGCGGCCAGGCGGTTCTATGCCGCTTGGCACCGCTTTCATTTTATTTCAGATGAAGATGTTGAGCTTAGTCAGAAGGGACATAAATCAGGACAATTAGCACTGGCGCCAAGAAAATCCTCTAGTACCAATTTCTCCCGGGCTTCCTTCGCGCATTCCTCCACTCAAGTCAGAAATGTCACTGCACATAGCGCTGATGGCTGCGAGACGCGACGCACCCAAAGTCCGTTTGATGAAATATACATGGCCCACGACGCTTCTGGATTGCGGCTCCCGGGCTCCCCGCCCCCGCCCGCGGCGCCCGGCCGGGACCCGGCTCCGAGCGGGCAGCGAGCTCCCGGCAAACTTAGGGGCCAGTGCCAATTACAGAGTGAGCGCGAGGGCCGGAACCGGGAGCGGCGAAGAAGCGAGCCCGGGGAAGCCGCAGCCCTCGGAGGGGTGGCACGTACGTTTCACTTAAAAAGCAGATCTTCTTCTGCAACTGCCAGCAAGTGGAAGGATAGCAAACCTTATACTACCTCGAGACCTGGGCGCTCCGAGCGGTCCTAACTCCGTCCCGCTCGCTGTTGCTGTTGCTGTTGCTGCCGCTGCTGCTGCTCCGGCCACAGCTGCTGCCGCTCCACGACCTCGGGACGCTGAGGCAACAGGACCCCCTTCCCCTGCTTCCCATCCCCCCGGTTCCTCCACAGAAGTGCAGTTTCCAGTAACTCCTAGGGTACCTCCCACTTCTGCCCCCATCCATCCCACCCCTCTCTCTTCTGTCACTTCCCCAAAATGTTCCCAAGCCCACCCCTCGCCACAAAGTGATCACAGTGGTGTTTTTCAACCAGCACTTCCTTTGCCCAGAGGCCCTTACAGCCCTAGACTCGAACCTCCTCCTTTAGAAATTGATTTCCCTTTAGAAAGTTGAAGTTCAAGGGAGAGCTGTGCATTTCAGGCTTCCTTGCCTTTCCTAAGAGAAAGACGAATACCTGATGCTCCGAGCCTTCATTCCCCACCAAGGCGGGCTCAGACTCACCTGGGATCACCCTCAGCTACACATTAACGTCAAACAAAAACAAATGTGAACTTAGATAAGGTAGGGAGACTTTCATTCGATAAAAAAGACTATTGCAACAGGGAAAACTCTCTGATCTCAGAAACCCGCAATCCTCTCAAAACTAAACAGAAATCAGCCTCTCTTTTTTTTTTTTTTTCTGTATAAAAGGGGGAGCAATAAAGAAAGCCAAGTAGATGGGGAAGAGAAACAACTCATTGCATGACCCTCATGGTTGGACAATAGATGGGTCTCTGGTCCAAGAATTTGGAAGATAAGCTAACAAAGGTGAACGTTTTCACATTTTAGTTCTTGCTCAGATTTGGGGGGCAAGCTAAAGTCCAGGGACCTGCAGGAAAGAATCCTGACTCATATTTGGTCAAGGCAAAATGGAGGGAAAGAAAAGGGCAATTCTGAACACTTAGTCACTATGTGTCCCACAAGGAAGGAGGCTGAGTAGTTAGGTCATTTTTCTGTGATGACTGGAAGTGGTGTGGTAAAAGGACATATGGGGGAGAAGGTTGTTGAGTTGAACCTATAACCAGGCCCTCCTTGGCCCTGGGCAGCCAGGAAGTGGTCAGGGATTTCAAGCACCCCAGGCCTTCCCTCTAACACCTAAGAGGCCATAATGAGTCCTTCCTCTGAATCTCAGTGCAGGAATTTGGAATTTCTGTGCTTTCCTCTTCGCTACCTTTGTCTGTAGTGCTGACGTTGCAACAAGGAGTTACCTGCAGGACTGAAACTCCTAACAGGGGTTCTTAGTGGCCAAGTCTGGCTCCTCCCCCTGTCTCTGGCCATGCTCCTCCAGGTTTAAAACATACTAATTATATGGAGATGTTACTCACCAACTAATCCTCCTTCACAGGCCCTTACAGCCCAGTTCTTTCTATGGGAGCCTTTGGCAATAGGATATAAGAAACAATACCAATTGACCTTTTTATTTCTCATTAACTCGTCCTGGATCCTGAAATACAGACAGTTCTCAGACTTTCCTCTCTTTCTCGCCCTTTCCTCTCAAGTGAAGAAAGCCTTTCTGAACTCTCATCCTCAGCTGTATCTCATCATTTAAGGTCCTTCTGTAGTAAAAAGAAAAATCTGTGCAGAGATTAGAGAATTCTCTTCAGAGACAGGGGAAGAACCAGATATCACTGAGATATTTGTGATTTTGGCTCCCAACTTGGAAAAATACTTGTTTTCATCTGTTAGAATCTTGGAACTAACCTTCCTTACTCTCTTTCTGTACAGTACCTCGTTCCCAGGATTCTTTTGACTATGAGGCAGACAGCAGTCCCAAATAAGTTTGATATGTAAATGGGAACCTCTCCAATTAGGTAACACCTCCCACTAAAGGAGTGGGAGAGTCTTTCAGAGGTGAGCTTTTCTATGGGACATGTGCTCTCACCTTTGCAGAGGCTCAGTAAATCACCAACTAAACATGTAGATCTAAACTCAAGGAGGTAAATCAGAATCATCAGAGAATTTTCCACATGAAAAACCCCTTCCCTTCCAGACATTGTTCTCTCCTCCAGCGGTAATCAGGTGGGAAGGACTTTTTCTCTAAAAAAAGCACTTGGAGTGGATCTGATATACTTCCCCAAACTAACATGTATATATTAAATCAGTTTCCCTTAATATACCTTTGTATATTTGTTTATATCATATACACTGATCAGAAATTGACTTTAGATATTTCATTGGCACCAAGGGAAATTATTTAGGGCATACCTACCTTTCCTTATCATTCCTTGCTTTCTCCAGCCATATATATATATATGATTTTCTTTGGAAATAACTATTTTTCTGTTTTTATTTAACCTTTTGACTCTACTTTTTTTTTCTTTCTCCTTTTGGAAAAGAATGGTTTGATCTTTCAGTTCTCTGGCTGTAGATCTTTGGCTGGTTTCTGCACATTCCTCATTCTTCTTCAACTTTAGATGTCCATTTATTTGTTATCTTGTTAGGTCTCTAACTGATGTTCATTTTTCTAGGTTCTTAGCTGCCTAAAAATCTTTTCTTTAGAGATTTGGCAGGGTTGTTTAAATACTGGTAACTTCAATATGTCAAAGTGGTAGTAATGGCATGTTTGCAATATATCTGGTCCAAAAAGACATGTGTCTTTTTAGAAATACTGTAAAATACTTGACATAAAGTAGGTATAAGATAAATCTTCAGTGCAGGTGTGAATAGCTTTAGCTTATTCTCATGATTCAGTTATGGCTTCCTTGGTAACAGGAGTTAACTCCCACCATATTATATTACTGCATGGATGTCTAAAATATCCAAATCATGGTGCTTTAGGCACTTTGGGCTGCTATAACAAAGACCATAGATTGAGTAGCTTTAAAACAATAGAAATTTCATTCTCAGCAAACTGACACAAGGACAGAAGACCAAACACTGCATATTCTCACTCATAAGTGGGTGTTGAACAATGAGATCACATGGCCACAGGGAGGGGATTATCACACACTGGGGCCTGGGGGTAAGGGCTAGGGGAGGGATAGCAGTGTGTGGGGGGAATTGGGGAGGGATAGCGTTAGGAGAGTACCTAATGTAGATGACAGGGTGCTGGATGCAGCAAACCACCACCATGGCACGTGTATATCTATGTAACAAACCTCCACAATCTGGACATGTACCCCAGAACTTGAAGTATAATAAATAATTTTTTTAAAATAGAAATTTATTTCTCACAGCTCTAGAGACTGGAAATCTGAGATCAGAGGGCCAACATGGTCAGGTTTTGGTGCGAGCCCTCTACTGGATTGTACACAATAGACTAACTTCTTGTATTCTCACAGGGTGCAAGGAAGGCTATGGAGCTCTCTGGGGTCCCTTTTATAAGGGCACTATCCTACTCATGAGGGCCCCGTCTTTTTCATGACTTAGTTATCTCCCAGAGGCCCTACCTCCTAATGCCATCACATCAGGGGGTAGGATTTCAACTTATGAATTTGGTGGGTGTGGCAAAAGCATTTATTTCATAATAAGGAACAAGTTCTATTTGACCAATTGTATAATATGTAGTAGATGCTGTTTATAACTGCTGCTTATGTCCCAATAGAAACATCCTTCAGTTCTTTCTTGCCTTCACTTTCTGTTCAGGGACATGTTTCACAACAGAGCCATTAGCTGTATAGTTTTGACGGATTCTGAAGTTTCTTACCTGACAGCTTTTTTAATGCTTAAATAGTTTGACATTTAAACCTCCAGCAAGCCCTAAGCTTTGGTCTGGGCTCTATAAACTAGACTATACTGGCATTTTCCTGCTCTTGTAGGAATACCAAGATACTTCTCTTGGAGCTTTAAATTCACAAACCCAAACTATCCAAGTAACTGATCATGCTCAACATATATATAGCAAAAGTCTCATTTAGTTCCTCTCAGACCAATAATAGCAGACCAAAGGACATATTGTTTAATGTAAGAAAATACACATATTTACTGAGTTAATGACACTGGAGCACGAATATTAGCAAATAGTGTAAGACATTGGCAGTTAGTGACCAATGCAGGGAAATACATCTTCTAGCACCCATGTACTTTCTAGTATATCGCACTGTGTAAAGTAGTTTGAAAATAATAAAATCAGCTGCTTGGTTAAATAATATTTTTTAAAGTTAGCAAAATATGGATTTTTAAAGAGAAAGCATGCTAACTTAAAAGATGACTAACTTTGGTCAAATATTTTATGTCTCTTTTCTATTCCAACCCCAGGGCCCTAGAAATATTTAATGGAAAATTTTCTTTTTTTTCTTTTTGTTTACCCCTTCTCATCCATAAAAAAATCAAGAGAAATCACTTCTTAATTTTTATGCTCTGAGTATGTGATAGTAGATGTTTTTATCCAACTGGTGGATCTCTTGAAATCATAACACCCTGATCTTCTATTACTCACTTCATTTTCTTTGAGAATCAGAAAGAACACGTAGCAGTTTATCTTTCTTCTAAGGCTATTTAAACAAAAGCATTCCACCAGCAGGTTTGGATAATGCTAAGTTCTGAACAAACTCAATCAGCTCCCATGTGCTTATGTTTTTTTGAGCTTCATTTGTCAGCCTAATATCCTCAACTTATTTTTTGAAAAGAGTAGTTTCCACAATTAATTTAGTGTGTTGGCTGAAAAAGTTCAGCCTCAAAAATCAACAGCTGTGTGGATTTCCCCAAATGTAATTTCATAATTTGAATTTCTCTACAACAACAAAATTAGCAGCCTTTTCAAAATGAGAAGGAAAATACATGGAGAAAATTGAGTAATATCCTTTGCCTTATTTAGAGAACTTTCCATCAATTCCATGCCAACAGTTCTCTTCAATTTAACCAACATCGATGGCCCACCTATGGTCTTCTGGGAACTGTCCTTGGTGCTGGAGGATTTGCAAGGCTCTCAAGTCTAGGTGCTGACAATCATGTTAGAGAGGGCTGAATAACTGTAATGTGCATTTATAATATTAGAGATAGCTTAAGGGAAAAGGTATCTGTAATGGTCAGGTCTAGAGACTCCTTTTGTGCACTCTTTAATGTCAACAAAGATCTGTATCATGCCATTGACCCAAAGGAAAATAAAGTGCAGCCTCTCTGGTTTAGTAGCCTCTGCAGGCAATTCTTGTACTGTCATATAAATATGGGTCAAAAATATTTCAAGGATAGAAAAATAACAGCACAGGCCAGGTGCAGTGGCTCATGTCCATAATCCCAGCACTTTGGGAAGCCAAGGTGGGTGGATCACTTGAGTCCAGGAATTTGAGACCAGCCTGGCCAACATGGTGAAACCCCATCTTTACTGAAAATACAAAAATTAATCAAGGGTAGTGATGTGTGCCTGTAGTCTCAGCTACTCTGGAGGCTGAGGCAGGAGAATCACTTGAACCCAGGAGGCAGAGGATGCAGTGAACCAAGAGCACGCCACTGCACTCCAGTCTGGAAAACAGAGGAAGACCCTTTCTCAAAAAGATAAGAAAAGAGAAAAGAAAGAAAGAGAGAGAAAGAAAGAAAGAAAAGGAAGAAAGAAAGAAAAAGAAAAAGAAAGAAAGAAAAAGGCAAGAGACACAGACAAGAAATACAGATCACAGGGTGCCATTTGGTTTGGGGTGTACTCTACCGAGGTATATCTTTCTGTTTTTCTTGATTTCCTGGTTCCAGGTTTAGTTTGAGGTTAACTGTTCTAAATTTATTATCTTTACTGCAGTTTTTAGCAGCTCTATTGCTGACATCCTTTAGCTTCCATGTTTAATGGAAGCAGTGGATATAAACTGGATATTGGCTTCTAGTAAGTAAACTGGATTCATGCCAAGCGGCCTTTTCTTCCCAGTGGGCTGCCAAGGATTCTCCCTCTCTTACAGAAAATGACTAATTCTCTTAAATCCTGCCTCAACTTGTAAAGTAGAGGAACGAAATCAGAAGTATTATGAATTCTCTTCTTACTTCAATAAGTAAAGCAGAAACTTTATTGACAGTTCTCCAAACTTTGAAGTCCCATAGAAAATGACACAATAGTAAGACAGTACAATAGATTTCTGTGATCTTATAGAAATTATTTCTTTTTCCTTTCTACTTTTGTATTTCCTCTTCCTTGGACATGGATTTAACTCCTATGTGCTAGGGACTGACTTAGAAATAACAAGAAGAATAACACAGCCCCTTCTATAACTTACTGTCTGTTGGACAAGAAGATAAACTTGTAAACAAACAATGTAATACTTCTCTAGGAACTGAGATAGACACCCACAGGGAGCAGGTTAGCTCCAAAGGAAAAGATGTATAATTCTCCTTGGGGATTCTGAGAAAATGTAGATAGATGAGATTATATGTGAGCAACACTTCAAAAGATGAGTAGGTGTTCATCCAGCAGACAAAGAAACAAAATTCATTGTGATCAGAAAGCAGGTGGAACAAAGTCAGGAAGCCGAAGACAATAGAGCATATTTTGTCACTTCCATGTCATTTAATACAACTGCACAGCTCACAGCTCACAGCATCATACAGATGGCCTTGTAGAACATTTACAAGCATTTTGATACAAAAAATAACAAAAATTGAGGGCATTAGGAGAAAAATCAAGAATAAGAAAGTATCCTATATTATTTAAGTTCAGATATATTAACATGTCAATAATTTATCATTATTGACCTACAGAAATGGCAATTTGATATGTCTCAACCTATTAGCATCCAGTACTTCCAATTTAGTTCTTAGTAACTTGTTTTAAGAGAAGAGAATAATCTAAAACAGCAAATAATTTTTAAACTTCTATATTTGCTTATGGAATACATTGTATTCCTTCTTTTTGGCAGGGGATATACCTTTCTAATGAGATTTTGTGCTTAGATTGGTATTAAAATTAGCTGGATTTCCCTGAGTAAGCGTTGAGCATGAGAACGTGCCTGCAGAGCAGACTGATGACCGAGAAATCCAAGGTTCAAGCATTTAACCAGACATAAGCCACACATGAATAATGAAAAGTTGTGTAATTAGTAATTATAGATACCAATTTAGCCTTAGACAGAGAACCAGTCCTCAATCATTCTACCATGGTTTGCATTTTTACTATCTTAAATCACTGTTTTATTCCAATTCCAGTTGCAGAAAAAGTATTTGTCAATAATAAAAAGAAGATAATATAGGAAATAATGTGAAAAATTAAGAATTTAAGAAATCATTGTATATGGTGCAAGGAAACAGCAACAAATTGATGATTATAGTCATCAAGTACTTCTCTAAGACAAAGTGAAATTTAGGTTTTCTTTTTACCTTTCTTGATGAATTTGGTTAATCAAGTTCTTAAGTTGTTTATGACCAAAAGATCAGGAGATATGTTAGTGATGAAGAAAAAAATGAATCATCTTTCTTGTTTTTTTACCTGCTCTCCCCACATACTCCCACTGCCTTGTGCATTTTTAAACCTGTATTTTAGATATCTGTGTAAAATGAGATGCTGGAAATCACCGCAGCCACCGCCCTGAAACTCTATCTGCCCCCACTAGCCTGAAAGCTGAGTTGGCAATAATGAAAAAAAGGTAGATTGTCAGTTACCGTATATCATGGTATATATATTGCTGTATAGATGTGGCAATCATTTTTTTAGGGACAGGGTCTTGCTCTGTTGCCCAGGCTGGACTGCAGTGGCACAAACATAGTTCACTGCAGTCTTGAACTCCTTGACTCAAGAAATCTTCCTGCCCTCACCTCCCAAAGTACTGGGATGACAGACGTGAACCTGGCCCAATTATTCTTTTATTAAGAATTGATTGATAGGCAAGGAGAACCACATGCTCACCACCCATTAAAGCATTCAGAATTATAACCTAGAACTTCAAAAGCAGAAAATTGAGACTGATCTAAATGCAGGATTAGCTTAAAATTCATATGTTGAGATACTGCAAATGAATTTTAAGGAAATCCAATGAGATATAGTATAAATATCACTAGACTAGGAAGCAAGAAACCAAGCTCTTGTTAAGACACTGTTTTGCTGTGTGAATTTTCATACATCATTTTACTTCTCTGGGCCTTAACTACCTCATCTGTAAAATGAGAAAGTTGAATCTGATGAATCTAAAGCAATTATTCTTAAAATGGGTTTCATAGACTTCCTACCTCAGAATAAAGTCAGGGGCTTGCTAAAAAGCAGGTCCGTATACCTTAGACTAAAGTCAGGGCTTGCTAAAAGTCCATCCTATCCCACATTGACTGAATTAGCAACTCCCCAGGTGGTTCTTATTTAAGCACATTAGCGTTTGAACATCACTAGCCTAAGGTTTGCTCCGGATTTTGCATTTTGAGTTTTACTTTGAGGTTGGAATTAGTTTAAATGAAAGCTAAGACAAAAATAAATCTATCCTTCATGTTTCCGGATGATAGAATAGGATCTATGATTTCTAAAAGTTGTATATAACTTTCTATATATTGGAATTAAGTGGGATATATGTTTGATTCCCTGCAAGATTAGATAGAATAAAGGCCAAGGACTTTGAAATAATATTTTTAACACATAAAAAATCAAAACCATGCTCACTGATGTCCAATTTCTGGAACACATGTATTAGCTATAAGCTGCCATAATCTCTCCAAGAAGTCTATTACTCAACTGGTAAAAACTAGTTCTCTGAAAACTACCATGAGATGCAGTCATGAGGTTTTAAAAGCTTTTGAACTTTTTATTCCAGTTGAGTTTCTTTACAATTAGTCAGGAATTATTGGACTTTCGTTACCAGCGCTAGCTTGTATCTTTACAAAATGTCCTTGTAAATTATTACAATCAGATTTCCACGAAGTCCAGAACTTTCAAAACATTTCAGATTAAAAGCTTTTCAATTAAACAATATATATGTATAATACATGCACTATATATTTGCCTGCATTTTCTGTATATTTAAGTTAACTGTTGTGAAACGTATTCTAATGTATTGGCAAGTCTTCAGAGTCCAAAGGTGAAGTCTTTGATATATTCCTAAACAGTTGTATAGGCTTAGATAACTGGCTTAATCTTTCTGAACCTGTATTTTCTTAGCTACAAAATGGAAATAATAGGACTAATGCTAAGTATCTCATAGGATTGATATAAAGAATAAATGTGCTATTTGGTAATAACAAAAACTGCCCATATTAGCTATTCTCTACTTTCCATATTATAGTCGAACTTTTATTTATGAATATGTCAGCATGAGTTCTGACATGTATTTATTTAATTCTTACTTATTTAGTAAACAAGCATTTTTGACAGTCTGTTATGCTTACAACACTGTACGAAGTACTCTGGAAAATAAATCCAGAAAAAATATAAGCTGTAATTTCTACATTTAAGAAACTTAAAATTTACTTGAGAATTTATAACAGTATCACAAAGTATAAGGTTAAAAACTCTGAAATACAAATGTTTTAAGCTGGGCAGCAATTGACCTTCTAAGATCAAGGAGTGTTTCACTGAAGCAGGTGGAGTTCTAAGCTAGACCTTTTAGGGTCTGATAGGTAAATAACGGAAGGAATCTCAGTGAGAAGGAGACTGCACAAGGGCAAATTCAGGGAAGGCAGAATGATCAAGCCGTTTTCAAGAGATGGGGGAGCAGAAGCATCATTGAATGAAGGTGGCATGTTAGAGAATGGTGGACATCTTTGGAAACTTCAATAAGCCCAAAGTTCATTGCTTCTTGAATTTCCCAGTGAAGAGCCTGAAATTGATGCAGCAGATAACATGAAGCAATTAGAGTTCTGAGCAGGAAACACTCATGAATAATGCGGTGTTTTTAAACAAATTTACCTGGAAATAATGTTCATCATGAATTGGACTAGGGAGATACTATTAGAAACAGAGAGAGCAATCAGGAGTTTACTGTATAAAGCCAAGGAGGTGGTGATTTACACCACAATAGTTGTTGAAATAAAAAAAAAAAATGTGAATATGTGAGGCAATAGTGAGATTTCTGATACAATTTATTTATAAAAATAATTTTAGCTAAACAGTTCTTTTAAATTAGATGAAAATGAAAACAGTCCTCTAAAGCTCTTATATTTTCATTTTCATTCAAATGTTCAAGAGGCACATCTTTCCTTTATTCAACCAAATATTTATTGAATGCATCATACTCATTGTTCTAGGAGTTCCAGATTCAATGATGAACTAAACAAAGACTGAACTCATGAACCTCACATTCTACTTGGAGGACAAAGGAGAGAAATGTTAAACATAATTAATAAGGAATTATTATAATCAAAACAGAAAAATGCGTGTAAACAAGAAAAGGCAGAACAGGATATAAGGCATTTGGAGTGATACACTGAGGACAATCACAGTGTAAAATGGAGTGGTCAGCATAGCCCCTGCAGAGAAGGTGACATTCGGCAAAGTCTTAAGGAGGAAAGAAAGCTTGTCTCACAGGAGGAAGAACGTTACAGGCAGAAGAAACAAATAGCAAAGGGTTGTAGCATCCTAGCATGTTTGAAGAGCCCAGTGTGGCTAGAGATTTAGGAACTTGCTTTTATTTATTTATTGAGAGGGAGTATTGCTGTCTTTCTCAGGCTGTAGTGCAGTAGCACGATTTCGGTTCTCTGCAAGCTCCATCTCCCAGGTTCAAGCGATTCTCCTGCCTCAGCCTGCTGAGTAGCTGGCATTACAGGCACCCACCACCATGCCTGGCTTATTTTTGTATTTTTAGTAGAGAGGGAGTTTCACCATGTTGACCAGGCTGGTCTAGAGCTTTTGACCTCAAGTGATCTACCCTCCTTGGCCTCCCAAAGTTCTGGGATTATAGGTATGAGCCACCAAGCCTGGCCAGGAATTTTCTTTTTAAAGTCTGACAGACACTTACAGCAAATCACTTTTCAAATTTGCATTTATGCAACTTTTTGAGATGTAACCATATTTGTACTATTTTATGTGTCACCCAGGCCTCTATGAGGCAATTTTGAGACTTTCTAATATATTTATATATGCATGTAAATATGTACAGTGAAGAAAGCATGGAGAAAAGTGTGCTTTATACATTTGATATCAGCTAGTATTATGACTGCTTTAATTAATATTATTGATTGTTTATGAAGATTTTATTTCCATAGTTTTGTTTTAGGGTTTTTTTGCTCACTCCTTTTAGGTTTTGTACTCTGTACAGAAAGGATTAGTGATTATTCCTGAAAGGATTTTAGGTCACTTACAAGCATAGCTTTTTGGGGGATATCCCCAAAAATGAGCCAAACTGAAGTGAAGTGAGGAAAAAGATTTCAAATGCATGTCATAGTATCCACATACCACGAATCTTCCCTAAGCTTGCTAGTGGACAATCAAAAGGAAAAGTCTTATAAGTCAATTGATAACATATATTGTATTTTTAAAAACGTATGTATATAGAAAAAAGTATTTTCTATGTTCTTTGTAATAAGACCATACATACATTTCTCGTGGGGATTCTCAAAAAAAATATGATGTGACAAAATGATATTTTAAACAATTTTGTCATAGATATGAACATAGAGAAAAAATGTTTCATGGGAAAGGCAGTTTAATTCAAGTCCTCATTTGATCGTTTCAAGCACCTCTGGGAAAGGCATGAAATACACATGAAATGATATTTGTTGTAGCAAAAAAAGAATCTCATTTTCTCACTTACAATGTCACATAACCACATGTTTACAAACCCTACAAATTACATGTCTGTCTCTTGTTCCATATTAAGATCCTGAATTCAAACCAGGGAAATTTGGATGGGATTGTCAGTTTTGTTACATGTCTTTTTAAGAATGCTTAAGAATGGGAGGCTGGAACACTGGTACTGGCAAGCTGCTGAGCCGTGGTACCATAGAACACAGGAGCCAGTATCACGACTAAGGTCAAATTGAAAGGCTTAATTTTCTCCTTGTTCCATTTTCACCAAACTTATGTCATTTAGAGTCATGGGAAATACTTAACATCCTCTGTGTATGTGGCCAGGAGAAACAAAACATTAACATTTAAAAATACATGAATAAGCACATATAATTAGAACATAATCTAATTTTTAAAAATCAGAACATAAAATCAGTAGCTGTAGAGCTGCTGCATGGCAGTATTATGATTAAAAATTATAATTTAAGAAACTCCACCTACTGATGATAATCAGAAAAGTTGTTTTGAGAGTGCAGAAATATTTTTAGTGGTTTTATAGTATGCATTTGGTATGGTACCCATTATATATTTATCATGATGTGTAATGTTTACTTCACTCTCATCTCTTAATTATGTCTCCTGTGTTAGATTTATAAGAAAATCAGTGAAAATGTGTACTCACTGACTATATGAGTAATCATATGAGTTTTGTTTGTCATAAGGATGCAGATGACCAATTATAAGATAACGGGTATATAAGATAACAGTGAAAGAATAAATGGGAAATTCTGATGAACCTGATTTCCAGTGGGGAAACAGTGACACATAATAAGTAGTACACAGCCTCTGTGAGCCAGGGGTGAAGAAGAGTGATTTCAGATGGCTGCCTGACTAATTTTCACAAACACCCATTACTTGGAATAATGCATAGCAAGTGGAGATCTTCACACCTTTGACAGCTAACCATGAGTAGTGATTTGTGGTACCACTGCAAACCAGTAAAGGGCAGCACCAGCCAGCAGTTTTCTAACACTGAATAATAAAGCTTAATTGTTATTTCAAGTTAAAAAAAAATGATTGACTTTGTTCAGCATAAAGGTATTTGCTGCAGATTATCTAACAGTGCTGATAGGTTAACTTTATTGATTGATTGATTTTATTTTATTTTATCAAGACAGAGTTTCATTGTATTACCTGGGCTGGAGTGCAGTGATGTAATCTTGGCTTACTGCAAACTCCACTTCCCAGGTTCAAGAGATTCTCCTACAGCACGTGATAGGTTAACTTTAATATTATCTTAACATGCACAAAATTTTTAATTAACTTGACCATTTGTCCTGTCAGAATCAGTTGGTCCTTAAAGAACTTATAGAGAGACAAGAAACTAAAGATTTTTCTGTGGCTATTTTGAGAAGATCTAAAAACGAAATATTTTCTGACCATCTAAATTTTGCTATCCAAAATATAGCATTGAACAGCATAAGCATCCCAACACATCACTAATTAAAAGTAAAAGACTAATCACATTCATTGAAGCATCAATTGATACAATTGTAAACCAAATAAATTATTTTTCAGATATCATTTCAGTTCATAATTTGAACTTAAATTTTTCTGAAGGGGAAAACTCCTTGTAATCTATTTTACACATTAAGGAGCTTTCTGATTAAATTGATTTGTTACCACACTATGCTAAAAGTTGGGGGAGGAAAGATGTTTATCCTAAGTGATTAAAATGAATCAGAGGGAGGAAGGCGGTAACAGCCCCAGGCTTGGAGCCACATCTCACTTTAATTTTCTTTCACTGGTGGGTTATAAACATGATCAATAACCTTTTTTTTTATCGCCTCGACCCTTTTTTTACGTCTTAAAAATGTTTTGTATAGATGGGTGGAGGAGGGTGGGGTGTCTCTCTATGTTGTCCAGGCTGGTCTTAAACTCCTGCCTCAAGTGATTCTCCTGCCTCAGCATCCTACAGTGCTGGGAGCCATGGCACTCAACCGATGTAAGGACTTTAACAGCCTTAAAATATTCTGGAATAGCCATTAGGAAATATGTGTAGATTTGGGGCTTTCTTATAGCAGACGTAAGTCTATGATGACTGACTGCCCTGATGTGATCTCAAACTCATCTTCTTAAGATCTACGTGATCTCCACAAGTGACTTCATTCCTTCTGAACCTGTTTTTGATGTGTAGAATGTGGATACTATATAACTCATACAGTTTCTAGAAGGTTAAGTTAAATGGCCTATGTCCATAAAGATGTTATTTAACATAAATATGTCAGGCAAATCAATTAGAGAATACATTCTGTAACTTTTGTCATTTTGGATTATATAACAACATATAGAGCAAATGAGATACTACATATACCTTATTTAGTAATACAAACATAATTACTTCATTTACTTATAGATTATCATATCAAAATTAAAAGTGTGATGCATAATCATTTACCTTTTTAAAAAAGCATATATAATAATTCTTACAAATAAATGACAGTTTTATTTAGTGGGAAATATTTGCTGATCTTTGCAATTTATTGGTTGTAACTACATCCAGAGAAACAAAGAAAGGGGTTAGTGCCACAGCTCTTTTGCAAGGACCCATCAGCATCATCTACCTTCTCTAGCCCTGCCTTGCCTTATCACATTCCTCTTTCAGTAGGCACTTCTGGACTATGTCCTATGTCCTCAGTAGCAAATTAGTATGTCTTATAAAATTTGTGAAATGTTTGCAACGTGAAATAGCTTCTGACAGAGTAATTTTCAAATTGCCCCATTAAGATCCACATCATGGAGAGTACATTGCACCTCTGTAGTATTTATCTCGTTACCCAGTCTTTCTTTCTGTCCTAGTAATAGAATTTTAGCTGAGGATATTTCCCAGCCTTGCTTAAATAGTAGGTAAAACTTCCAGGAAATCTCTTTAAAGGATAGGAGTCCTACTTTCCCTTTTTCTCCTTCCCTTTGAAATGTTGATGGGAAAGTGGGAGCTGGAACAATTGCCTGGAACCATGACATGGAACCCATATTTTGAGGTCTGCAGAGCAAATGAGAAAGAATCCTGTCTTCATGATGTAACAGGCCATCATATTAGCCCTTGACTATTCTCCTTGGATAGTTATGTGAGATTTTTTGGGTCTTGCTGAAGTGGTCAAACTACACCTTAGTGAATACAGTTTCTATGACTTAAGCACAGAATCCAGATAAATCACAGCCAGGCAGAGCGATCGCTACTTACCAGAACTATAACAAATCATTTCTAAGTTATTATAGTAAAATTGTTTCTAAATAATAGTTCTATCATTTGGACCTTTTAAGTTACATACATGGTAACTTAATTTGCTTTTTTTCCTTCAATTCCTTTAAAATTAAAAAGAGGAAGAAAAAACTTTCCTATACTGAGTTCCTCACTTTTAAAAAAGTTACTTATTTAGTCTCATATGATAAAGACATAAAGGAAAACAAACGTTATATCTTTTCACAATGAACATATTCTAGACTCTCTGATCAGTAAACATTGATTAGAAAACATTTTCCCATGAAAGATAATAATAAAATGCTTCCTACTACAGTCTTGCTCTTTGACCTGGCATTTTATCCTTCTTTAGTTAAAGTCGTCTTCTGGTTAGTACTGTACCCATGTGATGGGTCATCAAATACAGTTTGTACAGCTTGTCCTTAACCACAGTGACCCCTGTCAGTGATCTGTAATCAGATTATTACTATCTCAACTACTCATACAGCTTTGAGTATTTGAATACCCTTAGCCAGTGAGTATTAAAGTGAACAATTCCAGGAGGCCGGGAGTGCAGTGAAACTCGTGTGGGCTTTGAATTCAGATGTGTTTGGATTTCAATCCTAGCGTTGACACTTACTGCCCTATTTCCCCTGGGTTAAACCTTTGACTTCTTAGTCTGTATCTGTAAATGAGGGTAATAACATCTATTTCACAGCCTAGTTGAAAAGAGTGCTTCATTCCTTATAGGTGCTCAATAAATTTTGACTCCTTGGCCCCTATGAGATTTTTCTGACATAACGTCCACGGGTGAGCATGAAATATTTGACCCATGTTTCTGGGGACTTATTAAGTGTATTTACCTATTGTCAATATTGAAGGGTATTACTGGCCTTGCTCATAGAAGCTGGAGCACCCGCCCCCTTTTTAATTATAGTGAAATCCACGAGGAATGAAAAAGGAGCAACCAGACACTCTCAGATGTGCCATAGTCTAAGCAGTTAACTTCTTAGCTCCTCCCCATCTTTTCCACCTCACCTTGTTAACTTTTGGAGACTTTGTAGCAAATTTCGTTGAAGGCTTGGGCTTCTATGACAAGGATGTCTTTGAGAAGATCAACCACAACTCAGTCCACTTGGACATTGTGTAAGTGGGAGTCAGGAGACCTGTAGCATCCATTTCCATCCAGCCACTGAGTAGGGGTGAGAACCTAGGTAAGGAAAGATGGGCAAAGAAGGGAGGGTAGTGTCACACACTGGCGTCTGTTGGAGGGGACTAGAGGAGGGACAGCAGGGGGTAGGGAGATTGGGGAGGGCTAACATGGGGAGAAATGCCAGATATAGTTGACCGGGGGATGGAGGCAGCAAACCACATTGCCATGTATGTACCTATGCAACAATCCTACATGATCTGCACATGTACCCCAGAACCTAAAGTACAATAAAAAATATATTAATAAATAAATAAGAATGTTTCGAGTGCTTACTATGCACCTTGTCATGTGTTAGGACAGTTGGTATCGTTATTTAATTTCATCTTCCCAAGAGGCCTGTGATATAAGTATTCTTACACCCTTTTCAGGTGAAGAAACCAAGGTTTCCTTACACTAAGTAACCTACTCTGAAATTATTGCATCCGAAATTGAAACCAGCATTGGCTGATTTCAAAGCTCTGTCCCTTCTGCTATGTATAATAAAATTCTGCCTCTTTGACCCAACTGTACCTATGTTTCCTCTGCAAAATGCTATGGGACAGATGTTCTGCAAGGACCTTTATACTCTCAAATGCTATAATTCCATCCTCTTCACTCTAAATGTGAGAATATAAAACTTACTAAGCTTTTTAAAGACTTAATAAGTCTTCCTCCAATAAATGTTCGCACTATCTTCGACTTAGTATAATTGATACTTTTATATGTAAGAGATATAAAATGAGTGAATATGTATAATTGGCCATAGGGAGCAAAGAATTAGCTACCTGTTTTCTATAGGTATCATATTTTCAGAAAACTCCTGTTTAAAATATAAATTCTTTTATTTCTTTATTTTTAAAAATTCTGATTATACAACAGAACACAAATGAAATAATTCATAATCCATGCTGTGTTGAAAGAAGAAAGGAATTCAACAAGAACAACTGAGCCCAACAGCAGTCACTGTGGGCATGTTACAGCTGAAGGAGACAGGAGTACAAAAGGTCATTAACTTAATTCCATTTTACTCTTCCTGGGTTGGCTAAATAGTCAACACAGCAACATCTAACACAAATGAAGAGCTTCCTTCATTTGTCACATACATTTTAAGTTCAAAGACGTGAGTCTCGCAATGATTTGAAAAAAAATTATTTGCCTTCTTTGGTGCCATAATGCTTTAATGTTTTTCTCTCTTGAATAGCAAGACCAGTTCTGGAGAGACTTGGCAGGTCTATGCTGGAGCTCAACGATAATACCTTTCAAGTGGCAAATTCAGTTTTATATTTGTGGATACAGCTGCCTTAGTCATAATTGGTAAGTCTCCATCTCAGTCACCAAGAAATGTTACATTTGGCTGGGATTTATTATTTCTATTTGTTGTCCTTTGTATACCTGTTTGAACAAAAAGAGGAGGCTACCTACCCCTTTCTTTTTATTGTCAGTAAGCTTGCACTTCTGTAAACACATTAGAATTTGTATTTTCTTTAGTTTATACTATAGTGCTATTGGAAGCTGCTGAAAATTAAAGGTATTTAAAAGAGATGCAGAGAACATATTTTCAACTACTCAATAAACTGTAGATGCAGATTCATGATGGAGTGGGCATTTAAGTGAAGTGACAGAGGTGCAGAGGTTACAGCTTCTGAGGCAGATGTTCTGTGAAAATCTGACCTGGTCCATTTCACTGCCATTTCTTTAACAGTACTATTTATGATATACTCTAGCTGACTCACCTTATGGACCATATTTTGCAAATGTAAAATTCCCCATTTTGATTTCAGGTTTTATTACCACCCGAACCTCCATGGCACAATGCATGATTTTTATGCACATGAGGCTTCCACTGGTGTCACGCACATTGTGAACGTCTGGCAAGGACAAATGACTCAACTCTCCCATGGAGCTGGAATTGCAGGGCCCCTTACATCGCTTCCAAATTTTGCTATTAATCAGCCCCACACATATGTTTTGGGTGTGTACTTTGTGCAAGGGCACAAATACTACAGCATGACTTCTGGGGTAACTTGATTCATTGGCAGCCTACTTCAGTTCTCCTTAGCGTACACCCAAGCTTTGACCTAATTAAGCACGTATTAATACTTGGTGCTTAAAAAAAGAAAGTTTATTTAAACAGTGTGTAAACAAAAAGTGAAAGATAGAAAAGGCACTGCCTTCTCCCCTTAATCTGTCATTCCTACTTTTAACATGGAAGATTCTCTGGGCCCAGGCATTCAGACATGTTCAGATGGATGCAAAGAGGGCGGCATGTGATGTCAATAATCTCTCTGAGATATGACAGTGGTGCTGGGTTATCAAATTTATTTGCTTTGCTTATTGTTTTTATGATAAAGTCAAATGAGTTTCAGATGAGTCTCAAATTATGGTCTGAGCTCGTTAAATGTGCTCCACAGCAGCCCCAAACCTGACAGGAGCTCTCTTCTGAGCTCCATGAGTTCTGTTGACATTTAGGCTAACCCTTTGACAAGAATATTGCCAAGTAGTAAGCTAACATTTTGGGTATCCATTTTATTTCTCATTGGATGAGCAAGTATATGGCAGTGAGGCAAGGATGGAGGACTTCACTACAAGGATAAATCTCGATCAGGGTCGAGTGGGGGCAGGGCTGCTGCAGTTCACATCTTGTTTGTTCAGATAAGGGCATTGAGACCCAGCTTCATTCTTCTTGGCATCCCCTGTCAGAAACACCACAGCAACCAGCAAGGAGGAACACATAACAATCATCTGCAGAGGAAATGTCCCACCACGTAAGCCGATGCCTCACTACTCTTTCTCTTTAAAACCATGGTCGGCCAACAAACATGAAAAAATGCTCATCATCACTGGTCATTAGAGAGATGCAAATCAAAACCACATTGAGATACCACCTCACACCTGTTAGAATGGTGATCATTAAAAAGTCAGAAGACAACAGATGCTGGAGAGGATGTGGAGAAATAGGAACACTTTTACACTGTTTGTGGGAGCGTAAATTAGTTCAACCATTATGGAAGACAGTGTGGTGATTCCTCAAGGACTTGGAAATAGGAATTCCATTGACTCGGCAATCCCATTACTGGGTATATACCCAAAGGATTATAAATCGTTCTATTATAAAGACACATGCACATGTATGTTCTTAGCGGCACTGTTTACAACAGCAAAGACCTGGAACCAACCCAAATGTCCATTGATGATAGACTGGACAAGGAAAGTGTGGCACATATACATCATGGAATACTATGCAGCCATAAAAAATGATGAGTTTGTTTCCTTTGTAGGGACATGGATGAATCTGGAAACCATCATTCTCAGCAAACTGACACAAGAACAGAAAACCAAACACCACATGTTCTCACTCATAGGTGGGTGTTGAACAATGAGAACACATGGACAAGGGAGGGGAGCATCACACACTGGGGTCTGTTGGGGGAGGGCCAAGGAAGGGACAGCACAGGGGAGTGGTGGGGAGGTCGAGGAGGGATAACATGGTGAGAAATGCCAGATGTAGATGACGGGGGGATGGAGGCAGCAAACCACATTGCCACATATGTACCTATGCAATAATCCTACATGATCTGCACATGTACCCCAGAACCTAAAGTACAAATAAAAAAAAACCATGGTCAAATAGTTGTAGAGTGGACTTTGAAACTATCCTTTTATGAGAGTGACCGACACCCAGTCACTGTGCAGTGAATGGCATTATAACTTGGCTATCAAGGCACTTTAAAATATGCAAACTTTTTAAATTTAGCAGCCACAAAAATTGGTATCACCTCATTTAATTCTCATGGCAGCCCACACAAAGAGATGCTTTAAGGGTGAAGCATCTTGGGTTTAAATCTTGGCATCATCACTTTCTAGCTATATGGCCCTGCTGCTTCCCTGTGTCTAAATTCCCTTTCATCTTTATAGCTACTGTGTATGACAACTACAATGTCTCTACCTTACAGATGTGGAAAAAGTCAGAGATGCTGGAAAATTGCTTTGAATTCAGTCTTCTCCAAAAAATTCTCATGTACTTTCTCCTGCTCTTCCTTTCCACTAAAACCATAGTCAATCAAATGTATTATTTTTCATCAGCCCACTGCATTAATCATAGATTGTTCTCTCTTACATTAACATTTTCTCAAACAACTGACCTCTCACCAATCCATTCTCTCCATGGCAGCCAGAATGATCTTCTTATAAACATATCTAAGCATGTGTCATGTTCTGCTTAACACATTTGGTTTCTCATCATTGCTCTGAAGATGAACACAAAATCATTAACAAGGCCTATAAGGAAAGGTGTCCTCTAGCACCTGCCTACCTAGTCAGCTGATCTCACAAGACTTTGCTCCTTGCTCTCCTTAGTAAGTTAAGAAAGGTAAGAAACGTGAGCATCTTGCCACCTGAACCACTTTCCAAAGATAAGCCTAGTATAGAAAACATTAGACAAATGTTTCCTTGGGGACCCGTCACCCCCCGCAGTCTGATTCAAACTGTCCCCAGCTAAAATGTGCATACATGCTCCAACCCTTACCAATTGGTAGCTTAGAAAAGAGAATGCATTTTCCTATAGACCCTGTGTTACGAAAACCAATTAAATTTCAAGGTCATAAAAGCCTATTTTGCCTACAAGGTAGCAAAACTCTTCTACTGAAAATGCCATAGCTTCCTATTTGACAAAATAACAATATTTGACAAAGTAATAATGGCTAATATTTATTTAGTACTTACAAAATTCCAGGTTTTCTGTTCAGCATTTAATGTATATTAACTATCCCCAAATTTATGAAGTAATTACTATCATAATCTCTATTGCACAGATAAAATGAGGCATATTGATTCCAATAAGGAAAAAATAATCAAGTGGAAGTAAACTACAATCACAGATTTTAGAAGAAAAGTCATGTTCATATGCCTCCTATTCTTAATTCTAACGTTAATAGAATAGCAGCTTAAGTTTCAGTAACCAAGCATAGTTCAGCAACCAAGATATTTTTGTTCCTTATTTCATACTTTTAAGAGCAAACTCTACAAAATATAAAAATTTTCGAATTAAGGATTCAATACTTATTTCTCAGCCTTTGAAAACTTCCCATAACTATGACAATAAAACAGTCCCTGCTTTTAGTGATTTGCATTTTGCTTCTGTCTGCTCAAAACTGTGGTTCAAAACCCACCCTCTTGATTTGTTCATTCAAAAATTTCTGTTAATATCTGAATAGGTGACAAAACAGCATGGGTATAGTCTAGTACTTACAGAATGCAGAGTCAATTTCCTGATGGTAACTCCATTTCAAACACCATCTCTAGGAATGCATAGCAATAAAAACTCTAAGCCATATTGAATTGCCTAATTTTTTCTTCTCCCAGGTTGGGATTGCTCTCTACAGTGTGGTCTAAATCTCTGCTTGTTTTTTTTTTTTTTTAAAGGCTTAAGCAGATTCTGTATGTTTAAAAAGATCAGATCTCAGGTTATTAATATTTGAGCAATTGCAAAGAAATTGAGCTGAAATTCCAGACAGCATCACTGATTCATTTTCATCTATTGCCTTTGTTGTTTCTCACATTAGGGAATATTTGGCTGGAGCATGTTTAATTTGGGAGAATTATTTAAAAGTGTTTTATTGCCTACAATGATTTTCAATAATAGGTCAGCAAATGAAGGGATTTAAATACATGTTTTATTGAAAGCTTAAAAATATTTTAGATTCAAAGGGATGCTCTAATATAAAACTGTAAGGTTTTGCCAAAGTAGACATGTCTTAGTTGTGACCATGTAAGCAAGGTGAACAATTAAATCTTGCTTATATATTTGATATTCTTATCATAGAGTGTAACCAGGAAACATGTCATCTATTTTTTGTATTCCATCTTCTGCCCTACTTTGTCCCCAACACCATGGCCTCCATACCATCTTGATGTACTTCCATTTAAATAAGTGTTGTAAATATAATACAAAAGAGGATGTTATGTGGTTTTTAATATATAGTTAATACATAGAGTCGCCCCCCTTTATCCACGAGGGACATTGCAAGCACCCCAGTGGATGCCTGAAACTGAGGATACTACCAACCCTATAAACGCTATGTGTTTTCCTATACATACATACCTATCATAAAGTTTAATTTATAAATTAGGCACAGTAAGAGATTCATAACAACAACTATTGATAAAATGGAACAACTAAACATGTGGCAGGATCACTGTATTTGTGCTTTGGGATCATTACTGAGTGAAATAAGGGTTACTTGAACCCAAGCACTGCAATACCGGGATGGTCGATCATGCAAATATGTGGGCTACTAAGTGACTAACGGGTGGGTTGTGTAAACAGTGTGGACATGTTGGACAAAGAGATATGTCCTACGTGGGGCTGAGCAAGATAGTGAGAGTTCACCATGCTCTCAGCATGGCACAAACATAGTTCACTGCAGACTTGAACTCGTGGACTCAAGAAATCTTCCCGCCTTCACCTCCCAAAGTACTGGGATGACATGTGTGAACCTGGCCCAATTATTCTTATATTAAGAATTAATTGATAGGCAAGGAGAGCCATATGCCCACAGCCCATTCAAGTATTCAGCATGGTGTGCAATTTACAACTTATACATTTCTTTTTCTGGAATTTTCCAGTTAAT
Source organism: Saguinus oedipus (assembly GCA_031835075.1). NCBI lineage: Eukaryota > Metazoa > Chordata > Mammalia > Primates > Cebidae > Saguinus > Saguinus oedipus. Next base: position 104,173,108 of record CM063175.1, on the reverse strand, counting down.
ATTTTTAGACCACGGTTGACTGTGAGTAACTGAGGCCACAGTAAGTGAAACAGTGGATAAAAGGGACTACTGTATAGATGGTATACAGTAGTGTATATTCAAATCTTCATAATGTACTTAATAAATAAGATTCTTCAAACTATTGCAATGATAAACAACAAGTTTGGCACAGGGCCCTTACAAACAGGCCTAACATAGGAAGGGCCTAAACATTCCTGTTTAATGCCGTGCCAGGAATTAAACCTTTGATTATGGGGAGATGGGACATTAGCAGTTGGGAGGTGCACAATGTCTATTTACTGACCAGTGAAGAAATATTTAAACATTGTAACTAACTGAATATCTGTACAGGTACATACTGGCTTATGAAAGTCCTGATCTCAGTGTGAGATCAGTTGGTGATAGGCAGCCAAAGAAACACATCACTTTGCATTTATCATTTTATGATCCTGTCTTTGCATTGCTATTTGGGAACCTAGTTCTGCGATATCTCTAGCCATAGCTTGTAAGGGAGAGCCCCCGATGAGCTTTTCATGATGCAAATGGTCTTTTGTCACGCCTGTATTCTTTATTGATTTGGTAAATGGAATATCTCAGAACATTGGCAGTGGGTGAGTTTTTAGCCTTTACAAAATATATGCACTCCTGCAGGACATGGTGGCTCACACCTGTAATCAGTCCTAGCACTTTGGGAGGCTGAGGCAGGCAGATCATTAGAAGTCAGGAGTTCAAGACCAGCTCGGCCAAGATGGTGAAACCCCATCTCTACTAAAAATACAGAAATTAGCCAGGCATGGTGGCACATGCCTGTAATCCCAGCTAGTTGGAAGGCTGAGGCAGGAGAATTGCTTGAACCCTGGAGGTGGAGGTTGTAGTGAGCCGAGATTGTGCCATTGCACTCCAGTCTGGGGGACAAAAGTGAAACTCCATCTCCAAAAAAATAAAAATTGTATATATCTACTCTTCCATACTGCTTCTCTGAGCCCTCGTTTCCTTCTGCTACAGTAGCAATTTTGACCTTTCTACTTCATTTATGGTAGGCTGTTGCTTCCTCCAAGCACACTTAAATTTTTCTCAAGGGACCTTGACAGGCTATTACACTCTATATTCCAGGACAATGATCCCACATCAACATATTTTTCCTCATTCGACTTTATGTTCTGTCCCTTTTAATCCAGCACCCCTAGAATTTATTTCCAGGCCCTCTTCTAGTTTTCTTCTGGTCCATGTTGACTAGATCCTACCCCTCCTTTGGTGTCCTTCATCCTCTTTGTCAGGCCTAACACTTCCCCAGCCAGGTTATATTGTGATTTTAACCCTAATTATTGTTCTGGAGACTGGACAACTCCTGCAGGTCCAGAAGGTGCACTTAAAACTGGGGATTTAAGATGTTCAAGGGGATCTTATATCAGAGGATCCCCTTCTTTCCTAATTGAGGTATTGTCTTGACAGCAGATTTGCTTAGGTTGAGAATTCAACCATTTTTGGAGGTCTGACACTTTTTATAAAAAATTAATTTGGGGCCTGGCTGTCAGCATTTTTGCTATTAAACTCCAAGAGATCTGAGTCTCTTCATATGCTGCTAAGATTTCAGTCTTTCCTACCAACTCCTTAATTGTTAATTTTCTATTCTCAGCTGTTTATTACTTTTTCTAAAGCATCAGTTGTCCCTGTCAATAATGAGATAATTTTGTTATTCTTAGAATGACCCTGTAATTCTCAAACGACTGATACATTGCATCCATGAGTGCATTTCCTTCCATTATTATACCAATCCCGCTCACCACCCAGTAAGCATTTTAGCAATGTCATTGCTACCCTTGCCAGGAGCTCCATCTACCAACAGTGATAGGGTCCTCACTGCCAAGGTAATGGCAGGTATTCAAGCTCCTTTTTAGCGTTTGTATTCCCTGGCCACTGCTGGTATCAACGATTGCCGGTTGGACTACTGAGTAGGCAAAATCTGAGGCAAAGATTAGCATGCAGGATAGATACCTGTGGCAAAAGGAAAAGCAACATCATCAGGCAGAGGGAGAAACTGGTCAGCAATGCAGTCCTGAGGAAGCCCTCAAAGAATCCACTGGAAGTATGAAAACTGAGATAGCCTGTCTGGATTTTTCTAAGTTGAGACAAAAAAGGTCAGGAAAGACTTTTGTCAGGGACTTTTGCCAAGGTAGTTCTCATCAGTCTAGGTGAGTGACTCTCAAACTTTAGCATGTATCAGAATCAGAACCCAGGAGGGCTTAATAAAACAGATTGTTGGGTCCTACTGCCAGAGTTTCTAATGAGGTCTGGAAGGAGGCCAGAGAACTTGCGTTTCTAACAAGTTCCCAAGTGATGCTGCTGCTTCTTGTCCAGGGATTGCATCTGGGGAATCACTGGTATAGTCCATTTCCTGGATGGGGCCTGTCAGCTGGCAGCACTTCCCACAGCTGAGGAGAACGACGTGATCAATCCTTAGAGGAGATCTGGAAAGCAGGCCCCAACTGCTAGCATGAACTCCAGAGTCTGTAAGAGGCATAATCCTGCAGATTCCTCCACTCACTAGATCTTTGACCTTAGGATGTTATCCGACTTCTCTGAGCTTCGTTTCTAAACTGTCTATAATAACACCTAATGTAAGGAATATTGTGAGAAAAAATTGCTACTCTTTATTTGTTCCTTAACTCAGTAACTGGCACCACTATCCAACCAGTTGCCCAGTTAGAATGTTGGCAGTCATCTTGGTCTTACCTCTTCCCATCATCTAATCAGTGCACTAAAGCTTGGCAGCTCTACCATTTAAATGTCTCTTGATAGATCAATTTCCTTTTAAGGCCATTGACAATGCCCTAGTTCAGCTGTCAGTCATTCTTCCCCTATGAACTGGCTTATCTGCCACCATTTTTTTTCCATTTTATTCCATAAAAGCATCCAGATTTCCTAAAATATTAGCTTGATCACATCCTCACATGCTCAACAGTCTTAAGTGGCTCCCTACTATTCTTGGGATAGAATGTCATCATTTAAACTTGGTCCTGCCCTTCAGAAGACCTCTATTACTTTTCCATCCTCACATATCACCACTCATGCCAGCATAATTTACTCTGTAATCCTACTTAACTATTTGTACTTCTTTCAAAGTTCTTTTCTTTAACCTTCAGACTTTGCATATAGTGTGCACTCTTTATGGTATGCTTTTCCCTTATTTTCTGTGATACCTTTTCCAGACTTCAAAATATCCTTCAGGTCTCACTTCTGTAAACAGCTCTTGACTCATCAAGGCTGGTTAAGTGGCCCTGTTATGTACTCCGGTGACATCCTAAGTTTTTCTTAGTTTTGCAGTAGTTAACTGCCTCTTTATTTCTTTGTTCCTTAATCTCCGCCTTCCACAGGTGGAGATGTTCCAAATTTTGGGAGTCCACATTCGTAAGCCACATGCTTGACACATAAAGTATTCAACAAATAACAGTTATTATTTCAGTTGGAGCTGAAGATTTTAAAAAGTTCAGAGGAGTTAGGGGAAGGTTTGAAATGGAACATGCAACTGGCTATTTCTAAGTGGGAAGTTCATAATTGAGACAGTACCTATCATAGTTATTTTCCCTACCAAAAATTCGAATGATTTGAAAACTGTAATATTTTTAAACAAATCTTTTTGTTTCCTAATTATATTAATATTAACATAAAAACATTATAATTTTATAATCTACCATGGAAATGAAAGCCACAAATAATACTGTAGAAACATAATGATCTGACTATAATTATGGTTAATTTACTTTTCAATTATTATTTAGTTATACTTTAAGATTGATTAAACTTCTTAGAATTGATATAACACTTTGCAGCCACGTACATGTTTAATAAACTCAGCAATTCTGTGATAGAGAGATAAGCCTAATGTTTTTGTAAGTGAACAAATAGAAAGTTATTTAGGAATATCTCAAAGGAATTATAGAGGCAGAAATGAAAGTCCAGATTTTTAAGCGAGGGAATCACGTCCATCTTCTTTCCTTGAGAAAAAGAAATCTTTACCAGAATCTGTGGGAAATAAGCAAACAGAATCATTGTGGGTGAAGACATCAATAAGGGAAATTAGAAACTAATATAGCGTAACATTCTAGAGTAGATAAATTTCTATTTTGGTACACAGGGACCCCTTTACTGTTTATCCATTAAACATAGTTGCTGTACTATCTGTCCACTTACTTGCTCACTCAGAACTGTTTGACTGTTAATTCCTATCAATTGTCAAAAATCTTATAAGAAAATTTCTGATATAGCGCTTTACCCTCAAGTGTATGGAGACTTTTCGATGTGTCAAATTTGTTAGGTGGAACTATATTTCCCATAATTCCTATTCCCTATATGTTCTGGTAACAGTGGGCTCCAGAGAGATTTTTCTGTGAGATTTGGAGGACAAAAGTGAAATGGTAGCCATTCTGTAGTTCACATATATCACTGATCTGCTGCCCCATCACAATGTTGGTTGGCATGAGGAAGTGGCTAGCCCTGCAACTGTTCTTGAATCTTCCTTCTGCTTCTCTGACTCCTGAGGCAGGTGTGTGTATCAAGCTTCCTAACAAAGGGCTCTGCCTTCTGCAGGAAACCAACACTACCAATCAGAGGCAGGGAGAATTGGCTTGTGTATTATTCCATTCTCATGCTGCTATAAATAACTGCCAGAGACTGTAATTTTTAAAGAAGAGGTTTAATTGATCACAGTTCAGCATGGCTGGGGAGGACTCAGGAAACTTACAGTCATGGCAGAAAAATAAGTAAACATGTCCTTCTTTACATGGCGACAGGAGAGAGAAGTGCCAAGCAAAAGGGAAAATGATCCTTATAAAACCATCAGATCTTGTGATAATTCACTTGCTATCATGAGAACATCAGAGAGGAAACTGCCCCTATGATTCAGTTATCTCCACCTGCTCCCACTGTTGACACGTGGGGAATATTACAATTCAAGGTGAAACTTGGGTGGGGACACAGAGCCAAGCCAACGTGAAACTCATCCTTATGAGTTCCAGCTCATTCTTAGGGGTTCCAATTTATTCCTGTTTTTCCTAATTTTATGTCTATCTTCCCTATGATTCTGCCATCCCTGTGAACTTAAGTGTCCACCATCAAATGTGAAGAATAAAGCCTTACAGAGACAATTTAAGCAACTCCAGCTGCAGGAGATCAAATCCCTGTAACAAATCTCTATGTATCTACAGTATTTTTTTTCTCTCTCTAGCTCTCTGTTTTAGTGATTCTGTTTATCTTATTATATCTCAACTGGTACAGAATTTGGCACTGAAAATGGAGTGGGTGCTGAGAAATAAAACAGTAAGAATGAGTTCTTTATATTGGATTTTTGGGATTAGTTCTCTGATGGGATTAAATTTAAAGCCATTAATTCTGTATTCAATGGAACAGAGAGCTCTAATAGTCCAAGGTATGCATTAACAACAAAGTACCTCAATTTATGACCTATAGATACCTGTAAGTAAGTACTTTTAAAAGGCATGGCACAGTGTGGGCACAGTGGCTCTCACCCGTAATCCCAGCATTCTGGGAGGCCAAGGTGGGCAGATCACTTGAAGTCAGGAGTTTGTGAATAGACATGGCATGGTCCTGCAGCCTTAAAACAATTCACTGAAAACATGTAGTATAATGTGTTTTTTAATTGCTGTATGCTGGAGAACCCGAGGCAAAAAATAATGAACTCAGTGCTTTAAATTCCCATCTTGAGGACTGTATATAAAGGCCTTGAAAACTCCTGTGACTATGCTGAAAGAAACTCTTATTTCTTGTGACAATGAGGCCAAGACTTCTGAAAAACAAATCCAAAGTCTAATTTTGCAGGCCGCCGAACTACAGAGAAAATTGAATTATCAACCTTATGGAGTCTTTTTTCTTGGAGTTATGGCATTGATTAGGAAAATAAAAAAGAGATTCTGAAAATTGGGTGTGACATATGGACAGATTCTGACGACCCAAACTTCAACAAACTGAGCCTTCCTTGCCAATGAAAGCAGCCCTTCCACCCCTATCTGAGTAGGTTACTTCTTTTTCCTGAAGAATCTGTTGTTGCCTCTTCTTGTATAGTTGTCTTGCAAAGCACTGATAATCTCTTCTGAATCTGGACCCACCCTTGCTTTTCTTCTAGATACAGATTCGTATGCATACTCAAGTCCCAGCAGGTGTCAAGGGCAGGATACAATTTTTGCCCTGTGATAGGTACAATATTCACCAAGAGAATTGCATGATTTGCCAATTTATCATGACAGAAATATGAAGAATATATGTGGGAACAGATCACAAAGATGTGAGATCAACGTGAAAGGAATATAAAGTTGTATCAGGCCTAAAACATTGCTATAGAGTCACTAATCAGAGATTCTGAATGAATCTATGCAGAGGGCCTAAGGATGGCTCTGACATTTTTTGATAGGCTAACTGAAATGTGAATCCAAGGTAGCTTATGCCAAATAAGTCAAAATATCAAAACTTTCTTGGAATACTGTAGAGGAAGACGTTCAAAGGCCTAGAGTGATTAGAATATTCATGTGATTTTCTCACCTAAAACCTGCTTACCCACCAAATAAGAATTCAGAGGACAAGTGTATTAGTCAGGTTTCTCTAGAGGGACAGAACTAATATGATAGATGTATATATGAAAAGGTGTTTCTTAAGGAATACTGACTCACGTGATTACAAAGTGAAGTCTCACAATAGGCCATCTGTAAGCTGAGGAGCAAGGAATCTGAGTCCCAAAACCTCAAAGGTAGGGAAGCCATCAATGCAGCCTTCAGTCAGTGGCTGAAGGCCCAAGATTCTCAGGCAAACCGCTGGTTTAAGTCCAACAGTCCAAAAGCCAAAGAACTTGGACTCTGATGTTTTAGGGTAGGAAGCATCCAGCATGAGAGAAAGATGAAGCCTGGAAGATTCAGTAAGTTGGCTCCTTCCACCTTCTTCTGCCTGCTTTTTTCCAGCCACACTGACAGCTGATTAGGTGGTACCCACCCAGACTGAGGGTGGGTCTGCCTCTCCCAGCCCACTGACTCAAATGTTAATCTCCTTTGGCAACACTCTCACAGACGCACCTGGGAACAATACTTTGCATCCTTCAATCCAATCAAGTTGACACTCAGTATTAACCATCACAGGTGTGCTACTCTGACTTTTTTTTCTTGAGTAAACCAAAAGAACTGCCAGAACAAATGAGGGCTATACAACAGTTCTAGACTGTAAAAAAGCTTCTCTGCCACCTGGGCGATATAACTTAGTAGATCCAATGGTGTTTGAAATGTCCGTGGTGAATAAGAATGCAACCGACATATTACAGCAGAACTTTGTCACAGTACATACCCTTAGAATTTTAGAACAAATCCCCAGGTACTCAGGAGACTGAGGAAGGAGGATTGCCTAATTGCTTGGGGATTTGAGGCTACAGTGAACTATGATCACACCATTGCATTCCAGCCTGGGCAACAGAACAAGTTCCTGTGAAGGAAGGAAGGAGGGAAGGAAGGAAGGAAGGAAGGAAGGAAGGAAGGAAGGAAGGAAGGAAGGAAGGAAGGAAGGAAGGAAGAAAGGAAGGAAGGAAGGAAGGAGAGAAAAGAAAGAGAGAGAGAAAGAAGGAAAGGAAAGAAAGAGAGAGAAAGAAAGAAAGAGAGAGAGAGAGAAAGGAGAAAAGAGCTTTTGGTTTGCTACAGATGTGTAGTGGAGACTGACACTGACCACTTGACTATGACCCATCAAGTTACCAAGTGATCTGAACTGCCCGTCATGAGTTACATGAGATACCTGGCCTACCAAGCCATAAAACTGGGTGCACAACTATACTTCATCATCAAATGGAAATAATATATACAATATCGGGTTTAAACAAGTTCAAAATGCAAAAGTTAGTTGCATGAGAAAGTGGCCCAGATGTTCATTGTCACCATTTCTGCTTCATACATTCTCTCTCTCGACGTATAACTGTGGACTCATAGGGAGTTGTGCATGACTAGTTGACTGAGGAAGAAAAGTCTTGTGTTTGTTTTACAGATGATTCTGCATGATGCGTGGGCACTACCCCAAAGAGGACAACTATAGCACCACAGTTCCACTCAGGGTTAGTGCTGAAGAACTGTGGTAGAAGGAATCCTCCCAGTGGGTAGAACTTCAAGCAGTGCCTCTGGTTTTCATTCTGCCTGAATGAAGAGTTGACATGATATATGCGTTTATACCATTTTTTTTTTGAGACAGGGTCTCACCTTGTTGCCCAGGCTAGAGTGCAGTGGCACGAGCATGACTCATGGCAGCTCTGATCTGCTGGGCTCAAGCAATCCCCTCACCTTAGTCTCCCAAGTAACTGGGACTATACATGCATGACACCACACCTAGCTAATTTTTGTTTTATTTTAGACATGGTGTTTCACCATATTGCCAGGTCTCAGACTCCTCGGCTCAAGCAATCCACCTGCTTGGGCCTCCCAAAGTGTTGGGACTACAGATGTGAGCCACTGTGCCCAGCCAAGTCTATACTAGTTTATATACTAGTTTATACTGTCTATACTATGGCTATTGGTTTGACTGGATGGTCAGGAACTTTAAAGGAACACGATTGGAAAATTGGCAAGCAGAGAAGTTGAAGATCTGTGTTCCATGTGAGTGTGCATCAAAGAATGACTTCAGCAGAGAAGGATTTTTATAACTAGGTGGATAACAGGACCCGTTCTGTGGACAAAGCCAGACAGACTCCTTTTCCAGATCACTGCTGTCATTGTTTGGTGGGCTCATGAACAAGTAACTACGACTACAGAGATGGAGGTTACATACGGGCTCAGCATTATGAACTTCCTTTTACCAAGACTCATCTGACTAGACTCACTGTTGAGAACTCAACTGTAGCACACAACAGCTGCAGAGAACAACGTGGAGCTTTTGGAGCTCCCGATGTAGCACTATTCCCATGGAAAACCAACCAGCTACTTCATGTTGAGTTATTTACGGTAGGCCACTTCCATCATGAAGCAGGCAGGACTTACTTCTCACAAAATAAACACTTGCTCTCGATATGAATTTGCCTCTAGTAAAGCTTCTGCCAAAACTATCACCCATGGACTTCAAAGTGCCTTATCTATCCTAATGGTATTTCATACAGCATCACTTCTGACCAAGGAATTCATTTCACAGTGAATCAAGTGTGACATTGGGCCCATGCTCATGAAATGCACTGGTCTTAGCATGTCCCCATCATCCTGGAGCAGCTGACCTAAGTAAAGACTGGTGCTAGGCCAGCGGCAGCACTTAGGGAACTAGTGCAGTGTCCTCTCGGATGTGGTTTATACTTGAAATCAGCATCCAATGCTGCTGGTCTCCTATAGCCAGAATTCATGGATAGAAGGGAGATTGACTGCTGTTACTATTACGTTAAGTGATCTACTATTCGCATTTCTGTTTCTCATTTCCATGACTTTAGGCTCTACTAGGGACACAACACTTATTCCAGTCAACTGGTAGTTAAAACTGCCACCCCGATACTTTGGTTTCCTTATGCCACTGAATCCATAGGCAAAGCAAAGGATTATTCTACTGGCTGGTGTGTTTGATCCTATCAAAGGGAAATGATTGCTACTACACAATATTCTAGCATCAGATGCAAAGGAAACAGCCTTACTGGGACTGCTTAAGCAACTGAAGCTTCCAAACCTTGCAAGGTCAAATCCCTGTAACAAAACTATCTATGTATCTCTCATGTATCTATCTATCTATCTATCTATCTATCTATCTATCTATCTATCTATCTATATCTATCATCTGTTATCACCTCATGGTCTTGCTTCTCTGATTGGCTGCTGATAGAGAGTGTAAATGTAGGCCAAGCACGATGGCTCATGACTGTAATCCCAGCACTTTGAGAGGCCAAGGCAGGAGGATCACTCAAGGTCAGGAGTTTGAGATCAGCCTGGCCAACATGGTAAAATGCTGTCTCTACCGAAAACACAACAATTAGCCAGGTGTGGTGATGGGCACTTGTAATCTCAGCTATTCAGGAGGCTGAGGCAGGAGAATTGCTGGAACCCAGGAGATGGAAGTTACAGTGAGCCGAGATCATGCCATTGCACTTCAGCCTGGGCAACAGAGCATTACAAAGAGAGAGAGAGAGAATGTAAATGACTACAAAGAAATTAAAGTTGTATTTTCTAATGAGGATCAAATCCTTAAGCCACTGGACAAGGTGAGAAGTGATTTTGGAAGAAGGCTTCTGAACAAACTACCACTAAGGTCAGATTACCACTAGGATCAGAAAAGATGTTTCCCAGGAGGACCTAGCATATGTTTTCCAATGACACAATGTACATTAACCTAAATAGACCTGCAATTTTGTTTGTTAAATAGGCACTGTAGCTTGGGTGACTTTAAGTCACCTCAGTCTTAGAAAAATGTTTCCTGTGTCTCAAACAAATGACTGCAATAGGATCTTTAGGAGAGTATTTTATATTGAGGATTGCCCAGGTGAAGTAATTCATAGAAATAACCGGAAAGGTGACCATTCAGTAGAAGGGTTGAAATCTAAATGAAATTTTCTTGGGAATGTTTTTCTCTGTTAATATGTTTTGTACTATACCTTGGACTAGGAAAAGTTGTTTAAGAGGCAGTATGCCAAATTTTTGGAATTGTAAACAATAATAATTGTGTGACCTACTTTGCAATATCATGTAATTACTGGGATAAGGTATACGGTACGTCTCAAAATCTTTCTCATGTAATAAGTATTCACCCATATTTTTCAATGTCAGTAAATAATGAGTTATCCTAGCAAAGGTTATGTGACTGTTTGTACCTTGCATAGTAGGTGTTTAACATGCCTTATGGCCCTTGTTTCAAGACTGTATCTGATCACGGTAAATAAATGAGGACACCTAACTTTATCTCATCTTCACAGTCACTTCACAAATCTCCTAATTTTATCCCAGAATTCATGAAAACAACTTATTTTTGTCATTTAACGCATTAATGTTCAAATTTCAGATACCTCATATTATGTTTCTGGGGCATTTTTGTTCTCAAGCCAGGAGCTGAGTTCCATGAGCTAAGTCCTGCATCTCTTTTCAATAACAGGCTCTTTTAATCATTTCAATCAATCATAGTCTAAGTATGATGAAAATCACTTAATAAATTTCCAGTTATGTGCCAGAGCTCCAGGAAACATGTAGATTCAGTAACGTTGAACCTTCGCTTCACAAAATAAAATCAATATATTTAACTCCCTTTTCCTCACTCCCTTCTTGATTCAACCAAATTGTCAATGCACAATAGCATGTGGAAGATTCATTTAACAAGTATTCATTGTTAAAGGATGCCAGGATGGCCTCTTTCCTGGAGGAATTTCAGACTCTAGAGCTGTGTATCCCACAAGGCTTACAGTATTATTTTGCAAACTTCCTTACCATATTTCTTTGAATATAATATCCCCAGGTATTTTCCTTTCCACTTCAATTTTGAGGAACAAATATATTTTTTATTTGGTTGGTTGGTTTTTACTCCAAGTTATTTTCACAGCAGTGTGCTGCTTTTGTTGTTGACAAAAGTAGTTGCTGCTCTGAAAGAGGCATGAAAGACCCTATTTGCTGAAAGAGAAACCAAGTGTGTGTATAGACTTAGTAATGATGCTGGAGAGATTTGATATGGAGGAAATTTAGCTGTAAATTGCTATGGCTGTAGCCCCTGGGCAGTTACAATCTATTGATCTTTCCTTTATCTTCTATAGAGCATCTTCTATCCCTATTTCTATTTTAGGAATTAAGCATTCACTTAAGAGGCCATGGAAATTAAGCCTCACATAAACACAAAGTGGGGGAGGGTCATGGTTCATAAAGTGATTCCTGTTCTGAAGATTTTCCTCATTTTAGAGTTTCAGAAATGATTACAGGAGAATTTTAAGCATTTGGTTCATCATGGCAGTTTAAAGATTCTGAAGGTAACTTTCTCAGCATGAAGAATCTGAAACATATTTTGAAATAAAATCATTAGAAACATTGTTTTCAAATATATTTTACAGCTTATCCCTGCTGAGCCATGTAAAAGGAGAGAGAAAATACAACAAAATGTGTTTTGTCCCTGACCGTATTGGTAATTAAAATATTATGAGAGTGAGTTACATGCTCTAATGTGGTCTAGCACTGTGTTGATCAGCCAGCTGCCACTGCATTTATTTGAGCTACTAATTGGAATTGCAACTATTGCTAAATAAAATGTATATACCTCAGTGGCTTAACAGACAAAATCAATTGTGTAAAAAGAAATAAGACAGAGTTTTAGAGAAATAGTTTTGTGTTATCTTTTCTAATCAGTGGAATATGAATCCAATATAGCATGAAAAATGAGTAAAGATAATATTGGTATAAAAATATTTCTGTCTTATTGAAATCCATTTGTTTACTTGTGATCTTAGTGTTCTTCTGGGAATTTACCAAATCATAAGATATTTCTGATTGACAAAAATGTTCTTTTTGTTCTATTATAAATTAAAAGAATTCTTGGCTCTGCACTGACACAGTTCACTTATTTAATAAATGAATGGTGGAATGGTAAAATTCCTCTTTTGTGGCCATAAATGATAGAGGCTGTTTAGTGTGGTCCTTCAGAACATAACCCTTGATGACGAATACAGCTAACCATGAACCTCGATTCTGCTGCTTACTGTGTGATTTGGGACACATTTCTTAGTTTCTCTAAATCTTAGTTTCCTTATCTAGCAAATGGGATAAAACCACAACCTCTATTCATGAAGTTACATGCAAATTAAATGAAGCAATCATGAAAAATGCATAGCACTGTGTCTGGCACATAATAAAAGCTCAATAAATGTTTGCTATTTTTAAAGCTGCAAGCTTGTATAACCTTGCAATATTCATAATATGCTTATAGAATTTACATCCTTAATACACTGGTCTTTAAATGGAGCAAGGTGCAGTATGACTACATAGAGAAACTTTACACAGGGTCACTTGAGTTTGTTGTTCTATGAGGTCCAAATGAGATGAACAGGGCATTCTAGAAGTAAGCATAAAGATGATGAGCCTGCAATCTAACAGCTTGGAACCAAGTGGGGATAGCACACATCTGTCTACACAGGAATTATTATTTTTAACAGGCAAGGAGTTACAGAGGCTAGAATAAAGCATGGGGAGTAAAAAACAGATATGGAATCTTCAAGGGCCTATCACAAGGAGGGATGCTACATTGGTTTACATATAATTAAATCAGAATTAAAATCCCTGAAAAGAGAGTCATCAAGTAATAGTCGAGGAATGAAAGAAAGGAATGAAAAGGGCCAAATGGCTAGTTGAAGGATCACATCGGCTGAGCCATACCAAGGACTAAGGGACAAATTGAAGGTAAACCCTTTTATTCATTCACCTACTATGTGCCAGGAGCCACACTGGTTAGAAGAATAACATATTCACAGAGAGAGTATATTCACAGAGGGAGAGAATGTATTTGGACTGTGCAGCATTTCCTGGTTTGTATTTGTTTATTCATTTATTCAAATATGTATTCACTGCTTACTTTGTTCCAGGCTGTGTTCTAAACATGGGATATGCTGTATCAAATACAGACAAAAATCCCTACCCTCATGAAGCTTACATTCTAGCTAAAGAAAGACACAAATTAAAGCATAAATAAATAAAATATGTTAAAAGTTAGATGGCAATAACAGCTAAGCAAGAAGGGGAATAGGAAGTGTTTTGGGAGACTGACTTTTATTTAGGCTTCACTGAAAAATGATCCTTGAGTAAAAACCTGAAGGAGATGAGGCAGTACACTGAGTGAATATCTGAAAGAGTGGCATTCCCAGGTGATGAGAATGAGTGGGAATTGAGTGCCAGAGTGCCAGCAGGCTTGTCATGAGACCCACCATATTGGGGCAGCCTTGAGTGCCAGCAGGCTTGTCATGAGACCCACCATGTTGGGGCAGATGCATTTCCAGCAGAGGCCGAGGCTGTGGAAGAACCAGTCTAGGCTGGCTGAAGAGGCTAGCATTCAACAAAGTACCTTTAGTCGGCGGTAGCCACATTGAGATGCAGATAGTCAAGGAGAACTACCAGGCCCTGAGCAAGCAAGAGAGACCACATCATAAACAGTTCAATTAGAAACTTGATTCACAAGATGTCACCAGGGCCAGTATCCCTAATCCTTGTGTATCCCACTGGGGACCTGCATGGAGCTAGTAAGCCTTAACTCCCTTGGCAATCCACAAAGACATAAAAGCTGCAAAACCCTCCTTCCCCCAACTACAACCACTTATCCAGACAATATTTCAGAGAAAGAAGCAAGGAGAGGAATTAAAATAAACCACTGAATATTTTTGCCAAGAAATACTGGACCCTAACTGAAAGTTGTATTATACTAAACTATATAATGTATAATATGTAAATTATATATAAAGTCTCTATGTAATATTTCATTTATTTTCTTTCGTCTCTCCCCTCCTCTGCACCAGTGGCCCTAGAGGAAGACATTTCAATAGCATGTGAGTAAAACTTGTGACTCTAATACATTTACATGATCAAAGGAAAAATAGAAGGATATGTTAGCTGTCACAGTATAAAAAAGACTTGTGCTTTCTTTTTAGTTAACTGTACATTTGTTCTAATTATCCTTGTTTTTCTTCTCTCCATTAGACGAATGATTCTTTTTTTTTTTATTTCACTGTTTTCTATATTCTTGCTCAAAAATGATTTTCAAAATAAGATGTTCTAGCAGTGGTGTAAATAAAACATCTTATTTTGCTTGTCCAACACTTTCCACTATTTTTCTGGGGAACTCACCTTTCTCCCTTCCAAAGATGTGACTATAATGAGAGCTTCCATGATGACAATGAACATCATAAATTAAAAATGCTACTCACTATTTAATTGTGTATCTCCCATGTACCAGATCCTATCCTAATCTCTTCATGTACATTAATTCAGTTAGTCAATTCAGTTAATATTCACAAGTTGGGAATTAGTATTCTTCCATGTTACAGATGAGGAAAGGGAGACCTTGAAAACTCAAGTAGCTTTTCCAATATCAGACATCAAGTAAATGGTGGGGCCTCAACATGTTCTTATAATACCTTCCCTTCCTAGTGACAGTGCTTATTTTATGGTGGTTGCCAGAACCAAATGGGTCCATTAATATTACTTGTCACAAAAACCTCAGTTGCCTGTTCTGATGGGGAGTGTTAGACCCAAGCTAGTAATTTTCTTTTCCAAACTGGAGTAAGAACCAGTAGTAGCAGGCAGTGGAGGAGGAAGAGGATAAGTTGTAAGTTTAGAGTTTCAGGTACTGCTAGCAGCTGTGTTTTTCATCAAATAGAGAAAGCTAAACTAAGAAAAAAGAGAATGAAGTCAAGTTGCCAGTTTAGACTGTAGGTAGTTTCTGGTGTTCTCTTCCTGAGTTTCCACTGTCCCTGAGGTTTAGCAGCATTTCTGCTTTTGCATTATGTACTTTAGGTCGGATTTCTGTCATCTGCCACCAAAAGTCCTGAACAAATACAAATGGAAAAAGGAAGTCAAATGTTAATGGTCTAGTCTTTGATACAATAGTGCCTTTGAGGTGATCCAGCGGCTTTTGTTTCAATTTTCTAACTTTTAACATTGAGGTACACATTCAAATATTTATTAATTTTAGTAATGGTAATATTTGTTTAATACTTGGTCAAAAATATCAATAAGTTATTTTTTGGAGTCACAGAAATTGAAGGGACTTGGAGATGGCATCTCTGTCCACCCCAGTCTTCAAGAAATAATTCGTCCTTCAAGGTCTGAATCAAATAATGCTTCCACTGAGATAACTTTCTATATCCCAGAAATAATTCATTACTTCTTTTTCTCATCTTGAAAATATTTTTTCTATGATGTTCATGTAATATATATTATGTAATATGGATATTTTGATAGGTATAGAAAATGTATGCTCTAGCTTTTTGGCTTTGTATTTTGGTATTTAGCACACACCTAGGATTCCCTGGATATATGTGGTACAATTATCAAACAAATTAAAGAACTATGAAATTCAGTTTAGAATAAAGAAACATAAAAATCAGACATAGAAAGAACCTTAGCAATCATCTAATATAAACTTCTTAGGCCTACAGAGTTGAAGTGTTTGTTTTGTTTTGTTTCCCCCGAACTCACATAACTTATTAGTAGCAAAATTGGAATTAAAACGTAGATCTATATTCGGCTAAGTTGTAACTCCAAGGAGATGTTTTCTCAAATTAAAACCTGTGTGATGAATTCCTGCTTAGAGAGGAGAAAAGAGAATTCATGAGGCCAAGAAAGGTGGCTTTCCTCACCCTCCATAAAGAGTACAGAATGAGAACCATTCTCTGTGTCAATGTCTTATTTGATGAGAACTGCTTTGGCCTTGTAACTCTGAAGGTTGAATATTATTCTGTGCATGTGTCATCTGATGGCATGCTCTCTATTTTATGTTACAAATATTTAAATTAGCATACAGAAAACTTCCCTAGGTCTGAGATGTTTAAAAGTTAAATACTTAAGTGGCAGTCATAGGTCTCTTTGAGCAGCCTTCTTAGTGAGACTGTATTTTCTTTTATTTTGGAGCACTGCATAATTTTCTTTTGAATTAGGCAGAACTACAGATAGGATTCTGTTTTATTTCCACATGATATAGGACCTATACAATGCTTGTGTTCAACTTTTGTAATGTTGATGAGGAAACACCATTGGAACTGAGTAGGATCTCTCATAATAAGAGAACAATCGTGTCTTAGATCAGGTGGGACTGTCAAATGTTAGTTGCTCAGAGGTTTATGTCCTCAATGTATTGAGAGTGTTTAAGGGGAACTAAATGTGCTTCTGAGGATCAGCTCCTCTGAATTGGGAGTCCTCTCTCTCCTGATCACAGACTGAGTTATTGTGGAAGGTGAAGGTAGATCACAGGGGAAATGGAAAGGGAGTAATTTGAGAGTGCATTATGAACGAGATGACAATGTTTGGAAGGGTTTCACCTATATGAAATCTCATGAAAATGTACTCTTTTGATGGGAATTGCGGCACAAATTCATCTATGCTCACGCTATTGATGTGAATCACCAGGTTCCGTCTTAAAATCTGTAAACTGGATGGGACTGTTGGAAACCTCATGGAGACTGCAGGTACTATACACAGGGAGTTGGAGTAGCTTCTGCAACCCGTGATGCTGTGCTGCAATCAATTTAGCTGCAGAGACTGGGACAGATAGACATTCACTTGTCCCTCTGTGTTGTCTGTGGCCTTCAAGATAGTCAAGAGAGAACTGATTCCCTACATTTATACCAGAGCAAGTCATCGAACCTAATTTTTATTACGAGATTTCCTTTCTCTGTTTTAATATCTGTTGCAGCATTGTATCCACATGTTAAAATATTTTTACTCATATATTAGCAATATATTTCAAGTACAGCTTTTATTAACTATTTACAGAACACAGAAATTTTATTTTTCTGTACACAGTTATTAGACATTTTTTCTTGGTATGTATTTAAATGATATTATTTTTAAAATTATGATACCTAAACTTATACTACTGTTCTTCAAGGAGAGAGATTAAAACTTGTATTCAACTATGTTTGAGAAGATTGACATATTTTATGTTTCTTAATTATCTTTAAAGTTCCCAATTGCATTACTGTTGAAAAGACTCAATTTACTATGTGCCAATGAAAGAATAAAAGAACCTCCCAGACAACTGCTATTTCGGATGAGAAAGTATTTCATTCCTTTGTGCTGTCAGAATATAAAACTTTCATGTGAAGGGCGTTTTTAACCTTCTTTTGTTCTACTCAAAGTCATGGCATTGTTTGGGTCAAGATTGACATTCAACACAAGTATACAATATTAATTTAATAAAAATTTCCAGTATATAGATTTTCTGTTGTTTATTAATTGGTAATGCCTTACGTCTTTGTCTCTCAAAAATATTTTATGATATATGAAAGCAGTCTCAAAATGAGCTTGACAAAATTGATCAATCCTTTGAGGTTTTTACTAGCCTCCTGAGATTTTTAACCCTTCTCCAAATTTCCTGTTCTTTCATCAAAGGGTCACTTCATTGAAAATCTTATTTTATACCCTCTATGACCCTTTTCACTATATGCCTTTTGAAACTACTAGGGAGAGTTTGATAAATCAATAACCGCCTGTAGGAATGGTTGCTGAATTGTTTGTTCATCTGAAATGACTCAGTAACAGAAAGCCTATCCCCTTCTAAATTTACATTTGGGCAGTTTGCAATCTGAAAATTACATTAACTATAAACCTATTGGCATATTTCATTCTGCAATTTTTTACAGCTGCTTTTGTTATAATTTCTTTTATCTTTTTTGGATGGTGGTACAGAGACTTGTTTTCATCATAAGTCTAGGTTTATGGCACACTGTCATTATGAGCTCTCATTTCATTTTATTTTAACTAATTATCCTTTTTTTCAACGGTCACTAGTTCCATTCTTCTCTGACCCCCTCTCTCACCAGAGACTCACACTGTTTTGCCTAAGATATATCCATTTGTATGTTCTATCCTTGTTAAATATTGTTTTTAATCTTTAAATTTTTATGTAAATGTCATTATACTATAAATTATAGTTATTTTTCTATTCCTTGCAATTTTTAACCCCCCCAAACATATTAACATTTATCCATGATTTTGAACGCACATGAAATTCATTGCATCTGATGGTTGCATAGCATTTCATATTGTGTGTCCACCACATTTAATTATCCATTCTCCCAGCAATGGACAACCAGGTTGCCTCATGTCTATATTAACCATGGTATGCCTGAGGCTCCAGTGTTTGAGTAGAGGTAGAGGAGAACTGCGAGTAAGTACTCAGGAGGTACATGGTCTGCCAGCACCTGTTTTCATGTCCTTCATAGCAATATGGGTTTGAATGCCTCTCTGTTTTGCTTTACTATCCCTGGTGCTGGTTAGAGCTGTTTTATTATTTATTTATCTATTTATTTTATAGTGAGGGAGGGGCCAAGAATATTCTCCTGAGGGATTCTTTTTTTGCTACTGCTGTTGTCATTGTTAATTTTTCAGAGTGAAACATTTTATCTCACTTCTGTGGCATATCAACTGTTGGATTTCAGTAAAGCTTGCTAGCAACCTCTGTTAATTCTCTGTGTTTTCAAGAACTAAGAATCTAGAATTACTTTTAGAAAACAAATTCTTATTTATCATATAAAGATGAGCTTAGACATTTGAGAAATGCAGACATGAAAACGTACTTTCATTAGGCACATTTGACATGCAAAATGTTGAACTGATATCTACCCTAAATAAACGTTAGGGTTATTAACTGCATTAAAAGAACCACAGATCTCACAAGGCAGAATTAATGGCTATACAAATGGCCACAGATTTATTTGAAGTAATAAGAATAAAAAAGACTGTTGAAAAGATTTCTTAAAATTATTGTAGCAATATATTTTCTGGTCATGTTCTCACCTTCCAAGCAAATTTTGATCTTTGTGATCTCTTTTATCTCTTTGATCTCATTCTTTGAAATAATTCATTTTTCTTGGTGGGGGAGCAGGACTTGACATACAAACACTCACCTTCCTCTGCTTGGTGAACACTGACTAGAACATTCAAACACTACATAGACTCTTGCACTGTGAAACAAACAAACAAACAAAAACACCAATAAACAATCAAATGCCTTCCTTGATCCTGAATCTTTCCTAGGTACTGTCTTATATCCTTCACATATTTCTTCCAAGAGACATCCTACCTCCCTACTGCAACCTGCCCTTAGCATCCCACTGAAACTAATCTTATCCTAAAGGGCAAAATTCAACACTTTCCTTCTCAGCTCTACATATTCTCTTGGCAGAAAATGGCATATAAACTACTTCCTCCACTTCAAAACTCTCTATCACATTGTCTTGCTCAGGTTAATTCCTAAGTTTCTAAGACATTCTTCTGACTCCTTGGTCTCCTAACACATTCAACCTGGAAATGGTCTTCATCCCTCTGTCCATGGTACCCTTCTCTTGTCACTACTTTCCTTCCTAAGTAATTGCATAACTTAATGTACCATACATCGATTTGCAGGGATTTTAAAATCTGTATCTTCAGTATATATTCCTAACTCCATATATTCAACTATTGATTAGCTCTCACCTGGAGTAACTCACAGGCACCTCAGACTAAGCTAGTACAAGCTGAGCTCATGATCTCTCCAATTCCTCCCTCCCTTCCCCATTTTCCATTCCTGTTGCCGTCCCCATCCCTTTGGTCCCCTTCCAATTCCTTTAGTGCTCTATGTACAACCATCTATTCAAGCATGCAGTCTATAAGTGGACAAGCTATCCTTTGCATTGTTCTTTCCTTTTTTAATACTGATATATAATCAATCACCAAATCTTATCAGTTATATTTCCAAAATACATTTAAAATTTATCCACATATCCCCATTGTTCCTCCACTTCCATCCTGGCCACTTTTCAACTCTTTCTGCACACAGCAGCCAGAGTGAACTTAATAAACCCTAAATCTGACTTTAAAATGCCTTCAAATTGTACTCATAGTCCACAGAATGCCATTAAGCTCCTCGTGGATTAGGCCTGCCTATTGCACTAATAATTCTGCTTTTCACTCTTTGTTGTCCTCCCGTTTAATGTCTTTCCATTCATGTGCTCATCCAGCTCTCTGCCTGCATTATGATTTTCCCTGTGCCTAAAATACTCTTCCTACATCACATTCCCTCTGCTTCACTTGAATAGCCCTTATTCACCCTTTAATACTTTGCTTAAACTACATCTCCAGGTTAGATGAGGATTCCTTCTTGAGGAGCTTAGATAAAACCATGTGTTTTTCTTCTCATAACATTATTTAAGCTTGTAATTATTTTTTATTAACTCTACATGCTACAAACTGTGCTTCAAGTATGCAAAAACCACAACTCTCTTGTTCCCTTGGCATGGTGCCTGGGATCATAGACGCTCTAAAATATTTTATGAATGAAAGAATGAATGCTTGAATGACAAGATTCATCCTTTGGGATTCCTTTATGCATAATCTCCTTGAGAAAGCCATTCCCCAAATTTTCCCTCTGGCTAAGGGCCCCTTTCCTTTATCTTCTTAGAACTGCATCCATGTTTCTATGATACATTTTACTAAGTTGAGTTAAAAATATCTGCTTCAGACTCTGCCACTGTTGAACTCTGTCTCAGAACTTGGAACTGTACAGCTTTGGCTGAAATTCTAGCTCTGCTATCAAATCATCTTGAATAAACTCTGCCTCAGTTCCCCCTCTATAAAAAAGGATAATAAGTTTTACATTGTGGTTTATTGTTAGGATTACGGGACAACCCACACAGTAGGTGTTCGACAAGTGTTAGTTACCATTATTACTGTGTGTACTGTTTCATATATTCTATATTGTTTTTCTGTAAATGATAGGGCAAATTGCCTAAGGCAGTAGAGAAGGAGAAAGATAAATAAAATTTCAACTTAATCCATCTATTCATTTATATAAAATATGTATTTGAGTATCTATTTCTAAATTTAATTGTATTCATCTTCCACACTTCAACCAGAATTATATTGTAAAAATGCAAACTCTCTTTTGCTGCTTCTTTAATCGAAATTTTTCCAAAGATTTCTCATCACTTAAAGAAAAAAAATTGCAAAAGCTTTAGCATGGAATGAAATGGTCCACGCTAACCTTTCCTACATTACCTCCTCAAATTTTTTGTTCCATCTTGTTATTTTCTTTTGCTTCAGCTACATTTGTCTCCTACTAAAAAGGGAAAAAAAGAAAAAAAACAAAGAGAAAAAGATGGCCAGTGGTCTTCTCTGAAGCACCTGATCTTCACATAATCATACTACGTTTTCAATTTTTTTATTACTTTTTTTCCTATGCTCTACCTCCATCTCATTCCAACCAAAACATTATCTCTCTTTTTAATTCTCACGGCATCTTGTATAAGCCCATAGCATCGTGTCCCATTTTATTATAATTACTTATGAGGTTATTTCTCTGCTGGATGTGGGCTCCTTGAGGGCAGGCACCTTGTAGACCACAGCAGTTAAAATGCAGATCTTGCATTTAAATCCTAACTTCATCTCTTCCAAACTGTGTGTTCCTGAGTCAGTTTATTTTGTTCCCTCCATAGAAAATGGAAATGATGTTATATTTACCTACAGATTAAATAAGTGCCTAAGAGAGAAAAAAGAGCTCAATGGATGCTAGCTTTTATTAATAGTACTTGTTATGGTTACCTATGGTTGTACAATAAAGTATCCTAAAATGTTGTGACTTACACAAAAAGCTATTTTATGATGTGTTACAATTTTGTAGGTCAGAAATCCAAGCACAGTTTGTGTGGACAATTTCCTACTCCTTGTAGTGTTGACTGAGACCAGCTGAAAGACCCAAGACAAAATCATCCACATTTGATATTTTATCATTCTGGAAAGCCTGTACTCAGCTAAACCATTGACCAGAGTGCCTACACATGGTCTCTTTATCAGGTAGTCTCAGAATAGTCAAACTTCTTACATGGTGTCTCACATGGGGCAAGACTTTCAAGAAACAGGCAGAAGATGCATAACTGTATTTGTTTACTTTCTGTTGCTTATAACTATTTCATGTAATTTACAAAGAAAATACATTTATTTTTTATAGTTATGGAGGCTGAAAAGTCTAAGGCTGAGAGGCTGCATCTGGTAAGAGTCTTCTTGCTGGTGAGGTCTCTGCAGTGTCACCAGGCAGTGCAAGATATCACATAGTGTGGGGGCTGAGCATGTTAACATGCTCCGGTCCCTCATGTTTTTTCCTTTAAAGCTACTAGCCCCACCCCCATAATAAACATCAATCCATTAACACATTTACCCATTAATTCATGAATGGATTAATCTACTCTTGAAGGCAAGACTCTCATGACCCAATAACCTCTTAAAGGTCCTGCCTGTCATCACTGATGCACTGGAGATTAAATTTCAATGAGTTTTGGAGGTGACATTCAACCATAGCAAGGATCTTTTCTGACCTGGCCTAAAAAAACTCTGCATTTTTTACTTTTTCATGATAGACATTCTGACTAGTATGAAATTGTATCTACTTGTGGTTTTGATTTGCATTTCTCTTATTAGTGATAATGAAGATAATGAGCATTTCTTCATGTTTGTTGGTTTCTTGTATGTTTTCTTTTGAAAAGTGTCTGTTCATGTCCTTTTCCCGTTTTTAGTGGGGTGATTTGCTTTTTGTTTGTTGATGTAAGTTCCTTATAGATTGCGGATATTAGACCTTTGTCAGATCCATAGTTTGCAAATATTTTCTGCCAACCTGTAGGTTGTCTGTTTACTCTATTGATAGTTTCTTTTGCTATATAGAAGTTCTTTAGTTCAATTAGATCTTACTTGTCAATTTTTTGTTGCAACTGCTTTTGGGGACCTAGCCAAAAATTATTTACTGAGACCAATATTGACAAGGTGTTTCCTAGATTTTCTTCCAAGATTTGTTTGAGGTCTTACATTAAAATCTTTAATGACACTGATGAGCCTGCAGAAAAAAAGGGAACACTTATACACTGGGCTGCAGAGAAAAGGGAACACTTATACACTGTTGGTGGGAATGTAAGTTAGTTCAGCTACTCTAGAAAGCAGCTTGGAAACTTCTCAAAGAACTTAAAACAGAGCTACCATTTGACCCAGTAATCCATAACTGTGTATATACCTAAAGGAAAATATTACACCAAAAAGACACATGGACTCATGTTCATCACCACACTATTCACAATAGCAAAGACGTGGAATCCACCTAGGCACTCATCAATGGTGGATTGAATAAAGAAAATGTGGTATATATACAACATTGCATATTACATAGCCATAAAAAGAATAAAATCATATCCTTTGCAGCAACATGGATAGAGCTGGAGGCCATTATCCTAAGCAAACTATCACAGGAACAAAAAACCAATCACTGCATGTTGTCACTTATAAGTGGGAGGTAATCATCGAGCACACATGAACATAAACATGAGAACAATAAATACTGTGGACCCACTCAAGGGTTGGGGGAGGGAGCAGGGTGTGGATTTTAAAACTACCTATTGGGTACTATGCTCATAATAAACCTGTACATGTACCCCCATATCTAAAATAAAAGTTGAAATTTTAAAATAATCATGCATTTTCATTTCTGCTACATCCAATTGGTTAGAAGCAAGTTCTCAGGCTAGACCAATGAAGAGGAAGGAAATTTCTGAGGAAGCCCTGGCCTGGTCACATTATAAAAGAGCATGTAAAATAGGCAGTACTCTTGCTGTCATCTTTGGAACATACAGTTCACTACAGTGTCATCAGTGTTTACCAGAGTGTCAGACAATCAATCACTACTTGGAGAATGGATGAACGAGAGATTGTGGGGGAAGAAAATAAAAGTA